>CM074800.1:38837495-40087495 GCA_037356375.1 Drosophila affinis
CCTCTCCTATCTCCTCCTCCTTTTTGAAGTCGAATGGAAATCCAACTAAGCTTCAAACATCAAATGCAATTCAAATTGAAATCTTTACAATGCATACAGTAGTTGCATTTTCGGGGCTCTCTCTTTCTCTGAATGTGCTGTATCTGTATCTGTGGCTATGCATAAAAGAACTAGCGGCACACAACAGGCACGGCACCCAATCTGTGGAGAAATAGAAAAGACAGAGAGAACGATTTGATGTCGCTGACTGAGGCCCCGGCCCCCGAAGGCAGCAGCAACAGCAACAAAAGAATCTTGAACTCAAAATGGGTCTCACACAGATACAGGCCAGGCCGCAGAGTCACCCGCTGGATGCACAGATACTCTAATATCTGGCCAGACTAGTTTTAGATGCCTTTTTTTCATTCTCCACCATCCCAACTTGTTATTGCTCTGCCTGCTCTGCTCTGCTCTGCTCCGTTTGACTGTTTCAAATATAGATTGTCTGCATTGCATTTCCAAAGCACATTCTTTCTATCGCTCTCCTTCTCTAACTTCTTTTCTTTCCTCCTTTTTTTTTTGCGCAAAGAACATTTATGGCCTGATAACACTCAAACAAGAACAACAACCATGTTGACATAGATATGTTCATTGAATTGGGTTAAGTTTTTTCCACCATCTTCCAGCGTCTTCCTCTGGTTGTTGCTCTCGTTGTAGTTGTCTTTGCTTTTGCTTTGAAGATGAAAGATTGTCTTGAATTTGGATTCGGGTTTAGGTTTTCCGAGCTACAATCTGAAAACAACAAAAATTTGACCTTGATCTTTCTGGAAAATATTCATATATTCAAATGATTCTCTTTTTCTTATCTTTTCAGGTGAGTTTAATGATTGTTTTGCGCCATAACATAAATCAAATGCTAATTAAAATGATTTAAACGTCAGTTGGTTAATCGGTAATATGGTAATTATTAACTTGATTTTAAATGCTTATATAAATATCGAATTTATTATAAATGTTTATTTTGTAATAATAATAATAATGTATATATAAAGTGATGACTGAATAAAGCATCTTAAAGTGCACAATCTTGAATCATATTCAAAGATGTTTATACAATTTTTTCTCAGGTTTTGAAGGTATAAATTTACAATTCTATGATTATTTTCTATGAGCCTACATATAAATTTGAACAAATCTCTAAATTCTCTTTTCTTAAATGGTTTTTTTCCTTTAATCATTTACTCGTTTAACTATCGCAAATCTTTTCCATACAATTTCACACAATATTGCCTAACCCCCTAAGCTGTCTGTGCAATCAAGTGTCTCTATATAGTTTCAAGCTCCAGAGCTCCATTTGAACTTCAGAGTGATCCCTGGATGTTCGTTCCTTTTGTAAGCATTCGCAGTTCCTGATAAGATCTACAATTTACAGAAATTAGCTCAAATTGTTTCAAATGCCACCCAGCAACAGGGGCAGCAATACACTCGTAACAACTGGAAATCCCACACGCAGATGCTGCGCCTCAAATTGCACTTCTCTTGCCCCAATCTTCCAGCTCCCAGCTTCCTGCTCCCTCTGTCCCGCTCCCGCTCCCGCTCTCTCTTTCTCTTTGTCTCACTCCAATTCTCATCTTTCTCTCCGCTGGTCACACGCAGCGCGCGGGTCCAGCCCCATCCAGAGCTCCGTAAAGTGGCCAGTTTTGGATTCAGCCCCACAGTCCTCTACCCCGCTCTCCCGCTCCCTCTCGTTCCGTACACCCCCTTCTTGGAGGCTACCAGTTCGGTTCAGAACAAGTTGCAATCGCTGCATCGCTAACAAAGCCACTCGACGACTGCAAAAATGTGGCCAATGTGCCCCACGACGAGGCGGGGTGGGGTGTTGATAGAGGGCAACGGGGAGAGGTTTGTTTGCCATTGGCTTAGAGTGGGGTCTAGTGGGGGGAAGAGCGCAGGAGGGAGGACGAGAGACAGAGAGAGAGAGAGCGGCAGATTGGCTAACTGGCAATTTGAAGACTTGGCCAAGGCAACTCTGGAGGAGAAGCCTGCTGCTGCTGCAGTTGGTGTTGCCTCCTCGCATGACAAGTGGCCTGCAACTAAATCGTTGCAACAGCAGCAGCAGCAGCAACAACTAGTGCGATTACTATGATTGTGGGACTAAAGAATACCCCTCTAAACAGAAAGCTATACAATGGAAACTGATAATTCGGTAGAAATATTCGGATAATATTATTTGTTTTGTCACCAAATTCAAAGCGTTACAATATACCTTTATGCTCTATCTGATCTAGGGTATCAGAAGAGCAACTTCCACAGCAGCTGTAAGATGAGCTCTGACACAGAACCCAAGACCAAGACCAAGACCAAAACCATTTGCCCATTGCTCCTTTCTGTGTAGTTTTTCTTAGTTCTTAGCTCTGGGTTCTTTTTGTGCATTTGAAATTTATTACCCAGACCAACAATTCAACCTAGAGCTAGGCAACACACACACACACGCACACAAAGATCCACCCACCCATCAGCAGCAGCACCACAACTCCCACTCCTGTGCACGCAGAGCTCTCCTTCCTTGTGGCTTTATACAAAATTGTGTTGGTTAAAAATAACATTTGATGCAATTGAAATTATGCGTATGCCTTGTGCTAAAATATGTGTACGATATATGCATATATATCATGCAGCGCCATCTGTTGTCGGCCTGACCTGAATTTGTGGGTGGCAGTGGTTTACGTGAGGTGGCGCCTGCATGTGTGTGCGTGCGTGTAATTTTATTTACCATTTACATTACTTTTTTATTGAGTCTGCTCCTTCATCTTTTGGGGAGCGAATGTCAATATGTTTTATGGAAATGCTTGTGGCTGTAATTTAATGGAAATTTCGTTTAAAAATTCCAATTCTAATATTACAATATCCAGAAGGATGGCAGATAGACGAATACTTTCGCTTAGACTGTTTAAAGATGGATGGAAATGCTAGAAAGCAAAGAAGTTTTGAATATCTAGTTGTATCGCAATTATGCGATTTATATCTTAAATTTATAAAACGATACACACCCAAAAAGACTCATCTATTCTCTTTGATCTAAAACACGAGTATTCCTGGAACATACTTTAAACATTCCATTTCGAGCAGCAAAAAATTTGCATCTAAAATAGCATTTTGCTCATTTGCATAGCTCAATCGAAACTTGATTTTCCAATGAATAACATTTGCAATATTCATCCGCGATTAATGAGCAATCAAATGCAGCAAATATTCAAAAGAAGAACGAAGAGACTTCTTAATCGAAACTCTCTCTTTGTATCCGCATCTCCCACCACTGATTGTATCTATAGGTTGGCAGAGAACAGGTTGCTTTGGCGCTGAACCAAAAGTGACCGAAAAATACCGATGGCGATTCAATCAATAGGGGGGAAACACGTGAACTTTGAACTGACCTAGCCCACATACATAGCCCCAGACCGACAGAGACCGAAAGACAAAAAGGGAAACGAATCGTATATCGTATCGAAAAGTGCAACAAGAAGCATGCAACAAGGGAAAGGTAAACACACAGACGGCCACGGGCAGCGAAAGATACTCGCACACTCGTACAAGCGGCCAGCGGCCAGCGGCAGGCGGCAGCAGACAAAGATACATCTATATGGCCGCTGCTCAGATACATTTTTTGGGCCATTTGGTCTGGCACTCGAAATGCAATTGGACGCGGGCGTAGTACACCGCCCCCCCCACTCCCAAAAAAGAAATACTATATATTGATTTACGCAACGATAAAATGGCACAGACACAGCCATAGTTTGCACTTCACAGATACAGATACTCTTTTTTCGGTGTAAGATACAATGCTGATGAAATATTGAAATCAATTGCAGGTTTCTGTTTCGTTTTTTTTTCTCTGGTTTTTTTTGGGTTGATTAATTGGCAATGGCCAATGCAAATGTTGTTGGCCTTTTGGCTGAGGCACACAGATACAGAGCTACAGTCACAGATGCACTGCTGCTACAGATACACAGTTACATAGAGTTACAGATACATTGTCAACGTTCCAAAACAGCGTATGGCATACAATTTAAAAATGTATCCAAGAGATACATTACACATTACGGCCATGGCTTGCCAAGTCTTGACTTGGAAATTCCCTTCACTGCATTCTTTCCCACACCATACCAGACAAAGAGCATGCCACAGATATGGAGAGGGAGACGGAGCCGCACAGCGAGAGAGAGACGCAGAGGCAGAGGCAGAGGTAGTGGCAGTGGCAGCGCCTGAGAGTTGTGGCATGCAATGGCCAGAATGAGAGCGAGAGAGAGAGAGACACTGCGAATGAGAGAGAGAGGGAGAGAGAGATACGTTTTTGGGCCGTCTTTTGATAGTTTTGGTTAGTTGACTGCAGGGCTTACGACTGACTCTTGCTTGGTCTTGGTACCAGTCCCAGTCCCAGTCTAGAGTCTCACTCTCAGTTCGCCGTCGCCGTTACCATTTGCATTGTCGTAAATTTTATTAGAGTGTTGCCACCCTCCCCTCCCATTCTAGCAGTGCCCCCCAGCGACTCCCAGTAACATCATCATCATCATCATCATCATCGTGCAGATGGCGATGATGAGGCGACCTAACACAATTTTACTTAGTTTGCATTTTAGCTTATGTCTTTTGTGTTTTACTAACTCATAAAAGAAGATTGCAAGAAGGAAAAAATCTAACACGAAATAAGTCAAGACCTTAGAGGGGATAAACCAAACTATGAAGATACCCTCTATTTTGATTATATTTATAAAATCTACATTCCTTTTGGAAACACAATATACCCCGTTGTACTCTACAAGTACCGGGTATAAAAATACCCATAAAACGTTTCGCATTTCAAAGGCCACACATTATTATTACTTGTGCCGCTTCTTCTTCTACTATTTCTTTGGGGTTTTTTTCAAAAGTTTTCAATTTATTTTTTCCTCCTTCGCCTCGCTTTGTGCGAGCGTGGGGGGAAAACTGATACGGACTTGACTTGTCTCGCTGACTTATTGTCGGTCGAGACATAGACATTGCCCCAACATAAAAGCCTGAGTTTGTGGCTCCCTCCCCCAGAGGGGGGCGGCTATGCTCTGGGCTCGGATTACTTTTCATTTTTGGCATGGATGGAAAAGAAAACTGACTTTTTTCAAAGTTCAAAACGTTATCTGCCTGAGCCGCAGAATCATAATTGATAAAGACAATGCTCTCATTTGTATTTTCATAGATTTTCGGCTACTCTCGTTTATTGGTTTTGGTTGGCTTTGGCCCGAGTCTCTTTGGGGTTATCAATGGGGTCTAAAAATACGAGTAGGAAGGCAATTATGCTGAGGCACTGACTGGAGGGTCCGCTTTGCTTGTGAACCGGGTTCATTGGCCATCCAAAGGTTGATTATTGGCTGCTCATATGATTTCCATATTTTGATTAGTGAAAACTCAGTTTCAATAACTTTCAATCTATGCCTATAATCTCTGCCCAAACAAAAGGCTAAATTTCTAAAGTTAGGTATGCAAATTCTGTGAGACTGATTTGAATATCCAATTACATGGGAATTCGTGATTTGCCCCCAAAAAACAACAATAAAACGGGCCAGAACAGAAGAACATTTGCGTTTTCGGCTGCTACCAAAATGCACTCAATAATAATTGGCAAAGCGACTCCCTCATCAAATTGAAATTCCGGCGAAATGCGCCCAAAAGGGGAATTCACACAGAATTCAAAACTCAAATACGATGGATGGTGTTCGTTGGCCCAAAAATTACGAATTTATTTCCCAAAGTAAAGAGCGGCCTTCTGCTGCAGCAGGTCTCTCTTACGCTTTTCTCTTTGCCACCAGAAGCACTCTCTTAACCCACATAAAGTGCACCGAACGAATGCCGGTTTTTGGGCGAGAGTGTGTGCGTGCGTGTGCCTTTACTACTACTATGCTCTCCTCTCGCGCGTATCTCTCTCACGAGTGTGTGCGGCAGTAGTAAAACATGACATATGCGGGGCCCCTAGCGTTGCGGCGGCGGCGGCGGCAGCGGCCTTCTCCCTTCCAGTGCTGCGCTATGCCGTGCCGTTCCAGACGACCCAAGAGAAGAGACACTACAGTTCGGAGCACAAGAGTGCTCTTCTCTCGCGTGGCGTTGTTCGTGTTTGTTCGGGTCGCTTCCGCCGCTTCGAATGCGACTCTGAGACTTGAGGCTCGAGCGGAGACCGACTAGTCCGAATTTTACTCTCAAACTGTACGGTTTGACAGCAGCGCAGTTGATAGCAGAATAACAGTATCGCAGAGAGAGTGCAGAGAGGTGGCAGGCAGGGCAAGGCAGCGCGTCGTGTGTTTTCTTCTTTCTTCCTTCAACAAATCTGCCACACTGCCACAAAAAACAACAACAGTTGTTCCAGAGAGCAAGAGAGAGAGAGAGAGTATCCAAAAGTTTAAACAATTAAAGTGAGTGTAGGAAATAGTGCAACAACAAATAATACAAAAAACAAGTAGAATTCAATCGAATATATAATTAATCAAATATCATAAAAATACCACAAAAACTAAGTTTACAACAATAAGAAAAAACATCACTAAAATCAAGTAGAACACAAAAAATGGCTTTAAAAAACCACTTCAATCCCAAGAGAGCTATAAAATCCACTCCAATGAGAGAAATATCTTTGAAAATATAAACCGAAATTTCGAATAATAACTGTTTACGAGCATTGTTATATTCGGCTGACATCCTGTTCTTTTGTGCTGAAATTCGCATCACAAAAAAGAAGATTCTACTACATAATAATCATCATCATCATAATAATCGTAATAATCATAAATAATAACAACAATTTTTGTGTGACAAAAAAGAACAGAATGAAAGCAGCAACAAAAACGGGCCAACGGCCATCCAACGTACACATTTTTCAATTGTAATTTCCGGTGTAGCGGAATTTCACTGTGCATTGTCTCTGTCTAACTGTGTGTGTGTGGCTGTGGATTGACTGAGTGTGGGAGTGAGAGAGTCGAGAACAAACCCGAAAAGAAGAGGAGAAGATAAACATAAAAGAAGAGTGGAAGAACAAAACATAAAACAAGAGCAGTGACAAAACATAAACAGAACAAAATACTATGTGTGAGAAATAGAAAAAACCCCAAACCCAAATAAATAAAATTCTAATAAATTATATGTATAAGAACCCAATAAATGTGTTAAATGGTCCTTAGTTTATATCGAATCCAATCACAAATTGAGGGTACAAAAAAATCCAAAAGCATTCGAGATATTTTCCAACCGCAAAACAGAAATTTAAATAAATTAACCAAACTGAATCGAAACCAAGTATAAACATTTGTTTGGTTTGTGTTTTACACGAAATAAAACAATATACAAAATTTTGTAGGTAAATAAATAGAAGCGATTTTAGGGGCATTTTAAGCATTTACTGGAAAAGTACTTAGTTTGAGGGTATTCTATGGGAATTATTCCATTAAAACAAATCCAATTCAATTTCAATTCTATTATCTTAATGGCACCAAACCTTGTTATCCAAACTAGAACTTTGATCTCATCAATAGCCATCAATAACAAAGACTTATCTGTAATAACCCACCAATAAATGACCATAAACTTCAACTTTAATTGGCCTTTCCCCTGCACACGAATCCAGTTTGAGTTCCCTCACTGACCTAACCTAATCACAGTCACAGCCAGTCAATATTTATTTATCTGAGGGGGAAAACTTTAACCAGCGTAGAGCGCAGAGCAACATATTTTACGTTTTATCTGGTTGATACTTTAAGTAAGCGAGCCATCAATCGGCTGAGAAAACTTTCTGCCAAGGCCGCAAAAACTTTGATTAAACAGTGCCCCGAAAAAACAACACCCGAGGTTCAGGGCACACCACTCTCCCTCCTCAACTGTCAGCTAATTAACATGGAAATTTTCCCCCTCGACCCCTCGACCCCTCGAGCAAAATGTATGTATGGTTCACTTGAAGCAAAAGTTTTTCCACAGATAAAGAAGGTCGGTGGATGGAGGAAGCGCCATAAGTTTTCAGAATTTATAGAGTCGACAGCCAGCCGTGCATAAATGAAGCTTTCTATCAATAGATATAGCAAAAAGAAATAGAAAATAGGAGAACGAGAGAATACATATACAAGTGCTGGCAGATACAAACACAAACATTGCGTACAAAGAAAAAACACTCACCTCACATATAATATACTTGCTGCCAGAAACTTAATTATAAACAATAGATATTTTATCATTGACTCAAAGTTACCTCAATTTGGATGCGGATCAACCATCGGCATACCTTATATACAGTGTATATCATGTACGTAATTTATATTTCAGTCTGTGGGCTACAGTGCAATACCAAATCGAACACTAGAACATTCCAACTAAAACTTGTTTAACCCTTGATCCAAGTGCAATAAAAAAAAACAAAAAATCCACTGCAAAAAATCAACGAAAAGTTTTTTGTGACGCTGTGTTCATTGTTTTGCCTTTAAAAAATAAATACAAAAATAAAAACCAATTAACTTTTATATTCTTCAGCGTTAATCAAATTAAACGCCACACAAAAAAGCGAAAAAAATCATCAAAATATATTATAAACTTAATAAGCATTTAAACAAACAATTGCTGCAATAAAAATTAAAAATTTTGTGCAATTTATATTTAAACAAAACGAAAAATAAAACCTTAAAAAGGTCAAAAGATTTTTGCTAAATAAAATATATAAAAACAAAAACTTTCCAAACTCAAAATTAGATAAATTGTTATAAAACTAAATGCGAATTAATTGAAAAAAGTTTATACAAATTTGTCAACTATTCAAGTGCTAAATAATTTAAAAAAAAAAGGTTAAAAACAATTTGCTGAGACGGATTACAATTAAGACAATTCCTGCAATTTTTTCCATCTTTGTAAGTATATATTCCAGAAATTATTGTATGACACAACGAAACCAATCCAAAAACGTAAAATCTCTGTGGTTTTATAGGTATTTTTTCTAAGAAAATATTTGCTATTAGAATTAGAAACAGGGGGGTTCAAGTATGAGTTCTGAGAAAACGGCTACACTTTGAACATTGATTTTGCAGTGAAGCGGGGCTTAGAGTGTTTGTCGAACATCATTCATATCAATTACTGATTTGTTAATTGAAAAACAATCAAACTTAGCACTTTCAAATTGGTGACCCATTTTCGCCTTGTTCGCTTTTTATAGATACAGGGATACCACAATAATTTCCACATAAAAGGCTTAGTAGACAAAGGAAATCTCCGCTCACGGCACAGGCCATCCAATAAATTTAACTCAATTGCCCAAAAAATCCCCAATGACTGACCGAAGTTGTAGTTTCAGTTGTTTTTGAACGTTGTTGAGTGTTTGTTGTTGATTGTTGTTGAGTGTTGTTGAGGCTTTCGTGTAAGCTTTTATCTGTGCTGAGATTCAGAGGGAGAGAGACGAGCGCCCCAACAAGTTTATTGTTTTTGCCCATGATAACAGAAACAAAGAACATGCAATTTTGTAATTATACATTTTACGGTCTGTTTGAGACGAGCTTTGAGAATATTTTGGATGTAGTTATTGCCACGAAAAGAGAGATACAGAGCTACAGATACATTCCTTGCCATTCACGTACTCGCAGTGCACCATAACTGTTGATCATTTCCGGCTGGAGCTCTTTGATTTTGGCCAACTGTTGTCCAAGCCTGTGTCTGAGGTCAGTGAACCCCCGCCAGTGAGTCCCAGTCCCATTCCCATTCCCAGTTGCGTGTTTGCTTAGGCCTCCAAAATCCCACCAGATCTTCGGATGGAAGAGCAAGTGGGATAGCTGCTGCGGCTATTGACTTTCAACTTAGTCCAGTGCCACATCTTCTGGAGTCCACACTCACACAGTCGCACCTCTCAATCATCATTCTTTTCGCTTTATCTTTGTCGTTTCTTCACCTTTACCTAATTTCATTCTCAGTTTTCAGGGCGTACCCCCCAAATGGGAGAAAGGGGGAAAAAACAGAGATAAAAGAAGAGAGAAAATTAACATAATCAAATTTACTTTTACGTCGCGAACACGTTTCGTGGCTGGCAGCGAAAAAAGTAAAAACTATTATTTCATTTCCGTGTCAGTCAGCGCAATGCCCCAGCGAATGGCATTGATATATTGACATGCTCTCGAATGGATATTTACAGATGCCAATAGCCCATCCGACATCCACGGATAGGGCTTGAAGTGGCCTTTAAAGTGGCCATAAGGTCCAAGAGTGGCTCTATAAACGGATTATGTCACGACTATCCATAATAGCCATTTAAAAAATCATTTCATTTGTAGGATATTTATTTGAGAATTAACATATAGATAATTTGTCTTCTTCAGAATGTTCTTGTTTATCATTTTGGCTTTGACTTTCCCTTCAACGGTAGAATGTGTTTCTGAAAAATTTCAAAATTTTACATGTATCTATTTATGTATTTGTATGTCTTGACAGTAGGATGTGCCCAAGCCATCGTCGCTTCTATTGCGACGATGTAAGGTTCCCCGCTCCATGCTTGGAATGGCCCAAAAAAAGATGCCCTCCGCCAGATCCGCAGATGTGCGACGACCTACAGAGGCGTGGATTGCAACGGTCTGCCGATGAGTGTCGATGGCACTACTGGAGTCATCGCAACGATCAGGTGGTTCAGCAAATGGCGAGCTTACTTAATAGATGCCCCGAGAAGATCGCCAACTTCCTGTTCGACCTGACACTGCAAAACTACAAATGGTTCCTTCGTCCGAGGAGCTGTGGCTTCAATGCCTGTCATGTTCCCTACTGTCATCCGTATGTCTGTGAACGATATATGGAAATCTTCGATGATGACGGAAATCTTAGGGATCCAAATCATCCAAGAACTTTATTCACGCTTCTGCAACTATATCAGCAGCTCCTGGCAGTCAAAACAACTGGATGTGACCCAATACCGTTCGGTTCCACTTTCAACGAAGATAAACGAACATCCGTTATACCCTACCACATGTCGAGACTCACGCCTGGGACAAGATGTCATAGAATAAGAGATCCTGAGCCAGCAAGAAAAGGGAGCATTTCCAGTTCTCAAGCCCCTCCTCCAAGCCACTTTACGTCCGGCAAAATAGTAAAAAAAGCAAATAAAGGTGAAATAGAAGAAAAATCGGAACAAAATGAAAAACCACAAGAAAATGTTCAACTAATCCTAAAGTATAAAGTACCAAGCGGTAGGGAAGAATGGTTAACGGATAGAATGACGTTCGACGACAATTTTTATGGACTGATGGACGATAAAGGAAGACGTCGCGGGATGGGCAGTACCATCGGTCATCTCGGCGATCTGCGCTCTGAGCAGGCCCAGAACCTGATAAATCTCATTAGAGACATAAACGACAAGCAACAGATAAAAAAGGATTACCGAGTAGTCGTCACGGCCCTGAACGAGATCGATTTACAGAATGAAAAACAGGTACAAGTAGAAGCGGCTCACCGCAATAGAGAGGAACTTTTGGATCTCTCAAATTTTTACACGCACACCGTGAGCGAAGGGGCGGAAAAGCGGGAGGGTGCACGCCCAAGGAAATACTATGGAGATGCGTTACCCGTTATATATCATGAGCCATTCCAGTCGGATAAGGCCTCGACGTGGATGCGCCGCCATCCGTCCCAGAAACGTCTTCTACCCGATGGTAGCATAGGAGTCCATCCGCTCAAACGTTACAGGCGCGAATCTGTAGAGAACGCCGTCCAAAGAGAGGGTGTCCGATGGTCGATACACAGTGCTTCCAGTGTGACCAGATCTATGAAGTGGAATCCAACTTCTGGAAAGCATAAGCCGAGCCATTCACCGAAGAAACCCAAGAAATAGTATTCCCTTGTCATCCCAGTCAGTTTGTCCTGAGCCTCAGACGAGACAATACCAAAATTTGTGGCAGACAAAAATAAGACCTCAACCTAAATTTCAAAATTTTCACTTTGTTTTGATATTTTTGTTGGTTGCCCAGACATGCCTCAATTGCGTTGTCGAGCCAATGTCCCGCCCAGTGATCCAACGAGATGCATTCCCTGGTATCCGCGGATAGAGCCCGCTCTGCCCTGCGTCTGCACGTCTCCCCAGAGCAAGTGGTGCAGCCGGAACTATGCCATCATCCAGTTGCTGGCCAACGCAGTCAACCAGCCCATAAGGAATGTCTGTACTTTCCTCTTCGAACTCTCCCTGCACCTGTTCAACCGGATCCTAAACCCATTGGTCCTGGGTGATAACATGCTCAAGGTGCCCTTTGTCTTGTCCGATACCTGTGAGCTGTACTACGGCATCTTCGATGACAACGGCGACCTGAGGAGACCCATGTCGATGAAGCCGTTCCTGCTGTTGCTCATCATGATGAAACGTATCCTGTGCCTTCCATGTCGACTGTTGAGACCAAGGGACAGATGTGGACACAGTCCAATAATGTACTGCAAGAGGGGAATGGGATTGTTCACCAATCCGTTCTTCGGAGGCACCCGTGCCGCGCCACCTAAAGTTTCGCCGTCTGAAGAAGTTCGGGCTGGCCTTAGAAGATTGGGATTGCATAGATCTGGATCTCAAGATTCACTCGATTCGGATGACATGCCTTACGGATACGCACCTCGCATATGTAAATGCAGGGGACCCGGCCAATCGGGACCTTTATCCCAAAGACCCACTCCAGGCTATATGCTATCGCCAAGTGAGCTTCAACAGGCCTGCGAAAAGGAATACATCGAATCTGGAGACCATACTCCACCAAAATGTAAAAAGCGATCGCTTAGTCCCAGTAAAATCAGGAGACTACAGATAAAAGTCATTGCACAGTACTACGAATACGTGACCCAGAGCAAATACAACCCCCACCTTATGGATGGTCTTCAGAGCAAGCCGAAATGCGGCAAATCCAACAATCGACGAGTTGAAGGCGGACACATGGCAATGCAGATGCAGAAAAACTTACGGAATCCACCAGCATTGGGGGAGTCTGCATACAGAATGCAGCAGCACAAAATTCGAGCCATCGGTGGATACAACAGGAATACCAGGGCCATGGACGAAGGCTATCCAAGCTTCAATAATGGATGCGACGTACATGATAGCAACCAGGTGAACCAGAAGAAGGATACCCTTGAAGATACAAAAGAAACTACAGAGCGGATAAATCCGTATATGGATACAGAGTATGCGTCTGACTATGACTGCTTGGATGGGGATAGCGACCGGGAGGATGGCTTGGACAGCGCACAACCATCCGCAGAGCAAGGCGAACAGGACCAACTATCGACTGGGCCATCTATACTTACAGCCGATGACCCCCAAAAAGGTGAAGAAACAAAGACAGTTAGGTTCATCGATTTCATCAGAGAAAGTTCGCTTAGTGAGCAGTCCCTTGGGAGCGGTTCGAGGCCAGTACAAAGAAATCTCAATACTAGGGACCATAGGAGCCCATCGATGGAGAAGGATGTCAGAAGAAAAAAACCCAACCCTATGGATCCTAGAAAAGCTAAGAGTGTCTGCGAACAACCGAAGAAGATACTCAAGCGAAGACATCCACCCCCGGAGAAAGATGTCGGAAAAAAGAAAGCTAAGACTGGGGATGATGGAAAACCAAGGACACAACCAGAAGCTTCAAGACAGCAGGGCGGATCGATGAATCGGATCCGGTCTGTTGAAGATGAGATCAAGGACAAACTGCTCAGACGCTTTGCGGTCGAGATACACTTCTAACCATCAGAATGACAAAGGGAACCAAATTTCGATCAAGAAGCCAATCTCAAAGCAAGATCTTAAGAGCCCAAATTATAATTTGATTTCTATTTCGTACTTGATCGGTTTTTGAAACACCAAAAATAAAAATAATGTGTCAATAAATCATATGGATTGCTCAATTTTGGGTGCATCCCATCGTTCATTCAACCAACTAGCCATGGTCTATCCGTCCCACCCACGCGGACAGCTTAGTGCCTCCCCAGTGGCCTGACAGCCGCAACATTGCAGCATAGTTGCGGCAAAGTCTGCTCCGCTTTTCATTGGTGCCTGGGCCTGGGTCCGTTTCGTATGATGATGATGATGCGGCTGATGCTGCAGGATTTCGCTTAAAAGCATTTCACATTTACCCCCGCAGCACACACATTCCTTTAAGCCTACTGCATCCATCTAGTTTAGTTTACTATTCCCCCGTGTTTGGGTGGCTGATTTAAATGATTTTTTTCTTTTCGCCAGTGGTGGGTGGTGGGAGGTGTGTACTATGTGGCGAAGTTTATTTGAATATTTCCGTGCACTACGCAGAAGTTTGAGCTACGTTTTTGCTCATTTTGACGCGTTTAGTTTGCTTTGGGGTGCCATAATATGGGGTTCGTTCTTCTCCTCCTTCTCTATCTCTAGGTCTGTGCGCCTCGAGCCCCGAGCCCCGAGCTGAGGCCATAAGCCAAAGGGCAAACGGTTTGTGGCCAAAAACGCAATTTTGCTGGTAAAGACGGAGCAGCGCGTGTTGGTAACAAGTGCCGCTTACTTTGTTGGCCTCTGAGTGGGGTTTAGACCCCAAGTGGGCAGGCAGGCAGGCATATCAACTTGTTTGCTAGCTCTTTCGTGGTTCGGGGTTGGTGCGAGCCGAGTGGATTTAAGACAAACAGATTAGATATTCATATGAGATTTAAGTGAAGCAAATCCCAGAGTTTTCTGTATAAATTTTGAATAAATTGCCTATGAAATGGGTAGAAAATGGTTTCAAGTGTGGTAAGCGGAATGAGCTTCAAGTTTCTGAGAGATTAAGTGTATCTTGGCGAAATCTTGAGCTTAGATTTCAACAGAGAATGCTGAGGTATTGCGTAAAGGATTGCCCTTAGGGATTTGAGAAGCTCACATGAGATAGAAACATAATGAGAATAGAGTAAACAGAAACCAAGTTTCCAGCCAACAAATGTTGCTTGTTAAAGCCATGCTTCGACTCTTTACAAAGGTAATCGCTATATAAGACATCTATTTTATGAAGTTTAGTATGATATCTACACTTTCTTTAAAGGAATATCCACCATTTCAACATATGTTCTTTAGCGTTTCAAAACTTACAAGTTAACAAAGTTTCACTAGGATAGCTCTAAGAGGACCCGAGTTACTTGAGGTTATGCCACCAACAGTTTGTTCCACCAACTGCTCTTTTGGCTCTCTGTGCTGCACTGTCGCCATAGTTCTTATCAGTCTGATGGGACTGTGATGATAATAATTCAGAGTCAAATATCTCGCGACGTCTAGTGGCCAAGACATGATTTATGGCATTCCATTCGAGACTTAAACAATACGATAATTATTTATTAGAGTGGAGCGCTAGCTCTCTCTCTGCAATCCCTCTAGTACTTTGTATACGATACAGACCCACAAACGGACAAACATACAATATAAATAATAAGTTTTTGTTTGGCTGCAATGGCTTTGGACCCAGTCCTGCCTGCTACCAGTTTTCACCCCCCCAAACCCCACCCCACCCCACTCATGCGGCAATTTATAATGTTGAGTGCCAAGCAGTTTGGAGGGATATCTATATATGTATTGCGCGATGGTATGATGGTATATAGAGCTGGGAGCAAACGGGCAGGCAGACAGACAAGAGTCGCCCTGACAAAACCAGTTGGAAATGGCCTGGCAAATGGAATTTATTGCAATAGAGTGCTGAAAACTAAATCATCATCTTCCAGTCTAAGGCTTCGGCCACAGCAACAGTAACAATAGTAGCCCTCTAAAGGAGGGAGGAACAATTGATACACTCTCTAGTGCCATCCACCATCCAGCTTCCAACAGCATCCAACATTTACCAGCTACAATACCATCCACCAGCTCATTTAATATTTATGCGCATTTAGCCGGGGCACTCTTTTTCTATAGGAAATCGGACGGAACGGAAGGGGAGTCGGGGGGAGCTGGGAATAATAGTTGTAGTTTCGGTTGGCCCATGCGTAAATATGCGCAAAATAAATACATTTTTTATCTCCATTTTATTATTTCTGTAGTTTTTTCTTGTTCCTTTGGCTGGCTTGGCTCTGCCTGTAGGCATAAATTATGCCCATATCTGGGAAATATTTAACGCCTCTACACAAACAAATGAGAGAGGGTGAAGGATCTCGCTCTCGCTCTCTCTGTAAGGGATAACCCCTAGTAAAAACCTCAAGCAGGCCTCTATAAAATACAAGTAAATTGGTTGTCCAGCTTTTGGCTTTGCTTTTCGTTCCCGTTCCCCAACATCCGTAGCGCTAGTTCCGCATTTTTTTCTCCCCACTATCTGCTGTCCGGTTTTCCTCTGTCGAGCGAGTGGACGCGTCGTTCAAGCTGTGGCATAATTTTTACGCATTTGCTCGGGGTCACCATCGCCGTCGCCGTCGCCGCAGAAGTGTTAATAAAGAGGGTGGGCATATAGGGGGGTGGGCGTGGCATACGCACAGATTTCCTGCTACAATCGAAAGAAATGAAGAAAAATGGTAAAGATGCTGGAAGACAAAAAAGAAAAGTTAAACAATTCATGGCCGAAGCTTTATGCTTTATACGCAAAACTTTGAGTTTTGATTTCTGTTGTCAGAGAACCAGCAGCAGCAGCAGCAGCAATGCTTGCCACACACTCTTTTTTCTTGTGTGCTTATCTACGCCGGCTGGCAAGAAGCAGACGACGCACATTGCCACACGCGCCACACACTCGCGCACACTGAAACACTGAAATGAGCTACAATGATGGTTGCATGCCCTTACAGCAGAGAGGGGTCCATGGGAGTAGAGCTGGGGTTCGATAGGCTTTGAGGCCTCTATTTGTTAATGTTTAACATGCTTCTTGTTACGGATCTACCTCTAATATCTCACGTAAGGGTATTCCCTTTGTTCGTCTTCAACAAAATTAACGTAAGGCACATTTTTGCTTGTTTTATGTTTATTTGTTTGGGGCCGCGACGTTTGCCAAAAATCAAGGCTGTCTGTCTATATATCTGAATCTGCCTTCGGGTTCTGTACCACCACCAACCAACCCATTTCCCTCCCCTTTCAAACAATATCTGTTAGCCCCTCTGGCAGCTCCCATCCCCTATGAACGCGTCCGTTTTGTGTGAGGCCAAAATCCACTTAAATCGATAAAAACTATCAAATCTGTGCGGGGCGTGTGCCCCAGCTCAGTTTTTGGGGCTCTCCTTTGAAGAACTGGAGTCTGCGATTCTGGGGGTTCGTTCTGGGAGTCTGGAGTTTTCTTTCTGCCTCGTTTCGTCACTCATACGCCATGTGCGCCATCGTAGACCTCGTCGTCGTCGTCGTCGTCGTTCTCGTCGGCGTCGCCACTCATTTTTCGCCCATGTTGCGTATGTTGTCAAGTCTCTTCCGCTGCTGCCTCACTGGGGATTGTTTGCTTCTCGTTTGCCTCCTTTTTTTTTTTGCTTCTTGGCAGCGGACACTGAAATTTTGCTGGGCACATTGTTGTTGCTGCTGGCATGTCCGTTCTGGCATGGACTTGGCCCAGGCTCATTGTTTGGGGATTCCCCTAGCCATACCATACATTTTTTCGGTCGTCCCTCCCTGTTCTTTGGGGTGGTTAGGCATGGGCAACAGCAGCATTTCCGTTCTGCTCGTATTCCACTGTTGTCAAGCAGATCACAAAGACAGACAGACAAACAGACGGACATGTGTGTGCCAGCGATTGTGTGTGTGTGTGTGTGTGTGCCCATAGGCGCCGACATTAGAGCGGGCCACATCCATCGCCCATACCATTTCTGCAAACCAAAAACCAAATGAGATATGAGTAGGAAAATGCCATGCGAAAACTGTCCCGCTAGAGTTAGAGACCAGTCACGCTGTCCAAGAACCCATACCATACCCAAACCCATCTCCAGAAGAACCCATGTTCGCCCTCGGGGGGGAATGGCAAACTATAATGCTAAATGACAAAATATGACAAATTATAATAAAAAAAAACAAGAAAGAGGGAGACAAAAACATTATTTAGCTGAGAAAAGGCAGAGAAGAAAAAAAGAATATACCATAAATCGTTGAACAAATTTTATGACATTTGTCAGAGTGAAATCTTTGCAAAGGCTGATTCGTCTTTTGTCTGGCCAATTTTTGTGGTCTCCTCGCATGACACGCAAACACTTCCCCCCCCAATCACCATCCCCATACCCAATTCCCGTCCTGTTCCCGGACTGCATTAATATAGGAATCACGCACTCGTAAATGCTCCTTTTATTCCCATTGCGTGCCGAGATTTTACAATGGAAACAGAGCACACAAAAACACAATAAAGAAATACTCAAAAAGATTAACAATAATCGGATCTAATCATGGCGTAATTATGTGTTAGAATAAGTGCTGTTCTTGGAGAGATTATTGAGTGGAGTTGGAGTAGCGATAGAGATTTAGGCATTTAAGATTTCAATCAATTTATGAATATATTTATTAGTATATTTTCCAATTAATTCATTTAAAACGACTTTTGCCTTTCCCTTTAATTTTCGTAACTTTATTTAGAGCTAACTTTGTTGAATAGTTTTCCCATAGTTTTCCAAAAACCCATTCATTTCAATTGACAAAGCAAAAAAAATGTGAAAAAATGTCAAACCTGAACAAAAAACTTGTATACATTTATAACAAATTGAGGCAACAAGAAGGATTTTCGAATAAGTACAAAATAAACTCAACTAAAAACTAAACAAAACAAGAAAAAATAGTCCACACAACAAACTAAAACAAAAGGCGAGTTAAGGGTCTATACATATAGGTTTATATATGTAGGGAGAAGCACCTTCCAGCAACAAAAAGTGTATGTCGGTTCGGTTATAATTGGGGGAAAAACCTCACACAGAGCAGAGTTTCCAATTAGAGAGCGAGTGAGGGGCAACAGTTGTTGGTTTGCTTTTATTTTGTTTGGTAACGTTTGCTGGAAAAAACCCCAAGTCTGAAGTTTTCCCAGTTTTGGCTTTATTTAGTTTATTTTTTATACT
Source organism: Drosophila affinis (assembly GCA_037356375.1). Classification (NCBI taxonomy): domain Eukaryota; kingdom Metazoa; phylum Arthropoda; class Insecta; order Diptera; family Drosophilidae; genus Drosophila; species Drosophila affinis. Next base: position 38,856,438 of record CM074800.1, read on the forward strand.
TTTTTTGTATTTTTTTTTGTGGACAAGTATATATATTGGCAAAGCAATTTTCACACATGAACCAAAATGGCACACACAAACAAAATCCAAACTTTATAAACTAATAAACTCAACCGTCTCGTGCAAGTGCAGTGCATCCTCGACCGCGTTTCCCCTCGGTTTCCGAGTTTCGATTAAATTTTGTTTAGGTATTTCCTTTATTTCCTCTCTGCTTTTTCCTTCCATGCAGCTCAACAATCGGAAAATTTCCTGCTGCCACACCAACCGAACATTTTTTGTGTGTGCATCATAAATATTTCTGGAAATTTGTTGGGGCTTCTCTACTGCATATATTGGTTTGGCTTTTTTGAGTGGGAGTGTCTGGAAATCGTATGCATCGATTGTCGTCTGCCATATGCATCCCAGCTATTTCTGAAATATGCAGCAGCTGCCCCTCCGCCGCCCCCGTGCCCCCTGACACACAGACAGAGGCACACCTCAAGGCATTTTGCATTTTGCGTGTGGATTTGAATCTCTGGGATTTGTTATCGTTTCTGATAGCCAACTGATTGGAAATTGATTAAGTTGCCGATGAAACTGCAGAAGCTTGATAACTATTTTGATTACCAGAAATTTAAGCCTAGACGATTATTTGCTAAGACCAGGAAAAAATATGTTTGCAAATTTCTACAGAAAATAACGAAAATAGATTGAACGGATTCAGGAGATTTTAAATATTGGAAAAGGAAAAAGAAGAAACCTTTGGAGAATGAAAACCGAGACAATTTTCATACCTATTTCCCTTTTATGTATTTCAGTTATTTTCTTTTTGATATGCGAAAAGCTTTTCCTACTTTTTGTTGGTTGTTATTTTATTTTTGGGTATTTTCATGCTTTCCACATGCCGCTAATTACATGCCTCAATGCCTGCCCACAATTAATTTGGTTTTTTGTTTGCCGTTTTTAATTTTTCACTCGAACAAACTACAATTGCAAAATTACAAAACGCAAATTATACAAAAAAACCGAAAAAAAACCATTAAAATGAAGCAGAAAAAAATAAACGAAGGCGGAATGAAAATGTCTACCAATTAGCGAGAAAGAGTGCCACAGTCGTAAAAGGGGGATTTCAGAGAGTTTTTCCGGAGTTACAGTTAAGGAATGCAATTATCAAAAAAGCCAAAAGCAGAAAGGAGGAGCAGCAGGAGGAGCAGCACGAGCAGCAGCTGGCAGTGCCACATTCAGAGTCCTATCAGAGTCCACAAAAATTACTAAAATGCAAATGCTTCGCTCTCCATCGTTCTCGTTCTCGCTCTCGCTCTTTTTCGCTCTGCACGACTATGTGTGGCACAATGATTGCTGCATTTATGAGATACGTTTTTACTGTCGACAACAATTAAATTACATTTTAGAGTTTATGGCCTTTGCCGCCTGCCAGCGCCCATGGATGGTCCTCGTTGTCGGTTCGAGTCGGTTCTGTCGCCAAACTTCAATAAATTCGAATAATTTATTTCATTACCAAAGTGTGTGCCTGATTATGCTACAGAATGGAAACTGCAACTGTAATTTTTGGTGCATTTTAAATGTGAAATGCCAAAAAAAAAAGCACAGCTTAAGAGCACTCTCTTTTCCCGGTTTTTTTTTGCTATTTTTTATATTATCTATCAAGTACTTCCAGGTGTTATATGAGCTATAAATTGTGCAATTAAGCAGAAATTGATAATCATTGGGGGCAAAGGTTTTTCCCTGGCAGCCACATGGCACATCGCACCCCAGGCACCCGCATTTAGATATTTTTTTTTTTGGTGTGTGCTCGAGCATTGTCATAATGCCGTTGACTGCATCGGTCACGCCCACCCGCATCTAATGTGTGTGTCCAAGGGCATTCATTTAGTCATTTATGCGGTTACATGCCACGCCCACAAACCAACACCAACGCCCAGCGTTAGTTGGTAACCGCATTGCATGTGTGCACCCCCATCCCAATCTCTGATCCCAAACCGAATGCTACTGTCCCACAGCCCACTATCTGCCTTTTCGTTTCGTTTTGGGATTATTTTTGCATGCACTGGTGACAGCCCGAGGGCGCCAATGGGCGTGTTTAACATGAATATTCAGATGGATGTACGCACACTCACGTATATCCTGGTGTTGGAGTGTTTGTTGATATGGATAGATATGGATCCTTGATGCTCACACGAACGTTTTAATTAGTACTAGGTGTGCCACAAGGACCTCCTTCAGCCTCGCACTTAATGGTCGGAAATTGTGAACCGGAATCAGGGCAATTGAATAATCTGGAAAATCACTTTAAATGGGATTTAGCCTGTGAATAAAGGGGATTGAAATTTGACTCCAAACAAACCGCAAAGATATTTCTGAGGCTTGAGCCCTGAGTCATCAACCTGCAGACATGCCACACTCCCAGCAAAACAAAACCAAAAAAATAGAGTTGTCTTTATGCAATCGCCTTCCGAGTAATTAGCCACCAACGCTGCCACAAATTGTGGCTGCATTGTTTTTATGGCATCGACTTATGCAACAAATGAAAAATGCAAACAATAACCAGAAATGCCAAAAAAACACACAAAAAAACACCGAAATCATTATCATATGCATCCGTGTATCTGTGTGCCACAACCGCAGTAATTAAGCGAAGAAGAAGCTGCCGCAGTGGCAGGCACCTGGTCACAACAGGTGGCCGACGACGAGGAGCGGGAGCGGGATTGCCGCTTGTTATCTGCAATTTGTTGCATATGGAAACATGTGTGTCGCTTGTCTTTCGAGTGTTTTTATTTTTGGGAATTTTCACCGGTTTTCTTTTGCGGCAAATCGTCTAGGAAATAATTGTGGCATGGCATGTCTGCATTTGCTTATGTAATTATATGCCGCATGTTGCACAGCCTTGCGGATATTTGTGTGCTGATGGATAGCCGTCTTTGGGTGAACCAGAAACCATTCTAAACGGAACCAATAACCAGTCATTGAGCATGGCCTAAAGGAGGTTTTGGCGGCGGCGAACGCACTGGGAGTTCCCCACTTTCCACTCTCCACCAGACTCGATGCACTCGAGCGCGTCGCACAAAGAAAGCTGTGAAATGGTCGCCATTGACTGCATTCACCTCCTCCTCGCCGGGCAGTGTACCCAATGCACCGCAGCCCGTCTTTGGCCAGGCATTTTTTCATGTCTTGGCTGGCCAACTTGGCCAACTTGTCTATTAACGGTAACTAGGTAAATGTTAGAAATTACCGTTAGAAAAATTGCCTCTGCCATTGCTATTTGCACACAAAGTAAGCCATTTGTTGAGTCGAAGAGGAAAAATCAAGAAAAAACAACGACAACGACAAAGAAGAATAAGAATAGAAAGAAGTACAAGTAGAAGTGGAAGAGGAATCACCAAGCCTGATGAAAATGGTAAAGTTAAAAAAGAACAAGAAAAAAGAGTTAAAAGAAAAACAGCCAAAGGCAGAGCCAGAGCCGTAGCCCTGCTCCGGGTGGAACTCAGTCAATTGCTTTGTCTTCGGGGCTTCTGTGAATGGGAAAGTGTTGACTGGCTGGGACTGGGACTGGGGCTTGGCTTGAAATATTTATCACTTCCACCAACTCAACAGATCCGCAGGGAGGAAAAAATGTAAATTTACCTTCGCTGTTGGTGTAGAGTTTTCCCATCTGGAAAACTGAACTTGGGGAATGCTCATTAGGTGGTAAATAGTTATTGCTATAAAATAGAGATGCTCGAAGATTGGTTTCCTACGTTTGCGACTCAAAGAAGGAAAGTTTATAGAGCGCAATGGCATATAAATACTTATTACACCTTTTCCAATGGAGAAACCTTTTGAATTCCCTTCGATATCTGCGTATTAATTACTATGCAGTTCTGGACAGTTGTAGTCTCTCTACAGATGAGAACCGTCGTAAAACAGTTACCCAACACACGGTTCCAGAATGTTCCCAAACAACTTTTTATGTCACATCACGACTTTTTGCCATTTGGGTTCTATGGGAAGGGAGGGCATGCCTGCTGCCTGCTGCCTGCCTTCGCTTTATAGCTGCTCAATAATTCATTAGACATTTGACACCTTTGGAGCGTGGACGGCACCGACTGAACTGACAACACTTTCAGATTCTGTTGACACTTTGGATTTAACTTCAAGAAATGCAGACGCACACACACACACACACAGACACACACACACACACTCACACACATGCTGTGGCACAACAAATGGCCTCATCAAGACGTTCAAATGCGTTGCCGTTGAGTGGCCTGACACGCCCACCCCACCCTCAGAGCAGCACCTCTGGAAGCACCTAAAGCCGGTCTAGACACTTTTGACACAAATGCGGCGGGTGTTAAGAAAAAAGTCTACAAATGTCTCCTCTTCATCTGTCTGCCATTTAATATAGCAAAAACAAAAAACAAAAAAAAACACATCATAAGCAAAACAAGTCAGAGGAGATTTAGACCGATATAGAGACCATGTCGATACCTGATATGAAGACTGGCAACGGAATGATCTAAGAAGAACTCAAAGAGAACTCTCGTAATCCGAGGCAGTAGATCAAAAAACATCCCTAGAAGATTGGGATGATTTAGGATTCATTTTTAAATGAATCTCAGATCTTTTATTTTAAATTATATATGTATGTACATATATCACATGATTTTCTTCGGTTTTTATCGTATATTTTAAACATATGTTTGTAGTTAAGCATTTGCGAAGGCATTAGAGATGTAAATCCCAAATCCAGTTGTCTACTTCCTCATGCGAAAGCACTTCCTATTACAAACACCCACGCAAGCCCAATACTCTTCTGTACTTTCACGTCTACAGGGTATGCAAAAGAGAAAGAAGCAGATTGCTAAGCTGCGTAGATTTCCGCGTGGTGTCCTCTGTCTCGGTCTCAGTCTCAGTCGCTGCCTCTGTCCACACAGCCTTCCTCCCACCTGCCTCATACCTGTGCCGTATTCCCTCTGGCTGTCTACAGTCGACGTCAGCGTCAGCGTCGGCGTCAGCGTTGGAGGTGCGTGTGTCTACCATTGTCTGCGGGCGGCTATGGGCGGCTATGTGTGTGACGTGGCATGTGGGGTGTGGTGGAGTGTGGCGAGATGGGGCGAGGTCTCTGGGAGTACTTGAGACAGCCATGAGAGTGCATATTGAGACAGGTGACAACAGTCGCACTTCATTCGTCTGCTTCTTCTGCGGCTGCTGCTGTTGCTGTTGCTGCTGCTTCTTCTTGTTGCAACTGCAGTTCCTCTAGTTCTTTCCCAGCGGCTGCTGCTGGCTCTGCAACATTTTGTTGCAGTTGTTGTTTGCTGGTAATTGCTGCTGTGGTTGTTGTTGCAGCAGACGCACTAAATCAATTAGAATGCAACCCACGTGAAGCATTTGCAATGGAAATTTCTAAGCATACAACAAAATTGTTCCACTTCTACTTCTAGTTTTATTTTATGATAATTTGCCTCGAGTGGTGGTTGGGTGGCACAAACTTTACAACTCTATTCACACTGAAATCCTCAATGTTGAAGAGGGTGTTACAGAAGCATCTTGAGCATTTTTCTAAGAATTAAATGAGTTGAACTTTCCTAATGGATGCAATGGAAAAACCTGTGTGGGAAATATTCTCTCACTGATACAATAAGACTTTTGGAAATTACATTAATGGCTGTGGGAAATGGTTTCAACTATAAGCAACCATTAAAACTTACACAATTCCATTGCATTTTCATTAGTTCAAGGAATTTTCCAGGTGTTTAGCTTATAATTATTTCGAAAATGTTAACAATTGGCACCTAAATAAATTGCTTAAAGATATGAAAGAAGGGCTAAGGAATTAATCATGAAAATTCCAAGCCAAGTTATATGCGTTCATAAAGATTTTAAGAATGTATTATCCAGAAATGAACTCGTATACCCGCATGAATGTGAGAAAGTATCCCCTCCCATATGGTTCTCCAGAATTCCATTTGCAATTCTGCTTTCATGTTTGCCTCGCGATCCCTGGACAGCTCTCACCTCTTGAAGAATTTTTTGCGGAATGCCATTCTTAAATTTGTTTTTGATTTTTGGTGCGATGATTGCCGCCAGTCAATGCACCCCGAAATGGAAATTATTTTCTGCTGTCTAATGAGCCGGTCGTTGAACTCTGGTTTCTCTCTCTCTCTCTGTCGCTCTGTCTCTCTGCCTCTCTGTATTTGGATATGCAACACCCAACACCTTTGTCGAAAAAAAAGTGTTCAGTCAGTCGGTTTGGTTGGGTCTGTCATGGCTGTCCGGCTGGTGGAAGGTGCGATAAATGCGGACAGACGTAACGAGCGAAAGGGCCAAAAAAGAAACCCATTAAAGTAAAGCTGCATTAACAGCTAAATGAAAACACCCAACGACAAAAGCAACAACAACAACAACAACAACAAAGCGCAGGCATCAAATTTCGCCACACAGACAGTGGAAGCGTGGGTCAAACCCTCAGACAAAAAGATATTGAGAGGTACGATGCGGTGCCAGTACGAGTAGCGGGTGTGTGGTGCGGAGGGAATACCAAATCGAACGATTAAGACACGCTTACGTTTTAATTTTGTTGTTGTTTTGGATACCCTGTAATCGCAGAATGGAAGGCAGATACGAGAGCATTTATGGGAACAAAAATGGAACATACTACATATACGAGTAAAAGTCAAGGATCTCTGAAGTCTACAACCACAGACTTAAAGATCTAGAATATTCATGAGCGCCTTGTAAGGTTATGGCATATAGCTTTACAGATCCTGAAAAACCAATTTGTTTTCTTCTCCCAGGAATTAGGAATAAAAGGAATGAAAGAGCACTTAAGAACTTCACCATTCCATTCCCTGTTTTCTCCCATTATTAAAATCGTCATTAGAAAAACCCCAAACACATAACCTCGTCAACGATTATAATCGTTAATTATACCTTAAATTAAAACAGACCTATCTACACTTTGGAATTGAAATGCGTTGTTAGGATAGGTCGCAACTTTGTATTAATCCACGAATACCTAGCTTATATAATTCTGATTGATGAGTAACCCCTAGTCGCCCATATTATATCCCACAGAGGGCTGGCTACTCCCTTTTGTTTGTTGTTATTTTTCCTGAAGTTTCGTTTCTGTTTTGCCTTCACTTTCTGTTTGTTATTTGCGGGGTTTCATTTAAGTGCCCGCTGCTGTTGCTGTAGCTGTTTGTTGCTGTTGCTGTTGTTGCACGAACAGTTCTTATTAACATTGCTGCGCTGTTATTGTAGATGCCGTTAGTTTTCACTCTTATCTCTTATGCCATTCCCTTGTTATTCGTTCGAATGTGGGTGGTTGCCCCCCATCTCACTCTCTATCACCCCGTTCTGTGGTATCTTTGTAGTTCAGCTTTTTTTTGTGCCTTTTGTGCAAGTATTTCAATTATTTGTCAAATTGACACAATGGCGCAGTTCTCTGATCAGTTGTTGGTGTGCATACATACACATACATACATAAATATCTACATACATATATACATACATTGTTGTTGAGTTTGTTGTTGAAGCTGTTAGTGTACACTTTCTTTTGTTGGTTTTTTGGTGTCTATTGTTGCAGCTGTGGCTTTTTTGTTTAAATATCGGTTGTTGTTGAAATATTTGATGTTGTTGCAATTTTTTTGTTGTTGTTGAAACTATGGTTGTTCGCTGTGATCAATCGCTTTGTGGTTGATTCCAATTTGATTTATGTTTTGCACTAGATTTCATGGAAATTATTTGTTCCAGGAAATTTAGAACGGAAGTCTCCAGTCTTCTAACACTATTTACTCTCTAAATATTTAGTCAAATATGCATTAGACGAGCATGTGTTGCAAATGCGGGTGGTCTTTCTCTTTGACTTGATGAAATGGTCCACAGTTTTGGATGTGAAGTGGATGGATGGGGAGGGTAAACAAATATCAAAGCATAAAAGATGAACATGTTTTCCATTGCCCTACCAATTTGATTCTCGCGAAATTGTCTGAAAAAGTGATCGCATAACTAGAGTCTAGCAAAATCTAAAACCAATAGGAAATTCCAAGAAAATTCCCGTTGATAGCCTGGAATGGGGGGTGGAGGCCAGGGCCAGGGCCAGGCGCGTGAGGGTTGCGTCTCGAGTCTTATCGCAGCACAGAGAAGAGATAACGTTTTTGGATTGGTAACCAAGCGGGAGAAGAGCTCCCAGTTCTCCTCTTTTGCTCCTCCTCCTTGTCCATCTATTAATTTGTGATAAACAATTTTTTGCAGATACAAAAAAACAGAATAAAAAAATAAATAGAAAAAAACTATAAATATTAACCAGAAGCTGGCAACAAAGTTGCTGCAAAAATGTTGATAAAATACTAAAAAGGGACTACAATAAAAGCAAGTGAACTACGATGGTGCGACTGAATGTTGCAGAGCAACACAGCAGCAGCAGCAACAACAACAACACAAGCAACATTGGCAGCAACAACATCCAGAACAACAACAACAATAACAACAGCAATGCGGGTGGCAGTTGCTCCTCGACCACATCCTCGACAACGAGCCTGAACAGCAACTCGGCCTCGCCAGCGTGCAACATGGTCATGTTGCAGGCATCGCCACCAGCTGCAGTAGTAGCAACGGTAGCAGCAGCACCACCAACACTACCACCAGGACCACATCCACACATGCAACAAACAGTGGCAACTGCAACCCAACCGCCGCCACAGCAGCATCAACCGCAGCTGCAGCAACAGCAACAGCAGCAGCAGCAGCAACAACAGCAGCAACATTCACCTTCGGACGGTGGTTCCTCGAACTGTTCACTGCCGGCATCGCCTCCATTGTTGCAGCAGACCGCAACGCCACCGCAGGGGGCACAGATAGTGCCGCCCGTCTGTGCGCTGCATCATCCACAGCAGCAACTGGCTCTAATGGCCGCCATGCAGCATCACCAGCACATGCTGCAGCAGCCGCCACCACCGCCGCCACACGCTCTCCACCATGCACCGCCGCCGCACCCTCCAAACACACAGCAGCAGCCCCATCAGCCACCACCCCAGCCCCATGAGAATGGCCATGGCGGTGGCGGCGGAGGAGGAGTCTCGCCCAACGGAGGAGGAGGAGGAGGCGGTGGAGGTGGTGGATCCTCGGCCAGCAGTGTGAGCAGCATCTCCAGTGGCAGTGGCGGGAGCCAGGGCAATGGCTCCATCAATGGCACCAACGGCATTGGGCCGCCAAATGTGGCACCACCGCCGCCAGCACAGCTGCCGCCTGGGCAGCTCTACATCCCGTATCCGAGCGAGTTCTATCCGGAGTACTACATCGCCCCACATCCGCACGAGGGCATCTGTCCGCAGCATCCGCATCATCCGCATCCGCATGCGCATCATCATCAGCCAATGTGCGCCATGTCAGCGGAATACGGTGAGTCCTCAACTAGGGTTGGTCCAAGTACATAGTGCCAACAATCGGTCATACTGTCATACTCTATCCTGGCTGCCATGTCCCGCGAGGCAACAGCTAATTACAGCTGAAGTAATCCCTACCCTAAGTGTCTCAATTCGTCAAAAGATACTTTGCTAAGCCTTTCCTTACCCCATGATGACGATGATGCAGTCTCGCAAGCTCTTAAGCTGCCAAAAACTTGGCAAGAAGCAAACAAAAGTGGGGGCGAAAAACGAACCTAAAAATAGACGAAAGCCACAAGGCAAAGCTCCACCACACCACACCACCCAACCACTCACCCACCCAGCCAAAACATACACAGCAGCACTCCCCCCTTTCCCTTCGTTTACCCAGCAGTAAGTTGTATACATTTGGCATTTAAAGCTTTCGCCAGACGAAACCTCAACCCGAACCGAACCGTGCCGTACCGAACCGCCTTCTATTACCAGTTCCCTAGGCCACCCACTGTAACCCACAAAGTCAACAAGTAAACTTTGCATTTGATTTATCTCTCCGGAATACCCCCGCACATCCACAAGCCGATCTCTGTGCAGTATATCCCTCCTGTACGCCGACTTCCCTCAAAAGCTAGTCATTTAATATCATCAAGCAACAAATTAGCTTGAAATCGCTCGTCGGACTCTTATTCATTTATTTATTTATTTTTTCTGCTACTGCTACTTTTGCAGCTCAATCCGAGTGCACTCTACGACCACCAAGCCAAGTAGAGTAAAGTATTATACCCGTACCCGTACCCAAACCCGTACCCATACTCGTACGAGTATTAATAGATATGGCATCCAGTTTCAGCTTCGGTTTAGGTTCCAGTTCCCGCTGGGCTAGCTATACGCATATAGTATATATACTATGGTATATGGTATGGCCAATGTACGCCCATCTCATGAGATTTGCATATGAGCAGGGGTTTCGTTTTCCAATTGAAGAGAGAGAGGAATGAGAAAAAACATTACAGGGTGTCGCTTTTTGAGTGGGTTGAACTTTCATTATTTTCATAGGTTTTACGAATTCCAAGAACTTTCCTGCAATTCGTTGTTTATTACTTCAAATAAATTTGATTAATTAAAATTCTCAGTGGCTAAATTTTAATGAACATTTTACCATACCAAAATATACAAAGACATTTCTAAAAATAAACAAAACTCACAGGGTAACAGGGGTAGACATCGATGAAGACTCTACTATCCCTTGGGAAACAGAATCTCATTCTGAGAAATCCTCAGGAATATTTCATGAGAATATGCTATTAAAACAAGCCAGAATTTCTGCCTGAATAGTTTCGTCTATCCCCCTAAGACACCCTATATTCAAAGCTTATCGAAAGCAAAAGCAATTCGCATTTGTGTTTTGGCATTAGCAAGATACTATCTACGCCCACCCACTCACTCATTCGCTCAGTCACTCACATTTGACCATAGAAGCCTGTCCAACTGGAACTTGGCTTTGGCCAAGCCCAGAAACCACTGGCCATTCGGTCAAGAGAGACATCGGGAGACATCTAGAGACAGCGACAGACCAGAAATGTGTCACTCATTTGCCAACTCGAGGAAGGGTAAGGCGCGTGGCAGAGGGAGAGGGTTGAGAAAGCCATAGAGTATTGGCAAAATATATAATTGAATTTGATCAAGTTTGGCGCAACCCAGAAACCCCAATAACCAGCATTTTCAATTTATCAATGTCATTAACCTTAATTGTGATTCGGGTGGTGGAGGAGGCTGCCTGGAGTGCCGGAGAAGCCGACAACAAAGGCCCTCCATTGATTAAGAAGCAAATTTTTGAAATATGATACCGCCAGCAAATGAGATGCTCAGAGAAAACTTCTCTTTCGGTTGGGATATTGTTTGTGGAACATCCACTAATTTAATTCACCGACTTACACTAAAATGCAGACGATACGAGTACAAGTGTGTGTGTGTGTGTGCTAATTGAATTTGCCTGTGAAACCTGCCTCAGCGCCCCCCTATGGAAACTCCTGTCAACTAGTTGGATGTCATCATCGAGGGATCTCAAAGGGGGGGACGCAGCTTAGAGCACAGAGAGCGCAGAGCACTACTTCCTCCGCCAAGTTGCACATAATTTACAATTACGAGGAAGTGTAAATGGCTTTTCTACCTCGACATCAGGTCACACTTTCCCCTGGTCCTTCCCCGCGATCCATCCTGGTGGGTTCATTCGGTCTCCTGCTTCCTTTGCTCATTTGCCAAATGCCTTTGGTCCTCCTCCATCTGCTCAGCCTGTGGTTCCCTCAGCACCACTCCACTCAATTTAGCTCGACGCTGGTCTGGTTTGCCCTGATTGTTGTTAATCGAATAAACTTGCAGAGGAAATGGGCTCTGAGTGCGTGCTGGGCCTTAGTCTTAGGACAGAGATGCCATGGCACTGCTCGCTGCTGCTCCCCCCTGCCCTTCCTGCCGATGTTCTAATGGAATTTGCGCCCGGGTCGACATCAACTTTAGTATATTGATATGGATGCTGAGCATGTTATAATTATAAGAATGCTGAGCATGCTCTTGTTCACCCAAACCATAACTAACCACACCCCTAGCATTTACTCTTTAGGTTGTGCAAAAAGTATATATGTATAAGTAGAGCAGTTTGCTGGATAGTGTAGAGCATCTCTTACAGAGAGGAGGAGGGTGGGAGGCCCACCCTCACATGGTGTTGATTGCTGGAGAACGAGCGAGTCAGTCCCTAGCTCTAATCAACATAATTCCTATTATTTTATCTGTGTAGTACGTTCATTCGGTCAGCAGCACAAATGAGCAGAACAAAAGGAAAAAACGGAAGAAGAATCAGAAAATATAAAAATTGAAATGAATGGAATGGAATGAGAGGCTGATAAGGGGTCGCGTGGCTGAAGGCCGCTGTTAAAGGAAGTCCTTTTCTGGGTTATATTTCGGAAGAGCCGAAGAACGGAAGAAGCATTGGAAGTTTTATTGAAGTGGAGATTAAGAAGGATAAATTATATATTAAATATTCCGCGGAAGATAACTTTAAGTATTCAATAAACTCAATATGCCTTCCTTTATATAAATTCAATAAAAGTTAATCTCTGATTGATCGATTTGTATCCGCCATTGTGCATTGTGTATTGTACTCATGGTCAAATTGGACCCAGCCCATCAATGGCTGGCACCATTGAAATTTATTGACACCTATTCAAGCCTCTGTGCACAACTGTACCACTTTCAATTGAAAGCCTTGCGAATTGAGTTGCAATTGAATAGATGTAGGTACGTAAGTGGGTGCTACTTGCTCTGACACTCTGCTGCAATCCTTAGCCTTGTCACATTCTACGAATCGAACCGAACCGAACCCACTCTCCCCGTATTCTAGAGTATGTCATTCAGCCTTATTCAGAGCTTGAGGGTTTCCCTTCCGCTCACCTCCTCCTCCTCCTACTCCGCCTTCCGCTCAGTGCATCGTCTTCTTCCTCTACAGTTTGGAGCACGTTTGAGTTCAAGAACTGATTTTGCCAATAAATATGCGGGGGGTGAATATTTTATAAGAAAGTGTGCCTTCATTATGGCACGCATAAATAAGTTTGCCGTAAAGGCCCAGATGTCAATGAACCAAAGAGAAAAGTGGGGAAAACTCGAGGAAAAGCCAGAGAGAGATAGAAAGAGAGAAAGAGAGAGTGAGTGAATGAGGGAGGGTGTGTCTAAGAGAAGAAGAGAGAGGTAAAAAGTGTGAAACAGAGTGGGGTTATGGTCAATCTAAGCGGTACATCAACACTTTCCAATAGATCGTAATCAAGAAAGAGCAAGGGGGAGGTAGGTCTATGAAAAATTAAGAGAGCGAATGTGTAGCCACCCTCTCCTTCTTTTTTCCATTGTTCTTTCTCTGGTATTTCGGTTAATCTCTTTGGTAATAATTTTTAATTAACCCAAAGCCCGCACATTGAACGCCCTCGACTTATTAAGACTTATTATGGATGGGAGGGGGAGGTGAGGAAGGGTCGAAGACAATCGGCAGAGGTTATGGGGGATCTGAACTTTGCACTTTTGAACTTTTTGCCTGGCCTTCCAGCAAATGCTTAACAGATGTCCAGCGGCAGCACAAGAAGCTGAAACAATTTTTACGAGCTCTCACATAAAATTCGTTTCTTTAATTGAGCGGAAGTTTCGTATTTTTCACTGTACTGTAGAACAGTCACTGCCAAAAGTTGTTTGACCCAGCAATAAAAAGACGAAAACAATATGTGAATGTCCTCTCGGAAAGTAATTTGAGAGCGTGCCCAAGAGGCACCTGCTAAAAAGAGGGAGGAGGGGGGATCGACTCGGAGAAACTGTGTCACAAAGTAATACAAATCAAAGAATGGTAGAAGTGGGGGAGGGGGTGCTCTAACAATGGTCCAGAGTCAACATGGCTCCGTTTGCTCTACGCTTCTCTGCTCTTCTGTGCTCTTCTCTGCCCTGATGGAAAACCACAAATGATTGTTACTTATTATTCGCACATAAAACGTTTTTCCTCTGCCCAACCAAAAGACCGTACAATTGTTCAGTGAGGCATAAACAAACATTTCCATTCCAGTCCAGGACATTGTCAGAATTGCCAGAGTTCCGGGTCTCAGTCCTTGTTCAGGGTCCTGGTTCTTCTATGTACTTCCACTCTGATGTCATATTACAAGCTCTTAACTGTAAAAAAGAAAACCCCCTACCTCTCCTGTCTGTACATTCCTGTGGGTCATAAAAAGAAAAGTGCATAAAATGGTATTTTCGCTGTGAATGTCAAACTGTAAGCAGTCAGTCGGGCGACAGGTAAGACGTAGATGGAGCTCCCAGTGGCAGCTGCTCTGCAACCCCGAACCCCTGCTCTATCCCCTACCCCCCATACCCTTTCCAGCATAAAGTTGTCCATTTTTACGAGCCGCTTTGGCGGCACAGATTTATTGGCTTCCTCGCTTTACTCGATTTTATTGTTGTTGCTCTTCTCTCATTGCATTTGCATATTCAGTGGAGCACCTCCACTGTAGTACCCCCCTGTAGTAACCCCCCCCACGCACTCCCACCCGTACCCTCTCTAAGCCTCGCTGAGTTTTATGCCAAATTCGAAGGTTAGCCAAAAAAAAAATGTCGTATTCTTTCTTAACTTCTTCTTTGTCCGTGTTCTCGGTTTTCGGTTTTCGTTTTTTATATTTTTTTTTTTCCGCTGGATAGTTTGCTCAACTTGACTCAAGTTTCTGTCGACGGTTGAGTTTTATGCCTCACTTTGAAGTGCAGAACATTATGCCACGAATGGAGAACATTTTTGTGGATCTTTTTCTTCTTTTTTGTGACTCTCTCGCACTCTCGCAGCCTTCGATGCTAATGACAGAGAGACGATGCTGTCAGAACTCTAAATGACAAATTGCTCTTGGGCTCTTGGGCTGTGGTTGGGGTTGAGGTTGGGGAGTTATTCTCTGAGGAGAGGGGCAGCAACGTGAGGCGGCATAAATTGTGGCAGCATATTTTGTGTGACTGACAGCGAGTAGTAAATATTTCCCCCCAAACCAAAAAATCATATTTTAACTTTAGTTTTCCTTTTGACGAATGATGAACTCTGGCTGTCAGCTGGCTGTCTCCATCCGACAATTGACTTTTGTTGACCCACATTTTTCAGCAGTAAACTTCCAGGTTCTACTACTACTAGAACACATTGAGGGCCTCCCCTGATGGACATCTTTCGGTGGAAATGAAAACCCTCTTGCTGAAGTAGAGTCTGCAGAACATCCTTTGTGCTCACTCGAATTTTGGAGAACAAAGTTTCGTGAAGCAGAGTCTTGCCTTTCACTCACTTTCGTTGTGTGCTCCCTCTTTTGGAAATTAATTTTGCTATCTGGTAGAACATACATTCCATCGACATGCATTTTTTTGCACTTAGCACACAGTTTTGAGCAGAGGCTTCGAGTTGCAGTTCCAGTGGCAGTGGCAGTTTCTCCTGCACTATCAATGTCAGTTTATCATTCACTTAATGGGCTTACTCTGCCCATAAAACTCTGCCGTTTTCCCCCACCCACTTCCACTTCCGCTCGCCTGCATTTGGTTTCCTCATTTAATATAATTTGTTGCAAGTTTTGCGGCATGCGGCATGTGGCAAGCGGCAAGGTCTGTTACATGTGCCCAGCCTCTGTGCCATAGCTGCACTAATTGAAACGTAATTATATCATTTGGGCACGAGGCAGTCAGTCAGTCAGTCAGTTAGGCAGGCAGGCACTCTGTCAGTGTCTCACACTTTCAACTAGACGAGACGAGGCACTAATTGCAATTTGCACAGTTTGAAACTCTTTGGGGTGCACAGTTTGTGAGTCAGAAGATATGCTGAGATTCTTAAAGGTATTCATTCCCATGCAGGGGATTTCCCACTTTCGTTCAACCATCGAGCAACCTTCAACCTTCCGCTGCAGTCTAGCTCTAAAAATTATAGCATCATCAAATCGCTTCCAGTTTCAGTAAGAAAGTAGTTCGAGCATCTATCCAGCATCTTGAGTTTAAGGGTCACTTAATCAGGCAACTATAGTTTGAGAGTGATTCAATTTGCTGTAGCCGAGAATCCCTGAGGCATCCAAAGTTGAAGGGTTCTTAAATCCACTTTTATAGTGGCAGACTTTACATTTTTTCGGGATCATCTTTGTGACTCCATGTCGGGGCTAACGATAGAGGAGGGCTTTAGGTTGGATAACCCTGTCGTTATCTACAGGTGTAGCATCTCTGAGTCATCTGAAGTTGCTCGTAGATTATCGAATATTTGTGTGAGAGAATCAGTCATTCAGCGACTGTTTAAGGTTTACTTAATGTACTCGTTATTACGTTGTTGGATAACTAAATCACTTACAGGTGGCAAATCACGTGTCGAGTGTCTGAGTCATCTAAGTTTCGTCTGACAGTTCATAGTCTTTGATAGTTTGAATTTGGGAATTACTAAACTAGATGTATATGTTTTTTAAAAGATATAAATACAGTAGTAAAATCAATGCTTGATAGAGCATTCAACCTATCAATCTGTTGCATTTAAAAAATCTATTGATATCTTAACTGTTACAACTTTCGATTAATTTATTCTTTGTTGAATAATTTTAAGATGAAATCCCTCAGAATCCTCCATCCACAACCCCTCATAGATACACATACTCATCCATTATTTTAAAGATCAAATATCCCTCATTTTATGGCCTGGCAGAGTGCAAAAAAGAATATTTATCCATTTTGAAACGAATTTTTATGGCACTCCCATCAAACGGAAGTTGTTTCCCGATTTTCCTTCTGTATGTGCATATAAATACCATTTTTTCCACAATTTTCTTTTTTACTTTTTATTTTTATTTTTATTTTGGCGATTGCCAAAGAAGTGAAATTTATTCGTTTGCATTTTTCGGGGCTTAAAGTTCTTTCCTTTCCGTGTGCTGTTTGCTGTGTGTGTTTGGGTATTCCATGACCGTTCATATAAATCTGCCAGCATATAGATAGATATTTTTTGGCAATTTAATTGAAATGTCAGGCACGTGGTCAGGAGAGAGATTCACACAGAGAGAGAGAGAGAGAGAGAGAAAGGAGGAAAGAGCCAGCCTGAGTTTGACCCTCGAGTTGGTCCGCTGCCTAATCCCGTCGAGCTTTTGTGGTTGTCGCACATTTCCGGCTTAAAGTGGCAACGGCAACAGCAACAGCAACAGCAATAACGTTGCCACTCTGGATGCTCTCTTGTTCTTGTTGTTGGTGGTGTCGTCTGCCACTTCCGTTTGCGACGCGTACACGTAATTGATTTTCCCGCCCCGCCTCCTGTTTGCTTCGATATTCAAGCGCAAAATCTCTGAGCCCGAGAGCACTGCAAAGCAAATCAAAACAAGAACAAATACGTGTGTATGTCCGGAGTGCCCATATTCTTTCGATTTTCGGATACCCTTTACTCAGATGGGAAATCATGCTATCACCATCCGCATGAAGGTACAGAAAAAGGGTTAAGATGATGGTCTGATCCTCAACAAATGTGAGCCAAATATCTGTACAGCATTGTAAAGTGGCCAGGTATTCGATATACCCTTAAACTCACAGCGTAATGGGTATCAAAAGAACAACAAGAGCACTGTTTGCGTGACAAATGAGAATTTCACTTGATTTGATTTGCTCCGTGCGAATTCTGTGGAATAATAGTACGGCGACTGCACATACCCGTGGCTATAGTATACTCGAACAAAACGTACTATACTATATAGGCTACACCTCACTCCGTTATATTATTTTTTGGCAAAACTAACGGTACAATTTCGGTGACCGTGAACTTTGTTGGTTCTCCATAAATATATCAACAAACAAGCAAAAAGAGAAGCGCACAAAAAACCTCCAATCCAACCAAAAATATTGTATAAAATGTCGATTGTTATTAAATAAAGCTTTGTTCGGGTGTGTGTTCTTTCTTTGATTCGCTTTCTTAGGTGATTCTTATATTTACTTAAATTCCTAAAGCTAAATCATTCAATTCGGAACGGTGACATTTGCATAGTCCCCAAGTCCCCAAGTCTATTAACTTTAAATTTATTGACACGAATGCCATTTCGTTTCGTAAAATCTCTCTTGAAGACTGGTCTGGTCTACCTTTTGGGTCTGCCATACATCAGGCGTTGTGTAAGCCACACTTAAGCCGCAATATTGGCCAAATAATCACTGGGTGCTGCCACCACAAATAAATGCCATCTCCCATCGAAGTGAAATCAAAATGGAAATGGAAGAAAAAAAAGGAAAACAATTTCGCATAAATTTCATCCACTGGCAAAGAGTGCGGAGAAAATTGCCTTTAAATTGCTCGAAAATGTTTTCTTAATACATTGCGCAATTCCGTATTGAAATCAGGGCGTGGCAGGACGTCCTGCGTCCCGCCCCCTCTGCCATAACGAAATAAGGAAGTGTCTGGGGATGCTGCTGAGGCGGAAGGAAGAAAACTAAACGGAATAATGCAAAATGACAAAATAACTTAAAGCGGCAATAAATTCTCCCAGCTCAAGGACATGCTTAAGGCGGTGGCCAATCCCTGTTCGTGTTCCGCTCCTGGCTGCCACCAGCTCGAACTCGCACTCGAACTCGAATCAGAGCCAAGCAGAAGACCAGGAACAGCCACAACAAGAAAACTGTCAACACGTTTTGGCCATTTCTGTCTACGTTTCGTTAGCCTCAAACAAGAAACAAACACAAAAAAAATGCAAACACATATTCTATAGTAGACGGGGGAATTTTGTTACGCGCGTTTTGGTTAGCATTTTTTGTCTGGGTTTAGAATGAAAAGGGGTAGGTGGGGGATGAATTTATGAGTGGGGTTTTTTTCCTTTTTTAGTGGTGCGGATGTTGGTCATATTTTGGCATATATTTTTTGTTAGGAACTGCTACAACTGATTGAAGATAGTTAAAGCTCTGGGAACATACATTTATATATGTATTTATGTTTTGCAAGGGATTGGTGAGTGCTTATATACATATACACATTTATTTTTGTATGTATCAGTATTCAGAATTTAATTTTTCTTAAAAATATTCCTATCTCCACCATATAAACTCGTATATTCTTCATCTTTCTCTTTATATCTTTGTATCTCTGCCTGTTTTCGCTCCCTTCCCTTGATCTGTCTCTGGTCCTGTCTTGTCCATTTTACCTTGTCCTTGTTCTGTGGCCTGCTCTTGGTTCGCCTTCTTGTTTGTTTGCCTGGCGCGTCCTTCGTGGCGTATGCGTAATATGTTTTTGTTTGCCACAGGGCTCTGCCTCTGCAGCGCCTCCTCCTTGGCCTATACGGGGCCAGACACACGCCAGACAATACATCGGGTGTACGGGTATATTTTGTATATATGTACATATATTTACGGCTGTGCGTGTTGACCTTGCGAGTAGCCAGCGGCTATTAAGTGTCTCCTCCGACGCCGCCTGTGTCACGTAGATGCCACCAACGGCAGCAACGGCAGCAACAGCAGCAGTGGCTGTGGCAGCGGCAATAACATAAAACAACGACAAAAACTCTTTTAATTGCTTTTTAATGAGTTGTTGCCGTCACTGCCATGCGGTTGAGGGCGTGGATGGGGGGCGGTTTACATCCAGCAGGAGGCGTGCCCTGTCGTCGGAGGCTATAAAAGATACACAATATATATATCTATCGAACAGAATCGCTTGACAGCATTAAAACAGAGCAGAACATAAATTACAAAAAAATTTGGGGAGTCCTTAGCCATCGCTTGTACAGAGAAAACAAATATTTCTGGATGTTAAACACAGATTTTAAAATATGGAAATAGATTATTAAACATTTTTTATGGTCTCGCTATATCTAACACAAATCAAAAGATATGGAAAGATCGTTTACAATATTCACGAAATATATGCTAGATTTTTGAATGATTTTGACTTTTTTTTGCGTGTACTTCCCAACGGTTGCTGGCCTTCGCATTTTATGTGGCTTTTATATGCATTTATATTTATTTCGTCGCATTTTTCTTTTGCCTCTAATGAAAAAAATTGCAGTAGCACCAACGACAGCAGCAACGGCAGCAGCAGCAGCAGCTTTCATTTGATTTGTATTGCTTTTGTTGTTGTTGTTGTAGCTGGCGTTGTTGTTGGCCAGGGCCACTTATGGACTCCAAAAGCTTCTGGCGAGAGAGCGGGTTCAACAACCGACAAATGCAGCCAACAGGACAGAGGGCGACAGGAACAGACAGAGACAGCGACAGAGAGACACTACTAACCGGAGAGAGAGCACCCGAAAAAAAAACCAAAACTTACATATATAAAAAAAGATAAAAGTCGAAGGGTTAACTACCCTGGCGTTTCATTTTTTCTCCTTGGAATATGATCTATAAATGGATGAAGAGCTTGTGAATTTTTTCCTAATATATTCATGTTAACGACAGGCTTTTGGACCATTTTTTGTGACAGCTTTAAAACATAGGGTTATATTTTTGGTATTATACAGATGAGTTAAGACAATACGTATATAAATATGTATAGAGCTGATATTTGTAAGACCTATAAAAGCCTGAAGTATCTAAGATCTGGACAGTTTCGTCTGATAGTTAGTGAATTCAGATAGAGAAGCTCAAATTTCTTCAATATCTTCACTGAGGAACATGGCTATATGGGTACATGTCGTTTCTGAATAGATATATAGACATTATGCGAATGAAATGCTATCCCCAATGCTATCCCTTTGAAAGGGTATCAAAACGAAACGAAAGGAAGGGTAGGGTAGTGTAGGGTAGTGTAGGGATAGGGGTGAAGAAAAAGCAAATGCAAAAAATTGGCATCAAACAACAGAAACTTACTTTTGGACTAGGGACGGGTTGGTGTTGGTGGTGGAGGCTGGGGGCCACACATGCAATGCGCATTAAAATTGTAACTGTAACTGTAACGTTTTTTGTATGACCATCTAGCTAGCGCTTTCTCGCTTACACCACCATCTGGCCCCGTCTGCTGGCCTCGAGGCCCACTTCAGTTGTCTCACTCTCTCTCTGTCTCTGTCTCTCTTTATCTTTATGTCTGTCTCTCCCTCTCTGGCTGAATGCTTCTAGCCCCTTCTGGCCAAGTTAAGTGCCATTCATGTGATTCTCCGCTGCTGCTTCAATTTTTTTTATCTTCTCTTCTTTTTGATCCTAAACTTTTTTGTTGCTCTTGTTTTGTCCTCTGCTGATTTTTGTTCTTTTTGATTTTTGTTTTCACATTTATTTGTTTTTTTCTGCTCTTTGTACTTTTTTTTTAGGGCTTCATTTATTAAAATATTTTATATGTACAGAAGATGAACAGTGCGTTTCATAACCATTGCACGTTTCGGTCTTAATTTTAATTAAAAGTTAGAGTTAGATGACATTAAGGTTCTTTATTCTATTAAAATTTACTACTTTTCGATGATCTTTAAAAGCTTTCAAGCCTTTCTGTTGCATTAAACGCACTGTCTAGCCTGTATCTGTATCTGTTCCTCCATTTGTATCTGTATCTTCAATGGTATATTGATTTCATTGTTTGTTTTCCTG
The DNA here is from genome assembly GCA_037356375.1 of Drosophila affinis. Lineage (NCBI taxonomy): Eukaryota > Metazoa > Arthropoda > Insecta > Diptera > Drosophilidae > Drosophila > Drosophila affinis. The sequence goes on from CM074800.1 coordinate 38,877,833, forward strand.
GCCCGTTTTTTATTCCTTCTTTGGGGGCACGTTATGATTGTTGTAATTGCTCTGGCCACCCCCCACGATGAGGCATCGATTCCGTTCGATTGGATGCCATTCGATTGCCCGATTTCGACTCTGGGTTGCCAGAGTCCAGTCATATAAATTGCCAACAGTTTCGGTTACCATTTTTTCCATTTTCCCGCTGCTGGTTTTTCTCTTTCTCTCTCCCTCTCTCTCTCTGTATCTCTCTTTTTTGTTTGTTGGTCATTTGTGTGTGACTTTTGTGGTCGAAAGAGGATTTTAGCGGTTAATGTGCTCTGTTCTGTTCTGTTGGTGGGTTAATGGGTGGTGGGTGGGTGGTTGGTGGCTTGGTGGTCAATTGTTCTGCCGGCGAAAGGGTTGGGTGGCCAAATGGAGCTCACTGGGAATGCTTGTTAAGTAAACCAATTTGTTAAAAGATAAATATCCAAGTATACAGCATGTACTTTTATTATATTTCGCTTTTCAATGTGAAAGGTTGCTACTAAATGATGATGTCCTGGGGTTTTATGGACCATTCAAGGTTGATGATAATTGAAACGTGATTAGGAATTGATTAGGCGGATAATATGGGTGACCTTCCCCTTTTAATGGATTTCGCATAGTCCATTCTTTCATATCTATAACCAAATATCTTTGAATTGTATTTAAAGGAATATCTTTGATAACTTAATTTTACAAAATGTGGAATAATAGTCATAATTTCGTGTGATCTGGAAAGATAAGATCTCTGTTTTGTCTGTTATTACAATTATGAAACCTCAACACAGTCATCATCATTTTCCCTTTTTGCTCCACTCACACGTGCCACGCATTAAATTAATTTGAGATCATAATTTTCTGTAGTTCCCCTTTCGAGTGCGCCAAAAAAAAAGCCCCAAGTGCTGGCTTCTCCAAAAAAAAAAAATAATAATATATAGAGATAAAACAAAATTTCATGTGGCAAAGGATTTATTGGGCAAATCACAAGACTTATTGTAATATATACGCCTTTTATATGGAACTGTTGTATGGAGTCATAAAGCATCAAATGACTCTGGCACTTACCACGAGTCAAAAAAAGCCGCCAATAAATGGAGACACAAAAACTGTGCCACGCCCAGCTGCCTCGTAAAACAAAAGCCAAAAAAAGAAGCCACAAAATGTGTCGAGGCTCGTCATAATAATATATGTATATACATATATATAGATACATGTACATCCAACGACATCACATCAAGTCCATATGTTGTCTGGAGAGACGAGCAAAAAATATTTATACATTTTTGTCGTTAGAGCGTTTTTGCCCTGCGGCTGGTTTGCCAAAAACAAAAATGTTTCGTTGTTTCTAAATATGGTTCATAGATTTTGGGAACTTTGAAAAATCCCATGGCCCCGAATTATTTCCTGGAATTTGTGGTATTATTTGGCTGGCGTACATGCGGAACATGCAGCACATTCAAATTTGCTGGAAAACTAAATTATGCAATTAATTTTGGCGGTCCAAGCCCCAAACCATTGGCCGCAAAAGCTGAAAGGCCAGACTGGTGGTTAAAAAATATCTATATAATGTAATATAATGGATGCACATACATAAATACATACATACATACATATTTACAATTAAACAGAAACGCAGTCTGGGAAAGATTGAGAACTGAGGGATGCTGTAAAGTTTGGTCAAATCAGTTATTGGGGTTGTAGCCCCTTCTGGCTGCAACGCCACTGCGTTGATTTGGGGTGGTGTTTAAAAATGTATTCATATAACCATGAAATATTCAGGAAATGTACGATATGTGTATGCATTATCCCTTGTTGACCAAGCACCGAATTATTTAAGAATTTCATATTGAAGTTGTAGACTTAATTAAACTGTAAAATGAAATGAAGGTACATTTTGCATGAGAAAAGTACAAAATATCAATGGGTTTTCTTAATGAAAATTGTAGAGCCCCCAAATCTATAAGACTCTTCATTTTTTCATGCCTTGAACAATTCTTTTCTGTGGAAAAAATAAATAAATTTTTTATTTCCATTGAATATGAGATATACTCGTATGCCATTGAAATGTATCAAATTGATTTGATTTCTTGCCAACAACTCTTTACCCGTACTCTCATTTGTTCTCAAGAAATATACTGTACAATTTATTCGTATTCTCTTGAATCAAATATCGAATTCGAGTATGCATTCGAAATTTCCATAGCGAAATGAGCAAATATGTAATCAATTCATTCCGCTTGGAGAGTATTCCGCTCGACAGATGGCAATCAACATGTTCGCTCTCTGCCTCGTTTTTTTTGCTTTTAAATTATATTTGTTGCTGCCGCTGTTGCCGGTTCCTGTTGGAATTGTTTGCAAACCATCCATCCATTCCAAAATAAAAAAAATATATATATATGACAGTCTGAAATGCATATGAATACTCGTCGGTATATTGTATATCCATTTAGCCGTGTATCCCCAAATGAGGTTTATGAATTAATAATATGATTGCAATCATCGAAGTGCAGTCAATGATGCATTAAACGCTTTAAGTTGTTTTCAAGTCATGGAAATTATGCTCTAAGTTGTGTTTAAGCCTTGAAATCTATGGAAATTCGTTGCTAATTCTTGTTCTTTACAATCTTTTCCCTTTTGCAGGTAAGCAACAATCAAAGATGATTACGTATACGAACCGTTTCGGCGTGAAGTGTAAGTGCCAGTGACAACAAGTTCCATTTCAATTTCAATTAAGCTCCTCAGAGAACACCCCCAACATTGTGGGTACTTCTGTGTATGGGTGTGTGTGTAAGCAACTGACCGTGCAACAAGGTCAGACATAAAAGTTTCAGTTTTATTTCGCCTCGTTTTTCCTTCTCGCTCTGCAGTTATGCAATCTTTGGAGGATTTGCTCCCTCATGCCAAAGGCAGGAAGTCCATCTTTTCATCCTTTCTTCGTTCTTGGTCTTGGCAAGGAATAGCATATCCTGCAGTTGCCACACCTCCTCCGCAATCCGCAGACCAGACCCCGTTTTGCTCTTTTTATGGCCACGTGCGAAAATGCGGCAAAAGTTTTACGAGGTCAGGGTGAAGCTGTGCTCGAAGCAGCTCTGCTCTGCTCTGTTCCTTCAAGATGAAGATGCTGCTGCTGCTGATGATGATGTCACTTGAATGAAATAATTTGATATAACAAAATGAGGCAGAGTGGGTGGGGATTGGGGACTGGGGGATTGGGGGATTGGTCGATTGCTGGATTGTAATTTGCATAGAAATTCAACAAAAACTGCAAACTGACAAAACTCTTTCAAGTGTTTGGCACTTGTTGACTGCCACAGAGAAAGATCCCAAAGAGCCAAAATCCAAGACAACGTCAACAGCTTTGGCATGTCCACGCCCTAACCATTTTGCTTAGACGCCCCAAAGTCACATGCAAAGTGTCTTACATAGCCCGACTTTGTCTTTGGGGGATTTTCAGACTCTGTCTGACTGTCTGAGTAGAGCTCTGAAGTGGAATTGAACTCGGGTCTGGACACGCTCAATTCAATTCAATTCAATTAAAAGCCAGCACACGCCGCACCCAAAAAACCAAGAGACAACGACTCAAAGTCTTGTTCAATGGATTCGTTGGGCCAAGTCGATCGAAGCGACAACTTTGATGCTCTACTTTCGGATTGCATGGGAGTGGTAAGACTTCCTTGTTCCTTCCCCTTTCTTGTGTTGAGCAAAAAGTTCTGGAAAAATCTGGAAAACATTTCAAGTGATGCCAAATGAAAATCTCAGGAGTTTATTGAAAGCGCAGACATTGCAGTTGTCATTAAATTGAATTGATTTTCGATAGATATTTACAGCTTCAGGCTGCGTTTTTTAAGGCCTTCAAACTCTTTCTTTTGTGCATAAATCATACCGTTTATTCGATTGGGAATACTTGACTTTCACGGCTTCTTGGAAGCTTTCAACCTCCCCAAAGAGAGGAGCAGCACCCTCTCTGCTCTGTAGAGTCATATCACAGACAATCTGATTAAAATCGATGGGAATTCAGCGAATCGTTATGCGATATCTACTCCCTCCTCTGCCTTTTCGATTTGTCAGAGCAAATTTCAAATTTCAATTGATAAATGTTTGCTTTTTCGGTTTGTTTAAATTTTGATCAAATTTTGTGCGAACATTTTGTTGGGCAACTGCAAACCTCTTTGACATTTCATTGGGTGTGTGTTTGACTGGCTTTTTTGGGAGCAGTGGCATGGAATGGGGAGTATGGAGGGAGTGGCAGTGCAGCACTTGCCACAAATTATCCACTGGTCGGCCCAGGTTGCCATTCACTTTTGCACAGTAAATGGAGGTGGTTGCCCCTAGCAAACAGCGCTGGCAGAGGGGGAAAATAGCCGGGAGAGTCGGGAGCACTGGGAGTTGGGCTGGAAGTGGGAGACTGGAATGGCGGTCACTTGAGGTTTGCTCCCCGCCCACATTCACTCTGCCCCTTTGTACCGCAAGCTGTTCACTTTTCTCTTAATACATTTTTTTTTTTTGCAATTTCCCTTTGATGGCTCACAAAATGCCGCTGCAACTGTTCTCACTGAAGGTGGGGGGAAACCACACAATCTGCTCTCTCCCCCTCCCCCTCTCAGCTCAGTGCCCCTCTTAACTCTCCGCAGTTTTCCCCTCCACTTTCCCTTTCGTTTTGTGTTCTATTTGCACAACTAAGCAGCAATTAACGCTAATTATGGAAATTTCTTTTATATCAACTTGACTTGCATTTGCGGTTGCACAAAGGGTGCGAATCAAGGGGAAACCAGGGAAGAACTCTAGGGAACTCTAGATAAGGAAGAGGGTACCAGTTTTTCAAGAATACCTACAATATTTGCTCGGAAAGACTTGGAATATCAAATATTTAAATTTATTGTGCGATATGATTATTCTACACCAAAGAAATTCATATAGAGATCGTAGTCAATTCGCTCTCCTAAAGGGAAATCAAATACTAAAATGTAGATTAAAAGTAGTGCAGGGATAAAGATGCGATTACGGTATCCTTATATCGTTCCAAACACTCAGATGAATACATATTCTATTCCTTAAACAGGAATTGTTTAATTGTAACACTCGAAAAATTTACAATCTAAGGCCATACATTCATTTTCGGGATAATATTAGTGGGACTCCGTTTCTGGAATGCAATTGGGGGCTTTCATCAATACAAACTTACCAAAAGACAAGTTAATGTTCCCAAAAAACGACCTTAATAAAGTTTACTAAAAGTTCTGCATGCAGTGTATCCTTAACTAAACATTAATTAACTCTTCGTTAAATTTCCAAATTTTGTTTTAAATGTGTGGTCAAGCAAACTTCATTTCGCATTTCCCATTTCCAGCCTGCAGGCATTCAATATATCTTTGATAAACACCAATAAATAATTAATAACTCAGCACATTCAATAAGCTCTCACAGGCTTGATTATAATTAATTTTGTGGGAATTGTGGCCAGGGAATTGCAGGGAACTGCCTTGGGGCCAGCCCAGCGCCTACGGTTGGACAAAGCCGATAAGTTCCGTCCCCTGGCATTTGCTTGGCCAACTAATTTTCTTATCAATACAACCGAAATGCCAGGCCAAACAGGCAGATGGAAAGATACTGGGATACTGGGATATGGGCAGAGCAAACGGAATCTAAAACCAAATGCAAATTGAGAAAACAACTATTGTTTTTGTCACGACTCTGGTGTTTGTTTGCTTATTTATTTGCTAGTTTGTTGCTGTTTGCATATCTGTATATGCTTATGCTTCTGCTTCTGCTGCTCTTTGAGATACAAATTAAAACTGAGACACAGACCACTTCCCCGGGCAGCGATGCGCCATATATAATTCACTTAAATGCTTCTGCCTGCCAGCCCCTGGCCTGCTGCATGACTCACATCCTCAATTTACGTTCGTTTCGTTGTTTATTCTGCCATCGCTTGAGGCTTTCTTTTTTTTCATTCATAAAACTGTATCGCAGGGGGAAATATAAAGGGAGAGAGGGAACATCTTCACCTTATCGGCAAACATGTGACGACAATGCACATGCATGTGCTCCAGATAAAGGCTGTTTGTTCTCTAATGAATTTTCACGGAATTCCAGCTGAAACTGCGTCAGTAGGTGGCAAAACAACTCGGCGGCGGGTCTACAAAAATCCCCCATAAATCAAACACCAGATCACCAGATGATTCATCCAAAATCGAAGTGGGAATGCCCAAAAACTCCACTTTGTTCTGGTATATCCGGTTTGGAATAGGTCTCTATAAGAAAAGAATCGAAAGTTGAGGCTGGTATGCCCGGTTTATTTATAAATAAAGGTTTTAATATTTAAAGATGCCAAAGAAAACAGGTAAAAGTTTACCCAATCTTCTGACTTTTGTATTCTAAAGAATTTGAGCTGCCTGTGGATGGAATGACTTTCTCCAAGGTCAGGGACAGCCGTTATACCACTGACTCATCCTAAGGAATCTCTTAACCAAAATTGGTTAATATTTAAGCCAAAAGCCTTTTTTGCTACTCTTTTTAAACGGCAATCTTTATGTTTTGTATCTTTAAATTAAAACCTTTCATTTTCTATCATTAATTATGCCTAGTATATCTTCACACCTTCCAAAACTACCATATATTTTCCTAATCACGATCTTTTGAAATGAATTTATGTGCTTATTTCCGCCTGGAGTCTTTCTTTCTTTCACCTGCTAAAATAAACCTTTTGTTTCTGGAATGAATGAAGATTCTTCATCGCTGGATTGGATGATTCACTCGCGGATCAACTTTTACTTTTCGGCTTTCATAAGGTTGTTGGCCGACTTTTTAGTTTCTTAATTAAATTCAAGTTCAAAGACCTGCTACAGTCGGTTCGGTTCGGTTCACCCTCCCTCATATGCATACGAAATATTATACGTATATTGGTGTCAAGATGTCTGAGACAGACTTCCTCCACACACATAAACACTCTTCATAATTAACAGCATTTGAGCCCTGCTAATGAAATAATTAAAAAATAGTTGCACTGCCACTGGCAGGCCAAAAAAAAAACACAAAAAAAAACCGAAACCAGAAAAGTGTCACTGCTGTTGATGGATAAAAAAATATTGCAAAAAAAACTCCAAAAACAGCAAAAAAAACATAAAAAATAAAAGGGGGAAAATTGTTTGCAGCTCTGAAATTGTTGTAGTCGAAGCGAAAAGAATGTCATGTGCGTGCCTGCATGCGAAAAGTGGGGCGGTATTGCAGGGGAGAGGCGTGGCAGTCACGGCATGCGAAATGTATCTATTAGATACGAGTGTGCGAGTGCGACTACGACTGCGAGTGCATGCGAAATGCGGTTAACAGCATTGGCAGCAGACGCAGTTTTTGCCATTTACCGTTAGCCCAGGCCTGAACCAAACCGAACCGAACCGAAGAGCCAAGAGCTAAGAGCCAGGCCAACACATTGAAGCTGAAGCTGAAGTTGAAGTTGCAGTCGAAGCTGAGGCTGAAGCCAGTCGCTGAAGTATTTGGGTCACTCGTTGCCGCTTGGCTGCCACTTGAAGTCGTCTAATGCCTCCTCCAATGGCCATGGCGGGTTTGCTTGGTTATATGTACCCTGTACTTGAACAGTAAAAGGTTGTTAGGTGTGTTAGATTTGAGGCATTCGAGCACGCAGAAGGAAGCTACTTGGACACCATTAGGACAGGATCAAGAGGACACTCTCGCTAAGAAGTGTAGCGAATGCTCAGCGCTTCTCATCTTATTGTAAGAAACTCTTTAGTATTTATAGATATATATTCTTGAATCTAGTTAGCAAAAGGTATCCTCTAGTCGTAATCCTCTAGTCCATTACAACTGCCTTTTGGCTGATGCAAAAAGAAGACAAAAATTTCGCATTCATTTTTGCTTCGGTTCGTTTTTTTTCTGTTTTTTTTTTGGGTTACTGCGATAAGCAAATGCTCTACTATATGTGTGGGTTAATTTGAAAGTTTCAACTGTCACAAATGTTATAATTGACGGCAGCCACTTACGGGTGTACAGGGCAGTGCGAACTGTACAACTGTGTGCATATCGTACATATATGTATCTGTTACTTTATCTGTGTATCTTTGCTGTTGCTCTGTGCGAATATCTCTCGGATGCAGTTCAAATGCTGTTTTGTGCTCTGCTCTGGTCGTGTTGAATGCGCTTTGTTAAGTGCCGTTAAGTGAGGCATTGAGTGACAATGCCTCGAGATTACGCCCACACGGGAGAGGCTCCGGCTCCGGACTCTGGGCTTTGGCACTCGCTCGTAAATGCAAAACAAAAGCCCAACTGCCGGCGAATGACTAATGCACTCCCGCTCTACTTTTTGCATACAACAAAACAAAATATTCTACTATCTAAAAATGTAACTGCGTATTAAATAGCTGGATATGTCTCTGTCATCAGTATGAAAGAATGAGAATTCTTTTGTGGAAAGTTCTAGGCTTGAATTGAAAACTAAATGGGAGCTGCTCAAGAAAAGTGATTGAATTCCATGTGAAAATCTGGCAACAACTCAGTTTCCAAATGGAAACATTTATTTCATGGTAGATTTATGGTATCTTTGTCATGTCTATGGGTCACAACCACACCAAATCCACTTGAATAATCCGCAAGGTCATTTGCCAAATTATCCATCAGCCACAGTGTGATATGGCCAAATCTTTAACGCTTTTTATGGCCCCTAAAACTGTGTGTGGGATTTTTGTGGGATATAATATCCGTATGTATCTTTTTGTTTTTTGTTTGTATTTTTTTGGTAATAGGTTCGTGGGAAAGCTCAAACGGAGATCATTTGCTGTATTGTTAAAGAGGGACAACGTGACTTTGAATATTTTAGAGATTCAAATGCAGAGAGGCAGACACCAGGGCGTACAGCCATGTCCATAAACATTGAGACTGCAATTTATATAAATTGGTATCTGAGAATCGCGAAACGAATTCCACTTTGTCTAATTATGCAGAGATACAGTGCATGCATGTGAGTGTGCGGCTGTGTATCTGCGGGATACATTTTTGGGTTTGTGAAATGTTTCTATATTTGCAACTCCACTGCGAAACACTGTTTTAATTTCATTAACATTTTTCTCTAGCATCTTTGCTTATACAAAACTTTAGTTTAGTTTTTGGAGAAAATCTCTTTCTCCTCTTTCCATTTGATGATGAAAATCTCCGCCTGGAATTTTCTCGTTTTCCGTTTTGCTAATTTCTGCGCATTTGGCTTTAGGTTTGGCATTTTCACTTTGCCATTCATGACTTGGCTCTGGCTTTGGACTCTCGGGCCTCGGGCTTCGGGCTTGGGGCATCAGGCTTTGGCTTTGGCTTTGGCTTTGGCTTTGGGCTGCGTGTTTATTGCATCCGTTTTGTGGCATACTTTTCGTGCCGCTGCCAATGCTGCTGCTGCTGCTGCTGCTGTTGCTGCTGCTACTAAGCACGAAGCGGATATTGTCACTTTTGCAATTACAACGCGCATAACTTTGTGCAACAACAACACGCCATGGAAAATTGCCTTGGCACCAGATCAGACCAGGGGCAGAGCAGGGCCGGAGCGGTGCAAACAATGAATGGAAAATGGAGAAAGAAAGAGAGAGAGGGGCAGAGTGAGGGGAGTGAGGAGTCCAAGAAACGATGCCGAGATAAGCAAAAACAATTTCATGCAAAGATAAGGCTATATATAGAAATGAATTGAAAATAATTCAGCAAAGCAGAACCCAAGAAGCAGAAGCAGAAGCAGAAAGAATGTCTCACAGCCTGATAGAATCGGATCAAGGCAAGGCCAAAGTAAATTACAAATTTAATTAAACAAGATTCCAGCTTGAGGTCCATACTTTAGCAGCGAAACCTATACAAAATAGCAACTTCCAAGAGGGGACATTGGAGGTGGAAAAAGGAATAAAGATGTTTAGAGAAAATAGTTTGTGGAAGACAGTTCCATCTTGAACTAAAAGGTACTAGACAGAAGACATCCCAAAAGAATCAAAATATATTCAATAGTTATTTCAAATAATAAAGAATAAGAAGGAGAATAATAAAGAATAATATAAGGATAAACACTATATGTACATATATTATACATATTTATCATGAAATAAAATAAAATATAGTACTAGCTAAGAGATCTGCAAATCTGGGATGGCAGACTCCTACTATGAAAGTATATGGGTTTTCAAGGTCTTTTTAGGTTGGTGCTTCTATGCTTAGTTTTATATGATTTATCTATTGAATTTCTTCTTCTTATCCACACGATAACAGATCAGTATAGCAATTATGTATAAACTTGAAATTAGCCGCGTGATGAAAAGCTGTGGGCGATACGACGCGTGGCTAAACTTGATATTTCTTGTTACCAAAAACAAAAGCAATTACCAAATATGGTGGCTCTTCAACTTGAAAAGATGGACAGATCGATATTCAAATGGAAAGAGAAACTGAAAGAAACATAGCAAGAGGAACTTAAAACTTGATCTCCAAATCATACCGTGTCAGGAATGTGGAAATCACCTTATAACATTAATCAGAAACTCATTAACTTTGAATCAAAAGTTCGTTAGTTTTCCTTGCCTAATTAAACGCTCCCAATTGTGTGTCAAGAGTTCACTCTTAGCCACATTCGTTCCAGTCTCAATAGCCATTTCCCCTCAAAGCCTCAACGCCGATAGACACAAAAGCCGAAAGAAGCCGAAAAGCCGAAAACTTTCACATTTCGACCACAATGAAACTACAAATATTTCTCCAGAGCGCTCAACTTTGGCATATTTTTTCCAAAGACGAACGCGGCGCGTGCAAAAGACAAAAACCCTACCAAAAAATACAAAAAAAAAAGAGACAAAAATCATAATACTCGTAAAACAAAATCTCCGAAAAAAATCAGAGTTCAACGAACGCAAATGAAGAAAACGAACGAAAAAAAACTAAACAAAACCGAAAAGGTCTCAAAAAAGAGCCGAAAAAAGAATTGCTATAAAAAGCAAGCAAATAATTAACACAATGAAGTGCAGAAGTAAGCAGCAAGCAGGAAAGAAATCGAAATAAAAAATTGTTTAACAATTTTCTGCTTGGCAGCCAAAAAAGTGAAGAAGAAAACAAAAAACGTCGAGATGTTTGCCAAAGACTTGCGAAATCCCAGAAAAGAGAACCCCCGAAATACATAAATACAGAGAAAAGGCAGGAAATACCCTGAAAGAAAAAGACATACAGACGATCCCATAAATAAACAGTGCAAACAAAATGCCTTCACGAAATTCCAGCGAAAAATGAATAGCTTTTTTTTATATCTTCATTAAAACTGATACAACAAATATGAATAAAAGCGCAACTGAAAGCAAAAACAATGCGCCAAAAAACGCATTCAATCAAAAATCAAAAATAAAAAAAAAATACATAAAAACAAAGTATAAAAACAAAGCCAATAATAATTAAGTAACTGTGCTCAAAACTGCTGACGAATGTCGCAGACACCAACAACAAAAACCAAAAATAATTAACAAAAATTCCAGCCATAAATTGTTGGCGCAAAAAAGATTTTTAATTTGTTCGACAAGTAAAAAAATTTAATTAATACTGGTTTTATAAAGTGGCAGCTAATGGCTTTATATACGAGCATTTTTATTTGGCCATTTTTATGGGGTTCTTGAATTGCAGTTGGGGTGCAGTAGCGTACATAATCGTGTCCCCAAGGGAAGTTCCACATTTTTGAGAGCGGGAATGCAGATCTTTTTGGGAAGTTATAAATTTAAGCTCAAAATTGTTAGAAAATGACTAGACAGCAGAAGTCATTAAAAGCTAGAATCTACCTTTATCTATAGGACATTAAAGCATATCAATCTACTATATCTTAGGGAATCCGTGAGTCTGTCTTTGACAGCATTCAGATATTTTCGGAGGTTCTTTGTGGTTTCAGACTTCACCTTTCACTCTTCTCAAAGGTGCTAAGGAACAAACGAAACACTCCTCAACCACAAGGATCTCCTTGTTCTGAAAGACATATTAAAGTTCATCCATCTGAACCAAACACCATCCATGTGCCAATTTTCAATGACAATTCTGATTAATTTTTTTATTAAGATTTGTATGCGCTCTCGTGTCCAATCAATGGTCATTAAAAGGCGTGATGACAACAACAACAACAGCTGCCCCTTCGAGACGGAAAACAAAAATTAATATTGCCATAAAATGCGCATAAAATATGTTAAATAAAAGAAATTGGTATCCATAAACATACGAGTCGAGTATAGTATTAGTATATGAGTGGACAAAGACAAAACGACAGCAGTGTTGGACAGTAGGTTAGTCGCGGGGAGGGGGTGTGTGTTTTTGGGGGAGAGGACAGACTGTCAAAGTGACGCCATTTACGGTTTGACAAGCACAACAATAACAGAAGGCGTCGTTAGTCTGTCTGGGGGCTTGATAGGTGGGCGGGTGGATGGGAGGTTGTACGGGGGGGAGTATCTGAAGTGACATATGTGAACGGCAGTTAAAATTGCTCGCAAGCTGTCAATAAATCGAGCTTAAAACGCCGGAAACTGTCGATAATAGTTCGAGAAAATAAACAGTAAAATTTATTCCAAAAATGAAATCAGTTTTCCCTTAAAATATATAAAACTGCTCTCTTTTAAAACAAATATCTCTCTAATTGCAAAATTAAATGCGTTTTAATTTGACTGTGGTTCCTTTTCCTCCGGGATTTACTCCTGGGACACTCAGCCTCTCCACCGAAAAAGGATGATTAATTAAGGGTATTTTGATTAATGTTTCCCCAGCCCGAGGCCCCAACAAATCAACGAAGCGAACGAATGAACGAGCCAACCTTTTGGGACAGAAGAAAAACAATGACCACAAGACGTTGACCCAAACACACAGACAAATAAATACGAGTATATATACTATACACCAACACCAACACATGCGAGTACACAAACCACTGCACTATGGGGAATTTGACCACTTTTTCTGGCCTAAATTAATAACTTCCGAACGAAGCAATATTTTTAAGTTCGGTTTTTTGATATGAGTTAATAATAGTAAGAGGAAGATATTTTGAAAAAATGGGCATGGTAGCTCTTTTCTATACCCGCTACTCGAGAGTACCGTCTTTATGAGCGCCTAGATCTCAGAGACCATAAAAGTTAGATGAACCAAATTTTGCATTCAAGCTCCTGTTATATCACACTTTAACAAGTAAAGTACAAAATTTCGCTCCGCCCTTTTCCGCCCACGCAAAGGACGAAAATCTGTGGCTTGCACAATTTTGATAGTAAGAGAAAACTAAAAACGCAGAATAATAGAAGATGACTATTTCTATCAGGATGTTGAATTTGGATCAGATCGGATCAATAATATGGCCACAATGAAGAGAACCATTTTCTCTCTCTCACACAGGTTACCTAATAAAAATGCAAATTGCGCCAAAAGAGGGAAAAATAGGAAATTAAGACCAATACGTGTTAACTCAGAATTGAGAACGCTACAACAAACACTTGGACGAACACCTAAACAATTCTAAACTCTTTTACATAATCCTTTCCAAAGTTGAAATTTGTTAATAAAAATCCAGCATTAGAAGCGCTTATAAAACGACAAAATACTAGTATACACACGCACAATTTCTACGATGTTTTATATTAAACACACAGTGCAAACCTGCCAAATCAGTGTTCAAGACTTGATTTTCTTCTAATTGTGTTGCCATCAGAGATATTAAGAACAAAACTCAATGCAAAAATTAACAAAACTTAGCCGCACGTGTTATCGATAAAAACAGCTGACTTAACAGCTGTTATTCTTACATGGGGCTGTTAAATTTAACATTTTGAGTATGGCGCATAACGGTCTGATATTTTCTAAATGCGTTAACAGTACATTTGTGCTAATTCGAAAACTTTTAAAAATCATGCAAATGCCAGATAAAGTGGTCATTTTCCCCATAGTGCACTGGCTGGCTGACTGACTGACTGACTGAGTGACTGACTGACCCAAATCCCAAGCCGACACCTTGGCCAAATATCAGTGAAGTGAAGGGATTGTGCGGCGGGGGTGTAGCATGTAGAACTCAAAGCCCGAAACAACAGCTGTGCAAATATTTGATCTGGCTGCCTGGTTCAATGCTGCTCAAACCGTGACAGGTGCAAATTGTTGAACTTCCCATCCAGGACAGGACAGGACGCGTGTGGCGTGTCCGTGTCTGTCCCTTAGCACCTGTACTAGGTCACACAGACCCTTCAGGTCTTCGGGTCCTGCTTTTGTTATTCCCATCTATACATATATATTGTGTTGTTGGCCCCATTTTTGTGTTGCTTTTCCCTCTTTTTTTTGTCTAAGTTTTATTGGTCTGCGTCTGAGTTAAGTCTGAATTTTGCCGTATCTGCTGTTGTTTTTGGGGAGTTTTTCCATGTTTTGTCCTTGAAGTATCCTCAGCGACGGCGACAGCGGCCAGCGGTGGCTGCGGCCTTATAAATCTTCTTTTGGACAAAATGGCGCAGAGCACGTGGAATGGTGTATGGTATATGGGTGTGTGTGCCTTTGTTTAGATATGTATCTGTGTGTGTGTGTCTGCTCTTAGCTGTGTATCTCTGCGTATATGTCTGTTTGTATATGTCTTTGTTCTCTTAGTATTTGTGCGTGTGTGTGTGTGTATCTTCAGTCTTTGTCTGTGTAAAAAGGGAAATAAATTATTTTCTGGTTGGACTATCAGCGTAACGTAACTTTATTTTGTCTTTTCACTTTTGTTTTGCTTTAGCCGTGTTTGCCAACTAATTGTCTTGTCTCTGCTCCAACGCCGCCCTCTCCCTCTGCACCACTCCTCCTCCACGCTGTCACATCGCCAGTGTACCTCATTATACCCTTAAAGAGCGGGGTATTGGGATCAGGTTCATACTGCTCATAGGTCTATCCTTCTAGTACATAACTTATACTTAACTTATATAACTGATCCGATTATATTCAAACACGGATGATGAGATAATCCTAGAGGAACGATCTCTTTGCAAGGGTATTAAAGGCTGCGGTTCCCAAAGCCAAATATATCTCCTCTCCCATATTGCTTTGCATTTGCTCAACAATTTATGAGCATTGCGGCTGAGACACAGGCAAGAGTAAGGCTAAAGAACAAGCCCCCGAAAAAAGATCAGAATAAAATAAATGAAACAAAAGTAAAGAGAGAAAAAACGAGATGAAAAAAAAACACAGAACAGCCAACAGAATCTGCCATCGTTTGTCGCGGCATAAATAAAATTAATTATTCAGGCAAAAAGGCAACGGCTTTGGCTATGGCTGTGGCTGTGGCCGTGGCCAAGGCGAGATGGCCAAATGGCCAACTGGCAAAGTCCACAAAAGCCAAGCCATCGCGAAAACCAAAAGCCAAAGCCAGAGCCATAAAAGTCAAACAGCAACAAAAACAACAAACGCCAAAACGAATTGAAATTTAAGTACAGCCCAAAGGCAAAAGTCGCAGCTTTAAAAATATATTACCCCATTTCTGTGTGAAGCAATTATTGGACTGAAATGAAAATGTACATTTGAAAAGAATGGTTTCATAAATATTTATTTATTTTTTAAGTCGACCTACACATTCGTAGTGGAAAACCAGACTTACACCGATCGAACACCAGCAATTTTCTGAGAATCATCTTCATGTGTCACGTAGGGACAATAAAAGGATACGGTTTCCAAGAATAAGTCTTATAAAAATATCTTGCTCAATATAGAAATATATATATGAAAAATCTTATAAAAATATCTTTCTTTGGCTGAAGGGGATTTCCAAGAAAACTCTGCTAAAAATATATTTCTTAGTAATTGCGTGCAATTAAATCTGTTAGATCCTTTACAGAATAATTCACTGGAAGGAACAAATTCCAATCAGGGTTTAAGCTTTCGTCTGCACATTAATCATTCAGTTGGCTGTCTTTCCCTCGGTTTTCTTTCTTTTTTGGGCGGGTGGTCCCACCTGCCACAGCAATTACTTCGCATAAATCCCTTTTTCCACCTTCCCTGCTAATGTCTTAACAAAACAGGAGAATAAATCGGAGGAGAGCCAAGGAAAAACGAAGGAAAGCGAAGCCAAAACAATGGAAAGCCAAACAAACAACAGTTAACCTTCGGCCACGCCCAGCTTCGGGCTACCGCCCACTTTGCTGCAGTCCGCTCGAGGAAGGAAAAATTAATTAAGCACGCTTTAAATTTGATTTCATTTGTTTTTCCTCAGCTTCAGGAGGAAGGAAGGGAAGGGCGAGGTCTCTGTGAGGTCCGTCCGCCTGCATCTGTTATCCTTCCTTGAACCTCCCCTCGCCCACATTCTGGAGGGAAGGAGTCTCTCAATGCCTTGGTCATTCGTCTTCCATTTCGTGTTTTAATGAGCTTCATGCGCCACACGCTGATTTCGCTTTCTCGTGCTGTTCCGTTCCACACTTTGTTTCGCTTTTGCTTGTTATTATTATTGTTTCTTCCTCTCTCCCTATCACCCTTGCTCACACTTGCTCACCCCCACTCTAGTCATTTTTGTTTAATTGGTATACACTTGCAGAGGGTGCTATCGTTTTTATCAACAATTTTGCGATGCAGGCATAGAAGGACTTTGGGATCGTATGATCCACAAGACGTCTGGAAATTGTCTTTATTTCTTTTGTAAACATATACAACCTGAGGGTTCTACAGACCCTTTCATTCCGTTAAAAGTGCAAAGATCAGTTCCGAAAACATTCATGAAACTCCATAGGAACAATTCCCTTGAAATCGATCTAATTTTGATACCATACCAGCACTATAGCTCATAAAATATTGTCCATTATCGTTTCCATTTCAATCATATTGGAAACAAAGACAATATAAACACTTGCCTCTAGAGCGCTGTCTGTCTCTCTCTTTCTCAGTGTGGAATTCTGTAGACTTCCACGCCGAAGGAATCAAGCTGAAAATGTTGTATGGAGTGACAAATCTTAGTATTTATATGGTCTTTGATTGGAACCATATATCATTTTGCATAAATCTGCCTTGAATTCTTCAAAGGGTATTTGAATCTTCGCACCTCTGGGCTTCTACGACTTTCTTCTCTTTGGGGTTCGTTCTGCTCGCTGGCAAATTGCAAATTGCGGGTTAGCATTTCTTAATGTCAATGCCATTTTACAGAGGAATGCTACACACCAGAGGAAGAATAATGAGCAGCAGAAAGAGAAATAACAGTCGGACCAGAGCAAGAGGGAGAGCGGGAGGTCGAAATAAAAGAGCAGAACCAAATTGGCGAGCTCTCAGTTGAACCGAATCCCGGGGGGGAAGCGGCACCCCCCTCTGGACAGACGAAACCAGAGCAACGAAATTTTCTTCTTTCCATCTTTTATTTCTGTTTCTGTTTTTGTTTTTTTTTGTTTTGGTTTAAGTGGGCAAGTTAATTGAATTGGGTCTTATGCGTGGGGTGGACAGTGGGGCTACAGTTCCTACTAATTGTTAATGGCTGGCGGAGGAGGGCAGAGGGTAGGAGCACTGCATGCATTTATGGTAATGTCGAACGCAGCGGGGGGGTTGGCCGGCCTGAAGCCCTGTTATGAGGCAAATTGAAGTGCGGATCAGGGCCGAAAGTGCAACAAATTGAAAGTGTTAATGATTGTGGCTAGAAATGGTAGGGGCGGTAGCAATGGCAGTTAGTGGAATAATTAAACATGTTGTTGAGTAGCAAAAAAGGGAAGAGAAAGGAGAGAGTAAAGGACGAATGTATAAGAAGAGTTGGATTAAGTGCAATATATATGTTCTTCATATTCAAATTCACAGATTTCAATTGTTTTTGAGTTGTCTGCATATATTTATCGCCTTAGGGATAATGCCTTCTCCATTTGATTGTTTACTTTTAGTGAATTTGAGTAATTTTAAACATATGATTAAGCAATATACACACTTTTCCTGACATCAAAATATCAGGGCAACAAACCTTACAGATTAAAGAACTTTCCACACAGGCATCATTTATGTAATTTTCTTTGCTTCGCCTGAAAGAACAAAATTAAACGAATTTAATCCAATCAGTTTCTGACTGGGTAAACAGAGCAAAGTAAATACCTCAAATGTTTCCAGAGAAACACCCACCCACTCTCCGCCCCCAACTGTCTACCTTACTACCTTTGGCACATCTCTGCGTTAGTCTCCGACCATCTAAATATCTCACTAATCGGTATAAATCCTGTAACTAAACCGAAAATGCCCGTCATTAACTTGGCTATCCCACCTGATACATTATGCACCTGATACAACCTCAGACCTCAGAGCTCAGAGCCGTTCATGCCTTCAGACATTAATTTAAAGCCCTCTCTTCCTTCCTTTCCTTTCCTTCTCTGCCTGCCTCAACGATGTCTCTCCCACACTCTGCACCCTGCACCGAAGAGACAAAACCAATAAACCAAATGCTGAACGAACAGCCTTGCCACATGCCCCTCCCCCATCCGTCATTTTGGGTGGTGTCAGAGGGCATGGTTTATCGCTCAGACAACGCGCAATTTTTCGTTTTAATAACAATATTTACTCATCATAAAGTATAAATGAAGGCATAATGTGTTGACGTGATATATACGCAGATATCCGCATGTATTTATGTCTGTATCTGCATCTGTGGCTGTATTTGTATCTGCACGATATGATGAGAGTTTCGCTTACTTACTTTCGCGACGGAGGCCACAGCTGACAGCCTGCCCTGGCCCCTGCTCCACTGACATGGGGCCCATGGGGCGTTGACGAAAAATTTCACGACTGTTTCAACGTTTTTCCTGTTTCAAGGTTTTTCATGCCCTTGAAAAACTGGCTATTATGATTTTGGATCTTTATGGCTGAAACTGTGCAAAGAATCCTTAGGTGGAAAAACGTCTGAGTATGGTTATTAATATACTATTACCTGCATAATATATGTATGTAGCTGTAATTGGACGACTGGATGTGGAAGAGTATTCAAAACTTCGGCTCCGGAATCTTTCTTATCTTTAGTATTTCTTTTTTGGGTGTCGGGACCCATTTGCGTCGTTGTCTATGAGGACTTCACTTCAGTTGACATACAAAATGACAATATTTACAGGGAAGATGGAGAATTTCGGCGCAGGGTCGTGGGGTGCGAAAAATATTGGAAATTCAAATAAACTGGGCACAGGCGGGAAAACAGCAGCCGATGCGCCCCCAATACCAATACCCTGCCAATCCCTACAATCAACAAAACGTGCGACACGTGCAGACTGTCAAATGGCGCTGAATGGCGCCACCCAAACCCGTATCCGGGGAAAGTCAAATACCCATTCCCAGTCCCTCAGACAGTTACCGCCCTACGCCCCACAGACAGCCCCACAGCCACCTACCACCCTCGCCCAGACAGCCTCCAGCAGCAATCTCCCTCTGTAACAGCGAGCCTCCCCTTGTGCCCGCCCATCAATCAATGAGTCTTAGTCGATTTTTGTGGGCAACGTTTAACGGGGCGTATGCGCAATTAATGCGATTTGTTCGGAGGAGAGAGAACACTTTAACACTTGAGGAATTTGTTGTACAAAAAGCCAAAGAGAAAAAAGGAAACGAGAGCTTTCCATTGAAGAACTCGTGAATTTTCTGCTCTAATTGCATTTTGCGAAAGTTTTTTTATACATTTTTTTCATGTTATATTTAAAGCTGCAAAAGTCGCCATAATTATCGAGATAATTGCGCACGCATCGTTAATTGAAGTTGAATAATTGGTAGAGAGAGAAGGAGAGATATAGAGAGACAGAGAGGGAGACACGCAATGGAGATGAACGGAAAATGTGAGTTAAGTGAGGAAAAGTGTCGATTATAATGAGCCAACTAACCGCAAATTGGTCTAGATTTGGTGGTAATTATCAAGAACAAAAGAGGGAAACCAAACCTAACGAGCAGATACGAAAAGACAAAAAAAGAGACGCCATAGTGGGGTTCCATGAAGAATTAACTTTAACAAATCAAAATATATGTATATTGGGACGCCACACAAATCATCATCAGGCCTGTCAATGTCCCCAAAAGAAGAAATAAACATAAATCATCGCCACAGCAAATCGAAAGTTTATTCAACTCAAAACGAATGTGAATATGAATATGAGTAAGTGTTTTGGGTATGACTATGTATATTATGGCAAATGTCTGATTAAATCAACATCAATAACTCACTTATAGCTCTGAATTCGCTTAGAAAACCACGGAACACACAAATCCCCCAACAATCTGGGGGGCACTGGCAGAACAGAACGCTTTCCATCGCATTCAAAGTTAACCGAATTGTTATTAATTTTATAGACATTTTGTGCGTGTTTTGCGTGTGCGTGTCGGAGCAATCGGAACCTTCCAGACAACAGCTCTCTGAGGTGGTGCCCCTGACCTCAGACTCGGTCTCTAGACAATGACTAAGTGAGGAGTGAATGACAGACAGCCAGGCAGGCAGGCAGGCAGGCAGGCGGGCAGAAACTGAGGCTGAGGCTGGAGGATGGGAGGCCTGTGGGAGGCAACAATGCGTAACAAACAGGAAAGCAATAACAATTTGCAATTAGCCAAAACGCGTTGGAGACGCAACTTTACTTTCGACACTGTAGTAGTATGGCAGTGGGGTGTTGTTGGGGTGGACAAGGTCAGCGCATCAGCG
Source organism: Drosophila affinis (assembly GCA_037356375.1). Taxonomy (NCBI): domain Eukaryota; kingdom Metazoa; phylum Arthropoda; class Insecta; order Diptera; family Drosophilidae; genus Drosophila; species Drosophila affinis. The sequence goes on from CM074800.1 coordinate 38,898,432, forward strand.
CAGAAAATTTAAGTGGCAGATGATGATCTGGTTGCCAGCGAGGGTTAACACTGGAGTCTGTAGGGAAACCGAATTTAAAGAAGGATTAAATGAGGAATGAGATTGAGGAAAGTGCTATAACTTGAACTCCAAAAAATATACGAGAATCTATTACCTAAAAGCATTGCCAAAGAAACTTTATTTCTATTCAGATATCCTATTAAACTTCGACTTAAAACTTGCCCAAAAAAAATTATATATCTTCTACCTGGCAGCCCTCGCTGATAAATGGCTAACTTACACTTTCCGCAAGTCCCGGGGAAACCTTCAACGTCCGTGCCCCTGGCTCTCCCCTAGTCCAGCCCATCGCTTCTTAAGCAGTTTAGCATTAATTAAGTTTGAGTTGAAGTCGCAGACATTTGCCTGGAATGGGCAGTGGAGGGTGGTAGGAGAATACACGGGGTAGTGGCTGAAGTACTTCATTTAACTGTCTGTCTGCTTACCAAGTGATAAGCTGAACCAACCCACTCTTGCCCCAGTGGGGAGCTGAAAGTCTCGCCTAACTAATTGCTGCCTTTTAACACTTGGCCAAATGCGCTGCTCGGAAATTCGCTCCGGTGCGGTGTGCATTTCCTGGCCAGACCCAGACAGACCCCGAACTCCAAGCTACCCAACCCAGCCCCTAACTGGATGATTAACTGCATCAGGCATTGGTCTAAAATGCAGAACTAAGGGAACTAAGGGTACTACTATGGTGGTGTTTGCTTTTATCAGCTATCATCAGTTTTTTGCTTTGTCGCGTTATGCGTCAGCGCACTAAACCAACATTTTTACACCTAAGAGCAGATAAAGAGCAGAGCACTGGACAAACGGACAAACGGCCACGTACACGTTCACGTACACGGAGTAGACCCATCGCAAAGTACGGTACGGCTGACTGGCTGGCGGACAGCATTTAACAGTTGATTAGACCACGTCCCCTCGATAGAGCCGTGGAGGATGGCAGTGGCAGTCCCCCTCCCTCGGCGAGAGTGGGGCCACCGTCTGGTGGCTCAATCTTGTACGTCTGCCGCTCGCATTTTCGGCCTGAATGGACGCGAGACATGGCTAAGCGTATTACCAGGCCGCATTACCGTTAAGTTTACAGTTTAACTATAAAAGCGAGTCCGAGAGCCGGAGAACGAAGGCGCCCCCACGATCCATTAGCCGATATTACGCATACGCCACGTGGTGTCTATAAAAAATGCAACGCTGCATTGTTTAGCAAGCAGAAAAAGAGCACAGGGGAAAATACAAAAACAAAAATACCTACATACATAAAATTCTAGAAAAATGCAGCAAAAAATAATAGAAATGCGAAAGTAGCCGCCAGAGCATGCGGATGTGGAGCGGTTGGGGCAGGGCAGGGCTGCACAGGGCAGGCGTGGCAACATTCTTTTTACGTGCCGGGGCATGCAAAGTGCAAAGCTGCCAACTGCATCTATGATGATGATGATGATGATAATGGTGGTCGTGGATGTTGATGGCAGTGCAGGCTCCTCGGCAAAGCGCAGCTGGGAAATCGCATTTTAACCCCATACATATTGATGGGCAAACACGGAATGCATTTTATGATGAACACGAAAATTCATGGATTGCTCTCTCTATGTTTTTTCTTTGTATTTATGGGAAATACACAGATATCTGCATATTTATGGCTATATATTTTGGTACAAAATCTTATGAATTCGAAAGAGAGCAATTTAACATTTAAGACGATACCAATGTGCAATATTTTTTGCTTAAAGTTGATTCCAATTTGAGATTATTTATTTCAATTTGTTTACGACATTTTTGACATTTTCCATAGCTCAAACTTAAATTATCTTATCATTTATTCTCCAAATTATACGCTAATCTTGTCCAGACATCTCCTGTTAACACATCGCCGGGGAAGTCCACCAAATGATTGCTCATTCTCCGGGAGTGCTCTTTTTTCTTTCTATGTGTTTGTTGGCTTTCAGTCGTCGCATTGCAGCCAAAAGGCTGGAACGCTGGAAGGAAGAAAGGAAGGCAGAGAAATGGAATTGAAAAGCAATACAAATCCACAAATCAAAATATATCTGAAATGTTTGAAGGGAGGGGCTCGACTTATGGGGCGGCTTGCTGTCGTTTATTCTGTGGCAATGACATGCGACAACGCTGCTGCTGAAATGGATCCATAGATGGAAATGGAAATGGGAGTTGCACGGACCCCCCTCCATTTTCACTGTATGTAATGACAGTAGCAGAAACCAGAATCAGTTACCAGAAACAGTATCCGAAAGCCGAATCAGAACAGATCCCAGACAATGCAAGATGAAGCTCTGAGGCGGCTCTGAAGCCAGTGCCAAGAACCCCGAACCCAGCTCCCCTTGTCGTTTGTTCACCCTGCTTTCCCCTGGTTCCAGCTTACTCTTGGCCATAAGCTGCCAAAAAATGTTTGCTCTAGAGATTTCTACACATTTATTAAAGAGAAATGGAGAGAGAGACGGAGAGGGCGAGAGAGAGAGAGAGAGAGATGGGGACAATGCAGGCAGCCTATGGCTTTTGGGGAACGGGGTGTATAGGGTGGATATTAATCATTGGGCAGACTTAAATTGCAAATGAAATCGGAATTGGGCAACGGTGCGTATGCGTAGCGTAGTTGAGTATTTCAAGAGGGAGAGGGGCGGAGAGAGAGAGAGAGGGAGCGAGAGAAAGAGAGTGCCACAAGGGTGAGGGAAATTGGCAGACTCTGTCAAGCATTTTGTTGGCTGCAGCAAACACACACATACACACACATTTCTATATAGATATGTACAGATATTCATATATGTATATTCACAGAGATTCAGAGTCAGAGAAAAAGAGAGATATCCATTAAACAAACACAGTGAAATCGCCGCTGACATAAAGCAGCCATGACTGTCCCCCGTTCCCGTTCCCGTCCCATCCCATTCCATTCCATGTCCTGGCCATGTCCTGGCGTTGTCTCTGTCTCGATTGTCGCCTCGCTGGCGCCAACTGTCGACTGCTTTAGCATTTGCCTTCAAGCTTTACATATACCACACACAACACACACACATATGAATATATATGTCTGTATGTACATATATATCCAACACACACATGTGTATATTTATCTGTATCATCAGCATATTGCCATTTGTTGAAGCATTCTTTAAATAATTTTCCCCATCACTCTTGTGCTCTTTGCAGGTCCCGCAACCGTTCAAATGGTTTCCCAGAGTCGACCACCGCCACCGATGACGGTGCCCGTCCAGGTGCCGCAGTACGTCAACGAGAATGGCACTGTGACCCACGTGATGCTGTCGCCGCAGCAGTACCAACAGCTCCATCCCGGACAGGGACACCTCCATCCACCGCCATTTGTAAGTACCTTCCAGTGGCTCTATCCCACACCCACACACTCCCACTCCCACACATGAGAGTTTGCCGTTAAGTGTAATTAACTTGTGGTTTATGGCATGCCGGGGGGTGGGGAGGCGATGCGTATAGATCTGGCATTAAAAGAGTAGAGAAATCTAGGCTTTAAATCAACCAAAGTGGTCATCGACTGGATGGGTCTGGCATCATTGGGTCTGTATAATTGATTGGGTTGGCAAAAGGTTTTCTATGCGTTCTAACACACTTGGGTACTTAAATCATTGACCCCATTTTGCTCCTGTTTAAATTAAAGTATCTATTTAATGAATATACATCGATAAGCATCCGTTTGCTTCATAAATTTTCATTAGCTCTCAACAGCTATTAAACTTCGGAGATAAATTGCATTATTTTTGTTTAAAATTGATTATAATTTATGAACGCATTCCATAATTTCCTAAAAGTACGTGCAAACTGTAAGGATGTTCATACATATTCAATGACGTGAAACAAAAGTTGCACAACTTTTTGGAGATTTTTGTTAAGCTATTCAAAACTTTATTTCAATAGTTGCTTATGCTCAAAAACTTTTAAGTATATTTGCAAAAATAGTAAACAAATGTGGTTCTCTTTACAAGCGGATTATTCAAAGAACTATTCAGCATGCTCGTGCCGCATTCAATACTTTGTTTGAGGTCTGCTATATTTCAAATTTGAAAAATGTATTCTGTGAAAGATACATTTGTTTCTTTGGCAGACCATCAATAAGTGCAATATATTGGCTATCTGTCACTAGCAACCCCATTTCAATTGCAAATTGATTTCGACTTCCTCGGACTTCCCTCAGACTATTCTCTCAGTTGGCGATGCGAGAGCAGCAGGCCTTGGGCTGCTTATCAATTAATTTACAGCTAATTGAGCGAACAATATTGCAATCAGCGAATGCAACAACAATAATTCCCCGATGCTAATTCGATTTTCAAGTGAAATTTTCATGGGGGCGAGTCAAACGTCGCCCGACGTCTGGTAATATAATTTATTGTGCACCGGATCGGATCCGGGTAAAGTTGTTCCTAGAAAACAATTCAATTGCAGGGCGGCAAGCAATCAGGGGCTGATACACAAGGAGGAGGCTGCTTTTATTCCAGCTGTTTATTCATTGCGAAACTAAAACCCCAATAGAACCCAACAGAACAATGGAACAGAACCAAACTCCCCCCGCGATGAGACGGACGATCTAAAATGGCTAAACTTTTAGCTAAATGCCAATTACGAAAGGCAACAACTATTAAAATAAAGTTTAAACAAAACAAAAAGCAAACAACCAACAAAAATTAAATGGAAAAACAGCTGGCAAGCTGTCGGACGAGGCGGACGACGCTTTGCATCTATAATTTATTTATTTATTGGTTAGTTAGCTTATAAACTGCAATTTCGCTTTGTTTGCTTCATTGTGCCCCTACATCTGTTGTGTTTGTGTGCTGGTGTTTGCGTTTGCCTTTCTCCATGAGCATTTTCGCTGACTAACTCTGACTCGGTGAGAACCCCTTGAATGGGGGAAAGCCCGGGGAAACACGGGGAAAAGCGTGAAAATTGCATAACTAATTAGCTGCTCGCATTAGTCCAATTGTGCCTCAGTCGCAGCCTCCGGCCGTGAGTCACCGTCCGCTCTCCGGCAAATATTTGAATATGCAGTGCCACAAAAATGCACTCACCGACCTCTCTGCTCTTCTCTTCTCTTTTCTGCTTTCCTCTGCTGTGTTGTTCGTTTCGCAATCTGTCATTTAGGCGTGAGCTTTGACAATCATTTGACTGGGAGGGGGGGAGGGCACGAAGACGTTTGCTTTGAATGCTAATTGCCGGCTGGTTTGGCGGTGGGGGTACGTGGCCAGAGGGGCGAACCCGGCGAATGATCACCAGATGAACAAAGTTTGTTGTTTGCGCCAGAGTTCATTGGAAACAAAGTTCACGCGGGACATAGTTTCTTCACCTTTAGTTGCTCAAAGTTTCCTAGAAAACTGTATATTGTATTATGGTTTTGTACAAATATTTCTAAGGTTGAATTCGTAAATATATTTCATTGAATTTATGTGATCTTCTGAGTGATTTTCAGCTACAACAGATAGCCCTAGAATAAACTTAGAAAAGATCCTTAAGACAACAAAAAATATACAAATTTTCAATGTTTGTATGGCAACAAAATAAACCTCTATCTAAAGATCCTTTAATGTATGACTATTATCCAATAAGTTCATGCATTTTCCAGTCTATTTTCCATATTTTGCCTAAACAATTATCTCGGAAATTTAACCGTTTTCAATAATAGACAAATTACATTGTAGCTATATTTATTTCCTCTTGAAATGTTACAAATTGCTGACATTTTAAATCATTGTTAAATTTAGCTTTATTATATATTTGCCTCCATTACGATTTGGAACTAGTTCGGCTCCCATGAGAGCGCGGCATCAGGGGCACATGCATTCCATTCAAATTGCCTCGCTAATTTGCAAAAAAAAAAAGAAAATAAATAAAAGATGGTTGTTAACCAAAGCAGATGAGCGTTACCCATTCACATCACGTTTCGGACCGCTCCTGCCTCTGGCCTCCGCCTCTGGCCTATGCCTCTGTCAGCCACTGGCGGGCCACTTATGTCTAATAATTTAATAATAACAATTTCATTGTACAACATAAACATTCTCATCATTTCTTTTATGTGCAGAAAGTTGTTAACAAAATTTGATTGAAATATTTTCCATTCCCATTTCCCTGCCCCCCCTGTCCCCAATGGATATAGAGAGAGAAATGATGCATGAATAGAGAGAGGGAATAGCTCTCCTAATGCTGCGAGTTCGTGACTTGGCCCACAGACTGAAAATTGGCATTCCGGTTCTGGCTTAGCGCCTAGCGCAATTTAAATTCTATTACCCAACGCTCTACCATCCCCACCCTGCCCACCTGTCCCGCTTGCTGTTATTTATTATAATATTATCTATCTCTCAATTAAAAAAAGATATTAATTGCATTCAGTGAATTATATAATTTCCAACGATTACCCGTTTTCCGGTTATGCTCTGAAGCAATCGTCGTCTCCCATAATTGGTTGACACTTTTGGGTTGATTTATATTATTTGAGCAGAAAAATCAAACAGTTTTCCGAATGAACATAAATTACAGAAGAGGAGAAGACAATTTAAACCACAGTCGGAGCATAAAAAATCATTTATTTTTAGGGTTAATAAATTGTAAATGTAATTAGCAAGAGATGCAACCAATCGTTGGATTTCCCAGCAGCCAGCTAACTGTTGTGCTGCAAGTGGTTCATGCAAGGGGGGGTGACTGGGATGTGGCAGGGTTGCCAACGCAAACTGTCAACCCGAGAAGACAAACGTTTACCTTTAAACAATTTCGATTTGCATAACAATTTGTAGACCCAAGCTAATGGTTGTTGCTGTTGTTTTATCTGGTAAATGCAATCCATTACGAGTAAATGCTGTGGCTGGCTGGCTGGTCGTGCCCGCTGCTGGCAACATTGTTGCCCATAGGTTAGGCCAAACTCCAGACCCCGGACCCAGAGACCCATACGCCATACCCATACCCCATACCCATACCCATTCGCCGCTCGATGACTTTTAATTGAACTCCACTTGAGTTGAACTTTTGCTTGTCACATTTTTACATAACTTGCCAGTCAGCAGCAGCAGCAGCAGTTGCAGCCTCAGCCTCAGCCTCAGCGAGGCTCAGAGTTTGACTCTGGCTCTCTGGCTTTGGCTCTCCTAATACCATTTTGACAGTGGAAAACTTGATTAATGCATGCAGCGCCAACAACTTCATCCGTTGCTGCCGGTTGTGGTTGGTGCAGCTTCGGACACATGTGGCGTCACGGTTTGTTGCTGAAATGAAAGTGCCCGGCGGTTGCTTGACTCGAGCTGAATTTTCCTTGACTTAATTAACAATTTGCTGCCACAACACATACACAGAGACACAGAGACACAGAGACACACACTCACTTGCAGAGATATTCGCACAGCATAGCATAGCTATAGCACAGCACAGTGCCGCACAAAATGGAAGTTTCCGCTTGTGTATTTATGTTGAAATGTTTATAATTTGATTGTATGCTAATTTGCATAGCATAGTCGGATTGTCGGATTGTCTGATAGTCGGAGTCTCCATCTGCGGAATCGCATTGCTATTATGCAACTTGAGCTATGCGCTCGGATAACTGTAACTGTCGCACCATATCCGTAGGAGAAGCTCCAACTGAAACCGAAACTCTGTGCTGTGGCTTTAATCTTCCATTCCATACCGCTTTTTTCTGTTGTGCGAGTCTGTTAATCCCTCCACTTCTTTTGTTCTCTCAGCTCAGTTATGCTGTTTCCGTTGCTGGCCCACCAACAGCCCAAAACAAAAAGAAGAAACTCATTAACTTTGACCCATATTTGCGGCCTGGGCGGCTTTTTCATATTTTATGATCATCCGTAATAACCATACAGCATCGTCCATTTTTGGCCCAGCGCGAGCCAAGTGCCAACAATTAGTTGCAAAATGTTTTAAAGTCATCAAATATACACGTTGCTCACGTTGCACGTTTAATGCCAAATTTGGACATGCAACCTGAAATTAGCTTGATTTTAGTGAAGCATTTTCCAGAGTTTTGCGCAAAAAAATTATCAATCATCAGGCATCTGGGGGTAATTTTTGCTTAATACAGCATGCGGGCGTGGATAATTGCTGGTGCCCATAAACAGCGAAACCAATTTAGTTAATGATTTGCTGTGGAAATCAGATCAGACTGGAATTCAGTTCAAATTTTACTTACAAACGGGCGCGCCAAATGGATGCCCGAGTAGAAGCTGCTAGCTATGACACTCAAAATTACAATGCTTGGGTGAATGTTAATAACAGTGACTGGCCTATGACTTATTTACACACTCACATTTTAAGTTTCAAGTCCTAAAAATTAGCCAATCTACAACAAAAAGGATAGAAAGAATATGAATCTACTAGAATTTACAAAAAACTGTATTATTACCCTGTAACTAAATAGAGGGGGGCTAAACAGGCTAAGCTTGTTTTTTTCATGTGCATATGTACAGTATATTTTGAACATGAGACGGTATATTTCGGTATATTTCCGAGGCTCAGGCAGTATATTTGTTCTATAACTGCGCGGTCACACTGGACCGCAACAACAACAAAAACTAATTTAAAAAATTAACATACATTTTACCGCATGTCGTTATTATTCAAACTTCAAATACTACTAGATTGTGGAGAACATTTCGCGCCAGCCGGTAAAGATTTTTGTTTGCTGTCAGGCCAATTTCCAGTGCAATTTTCGCTAGAAAGTTCTCACTGCGCTGATAACATTTGGCAAATTAATTAGTTATTGTTATCAGCACTCTCTCTCCGCACCACGAATGTTATTTATAGCCAACGTGTAGACAGTTGACGTGGTAGTTCTTGCCTAGCAGTTGGTTGGGATGGGGAAAATGGAGCAGCAGCAACAAAAGAAAACAACCACAACGACGTCAACGACCACAAGCAGCACCAGATCTGTTGTCTTTAAAGTATTTACCCAGTGAAAAGATCCCAATTGTATGCACTTATTAAACATCTAACATTGATGTCCATCCTTCACAGATAAGCGCCAATGGTACATCGCATTTCTATACGCCGGCCATGGCTGGGTATCCACCAGGTCCTGCTGGCAATGGACCACCGCACTATCATCTGCCACCGCCGCCACCGCCACAGGGTGCACCGCAGCAGCCACCGCCCAGTGTAGGAGGCGGAGGTGGGCCGCCACCACCAGTGAATGCTGCACAGCAGCAGCCACCGCCAGCAGTCCACACACATTCCCCGCACTCGCCGTCGCCGCCCAACTATCGGGATGAGCGCAGCCAGAGGCAGCATACGAAGCTGCTGCGGAAGCTGGAGAAGCAAAGGGAGTCCAGTGAGTGTCCTGCCCTAGCTCGTGAAGTGATTTCCGCATACTAAAGTGTTTCCCGTTTTAGATCCCGCCTTGTCCACGCCCACACATTCGCCTTCGCTGAGGGGTGTCAACGATCTGAATGGCCATCACACCAACAACAACAACAACATTCCGGTGGGTGTATTGCCCCTGCCACCGCACCTCAACAATCATCATCACATGAACAACAACAGCCACTTGCACAACAACAACAATCATGTGCGTCGCCTCGCGCAGCAGCAGCTGCAGCAGCAACAACAACAACAGCAGCAGCCACAGAGGAACGGCAATCCCAATGCCACTCAAGGACCAGCCACGACCCTGCCCCAGCGAACGGGCAGCAGTGTAGGCGGCGCCAGTTCGGTGGGCACATCAGAAGATGGCGAAGACAACTCCAGTCTGGCCGGAGAGGATGAGGAAGACTACCAGTCGACGATCGTGGAGCAGATCTCGGCGATTGAGAAGCCCGAGGTGATTGATGTGACCTCGCGGGCAGCGAAAATCATTTGGGAATCGCCTGTTATCACCGATGCCTTGCTCATCAACATGCGGGACCTGCGTTATCAGGTCCTGCTCAGCGACTCGGGCAAACAGTGCAAATACAAGAGTCTCTATCGCGGAGAGGCATACGAATGCATTGTCCAGGACCTGCAGCCGGGACAGGACTATCTGGTGCGACTGCAAGTGCACTACCAGAAGCTGCAGGGCACTGTCAGTGAGCCAACAGAGTTCCGGACGCCAGCCTGTGAGCCGGACCAGCCGTTGCCTCCAAAACTGGTGTCGCGCACCAAGAGCTCCATCAATCTACGCTGGGCCGCACCGCCTGCGAACGGTGCGACCATTCAGCACTATCTCCTGGAGTACGACGAGGGCAAGGGCCAGCCAATCAAGTTCGTGGAGCTGGCCAAGATCAAGGCCAAGCACTATGTGATCAGCAAGCTGCAGGCCACGACTGTCTACAGCTTCCGTCTGGCCGCCGTCAACGAGGTGGGCCAGTCCCTGTACTCGCCCATCAGCAGCTACAGCACCGCAGGCAATCCCCCGGCCGCGCCCAAGCCCCCACAGCTGCACTCGAGCAGCCCCAGTTCGCTAAAGCTGTTCTGGGAGAGGCGCACCCAAGATGGGGACTTCCTGCTGCAGCTGCAGGATGCAGAGTCCGGACACGGCTATCTGAACACCTACAAGGGTACCGATCTCCACTACGAGTGCCTGCAGCTGCGCCGGGCGTGCAGCTACCAGTTCCGTCTCCGGTCCGAGAACGAGGCCGGAGTCTCGCCCTGGTCGCCAGAGGTTAGCTACCGAACGGCCGCCGAGCGTCCGGGCAGGCCGGGCAAGCCGAGTGCCAAGGGAAAGATCCATGGCACCCACTTTAAGGCGCGCTGGGACACGCCCTCGGACACCGGCGGAGCGGCCATACTTCGCTACCATCTGGAACTGAGCTCGGGGCCCGTTTTCGAGCGCATCTACAGCGGCTCCGAATCAGAGGCCATGTGCGAGCGCCTCCAGCCGGGGACCACCTATCAGTTGCGTGCCTGCTGCGAGGGACCCGCCGGTCAGAGTCCGTACTCTGACATCGGACATGTCACCACAGAGGCTGTGGCCCCGGCGGCCCCTCCTCCCCCATACTCCAGTGACCCGCCCTCGCCGTACGCAGCACTCCTGAAGCTCCATCACCCGGACTACAATGGCGGTGCACCTATCCTGGAGTTTGAGGCTCAAATGCGCCGCTTGGAGCAGGTGCAGCCACCCCACATCGTGTACAGAGGCAAGCAGGCGTACTTTGTTGCCCAGGATCTGGTGCCGGGTGGCATGTACGAGGTGCAAGTGCGAGCCATCAATCGCATCGGAGCCGGCAACTGGTCCCAGTGGATGAAATTCACCGCCGCAGCAGCCGCACCCGGTGTTCCCGAAGAGTTGCGCGTGCTGGTCAAGTCTGCCACCCATCTGAGTGTGAGCTGGCAGGCGCCACTCCACGACAACGGAGCCCCAGTCACCAACTACATACTGAAAAGTGCCAGCCAAGAGAAGCGCAGCGACGAGCAGGAGCAGGAGCCACAGAGAGAGCCACCTAGCACGGATTTCCACAACTGTTACCAGGGAGCGCAGACATGTGCTGAACTAAGGAACCTCGCACCATTCACACGATACTTCTTCCGCATCCTGGCCAGCAATGCCGCCGGCTCTGGCTCTGCCTCGGATGTTGTGTGTGTGAGCACCCCGGCCGCCGTGCCCGGCGCACCCCAAATGCAGGGATACGAATTCACCGCCCAAGAGGTGACCCTCAACTGGACCCAGCCGGCGGCGCACGGATCGCCCATCTGCTCGTACAACATCGAGTATGGAGAGCGGACCATTGCCACCCCGGATGCGTGCACCCGGTACACAGTGACGGGTCTGATGCCCGAGACCAACTACAAGTTCCGCGTCCAGGCCGTGAACGCCATCGGAGCCGGAGCATTTAGTGCCTATGCGAAGTTGACCACGCAGCCGGCGCCGCCAGCTCCACCGCGCCTCGAGTGCAGCGGTGCGGGCCACAATTACATCAAGCTGAAGTGGGGCGAGGGTGGACCAGGCGGCAAGACCAATGGAGCAGCTGCCGGTGGAGGCGCTGACTTCACCAAGTACTTTGTGGAGATGTACGTGACCCGGGCGAAGCAGTTCCAGGCCGTCTACTCCGGCACCAATTGCATGTGCAAGGTGCACAAGCTGCAGGAGCGCAGCAGCTACACTTTCCGCATCTACGCCCACACAGACAGGGCTGGAGACGGTGACTACTCCGAGGATTACGTGTTTGAGACAAGTGCCACGCTGCCGGCCAATATCAAGCCGCCGCGTGTGGTGCACGAGAACAGTGTGTGCCTGCTGGACCTGCCGGGACAGGTGGGCATGCAGCTGACACTCGAGTGGCAGCACTCGAAGAACTCCTTCCACGACCGCGTCGAATACGAGCTGCAATACGCGGTCCTGGGTGCCGCCGAACTGGAAACGGAGACTCCCAAGGGTCGGAGCAGCAGTTCCAGCGGCAGCGCAAGCGGAGCTCCCCTCAATCTGGCCAACCAAGACTACCGTCAGCTGTACCGCGGCCCCGAGACCAAGTTCACCATCGACAATCTAGCTGCGGGCACCTGCTACCAGTTCCGTGTGTGTCCCGTTCGGATAGCGTCAGGCGGAGAGCTGCTCTACGGCCAGCCATCGAGTCCGTTGCGGTATCAGGTGCCCAGCGAGCTGGATCCCAGTTCGGCCACCTGCCACCACCTGCATGGCTCCACGTCCCCCAATACGGCCGCACACTCGCAGCGGAGCAGCCGAAAGCTGTCGGCGGGTAATGGCTCCACCAATGGCCTGCATCTGAGGTCCGTGAGCGCCTCGGCCATCAGTGGCTGTAGCGGCGTGGGCGCCGATCCCGTGGCTATTGGCCGGCTACAGCAGGAGCTGTCGAGCTTCAACGCCTGCGGCGACCCACTGCGTCACCATCATGGAAATGAATCCGCAATGAGATGTGGTATGTATAGTAAATTCTGCAACTGCTGCTAGGCTTGGTTGGGTCTGAAAACACTAAAAACTTGTCCATTAACTTGCATTTTATTTCTGTTTTGATTGTAGAAATGGCCCATTTTCACCATCATCACCATCAACCGTGTGGCGGAGATGGCAACGCATCGTCTGGCTCCTCCACGGCGGGCTCCAGCTGCGCCGGCTCCAATCTCCTTCTGCGCGGCAACCACATGCATCACACGCACCATATGCACCACTCCCATCACATGCACCATGCCCATCATCCGCACGGCGGCAGTGGCATCGGCGCCATTAGCGGGAGCTCCTCCACGGCCATTTCCGCAAGACTGGCCAGCCAGGGTGGCACTCTGCGTCGCTTTGCGGCAAAGATGACGTCGCTCTACTGCAATCGGAAGCGGCTGAGCGACCAGCAGAAGGCCGTCTGCATTGTGGTTTCATTCCTGTTTGTCACCATCCTGGCGGCGATGCTGGTCAACATGTTGCGCGGCTAAGGCGGCTCTCCAACTGTGGAAACATGTAACAGGAAAATCGAAAGAAAATTGAAATAAAAACAGTGAGGAAAATGAGAAAAAAAAATAAACAAATGCACTTTATGTCTCAAAGAAGTGATTCAAACAATTAGTTGTAATTATGTATTTTTTATATAAACAAAATCATAAGAAATCAAATTGTAAATTGTCTAATTTTAAACAAAAAAAGAAAAAAACCAACCAACCAGCAGAATAAGAGCAGGAAAACCTAGAAGAAAAACCACACAATAATCTGTATTTAAATATACACAAAAAAAAGAAAGGCGAAAAAAACGGGAGTAAAACTAATACATTCACACGTCTCGTCTAAATGTTTGTAAATGTTACAATAAAGGTATTTACTTACGAGTATATGTAATATTTGTTGTTGCTAAAATCATTGTCACAAAACGAAACGAAAGGAAAGAAAAACAAAAGAATAATCTCCACATGTGCTATATAAAGAATTTTGTAAACCACTCCCCCCCCTCTCAAAAGAAACAACTGTAAGGCTCACGAGTACTTGTCAAACCTGTTCCGAAATGCTTCTCAAACTGTTAATTTTATGCGCGTATGCAGGCAGCTTTGGCAAGACATATTTATTTGCATTTGCTCTGCGAATGCCCCAGCCCCCAAAAATACTTACGAGTATATGTACATTCTTGAACCACATCCGAATTTTGAACCACACACCATAGGATTGTAAATAATATGTCAGGCTACATAAACTAAATATTCCATTCGGGTAAATCCCCCAAGAACATTCGATGAGAAGGTATAGGGGGGGCCGCATAGATAGTAGAGCAAATGCAAAACGATTTAAAAACGAATTATATGAATTTATTAGACTACCAGCAAACAAGTATTTCCGTGCTGTACAATTGTTTCCCCAATATATATATACACACTTGCATAGATATATATATATGTATATGTAAACAGCAGACGCTTCTTTTCATTCTCACAAACCAACCTTTTTATACGAATTATTACACAATTTATTATGATAAACATTTAATACATATTCAAAGGACAACCACAAGAGGAGGAAAGGGAGAACCAAGGCAAATGTCCAGTTGGGTCTGCTATATCGTGGCTAATTGTTGCATTTTTCACAACCGACTAAACAAATTGAATCCAAAATTTGTTCTGTGGGCTTGTCCACTTCTATAGCAGGCCCAACTAGGCGGAAAGGTCTTCAAAATCTATATAAATATATACATATACATAAATAAATATACATATATTTTTTACACAAAAACATTTAAATATATATACATACTATATATGTATTGTATGTATGTATGTATGTATAGTATATGACGATGGGGAAAATGAGAAAATAAAAAACAAAAAATTATTTAGTATATATGAATATATATGAAATTTATAGCCTAATTAATGCAACGCAAAGTGATTTATATTCCAATTATTATTATTTTTCTAATTAAATAAATTAAAATAAATGTAATTGTTTCTTTCCATAGCATTTAATGTGAATTATACAAAAACAGAATCTTATCTAAAAAAAAATCACAACAAAAATCCCAAAAAAAAAGATAACAAAAACAGATGTTTGTTCATGTAAAAAATAAACATTTGCTTGATGCAAATTAAAAAAAAACACCAGATATACATATATATATATATATATAAATAAACATAAATCGGAATCAAATGATAAATAAATGGAAATTATGTATGTTTCTATGTTTACAACGGTAAATGGTTACAATATATATTATATATGTGTGTATAAACGAAAAATACAACAATATACATGTATATTATTTTGTTTTTTACATAAATAAAAAAAGAATGAATAATGAGGGACAAACGCGAAACACTGAAAGAATGCCGAAAAAATATTTCTAATTATATACCTATGTGTCGATTTATTTGTTTATCTCATATAAATGACGGGACGACGAGGCAACATTACAACAACAAAAATAAATGAAACAAAAAAATCTATATACATATATATATGAATATATATATAAAATTTATTTGCAAATATATATATATATGAAACATTTAAAATAAATGCGATATACAAATAATAAACATGAAACATGTCTTGTTAATGGACGGAAGTTGGGTTTGCGTGTTCACCTTTGATTCCTTTATCTTTCTTATTCCATCTGAGAATGATGTCGCTGAAACTATTGCATCCAGAACCAAAGCTTTGCACATAGCATGTCCTAGATAAATCGGAGGTGTGCTGGTTTTGAGCTGGTTTCATATTTCCGCATAGAAATAAATAGTTTTTTTTTTAAACGACATTTTCCACACAACATATTTCCGACGACATATTTCCGCACATATTTCCGAAACGTTTTATAATGATTGAAACCATTAAAGCGGCACGGGTATACAAATAACAAGTAACGCAGAGATTCAAAGTTTTAAGAAACTTTATTCTGGGAGACTTTCCAAACACTAAAAGCCATGTCTAGATCGAATGAGACATAGACCGGTGGCAGACAATTTTTACAGAAATATCTGTGAAGAAAGTATATATACATTTTAAACAATTTGTATTCCGCCAAAACATACCTTTCACACTGAAGAAGCAACGCCACCAATCATAAAAGGAATAATATTCAGTATTCTGTTTTATTTTCGTTTAGATATTTTGTATTATTTTTATTTTGTCCGTGCAAATAACAATTTTATTTGTATTTATTCTAACATTTGTTTCGTATTCCGTTCTCCTTACTGCTTTTATTCGTTTGAGGCAACAGAAATATTTATGTACTTGGATGCATATTTCTGTTGATCCATTGCATCGAATGATATAAAATGTTATACGACATTATTCGTTATTGTTTTCGTTGATATTCCATATATAGTATGTATTTTTTTTGTATGTATTGTTCGTGTGTGGATGTTTGTCTACTTTAACGCAAAAAATCATCTAAAAATTTTGATTATTCATATTTGTAGTCTATATATAGGTATAGGTATAAGTATATTATATTTTTGTATGCCATGCTAAAATCGTTTTGTGTGTGTGAAGATTATGGATATGGCATATCATAGTCCGGACATACATACATACATATGTATGTATGTATATTATATCCATAAAATGCATACACTTTAGTGGTACTGCAATATCGATTATTTTTTGCTGTGGTTTTTGTTTTGTTGGTTAAAATCGGTGTATAAAATTTGTGGTATCTTGATTTATTTACTGCTACTGCTTGCTTGCTTGAACAACGACAAATCCTTGGCTTCAAATCCATTCTCTCAAATCAACAAATACACAGCGCGCTTCCCTTCAGTTCCGAGTACAATACGGTAATTCAATGTTCATCCAAAACTTATGTGTATAAAAAATATGTTCCATGCTAAGGCAACGTTTAACATCGATATGGGATAGTTTTAGTTTAGTTTTAGTTTCGGTATTCGGTATTGGGCATTTGGTAAAGGGCTTTATTGGATCTTTGTTACCAGCTCGTTTGCGATCAGGATCGGACATCGAGTGGCTTTGTTTTCCTGTACAGGTTTCTCTATAAAGCGATCATATGATATGTGTGGGTGCTGCTGAGATATACGTATTAGTAGAGGCTCAGGTGATGATTTAGGTTTAGAGTTGGATAATCACTGACACTGCCAGCACTGAGAAAAAGTGTTGGAACATGATTATTGAGTAGGAGGATACTTTGAACTTCTGATGACGGAATAGATTGAGGTAAATAGTGCTCTATGAAAAGTATTGTTGGTTGGGTGAACAGTTACATAGTTACAGCGTTACAGAGCTACAGATTAGTTAGTTTGCTGCAGGGATGTCTTTGGCAGCCCTGAAACCCAGTGTTGGCTAACAGCTATAGAGTGTCCGTTTTCTTATTCGTTATTTGGTAAGTGATATCTATGCCTATATCCTTGGTGTGAGGTAATATAAGATCTAGGCTAGGCTGTGTTGGGGTAAGTTTTGGTTAGTTTAACGCCAGACTGTCTATGTCTTCATATCATCTCTGTTTCTGTTTGTTCTTCTGCTTCTAGGTATCTGCATCAGGTGCGCTATCTAAGTAGTTAGCTGCTATATCTTTGGTATCTCTGACAATCAATCACTGAGTATTTCTCCCCCGTGTCCCCTCAGCCAACTGCTCCCATGGTGGAGACGCAGCTGGTGCTGATGAGGGGCTCTCTTGAGTTGACCGACGTATTGGATGGATCAATGGACAGCGTGAACGTGGACGTCTCCACCGAGTCATGCTGGCTCTGGGTCTGCTCGTGTCGACGCGGCTTCACCAATTGGGTGGGATCCTTGTGCTGTACTCCGCCCTCGGCAGTGGCTGCCGGATAGCTGGACACACGCTTAAGGGTCTGACAAAGAGGAATCCAACAATTATGGGCTGATCTGGTATGATCTATAAGCCACTACGCACCTTATCGTTCAACAGCTCTGCAGCAGCTGTGGCAGCTGCCACCGATTCTGTGACCGGACAAATATTCTTGCTGGAGGAGAACTTCTTGCGCTTACGCTTCAGTGCAGCAATGGCAGTGAGACCTGTAGGAGAAACATGTAGCGAGGGAGGGGTATGCTAGCGATCTTAAGATTCACCCACCGCTGGTTGTGTGAAAGAAGTGGGAACCCACTCCCACATGCGTGGGTGTTGGATGGCTCGAAACAGTGGGTATTGGTGTGGCCGCTGCCACTGCTGCTGGTGGAGTGGACTCTCCATGGTAGCCATAGCCATGCTGAGGCGAGTTCTGGGCATACGTGACCCGCAGCTGGCCATGCACTGGTGTGGTATTATTTGAGGTATTGCATACCGAATCCTCTGACTTGGAGCGTCCCAGTATCTTGCTGACGTTGCCCACCTTGGCGGCTTCTATGAGAGTTCCTACAAAAACATTTTGGCAATGGATTAACTATACTCTGATTGAAAGGATATAGATCTATGTACCCCATCGCTTCTTGTGGCCAGCTATGCGCTTGTTGTAGGGCTTCAATGCGGACTTATTGTACTTGGTGACTGGGCCACTAGGCGTCACCACAGCCGTTCCCTGCGTGGGCGATGTGGGGGACTCGGAGCCCCCACATCCAGCCTGCTGGCTCTGCTGTCGCTTGTGCATGAAGTTGGGCGTGAAGAGAGTGGAAATGGTTGAGCTCAGAATCTCGTGGGAGTTGTCATAGTTGTCCAACGATGTGGAAAACTCAGCCACGGGGGCCAGGGAACCCGTTGAGCCCGGTGGTGCGATATTGAAGCCCTTCATCAGGCGTCGTTCCTTCTGGCGATTCTTTTTGCCACCGCCTCCTGGTGGAGAATATGAAAATATAGCAGGGAACTCTTAGAGAAAGACGTGATGTCCCCATAATTAGTTTCTTGGCCTTACCACCACCTTGTCCGGCCGTCACGTTCGTGTCCATGCCACTGTTCTTGAGTATCTCGACCAGCTCACAGCGGAAGGCGGATATATCCTGCTTGATCTCATTCACATCGTCCTCGGTGACGCCTTGGGACTCGGCCTTCCTCTGTTCCACCGTCACATAGCGACGGACCAGATTCCGCATGATCTGCTGGTACTTAAAGTCGCGATCGCTAGCCTGTTGAGCCTTGCGCTGGAGGGGATTCAAGGACAGATCAAATGAAAGCCAGACTCTTTTATATGTCCACCACTAACCCGTATCGTTTTCAGATGTTCTCTACGAGCTGCCGATGAGCCACTGCAGAATACCCGTCGCATCCACTTGCAGGCATACCAGATGGACTTTGGAGTGGGTATGATGTTGAATGGAGGCGGACATGTCCCACCCTCCTCAAAGTAACTTATCCAGAGCTTAGAGCGCGCAAACTTCCACTCGACATCGGCACGTTCCTGACAAATTCAAAGGAAAACCTTAACAATCCGACGAGTTATCTCTGGGCTACCCACCGAAATCAGTTGATACGAATGATTCATCATGGCTATGAGCAGGTTGAGCAGCACAACAATATTGATCACCGAATAGGTGCCAAACATCAGCATGCCCCAAAAGCGTGTAAAGATCTTGATGCCATCCAACTCGAAGCTGTCCAAATCGATGAGACCAAACACAGCCCAGAAGAGGGTTTGTGTGGTTTCAAATAAACTGAAAGAGAAAGATTATACAATCCAGATCAAATTTGTTGGGGAGGCACTCACTTGGAGAACCTACGCCATACAATACAGGCATTGGGATCATTGGTACCATTCATATTGAGCAGCACACTGCTTGGAGAGACCTCCGGACAGCGTTTCTTCTCCAGATCCGCATAGTACCTGAAGGAATCGATAAATGGTTGATGGGTAGACTTAGCTCATGATATGGTTTACCCACCATAGTAACTGATTAAGTCCACTGCCAAAGGCAAACAGCACCAGGACATATAGAAAGAAGAACTTCATGATGTCCATTACCATGCGTGACAGCGACACTTGCAGTGGCCCCAAATGTGGATTCACCGAGAAGATGTATACCAGTTTGAGGCTACTAAAAATGTTCGCCGCACTGAACAGGCCCTCCGATATGAGCATCGGGTCCCAGGCATCCCAACGTTCACGCGGCAGATCGGTGGCATGCGAATTATAGATCATCTCCTTTTGCACCTACAAAAGATAACGATTTTCTTCAGAATTCTTCAGCATCATGTGTGACTGTTATAGGGACTTCACCTGAAAGAAGGACACCACTCTCAGAGCAACAGTAGCCACATATAGGGAATTCGTAACGAAATCGATCACATTCCACATATCGTTGAGATACTCCTGCAGACCCACGTCCCAGAGCTGCTTGACCTCGCTCCAGATGAGGCCACTCACCCACGACAGGATGAGCCACTCGATGAAGGTGGGCTTGGCACCCCGCTTGGTGGGCACCTCCTCCACCTTGTTCATCATATTCGAGTCGTCGGCAAAGAACCAGCCCCCAATGAAGGTCTCAATGCGCTGGGAGGCCAGCATCAATAGAACTGCATAGGTGGAATGGCATCGTAAGTGCATTGATTGCTGAGAGTTTCAAGGGGGGGTGGAGCCTAACGTGTACTCACAGAGAAAGGTGAAGTAGGAGGCGCTGTGGCAGATGAACTTGATGAAGGGCTTCCGCATGGTCTGGCCAATGCCGGAGTAAGGGGCCAGGATGTAGGCCAGCGAGAAGATGGGGAACATAATCCCAATGCGTATGATATCCACCGCCTGCAGAGCCATGTTCTTCCGCCTGAATCCGGGCAGACCCTCGTACCAAATGCTCGCCAGCAATTGCTGCACATTCGAGTGGGCCACAAACTGGTTAGGCAGAAGGATTAAGAGATGAAAAAGAGTATAGTATAGGAAGTATAGCTGCACTAACCTTTTTTTGGCGCAGTTTGATGGCCAATTTGAGGCGGTTTAAATGCATCCGTTCACCGTGTTCGTAGATCGGACCGGTGGGATCGTGGTTAAGCAGTATCTCCAGCTCGTGGGAGGTGCGGGTGTGGTCCAGCAGGGCAGTGGCAAAGTCCTGGCACTGCTTACGCAGTTCCTGGTATTCATTCTGTAAGGAATACGGCAAGAATCGTTATATCTCAGACTTGCCGGACTGCCTATAATCACCTTAAATTCGTGCTCTAGAAAACTGAGACGCCGGAGCTCCCAGGACAGCTCGAATGCTGTGAGTATAGGATCCTTGGATGAGAGTGCTATGAGGCTGGGACTGGCCAGGGCCCTGTACGCATTGATGCGCGATCGCGAGTGCCTGAGAGAATCCTCCTGCCGTGATTGGACGCACTCATCGCAGCCACAGCGCACATCATGGGGCATGGGCAGGACGGCGCCACGATCCAGGAGAATCTTGATTATCTCGTAGTTGTCCCGATGGGCAGCCAGTATCAGCGGCGTGATGTCCGGGGTAAATGTGGAAGTGTCCTCCGAGGCAGACTCCCAGCTCTAGGGGGAATATTATGTATGAAATGATTGTAGTGGAAATATATAGTACGATCCGCTCACATGATTCCCTTCGTTGTGGAAGGTAACATTTTCGTGATCCAGCAGCACCTCCACAGCCTCCACGAACTCCTCAGAGATGGAGTGCAGCAGGGCATCCTTCGTGTCCACATTGTAGTTGATCAGCAGTTCCACCATCTCCAGGTTCTCGTTATCGATGGCCATCAGCAGGGCGGTGCGTCCCAGCGGATCCACGCAGTTCACATTGATGTAGTCCGTGTCCTGTGCCTTCTGCAGCATCCGTCGAGTGCCGGCCATATCACCACGCTCCACGGCCAGCAGGAACTTCTTTTCCTCAAGGGTCAGCTGCCGGATCTCCTGATGCGGACGGATGGTGTTCTCCTCCTCCATCATGCCGTGGATGCTGTGACGCTGTGGGAATACAGAAAGGTATTTGGATATTTGGAGTTGCCTTCGGTGATCGGATCAAGATAGTTGGACCCACCTTGACTCGCCTGGCCGGCTCGATCTGGACGGCTATGTGACCACTGCCACTGCTCTCGCTGCCCAATTTCTTGTCGGCATTCTCCGAGGCATCCGCTCCATTCTTGATCTTATTGAGGATGGGCGCCAGAACCGATTTCCTTCGTGCTGGGCTCACAAAGTGTAACTTTTTTCCGTCGTCTGTGGGTAAACAGAATCACATTTCATAAGTACCATGGACAAACACATCCACCTGCAGTCACACAGTGTACACCCCTCCCCCCACACTCTCCCTCGATGTCTGGCACAGATAATCCAGTTAACACAGTACCCGTGCGGCCTTGAACAACTAACAAACGCCCAACCGCCACCCAACAGGCAGACAGACTCCGTTCAAGGCCACACGCCTGGCCTGGCAGAGAACTCCATGGAAATCATCAAATTGCCATTAACACTTATTTGCACTGATTTTCGATAGCCTTTGCTGAGCCGCAAATGAAATAATAATTTCCAAGCGCGAAATGCAAACGCAAAAGGAATGAGATTAAAAGACAAACAAGAAGGAAAAACTCGCTTCAAGGGTCGAAATGTTGCATACCCTTAAAGGTATATTGCTGTGATTACAATTTACTACCCTAAGCCCCATAGACCATATTTCGATCTCTAGCCGAATCCTCGCTGGCTTTAAAGCAAGGGAAATTCGGCCCGTCTGGACCTAGCGCTCACTTCTTGCCCATCATCTATCTAACCCCGTCTTGAATCTGGCTAACTAATCCCACTGAATCGTCGTGCTCCCGTCTTAAGCGGAACTCTATTGCTATCACTAGTGATAGGATTATCTGCAAAATCTGCTTTAGTTTGTAATCATATTATTCTTATGGGACTTGAATATTTGATATATGTAAATACTATTTCAAATCGGTGGCTATATATAATATATACCTACTTCTGTCCATTGCAAACATCTCTTTAAGATCTTCATTCCCCTACAAAGGGTATACAGTAGCAGCAAGCAAAAAAAAGAAAGTGAAAGCACAAAAGCAAACACAAACACGCGGCGTATACGCGACATAGGGGGATTTCTTTAGAGGGTGGCAACAGAAATCTGGGTCAATTATTGCTTGCATATTAAAAAGCAATGCACGCACACTGACACACACAGTGACAAAAGCTGCTTGTCTGCGTATCAGTCTGCAACTGTATGTGTTGTTGTTGTGTGTGTGTGTGTGTGTGTGTGTGTGCGGGTGTTTTTATGTGGTTCGCTGATGTTGTCAGTTTTTGGCATTTAATTTCAAATGACATTGGCTGCATCGGTAGCCAAACACACATCAACACCCCCAAAGTAACAGCAAACCCCACCACCCACCACCACCCAGCACGCAGCACCCATTGCGCCCTAAGCAGCTTCTTCCCTCATGCCTGTGTGCTCCTTCAAACCTCCCCTTCCCATTTCCATCCCCATCCACATGCCCCATAAAATATGCAACGTTGTTTGGAGAGCCCTAGACTTGGCATTGGCTGTGGGTTGAGGGAGGGGGTGCTGGTGGATTGTAGGTGGCGGGTGGTGGAGAAGGGAGTAAGATTTGTTCAAACATTTTTGAAATATTTTTGGATATTGGGGTAAGTTATTGGTTGTGGGTGCGGTACGGAATGTTTGGATAGGCTAAAAAAGTATGCTTTGAACGTGATGAAAAACGAAATTTAAAAAGGGACAAGCTTACGAATACTTTAAAGATTGCAGATTATTGTGATGAAATGTGGATACAAGTAATAAATAGTTGGGAAAGATATGTGGTGGTTAGTTAACAAAAAGGTCAATATATTATATGAACATTGAATGATTAAACAAAAATAAACACAGTTTAATAAATTATGTGTATTGTTAAAAGAATCTGCTAAAAATAATTAAAATTTCAGGCCCAAACTTGTCTCTAAAAGGCTGCTCTCATAAGTAGTCGGAATGTCCTGCCAACAATACTCATAAATGATATTTCAATTACATTTATCCTCCGCCACTTAGCAAAACCAATGCGTTTGCCTGCAAGCTAAACAAATATGGGCTTCGATTCAATTAAACTTTCATGCCACCTTCAATAGAAACGCCACTAGAAGGATACATTCATTATTCAGTAGATAACTATGCAGAAACCTTTGGCCAGATATTATTTATAACTTGATTAAACATCAAAGTTTATTTTGTCTACAGTTCAAAATGAACTTTAAAATGGTCTGTCTTGTCCATACAAAAGAACTTTCGGGCAAGGCAAAGTGGTTGCCTTCGTTTCACGTGCGTTGAACTTTCATTGATTGCACCTACAACACACACATACACACACACACACACACACACACAGACCGACACCTAAATATATTAAATACATGTGAGTCTCATACATAGATACCAAATACATGTATGCCTTCTGTGGTGTGAGCCTGCGCAGGACCTAACCTAGGACAATTCCGTTTTGGCTTGTCGTAGGTCGTGTGCACAGGAAACCACAGCAAAAATGGCGACGGCTATGCCGCCATTTTGCACCCAACCCTAACTCACACACACACACACACAGAGGCATAGGTATTTTGCTCGTTTCACGGCTGGCATACTAATCACCTGCTTGAACCATCGAAACGCTATTGATTGACCTGAAAACCGAGTACGAGTACGGGTACTCGTATTAGCCAACATCAAACCTCAAACAGCTGCGATTTGTCCTGGTTAGGACTACATTTATTATTCAGCTGCCATTGTCACTACTTGACTTAATGATGAGCTCTTTTAGTGGGCTATGACTGGTCAGAAAACGAGTCAAAACTGTTAGAATTATTCATACTTATTCATAAGCCTTGAAATGCATATCTCCCGCCTAACAAGTTGAAGGTTATGGGATTTTACTTCTTTCCATTCTTGAAAATATGTGCCAATATTTTCTCAGATATTGCTCTTTTTATTATCCCCATATCCTGCTTCAACGTTCAATATTCTTTATCCCATAAAAATTGATGTAAATCCGCACTAACCAGCAAATATCTAGCACTTGCCATTTGTTCAACTTAAGTTGAAGAAATTCCCCTCAAATTTGTTTGACCCATTTATGGGCTGTTTGGCTATTCAAGGCATAAGTAATCCAGCAAGGAAAGACATTGTCTTCGTGCAACTGGCGCGTACGTGGCGCATACGTAATGCGAACTTTGCTACGTTTGGGATTTGGTAAGTTTCTGCTCACCTTCGCCTTCTTCGCCGGTTTTCGCATCGCTCCATTTCGACAACTGCCAGAGAGAGAGAGAGAGAGAGAGAGAAAGAAAGAAAATATGTGTATTAGTTAGTTAGTTTTGTTAGTTTACATATTTTTCAGGCATATTTTATCTAGCAACGTTTAATTATTAATTAATTATTTAATATACATAAACATAGGTTTTTGCTTAGTATTGAAATTAATTACTTAATTAATTCTGTTTTCCCAATGAATTTCTCAGCGATACTCTTCTTATATCCCCCAAAATCCCTCCCAAAATCAAAATCAATCTCCAAAATCCCATTTCCGCTTTGAGATTCCCATTTAAATCGTTGACTCTGTCTGTTTCTATCATCGAAAATTTCGCAAATTTAAAATTGATGAGTTCCGCCTTGAAAATATTCTCAAATTTCCCAAACAGACGGCAGACCTTGACAGCAGGCTCACCTTACCCTTATACCAGGCTTGCCCCCTGGCTCTGCCACCGTCTCTTTCTGTGTCCCTGCCACTGCTACTGTCTCTGCCGCAGTCTCTGTCTCCGTCCGTGCTGCTGTTCCTTCCTGCCGCCGAAAACAAACCAGAACCTTGACACACAGAATGGCAACAAGAACAAAAACAAGAACAGCAACAGCAACAGCATCAGTTGCAGTTGCAAGAGTTGCCATGGCAGTGTCTGTGGCAGCAACAAACAGCAGATAATTAAATGTCAAGATTGCAGTAACAACTACCAGCAGAGGGGGCGAGGTCGGGGGCGGTGCAAGAGGATGTGGATGTGGGATAGGAGACACTGAACATTGCTTGTTGCCTTCACGTCTGACCAAACCAGCGGCAGCAGCAGCAGCCACAGCCAAAAACCGCACACACAAGCAGGAAGGAAAGATAACTTTTGGTGGCAGAAGAAGCCTTAGATACCCTTGCAGATGCATCTTTTCTTTAGCTTATATATAAAAAAGTCACCCAATTTGTATGGAAATATTTATATATATTCTTTGTGCAGATGGAATAAGGTTTCACACAGAAGAGCTGAAAGCTAATGCAGAATACAAGATAGAATGCCAGAGACTCGTATTAAAATATTCCATAAAAAATGATCAAAATCTACCCTCTCTCTTTATACACTCTTTAAACCTCAGTCCTACTCTTATCGAGAGAGAGAGAGCCACAACGCCGCGGCGTTACCCTCCCATTCGCACACTAATTTCCTGTCGAGCTTCAGGTTCAGGTTTGTCGCTTCACCTCCAGCGAAGGTCTCGCACATCCGGCTGATGTTGGGGGCTGCTTTTGGGGTCTGCTGATGCTGATGCACTCGCCTGCTGAAAGCAGATGCAGTGGCCCCAGGTGGAGCCGTTGGAGAATAGGAGGAGGGGAAGGAGAATGGCATAAATCTGGCATGCATGCCTCGAGTGTCCTTGTTGCGGGCAACAACGCCAACGACTTGTGGCTCCTCTGGTGCCCAACGCACAGACACACACACACACACAGAGGCACAGATAGAACTACAAATACAGACACAAAATGCGTGTCCTTGGCTCGTGCAGCAGGCAAAGACAACGTCGAGGACAGCCAGCAAAAACAACAGCAACAGCAGCTGAAAGAAGGAGAATACCGGACAAACATTGCACAAATTGCAACACTCGACAGAGACAGAGAAAGAGATAGACATATAGAAGGGGAGAGAGAAAGGGAGAGATAGATTGAGAGGGTCAGGGAATTCCAAACGATGCAAAAATGCCTGGGAAGATCCATGGTAGATACTCTATGAGCGTAATGAGGCGAGGATACAATCTAAAGGTTAACAATTGTAAAGACAGACAAAAAGAATTAAATTAAGATTAAGAACTTAGATCTATAGAAAAAGTAATTAAAACTAAAGTAATACTAAAAATACAAGTAGCTAAAACGAAGCCCTAAAATGTCCCTGAAAGCCAAAGGAAAATTATAGAAATTATCCCTTACTCTTAGAATCCTTCTAATGCCTCAAAGTGAAAGAATTCTCTGTATGCACAGCACGATATAGCATTCCTTCCGAACCTGCGTCGGGCAAAAGGGTATCTCAAAAAGCCCCCAATGCGAGAGCAATAGAGATTTTCAGATTTTTCAACTTTGTTTTCGTTCTTTTCGTGTTTTTGTTTGCGGCAGTAACTTGAGTCTGAAGATGAGACTGAGAGGACGCAACCCAAGGCAACGGCAACGCCAACTACTTGGCGCCTCCTCTCGACGCGTCACGCCCCCTTCACTATTTCCGACCTACACTACTGCTGCTACTGCTTCTCCGTCCGAGCACCTGCCCTCTCTCTCTCCTGTGTTTAGGAGAAGGCCAAACGCAAGCTGCTTGAGAAAAGGGAAAAGTTCAAAGTGTAGGACGGCGGCCATACAAATCAAAATTCAATGTAAGAAAAGCTCCACTCCCCCACCCACACCCACACGCACACACACACACATGCAGTGCAATTTTCATATGGAAATGCAGGTCGGCATTACGTATACGCCGTGTTCCTAGCAATTAAAGGCGAACTTAGCGACCAGATGTTGTTGCTGTTGCTGTTGCTGTTGTTTTTTTCTGTTGCCGTTGCCGTTGCTGTTGCAGCTGTTTGTCGCTGTCCTTGAGCGCCTTCTAATTGAGGGCACTGCACTCGGTCTGCGGTGACCCCAAGGCACCCCTTTGACATGGGCCCCATCCCCCGCCATGCCACCGCCACCATGCTTCGTGCCATCACTTTTTTGCCACATGTTTCAACCCTTTCATTATGCCCCTTGCACAAAGGATATACTGATTCGTACTAGATGTTTGGCAGTGCCTAGGAGAAAGCATTTTGGGGTTGGTTGAAAAACTATTGAAGATAATTTAAGAACATTTTCTGTGGAGTGTTCTATGACTCCAAAGTTGATTCAAATCGAATAACTATATAATTTTTACTACAAGGAATAAATCGAGTAAGTATCTTTAAGGGTATCTAAATCTTCGCCATTCAATGTGAACCTCCTTTTTGTGTTGATGTTTTGTTTTTGCCTAACAGCTGTTTAGATGTTTAGCTGTTACCCTGTCCCTGCGCTCAGTCCTTTATTTGAGGATTGTTACATGTATTTGGTCCTTTGTGTGCGTGTTCTGTGTGTGTTTGTGTGTGTGTCCGCTTCCGTTGAGGGCGCAACATGCAAAGGCAGAGGCAAATGAATCAAATTTCTTGCCTGTGTTCGTATTTTTGTTTGTGTTTCTTGTGTTTATTTGCATGCAACGCAGTCGTAGAGAGGGGGGCAGCGGTAGGGGCAGGGGCAGCGGCAGGGGCAGGGGCGCTTAACAACAGTTGAAATGCAACTGTATGCATGACACAAACACACACATACACACACCATTACATCAAAAAAGTAGGTTAACTCGTTTTTACGGTTAAATTTTGTTGAAAATACACGAAAGGTAAAAGAAAGGCATGCTTTCTGAAGAAAGCTGAAAGAAAGTGCAGGTGGATAAAGTTCGATGGTCATGAAGATTCACAGACACACATTCAAACATACATACATATATATATATATATGTAACTATGCATGTATGAGTGTTTGGTTATAAACCGAGCTAAAAGCAAAACATGATTCCAACGTTCCTTTTATTTTTATAAATTATATTTGAAATAATATCGGAAAAGGGACACGAAAAAAAGGACGCTCAAAAAATATATCTGGTATTTGTTATTAGCCTATAGATTTTTCGAGCTCTAGCTACTTGGGCCAACAGCTCTAATTTTATTAAAATCGCTGTTTTTCATATATTGGGGGCATCATAGACCCAAGGCCTTGGCCATCCTAAACTATCTCAACTTAGCGCCAGGACCAAATTGGCAATTGCTATGACTTCAGTCACCTGCCAGACCCGTTTTGGCCTCCTCTTAGCCAGCTAGGCTATTCGATAAGGATTATATCTAATGTGGCTTTGAGAGACAAAACTTTAGACACATATACATACATACATATACATATTATGTTATATTTGCATTTAATAGATAATGTCTTTCATTTGTCTCATGATTTCTATATATTTAATATTCTGTGAAGATAATCCCATCCTCTCCAGTCTTTTTCTATGCAATACATAATTCGGATTCCCCACAATTTTATTTATTTTATATTTTCCCGTCACCTTGCCATTAAATTGCCCAAAAATCATCATCATTCCCCCAATTATAACAACATATACAGAAATGGTGAACTTCTCTTGTCCCCCACCTGTTTCTTTTTGCCATTTCTTTTGCATTGAGCTAATCAAAAAGAAATTTCGAGTGCCAGGAACTCCTTCAACTTCTAGAAACCAGAAGCAAATTAGATGAGAAATATCACTCCTTATCCTTCTTGAGACCCTCTCCCAGGCCACCCATTGACCCCTATCCAACGATAGAGCCGCATGGAAATTGAGAAACTGGGACAAGTGGACGACACTGAAGAGTCATCGACAACAAGATGTGGAGGAGAACGACCACCTGGCCACCGGGTCAAAGGCCACCGGGCAAACAATGGAAAAAGTAGCAAGAAGCAAATAATGATTCTCCTTATCATTGTATCCCTCTCACCCTCCCCTTGTGACTCACCTTGAGTTGAGATTTCCTCTTGAGAGCGGCAATTGAACGGGTTTGCTGTCGTAGAACCTCCAGTGCACCTCCGTTGGCAGTGACGTTAGCAGTGACGTTAGCAGCGACGTTAGCAGCGACGTGGACGTTGACAGCGACAGCGACAATGAGTTCAAAATTATTTCCGTTTTTCAGTTGTATTCAGTTTTTTTTTCCAAAATTAATTCCTGCCAAAAACTGTAATCGACAGAAGAGTGGCGATTTTTGAGGCGCGAATCCAATTTGTTTAAACTCTCACGAAATCAAGTTTTATTTTCATATTTTTACATTTCTTTTTTTGTTTTTGTGAAATACTCTAGCCAGTTGGGGGTATTAATAGCTGGGATATTCGATTTATAGGGGACTTTAAAAGTGCCTGAAGGGGCGTATAATTAATAGGAATTTCAAGGGCAAATTTAGAGGAAATGAGAAATGAAGTAATGGTTGAATTAATTGATTTCTGAATGATTAGAATGGAATGAAATATGAGATGATTTGTGGAATGGGCAACGCATGGGATGGTTGAAATATTTTGTTGATTGTTGTATCGCTTCGAAATTGGTTACAGGAGAAGTGAGATAGAAATAGAAACTGAACCAAAAACCATTTTAATAGATTGCATTTTGTTAACAAATATTTTTGGAAAGGCATGGATATATACATATAAGACAGGTAGAGAAATTAATGCAAGTAAAATGTTGCGTGAAGTGAACTATAAGAAGAAATGGAAAATGAAGAAATAAATGAACAAATGCCTTATATAATGAACAAATGGAATATGAAATACATATATACAGTTTTAAATATTTTAAAATAACAGTTTCCAGTTGGGGTAAACTTTTGAAAGTTGCTCCCCCCGTTTCTTGCAAAGAGTATTCCACTTTCGGTTCTGCTCAATTCTCCGTCAAACATTTCCCTCTTTTTCTTTTTGCTTTTGCTGTTTACGATTGCCTCTGGATGAGCGGCGCGAAAAAGATGAAAACCATTTCGTTTGAATTATAAACAATTAGCATTGCAAATCGCTTTTCAATATTTTCATTGGATTTTCATGATTCCTTTGTTTTGGCTTTAATTACACGTTTGGACGTTTTGAATGATTCTTAACGTTTAGTTCATTTAGCTTGTTAGAATATCTCACTTATTTTGATATTTTGTTTTTGAGATATTTTTAGGGGCCAACATTCCATTTCTCTTTCACTACGAATAACCTTGCACAAATTGGAAATTGTTAAAGCAGCAATCAGAGTGGGCTGGTGGCGCGGGGGCTGCATATTTCCGTTACGTGCAGTGCAACCGGAAGTCCACACACACAAACACTCGCAGGCAAACTCTAGTGCAGTGGATTTTTCTTCGTGCTGTTGGTTTTCGTAACTTTGAAGAGGGTGTTTGACCCATAAATGAATTTATGCCAATTTAGAAGGGCTAACACCATCGTGCCTCCCCAGGGGAGGGTCGGAATTACAGTCAGTGGGGGGTGCCATGTAATGGGTGGGGGTCGGGGTGGGGGCGTTGGCTAACCAATTAAAACATATTTTTTTATTGTTGAATGGTTGCTTGTTTGTTCCCCAGTCGGGGGTCGCTGGCTCCATGAACAAACAGCATTTTCGGAGCAACATAACCGGATATATTTGTGCAATTATTTTAATGGCATGCGACGTCCACACACACACACACAGACGGAGAGCTAAAGAGCAAGGGACCGAGACAAGCCAAACCCTTTTCTCATTAGAGTTTTACTTTCTATACCACACTCTGGATGCCGCTTGTTGCCTGCCAAAATATTGTGTGTTCTTTTTCACTTTTATAATTGGAAATATATTTCTACCCGTCGTTGCTTTTCCACTATGTGTTTTTGTATTTGTAGTTGGCGCGAATTCTTTTCGGCGAGTTTTCCATGTGCCTTGGCCAGCTGTCGACTTGCAACTGGCCCCAAAAACGGAACGGAAAGCACGGAATGGCTAAAACTGCAAGGACTCCCACGAACAGTGCAGCGAAGACGAAGCCTCGCCACGAAGCGCCGGTAGATGCGGCGATTGAAGCGGCTGAAGGGGGAATTTCCATTAATGAAACCTCAATGAAAACGGAAAGCCGGCTGCAGGCGGCGCAAAGCGCATGTGTCCTGTAGTAAACGGCGGGCAGGATAATGAACTTTGTGACACCCAGTCATAGTACAAAAGAGGGTGGCGGGGGGAGGTTGAATACTGTAAATAATAATAATCCAATGAAATGTTTAATTTATTCAGGCTTTCTTCACTTAATTTCTCTTTAACAGATGTTGGATAGCAAATGCGGAATTTTAAAATAAATTAAAATTTTTTGAAATACCCGCCTTTGCCATGATACATTCACAAACACTGAAGAGGTGGCATCCTGGCTTGTCAACACTATCGAACCTATCGATATCAGCCAGGGCTACACACTTTTCTTTTTGACAGGTGTCTCCTTGAGTATTTCATCCCTGTGTAGTTACCATGTAAAAATTATAATTGTATACAAATAAAGCACTGCTCGTTCCAAAACAGCTGGGAAAAAAGAATCTGAACATTAATCAAAGGAAAAAGGGTATAAATATGTCCATATCACCGGTTGATGACACCAGAGCCGAATGGATCGACAGCCCACCCGAAGTCTCTGGGTTATTAATTTCTGCAGTTTCGCTGCGAACGTAAATTGAGCTAATTGAAATACAGCAAATGTTCTTGTAGATAGATCCTTTATACTGAACTTAAAAAAAATTATCTCTCACCTAAACTGTGCTTAAATTATTCAAGATTAATCATTTTCGTGGAGTGTTTGGTCGACAATGGGTTAATCCGTCTCTGTCCATGAACAAAAATCTATAAGCCTAACTAACAAGGATCATCAGTCCTAAACACATAATTTAAGACTATAAAATAATCAATTTCCTACAAAATAAGTTTATTTTAAAGACCTCCTTTTAGTGGATTACATTCAAAATAAGTTTAAAAAATGGTTAACCAAATTACAATTTTTATACATGGTAACTACATTATTGTGTAGAAAAAAGTTAAATGGATTTACTACGATAAAAAATATCAATTCAAAGAATTAATTCATAAATGTCAAATTTTTAATCTTTTTTTTTTAACAATTTTGCATTCATTTTCATATAATCCAAAAAAATCAGTTGTAATATTGTTTGTTTATACTCGGAAAAATGTTGAAAGAATAAAGAAAAACTTGAATCACTTTCGCTTCCCGAAAAATTAGTAAAAACATATGTATGTACATACATATGTATAACTAGGTAAATGTTTTGCCTACGTGCCCAGCTTGGAGTACATATCTTTAATAATCTGCATTCTCGTCATCCGTGTGGCGCAGAGCCAAGAATCTTTGATCTGAAAGACGTCAGACATCTTGCGGTCCTCCTTGAACGGCTTGTAGTAAAGGTCATAGATGATGCGGAGGATACGCTGAATGTTTTCCTTGGTAGTGCCGCTGTGCTCGCGAAAGGTGGTGTTCTTATGCATCTTCGTATATTCCCCGTCGTCCCACCAAAAGGGAAAGTCATCTATGACTGGTTCCAATGTGATGGTTATTGGATGGTCCGTAGAATTGGTTACTGTTTCGTTGGCCGCCTTTAAAGAAAAGATAGAGAGAGAGAGAAGACAGTTTTCTTAGGGATTGCAATAGATTTAATGTACAATCACTTACTTGAGGTACACTCAAGCGCCAGGAAAGTACAGATTCCTGCTCCTTGGGTGGTGTAGGCGGTGATGACTGCTGCTCAGGAGGTTGGGGCACCTCTATCGTCACCGCTGTCGGGACCTCTATTTTCACCGCTGTCGGGATCTCTATAGGAACCTCTGGCGGCACCTCTGCCGTCACCAATTCTACATACTCCATATTCTGGTCATCGGCCTGGATGTCGTGCTCGGCCATCGACAGAGCCAGCTCATCGTCCAGAGTCTCCACTTGCATTTGGTCGGCATTGTAATGCTCCTCCACGACTGCCAGCGGTTGCTCCTCTATGACTGCCAGCGGCTGATCCTCGACGACTGCCAACGGCTGATCCTCGACGACTGCCAGCGGCAGATCCCCGACAACTGCCAGCGGCTGATTCTCGATGAAGGCCTGCTGGAGCGCTTCATCCGCGGGTAGATCAATAGTCTCGTACCAGTGCAATTCGCCATTAATATCGACAGCCTAGAAGATACAGAGAGGGTTAGTGTTTTTCAGAGATACACATATGTAAATGCTTCCAGGACTTACTATCACTTGCTTGTTGCCAACG
The DNA here is from genome assembly GCA_037356375.1 of Drosophila affinis. Taxonomy (NCBI): domain Eukaryota; kingdom Metazoa; phylum Arthropoda; class Insecta; order Diptera; family Drosophilidae; genus Drosophila; species Drosophila affinis. Next base: position 38,932,259 of record CM074800.1, read on the forward strand.
GTGTCCTGCAGTCGCGCTAGCGTTTCTTCAGCCTCGGGGCATTCCTCGACTATCATATCATCATTTTCCAATTCCTCAAATAACTCATCGTACAGTCGTTCCTTCTTCTCCTGTGTTGGTTTTTTCGTCTTCACCGCCACTCTCTGGCCTGTTCCATCTCCTACAATCGGCACTTCTTCCTGGAATTTTTCCGGCTCATACTTCTTCTCTTCTGAGGACTCATCACTTAAGCCACTGTACCGCACATCCCGGCGCGGCCTCAGAGTAGACTTCCTGTTCTCAATCGGCTTCACCGGCCGCTCTTCGTCCGGTTCCGCCTGTTTATCTCCTTGACGTGAGACCACTTTTCTACTCAAGCCTCTGTGCCTTTGCTCCATATGCTGCCTCAGATTCGGCTCCCAGTTCGAGCTGTAGTCGCACAGCGAGCATGTATGGATGGTCACAATAGGTTTCACCTTCCGCCGTACGTTCGGCTCTTGCTCCACCTCCGGTTCCGCATCTTCTTCATGTGAGGACTCTTTATCACTAGTGCAATTGTGCACTACTTCCACATGCCGTTCAAGATTCGCCTTCTTTTTGAAGCTTTGGCTGCAAAACGAGCACTTGTAGCTCACAGTCGCCTTTGGCTTTTGTTGTTTTTCCAACTCCACCTTCTGTCGTACTTCCAGTTTCACCTTCTGCAGCACTTCCAGTTTCACCTTTTGCAGTACTTCCAGCTTTACCTTCTGCCGTACGTCCGTCTCTTCATCATTTGAGGACTCCTTGTCACTCTTGACACTGTGCACTTGCTTCAAATGCTTGGCCAGATTCTCCTTCCTTTTAGAGCTGTAGTTGCACATTGCGCACGAATATCGGAATCTCGGCACATTTGGCTCGAACTGTGCAAACGGCACCGTACTTTGTCCTTCGTCCGGCTCTGGCTCCTGCTCCTCTTCTTCAGAGGAGTTTTTTCCACTCAAGCCACTGTGTCTCAGATCTATGTGCCGCCTTAGGTTGCCCTTCCTCTCCGAACTGTAGGTGCATAGCAAGCATTTGAACGCCTTGTCGCCTCTCAATGGATTGTTGTGCACCGTGAGGTGGCGCCTCATGTCATACGGCCGATTCGTTGAGTAGGTGCATCCCGTCACGCAGCACACGATGGAGGCTGGCTTAGTGGACTTGTAGGCCGGTGCCTCGCAACCCGGATGACGGTTGTTGTGGTGCCTCTTTATATTGCATGCCTTGTCCGAGCTGTACCAGCACAGTGGGCACTTAAACGCCCGCGACTCGAAATCCACCTTCGAGTGGCTGGCCTCATGACGCCACCTGTTGTAGGCACGGTCGGTCTCGTAGTTGCAGTTGTCGAAGCAGCACTTAAACTTCCCATTTTCCGCGTCCTCAGGCCGCGCACTCCTAGTAATTTCCATTTAGGCGACGCCAAAATTTGTTGTGCATTTTCCAAAACAAATATGCCAAGCAGGGTGACCGTTTGTGGTTTTTAAATACTGTATGGTATTTTTTGATGACAAAATTGTGTAAGAAGTATTTTATTTGTCTTGGTATACACTGGTATTTCTGAACAATGAACAAACTGAACAAACATATGTAGTGGTATCGCTCAACTCGCTCACTGTTTTCTTGCCAGCATCGCATTTTTCTTCAGCCTACTACTCTGATCCGAAAACACGATTGCCAGCAAAACGTGGCTTATAAAACTACTCGCTGCCGAGTGTGACCAGGTATGCACGTCCTACGGTAACACTGTATAGAAATAAATCCGTTAGAAAATCAAATGTAATACCAAAGCATACAGGAATATATTATTTGTGGGCGCTGTGGCGCCGAAGAACGACAATGCACAGATAAAGCACCGCAATATTAGACAAATCCGTTTTTGCTGAACAGAAATACAATCTACTATTTTTCATTCCCCATTTATCCCCTAAATTTCATAACAATCCCTCTTCTCGTAAGCCTTTCTTATTTTGCGTTATCTCGTCGCGAAATTCTGCTTAGCTTTTGGTTCACGTTTTTATACCCGGCACTCGAAGAGTAAGGGGTATATTAGATTTGTGGGGATAACGGTTGTGTGTAACGCCCAGAAGGAAGCGTTTCTGACCCCATAAAGTATATAAATATATTCTTGATCAGCATCAATAGCCGAGTCGATATAGCCATGTCTGTCCGTCCGTCTGTCCGTCCGTCTGTCCGTCCGTCCGTCTTCATTTGCGCCTATATCCCATAGACTATTAAAGCTAGAGTAACCAAGTTTTGCATTCAGTCTCCTGTGTTATCACACTACTAACGCCCCCTTCCGCCCCCACAAAGGACAAAAGTCTGTGGCATACACAATTTTGAAGATACAAGAAAAAAAAAACGCAGAATCATAGAGAATAACCATTTCTATCAGAGTGTTGAATCTGGATCAGATCGGATCATTATTATAGCTACAATGAAGAAAACCATTTCGAAAGTCTTCGTACCCTCTCGCTCTCTCTCACACGCGACCCTGTCTGTTTTACATATTCGTCCAAATGAACGCCTAGATCTCAGAGACTATAAGAGCTAGAGCAACCAAACTTTCTATCCAAGCTCCTGTGATATCAAACCAGCACAAGTGTATTTCAAAATTTTGCCACGCCCCTTTCCGCCCCCACAGAAGCAGTATACAAATAATATACAAACAAAATTGGAAACATGTATAAATATGACTAAATTTGACTTCATTTTTTGGAATATTATTTTTTGCCCAAAATTTAATTCGTCCCTTTTGCGAACATATAATAAATTGCATAAATCGTAAGCTCATATAATACACTGACTGAGTAGCGGATATAACGTTCCCCCTCGTTTGCACTGAGTTTTTCATCGGTATAATTTCGGTATATTTTGTAAATGAGACGGTATATTTTGGTATATTTCTTAGGGTCCAACTGTCCTACAATTATTTGCAAATTTTCACTTTGTTTTTCTCTAAACAATCTAAAAGAAAAAGCCAGCTGGGTAGCTTTTACCTTGCAGCCCTTGCATTTTCTGGGCCGTTTTGCCTGTTGTCCATACCCAACATTTTCCGAAGAGCCTCAGCAATTTCCCAGGGAAGAATATTATAAACTTCCCAGGACGGCGAGGATTTTTAAAGCGCGCGGATTTGAAATGAGCAAGGGAGTTACTAAAATAATGGATAAATTGCTGAAATTAAAGTAAACTGTTTAATGGGAGATTAGTTATACCATTATGGTTTCTTTTTACTATATTTTAAGGGTTTTCTTACAAGTGTAACCCCATTACTTTATAGCCCAAATTATAGTGAACAAATAAAACAATAGCCCCCAAAACAATTAACTTCGACACGAGCGTTACAAAGAGTTGCCCACCAGCCATTGTAAAATGGTTAAATCTATTATTTGCGGGCATAAACTGAAATATTATACTCTCTTACGTCTCATGTCATGCTCACCCAAGTTTAACAAACGTTATTTTATAAACAATCCAACTAAACGGAGTCCTTAAAATTAACCAGTCTTGTAGAAAATTGTTTTGTCTATTGTATAAAATTATGTGTTCTGGCCTGTGGGTCTTAGTTATCTAGCAATATTAGTCGGAATATCAATTTTAAAAAAAATTTTCGGCCACAGCCGATTAAAATCATATCGTTTAAATTTAGGGGTGTCTGGCAAAAAAATCGATGTTTTGAAAAACTATCGATTATATCGATGTTAACATCGATGTTGCTCCAGCTCTAAATGGCGCTGCATTCGCATATTTTGTAATAATATACATTTCCAATATACAATATACAGAACATTTGAGGTGTTTAGGCAGCCAGCAGAATGAGCGACATGAACGCGACAACAACTGACGCCGAGGGCGAGGACGTTAATACACTCGACCAATCAACAATCACCATGGTCGACGTGCTTGAGCAGGAGAAGGAAATGGAGGAAGAGTACGCCGCGGTGCTGGGCGCTTCCGATGAGAAGGCCTGCACCTATGCCAAGGGACCCATTCAGCGGCAGGCCTTGTACTCCTGCCTCACTTGCTGCCCCGAGGCACGCACGGATCTGGCCAAATGCGCGGGCGTCTGCCTGGCCTGCTCCTATCGCTGCCACGAGAACCACGAACTGGTGGAGCTCTACACCAAGCGGAACTTCCGTTGCGACTGTCCCACACTGCGCATGGGTGCCGTCAAGCGCTGCTGCCTTAATCCTGAGCTGGAGGGACCCCAGCCGCCGAACGATGGAAATCTATACAACCAGAATTTCCAAGGGTTGTACTGCCAATGCAAGCGTCCGTATCCAGATCCAGAACGTACCACCGAGGAGGTGATGCTGCAGTGTGCTGTCTGCGAGGACTGGTATCATTTGCCTCACATGAAGGCACCGGGCACATCCGAGAAAATGCTTGATTCGTGCAGCGAAATGATTTGCGACACTTGCATGGACAAGAATCAGTTCCTACGCGACTACACTGGCCTGGCACTGCAGCCAGTCGAAGCGGAGGAGTCCAAAGCAGAGGTGAAAGCGGATGAAGTCCAGGTCGACGCCGAAGCTAATCCAAAGCCTGAGCATACAGGTGAGCCCGTTGGCAAGCGTCTCAAGCTCTCAACTGAGGATTGTCGTCGCCCCAATCCGACAAAGAAGCACCAGGGTAAGTGCATGCTCCAAAAACAATAAACTTTTAATCAGAAAAACGCTCTCAACTCTCAATACATGAAAAGCAAATCGGAATTCTTTTTTCCATTGCCCAAGTACAAGAACCCGTGCTTGTGAGAGTTGATCTTGTGGAAGAAGGTCATGCCCAGCCAGAGGCACGACTTGATAACGACCAGACGCTCGTTGCGCTGTAAGTTCAGGGCAAAGGCCTGTCCAAGCGGAATCACACAGTCAATCGTGTCTAGGAAGTCAATCGGATAGTTGTAGTCGCTGCGCTTCGACAGGTTCACCTTGAGGTCATTGCGGGGCAGACGATAGAGCTGGTAGTACGACGGGTTGTCCACCTGCAAGTTATCCAGGCCGCGAAACATTTGATTTGGTATAATGCGGCCGTCAGTCATCTTGTAAACGGCACCGCGCGGACAGATGGCGCACTCCTCGGTTATGATGAACACAATGGCGGCCAGGCGCTCCTCCTCCTTCAACTTGACCACCTCCGGGCGATTGATAGTCACCACCCGGTTGTTTACAATCTCAAATGTGGGATCCTATCGCACAATTAATCATAATTAAACGAAAATTTGACCCCCCTCCACGGCAAATTCTTCGACACTCACCAACTTCACGTAGGTCATCAGGCTGGGATCCCCAATGAAAGCCTCGCGTGCCATTGTGGTGGCCTGGAAGATCTTTGGGCTCTGGACGAAGGGCAGCAGCTGCCACTGAAACTGGTCCAGGCTGTAGAAGTATTTGCGATCCTTCAGGCAGTCGTTGGTGTAGCCGAAGGCAATGTAGTAATCGTTCTTGGTGGCCGTGATACGACCCCACAGATACATGCACGAGAACCGATTGTCGTTCTGCAAAGCAATCAGCGAGTTCTCGATGAGGATGCGCTGCTCCGGCGACAGCTTCAGACCGCAGTACATCAGGCAGTCCATGCCTTCAGTAAAGTACTCCAAATTCATTATTTATTATAAGCTTAGAAATTTCAGTAAAGTATGTTATGTAAGCGGTTTAGCCCAAGAGTTGGGATAGACGAAAGGATAGAAATATACAATGAATGTCCAGTCAGGGCTTGCTTGATCGAAAACATTTTGTAATTCTATTCCCTTGCCGTTTCAGGTGCCGCCTTCTGGACCAATGACTGGCGCAAATCGCTTTGCACGTGCTCCGAATGCCTGGCCCTTTTTAAAGAGTTTGCCGTGGAGTTCCTATTGGATGCCGATGATTCGGCCAAAACTTACGAGGAGCGCGGCATGAAACGGGCCAAGGAGAACTCTAGCTACGAACAGGGCATGCGGGCCTTGTCCTCCATTGACCGCACCCAGCAGATCGATGCTATTACCGAATATAATCGCATGACGGATAAGCTAAAGGATTACCTGAAGGGTTTTGCCTTGAGAGACAAGGTCGTCACACCGGAGGACATTAATGTATTCTTCTCCAGAATGCGCGATGAGAACAAGCCCAGTGTGGGCCAGCCGCATTTCTGTCGCTAAATTGAAGTGCATATTGCCAGATATAGGCAGATATAAATTATATTGTTCGGTTATAGTATTACCACACATTCCCCAATACATCAACATTGTAACTTCATAAATTATAGTTTATTTCTCATTTTATTAATAATATAATGGATTCATTTTGACATTAACAACTACTCGAAACGAAACAAAACGTCGGGCAATGAGATTCGCACATCACTCTTTCTCTATATATAAGATCTATGTACAATCTGCTCAAACAGAGTTATGTAATAGAGGTCTATATTGGCTGCATAATTGGAATATGTTCTGTGGTTTGGTTCCCCTGCATAACAACCGTCTATCTTGTTAGATGGCTCTATTGATGGTTAAGAATATAAATAACATACAGGCTAATAAATATTGTAAAGATTGTTCATTTGCATGGCTTCAGCACCACCTCCTTCTTCTGTTAGGCCCAAACTTCGGAGCGTTTCGTCCACACCTTGGATCAGATCGTTGTCCATTAACGTTCCGGACAGTATCTGACCGCTGAATGATTGATTCATTCCCTCCAAATGAGGCTGCTGCGGGTATTGCTGATACTGCTGATAATGCTGCTGCAGTTGCTGTTGCTGCAGGTGCTGTTGCTGTTGCTGCAGGGTCTGTTGCTCTAGCTGGGTCTGTTGCAGGTAGTTTGGAACAGGCTGAGACTCTTGGGTCAGCAACGCCTGTTCCATTGGCTGCGTCGGCGTGATAGACGATGGGTTCATTGTCCCATGATCGGGATTAAAAAAGGTATTGTTCATGATGTGGCTGTTGCTGTTACTGTTGTTGTTGATGGGTGTCATGGAGCCACCACTGAAGCCTGTCGGACTACAGCCATTCCCCGCATAGCTCGTAGCCTGCAGCAGCGTCGTACCCACATCCAGGAGCTGATAGTTATTATTACTTGGCCCGATTGTTATGGGTGTATAGCTGTCCATGGTGCTGCAGGTGGAGCGGGGCGAGGGTACGTTGCTGTCCACTGAGGCGCACTGACTTCTTCGTCTGTCTATGTTTATATTGGGGGTCTCCTGCTTAATCTCGCATGGAGAGTACGGGCTACCTCCCTCGACTTTCATATCCACGCCGGGTGACATTTGTGACGCCTGGGCGTTCGTCTTCGTTATCTGCGGCGGAGGTATCGCTGCAAAGGACACCCACAAATAAGAAGAAGGTTTTTAGCGACATGTGGGAGATCTTGGTATTAGGTTACAATGAAACGAAAGGTTAATGAACGCAACACGGCTATAAGGCTATTAGCATTTACATAATTGAGGCGAAACTAAGGCAGAACTAAAGCAGTTTGGCAGAACTTAAAAAGGACACAAAGGCAAACCACAACATCAACTTGCTTAGGCGGCCAGGCATAGCGCAAAACTTACTGTCTGTCTGTCATCAGATGTCTGTTCCATTTCGGTGTTGTGCCAGAGACGAAGAAAGCTAGGGGAAAGCTAAATGGGAAATAGCAGGAAAAGAAATACCAAGAAAGGCGCCTTCAAATGTCCTTAATGCCCTTAACGGACGAAACTTTTTCAAACGAGCATTTACTTATGATAGATTGAACAGAAATAGGTTTATTGGAAAACGTTTGGGTCAAACAAAACCATTTTGGAGACCCATAGAAAGGTCTTCACATAGAAATAGAATTAGAAATAAAGGAGAATGGTTTCGTTTTTCATGGGATAATAAGTATACTGTTCTTTAAAGTTTAAAACATTTAAGGTTGTTTAGAAACCAAGAAAACTGATAAGCGGATAGTTGGACACTGTAATGTTTAATCAATTTGGATAGATACAAAATCTCTATTACTATTATATTTTCCAAAACATATCAAGAACCAAAACACACAACTCCTTGATGTATTCGAAACAAAGTAATAACTGAATTTTTACCCAACATTTTTATTCATCAAATTTAAATACAATACGAATGTGTAGGACAAGTATCATCAACCTGGTCGGCCCTCAGCAAATTCAAATCCATACAAAAAACCGGCAAGCCTAAAATTTCCAACTACAATTCCAACCTATTGGTCCACAAGGTATCAGCTACATTTGCTTACATACATAAATATGTACACATATATATGTATGTATGTATATGATCTGTAAGCTCTAAAACATTTTTCATCTACTCGAAATGTCGATCGTGTAATGAGTGTGCGTGTGTATGTGGTGTGTGTAGATCTGTGTGAGGTTTTCATAGAAACTAGATAGATGTAAAGAGTATGATATCGAATACCAAAACCAGCACCAAATGGCAATGCGAAAGAGAACTTACAGGACGTTTTGGACTGCTTGGGACTCCGAGGGAAATCAGTAAAATCAGTGAAATCAGTGAAATCGGGAAAAGTCCTCTTAAGGTTCTCAATGGCGTTGGCCGCCATCTGGCGATTGTGCTGGGTTAGGGTTCCTATAAAGATATTCGGATTGGACGATTACGTTTTTTGTTCTATTCCGTACTATTCTGTGTGTTCTCATCATTGACTAAACTAATAAGTGGGTGGAGGGAGGATAAGCGTTAATTAATACTGAAAAAGAAAATTACTATAAAATATACATATGTACGATTAGTTCTGTTTTGGTTTTGTCGTAAAACTATTGTAGCTTTTGTGCTGTTTCGGGTAACTGATTTGGTTTATCTTTATCGGTATTTAATGGCTCTTTAGCCGGTTTCACACAACCCAAAGGGGTACAGGCCTACTTTATCCGAAAAAATTCAAAAACTTCGAAAAACGTTTGCTTTCAGGTACCAGGTTTCTGGGGTAACTATTGTAAACATTGGAGGGATACAGACCTATGTCTTGGTCAATTTCGGGTTTTTTTCTTGTCCTTTTCGCAAATTTTCTATTCTCGCAGATACATAATACCGCCTTCTGATATTTTTATATCTTTTACATATACCAGTTTTATTCCGATTGCCTCTTCTCAAATCAGTTACCTGAAACCCACGTTTTTTTCCCGACTAAGCTTCACTGTAAGCCATTGGCCTCGGCCAGACGTCGCGCTATTTCGTCAGCACTAAGAAAATCCGTTGCCTCTGCCCCGCCAGGACCATCATCAGCTCCCGCCTGGTCCCCACCGAATGGTGGCTCCGGGGACTTGCTGGTGTAGAGAGCAAAGTGCTCGGCCTCCGAGAGATCCACGCTGGGATCGAGGACAACGCCGTAGGCTCCCTCGCACAAGTTCCGGATGCTCTGGCGATCGGCAATGGCCACCAGCTCCATATTGCCATCACTGATGGGTATGTCGGCCAGCTGCAGTGTACTCAGGGTCTTCCGGTCCAGCGGACGACCATAGCTGACGGTGCTGGCATTCGAGTAGCTCTCGGGCCGGAGCAGGCTGTTCTCGCTGTCGCCGCCCTTCAGGGGGATGTGGATGACATCTGCATCCAGGTAGGCGGGTCGTTTTCCCGATACACTGCTCGAACTGCGACCCACTGGACGGCCACTGCGAGCGGCGCTTCCGCAACTGCTCGGCGGCTGCATGGACCGGCTGGAGCTGCGATTGGGATCGCCCAGGGCAAAGTGCGCCACACTCGGCTCCCTGCTGCCGGTGGGTGTCGTGACCTTGGAGTTGCTTCCGAGCTGCTTGCTGGGACTTCCGCCCACCGCGAGAGACCCTTCCTCCTCGTCGGTCCTGCTCTTGCGGCGCGAGAAGAAGCGCGAAAAGAAGCCCTGTCGCTTCTTGGGAGAGGCATTCGGTGTCGACGTCGGCTGGCGCTTGGTGGGGCTCTGGTCGGGCGTGCGCATAATGATGATGGGCGAGGGTGTGGTCCTGGCGGAGCTGAGGCTCCCGTTGCGCGACCGATTGATCGATCCATCGCTGACAATGCTTAGATCCTGGGAGTTTCTCTGTGGCTTCGGTGGCAACGGCGGCAGGCGCTGATCGGGATCCGGCGAGGGTGTACGCGGCGGCAGCTGCGGCAGTGTGGGTGATGGAGGCGTTGCCGGGGTCAGGGCCGCGTTCACTTTGATCCTCGGTGCTGGGGGATTCGTCAGCACCACCAGCTCGTCCTCATCCATCTGGCTGAAGGGATTGGTGGAGGCGTATATCTGCCTGGACGATGCAGAATCCCTGGGTATATCCACGGGATTGTTGAAGGCTATCTGCAGGCTCGTGTACGTGGCCGTCTCATCAAAGTTCTCATCGAGGTCAACCGAGGCCTGGGCGCTGGCCGACAAAAGCTCGGGTTCTTTCTGCCCCTCCCCCTCTCCTTCCGCTTCCACTTCCACTTCGACTTCCTCTTGAGGTTGAGATGCAGCTCCTCCATCGGCTTCTGGGAGCTCCTTGAGTGCCGAGTTCTCTAGGGTATCCCTGCGTGAGCCAGCTCCCTCATCGCCCTCCAGCTCGTCCAGCTGATTCGTGATGGTCGTGTTGGCCGTCAAGCTGCTCACATTCGTGAAGGCCGTCTGGGCGGTGCTATTCGAGAGGGTGGGCGTGTCCCCGTTCTCCACGGTTAGGCTGTCCGTCCGCTCAAACTCACTGCTCTTCATCCACTCGGTGATTTTGTCCACGTTGTTGAGGGGACGTGGCTGCAGCTGCGGATGCTGCAGGATCTCCTCCATGGGCGTCGACGTCTGGGTGCAATCATCGGCCAGCTGTGGCAGCAGCTGCGGCACCTCCAGCTCGATCTCCATGTCCGGTTCGTTGTCGTTGTCCGTGTACTCGGTCATTGTGTTGCCATCCGCATCGTGGGACTCTCCGCGATGCTGCAGGTGCATCAGCTGCTTCTTAACAGCGATCTCAAAGTCGTTGAGGGTGCCCGAGCTCTGCTGATCATCCGATGAGACCGTGTTGTTCTCGTCCTCGTTGAGATCGACCGGTGGACACGAGTACTTGGTGGCTGTCGTCTCGCTATCTAGGGAAAGTATCTGCTGGAACACGTCCATCTCCTGCTTACGCTTCAGCTTGCGCTGCAGCCGGGCAAAGGTTACTATACCTGGATTCGGGTAGTACTCGAACTGCAGAGGGGCGCTCGTCGCTCCATCCGAGGGTCGCACCAGCCTGAGCTCCACCTGCAACCGAACAAATATGGAATATAGATACAATCGAATAGGTTTCTGGGTAAAAAACTCTCACATAAACACTATGTGTGATCTCTGGGTTCCTATAACGCGGCGTCTTGAAGGCAATGGCCACCTGCTTGTGCACATCCAACGTTGGCTTAAACTCCGCCTTTGCGTGCCACAGCTCCCGGCCATAGTCGTCCGTCTCGTAGAAGCGCACCTCGATGTCGTCCTTGTTTATCTTCTCGCAGAGCATCATGATCTCATCGCCACCACTGACCTTGGCCGAGCAGCTGCACAGGCGGCAGATTGTCAGCTCGTTGCTCTTGCCATAGATCGGGGAGGACACAATGGGTTCCAAGGGCGTGAGTCTGTTGCCGACAGTGATGAAGCCCTGGTAGCAGAGGCGCAGCTCATGGCGATTGATCTTGTCGGGGTGGTCCATGTGATCGAATTTGGCTGCCAAGCGAAAGGGAAAGACATAATTTCAGTGATATTTCAGGCTTTAATATCAATCTCTCTTGAGGTATACCCACCATTAAAGGGATCCACATTCCTCTCTTTCCGTTCCAGTAGGGATTCGCGCATCTTCTGTTTCTTGGCGCATTGGATGCCCACCTTCTGCAGCACCAGACGCCGCTCCTCCGGTGGCAGCCTTTTCGTGTACACGCCCGACTTGCAAGATTGGGCCTCCTCCTTGCTGACCAGCGAATGCGGATGCTGGCGGTAGGGCTCGTCGCTGGTCACGCACGACACCACTATCTTGACGGGGCCATCCCAGTTGCACACCTCGACGGTGGGGTGGGTCTTGCCCGTCTCAGGGCTGGAGTTCATGCCGGGAATGGAGCCAGCCGTGCGTCCTTCGCACTCATAGCGAAAGCGGATTATATTTTTCGTTGGCTCCTCGATGATGCGAAGGTGTGGACCCGTCTTGGCGATGGCCTTGGGTGTCGGTGTCTGGTTCTGTATGGGCGGCATGGGCGACGCCATCACCGGCTGGGAGGTGGACCGTTGAAATACCTGAGGCATATTTACACCTTCTGCACCGCCGTTCACCTCCATGCTGGCATTGATAATTTCCTCTACGGGTGGAACGGTGGAACGGTGGGTAGTGGGCAGCGGGCAGCGGGCAGCAGGCAGCAGGCAGTGGGTGTGTGCAATGGAAAATAACATGAAAATCAATAAGTCAGAATGCCAGAAACAATTTAGCGCAAAAACTAGAACATGATGGGCCAACTTCGGACGCGAGCGACCGAAGCTTCAAATGACTTGGGAAATTCTAGCAAAACTTTACTTTCCCTCTGTCAGATGAAATATACATTAGACTCGCGTGGAAAACTTATCGAAATACTATACTTCACAAAGCTGCGTTTGATTCGCAGAATTCTGAAGGACACAATACCAATTAGATTCTGTTTTTCTAGTCTTTCAGTTGCATAATCCAGAGCTCTATTCTGCTCCATCTTTGTATTGTGCACGGATGTACGTATTGTATACGTATTGTAGATACATTTGTATCTATCAGAGACACGCTCGCCGCTATGCAAACTCGTATGTACGTAACCTGTTTGTGGGCATGGCATTAGATTGCTATTGTTTTCAAGGGGTCAGGATGGGCAGGAGCCACTGGTTCCTCTCCTGGTTTCCCTATTTATACTTGTTATGGCCAGCTGTGGCTCCAACGACAATGACGAGTTCTGACGTCAAATGTTGGCCAGCAATTTGCCAGACTTTGGATAGTGATTTTTTTCTGTGTTGGTTGGTTGGTTAGTTGATTGGTTGCACGCACCAAGCGACTGGCCATAGCAACGAACAATGTTCAATTAGCCACTAAAAATTCCCCACAAATCGGATGCCAATGCCTATGCCCATGCCCTGTTCTGCTCTGGCCTAATTAGGCGCATTGTCGATTGACTTATGCCTCCAGATTATTCATTAGCCAGCACCACTCTTTCGTTCCGTTTCGGTCAGTGATGGGATTATATGCTCCATTCCATGTTTATATTAATTAGGATTAGAACTAGTCTAGTGTGCTGTGAGATGTGCCATAAATTGATGGCTGTTTATACATACGTATATCGTCAAATCGTAACTCCTCCTCAGCCATTGGTTGCTGCTGCTGTTGATTGCCTGCAAATAAGACCAATGATAGATTGCCATTAATTTTTTCCATATACATATGAAGTCGGCCCATTTCCAATTTCCCATTACCCATTTCCCGCTCTTGATTTGTGCGTAATGATAGATTAGCGTTAAATGTCGAAACATACTGTATCGATATTGTTTCGGATTGGGGATTGATGAGAAAAATACACATATATAGTTATATTTTTAGCTTGAAACATTGATGTATTATACATATGTACATTGCAGTTGTTTTGAATTCTAGGAGCAGGCAGGGCAGCAGTTATTATAAATACAGGTCGAATATGCTTAAGGATATTCCCTATTCAGATTAGTTGAGTAATGCCTTAAGAATTGGAAGATGCTATATAGAAGTAGGAGTAAAGAACATCGAACACAATTAATGGAATTCCACAGATGCTAACTTTCTAAATATTCGATTAAAATGGTTCAAGATTTTAGACACATGGTTTCTTGGGTAATCTTAGAATTCGTCGTAGTTTATAATTTCGACAACCTCTTGGTGCATTTTTTTTACTCCATTTAAATTGACCCATCAATGAACATTTTTGAAAACATTTAAATATGTTTCATTGCCTGCAAATCTATTAGATAGACCCTATAGGTTAGGTTACTGTCGAAACTGTTGTGATTAAATTGATAGTCGCAAAAATACGTATGAATTCTGGAAAGTTTTATTACAGTTTTGGGTAAGCCCCCAAACATTGTGAATGAGCCCAAAGTACGACCAACAAAACTGATGTATGCCCCCCGTGTCAAACGTTTCCTTATCTCTGCGCTTTTTTTTGTTTGCTTTACCAAAAATACATATGTATTTCTGATAACGATGTCTGGCCTTTAAAAGAAATCTGTTTACATGACCTCAAAGGTCGCGTTCTTATCAACAAAAATTTCAATGGCATAGCATATAGTAAATTCGTCAAGTCAATTTCTATGAAAAGCCTCTGAAATTAGGAACTTTTGACAAATCATAGATTTTATTGCTTTGATAAAAATTAAGGGGGTGTACATTTCTAGGGGGTAAGAACATTTGTAGATTCGTGGGAAAAGATAGCCAGGTTGGTGCCTCAACAATCGTCTTATCATTTTTAAAACTTTCGGCAGAGATTTGACTTTTAAAATTCTTGGAAAAAGTTCATTTTGTGGAAGGCACTTTAAAATGGGGAGGGATCTGAGTGTGGATCCTAAAAGTACGCACTCAAAAGCTGGTTGCTATGGCATTGGAGCCAGTTGTTCAAAGAGCCAAACGACAAGTGGGAATTGTCTTGGTTTTTTCACTTTGGCTACTGAAATCTGGTAGATCTGATCCTTCTTTGTGATACTGAGTTTTCGCCACTATTGAATGAATGAAACCAGTGGATATAGCTAGTGGCATATCTAGCTGTCTCGTAGTTTTCTCTATCTTACTAAGAGATTAATTGTTCTCAATTTGTTATATTTCTTATCTGATTGCATGTAAATATTGTTCCTTCATGATTAATTCATAAAATATTAAGTAAATGTTTCTTGATTTCTGTCAGCCAACAACTTATAGTCTTAGCTGTCGCTGCTTTCTTTTCGTGTGAAAGCATACACATACATATGTACATATGTATGTATGTAGTAGGTGTGCGTGTATCCTAACGACTTCCTACCCATTCTCCTGTTATGTAAGCCGCATCGATCAAGGTTATCAGTGTTATTCGCTGTTGTAGAGGGGATTATAACAATGACTGTGTAATGTGTGTTTAATAGTCGTATCCATAAAAGGGCCAAACAAGTTACTCCCTTCCTCTGGCCACTTTCCGGCACGGCAAATGCAGCCAACATATGGCTAAAAGTATTTTGCATATTTTGAATATAATTCAACTTTTCCACAAGTCAGAGGAGAGCACACACACACACACAGACATAGACTGCGCACATGTATGAGTATAATCCAGCAAGAAGTCTCGCCTCAGAGACAGTCAGCCTATTTGTCTAAATGCCAAATGCTGGCGTCGTCAGGCTTACACACAGACTCGAATATACAGTAGCACTCACACGTACACACACTCGTACACGTGGGCTTGAAAAATTTGCATATGTTAATTTTGTTTACATTTATAGCATTGCAAAAACAATTTGTACGCCACTGGATTTTGATACCCATTGCTTGTGGAGCAACAAAGGGGGTACTATGTTGGATTAGATCGGCACGGACCTATCTAATAAGTATAGCGGCAAGCCTTCGTGCGGCTTCGGCAATGCAATGTCGGTTCTTGCTGTTGATTTCGCCCGCAGACAAGTTCGGGTTTTTGCCACACACACCAGCGCACTGCAGAACAACTTGTGTGCCTGCGAGCCGAGTACTGGATTAGATTAATGGTAGAAAGTGTTGCTAATCCTATAGGCAATGGATATCTTTTTCTTGGTATGAAACTTTCTGCCTTTTCGTTAGTTTAAAGCAACTCAGTTCTAAAATACACTCAATCTGGGCAACTCAATCTTGAAAACTATCGAGTTTTCTATTCAATTGCCTCAAAATAACCCAAATGAAGGGATATCCTCTCGTCGGTAGAGCTGAATTCCCGTTCTTTTTGCCACCTCTGCAATTCACACCACACAGACGGCACGCTGAGAATCGACGCATCCTACAGCTTTTGTTTACGGACCACACGACGCTTTATGAGTCCTACCTCTGTCCAGGCAGGCTTCCTACCCACCTTGCCACCTTGCCACCTTACCACCCCAACACCCGCCCACCCACACGTGTGTCGAACATCTCAACTGTGTAATAAGCGAATATGGGTCGACAGCCAAAACAACTCAAAGAGACAGAAGGCTAGCTACGGGGTCGAAGTCTTTGGTACCCTTGCAGTTTGATCAATGGATCAAAGAGAGATCAACCACAGAGAAACAGAGTGTTGAGTTTGTAGTAAATGCTTCTGCCATGCAAATATATGGTCAAAATCGTAGTGCCTTCTTCAAGGGTATCATAAGAGCGATACCATTCGCTCGCTTGCCATCGGCGACATTCGACAACCGGCAGGCGGCGCAATGACATCAGGAAACTTTTAAGTAGATGGCGCTGGCGGCTAATGCTCCTGACAGCGGTCTTAGCTCTGCTAATCTTGCCCTGCACACCCACGCCCACTCATAACCCACCCACACACACAAACACAGTGGGCAGTAGGGTCATTAGCTGGCATACGGGGTTTAAACTGTTGTGTAACGGGGTAGCAGGAAGTTGAGAGAAAAGGGATATCGATTGCTGCTCGCTGGCAGGCTTAAATAATAAATCAACTCAAGTGTAATGCAAGCCACAAAAATGGAGACCGGTAACGGTCGTAGCAATAAAGATATCTACGAGTACGAGTACGCGTACGAGCAGGAGTACGTATGAGATACGTGTTCAGAGTGCAGGGTATAACCTCCCCGCCTCCCAAGCCATCCTATCCTGTATCTTGTAGCTTGAACCGTGGAAGAGACTCGCATATAACACTTAGTTCGAGGTTTTTTCTTAGAGCATACCTATCGAACATTCAGTATAAATATTGATTCATTTATATCTTCCATCTACCATCAACTGCGCTCTCCCTAGACCGTACTTATAGTAATTATGTAATTATGAAAGAACCACAATCAAATCCTCTTTCGAGCACACACACACTGCTCTGCTTTGTCGTTAGTTTCGCTTAGAGAAATAATCCTCCTCGCATGGTTAAATTTTCTTAAATTAGCTGACAGAACTTCGCAGCGACAGCGACAGTGACAGTGATTTGCCTTTTTGGTTTAAGTCCTCTTGAGGCTCAATGGAGCAACGGAGATAAATATAAATATAGAACGCATGCTAATTAGCCATCACTCTGTGGCTTGCCGCCAAAGGACATATGTACACACACATGTATATATATATTTGGGAATATTTATTAGCATCATTTGTATGTATGATGGAAATTAATGCACATATTCTGAAAGCGTCCTTTTAGGCTTTGGAGGATTAAATGTATTTATATTCAATTGGGGTTAAGGCAGAATTATATATTTTAACCTAATCCTCCTTTTATTTTCTGAATTTCATAAATACTTATTTTAAAGACTTCAAAGACTCTTCAAGTTAATTGCAAATTGTTCGAAACTTTTTTGGAATCTTTTAAAGTGCTCTTTAATGCGATTCTCAAGGGTTCGTTTGGAGTCGCGTCTCAGTTGAGTGGTTGGTTATTCTTCATTCCTTGTTCTTTATTTTCTGAACTCTTATCCTTGAATATCAATATTCCTCTCACAACGTTTTCCCGCTCTCTCGTCAGTGTGCTCGTAATTTGTAGATTTCATTAAGTGCCCCAAATGGAAAAGCGCGCAATTGCTTGGCTCATCTCGAGCTTCCTTTTACTCCCACTCAGGTCACCTCCTCCCATCTCGCTATTACGGGTTCTAGTCTAGCCCTCAGTTACTCCTCAATTTGGGCATAACTTAAGCTGAATAATACTTTAAGACAGGCCACGGCAGGCCAGAAACTCAGCGCGGGAAAAAACGCACAAATTTAATTCGCATTTAGGTCGTTTTTTTTTCTTTTTTGGCATTCGAATGGAGTGGGAAATGGAAATTTCTGGCGACATAAATCAGAGCCACAAATTGATGCATAAATAAACTGAAAACCGGCAACCGAAAAACAAAAAGGATGTCTAGGGGACTAGGAAAGAACAACAACGACCAAAGTGAGCTAGGTAAAACGGAATTGTTGAACAAATGTTAATTAAATGTTGTCCAAAATAGATTCGTTTTGAAATGAGTGAAAAGATATCGGCGTGGGTGGAAAGTGGTTCACAATTGATGGTTTCAAGTTACGGTGAAAGTTTTGAATTACTCCGGCAATATATTGGGGTGTATTAGCAGCAGGACACACATTTCAGTAGCTAGCAGCTTGTCACGTGCTCAATCGATTGGAAAATCGCGTTCTGAACCGAAAATAAACACACAGCTAAATAGAAGCGGAAGTGGGCTGAAACTGTGGGCTGGGCTGGGGCTGGGCCGGGGCTGGGGTGGGCGTGGAATAGGAATAGGAAAGCTTGGATGTATGGAGCCCAAAATGCCGCCACCTCCATACACTTCACTCATCCACTGATGGCCTAATCACACACTCAGTCACACACACTCACACTTTAGCACAGTGGCTGTGCTTTATAAACTTCAACATCAAACACAGACAAAGCAACGCAGAAACGAACAAGTCGAGTGTTCCGACTGTGGGGTACCCTGTGGGATCTGATTCTGAATCGAATATTTCTTTTTACATTATATTATTTCATAAGAATGAATGGGTGACCCCCGAGTGAACACTTTTAAGCTTATTTCCTATCCAAGGAACAATCTCTGAAAGGGACAACAGTCACAGGAATGAATAGCAGAATGTAGAATAGAAAATATCCTAAAAGTATGGACTCAGGTGTTCAAAGAGCCCAGCGATGGTGACCTTAAAGTGGTTCTGTTCATCCAGACTATAATTTTGATCCGATGTAGGTATTATTTCACTTTTCTCGTATCTTTCATGCCAATTCCAAGGAAGATTAAGCCGTTAAGCCGTTCTTGCTCCGATGTAGACACCCATCGAGAGCTTTGTGCGCTCAGAAGACCTTATTTCTGTTTGTTCCTACACCATTGCACGAACGTATAGTACAACCCTGTTCTCTGCGCCATACAGGGTAGCAACATTCTATCTCCCTTTCTCTTCCATTGGCACCTCAAGTGCTTAAGCTGGCATGCGAGTGTGTGCGTATGCGTTTGTGTGCGTGACTGTGCCTCCCGTTTGAGCCTTTGTTGTTGTTGGTGTTGAGTGCCCGAGCCCGTGCCCTGCATTATGTCCCATATACTCGTACTCGTTCCGTTTCGTTTCGTTCTTTTCGTATATGTTTTATATATAGAAAAAATTAAATTCAAATAAAAAGTTTCCCCGAAACAAATTCTGCCTGTCACCAAAAAGTACGAATGGCATCTTCTCAGGCGAAGAAACGAAGAAAAGTTGACTAGGAAAATCAATAAGGGAAATTATGATTGCCCCGCCAGTGGAGCAGAGAGTGTCCCCCCAGAGAGTGTCCTTCGTAGAGGGTCTAACCACGCTGTCATTTGCAGGGAATCCATTTGGCCTTCTGTATTTGATGAATATACAAATATCTAAGGTCTGTTTGCTCCCTGCTCTCAGACTTTGTTTAACCTGTTTTTTGCGGTTTCCACTCCAAAGAATGGAAGGGCATGCAAATGGAAGTTTAAAAGTGTTCATTCTACTGTGAGTTTAAATTAATTGCATTCTTTTGATATGAAGATATGAACTTGCGGTCGATCATGTCGGGGTCACCAAAGAGTCCAAGGGCACTTTAGCAGCAGATTCGAAGAAATGAGAAATCTATATACAAAGAATCATGAAAAAGAATCACGCGTTGTGTGAACCTCTGACTTTCGAACACTATTAATACCAGAGCAATGGACTTTTGAGGGCATACTTTTAGGATTCGTTTTAGTTCTTTTAGGTATTTTGAAATTTTAATGTACATGCACTGTGTGGCAGCGTACTCTTGGCAAATCTCTTTTTGCTCTTTTTCTTTGCCTTCCAACCGAGCAATAGACCCACAACCATAATTGAATCTGTCTCCCATTGAGTGCAATATTTCGTGTGGTTTTGCTAGCTTATTGATTGCTACCGAATTTTCCTATGGAAAATTGTTATCTAATTTGTGGAGCTGGCAGACCCAAATGGATATGCATGCAGGGGAGTGAGGCGCCACTTCTATTTCTATTCCCCAATATAAGTTGCTGCTTCTGATGAGGTTTTCCCAGCGCTTATCTGTGGGTAATTCCAAGAATCTCAAGATTTCTTTAGCTAATTGAAAAAAACAAGTGGTAGACTACTAAACTGTACGATAGTGTAGGTCAGGGAGCATGCCCAGAGACCAGTGTATGTGTCCAGATTAGAGATAAGCTCTCCCAAAATATATACTATATATTTCTAAAATTGTCAGTTTTATGTCAGTCGCGATTCGCATTCGTGGAATATCATTTCCGTTTTTGCTTCTATAATGAAAAGTGATATAATATTGAAAAGCTTTTCGCTTTTTCGGTTCTCGGTTTTCGCGTATTTTGTTTTCATTTGTTTTGCTTTTGTTGGCATTTTATTTCGCATGCCGTGCCACCTGAAAACTGTTAATGTGCGCAACTAATTAAAAAGCAATTAATTCTCTCCCATTTTCCGGTTACATTTGGCTTCTTCATTCAACACGCTCGTTCCCCTTACCACTACCCAACACAACAGAACAGAACAGAACAGAGTAAAACAGAACAGATTGAAACGGACCGATACCGAATGGAACGGAACACAACCTGTGAGAAGCGTCAGCGAAAAGTTAAATTATACAAAAATCGATTTTCATGTCTTTTCAGGCAAAAATCAAAGGAACAGAACCGAACAGAACATATTTTGCAGTCAAGTAAATAATGCTGAGAGTAACCAAAGGCATTCTCAGAATGCCGAACCAGACAAGACCAGACCACACCAGACACCAATGCCGGGCCGGGCCACACCAGTCCACGCCACGCCACGCTAGGCCAAAGAAAAGCCAGCGAAGCGTTAGACCAATTTCCATTCTAATGGCCAAGACACACAGACACAAACACACGCGTACACACAGAGAACAAAAATTATAACCGAACAAAACACTCGACACGCGATGCCCAAAAATCGAAGGAACCGCAGCATTTAATTATTTTGCGATAAAACTTTTCACAATTCAATCAATTCAAACACATATTCCGAGTCTGCCAACCCCAACACACACAACGTGGCGTATGCGTGTTTTTTGAAAGCAGAGGCTGGATACGAGATGACAGATCATGGAAGAATGTTTGGGAAATATTCCGCACAACGGAAATTGGAGGGGGAATCGAAGGAAAGATAAATATGTTCAACGATAGAATTTTCTTGTTTTTTGGACATGAACTTGGACATGGACATGTGTACGTACATAATTGTAGATCAGTGTAAATATAAGTAGGATTTAACTGTTTCCATGGATGACGAAAGTTTCTTTGGGGGACCTATAGAACATAAGTCTGAAGGGCAGAACATGAGCACAGGTTTTCCAATTAGTTTTCTGTCCAATAGAGCTGTACCTTTATGGAACTATTTGGAACAGAAAACAGGGAAACATACAACTCTTTGTGTCAGAATCGAATTACATTCAATGGAGTACTTGAAAACGATACCATAAAGTTCCAAAATCGATTTCATTAACAAAGTTCCTAGAGAAAGTTGAGAAAGAATGTTCAACGAGTTGTTGTGTCCTATTTTGCGGATAGCCTTTAATTTTTCACTCAACCAAACGCTGTCAGAGGCGATACCCAGATGGATACTGATACCGTTTGACCTATAATCGTTAAACCACAAGTGTTTATCCCTCAGTTACACCCACAGTACACACCCACACCACGCCCTGCTACACACACACTTGCCCCGCCCCCGTGTGACCTTCCTCCTGGCGTTGGCATTTAATTTCCAATAACTTTCAATCCGAACACCGAACACCATCCGAACAATATAAATGGCAAAGTTATATCCGCAGGCAAGGGTATATGATACCTTGTACATACATATGTATGAATCCCTCCAACTCAATGCTGTACATATGTACAGATGTGAGCAGAAGGTGTGAAAAGTGTGTGTTTTGTTTGGGTTTTTCTTTCATCAATTCCAAAAACAATTCCGCTGCTGCTGCTGCTTTTGCTGTTGCCTTTTGGCCGACTAGTTTTTGGCTTGGCCATAGAAAACATTTTAGGGATCTGCTGGGGCGATAGGCTCAGATAAATCGATATTTAAGTAAGTTTTGACCATGACTGTTCCATCTCATTCTATTTTTATGGCCCTGCCTCCGCCTCCGCCCCCGACTCTGTGCGTGTCCGCGGATAAGGCGAAAAGTCTTTAAGGCTTTATTGGATTTCGGTTACGGTTTCGGTTCATGTGCGAATGCAGTTCAGTTCCTTTGATTACAAAGGAAATAAACGAAATCTTCCAGATGCCGTGTGGCATCATTTTTATAAACTTTTCTTCTTGGCCTGGCCTGGTCTTCACTTGTAAAAATATTTACAAATGTCTTGAATAAATATTTGCATTTCGGCGAGCGTTTTTGTTTTTCTCTGTTGTTTCTTTGTACAGATCTTGGCCATGTTTGTCGACCTGCGGTCAATTGAATTATAGCTTGGTATTGATGGAGAGAGAGCGAGAGAGAGGGAGAACTTGAACTTTGATTTTGTATTGAAAGATTTCTTTGGTTTTGAAAAGTATTCCTCCTGGGGACGTCCCTCAGAAACGTGCCAATTTTCAGCTGTGTATTTCGGTTTTTTCGCCCTCGTTATCAATTTCTATATATTCCTACGCGATTTCTACACATTTCAAGGCATTTTGTAAAACTTGACTTTGCGATAAGCAAACAAGCAATAAAAAATTATAATTGTAAAAAATATTAATGCATTCTAGAGGAAAGGAAATGTCTACTCTGGGGAGCAGTTCCGGCACATGTAATATGCAATACATACATACATCGCATTGTCTGTCTCTAGAAATATGTTCATACATTGTATTTGTGTGGTTTTGGAACCAGTACGAGTATGTAAATCGGTAATCGCTGTTGTTATTGCCCCTGTGGCACCGACAGATCAGATCAAACAGGGAACCACCTCTAGATTCGCATCTACTTGCGCCCAACTATGTATAATAATTGCAATAAATCGCA
Organism: Drosophila affinis; assembly: GCA_037356375.1. Lineage (NCBI taxonomy): Eukaryota > Metazoa > Arthropoda > Insecta > Diptera > Drosophilidae > Drosophila > Drosophila affinis. The sequence continues at coordinate 38,955,285 of CM074800.1, forward strand.
GTTCGCCGCCTTCGTTCTATCGAGATTTATTGCCATATTTTATATGTATTGTAAAATGCATCTCTTGGGTTGAAAAGCAAGTGTTACACTTGAAAAAAACTGTGTATAAAGCAACAGAGGGGCAGCAGTAAGCGTTTCCTTATCAAGTCAGAAACGGGAGCTGCAAAGTTCTGTTCGCTGTCCGAAGAGATAGAAAGAAATTCCCAGTGGCTGTATTATCATCTGTCCCAAATAGTTGTATAATTGAGCAAAGATTCAATGATTTTTAATTTGCGTCTCGCATGTCACTCATTTTTCCAATCTGGCAATGCCCTGCCCTGCCCTGCCTGCGTCCTCAGAGCAAAAAGAGATCGCTCCTCTCCCGCTCTCTCGTCACAAATCATAGGGCAAAGAGCAATCCCGTGCAAGAGGGAAGTCGCAGCAAGTTCGGGTGTGAGTGCAATGCCTCTCACTTTTTTTGTTACTTGCATTACAGCCAAAGACCTGGGGAATTTGACAGGTTTCAATTGTTGATTTCTTATACAAAAAATATGGACTCATGTGCCTCTCAAACGACTGATAAGAGCTGCGGGCAGATAACAACGAAACGAGCAAACAATTACAGATAGTATAACTCCCAAAAAAATATGAAAAATAAACCATTCATTTTGAGCGCTCTTCAATGCACTTCTCTGCCCTTCTTCTTTGATTTCCATATTTATGAATAAAATTTGCATTACATGTAATTGCCACACCCCACAGCATGTGTGTGTTTGCTGTTTATTTATGTATCTGGGACTATAATTTATTTATTCCGCTTATTCCACGAGCCAATTATTATTGATATATATGTGTTTCTTGCAGTGTCATTGCAGTGGAGGTGAATTGGAGAGGAGGGAGGCTGAGCCGAGCCGCTTATTCAATGTCTAATAGAGGGGGGGAGAGAGGGCAGCTCTATAAACTGCGCCTTAGATTTGTCTGGATTTGTTTAGTTAATGGATTGGATGTTGCTAGTGCTGCTAACCTTTTGTGGCTTGTATGTTGCGTGGCTGCTTTTGTTTGTTGTTGTTTTTGCACCTGTCACAAGTGTTATTGCCTTCGAAATTGTGTTAATTTTTTGTTGTTTTGACGCTAATCTGAATGCACTTTCGGTTTACCGGATCGAAATCGAATTATCTCTTCGGATGAGCGGCTGTGACACGTGTATTTGATTATAAAATTTTTGAATATATTGTTTATGTTCGGTGACAGACAGTTCACCGACAGACGGCCCGCTCCTATCACTGCGTTCAATGCGCGCCAAATTCGGGGAATGGAAAAAGCAACGCAATCTCTCAAGTGTGCCTTTTGTTATTGTTTTTTTCCCATTCGTATTTGCTATATTAGCAATGCAGCCGCCGCGAACATTGATTTATTCACACACACTCGAATAGAGCTCGAACTAACTATGTAGCTGTCGCGTCGCGTATAATTAACAAACATATACGTAGGAACCACACACATGCACTGGAAGTGGTCGCGTGTGACTTGCACAATATGCGTTATAGTATGGGGAAGCGAATGACTTGTCCGGGCCTAGCACTAGCACGTCCGACCACCGAAATGTTTGCTTCGCAACTGTTCGATCCCTGGCCACCGGGTCTCAGCACATCGACTCGCTGGCTCAGATCGGCTCCACGTCATCGGCCCGGCTTGGGCATCGGCTCGATCTTGGCTCTCGGCTCGCGGCTCTCTCTCTCTCGTCGGCGTCGTGCACTGCTGATATGCCGATTAGAAGACGGTTGCGTATACGTGATAAACTACTGGCGCTGATATGGAATACCATGCGAAGCGGAGAGCATACTTTTGTTTTCATTTCCAGTCTGCCAGGCACTCTCTCATTGATTGCCTGCCTGCCTGCTGCCTCACTTTCCTCCTCTTCAACTTCTCCCGCGTCTTTTTATGCCCTTTGTAGAGGGTATAACGATTTCCAGCAGAGGTTTGCTGCACACAAACTTAGGTTATTCCACGATACTTGCATACTAGTATGTACTAAGAACATATACTATTTTGTATGCAAAATTGCATTCTATCGAAATAGTATTCCTATATTATATAGCTCTACGTACGATTGATCTCCAAGAGTATCAAAAACTTCGGCCCATGAACTAGCCTTTCCTTGCGTTTGTTTGTTTATCCGATGCTCCTTGTGCGTATGCGTATTCTTCGGTTTATTTTCTTTTCTTTTTTGTACTCGAATGACGTAACAAGACGAAGAAACACAAAAAACACAAGAAACTTGTTGAATTTAAAGTGGCTTCGGCAAAGTGTTGAGATTTTTATAATACGCTGCAGGTGTTCCAAAATTCGATTTGGGTAGAAATTAATGTTTCTTTTGCTTTGCGAAGAATTCTATTCCGGCCATCTGCTGAGTTCAAAAATGATCCATTGTCATGAGGGGAGATAAAAACTACTTATTATGGTAATCTATTGTAAAATATATCCAAGAAAATCTATTGCATTGGTTTACAATCGATTGAGTAATACAATAAAACTGATTAGAATCAAACTAATTGAAAAACAGATCTAAGATATTGGGTCATAGCTGGATAACAACTAAGGTAAATGTACAGGTTATATCTATGTTATAGAAAATCATTAATATTAACCATATACAAGATACATTTCTATCTTCTATGGTGTGGCTCATTCCACCAAAGACTTAAAGGGAAATCCCACATATTCCATATTTTCCCATAGCTTTTTTCTGGATATAGTTGATGTAGGTGCTGATTAATGGTTTCATTATAATTTGGTTGTTATGGGTACAGCAAAACAATGTTCCCAAAACGTCCTCTCCTTTATCGCTACAGAGAAGCTCTATTTATAAATATTAACAAATATATTTATATTGATTTTCCCAAGAATTGGCATACCTGAAAAGTAACCAGCTCGACTCGACTCGACCCTCGCCAAATGTATAGAGTCCATATCGACGCTGCTAATTTAAACAGCCGAATTCCCCAAATACAACTATACAAAACTATCGACATCGCCTAAGGTCAGAGCAGAGACTGAGTTATTAACTCAATTTTTGGCTTCTGTTCCATCAACAGATTTTAGTCATTTAAATAAACATGGACACGAAATATCTAGATGTATTTGTATGAACATCCATGGGGAGAAAATATTTCCTGTTGAGATTGCAAATCGGGCAGAAAATATTTCATTATTGTTGTTGCCCATGGTGCATATATGCAGATTTGTGTAGTTTATTTCTGTTGGGTCTTGGGCAACAAAAATCTCCAAACTAAAAACAAATTTCAATGGGGCGTGGGCAGGCGGCCACTGGATCGACTGCATTCTGTGAGATATTTGCCAAAAGCTATTTACATATCCCCGAGCATGGGTTTACAATAAAATCAACAGAAGAACTGCAACTGTAAAGATATATATTCAGTACGGAATTTAAATTATGAATGGAAAAGTGTAGACTGAGGAATACAGTAAGAACAACAATGAGTAGATCTCAGTAGGGATTTTCCATTCAGCCCCAAAATATTTTGTTTGATCTTGTGATTGTAATCAGCATCTGCTGCGCAGATATGTATTTACAAAAATTAATGACCAAAAATGGATCAACAACTGTGATAGAATTGTATTTGTCTCATCTCAACTTGGACTGAAATTCTGTTTACTGAAGACTGATTTTGAGCTCTTATCAGCTGCGGCAGCACCAGAGAAGCGAAGACGTTCACGAAGCGGGCAAAATTCCGTGCCCCCCCTGCAATTCTGGCACATGTTTGATTCAAGGTCACACGCGTACGACTGGGCGGAGAGAAGGAAGAGACAGAGAGAGGGAGAGACTGCAGAGACAAACAAAGCCAAGCCCCGAACCGAACCAAAGCGAACCGAACTGCGGTGGGGAGGGAGTGGCGTGGAGTGGAGTGGGGGACAAAGACAGAAGAGATATGAAGAGTGGGGCGGCGGGTGACAGAGTTGAGCAACCACTTGTTGTTGTTTCTGCTTTTATTGCTCCTCTGCCTCCGCTTTTGAGGCCACTGTTTATAATGTGACCATTCCATGCAATAGTGGGGCCACACCGAAAGGTCGTCCGCCGCGGAAAAGAGAGGGAGAGAGAGGGAGCTTTAACATGCAAGACATTCAGTCATGCCGTATAGTGGTGGCCAGGGGGGAGGGGGATATCAATAACAAAATGAGCAAAATTACAAATGAACTCTAAATGTTTGCCCAGCAGCAAAAACACGATAAGGCAGAGTGTATACGAAGTTTTTATGCCCTCGTCTGTCACCACCGCCGAACGACACAATACGAAATGCACTTGGCATTTTATCCGATCCTTTGGGGAGCAATTAGCTGTACTATTTATGGCCAAAAATTGCTGGGGGAGAGCTCAGAGTTCAGCTCACTGGCTAATCAACGAAGTTGTTTGTTTTTCCATGTCGATAAGATTTCTTAGCGCTCGTGGGCACATTTGAACTGATTTCGTAGATTTTTTTGTGCCAAAAGGTCTATGATCTCCTTTACTTATTAAATTAAGAAATTTGTCCATTGTTAATACAAATATTTCTAGAATAAAGATTTAAGATATACGAGATTTCCCGTCCAGTAATCACTACCTATTGTATGTTTGCCTCCTTGGGCCACGACTAAGGTAACTGCTTCGTGGTTTAGCCCAAACGAAAAGGTAAAACAAAAACCTGTCGGTCTGCCTTCTTTGGGGCACACTTGATTGGCTTTGGATTCCCCGAAAACAAGCATGAATCATCCAGCAAGAGGAGCCAGAGGCAGAAGCAGAGGCAGAAGCAGCAGCTAATAGGCAAACTCAATTGTATCACTCGCTCTCTCTCTCACATAAAAGCAGCAGCATCGGCCTAAAAGTGTGCGTGAGAGCGCAAGTGAGAGTGTTGTTCGCCCATGCGGAAATCGGCTGAGAGCCGAGAGCCGAGAGCCGAGAGCAAGTGCAGCCGTTCCGATCAGTTTAAGCTCCGGGAGAGTGCAGTTGTGTTTGTGATGTAGTGTTGCCTTGCCATTCCAGTTTCCAGTCACTTTGGATTGCATAATTTGGTAAATGCAATTTCGGAGTGGAGTTGATGCTCGAGTTCGAGTTCCGCATGCAATGTTCACCCTCTTAGAGGGTATAATGATTTCGATCAAATCTTGGCAAATAAGAGAAGACTACTATATCAAGGTTGTCTGAGCCAAAGACTTTGGGACTTTGACTTTGTCATTTCACAACTTCAGGTAACTTCGAGAGCGACAGAGAGGGGTAGATAGACGGCAATAGCGACAGACGACAGACTTAATATTTTTGTGTGTGTATGGTTTTGCCTTATAGAAAATCAACAGCAATAATAGCAACACAGAAAAAAACAACAACAACATCAGCAAGAACAACAATAGCAATAGTCAGCACAAACAACTGTTAATTAATTAATGTAGCAGCAGCGATTTGTGAAGCACCGTCGAGGCGGTGGGGGCAAGAGGAGGCGGAGGAGGCGGAGGAGCGTGGAGCGTGGCCGGCACTGGGTTGGGTCGGATTAGAACTTATTGCCACTTCTCACTCAAACTGGAACTGGAAATGAATCGTCGCGTCGCGTCGTCCAGTGCAATTGCAATGGTTTTATTGTTTTGTTTCGCTTATACAGTGAGCACTCTAAGTGGATGGACAGCCACCATTCCAGAGTGTTCCATGAGAGTTGGTCGGAGCTTGGAGAAGTTTTCACTGTATTTGTATAGGGTTGATGAATGTGAAACAACTGATAGAAAAGGTCAGCTTTCTCATGAGGTGGAATCTATTTAGCTAATTGTTTTTCCCTGAAGACTCCCCCCAACACCCACCCACCCCCCTCCCTATTTAAATTGATTCTCTTACAGCGTTTTCTTTGCGCATTTTAATTCGGTTTGGCATTCCATTTTCCACACCTAATTTAATATTTGGTAATTTTTCATTAATTAACTAAAAAGTTTATATTTCCAAGCCGAAATTTGCTAAAATGTACATAAATCATATATCCTAGATATAAATATGTATCTTAACAGACGGTTAGGTTCCCTATAACGAACATATCCCATCGTCGAAGCAATATTATACCACCCGTTTATCTTTCTTCAACTATTATGGATATTTACCAAAGATAGCTTTACAATTACCAATCTAAATTGATGTCTCTAACATTTATGGCTTGTTTATGATTCAAAATATCAGTCCTTAATAGATTCTGTGGATTCGGCAAACAGATCCAATTACGTAAAGATATTGTGGCTAATATATGTATGTAGCTATTGAAATATGAAAGAAATTCATTAGATACATAAATAAATAGATGAAATATGTATTCACTATATACACTTATTGTTAATGCTATAACAGCATATCATTCATGTACATATGTACACATAGTTTGCATCAGTTGTAATCAAGGTATTTAATACTCGGAAAACATATTAATTCTTTAAAAACAGTCTCATTTGTAGTTCCAATTCCAAAGCTCTCGAATATACATATATTTTCAGATTGTTGTCTCATCGTGAACCAATTTCAAAGAATAAAAATGTTGAATTAATTTATGTATTAATCGTAAATCTGTTGATGTCACAGTTTAGATAATGTCTGTATTCCACACTAGCACTAGCACTGGCAATTAAAATTGTTCGCCTAGTCTTTACCACGAAAACTATTCGATGATATTCTAATGCTAGGAATGCAGTTTCTGGGAATTTCAGGCGCACGCTGACTCGATTATTTTGAAACCAGTAAACACGTCAGCAGTATCGTATCTTTCGCCCGGCAATATAATCGCTGTTCCCATTATATCATACACTTAATATTTAACGGCTGAACCAGAACTGGTCACCAGGGAGAAAGGCATGGTATGTATGATGTATTTGCGGCCGCTTTTGTGGGCTGACTGAATCGAGAAGTGATTTTACTTTTGTTTACTTTTTCCCCCGGACGTAAGCATCTGAGAATCGAAGACCGCAGATCGGAACTGGAACTTCAACGGGGGAATATGAGTAAGATCCCAGTAGAATGGAATTAATTAATTTTCTGGGAGAAACCGATTTCATTGATGTTCTCTGGTTGACTTAATGGCCTATTAGATATAAAGAATTTTGTTGTTTTGTAATCTCGCTGGGGCCGCAGACTATTTATAGACACAATGCAGAACTCACCTAAATCAGAATTTCCAGCAAAGGCAATAAATCAATGTATTTTGTTTGATTTTCAATTTTTCAATTTTGAATTTTTTTGTTCGTTTCGAAATTTTTCGTAATCTCACACACAGACAAACACTCTCACAGATAAACACTTGTTAATGATTTTATTCTCCCAGCGGAAATATTTTCTTTAATTTGTTTGCTTTCGTTTATTGTTTTATTAGGAATTTTCGGAATCGCATGGAATATACATTTAAATTTCAATTTACGTTACTTTCTCGTTCGCTCCTTTCGTAGCTTTCGTTGCGCCTTGTTGGCCGAGGATGGAAAGACCCGTTTGCCAGCAGCGTCGAACCGTTAATGAAGCCGACACCGCCTTGTCCGCCACACGGAGTGCCGTTAGCCCCCCCGCTTCCCCACCCTAACCACAGACACAAACGTTGTCCTAGGGCCGCGCCACTCAGCCAGACGGGGGCCAGAGGCGTGTGTGGCAGAGAGCTTTCGCTGCCTGCGCACTCTCAAACAGTGCTTTTGGTCGGCCGTGGTGAGTTCGCAATTTTTCACCTCAGTTGAGTAGGCGATTCGAACAGCCAGTTGGCGCCCAATCTAGCGGAAACAGTGTCCCATGTCTGGGTTCTAGCCCCCGGCAAAATGGACCGCAAAAGCACAAAAGTCGTTTTCAAAGCACCGAAATCTAGATGTCCTTAAGGTTATATATCAATGTTTCCATTTCTATTCATTGGATATTAATGAGAAGGAAGTCTATCGACTGTTCTTTATTGCTTACTGATATTTCTTTAAGTGTTTCGCTGTGCGCAACTATATTCCTTACTTCTTGTAAGAAATAAGTTGTATAAGGTATAACTCAAAGTGTTGGTTATAATCCCTTAAGCTTTTTAAAACATTTAGAACAAAAACGGAAATGCTCTGTCTAAGAGTATCGCAAAAAACCAAGCGGATGCTGCAACCGAATCGAGTTTTCTATGTGTGGGAACTCAACCGGATGTGGGGTCTGAGTGGGAGTGTGGGGATGTCTTTGGGTGGCGTTGTCCTCAGGATGTGACTGTTGCTTTGAACTTAATGTTCTTTCATTTTGCGGATCCAAATTTGCCATGTGTCAATTGAGAAGATTCCATTGATTTTAATCAATGAACCGAAGAGCAAAGTGGTCCTTGAATATTTTTGTTTTAAATTTATGTCAAGGTTCTATGTTAAAGTATTCTAATAACTAAAATGTAAGCAAACTCACCAACGGATTTCTAATCTAATAACCAAACAACAACTCACATTTGCATAAATCTTAAGTTGTGACGAAAATAAATCTATTCTACAATTTCGTTTTTTCTGCGAACTACAATTTTGATAACACCATCGAAATGTATTCGAAGATGCTTCAGAGCGAATGACTAAGATTCGTTATCAGCCGGGTTCCGTTCCAAGAAGACGAACCGAAAACTTGTCACATCCCATCGCATCCCGTGCCTTTTGAAGCATATTAGAACTTCCTGACTCGTCTCAGATGGACGAGGTTTATCTACAAAAATAATTTCGAGAATTCCGAGAAATTTCTATGCTAGGAATGTCTATGCTGGCGATCAGCAGCTGCGCGGATGTATCCACTAGTAGGCGCTAAGGCTGCTTCCGCAGCTACGTCAAGCGGTTTGGCTATGAGAAAGAGGACTGGCGCCTCAAAGATTGGCACACGCATAGTGGAGGATGCGTTGGAGGCAGTAGCAGGATCTAGGATCAGCGCGGAGACTCTGGTTTGCCTGATGCTAGAAGACCTTTAACGTGATGCGAATGCTAAGTAGAAAACGGAGTAGGTGCCCACGCGCGTGTGAATCAACGCTTTGCCCTTTATCAACATCTCTGTTTTTTGTACCGACATTTACATATACATAATTCAGGAGCTTAATAAATTACCATATTTTAAATATATTTTAGTGGTGGTGAAGCCAACTATTGCCATCGTTCCCTGCCAGTGCCACTGCACTACCCTGAACTCTCCCGATACTTCTTCTAACTCCCCTGTAACCCCTAATTGCAGATATTTCCACCCCATTGATACGTATCGTACCATATTCGACATATTTGTATCACCTTTATACAATATAGAGAGGGCGGCATAGTGACAAATAGCATGAGCTATACACTCGCTAAATAAAATAATTTTACGTTCAAACTGTTCACCACAAACCATTGATAAGACTGGAAAATCCCTGCTAAGGTCATTTATTTTACGACTTGATGTCACATCAAGTCATTTTTCTTATCATTTAAGAAATTCTATTTTTAAATGTCTTCCCAATGAATGGGGCGCGAGTGCTTCCTACGCAGAAATAGTTAATACATCGAATAAAACTTCATACATATATATTTCTTATATTTCTTAATATTTAAATATTTAATCGACAACTAAGCATCGGTGGTTCAGTGGTAGAATGCTCGCCTGCCACGCGGGCGGCCCGGGTTCGATTCCCGGCCGATGCAGCATTAATTTTTTTGATTCTATATTCTTTAAATATCGGCCGGGTTCATTTCGGGAATTCCTGTGTGAGCGGTTATTCTTACGACCGATAAAAACCTAAGCTTGTTACCACTTGTTGTATAAAAAATACTCTTTAGTTTCGAGAATTTGGAGTAGAGGACACCTAAGCATATCCTCAAGATCACTGCATTATCTTAAACTATCAGAAAATAGAAAAACGTAAAAATATTTATAGGTGATGGTGATTGAATTGGATAGATTTAGCTATTGTCAATCTCGGGAAGTAAGTACTGATGATTTACTTTTAGAAGACCTATCTTAATTTTTCATATAAAGCTTTTGATTATAGAATAACTATTAGAATGTCCTTAGCTATGGAAGATATTAGCAAGAAGAGTGGATTAAGCTAATTTTAGCCAACTTTGGAAGGTTTTCACTCTATTATTCGGAAAAATATAAGGTTGAAAGTTCAACATCGAAAGTTAAAAAGCGGTAGACACCGAAGCATCGGTGGTTCAGCATTAACTTTTTTTTTGTATCATATATAATGTCAGATCATCAGATAGTCGAAGATTTATATATTTTTGATAGGGTAATTTTGATAATTTTCTATAAAGACCCCTTAACTTTATGTAGGAGTAATCTGACACAATAAAATATGAAGCATCGGTGGTTCAGTGGTAGAATGCTCGCCTGCCACGCGGGCGGCCCGGGTTCGATTCCCGGCCGATGCAGCATTAATTTTTTTTGTACTTCGAATCAAATATTATATATAATTACAGAATTTCAGAATTTTTTTATTCAATACCCCATTTAGGCTAAGGACGGATTAGTATACGTGGAACTTTAAAATTGATTTTTATTTTTATTATTTTAATTAATAATATGCCCTCAAATATACATATGTGGGATATATGTATAGCACATACTCGTACCATCCCTGGACATCGATTGAGCATTCGATTCTTGGCGACTGGCAGGAGCAGTGATGCTGCAAGTGGAGCCAGGACAGGCCAGGACGATGATTTATGAAGCTCGAACGCAGAAAACTGCTTAAAATATACAAATTAAATATCTGAAACTATAGGCAAAGTTGACTGGGAAATTTTCGTTCTACTTGCCTGCATATTCGTTCATTTTCCTTCCCAAATTCTGTCAAGCGAACGCCCCACAACGAAACAACGAAAAACAACTAGACAACATTAATTTGCTGTTGTGCAAAACGTAATTCCAATTTCTAAATTGTGACTATGGAAAACGAATGGAAAAAGGCTGGAGGACGACGCCAGGTTGAAGACCCCGAAGATATGCAAACTAACGATGGGCAAACATCACAGACAGATCACATCAGATCCAGATCGAAAATAGTCTTAAGATAACCCCGAAGGAGAAGGGCGCGATGTTTGGTTCTCACTTCAGATGTGCGAGTTTGGGGTCTTGGGCATGCCAGTCTGGTCCTTCCTTACTCGCGTTTGTAGGGGATAACGAAAGCATGTTGCCCACACCCTACACAAACCAAAAAAAGGTCCGCATGCCTCGCCGCGGGAAACCCAAAGCAGATGCCGATACAGTGCCGGCCAAAAAAATCTGCAACCGCCAAGAAGACCCAAAGTAAACTATGACATGCCGGAGAAGCTGCCTTGCTGGTTCTGGCGGACTGTGGCTGTGTTTGCTTGAGAGCTGCCCTTGGCTTCGTCCTGGACAACGATGCACTCCTTCAACTTCTCCGGCATGTCCTAGTTTTCCTTGTCTTGGCGGTTGCAGATTTTTTGGCCGCACTGAGTCGGCAGCTGCTTCGGGTTTACCTGCGCGAGGCATTATGGGGCCGCCTTATTTTTGTTTGTATAGGGGGTGGGCATGATTCTTTCTTTTCCCCCACAAACGCGAGTAAATAAGGACCTGAATGGTACGCCCAAAACCCCAAACTTCCAGATCTGCAGTGAGACCCAACCTCACGCCCATTCCACTTCGAGGTTATCTTTGATTTTTTCGATTTTCAATTCTTCTCAAATGACCGGCTGTGGTGTTTGTACCTCGTTAGTTTGCATATCTTCAGGCTCTTCAACCTGGCGTCCTTCCCCAGCCGTTTCCCACTCACTTCCATTGTCACAATTTGGACATTAGAATTACGTGTTGCACAACTGCAACTTAATGTTGTCTAGTTGTTTTTTGTTGTTTCGTTGTCGGGCGTTCGCTTGACAGAATTTCGGCAGCATTGCGATTTGCTTGCTGCAGCTGATCGTTCAAGGTGCTGTTGCTACGCTGCTCCACCTCCACCTCCAGCTCCACCTCTGAGATTACGGATCTCTACGCGGCGATTGCGCCAGCATTTTATTATCACCGAATTGGAGATTTGCAGGCTGGCCCAGCGGTAATCCTGATCGGGTTGGACCACGAAGCTTATCTGGCCTTCGGGGGCCACACGAACCAGGGCCGCATCGTGTCCATCCGCAGACACTGTGTGCACATCCTTGCTCGGCGAGGGCACATAGGCCACCATCTTGTAGTTGCCTGTACGACGGGCCTCCTTGAAGTCCATTTGGGAGACGGACTTGCGGACCCGGAAGTTGGTCATGGCCGATGTCGGCTGGCGCTTCAGCGTAAGATAGGGACTCGTTGTGGGCTCCTTAGGCAGGGTAATGATCTTCGGATTGACGGTGCAGCTCCGCTGACTCGAGCGGGCAACAGCGGTGGACACCATTGAGTCCGGCGGTAAGGGTGTCAGCAGGCCAGTCGATGGAGTCTTTAAAATCAACTGCTCGCTGTTCTTGTCGTAGGAGCTATGGATGGTATCTTGTCTTTGGCTATACATCTTTTTTCGTGGATCTTTGGACTCACCCATTGGTCTTCTTTGGGCTGCGACGCTTCTGCACTGCTCCCGAAGTCGGGGGCTTAGTGCCAGGGGCCTCCTTGAAGTCCATTTGGGAGACAGACTTGCGGGCCCGGAAGTTGATCATGGCCGATGTCTGTTGGCGCTTCAGCGTAAGGTGTGGAGTCGTTGTGGGCACCTTGGGCAGTGTTGTGATCTTTGACAGAGCCGCGCAGCTCCCTTGACTAGAGCGGGAAGTAGTGCTGGTGGACACCGATGTGGACGACGATGAGGGTGTCAGCAGGCCAGTCGGTAGAGTCTTTAAAATCAGCTGAGCGCTGTTCTTCTTGTCGAAGGAGCTATGGACGGTACCTTGTCTTTGGCTATGCCCCTTTTCTTGTGGATATCTGCACTCACCCATTGGTCTTCTTCGGGTTGCGACGCTTCTTCACTGCTCCCGGAATCGGGGGCTTGGGGCAATGAGCCCCGGGCTTGGGGCAAGGGGACCTGGGCCCATTGGGCGGGCCATTCGATTGGTTTTACGAATACGTGGACTTTTTGGATTCATTACTGACAGTTACTGACTATGCACTTTTTAAAGAAACTTTTTGCTCGAAACAGAACAGAAATGCTAATAATTTTTCGTAAATTTTTTGGATTTTTTTGTTTTTTCAAGACAGAACGTTACAACAGAACAGCACTAAAGAGAATGATTTGTTCAACTGAGATTTCTGCTAGAACTGTATACACAAACGACAGAGCATACTGAGGTGCTTAAATGGGACTTATTTATTTGGTAATAGATTTGACATGAAAATCTCTATGAAAGGAACGAACTCAGCATACTTTTTGTATACTATTAATGAAAGCCAGAAACTGAAAAATGTGTACGCCTGAGTGTTTTGAAGATCTTTTGAACCGTTTATCGCCGCTCCGCACAATCTCAGCTCACGATTTCTTTGGTTAAAAAAATGCAGAAAATTCTACTACTCGAAGAGTACAGGGGGTATATTCGATTTTTGGTAATAGTGGATGTGTCTAACACCCAGAAGTAAGCGTTTGCGACCCCATAAAGTATATATGTACATATATTCTTGATCAGCATCAACAGCCGAGTCGATAAAGCTATGTCTGTCTGTCCGTCCGTCCGCCCGTCTTCATTAGCGCTTAGATCTCAAAGTCTATAAGAGCTAGAGCAACCAAACTTTTTATGCCAGCTCCTGTGATATCAATTCAACACAAGTGTATTTCAAAATTTGACCACGCTCCTTCCGCTCCCACAAACGCAGATTTATCGAGAATGACCCTATCTATCAGATTTCTGAATCTGGATCAGGTCGGATCATCATTATAGCCAGGAGGAAATTATATTAGAAAGATCAAATTACATTTCAGTGGCGATAACTAAAGCGCTTACTCATTACCTCTCTCTCTCGCACACTTCCACGAGCCATAGGTATGTAAATTTAGAAATGTAGCGTTCGATTTCAATTTTTTTAAAACTACAGAATCTGAGTGGAATTTTCTGAATTTTTCCAACCAAAGAAATAACAAAGAATGGTGCGGTACCAATTTGCATGCGAAGCGATCTTCAAAACACTCATGCGTAAGAATGTTTCAGTTTCTGGCTTTCATTAATAGTATACAAAAAGTATGCTGAGAATTGCTTCACAATTTTTCGCCAGTTTTGATTTATCTTTCCATCGTTCCTTTCATAGAGATTTTCATGTCAAATCTATTACCAAATAAATAAGTCCCATTTAGGCACCTCAGTATGCTCTGTCGTTTGTGTATACAGTTCTAGCTGAAATCTCAGTTGAACAAGTCATTCTCTTTAGTGCTGTTCTGTAGTAACGTTCTGTCTTGAAAAAACAAAAAATCTAAAAAAATTTCGAAAAATTATTAGCATTTCTGTTCTATTTGGAGCAAAAAGTTTATTTAAAAAGTGCATAGTCAGTAACTGTCAGTAATGAATCCAAAAAGTCCACGTATTCGTAAAACCCAATCGAATGGCCCGCCCAATGGGCCGAGGTCTCCTTGCCCCAAGCCCGGGGCTCATTGCCCCAGGCCCCCGATTCCGGGAGCAGTGAAGAAGCGTCGCAACCCGAAGAAGACCAATGGGTGAGTGCAGATATCCACAAGAAAACGGGGATAGCCAAAGACAAGATACCACCCATAGCTCTATCGACAAGAGGAACAACGCTCAGCTGATTTTAAAGACTCTACCGACTGGCCTACTGACACCCTCATCGTCGTCCACATCGGTGTCCACCAGCACTACTTCCCGCTCTAGTCAAGGGAGCTGCGCGGCTATGTCAAAGATCACAACACTGCCCAAGGAGCCCACAACGACTCCACATCTTACGCTGAAGCGCCAACAGACATCGGCCATGATCAACTTCCGGGCCCGCAAGTCTGTCTCCCAAATGGACTTCAAGGAGGCCCCTGGCACTAAGCCCCCGACTTCGGGAGCAGTGCAGAAGCGTCGCAGCCCAAAGAAGACCAATGGGTGAGTCCAAAGATCCTCGAAAAAAGATGGATAGCCAAAGACAAGATACCATCCATAGCTCCTACGACAAGAACAGCGAGCAGTTGATTTTAAAGACTCCATCGACTGGCCTGCTGACACCCTTACCGCCGGACTCAATGGTGTCCACCGCTGTTGCCCGCTCGAGTCAGCGGAGCTGCACCGTCAATCCGAAGATCATTACCCTGCCTAAGGAGCCCACAACGAGTCCCTATCTTACGCTGAAGCGCCAGCCGACATCGGCCATGACCAACTTCCGGGTCCGCAAGTCCGTCTCCCAAATGGACTTCAAGGAGGCCCGTCGTACAGGCAACTACAAGATGGTGGCCTATGTGCCCTCGCCGAGCAAGGATGTGCAGGCAGTGTCTGCAGATGGACACGATGCGGCCCTGGTTCGTGTGGCCCCCGAGGGCCAGATAAGCTTCGTGGTCCAACCCGATCAGGATTACCGCTGGGCCAGCCTGCAAATCTCCAATTCGGTGATAATAAAATGCTGGCGCAATCGCCGCGTAGAGATCCGTAATCTCAGACAGCAATTGGAGGACCAAAAGAAGATTGTGAGTATTTCAGGGCATTGGAAATTAAAAAAAGTTGATCGAGTTTTGATCGTTGTGATGTATCTGTTGTATCCCTGTTTCCCAGCTAACGAAAACTCGCAACCAGTTGCACCTCTACACATCTCTGTACGCGGTGGAGCAGCGTAGCAACAGCACCTTGAACGATCAGCTGCAGCAAGCAAATCGCAATGCCGCCGATGCTAACCTCTACTACAGGGAGCTCTACTTGAAGTTGGAAGAGATAAGTGGCGAAAAGTGGAAGCTCGCCGATGAGCTAAAACGGAAGGATCGGGAGATTGAGCACCTGCGCGAGGTGCAACAGTCTACGAACAGCGAACTCCTTCGCGCCAGCGCCGACCAGCAGGAACAGCTGAAGCAGATTTCCCAGCTACAACAGGATTATCAGGAGAGTTTGGGCATCCAGTACGAGCAGTCCAGCAAGCTAGAGCAACTCCAGGCCGAGCTGGAGGCCACGATTGAGATCACCAAAGACATACGCAAAGAAATGAAAAAGACGGAGGAGCTCAAACTCAGCACTGAGGAGAAGTACAAGTAAGAGATCAAAGTACTATATACTCTCAATGGTACATAGATCTGTTAACTTCTCCTTCTGCAGCCAACTACTGGACTACACCAATCAGGTGGAGTGCTCTTCTCAGCAGATGAAGGACCAGGTGGCTTTGCTGCAGAGCTGCCTAGCCGTCACCATGGGGCAGCGTATCCGCCAGTGCCTCATCCAGAAAGAGGTTTACCAGCATGCCACCTACAGCATGCTGCACTTTGTGGCCAACTTTATGCTCCCAGCCAATCCGCCGCCGCCTTCCATTCCACAGGCAATCAGAAAGATCAAGGGAATCATTTGTGCTAAGCTTTATGGGGAGAAGAATGATAACGATATTAAAGATGCAATGTCCTTAAATACCCTTTATGGCGAGAAGAATGATAATGATAGTAAGGATGCGATGTCCTTAAATATCCTGAATGGATCAGGAAAAAACGAGGAGACTTAATCAACATTTATTTATTTAATAGTTATCAATTATTTAGTTCTTTTGTTTGATTTATCTATTTTGGTTGAAGTTACTGTTTAAATTTATATATTACGTTGTACAATAAATGGAACAATACAATACAACAATACAATACATTTTATATTACTTCAAAACTTTGTTAAATAAATAAATCAATAAAGCTGTTAGCAACTGTTCAAACATGAACACTTTATAGTACTTAAAGAACAGATACACAATACTGCTAACACAAAAAAAAAAAAAAAAAAAAATAGAAATCTATAAGAAATACATTATAAGACAACCAGTACCGATGTACCCGTTCCATGAGTCCAGCGATAAAAGGATCGAAATTTCCGAATTAAAGTTCGTTCGAATTTAGGTCTTAACAGCAACCATGTCTATTATGCATGCACTTTATGCAATATATTTATTAAATACTGACAGAATCGGAATCCATTTGGATTGATTTTCCCCTCTATACTAATATATATTATTAGGATAGGGTAGCATGAACCCTGACATTAGCCCGATTTACCCCGTATGCAAACCAATTGCTGGAGAAGACATAGTCACCGGTGGGAAATGGCATGAACATTGACAATTGTTGCAGTACGAAATGGGTGGGCAACTTCTCCACTATTAAATCATGCTGCAAGTAAATAAAACTAATGATTAAGAGACCATCATACATATGTATCGCCCCCGGATACTTGCGTTGTAGGGACACGTATGGTTGATGTTGGAGTACGTCTTGAACAGGCCGAATAGAAATGAAAACACGGGATTCTTCTCCTTCTTGAATACATTACAGCCATCCATAGTCGCGTTATAGCTAATCGGTTGAACGCCGTTCGAGCGTTTATACAATAAAAAATTCACCTTTAATGGAAACGTTTGAAAATGTCTGAAAATGTTTTGGGTTACTATTTTCCGTACCGTAAATTGGGTAACTGGTTTCTGGTGAAGAAGAACCTTGAGTGATATGTACTTATAGGTGCGGTTCTGGGCTTTCATATAGCACTCTCCGAAAGTTGTGAAGTTTCTGTCCAGGGAGGTGCATTTTATATTGGAAAACTCCAGCCGACTGTCGACCTTTAATTGAATCCTCTTCCATTAGTCTCTGGTCCAAGCCTTACAAGGATAGATATACTTGCCGCATTTATGTCGAAGAACAATAAAATAATGGAACACACAATCCAAATGTAGTTTATACTCATTGCAAGTCCGAATCAGCACCTGTGTCACAGAGCAGCGCTTAAAACAAAGTGTGCCGGCGCTTTTTTCAAATCCATTAGTTCCAAATTAACTTCAGACCTATTTAGAATATTACTAATCTCTTTTTTAATAACACTGTGCGACAAAATCGCACCTATGGAATGAATTATGAGTTATGGAATTATAAGAGTGCGGAAAGTCACAAAATCGCGGTTTTAGACTTTATATAAATAATTTTGGGTTTCGATGGCAAATTTCAATTATGAGGAAGTGATCTACTGCATCGTGCAAAATACTAAATCACTGTCGCACAGTGTAATTAACTTGAACGTGATTGAAATGCGAAAAAATGTACCAAACTCATGTCCATACACATGCATAATTTGACCAGCGGAACTAAAGTAGTTTGGATAATTCCAAGGTTCATTGCTCAGTTTAATAACAATTGAAACTGTTCAACGGAACAAAATTGCAAAGAAAATTCAATGTTTTCGAGCTTATATTTCATCGACTATTTAAAACCTTCAATCGTTTTAGTATGACGAGATGATAGAGAATGATTGAGAAGGATCAGATCAAATAATAGATACCTACCTAGAAGAGATAGAGAGAGAGAGGTCATGCGCTCTCATGCGCTCTCTCTATGAACATTATTAAATCCTAAGCCACACTGGAAGAGAGAGATAGAGAGAGAATGAGAAGGCGAAAGAATCAACCATGGGAAATTGTTTTCTTCATCTTTCCTATAAAAATGATCAGATTGAAAACAGATTTGATAGCCCTGCCTTGCGATTCAAAGGGTTGGATACCAAGGACGTGGTATTAGAGGAGTTTGCACACAAAGTAACCATCCTATCTCTGAGATCTATACATATGTATGTCGACTAGAATATGATCAAGAATGCTTATACCATTTAAACAAAGACAATACGCTCAGCAAATGAATTTGCGGCTCAAGAAATCTCAATCTACGTGCAGCTCTGCAATACGAAAAACGTCGTTGCATACAGCACAGAATTGTATGGGTGTTACTCATCTTAGTGCTTTATTGTCTTTGGTTTCAGCTTGAAAAATAAAAACCAATGTTTTGCTAACTCTGTGAGAGAAAATACAACCACCATTGATTGCCTGACGAGGCAATGCTGTAATCCATTTCAGTACAAGGTCTCTATAGACAGCTTTACGTATACATATTGTTAAAATAAGTTTAGACCTTTTCTATTGCTATTCATACTTCTAAAACGATTAATTTATTCATATTTAAAAAACATTAAGCCTACGAAAAAAACACACATTTTTCAATTTGCATTTAAATTAATTACTAAAAACACTAAAACAATCAATTTGATGACGACCAGGTCGATAAGGGTTAATGCTTAATCATTTTCCTCCTCCTCCGTCTCCTCCGCTACTTTATTTATTTGTTTGCTGGTTTTTGTAAGGTATTACGTAGATATCGATAGATTGGATATTTGCAGATCTTCCGAATTGAGGCGCAGTATCTGCTGATCCTCTGAGTTGATGCGAACCAACTGCTCGCTGTCGAAGCTGAGCAGATTGCTGATCGTTGGACCATTATCCGGTTGGTTGCTCGCATTTGTGTTATTGGTGTTGTTGCTGTTGTTATTGGTATTGTTGTTGGTGTTGTTATTGTTGTTGTTGGGATTGTTGGGTCCGTTGTTATCATACTGATGCATGGACGGAGCATGTTGTTGCTGCTGCAACTGCTGCTGCTGCTGCTGGTGGAGTGTGTGCTGATTGTGCTGTGGACAAAGACATTCAATGAAACGGATGATATAAGATCTAAGTCGGTCTACAACAATAACTCACCAAATGATTTGTGGACAAATTCCATTGCAGGTTGCCGCCTGGGCCCGCTCCGCCACCGCCACCGCCCGATGTCAGGAGGTTGTGCATCGTGAAGGGATTGTTGAGATTGCTAAGATTGTTGCTGTTGTTGTTGTTGGTGTTGGTGGCGGGTGCTGCAACTGCTGCCGCCGCTGCTGCTGCTGCCACAGCCGAGAACTTGCTCTCCCAGTGGCTGTTGCCAGTGTTACCAAAGGGATTGCCATGGAATTGCATAGCTTGTTGCTGTTGCTGCTGCTGCTGTTGCTGATGTTGCTGTTGCTGCTGCTGATGTTGCTGCTGCTGTGCCAGGACCTGCTGCGTGAAGGGATTGTAATTGTTGCCCAGCTCTGTTGCACCATATTGTTGCTGCTGTTGTGGTTGCTGGTGTTGTTGTTGCTGCTGCTGCTGTGGGTGGTTGGGCGACATCATCTGCTGCTGTCCATTGGTGGGCGTGGCAGCCAGATTGTAGGGCGAGGGTGTGCTGTTGTGGTTGTAGTTGCTCGACGGCGACAGTGGCTGTGGTGAAGGCGTCAACTCCGGAGGAGCCCGATACAAGCCAAAAGGCTGCGGTGAGGTATCTGCAGAAGACATTTATAAATATATAGAGTGGATATGGTAAGCCATCAGGAAGGTAATCTCTCACTCACCTCGCGGTTCCGTTTTGATGGGCGGTATGTTCTGAGCATTCCAACAGTTCATGTTATTCTGTCCTAAAGAGGCAGAAAAGAGCAAAAAATTAGCATTAAAAAACTACAAATAAATTAAAAATAAAATAAAACAGCCCAGAAAACAAGTTAATACAAAGCAACAAAGAAGGAAAACATCAAATGAGGAAAGCCTTACAAAATGTTAACTAAAGTGCACCAAAAATATTGTTAATTGCTGGACGCTTAGCAAATTAATATTGTTTCATATTAAATCAAAAACAAAGCATCTACATATTTATCCTAAAATCTCAAAAAAATTAAGGTAAAATTAAATTATTTTCTTCAATTTTCGTGCATATTTTAAGGTCATTTGCTATCCACAAATTGTGAAAAATCAAGCCTTTTGTCGAAACATTTATCCTAAGAAAACAGCAATTAGGAAGAGGGTGAAGAACATTAATTAAAGGTCTATAAATAGTTAATTATTAAAAAGCAAAAAGGTCCAAAATAAACTTAAATTAAGAAATACGTTTCAGAGAATGTGAACAAAATGGTCACAAATGTTTACATCTATCACAAGTACACAAAAAAAGGATATAAATATTAAATAGTTACAAAAAAAAAAAAGAGTTTAAAAGCAACTGAAACGGAATTCTTAGAAGAAAAGAAAATAATTTTAATGTAATCCTAATTTATAAATTAACCAAAGATAAAAAAATGTATCTATCATGCAATAAACAAAACATCAAACATCAACAAATTAAACAACATTTTCATCAAGAGCACTCGGAAACTGCAGAATAAAACATACTCAGAGAAAAAGAAAGACCTTCCTTGAAAGCACGGAAAACCCTGAGCAAAACTTACTTCAATCAAAGAACCTTTTCAGTGCAAAATAAAACCATCTTCTTTAAAGTATTCGAATTTGATTCAACAATTTTTGGTATTTGGTTTTCTGTTTTATTAAACTATAATATTTTATATAAAATATTTGTTTGTTTGTTTGTTCAAACATTCCATTCCATTCCATATATATATAAAAATATCAAATAGTATCATTCGCATGTAAACGAGTAGAAAAGCGACAAAGGTTTTTTAGTTGATTTCAAATCAATTTCTGTAACCACAGTATCAATATCAATAGTATTGCTATAATTTCGACTAGATTTATATATCAATATATCAAATATATATTTTAGGTATCTCTCATATCATTTATTTGTAGTGTTTTGTGTGTGTGTGTGTGTCTGAGTGCCTTGAATGAGTGCTTTCTAATATTTTCTAATAGTCTATTCGAGAAATACATCATCAGAGCAGATGAATCGTTAAGTTAAGTCTTTGGTATACCGAAAACAAGCATCGAATATATCATATATTCGATTAGGTAGGATCAGTTTGTGATGTCCGGGACATCTCAAGACAAAAGTTATTTCCAATCAAATTAGAGATTCCAACACACAGTAAAAAACGACACTTGCCCCAAAAGCTGGGAGCAGAGACAGAGACTTCCACCAGCACCACAACCAACAAAAAAAGGGACAGGACCCAACACCAGAATGTATAGTAGGTAGAAGGAGGACAACAGAGTCTACAGGTAACTTACTGCCATCCTGGTGGTCGTTCTGTAATTGCTGCTTCTGCTGCTGCTGCAGCAGTAGGTGCATGGGATCACCGCCAGTCTTCTGACGTTTCCGCCTCAGGTGTGCTGGATCTACAAAACAAAATATACACAAAGGTTGCAGTTGCTGTTTAGGATACAGGACTCTTTCGATATTCGATATTCCTGGGAAATCATCAAGAGATTTCACTTAAATACAAAATTCAGTTAGGTCTCCTGTGGGACCTGGACAATAACAAATCATTTAGCACCCAGCACAGAATAAATGTTTCTCTCTGGGTCTTATGCGGCTGTATCGCGGCTTACAAAGTACGAGTGTTATCCTCAGATAGCTGGGATACGTTTAGCACAATTATCAATTCTAAAACAAATACAAAATTTTGGAGGGCCCCTGAGCCGAAAGATGCTTTCAGCCGCCCTCCGACAAATGGACAATTTATGGTTCTAGTCGGGGCTTTAGTTTTCCTTAAATATTCCCCCATGGCGGGAGGAACCCCTCTTTTGCCTGGGGTATTATTTTCTTTGAAAAATATTTGTATCCCCAATCGTTAGATTAGTCGTTGGATTTCCTTCCTTCGTATTCCTAAAAAAAATATAGCAAATTTCCTCCTGGACTGCTCCTAGTTGAGGCCATTTGCAGCCGCCAGGCGCTTGGCAACCTGCTCAGGCGTGAGGATCTCCCCAGCATCGACGGGGGCATAGTAGGCGGATGTCTCATCGAACTCGCTGGCCGCCGCCAGGGGAGGCACACTCGTGTACAGGGCAAAGTGCTCCGCCTCTGTCAAGTCCAGATTGGGGTCCAGCTGAACGTTGAAGTGACCCTCAATGGAGCTGACCAGATTGTGGAGGCTCTGACGGTCGGCAATGGCCACCAGCTCCATGCCGCCCTCGAGGATGGGTATCTCCGCCAGCTGCAGGGCCGAGGCAGTGCGTCTATCCAGGGCACCGCCCACCGTAATGGTGCTGGACTGGGAGTAGGCCTCGTTGGGCGAGTGGTGGGGCAGGCTGTTGGCGCTGTCGCCCTTCAGGGGTATGTGCACCACATCGGCGTTGAGATAGGCCGGCCGCTTGCCCGACACACTGCTCACACTCCTGCCCACGGGTTTGCCCAGCTTCAGGGGCTTCTTGGCCCCTCCCGTCTTGACCGGACTGGACTTGCTGGGCGACTGTGCGGGAGCCGCACTCTTCGATGATCTGAGCGAGGCTCTCATCGGATCCTGCATGCTGAAGTGCCCAATGCTGGGCTCCCGGCTGTTGGCCTTCGAGTCCAGGTGGGAGATGCTGTCGGCAGGGGTTTGGGCCAGGTCGGGCTTGCTCTTGCGCCGCGAGAAGAGCTTCGAGAAGAAGCCGGGCTTCTTCTGACGGGGCAGGGTGTTGAAGTTGGGATTCTTGGGCGTCGGAGCTGGCGGCAGGCGCTTGGTGGGCGGCAGGGAATCCGCTGGAGCTGGAGCTGACTTGGTGTTGGCCTCGATGGAACGGTTCTCCGCATTGCTGTCCTGCTTGCGAATCCTCTTCGGAGGCAGCGGCGGCAGCTTCTCCTCCTCCGGAGCGGTCACGTGTACGGGCAGCGGTGTATTGGTGGCAACTGGAATCGGAGGCACTGGCCTGTGGGTCGATGTGAGTGACTGCGAATTGATCTCCACGGGGTCGTAGTGCTGATGGGCATCTTCCGGGGCACACTGCGACATGGGCGGTGTTGGCGGCATGATGTCGTCCATGGGTATCAGCACGGGATTCTTGAAGGCAATCTGTAAGCTCGTATAGGTGGCAGCATCATCGAAGCTGTCCTCCACCTGCATGGGCGGATGACCGCGGTCCAACTCCTGCTCCAGGCCACCGCCAGCCAGCTCGTTCTGCAACGTGTTGTTGTAGGTGTCCCGCTGCACCTTGTAGTCCGTGTAGATCTCGTCCAGCTCGGCCACCTGCTCGAGCAGCTCGTTAAGGGTCTTGTCTTCGTCTGTGGCCTGCAGCTGCGCCTCGATGGCTGAGTCCAGGACATCGCCCTCCATTTGTGTGGGACTCGGTTCATGGGGCTGCTGTTCGATCTCGTTCGATTTCATCCATTCGGTGATCTTGTCGTTGGCTGTCAGTGGCCGTGGCTCGAGGCGCTGTCCCAGTTCCAGTTGCTCCAGCTCCCGCACCTTCTCGTCAATGATCGTATCAATCTCCTTCTCCTGCTCTGACCGTAGACGTTCAGCCTCGGCTTCGGCTTCGGCATCTGCTGCCTCCATATCCTGCGGAACTTGATCGGCCACTGTTTGATCGGCCACTGTTTGATCGGCCACAGTTTGATCTGGTACAGACTCTGCCACAGAAGACGGTTCTTCCTCAACTATAATCTGATCTGGAACAGCCACCTCTAGAGGCGACTGCTCCTCCAACTTGGGTGTATCCAAATCGATGACCTCAATCGTGGGCGCCTCCCGCTTGGCATCCAACGTGAGGATCTGCTGAAAGAGATCTTCGTCCGGCTTCCGCTTGAGGTGCCGGTGAACGTTCCAGAACGTGTGTTTACCTGAATCCAATGGCACGTACTCGAAGGGCAGCGACTCGCTGGTGACTCCATCCGATGGACGACGTAGCTGAATGAAGACCTTGGGAAACCGAATTAGTTAGTTGGAAATACCTCAAAGAGCAGGATCGACAGGATCGACATACCTTGGCTGGTTCTGTGATGTCCAGCGTATGATATCGGGGCGTCTTAAAGGTAATGGCAGTCTGCTTGTGCACATCCGTGTGCTGAAAATCACCGAAAGCCTCCCAGACACTCTGTCCGTTCTTCTCCTCGAAGAACCGCACCGAGATGTCCTCCTTGGCCACCTTCTCGCAGAGCAGGATGATCTGGGTGTTGCCCAGCACAGTGGCCGAGCAGCTGCACAGCCGACAGATGACCAGATCGGACATGGCCTTCTTGTCGAAGATCGGCTCGGATACGACCGGCGGCAGGGGCGAGGTGAAGCGTCCCTTCTGTTCGCTCTCCATGAATACTTGAAAACACAATCGGACCGAGTTCAAATCGATGCTCGAGGGCTGGAAACGATGCGAGAAACCAGCTGTAAAGGTGGAAATATTATAGAGCGTGTTCTTTGTATATAGAAGATATATCTTCACTCACTCTTAAAAGGATCGACGCGTATCTCCTCGCGAGCCTTGAGGGCCGCCTCAATGTCCTTCTTCTTGACGCACTGAATCCCCAAATTGCTAAACACGGCCCGCATGGTTTCGCTGTTGATCTCCAGAGTGCAGACGCCCTTCTTGCAGCCCTCCTTGCCCACCAGATTGTGAGGATGTGGACTGTGGAAAAAGCACACAAATTAGTATCCCTAGATCTGGCATAGAACGCCCACTGCACTCACCGATAGGGTGTGTCCTTGGTCACGCAGGAGACGACAACTACGGCACGTCCCTTGTAGCCCACAATCTCGATGGTTGGGTACGTCTTGTTCTCCGGCGTGGAGTTCACTCCGGGTATGGAGCCTGCCGAACGGCCCTCGCACTCGTAGCGGAATCGCAGGGCCTTGCCCGCCGGCTGCTCCGTAATCTTGACGTACGGTTTCTTTCGCACGTTCTTCGTGGACTGTGACAGTTGCTGCTGCTGCTGCTGTTGCTGCTGCTGCTGCGGCAGCCCGTTGTAGTTGAGACTCTGCTGCCCATCAACCGCCGGACCACCAGGGCCGGCAGCGGCAACATTGTTCTGGTTGGGAAACATTTCGTGGCCAAAATATTAACTGCAAAATGAAAAGGGGAGAAAAAAATTATAGACCTTGATGTTGATTTTCTAAGTTATTTAATTTAATTTAATTTAAATCAGTGCTCGGCACGAATACACTCAAGTGCGCTGGTGTATGTAGCAAATACCCGAACATGCCTGCGGGAGAAATCGGCTTTTTGAATTGATTTGAAAATATTTAAAACATCCTTTTTGAATCTCTTAAGCGAAAGGAAAAATCTTTTAAATTTGCATCCATTTTCATTACAATTACAAATAGATTCTAATAAATTTTGTGCCAATTTCGTTCTGCACACAGACCTTTTTTCAGCTTTGAAGAATTGTTTGAATAATGAAACGGCACGCCTGCCAGACACCGCCAGACGATGACGATATTAACCAAAAATAATGTTGTATGTTCACTAGTTATATGCAGCTATAGGAATATCCATATATATCTGATCCTATATCTAGAGATGACCAAGAACTATGACGAACCGCAGCGTAAAGCGTCTGGCATGGAACTGAATACAAATGTATCTGAAAGAACTCTCTGCCCGAGAGATGGACAGCCGAAAAGATACAGATACTCGCGGTTATCGGTGATTAGCGGGCGCTTGTGTGGGCGTTTGTGTACAATATTCCGACAACATTAATTGCACTATTTAGGGGTCATTAAGTGTAGTATTTGTTGTTCGCTCGAGATCTGCTGCAGACTGCAGTGGGGGATATGTACATATGTATTTACGCCGGGTACATGTACGTGTACGGGTCCGGTCTGGTCCGGCCACAGCGCTCCGGGTGCGCTGTTTAAAAATAACATTTTGCGTAACGCGTAACGCGACTGCGGCCACAAAGCGACAAAATCCACCATCCTCCCAGAAAGAGAAAAAGAGAGGTAAGTACTCTATATACCAGGTATACTATATATATGTGTATATAGAGGTGTCTGTATATATAGATCTCCTCGCAGACTGGCCTCCTCGAAGCTTGGAGCTTTTCTTTTGGCAAGAGTTTGTTCCAAACAAAACACATTTTATCAATGATGGGATGGGATATAGGATTGGGGGGGGGGGGGCATTGTCAATGCTGCTTCTGGTGATCATTCCGATATACAGATACTATATAGCATATACGATATATGTACATATGTACGAGAAAGTATGACCTCAGAGTTTTCTCTCGGCTTCGCTGTTCATGTCTAGACATTGGTCTGCCATCGCTAGAAGACGTCAATGGCTGACAAAACTAATGCCCCGTCCATCCGTGCATTGGTCCGATCTGCTCTGATCTGAACTGAACCGAACCGAACCCATGGGGTGCCAATTTCTCTATAGAGGGATGTATGTATCTTGTATTCCGCACTTATCGCATGCAAAAGAGTTATAAAACAGGACTCCAATTACAAGGAATTCTATGAGTTATACATTGCTCATAAATGTTTAACAGGAATTCCAGGGATTGATTGATTTTTATATATTTATAAACTGAACAATCGCTTATGCATTTCACCAAAGAATTACAATATGTTTCTTGTGCTGGAAAAGTGAACTCAGAAATGTCAAACTCGTAGTTAATCACAATTAATCTGGTAATTAATCAGCACTTCATTTGTTTTTTGTTGTTGCTTAGGGTAACTGAACTTTTGATGACTACATTTAGTCATTCAGAGTAAGTCGTTTCATGTACGCAATCCAACATCGGAAGAAACTGTGATATCTTTTATGTGCTATGCGTAATATTATTATGACGCACTTCCTTAAAAGTAATCTCTAAACAAATTGGACATATATTTATGTATGAACATATATTATGCATCTTACATATGCATATGCATTGTTCATCTTACATACAAGCATTTTTTAGTGGATTCTAGGAATGAATTGTCCCATAGAATGGTCCCCCATAACGTGCAATGACTGTACCATCAAGTGGTCCAAGCCGAAGCTTGTTTCGCACGGACCCCGAATCCCCAACCCCGTAGGTCATTGCCGAATGTCGAAATACTTATAAAGAATATTTTGAAAATATTCAAATAATACTTTATCTTATATGGTTTTTAATCTACAAATTCAAACATAAATAAATAAATAACAGACCAAGCAAATAGGAATATATTCGTAGAATAAGAATAATTGTATCTGAAAATTCCCATAGCTAGCGAGAACTATCTTTTATTTAGTTCAACATTTGTTGTGAGCTTATCGAATTGATGTAGGGACATGCGTATGTACATACACAAATATACATGAGTTTTCCCCTAAAAGAATTCGATTTTCCGATCATATTTTTCGCAGCTGTCAAATGCTTTTTGTGCGTCAATTAAAGCATTTTGGTATATAAATCATGCCCCGAACCAACTGTCCCATAGAGGAGGACACCAGTGATAATTAAATGGGGGGAAAATCTCCTTTGAACAGTACCACGTGCTGTCTATATCCACTGATTGTCAAACGATCTCGAAAAGACAAAAATTCGATTCAAAATTGTTTCGCATGTTGCACAAAAGATTAAAGCAGAGATTACGTCACAGAACTATTTGCATTTTGAAAAGCATTTTTGAAAAGCCAATTGGAGGGAAGCCAACAAATGTAAAATATAAATAAGATCTAGTTAAAATACGAATACTGTGGGAACATATATCCATATATGATCATTTGGAAGATCATTTAACTATAAATCAATCACCTTTCACTTATCACGGCCAAAACACACACCAAACAAACACCGATATCACTACGGATTTCCTTAGTTCACAATATTTCTTATAGCTTCCACAGATTTATAATTTATAATTATAGCATTATTTCACTTGTTCACACACAGAGTTTTGGGTTTTTTATCTCTATATATTTTTTGTATATATATAATATCTATAATGAGAAATATTTCTTCAGTGGACCGGAAAACCACACACCACACAGAGCAAACGCGTCTTGAGTACTCGCCTAATGTCTGAACACTGAACCGAGCAAAATGTTTTTCGAGAACACAAAAAAAACAGAACAGAAAAACACTCACAGAATTCTTTAGGCACGCCTCTGACCAGCAAAAGTTTTGTCGTCGTCGTCGTCTTCGTCGCACTGTCGTTGTCGTAGAGGAAAAGCTCTCTGCTATTTTTATTTCCCTTAATTTGTTAAAATTCTATATAGTATTATGCGATGTATGCGAGTATCTCTGCTTGTGTTTTGTGTCGTGTATTTATTGCTGCTGCTTCCAAGGAATTTTCATTCTCGTCTCGCGGCAGTTGTCCCAATTTTTTTACCAGGGAAATACACGGGGGAAAATGAAATGAAAACTCAATTACCGATGTCAATAAACTTTAGCTTTAGCTGGCAAATTGTGTAAACAGTTCAATCAATAGATAGATCGATCGTACATGTGTTCTTTAGACACAAAGTTAAAGCGATTGAAAGGCAAACGTTATCGACCCAACGAATTATAGTATGAAACGTTTTATGACTCAAGGCCACAATTTCGTTTATGGAGAGAATAAATCAGAATACTCGTTGACCACAATCAATATAAACAGTAAAGGAAAATAACTTATAGGTATAAATGATTCACCCAACGCTAATTAAAATACTTATTTTATGAGAACAAGATGATTTGCAACATTTGGTGACCACAAACGCAGATAATAAACAACATTTGGTGACCCCGAGCAATGCTAGCTGGAGATTTAAGCGTGACCACAGTCTGAGGATAATACATTTCCCTCAATGTGCAATTTCCAACATCCCATCGAAGCTGAGTCACATTTCGTTCAAAGGAAATGGCACAAATGCGACTTATCTAAGCAAAAGATGCAAAGGTATCTAAAAATTACCATAAAATGCATCAACAGGGAGGGAAACTGTTTGTTTTTGTATTGACTATAAACAAATTATTCAAGTACATCTGCATATATGCATATACATATATACCGTATGCAATAGGCATATGGCTTGGCTTTAAGGTATATTGGCATTTCCGTTTCAATAGCCAACAAAAAACCAAAGGCACTTGTCAACGTTTGGCGCCAGTTTCTTGAAAGCTCTCTGACGATTCCGAAAGAATATAATAATTAGATTTATGCTAGGAGAATGGGAAACACAAATCCGTATAGCCTATAGGGTGCGGGTACGTTTGCCAAAATGAACTGTGCAGATTTTTAATAAACAAAATATTCCCAGTCTTTCCAAGAAACACCATGAGTCACAGCGAAAATCTATATGGGATCTATATACTAGAATAACATTGAAATATGCCAGGAATTTGCTCGTGTGCCACTCACTCGTGTGGGCGGCATCATTCACCAATTGCGTGACTTTTGCCCACGGGAAAACAGGCACAACGGGAATAGGTCAGTTACCCTGGAGGACTTTTCGAGATCCAATTATATGAGCAAATATATTTGTAATATCAATTCCATACACAATTTATGATCGAAACCATATAGAGATTATTATGCCCGTTAGCGGCTAAGCAAAGGCAAATGCGCTACCGTTTAGACGACCCATCATCAGATATGGCCAGCAAAGCGTATCGTCCCGACAGATAATGCCCAGGTGGAGAGCGTATAAATACCGAAAACACTGCTCGATGATAACAGGCGGGAGATTGCAAATATATAAATAGAGTAGAATAGAATACCCCCCTCTAGTAGCGATGATAGCGTGATGAATATTTAATGGTTTGATAAAGGCTCCTCGAAGCGCTCACGCTACCATCTCTAGCATCAAACGCCACCTGATAGATTGTTACTAAACAAAAACGCGTATGGATTTCGCAAACCATAAAATTGATTAATAAAAGAACGCTTCCCTCCGCCGGTCAGAGCCGGACCCTCTCCACTGCAAAGTTCGTTTTTTGGCAAAAATTTGAAAAGTAAATAAACAAAATAAAACAAAAACATTTCGTTTCGATCATTTAATATGCTAATTTTATGCAATTTTAATACCCCCCCAAAAAAATAAAAAGAAAAGGTTCTTCTGGCGCCAGCACTACAAATTAAGATTAAGATCAACATCAACATCAAAGTAGAGGCAGCAAAAATTCCTCAACTCTTGGGCCGCCCCTGAAAACGAGTTACCAAATCTTCCAGACACAGACCAAAATGTTGTTTAACGATCGCTGGCGTCAAGCAATTTACAGCTCAAATAAAAATAAATAACTGTTGTGCTGACAAATCGATGGAACTAGTTCCGAATCTAGAATCTAGAAGAGGGTTCTTTAGATGGGATTGACACATTTACTGGACATATAGGAAGAGATTTGGGAATATTTATAAAGAGAATTTAAATATTAGAGCACAGAACATGATGTTTACCAATATTTAACATATTAATCGATAAGATTAGTTTCAATTGTTTGAACAAGAATAAATATTACATCTGTAAAATGTATAATTCTTGGGGATATTTCCAGGAACATGCAAAAGATATTGTAGTTTTGGGATAGAACTTTAAAAGGTTTCACCCTAAGCGTTGTTTGACAAACAGAAAGTTAATCGTATAAGACGTAAAGTGTGGGTAGTTCTATACTTTTGAGGAATATGTAAATATTCATCACTTCACAATTATAATGCTCACACTTTGATATGATATTTTACTCTTCCATCGGCAAACACTACAGAAACACAGATGTAAGCACACCTACACTTGTACAAATAGATTTCCTAGTGAATGAGAATTTGCAGAAAGAGGGCTTTACCCACCTCCGGCGCACTGTATCAATCACTGTGGGATTAGCATATGGGGAAACTACCATGGAAATGGGATTGGATAGCATCATCTATTGACTTGGCCTTAGATCTGTAAGCACTCACAATCGTACGTACACTCGAGCTTTGAATATCGTAGATGACTTTGCTAAAATCACAAAACGCGCGCTGTACTTTTCACTCGTTTTCAGCACTTTGGATATGAGTCAGCAGCAACAGCAACAGCAGCCGGTTTCCATTTGCAGTTTTTTTTTTTAAATTGCACCGAATTAGCTAAAAGCCTCTCCATAATTACCTGTAAATTAAGCCAAGGACCGACCAGTTAACACATGATGAAGGTTTTTTTGTTTTTTTTTTTGTCCACACAGAAATATTATTAAATATTATGGTTTGATTTGGATTTGATTCTTCTTTGCCGAGAAAACACAACGAAACGAAACGAAACGTAACGAAAGGGAAATAATACCGTTAGCCGTTAGCCGACAGCACAACCGTAAACGCATCGAGTCGATCTTAGAATGAAACAATTGAAAAACTTCTCTGTTCTGTTCGGTTCGGTTCTGTTCTGCTTTTGGACCTCTGCTTTTGCCGGAAAAACAAATGCAAGTGTAAGGCAGAGAGACGGTCGCCCGAAGCAGCGCAGAGTGGAAGGAGGAAAAGGCGAACCGAACTGAAATGAACTGTGCTGAAAGCGAATTGACAAAAAAGCTTTCCCCCCACCACCCCACACACACACACACACATGCTCGTGCTCGTAAGAAACTTTCGTTTGTGACAGCCAGCGCAGCGCGCTGGCAGAGGGCGACAGAGACAGGTGGAAGCAGTACAGCAACTACGCTGCCATGCCATATACACAGGTGTTTTGGTTATTGTTTCGGTTTATCGTTTGTGTTAACGGTAGAATATTTAATGCGCAGAAGGGGCTGCAGTTGTAGTGCAGACGGGGAGAGAGAGGACCGACCGGACCGTCAAAAGCTTGGAGGAGTTACACTGCAAAAGGAATTTAGGCGCAAAGTTTTGTTATTCCTCGTTAGGTTAGGTTCTGTTGTTTTCGTTTACAGGAGAACAGAAAACACACAAATATTTTGAAGCAGCTGCTTTTGTTACGACACACATTCGTAGGCAAATGGGAACTAATAAACTATGGAATGTAAAATAAACAGTGAAAACTCTCGAGATTCCCTACCCTCCCTATCCCCATCCCCATCTCCATCCACTACTGTCCACCACTCTTTGCACCACTCATTTGCATGGCATTCGGTCGCCCCCAATGCCAATGCAGGTGGGTAGATGGCTTAGATTTTGAGGCAACTCAATTTACACCTTTTTCCAAAGGAACTTCTGGCCTCCATCGATCACTCCCCAAAAGAAAATCGCACTACAAGGCTGGAGAGTTCATTGCATTTCGTTCTCGTGTGGCAGCTAAAATCGCTAAAAATTCCCTCCAGCTCCAGTGCCAGCCCCACTCCAGTGCCTAAAAACGATTAAGTGACTGATTAAAGGAATACCCTCATCCAAGGTACGCTGACTTTTGGCTTTGGAAGCTTTTGGGATTATACTAAATCTGGAATATGCACGCCTACCAGCTGAATGGTATCTATTATTTTTAGCGATTATATTACTGGAACAATTATATGCATTTCCATTGAAATAATAGTAAATTTATCGATGAATATTCCAAATTCAATCCAATATTCGATTTTTCTGGGTCAAGCATCCCTTGACTTTGTGTTTGAACTTATTCAGAACTGTCAACCCAAGGAGCCTTTGGAAAAACTGTAATCATTTATTAGTTTCTTTTATTCCGACAGAGACAAACGGTAACTGTGCTGAAAATTAAAAGGAAAACTGGAGAAACAACAAAATATACATGTAAGTACGCTTCATAATTCAGAATTAGAATCTGGTGGACAGTGCACAATTTCCCCACGGTTCTCAGAAAAATGAATGATATGCAGAGCGAGCGCCTTGAGGACTATCTATCGCAGCTTCGAAGCCTTAAATGTGGTGTGCCTATTCCACCCCGGAATGAGCCCAAGGTCGAGCCGGTGAATGGGATCGTACAGCCGGCAGTGATGCCGCCGGCCAATCGCAAGGGAAGATTGACCAATCTGACGAAGAAATTGAGGACCGTGGTGGATGTGATGATACGCGCCAAGTCCTCTTACCAATTTCGCCATCCCGTGAACGCCGTGAAGCTTCAGGTGTTCAACTACCACAATCTGATCGAGAGGCCAATGGACTTGTACACCATCAAGAAGAGGCTGGACAATTGCTATTACTTCAGGGCTGCGGAGGCTCTAGAAGATCTAATACTAATATTCAGCAACTGCAGGACCTTCAACAGTCCCGATTCGCCTGTCTTCCACGAGGCCGTTGCTCTGTGCGACCTCCTCTGTGCCCGCATGGCGAAGCTCCATGTGGACTCTAACCCTGAGATTGAGGAGGAACCGAAAAAAAGGATCAAATCTTGCCAGAGCTCTGTGCCGTTTCGCCCACCGGCAATCAAGACTCCGGCATTTCCTGGACCTTCGACTCTCCAGCGTAGTCAGGCCCGCCCTCGAGCCCGACGAGATGTGGCCCTAGTTGAAGTTCGACCCAAAATCGCAGCCATCGCCGCCCCCCATGCGATTAAGTTTCCCCTCGAAGCAAATGAGTTGTTCCCGCCATCGCACTATACGGCAGGCGGTATTGTCTATGACGGCACTTCGGTCGACTACGAGATCGAGCGTTCGCATAGCCTGGGTTTGCTTCGGGCTCTGCAGCACAGACGGCATCAGCGGGCCTGCTGGGCATTCAACGATGCGAGTCTGTGGGAGAAATGCTGCGAAAATCCAGACTTCGATCACAACGATGACCCCCTGGATTGGGAAAAGCTGCACACACTGCTGGTGGGGGATGCGTTTGTGAGCTTCGACTGGTTCCTGGCCAACATACAGAAGATGCTGGAGAACGCAATGTCCTGCTTCACGATCAATCCGTCCGTTCGCATGGCGGCGATAAGGACCCAAGCCCTTGTCAATAGGCTGAAACCCAGATATCTGGAACGGATTACTCTAGCAAAGGCGAGGGCACTGGCAGTGGTTCGCTTGAAACATGAGGAGAAACTTGTAACTTCATTAAGTGACGAATAAATATACCAAGATGAAATATTCAATAAAGTATAAAGTTTCATTATATTTTTATTCAAAGAACAATTCAAGCTGATAAACATGTAGGTTGATTCTGTACCAAGAAAACTCTTAATAATCGCATTAAGATTTCCCAGAGCAAGCTGTCTTATCTTTAGACTGGAATCGCAGGGGGACTCACCTTACAATCAAGGAGTGATCTGACAACGTTTTATAGGCATTGATCACTCGAGTGGATTACAGATGAAAAGCACCTGAAAATTAACGCGAACTTTTTAATACACTCGTACTATGTAGATTTTTCCATATACACTCGTTTATTTATTTTGCTTTTTATTTAGTTTTCCCCCATGCCTTCATGAGTGCCGTTATGTAAATTAGTTGGATTCTAAATAAGCCATTTATTTATGGTTAACAAAAATTCCTTTTAATGTTAATACACAGAAACACTCAGACACACACACAGACACATGAGCTCAGGCACAGTCACAGCAACTATTACAGAAACCGGTTTGCATATTATTTATATAGATAAATACTCTTTTTTTCTTTTTTTTATAATTTTTGCGCGATAAAACGAGCACGAGAACAGAGTGCGATAATATCAAAAGAAATATCAGGAGAGCGAGAGCGAAAGAGAGAGAACAGAAACTACAGCAAAAGTCAAGACGAAAGCGAGAGCGAGCAGCCATATGTGAGAGACGACAGCCACAAGCAGAAAGACAGACAGATAGAAAGAGAGAGAGG
Source organism: Drosophila affinis (assembly GCA_037356375.1). Taxonomy (NCBI): domain Eukaryota; kingdom Metazoa; phylum Arthropoda; class Insecta; order Diptera; family Drosophilidae; genus Drosophila; species Drosophila affinis. The sequence goes on from CM074800.1 coordinate 38,990,438, forward strand.
GAGAGAGAGAGAGAGATCGATCGGCACGCTCTTCAGGTACGATCTTATAATGACGTTCTTCTGGGGAATTCCGGGCTTTATGCTTATGCGATCATCATCAGGCTTTGTTTTTGTTTTTAAACAGTGGCGGCGGATTTAATTTTCTTAATTTGTTGCTCTCCTCCTACCCAATCATACATATCATATGTATGTCGTGTCTCTCTCTCTCTCTCTCTCTCTCTGTCTCTTTAGCTTTGTTTTATTATGGTAATAGTGGGGAGGACAAACAACGACGACAAATTGTCGATGTGCGTCGGGTAATCTAATCGGTAAAACGTTCAATTTTAATCGAAATTATCAATACGTGTGCCGTTAAAAAAAGGCTTTTGGTTGGTTTTTATCATGTACGCGCACAGACAGTGGCGGTGGTTGGTTGCTTTTGCTTTTGCCATCAAGTGAAACTTGCTTTGCTCCACTCAATTGTACATTTCATGCATCTTTTATATTTTGTCAGTACTTTTCATTTTCATTTTATTTGTATCTACAAACTTTGTTCAACACTCTGGGCACAGGTTTTTGTCTGGTATTTTAACTGTCGCAAGACAGGCAGTCAGAAAGAGAGAGCTTTAAGCGCGCGCGATAAAAAGCGTCGAGACCAACGGCGATATATGGGAAAGAAAGACGACACAAAACGAGTTAACGCACGAGTTAGTTACACGCACAACCGATCACGACGGCAGCGAATTGAAGACTCAAGACTTGCGGGAAAGAAACCGAAACTTTCAATACCGTAGACAGACGGACACTCACGCCATTAAAAATACCGCAAAACTCGCAAAAGCTTTCGCGCTTGATTGGGAGGAGTTGGTTGGATTGCTGTCAAAGCACACACAAATACAAAGATCTAACTTTTGAGCGGTCCCAAGAGAGTCCAAGATAGCAGCGAGCTGACTCTGAGTCGAGAGAGTGGCGACGGCGTCACGAAAAAAGATCGGAGCGGAGCAGCTGTGCTGAGTCACGTAGTTGAATGCAAAAGCAAAACAATCGACGGACTTTGTGGGGGCAGGCCAGGCAATATTTTGACGCAACAGCAGCCTAACAACACAACTCACTCGTCGTTTTTCTCAGTGTAGTGCGGCTGTGACTCATCCTCGCGGAAAAGCTTTTCTCGCGTTTTATGAATGAAAATACTGGGACGTCTCTGTGTCTGTGCCGCTGTGAGCGGAGTATCTGTGTGGGTTTGACTCATCCTTGAATCGCCCATTGGGAGAGGCCTGATTCAGCGTCGGATTCCTGGAAAAAGGACACATTATCCTGCGCCGGCATTTGTTGTGGCATAAATTTTTCAGCTCCCATAGAGCCCAATGTGACTCACTCCGGTCCGGGTTCGGCATGCCACTGCTCCAGCCGGAGCAGCTCCGGCTCCAACTTTCATTTTCCGGATGAACTCTGGCATTCGAGATGCCAATTTCCATGGAAATTGATAAGTAGCTGATTCACGCAACAAGGGAGGGCAGCAGCACGCAGCTCACTGCCACCGACGTAAATGTTTTAAGTAGCGCTGATTAGTTGCCATTTGATAATGAAAATATTATTGATTTAAAATGGGACATTAGTGGGTGATAAGATGCATCGGCTTTTGTCACGTTCTTGAGATAATGCAAATTATGGCTGGGAATTCCAGGAAATATATGATGTTCGCTATACATCAAGAAAAAGCTCCCTTGAGTTGATATGAGATTTTGGGGTAAGCCACATTTTTTCGTTCGTTCGTTAATGTGAATAAATAATTATGTTTTATTACATACATACGTATGTATTTTATTGGATATCTGGGTATTTTTAAGCACTCAAATTCATATTTTTCCCAACATTTAATTTGGAATCCCCCCTTACTAAGCGATTCCCTAACAAATGTATTCAAATCCCACACTCTTCAATCTGATAACCTTATCAACAAAGCTGAACTCCAAAATCTGACGCGTAGGTCATGCAACAGTCGGGAAATTGCCGAAATTTCCCAAATAAAATAACAGTCTTCACATATGTATGGCTATGACCTAAGCCAAATAAATAGAAATTATGTCAAATGCTAGTATTGAAATTCCACAACAAATGCCACGAGATGGGGATACTGAACCTGAGCCAACCTGCAATGTCCCGATAGCACGATTCGGGCAGTCCTGAAACAACAATTACCCATTACTCCATGCTAATGGAGTCCAGACATCGATCAAACAACAGTCGAGCCCCACTCTGCAGAACCCAACAACCAATTGCAGAGGGTTTTTCATGAAAATCACGCGATATTTGTCCAGTCCCCGCTTGCCATTTCTGGTGGGGAGGGAGACCGGTTGGGTGTGCACGCCTCCCTGACTCACCTGCCCCCAGCGTTTAAGCTGACACGTGCTTGACGAGCAGGGTCGATTCGGGTCGGAGTGGGGAAAGGGTCGTTAAGGAGGCGCTGCTATGTACACATGTACCCTGGCTATACGACACTATCGATTTTTCCGGTTGTCGTAGTCGTAGTCGTAGCCTCATGTTGTGCTTCGCCGATTTAAACTCTTTGAACTTCCTGTGACACGTGTCCTTGACAGCGGGAGAGGGTAAGAAACCCTACAATGTTATTGCGGGGCCGCGGTCGTTCATGGTGAAGGTGATTCAGCAGGAGCGCCGATCAAAATGATTGATGGGGAGTTATTAAAACCCCTTAAGACTAGTCTCTGCCGCACGCCTCTGCCTGAAGGACCTTGGGGAAAGTTTCTGCTGCCAGAACGTCTCAGATTTCGAACGTGGCTATACGAGTTAGTGGGTTCATAACTACTGGAAAATAAGTTCTTTATAAATAATTATACAAGTCTTGTCTCTGCATATGAAACAACTTTGATAGCACCTACAGGTTCTCAGACAATTGGGATTAAAGTGGATTTGATAAATTTGGAGGTAATACTTATTTAGTCATTATTTTTAAGGAATTTATTTCTTAGAACGTGATCTTCATATTTCTCCATTAGATGCCCCCCAATGGAGCTCTATTTGCATATAGAGTAGTCGTAGGGTCTTCCACAGTCTGTGCAGTCCCACCAAAAGTAATCAGATTGGCGAAAGGCCTTGAGACCACATCGTGCTGGCTGAGCCCCGGCCCTGTGTGCGTGCAATTCTCGAGTTAACCCCCAATGACCTTGGCCGATTCCGGGTATTCGTTGTGAAATACCTTAGAGCTAAACAAATGATTTATTGGGGGCTTGCTTGAGAAATTGAGTGTTTTCATCGAAACACAGATATCATTGAATATACTTTCAAACTCTCAACAAACCTGGAGCTCTCCCAGAGAACCATCCAAAAGTTCACCCTGGAGGAACGCTGCCTGGACAACATCCATCCAACGGCCAGAAGGATTAGGCATGCAGGAGGCGACGCTAGACGAGGGCTGTCGAAGTTCACAGATATCGGAGTGGGTCGTGGACCCAAACCGGAAAAGATCGGACAGCTTGAAGGCCTTTAGCAAGTCAATGGTGCGCGCCTGGCGCAGGCGAGGAGATGAAATACGCCACTTGCAGAATGAGATAAAGTTGTTAATGGAAGAAGTGAGTTAACCAAATTCTGTTTAAGCTACCCCATATTATGAACCTTAGATTCTCAGTTCACACAGAACAAGAACACGGTGCATATGTGTAAGGCACTGAAGCAGGTGGAACATGAGCGGAACGGCGACCTACATCTGGAATTGATGAAGTTAAAGTTGAGCATCAACGAGGATAACGCGTCCATCCTCAGTCTAACAAAAGACAAGGAACAGCTGCTCCATGAAGTAGACTCTCGTAGGAGAGAGGTAAGATCTTCTATAACATCTAACATGCTCCACTCTATACAGCTATTATGCGACAGCATGTCGAGCTACAAGCTGTGGCAGACCAGAGAAAAACAGAGCTCTATGCCGTCCTGAGGGAGCAGCGAATCGACGAAAATCGACTGTCGCAGGAGGAGGAGGCCATAAGCCAGCTAAGAACGAAGAATGCAGCCCTCGACACTGAAGTCGCCTTGCTCCGCCGGCTGCAGGTGGAGCACAAAATGAATGAAAAATGCTTGACCAAGGAGTTGGAGGAAGCAACCGGGAGGATGAAAGCCATGCAAGAAGAATTAAATTTTCTTCAGGATAGAGTTCGGGGATGGAACAAGTAATATGATTATATAGGTGGCTACAATGAAATCTCTTCTGGTTGACTTTTGTGCCTGTACAACCTGCATAGGTTTCACTGTATTCCCCATATCTTAATGTTTCCTATTTAACCTCCCGCTTCTAACTCATCCATATGAAAGCAATGAGCCGCAGGATAATGAACCACAAGTGCAGTCCAGTCCAGTGATTGACCAACTGAAGGAGTTATCAAGCTCAATCGACAGTTTCCCGACTGTCGATCGCAGCACAAGCAACAGATCATCCGTGTTCCCGATGTTTTCCCAATCCGTGTTCCCGTGCTCCCAATACCCGTTGATGAGGGCGCCCTCGCCAAATTATTTTAGAATTCCTGCGCTCTTCAGAATTGTTTCGCTGGTCCTGGCAAATTTGAGATCGCGATCAAAATAAAGTTAAGTTAGCGAAACGAAAATTGTGGATAGCAAAAGAATGGGCAAATTGCTCGGCAATGCCGCGTACATGGAAGTGTTCTGAACAGCAAATATGTTACGAAAATCCGAAGCTAAGCTACAAAGTTACTTAACCAAGAAATTTTGAAAATGGCTGACGTGGGCAACTGTTGTTGGCTTCGGCACCGGCACCACCGCCCGAGCCCCATCCTATGCGTGCTTCAGTCGTGGAGATGACTGGAGTCCGCGAGGCGGAGTGGGTGGTGGAGGACCAGCGCATGACCGTGCGTCTGTTGCTAAACGACCCGTCGTCGAATGGCAAAGGCAGCGGGAAAGCCAATCCAGAACAATGTTGCCACAGCAATGCCAGGCAGAATATTACTGGGAAACAAAGGTGTGACGGAGGGTCGGCACTGAGCAGATCTGATAAACAGATGGCTATCTATCTATCGATCGATGCACAGAACAATCACAGAATACACTTCCAAAGTACACTGCACTGCCTCTCGTATATATACTGTGCTTCTGGTGAACAAGCACTTGGGAATTACAAGCAAATGCTGCTGTCGCACACAGCAGCAACTCGCTGCAACGGGGGTTGATTTTCTGTGCTGGTCAAAATGCAATTAAAATCGTGAAAAAATGCTGCAATAATTAAGAAAAATGGTAAAAATTATTAAAAAATCAGAAAACGATTTTAAACGAAGAAAAGAGAAGAAAAAAATTGTATTTCGAAAATAATGTTGTTGCTTGTCCACGGTGGGAATTGAACCGCGGTCCTATCTGTGGACATGCGCAGTCCCTGGCTGCTGGCTGAGCCTAATGGTGGGATATTTTTCTTTGCAGTTGGTAGTTTTTATGACTTGTCAAATGTTGGTTAGAAAAAGCACAAATTTCCTATATAGTAGACTTTCAGTTTTATGGCTTTATTAACAAAACTGTTACCTGAAAAAGACTCTCTCACATTAGATTAATTTTTAAATAGATATCTAATTTTTTAAACCTTGACAATAGGGACAAGCCGACCTATTGCTCAAATCCACTACTATCCACCCACTTAGGTTCAGGAATTATAGTCTGAAACGTATATTGTACGTACTTGCTTTGTTGTTCAGAATCAACATGGTCCAGTCTGCACATTCGAAAGAACCAGACACGCAAAAGCAGGGACTGGTCGATGGCTGCACAATGCAACAGGGATCACACTGGTTCATGGACCCTATCCAGAAAAAGGCAACAGAGGTCATAGTTCTGGCATGGCACAAAAGAGGCGTAGTCATCTGCGAGCTGCTAAAGGCGCAGGAGCATTACAAGCACAAAGTGAGTTAACCAAGTAATGCTCAAGCCTCCGCCATATTACGCAGCCTCAAATCTCAGGCAATGGAGAACAAGAATATGTTGCACACGTTCAAAGTCATGACTGAGGTGGCAGAGAATCGGAACAATGAGCTACACTTGCAGTTGATGGAGTTCAAGATGAACACCATCCAGGTCCACTCGTCCATGCTCAGCCTGAACGCGGACAAGGAACAGCTGCTGCACGAAGTGGAATTACGCAAAAAAGAGGTAGGATCTTCTATAGAACCAACATATGCCATTCTTACTGTAATCCCATGAGACAGAATGATGAACTAAAAGCTGAGGCTGACCAGAGTAAAACCGAGATCTCGGCCGCCCTGCTGGAACAGCAAAAAATCCGGGATCAACTATCTCGGAATGAGGTGACCGTTTTTCAACTTAAGCTCCACAACTCTGACCTCGACAATGCGGCCAGGATGCTCAGAAGTTTGAACAGGGGCAACCAGTTAAGGGAGCATCGCTTAAATAAGGAATTGCAACTTAAATCCGAAATGATTACTATCATGCAGAAAGAAATAAATTTAATTAAGGAGAGAATTCAGGAGAGGAACGAGTAATGTCATTTTATCCCCAGCTACAATGAAACCTCAGTTGGTTGACAGTTGGCAAAAATGTGACTTGGTTGGTCTACTCCCCCGACAGCATGACTGTAAACCGCACAGAGGTTTCACTGTATTCCCCATATCTTAATATTCCCTATCTAACGCCCGCCTCTAACTAATCCCCATGAAAGCATTGAGCTGAAGGAGAACGAACAGCAAATGCGTCCATTGATAGATCAACTGCAGGACCTCTCCAGATACCACAGTTCTCTCAGCGCACAGAAAGCACAGGATAGGAACAGCCAGAACTCCATTTTTCAGATGCTCTGGCCGACCAGCTTGCTGAGAAATCCCCAGCCTACCATGGAAAAGGCGTTTCCATTCTTCCTTAAACTGAAGTACGTTTTACGGTGTACCTGAAACTTTGAAAATATTTGTAAAAAAGTGTAAAAAAATTATTAAAGTTATTTAAAGTTTTGAAAAAAATAATTAGTGAGAAAAAAAATAAAATTAAACAGAAATAAAATTGTTATTCATTGCCCGCTTTTGATTTCAAAACAAAAGACTTGCTACCGCACAAACTACATGGCAAGACATGGTGCTACGCGTAGTAGAATGCGTGTGTAGAATTCAAGTAAAATGTATGTAGATTCGACATTTAAAGCTGTCATCTAATATTTATTTATTGAATTGTTCAATAATCTAATAAAAAGAAAGGATTTTAAGGAAATATATTAAAACAGAGGAGAGAAAGTAAAATATATATTTTTATACCCCTAAGCTGCATTGAAGTCATCGTAGACGTCCTGTAATAGTTGAATAAAAATTAAATTAAAGAAATTAAAATATTTTCCGAAAATGTCAATTGAACTTCATTTCTTTCTGTGTAGCAATGAGCTGCTGGTCTGTGCTATACAATTGGTAATCTTTACGTTGTATTGTGCATCTATGTATGTAGTAGACTACAGCATTATAATTTTGTCTAAACATTTATGTTACAAATTAAATAAATTGTTGCTCAACACATAACACATATTTATCTTTAACTTTCTTCAAATAAAATTACCAAAAAAGTACTCAAAAATAAATAAAATCATTGACCTTTAAAAACCTCACATTATGTCTTTGAAATGAAAGTGGAAAATATATAATATTTTCAAAAATCGTTTAATATTTAATAAAAATACTTTTAGTTACTTAAAAATGGTTTCTTTCATCTTCTAATTTTATTATATCACTGACCTCCTCAAACATTTCAAACAAAAGCAGAATCAGCATAAAATAAACCACAATCAAATGTTTATGTATCTGCTCAAGATAAAGACAATAAAATGAGACAAGAAACAGGTTGAGTTGAGTGTGATTCCCCAGCACATCTCTCAGCTGCTAAGAAACTAGAAAAAGCCAAATAAGAAAGCGCTCAATACTGTTGTGGTTGTTGTTGTTGTTGACCATTTCTTCTATTGCTGCTGTCACGACTCGACGCGGGGTCTTGGCCATTGTGTGAATGTGAGTTTTGAATTGGGCAGCCACCAAATAAATAATGAAAAAGGCAGCAAGGTAGAAACAGCGCGCAGAGCGGCCGCTTGAAGATTTTCGCCAGACGGCGGCTTTCAGTTGGAATTGTGACTCCAGCATAAGCGGACGTGAGTGCGGATCGGGCCTAGCATAGCTAAAGACAAATTCATGCAATAGACAGTGCGAATCCAAAATAATAGAGAGTGAAAGAGACATAGAAAAATTCATAGGAATTTCATTTGCATTTGTATTGTGTTGTGTTTGCGCTCTCCGTCTGCCTCTAGAGTCGGGTCATTGATATGCACAGCTGAAACCCAATAAAAGTTATCAAATTGTGCATGCTGAATGCCATTTGCCATTTTGCCTGGTGTGCCACAGCCCTAATCAACCATTCCTGGCGCGCATGCGCAGTGAATACGAAATTAGATCGAAGAAACTCCCCCGCAGTTGCGTCGCACGTGCGCGTCAGTACTCCTCGACTCCATTGAGTGGTGCCAAGGCCTGGGGCAAACAGTGAACAAAGTGTGGGTCACTCTTCATCCATCAACATGACAGCTGCTACTCCTGGACTCCTCCACATGGACCGCCCGCTGCAGGCTTTCTATCAGTTTTTCATCGACCTGATTATATTCACCATCAAATCGGTGTTTTATATACTGGAATCGCTCTACTATACCTTGTTGCCGAAGCGTTTTAGAAAGTTGAAGGTAAGGCTATCAAAATGTTAACCCAAATGTCGCTTGTGCATAGTGGAGGCCTAATTTTATAGACTTGACTTTCTTTCCCCCCGAGTGACCCTCGACTCGGGTCTAGTGGTTGCACAACCAGACACCCACAAAGAAATGAGCAACGGAACGGCTACCAGTTGCCCCAACTGTAAATCAATCATAGATAGGCATAGTCGTTTCTCTTCATTTATTTTTGCCTGCCACTTTTTTTTGGCAATAATTTGCCCAACTTTAATGAGCCACGAGCAGGGTTTGTGGTAATAAAAACAAATCATAAAAAACAAAACAAATGAAAACGACGTATGGATACTCTGTTTCATAGGGACAAACTAGTGTCTGGAATATATTCTGAAAGTTTTAATACAAAACAGTTTCCCTCTCAAAACGAAGTGTATTCCATTGGCATACAGACAACATTGTCTATAAACTTTCCAATTTATTTGTTTCAATTAACAAACTTCATTTTGCGATTGGTATACATTTGGCTCTGATCGTAAAAAGTTTTCTGTCCGAACAATTGTTTCGCTTTGTTTGGATACGCTTCGGATGGCAAAGCAATTTTGTTCACACGCTTTGTTGGTCACTCATGAATGGATAATACTTCTTCTTCGTCTTGGTATTCAAAGTCATATTTACATTTTCGGCATCCGTGGACGTCACTTGTGATAGCTATTTGAGTACTTTGGCTGCGGCTGCTACCAAACAAACACTTCACACTGTGCAAATATTTACGCATATGAATTTTGTTTTATGGAGCTTTGGTTTCAATTAGCCAAAGCCCATCATGAGCGACATTGAACGGGAGATCTTCTCTTGGCAGCCATCCAGCTATTGGCCATTTCATGGTTAAACATATTTGCAGTCTCTGGTGGGATCTAGAAGCAGGCCGAAATTGTTCGTGACTTGGCAGTCCAATGAACATTTGCCAACGTTTGACAACGAGTTTTTCCGCATCCCACTGTGCATTGTCTTTTCCTTTGTCATTGCTGATTTTTCTTCTTCTCAACGTTTCGAGCGTCGTGTACTGTCTCGTATTGCGCGCTCAACGCACAATAAACATGAAAAAATAAATATATTCGACTATAGGATTACCCCCTACAAAAGATTTAAATAAGTTGAAAATAAACAATTATCAAATGTCCAAGCAATTGTTCAATATTCAGAAGAAAACATAAATATTTATACCTTTAAATTTAAGGCGTAAATCCATATTCTGGCTGTAATATTTCGATTCTAAAGATCTACGCAAAATATTCAAATATTGGTTATTAAAGCTTATTAGCATTCATGCAGAAAAACATACTTAAATGGCTGCGAAAACTCTGAAAGATTGACCTCCCAAATAGATAAATTGTCTGGGGCCGGAAACGCATGTTACATCCATTCACGAATACTTATAATACACCCTGGTACCCCTCTACTGCCTGGTGTAAAATTGCATAGAAAAATACATATAAATTGTAAGAAAATAAAAAAGGAAAAGTTGTGACCTGCATAGCAGCCAGCGCTGGAAAACTTTTCCTCCATCCAGCGATGCACGACAACTGATGTGCCATACGGTAGGGGATTGAACTCCGTTCATACTGAATGAACTTAGAGGTGGGGGGGACCACAAAAAATGCCAAAAGCCAAAAGGAAAACTTGCCACAGACTTTTTATGAATATTATTGTCCAACAACGGCAACATGATGCAAGACGTTAGCCCGCAAAAAAAAAAATAGTTTTAAATATGTATGTATGCAAATTGTTGATACCACATTAAATGCAGCATCATGGCACTCTGTCGCACCTTTTTCATATGTTAAATAGTGTACATTTGTATGTCTGCTTGTTAACGAGTGCTATAAATGCAAAACGAAAGTAAGGGAGGGACAGAGCCACAGGGGCTTTCAAATTAATAGTTTAGTTTGGTCACTAAGTATTTGAGTAAATAAATGTGGTTTCTATTGAATAAAAATCAAAATAAATAAGTCGATCGAAAAGATATTATTTTTCAGTTTGTATAACCGAAGTTTAATGTCGTGATCGTGATCAATCAATGTAATTTTCAAGAGACCAAACATAATTTGAAGTCCTGGCTGAATAGGTCTTGTGACCATCTTTAGAATTTTCCAAATGCACTTTTATGCACATATGTAAGTCTTCTCAAAACAGTCTACAACTTTTCAATCTTAAATTTCCAATTCGAAAATGTAAACACGTATATCTTGATGGGTACAGTACCGCAATTACTTATCTGTTAAATAATCAAATACCCTACTTACGACTAGTCGTGTGTTTACGTTACTCGTATCTTACATGTGTCAAAAATATGTTAATTGAATTTCACTTTCAATTGTCCATCTGCCATAGAACGTCTCCGGTCAGGTGGTCCTCATCACAGGGGGAGGAGGCGGCGTTGGTCGATTGATAGCACTCAACTTTGCTCGACTGGAGGCGCGAATTGTCATCTGGGATATCAATCAAGAAGGTAAAAAGAGAAGGAGACTTCGCACCATCATGCTAATTGCTTGGTCAGCACTCGAGCGAGAGGGTCAAGCACCTCTGAGCCGGAGTGAAAGCTGTTACATTTCCCTGTTAAATTTGATCACTGAACTTAACGAATTTTCCACGCAGCTATCAAGACAACGGTGGATCTGTTGGCCAAGAATGGGTATAACAAATGCAAGGGCTTTGTTGTGGACATTTCCGATCGGGAGCAGGTCTACCAGCGCGCAGCCCAAGTCATCGAGGAAGTGGGTCCCGTGGATATATTGATAAACAATGCCGGGATTGTTTGCTGCAAGCCGTTCTGGGAACTGCACGATCGCGTCATCCAGAACACGTACAACATCAACATTATCTCGCACTACTGGACGGTCAAGGCATTCCTGCCGCACATGATGCGCCACAACCGCGGGCACATCGTGACCGTTGGCTCTGTTACCGGAATGCTGGGCACCTATGGCTGCAGCGACTATGCGGCCACCAAGTACGCCTGCATTGGCTTCCATGAGAGCCTGCTCACGGATCTGAAGGCCCATGGCTACGATCAGATCCAGATGAGTCTTATCTGTCCCTACTACATCAATACGGGCATGTTCTCGGGTGTCCGTCCACGCATGCAGCCAATGCTGGAGCCCCAGTACGTGGCCGATCGCATCGAGAACGCCGTGCGCTGCAACGAGGTTTGGTGCGTTCTGCCCAACTCCATTCGCCTATTGACGCCTCTCAAATGGTGAGTGATAACCGATCCTTGCTGTATATCCAAATTGATATGATTTTTTTTTAGTCTTTTGCCCGCCAAAATGTGCTGGGAGCTTATGTCACGCGTCATCCGAGGCCCCGAATCCATGATGATGTTCCAGGGACGAGGACGAGTGGCCGCAGGCTAGCCTCGACACCAGATAACACATACAATTTTGAAATCTTTCTAGTTTAAGTCTTTAATCTCTAATAGTTTTATTAAACTAAGTGAATCGATTCAATGGCAGGAATCTGATAGAATACCAGTCTTTGCTCCACCATCCTTTTTAGTCCCGCACCGTGGTCTGTTGATAGTAGTGCGGAGCCAGTTCCGTCAGCCACTGTCGCTTGATCACAGTCAAATGGTTCATGAAGATCCTCGTCGTCTGCAGCAGTTCCCCGTACACCACGTACTGGGCTTGTGGCAGCGTATACAGCGTGGAGTTGGGATGAACAGCCAGTTCGGTGCCGCTGCTGATCTGCCGGTAGACACCCGAATGGTGTAGATAGGCCACCTGGGTGAAGAAGCCAGCGGTGATGCATTTGCAAAGCATTTCCACATCGCCCTTGCAGGAGAAGATCGGTATACCGTACTTCTTACGCGCCATAGTTAGGAGCTGCTCCCGCAGCTCATGGGCGCGCTTCAGATTTCTATAAATGAGGTAGTACTGTCCACAGAATTCCTTGGTCATGCCCTCCTCCACGAAGGCGGTATACACATTCAGCAGCGTGATGAAGTCCCCCTCTGCCACCTGGAAATGTCGATGCGCAATGCGTCCGCCCTGCTGTGCGACCGCGGAGACTGGACGGGAGAACACGGACTGCACCTGAAGCATGGCTATAATCGTGATAATCTCCTCGGAGCAGCCCATTTGGCCAGAGATGTACAGCATCTTCGAGAGCATGGCACTGAAGGGCAACTCGGCCAGCAGATATCCTACTGGTTTGGTTAGCTGTCCTTCCTCATCGATGGCATCCAGCGCGTAGAGTGTCTCCAGGGCCGAGAGCAAATTTTGCGCCGGTGGAGGCGAGGGAAAGTCGAAGCGCAGAATATTTCCAATACCCAAGGCCTTGAGCTGAAGAACAGCGCCGCTCATTTCACTGCGTCGCATCTCTGGAGGCTGTCGCGGCGCCAGTGCATCGTAGTCCTGCTTCGTATACAGACGGAAAACCTTACCGGGACGCATTCGGCCTGCTCGGCCAGCGCGCTGCACAGCAGACGCCTTGCTGACTGGGACAACGACGAGGCTGTCGCTGCAGGTTGCCGGATTGTACCATTTCACTTTGACGTAACCGCAGTCGATGACGTAAACAATGCCTGGAATGGTAATAGAGGTCTCTGCGATATTTGTGGCCAGCACCACCTTCCGCACTCCCTTGGGCGGGGTGAAGAAAACGGCCAACTGATCGTTGCTCGTCATGCTGCCATACATGGGCAGAACTTTCAGATTCTCCTTCTCCGAGGAGGCTATATATTCGCGCAGTAGATCCAGAGCTTCCAGAACCTCCTCCTGGCCCGTGAGGAAGGCCAGTATATCTCCAGGTGGCTCTTTTTGATGCAGTTTCCACACCGTCTCCACTGTTTCTTTCACGTAGTCGGCACAGGGCTCGTTCAGGTAAAAGTTGCTCACCGCATGCATGCGTCCCTCGATGCTAAGCTTGACACTGACCTCGCTGCCACCAGATGTGGGCCAGCTGAAGAACTCACTGAAGAAGCCTGCATCAATGGTGGCAGACGAAATTATGAGCTTCAGACTGCTGCGTTTGCGCAGGATCTTCTTCAGTAGTCCCAGCACCATGTCCGTGAGCATATTCCGTTCGTGGGCCTCGTCCACAATGATGACGCCATACTGGGTGAGCAGAGGATCGGCCAGGAGTTCGCGCAGCAGTATTCCCTCTGTCATGAATTTAATTTTGGTCTCCGACGTTATCCGCTCCAGGAAACGCACCACATAGCCCACTGTATCGCCTACCAGCTCTCCGCGTTCCTCTGCCACTCTATTGGCCAGAGTTACCTAAGGAAAGCTGCATTATTATTTGCTTTACGGATTAGAGAAAATATTTACTTACTGTTGAAACGCGCCTTGGCTCTGTCACGCCGATGAGGCCCTTGGAGTTCCAGCCCCATTCGTAAAGGTACTGTGGCACCTGTGTGCTCTTGCCGCTTCCTGTTTCGCCCACCAATATGACTACCTGATACTTCTCCAGGCAGTAAAGTATTTGATCTCTGTACTGTCGTATAGGCAGGCGTTCGCGCTAAAGTTAAACGATGTTTTGATTGCAACTGGCGGTGAAATTGTTTTAAGTCGGGCATACCTGTTCCGACAATCCCAGATTATGATTGGCATTGAAAACAAAGGCAGAGGACTGTTGGTCGCCACCCACGCTGTCCGCAATTGAATCATCTGTGTCGGGTTTAAGGAATTTAGGCTTAAATGTTGCCATTTCTTTTTAATTATCAATTTTGTGAGTTTCGCATTTGTTTACAACAGCTGTTCAGTGTGACCGCGGATTTTATCAATACAATATACCGTCTGACCATCAGAAACATACCGAAAATGACGGTAAATCACTTATCGATAGCCAGCCGCTGTTTCTCAAACACATTCACAACGAAACGCCAACACACAATTACGTTACATATTTGAAATGTTTGAATTAAAAACCATCAACAAATATATATAGGAAAACCATTAAAAAACAACAGTAAAAATATATGTAAAACGCAAGAATAGAAATGTATTGAAAAACCATTCAAAACCAAAACCATTTATTATTATTATTTTTTGTTTATAAATAAATACAATACATTAATTTGCTAAACTTTCTCTCCTCTCGGTATATTAAAACATTTATTGCGATTTCGATGACGAAAATGATTTCTTTTTGGCTGATGCTAACTATTCGAATATATTATTCACGTCCTTTTTGGCCCATTTTGATGCGCAATGTGTTTTGCCTAGCAAGATGTCCCCTAATGCAAATTAAAATAACTCTAATTGCCAGTGCCACAGTCAAGGTCACTTTTATTCTCTTTTACATATGTACATAAATATGTGTATATTTATTTGAATGCCACGTGTGTGTGTCAGACGTGTCCCCAGAGTGGTGCAGCTGTCGCAAACAGAAGCGTTCTGCCCCTGCCAATTGCTTTTGAATAAATATTGTATCTTGACCATGTCCCATCCAACAGTCAACACAATAGCCATAACGAAGAATTCCGCTGGCCCTTTGTAAACCGAAACTTTTGTTTGAATTTCTTGTATTGTTTTTTTGATTTATGCAATATCTCCGTATAAAATATGGTGCATACATACATCAGGGAAACTCAACAAATTGGCCGCACATGCATGCAACTCTGCATTGACCCTGACATTAAGTTGCCCCTTGCGGCCCACCCCCCGCCTGGAGTGGGTCGCAAACTTTAACGCAAACACGTGCCAGACATGCACGTTTGACCAACCACATCCGCATGCCGTCGTTGAAACAATGGAGCCAGTCCCCAAACCCATCCCCATCCCCATCGCCCTCCCCATTCCCAATCCAATGCGGCCTGTCTGCCCCAGACCCTGCCAGGCATCGAATGAGTAATCCGAACTAAAGCTAATTAAAGGCCAGCGACGAACTTTATGCCAAGGCCGAGGCCCCAAGTCGCCAAAGTCGCTCTCCAGGCCGTTTGTCAACACCGCCATTCGTTTTGGTGCTCGAGGAAAGCCAGAAAATCTATGCACTGAGAGAAAGTTGCATTAGGAAATCAAAGTTGATTCACAAAAGATTATAATCCTGGAGTCCTGCATTTGGTATTCGATTCGTTCGGTCAGTTAAAGTCAGCGATTCAGCTTTCTCGAAACATTTGTCCGAAACGTACTGAACTCGTCATTTTGTACTTAATTTTCATGCAATTTTCAAAGACTTCCAGCCAACAGAGTGAAAAGTAAACTGAACTAAACCTTGGATCACCTTATCAACAAATATTTGACCAAGACGAGTAAAGTGTTGTTGCATACCGTTGCATACAGACTGCATTCTTCTGATTGCTGTGCAGCTTGAGTTCGGAGAATTAGTGGAATCACAAAATGCAATAAGTGGTAACTAATTCTCAGAAGTATTGATTTTCTCAGTTAAGGCACCTGCTCCCGTGATTTACTAGATGCTAGAACTGCAGTTATTGGGAAAAATCTAAGAAAACAAAAAATATTTATTTATTTGATTAATTTACCCGAAAAATGTCTCTTATTTGCGTTCTATTGCGGCGTTATTTAGTTCATCCTACAGACCATATTCTCTCAGTGTATACTGTGTATACAGTGAAAGCATTGACTGTGAAATCTTGGTGAACAGCTGCCAGGGACAAACATCTTCATTTGCAGAAAACATTTATAAATCCCATTGAATGCACTTACTCTTTTATACTGCTCTTCTCAGACGGATGTCCTAAGAGCTTCTGTTGCCATATGTGTCAGTCTTAGAGAGCTTTCACCGTATTTTGTCTTGACAGTTTTGGCAATATATAAATTTTAATAAATGCACTGAAGGCCAAAGTTTTACTGTCAAACAGTTGTCGGCACTTCATTGGAGGAAACGATGGCCTATTCCCTCGTCTAACCCCAGGCCTACGCAAATGCCAGAATGGTTAGAACAGCCGGAACAGAGTACAGAACAGAACCCAGCCCATGAAGCCACCTGACTAAATGCCATAGAAAGCCCGTCAGAATGATAGCTAACTGTTATTCTGTTTTACGAGCAAAGTTTCCTTGGAAATGCCGCGCAATTCGGGTATCTACTGGTAGGTTACGCTGGCTATGACGACGACTCCAAGCCGTTATGCGTCCTCGACACCAAGGCGGAGTGCGAAGAAGCGACAGAGCGTAGGGGAAGAGGAGAAGGAGGTGGACTGGCGTCATTGTCTTTGCCTGCCTTGAAGCTGCCTCGAATTTGCGTGATTCAGAATGATGCATGGCGGGTATGGCTATGGGTATGGGTTTGCGTTTGGTAAAGTTTCGCAACTCGAATGCAACACTCAACGCCCCGGGCGTGTTTTGGCGCGTCTTCATGTCTGCTTTAATTACTGGAACTGGAACTAGTTTCAGCACCACTTAGTGCCAATAAAAATGTCAATTGGAGACACACGAACCAGCAGTGCCTTGAGCGACCTTGAGTTGGGTTCCCGTCCCCAGAACGTTTTCTGGTCATTCAGGGAGGCATACGAATATCAGTCCAAATTATGGCGATTAAAATGGATTTTTTTTCGGCATAGACGTGGTATGTGGATGTCCCTCTCCTCCGGCATTCAATTCTCACAGCTGTGCGGCATAAACAAAACGCAGAGAAACAGCGAGAGAGAGATATATGTATAGACAGAGAGGGAGACACAAAGAGAGAGAGGAAGAGGGAGAGTGCCGGCTTCAGTGACACGTGCTCTAAAATGTGTCGGCAACGTGGCGTATACGTATTGCGCGGACGCCGTGGCCATTTTCCTTTTACCCAGCAACCGTTTATTCGGTTTTAGTTGCTGTTGTTGCTGTGAATAAATGTGGCTGTGGCTGTAACTGTTGTTGCCGCCTAATGTGCTTAGAAAACGCATCCCAATCCAGCGAAAATTGTGCCGCTGCTCCGGCTCCGGTGTACAGTTACGTTACGCCAGGCAACGTGCAAAACAAAAGGCAAAAACTCCCCTTCGTCTCTCACATTTAAGGACACGCTCCTTTCGCGAAACAGAGAGAGAGTGAGAGAGTGGGAGAGTGAATGTGATGGCAACATGTGAGCGCATTGCACACGCACACAATTGCACGGCGCTCTGCTACGCTCCGAAGTGGGAGGTAAACACAAGGCGGACGAGCAAAAACAAAGAGCAGGCACACTGAGAGAAATTCGTACGTGACATACAGATTCGTATCATCTGGGGGTGGGTGTGGTTGCAAACAAAATTTCACAGGTGTAACCTACAAGGATTATACAGGTCGTTAAATTACCTGTTTTTCGGAGAAGAATATTTGAAAGAACCAGAAGGAGTTTTATAAGAATATAATTAGCAGGATTAATTTGAATAAAGAGACAATCAACTTGAAAAGATCGAAGTTTAATATTTTCCTTTCACAATATTTAAAACTTTCAAGACATTAAGACATTGGTAAAATATAAGAGCTTTTTCATCTGAAGTTTGTTTTTACAAATTTTTTCCTTTTAAAGATGTAACTTGTACCAAACTATAATCCAAATAGTTTGTGATCTTAAATTCCTTAACTTAATACGCTTGGGCGACAGTTTCTTTAGATTTGAACTCTTTAAAGTCGTTAAGTCGTAACAATTACAGACTATTACAATTACCTATTTAAACCATTGAAATTCTAGAATTTTCCTGAGACACAAAAATTGATTGATTTTTATGGATGTGTGAAGTGCTCTGCCGTTTGAACCCCCTTTTTACTGCAAGTGTATGCAGAGAGTCAGCTAGAGAGAGAGCGAACAATCTCGAGAGGCAGAGCGCAGAGAGAGAGCATTCGAGCGACGCAGAACAGAACGATAGAGGAGGACGGCGCTGCCACGTTGCAGTTGGCTTCGTTCTCGAATTTGCAATATGGACAAGAAGCGGCTCGGCGGCAGCAGCGAGCGAATAACAGTGAAAACAGCAACAGCATAGAAACGTGTGGCAACATCTGCTGCTGCCGCTACTGCTGCTGCTGCTGCTACTCCTGCGGCTGCCGCTTGGTGCTTCTGCTCCTTGGGACTTGAAATCACATCGTTGTCGTCAGTCAGTCAGTTCAGTTCGGGTTTTTTCATTGCGGAATTAAACGTACACAAAGCCCACAACAACCAAGGGATAAACCATCCAAGGCGAAGGCAGCAACAACAACCAGAGCCACGGCAGGAGCAGCAGTAACAACAGCAACAAATTCATCCACAGTCGATGCAAAAAGTTGATCCAAAAGCCCCCAGCCGCAATCGAATTATCCCGAAGTAGAACTCAATTTGCCTGTGCGTGTACGATACTGTGCTGTGGGTGCTTGACGTGTGTACGTGTGTACATCAGTGAGTGTCTGTGTGTGTGTCTGCGTCCTTGGGGCTGGCTGGTCAGAACGGTATTAACTCAAACGGTATCCGAATCCGATTCGGACCAGACGACACTACAGTCGCAGCCAAAGCATAATTTCCATACAGCCGCCCACGCAGCAGCAGCAGCGAAGAGGAAACCGATTCGGGCCAGACCGGAGCCTGAAAACCAATTTCAAATTAAAACACTATATATATTCAACAAAAGCGTACAAACTGACTTAAATTTAACGCAAGAAAAAACATTCAAGTACAAAAGAAAAGTGTAGCAGCAGCATCAACCCTTCGCCGCAGTCGTCGCAGTCGTCCATCCCAGTCGCACTCTTCGTTTGGGGTCGCCATGCTGGACTAGCAGAAGCACACGCCTGTTGTTGTACCTTGGGACAGAGCCGTGCAACCGTAAAGAGAGACTACCGTGCCACATCGGTTCTGCCAGACGCCGCTGGTTAGGCCTGTCTGTGTGGAGGTGCAACGGGGGCTACAACACTAAGGGGTTTCCAGCAGCTGAAGCGATAACTGTGTGTGTGTGCGTCTATCGAGCGGTGCTGCATCGATATCCGATATAGCCCAAGTTCCATCAATCAAATCAATCATCCATCATACAATTGCGGGTCTGCTCTCTCTTTCTCTCTGTCTCTCTCTGAATCTCAGCCTGCCGACATCTCCATTCGAAAAAGGCCTAACCAAAGCAGCGAAGCGAAGCAATTTCATCACAAAATTATCAATAACATCCAGAACTAAAGAAATAAAAAATATAAAATAATAACTCAATAATAAATCAAATAATTAAAGAATTTTCTAATAAAGAAATCTGTGATTCGCATATAAAAGAAAAGAATAAATACAGCAATTATTTTCATACTGCACTTTTTCCAAAAAACAAACGAATAAAAATTCGATGATAAATTTATATAATTTATTAAACACATTTTAACACATTGATAAACAACAACAAAATAATAAATAACTTGTAATAATTAAAATAAATAAATACGGCACACGCAACAGCAGTCACGCCTCGAGGATAAGGCCAAGAACAACACCAGCAACCGCAGCAGCAGCAGCAGCAGAACCGCAGCAGCAACACACAAATTCACACAAGGTCAACGGAATTAATATTTTTTGTAAGTTCCGCACCCAGGCATAGGCATCATAAGAGTCGGAATCTATCTAAAACATTTTTGGGTTTTTCATTTTTTGTTTTAATTGCGAAAATGTCGCTAACGTGTGCCTGTGCGCCAATCCCTGAGAGATGCACATGTGCATGCCAATTATCGTGGATGCGATGCGCCTCAAGAAATCGCATCTGAAATCTGCGGCCAAGGGCCAGAACTAATGTCCCAAATCGATCGGCAAAACACCCTGCCAATCAGCCAATGTAATGGGTTGGGATGTTTCTTTGAAGAGCCTTGAAGATAGCGACAAATTTTTAATGAAAATGAAAGATTATATTGTTAAATGAATCTTTACTTTCAAGTCAGTTTATCAGACAGTTTTTATTTGTCTAGCGTTTTCAAAACATTTGTTTACCTTTGGTTCTTCCTTATATCCCCTTTTTTCAATTCCTTTAACTCTTTTCCTTCCCTATATCCCTATCCTCCTTATTTTGATTACCTACCATACGAGTATATATGTCATGTTTATAGTCGTGTTTCATAGTGAGTTTCCAAGTCTTCATTTTTAAAAGTTGTTCTGGTATTTGTTTCTCCTTCAAAATAAGTGATTGTTTTCATAATCCTAATCCTCTTTTTCCTCCTAGTTTATTTACCCCCATTTGTTCGTCATTCCTTCGCTCTTATCGATCTCTTTTCATCATTATTCTTCTTTCTATTTTTTTTACCTTCATTTTTCAATCTCTTTCCGCTTTCAAAATGCTCCAGACTCTATTTAACAGATCTTTTACCATCTCCTTCTTCATTCTATTGTTTTTAAATCCTCCATATCCTATCCGTGAAATTATTCAGAACTCCATTCAGTTTTCTCCAGCAATTCTTTTCTTTTTTACTTCCTACTTCCTTATTTCTTATTCTTCAGTTTCGCCCTCCTGGAATTCTGCCAATCTGTGCCATTTATCCGAGTCCCTGACAATCTCTGGCATTCATCCCCTTGCCTTTCACTTTCTGCATTTCTCATCCCTCACGGTCCTCCCATCTCATGGCATTTCTTGGGAACTTGGGAACTGCCAACTTCATGGCAAATTCATGAGACCCTCCGGCAGGGGTTTTTAAAAATTAACGCATCGCAGCCATACGGCATCTCAATAATTAGGCCAACAGCAAAAAGAAGCAAAACAAAATAAATTGGCTGACAAGTGCGATGGCATGCCACAGGTACTCTCGCCAGGAAGAGGAATGCGGCAAGTGCGAACGGGAACGGCAATCGGATTCTGACTTGGTCTGGGCCATGTCGGGGTCGGTGTCGGTGTCGGGACCGCCCGTGGGCGGTGTCGCTGTGAAATGTCAACGGTATTTTTATCCATAAAAATCAACGAAATCGTAATATCTCAACCCCGGTTTCGGTCTCGGTCTCAGTCTCGTTCTCCCTTCATTATGTTTCATCATGCAACAACCCCAAGCCCCACCGAGCGGTGCGGACCAAGTGTGCTCTTCACAGGAATAGAAAAAACGCTTAGGTCTGATATTGATTTTGTCCTGCATTTACGAGTAGAGGAGCACACATGCAGTGTAGCCCCCTGTCTGAGCCGGAGCAGACGTGATGATGCCGACACATTCGTGGCATATCTTGGCCAGTAGTGCCGCTCACAGTCTGGCCAGGGGCGGGGTCACGTCCACGCCCACGCCCGTTCTCCTCCTGAACCTTGGGTTATGTACAACATGACTAATACTAATTCCAGCCAGCATGTGCCCCATTATTACGTTGATTTGGGGCCATAGCACACAAAATAACTGCAGTAAATAGTCATAGTAACCCCCAGGGGGGGAGGGCTCTAGGCAGAGCAGAGGAGAGTCCTTGGACAAGTGAAGGATAATAATATTTGGCGCATTAGTCAATCCATCACAACGGCAATCAATCAAACAAGCAAAAACACGATAGCAAAAAACTAAAGTGGGAAAATATCAGAATTCAGCAAATAATCTTTACAGAAAAATTTGGGAAGAGAAGATTATTCATCACCTAATACCGATTGGGTATTCCTAAAGTTCTGAAGATAAACTATAGATCGCTGCAATTGAAACCCAGTGGTAATCGCATCAAAGGAATCCATCCAATCCCCACTTAAGTGTACCCCAAATTATTGAATCAAAATACTTGACGCTAATTGGCTAAAATTTCTGTTAATCAAATAAAATTGTTTAAACGGGGGAGGGGGGGACGCATTTCGATGATTGCCCTTCAATGATGATACTGGTATTTTGGCATTGCACTTTGCTGGTAATTTGCGTCAATTGCTGATGTCCTTCCGATGCACAGCCCATTTGCATGGCTAAGCAGGTAACAACGGCCACCACACTCATCTACATATGTTTACATATGAGTGCTACTCCTCGTATGAGTCCCCAATCCACATGCACCGTGGAATCATTTGCAGCAGAGCATCCTCACCATCCGGTTGTGTGTGTGCCGCCCACTCTCTCTCCGGTTCTTGCTATTTTTTCCTGTGACTTTTCATTTCACTTTGTCGTTGAGCTCTGGCCTTGAAAGAGGCCAAAACGTGAGACCTTCATATACTTGCAGCAGGGTTTCGTTACATATATTGTATAAGTATAGCCCAGAGAGGAAAAATCCTTGGTAATAGCCGAGATGATTAACCCCAAGTTAAACTTACATTTATTCGAAATTCTTGGTATTGTTTTTCTTTGACAGAAATGGAAATCATTCCTGAAGGTAAACACTTTCGTTTGGTGCATGAATCAGAGCTTCCAGAAATTTTGGTAACTTTAGAACGCTATCTGCCGGAATCATTAAAGGTACGTATAAATATGCATCCTCCATCTCTTCCAGTTCCGCTCTCTCCTACCATTTGAGTGGTTACTTGACACCCAGAAAAGAGTTACCACGCCCATTTCTCAGATAATTTACCAACAATTACCTGCAGGTTCCCGAACCGAAACGGAGGATGATGGGTGGCATTCAGGAGGCGTCGTGGCAGCCCACCTCTAGACCACAAGTCATGCAACACCAAACCTCATGCAAGCCCGGGCTCGCAGTTTTTTCTATTTGTTGACCTGTTTTCACTGTTTCTCTTCTTTTTGTTGTACTTCAATTTGTACTGTACCCGTACCCTTCGACCTGCCCTCCACCCATAACGTGCCTTGTGCCTGTGCTTTTGTTATAGCCATGGCTATATCTGTGGCTGGGAGTTTCGGCGGCTTGGCACCAGCCTCAAGGATTTGAAGTTGGCTAAAGTTTCGATTTTCAGTGAGAAAAACTTTTCTTTTCGGGGCGGTTACCAACAGCTTTAGGAATGCGATTTCCACCAACACGTGACTCGCTCGAGCGGCAAATACTTTTGTGGTAATTTCAGCATTCAAGAATAAATGTTCATTTAAATATTGTTGAGCTTTAAATTGATATTGCTTTTGAAATGCAGGGAAGGTTGTACTCTAAATGCGAGGGGATTAAAATGTATCTGAGATATAAGATATCCTCTGAAATATTGTTGACCAGATTTAATCTAGAAGGAACAATAAAGTTTCACTAAAGATCAAGAATTACGAAGACGTTGCCAGAAGCAGCAAAAAGCTGTTCTTTTTTTAAAACAGACTTTTCAGTCCGAAAAAAAAGAAAAACATAAAACAAAGTCTTTGACGACGTGCACAAGTCGGTCCCACGAGACCAAAGACAAAATACACTGCTACAGCAACCTGATGTCTGACACGATCCTCACACTATCCTTACCCTTTTCTATTGTCTAATTATTATGTATATATATTTATGTATATCTTTGCAGTTTCATCAAACCATAAAAACGTACCTGAATGATCGTATTTGGGATTTTAAGTTTTATGTTGCTAAAGATTGGCCAGAAAAACCGATAATTCTTCATTTTCCAGGATGCACGCTTGCGGTAAGTACACCCTGAAAATTACCGAAAATTCAAAGCTAAAATGATGATTTTTAAACAATGTTAGCCGCACAACAATATTTACCAAACGCTGGGGATATTTTGTCCATCCGCACACATCGAGAATGTAGATATGATGCGCACCGAAGATGTACTTATAGATTGGCAGAAGCCTATGTACCTGAACTTTACCCACATCGCCATTATGAATCGCCTGGATGACTTCTACTCGAAGTTCGGTGTGATGGAGCGACTCAGTGGTGATATCTATGTGTGCAACAAGCTCAATGCCGAACTGGAACTGGAGCCGCTGCCGGAGGATGCGGAGATGCGTCTGCTGACCCTGGACAATGTGCAGGGCATACACGATCTATATCCTGCCAATGAAATCGAATGCGTCCGGCTCTTTGACATACTCGTGCGCAAGCTGCCCGGCTTGGGCATCTTCCGCAAGGACACCAACGAGCTGGCCGCATGGATGGTCCACTCGTACTACGGTGCCATGTTTTCAATGCAAACACGTCCAGACTATCGGCGCATGGGGTGAGTATGGCTGTATAGTAGTAGAGTGTTCCAATAGATTTGTGAGCCCAAAAATTCGTTCATCCTTTTTGCAGTTATGGCATCCGTCTGGCCAAGTCTTTGACCCAGCTGGTCATCGAGCGTGGCTACACGCCTTTCGTTGTGATACGTCCACAGAATGATGCGTCCCGGAACCTGTACACGAAACTTGGCTACGAGAAGGCCTTCGAGACGTGCCGCGTGCGGATGACGCCCGACTGCTACGAGGACAGCACTGTGGGCACCATAAGTAACTCATCCTATGCCAAGTTTCCACCACTACCTCAGGGCGAGTGCGTCATTGCTGCGGGACGCAAGCATGTGCCCGGCGAGAGCCAGAGCCAGACCGTCGACGAGGGCATCGAGGATATGTTGGCTGAAAAATGTGATATCCGCAGCGACGAGGCTAGGGGGGAGCGTAAGACCACAACCGACGAGGGCATCGGCGAGGACAAGTAGGAACAGGACGCAGATTGGGGGCGCTATACCTACGCTATACTTATGCTTAATGCTGTAAGCACCTCTTAGGACTCTTTTTAGGACAGACAGGACAAGGCACAAAACAAGTGGCGCTGATTTTTTAAACGATTACACATATATTAATGGAACCTGTACGAATACGAATACGAGTATATTTATAGATGGTATATGAAGCTTCCTCACACAGAACGTAGCGTCGCGGCGTCGGAGAACGGACATTTTCGACAGCAGTTAAAGGATTTATTTTATATGGGGGTATTGATAACAATTCGAGATCAAAGTCTACGTAGAGAATGAACGCTGAAGTCCGAAAATTTTAAAAATGGAACCGAAGACAGAGAGAAACTTTTAATTTTTTGCTAAAAATGCTTTTACAAAAATGAACTCCAAGAACGTGGAACAAGCACAAAACAGAATCGATCGTATAGCAGACCAGACAAAAGGAGCGCATCAATTTATTATAAACTATTATATATATATAAATATATATTAACTCTATATATCAAATTGTTAAAAAAAAAGAAGCTAAACGAACACAACAATTACTTCTCTCTTCTGGCTCTCCACGCAGTAAACTCTCTGAATGGGAAGATAATCCGTAATTGGGAAAATCTTTGGAAATCAAACAAATATTTCGCTTGGGCTATGAAACAGAGCTTTGCACACGTTTCCTCCTCTTTTTTTAACAAAGAATCCAATACAATACAATAAAAACATATATATTTTTTCAAATACTATTAAATACTTTCTGTGCCCAAACGAAATGATTTGAAAATCTGGAATTATAGGCTTTTTTTCAAATTTATATATATACCCAGAAGCCCAAATGGAAGGATAACAAAAGCGAAAAACAAACAAAGAAAAAACCAAAAAAATAAATATATATTTTATTATTACGAAATTTTATTAAACTATGCAAACGAGTACTCAATGATCAATGATTTTTTGCTCCTATTTAGCTGAACTAAAAACCAGAAAAGAAATGATAAAAAACACGCCAAAGATGTCTTCTGCTTGATTTTAAGTACATACTTCCTTAACCCCAAGATTCCCCCCTTACCCCTCTCAGAAGGGTGGTTCTGGTACCAAAATGGATCGGAATTGCTCCTTGGGAGAATTTCTATTATCAAAAAATGCAAAAAACCTAAACTCAAAATATATGCAAGAAAATCAAATTTAATGAAAAAGTTATATATTACAAAACTGCTATATTGTATGTACTCAAACAAAAACAAAAACAAAACAAAAAAACATAAGAAACAAAAACC
This sequence comes from Drosophila affinis, assembly GCA_037356375.1. NCBI lineage: Eukaryota > Metazoa > Arthropoda > Insecta > Diptera > Drosophilidae > Drosophila > Drosophila affinis. The sequence continues at coordinate 39,016,761 of CM074800.1, forward strand.
GAATGAAGCAAATTTAAATAAATAACAATATTGAGACAGCAACTCTGAAGGTGTTTCCTGCCTCCACCTCCATTCCGCCGAACAAGATAACAAATTACAGGAGCAGTCGACAAACTGCTCGTTAAAGATAATAACTGAGCACATATGATGCTCTATAAGAGGGGTGTTATAATTTGCTCCAGTAGTTTGCAGCCCCAAAGAGTAATCCAGATATCGTTTTCCCAAGCAACATCGAACCAGCAGAAATTTAAGTCTATATTTTTCAACGATTCGTCGAAAACAATCGCTTGTGTAAAAGATGTTTCAATTAATCTTTGTAAGCGAGTGCTTAATACTAATTAATTCCTACTCAAAGTGAGAATTCATTACCAAGATATTCTCCTATCAAAGCTTTAATAAGACCCATTTTACATAGTCAATTTTCCCACAGCAATTTGTAGCCGACTTAGACTTCAGCACAATAGGTTGTTCTTACCAAACATAACATAAAATTATTTTCTGTAATTTATGTGCTCACTTCTGCCACTCAAAACAGAGAACAGAGCCTCAGAGCTAGAGTACATACTGCGCTAAAATTATCTGCCTCATTGTTAATGAAATTTACGTGTACAAACACGCCGGCGCGCTTAGATAAACAAAGCATGGCAAGGGCAATGCGGAACGCGGCAAACACAAACGCTATTGCACACCCACAGAAACATGCATGAAAGATGATATATGGATGTGGAAATGTTCCGAGTTTGGAGCTTGCAACATGGCTGATGGTTAGGTTACAAATTTAATTTTATTTCTGTATAAAGAAGGCCTAAGTACGTAGATAGATTAACACTAAGTCGAAGCGAGTAATGGAACTGACGGAACTATTGCTTCGCCTCCTCAGAGCTCTTGTCCAGCTGGGCCTTCAAATGTGTGGCCACATACTGCCAGTACTTGCGGCGGATTACATCGTGTTTAGTGGCCATGTCGTCGCACAGGCTGTACACCTTGCGCGCGTTCTGTTCGCTTTCGCTGGTCTCTTTCTGGAGTGCCTGCTCCTGGTAGAGGTCGATCAGGAAGGCCATCAGGTATGGCGAACGGTTACCGGCCTGGTAGAGTTCTTCAGCGAATTCCACCACAGCCGGATGGTTGCTCAGCAGCCCGTTTCCATAAGAGCTCTGTCGGATTACTCCCACCAAATAGTTCCACGCACTCTCGTTGTTCTTGATGATGCGAATACGATTCATGGCGTAGACCAGCTCTTGATCGACCAGGTTCGGGCTGAAGCCCAAGTGCTTGATCACAAAGAAGCGCTGATTCCAAGCCGAATTGTTGCGCTGATCCTCACCGATCAGGCGATCCACAAAAGACAGTTCGGAATCATAAAGGCTGAAAGGAGTATCACACAATCGTTAGCTTTGGCCCTGCAGCAAACAGATTTTCCTACTCACTTGAATGTGCGTATGGCCCACTGTCGATGCTGCCAGGCGTGGTAGTTCTTGGCATCTCCATCGTTTATCAGGGCATTCTCCGTCAACTCCAGCTCGTTGCTGGCATCGTTAAGCATCTCGACAATGACGCGCCTATGATGCCACACCTGATAGTTCTTCGAGTTCTGCCCGATCACCTCGCTTAGGTAGTCCAGCTCCTCGTTTAGGTCGGAATTCAGTTCTCGCAGTATGTCGCGCCTGTACTGCCACACCGTGTAGTTGGCCGGGTTCAGGCGCAGGGCGTCTGTGGTCAGGTCCAAGGCACGTTGGCTCTTCTCGCCTTTGGCAATTATGGCACGCATGAAATCGAACACCTCGCGAACTGCAAGCAAACATTACATTCAGTCTGCCGCACTCTGTCGGCTTATCTCATTGGGCATTACTCACACTTCTGGCTGTAGGCTATGGCCACCACTGGGTTGGGGCCGTCATCCTGGGCCAGCGGTTCTATATCTGACCACTCCGGGCGCTCGCTGTACGGAATCCATTCCGTGCCCAAGTATTCGTCATCCGAACTGTCACTCATTTCCTTGAATCTACAAATTTGTCTAAACAACTGCTGAAATGAGTGCCGTTTCTGGCTCTGGTCTTGTGTGTATAAAAGCAGGGAAATCTTATCGCTGGCTGGCGCTGCTGCAGCTCTGCTGTGGCGGTGGCGCCTAATTAATTATTTTTTTTTATTGTAATTCACAAATTGTGACCGGCAGTGTGACCGCGGAATTATACCGAAAATTATGGTCTCATTTTAAAAATATACCATAAAAATACCAACGACAAAAAACGACAATATTCCTCGATTTTCATATTCTGTTTAATATAATATTGCAGTTTATGGCCGCAAATAATAGATATAACAATTTTACAATGGCTAGTGGGCAACGCTCTGTAACGCTCGTGTCGAAGATAGTTGTTTTGGGGGCTATTGTTTTTTTTCACTATAATTTGGGCTACAAAGTGTTGGAGCTACTCCTTGGAAGAAAACCCATACATTATAGTAAAAAGATAACATAACTGAATAACTAATCTCCCATGGAACAGTTTACTTTGATTTCAGTAATTTATCCATTATTTTAGTAACTTCCTTGCTCATTTCAAATCCGCGCGCTGTAAAAAGTCCTCGCCGTCTTGGGAAGTTTATAAAATTTCCTGGGAAATTGCTGAGGATCTTCGGAAGAAATCGGGTATGGACAGCAGGCAAAACGGCCCAGAAAATGTAGGCCTGCAAGGTTAAATCCACCCCAACTGATTTACATGACGTGTGGGCGCCAACGCGGGCTTATCCGTCCATATACCGAAAAATATAGTTAAAAGGTTTTTATTCCTGGTCACACGTCGTCAAAAGAAGTGCAGTGGACCATTTGTGGGAACCCATCACTAGTATCGATAGATACCTGAGGGACGATGTTTTTAAGGATCTATATTTTAACGAATATTCAATTTTGAATTATTGAATTTGCAAAACATTTATTACGAATTGAATAAAAGTGCACAAAGTGCCTCAAATTGACTTAATTACTAGACGTAGACATCCTCCGTGCGCGTTAAACTATAAATGAGTAGAGTTCTCCTAGAAACGTGGTTTGAAGGTGGCCGGATACTGATTAAAGCGTGGACGCAGTGCAGCATTCGACTTTTCAAACTTTTCCCCCGAATTGCCCAAAATGATGCCGTCGGCTAGTTTGCCAGCACCGTCTTTGACATTTGATCGATCTGCAGTGGAGGCCTCGGCCACGTCGATGATACGTGGATTCTTGCGATAGCGATACCACCAGTACTCAAAAACGAGCGTGATACAGGCCATGCCAATGCCCACAAAGATGACAATAAATACACCTCCGATATTCTGTATAGATATGCCATCCGACTGGTCCTCCGGCTTGTCGCACTTGGCCTGCGCCTCGTCATTCTTCCACCATTTTTCCTTGAGTTTCTCCAGTTGCCGTTTGTTGAGCAGTGTTAGAATGCTGTAAGAATTCATATCAGTCGAACTAATGGACTTCCTTACATATATTCCTTTTGCCAAACTCACGCATTGTTGAACTGATCCTTCAGATGGGAGCCCTGCTGCACTGCTATGGCATAGGGTTTCCGAGAGAACTCTTCTCCTACCACTTGAAGATCGCAGTTGGTCAGCTGCAGGTACCGAATATCGGTGGCGTCTCCCAAAAAAGCGAATCCTGTGGCCGCCGTTGAATTCCGGACCCGCGCTACTGCCTCATCGAGTGTGGCCGGAAGAGCTGCCTCCTGCATAGCCTGCCACATTTTGGTGTACTTGTCGCTCACCGGGTAATCCCACACGGCCAGCTTGGAGCGCTCTAGAGGAGTCAATGAGTCGTTTAGCGATAAATCCTTCCAAATCTCATAGAACATCTGCTCAATGTTGGCCATACGCTCGAAGTATGTCATGGCCGAGGAGCCATTGAGCGGGGCATAGAGTATCTTGTATTGCTTGGCCAAATCGTCCAGGCTTTCGACAGGCGTGTCCAAACGGGAGACAGTCAGAAAGGCAGCCAAATTGGCCGTGTACGAGGCAATTATGATAAATCTGATGATTTGGGAAATATGATTAAACGAGAGGGATGATTTGGTAGTCAGCAGATGAAACGCACCCGAAAAGCCACCAAGTTGCAGCCACAAGACGTCCGGACAGATTCTTGGGAGCCTCCCCACCGCCCTGCGGAGTCAACGAGGTCATGCAGAACCAGAGGCACTCCTTCAGATTGAATTCTCGCTTCTCCTCATCGTCCTTGTACTTCTCCCGGTTGTTCTGGTAGCTGTAAGGACTCCACCGATCAAAGACCCACATGAGAAAGCTGGTGAAGAAGTAGGCAGCCAGGATGCACAGCCACACGTTCGTCTCCAGCACGGTGAGAAATTTGAACAGCGAACTGGGGGAGCTGGGACGCTGCATCATGATGGTGATACCCACCAGATCGTAGTAGGGCACCGTAAAGTCAATCACTATCTCGCGCTCGGCCATCACCGACATGCTGCCCAGCCCGATGTCCGCCTGTTTGTCAATCAGTTTCTTGACGATACCATTCCACTCGCCCTTCTCATCCATGTTCCCGAATTTCCCGTCCTCCACCTCCTGGATAGTGTAGTCAAAGTGCACAATGGCGGCGATCTCGTTGATCAGATCGATGCAGTAGCCCTTGTAGCCCTTGGGTGCGGTTTCGTCGCGCATGATGAAGGGAGCTTGCTATGGATCGAAATAGCAGAAAATAAGATACACGTCTGAATAGCAAAGGACATTTTGGCACCCACCACAACAGTGTATATACGATAGACCGTATCTGCTGTCAGATTCTTCATCTGCTCCTCATCCTTGACGGTGAGGGGAGTGTCCAGGCCAGCTGTCCATGTGCCAATCGATTTGCTGTTCACCGAACTGCCGCCACGAATCTGGAGCACATTTATATCCATTTCGAACTTCATATAGCTGAAACCATTGAACGGCTGCTTCGGTTGCGTGACCAGCTCGAAAGTGCCATACGACGTGGGCTCGCTTATCTACGGTCGGGAGTTTTTATAATCAACCATAATTGCCAGCTGAACACTTGCAGGCAGACCCACCTTGGTGAAGTATTCCCGGAGTTCGAGGTTCCGCTGGGGTGTGTTTCCGCCTTGGAAATCGTCACAGTTCAGATACTCCATGTCCTTGGGCCAGGCACCCGATTGGAGCATTTCTCTAAGGAACAAGAACAGCACTGATACTCATCAAAAACTCGCGATTTTAATTCGACTCTACTAATCTATCTAAAAAGTATTTTCTAACTGAGAGGCTGCAGACATAAATACTATTATAGGAAACTAACTAAAGCTCAGTGGAAACATTATAGCGTATCCCGTAAACTGTGTTGCTCATATTTGAGGAACATCTAGTCGGACTGGATGTCCAGTCGGACAGGCAAAAGCAGGACACTATAACAGCAAATTGCATGCAGAGATGGAAAAAACATAGTCAGAAAGACTATGAGCGTGACCTCAGGGTTTGCTCTAATGGTTGTTTATCCACCCAATGACCTATTTGTTTTGAATTGTAAAATATTTTTTAGCTGTTTCTATACCGTATCTTCCACTACGTCTCTATTTCTCTACGCCTTTCACACCAGTGAAACGTTCATCATAAGCATAATAACACTCACTTGATGGTTAGAAAGCTGCGCAGAGCCAAATCAAAGTAAAATGCCGAAGCCAGTTGGGGCTCCTCGTTCAGGTTGTAGGTGGTGCGCAGGAGCCCCAGGCGATCTCGGAATTGCGTATACGCCATGGGCTTGAGGAACATGATCGTGGCATTGTCTCGTTGACTGCTCACTTCGCCCTCGTTCTGGGTGATGGCGTGCCAGGCGAAGTTCCGCTCAAAGTAGGCTGGCTTTACGGACTCAAGGACCATGCGAATGGACTGAAGGTTGCCCAGAATGAAAAAGTTGTTGATGTCCAGATTGCGCAGCTTCTCAATCTGCTCCTCGCGCTCCCGCTTGCCATCCTTGGCAATGGCTGTGATCACATGACGCGTCTGAATGTTTTGCAGCAGGGACTTGTACTTGTGGTCCATCACAAAAGTTTCGTCATATAGAATGGCAGCTGGGGAAAAGATACAGATACATTTAGGGGTTAATTCTGCAAAGAGTCTCATCAACGGTTCTAATTCTACCATTGGTGATGTTGAGACGCCGCACAATGCTTCGGATAACCTCGGGTATAATATCGCCCGGGGGCATCACCTGCAGCAGATACTTCTGCTTGGTTTCATCCAGGTCCCGCCACTGACGAAGATCGCCCTCCTGACCGTACGATGCACTGATGGTGGGCAGTCCCAAGGCCTGGGTGAAGCTCTTCACCGTCTCCGAAGCCACGCCCGACTTGGTAGTGTCCAGAATCAGATGCGGCATCATTTTCTTCTCAATGCTCTCCGCATACTTGTTGCAAACTTTAAGAAAGATGACGAACGATCATTGCTGATCCAGATATGATCTCTCATATTTTACTCACTTGCTTCCAGCAGCACCTTGGCATCCGTTTTATTGGCCTCAATCGATTCAATCTGCACGGACAGACCATAGCGCATGTTCTTCTTTAAATACGTAAGCACCACATCCACGGCCTTGGCCGCCGGCTCGTTGTCCACTTCATTGATGAAAACTAACAGCCAAATGTTGAATTGAAAGTGGATTAGAAGAGTTGATAGTGTAGCGCGGAAGAGGAATAATAAAAAAGCTGGTCTAGAAACGGTTTACTTGTCCTCGCTCCCGCATCTATTTTTATTTACATCTAATTTTTAAAAAACATTTATTTAGTTTGATCAAAAATTATAGTCGCTTGGTGCTATGTAGATACCGACTATAAGGTAAAATTTTCCATCCAAGCTCCCTAAGTTTAGTGCGCATCATTATTGATGTGCTGTGGCGTAGCGTTATCCTTATGTAGTCTAACGCCTTTCCTTTTGGCCATTCTTAATAATTGTTGACAATAGAGGTCCGAGTTGAGGACCAAAATTGCGCATTATTAACCGAGACAATTGCCAACAAGTTCACAATTTGCTTGCATTTTGCATAAAGAAATTGTAAAATAAAGTGCAATAGAATCACCATTTCTAGCTCAATTTGTCTTACAATCAAGAATCTGATCAAATTTTGTTATAAATGGGAATCCCACCTTTCCAAAAAGCCCAAGTGTATTACCAATAAAAGCATACCAAAATTGACAAAAAACAAAAAAATAATGGATATTTTTTCCCCAACCTAATATGTTTTTAATCTACAAGACAATCAACTTTACTAATATTTTATACCTAATTTGTTTACTTTATTGTGTGTGCACTGAATGAAATATTCCATTTGATTATATATCTGATGGCATTTTTTTTTTGTGTAATAATAATAATACCATACCAAATGGATGTTTATTTTAAGTTTTATCGTCCAAATTCAATCTTTATTCATTCATATCTCTGCAATTAAAAAACTTAAGTTCCAAAAAATGATATCGGTTATCAAAAATTGAATTATTTTTATCTATTTATTTAAAATATTTTAGGTTCGTCTCACGGTTTCATGGTTCGAAATGTTCTTGAAATATTCAAAACCGATTTACCGATTTAATAAGTTAATATTCTAGATATTCCTTGCGTGGATTAACTTTATAACATTTTTATGATATATTTATGTTATGGGAGAATAATTTGATCACACAGGGAAATGAATTGACGTAGTATTTAACAATTCCCTTATTCTTCATATGTAGATTTGTATATCCTATATGTTCAATTATAAATCGATGGATTTACCACTTACACACATTAATATTTTGAGTCGTCTGGGCCACAATCTCCCGATTGCAACCGCTTAGTAGCGTCAACAATCCGAGAAGCCATAAATATTTGAAAGTCTTTAAGTAAACATCCAACATGGTCGCTGGCACATAGGGGGTACCGTTCCGAGATGTCAGCAATCACCAATTGACCGCACGCCACGAAGTACAAATTTCAACTGAGTTGGAATATCCTGTCGGAAAGGAAAGGACAGGACATACCATACCACAACCAATGCCACTGACAATTTCACTTTCAACGCAGACAATGTGTGGACATGTGTGTAACCTTGGTGATAATCAATTTACTGTGTAATCACCCCCAACCCGAGACGACTCCGACACCCCTCCCAAATCCAACCTGACCGACCACACATCCTGGCTCTAGTCTACTGTTCGTGCCGGAACTTCAAGCGATAATTAGGCGGGTATTGGTGTTTTGAGGAGGACCCAAACTGGAATGGGTTTATGGTAGAGTTATTATGAGGTATTGAATAGCTTGTTATATTTTCACATAAACATATAATGATTATTGGATATTGGGTAGGAGGTAGGGGGAAAGTTTCCGGGTGGGTACTTGTACAATTTTTCCCAGAAAAATTAATGGAATTAATTTTTGGAATCGGAATAATCAAAAGAATCTATATTATTGTTTATATAGAGAATAAAAGAGAATTCATAATATCGATTAGGTGGGAGTAAGACATCAATCTTTCCATCCAACCCATCGATGATGGCTCTGCCGGGTTCTAGCAATCAACTGGAAAAGGACAAGTACCAAGCGATACTATTAACCATTTCCAAAACGTAGGGTATATATGTACATAAATTGGTTGCGAATTATGACTACTCAGTTCTCTCCCCACTTAACAATTTCGCACCAGCCGATTAGAACTGACTCATTCTAAGTATTTATCAATTAAACCAAAAGATAATGTCTTGCACTTTCCACTCGGTTAAAACGCACAATTGACGAAAGTACAAAATGTTTATATTTTTATTTTTGATACATAATTAAAAATAAACGAAAGTCATTTTATTGTAGAGTGCACCCTACAAGAAATAAAGAAAGCGAAAACGCGACCTAAAAATAAAACTATAAATAAGTATGCAGCAGTTGCAGCGAACCGCATATAGAAGATATTGCTAAATCGTGATGCCCGATGTCCGTTGCCCAAGTCGATGATTGGGCCGCGGCGTCGACTAGCGAACATTGTCATTATTCGTAGACCTAGATATATATAGTTATAGTTTTAGTTATTACACTTAGACGAAAGTTCACATTGGGTAGATACAAAGACGACACGTACGCACATCGATCCAATTACTAATATGTATATGTATGTATGTATATATATAAAGCCAATAAGCCTAGAGAGTGTATATGCATAAATCTCACAAGTTCCAGTCATCTGGTCCCGACTCCTGTCGTATGACGGGCGGGGTAAGCGGTGCTTGGGGTGCACCAGGCACGGGTGTGGGCACCAAGGGTGTGGCGCCTCGCAGCGAACTGCCATAGTATGGGGGCGGCCGGTAGCTGTTGATGCTCGGCGATGTGGAGCTGTGCGTGGACGAGGCCGAGGAGTCTCGTACTCGGGCGGCATCAAACACCGGCGCTTGGGCGTATCTATACGGTGGCCCAGAGCCCGGTGCCAATTGCGGTGTCTGCGATCGCGAGTGCGAACGTTCGCGACGCATTTGCATGCGCTGCTGTTCCATGTACTGCTGCTTCCGCTGCTTGAGCAGCTGCTCTTCCCGCTGGAGCAGGCGCTGACGCTGCTGAAGTTCGTACTGCTGACGTTGCATGGCACTGAGCCGGTTGGCCTTGCTCCACGGATTGCCGCCGAAGCAGAGGTTTGATATGAAGACGACCGGCGAGAAGAGGCGCAGCGAGATCTCACTAGAAGAGGGCAGAGTTTATTTTTAGACAACATCTATTACCGCACAATCTGTCACACTTACGTGGTGTCAACCATGGGCTGCGCCTCATTGCCGCTGAGTATGAAGAGTGGGAAAAATATTGAGAAGATGCAGCTGCTCACAATCACCGAATTGGACAGATTAGTGAGCACTGTCAGTGGTATGCCGAAGCCGAAGAAGTAGGGCCAGTTCTTCTCTATGTAGGTGAGGCGTCGGTGTAGCTCCCATCCCATGTTGAACCACTTGTACTCGAAGGAATACAGCGAGTACAGCAGGCAGAGATGCACAAAGCATAGCGAAGAACCCACATACTTCACCGGCACCAGATTCACCAGCATACTCTGGACCAGAAATAGCATCTGCACGACCATGCTGAAGAGGAAATCGGCCACCAGTTTGCTGATGCCCGGTATCAGCTGCGGCCTTCCCTTGCGCACCCGATACGCTGCATTGGCAATGTCCGCGAACCACAGCGAGCTGACGATCTTCGAAAGCATAAAGATGGGCAGCACCCACATCATGCCAAAGAGCAGCGAGAGTATCGGATGCAGCCAGGCCCACACTACGGGCAGTGTCTCCGACTGGGCGCCGTAGAAGATGGTCAGGCAGAACTTCAGCGCGGGCAGCAGAGCAGACTCGAACAACACGATGCTCAGCCAGGTAAAGCCACCGTTGAGCATGCAGCATTTAAAGAGCTTCTTGGCGATCTTCTTCTCGCTGTGTGGGGAGGGGGCAACGCAAGTGCGCATTAAAGAAATTAGTCATGCTGAGTAGAAGCAGCTGTCTTTGTGTCACGTACCCCTGCGGCTGTTTCTCCTTTTCGGCGGCAGGTTTCTGGTTTAGGATTTTCTGCAGACTCCGCTCATCCGAATTCTCCTCGGCCCGTTTCGCGTACTCCTCGCGTATCATTGCCGCCGCAGAGCTGGGCACAGGCGATGGTGATCTACGCGCCCGCTCGTAGCGATCTTTATCTGTTCTGCGCAATAGTCGCATCTCCTGCTCGGCATTCTGGCGATTCACCTCGTTGTCGATGTGCAGGACGAGGGTCATGCCACGTATGCTGTCCCACAGCCCGTACAGTATGCCGTAGGCGATGTTCTGTGGGTGGTGTCGTGAACAACGCATTTAAATCAAATATTATGTAGTCGGAGAGGCCCTTACCTTTATCGCAGCCATCTCAGGGGCGCCGTGTGTGTCTGTGATCGGTCTACAAAGCACTAGTTTCTTTTGTACATATTACGAAATATACATGCAAGCATATGAAACGTGTTAGGCTACTCTAAATTTTGTCGAAATGCTGGGAATAGTGTCGTATCTGAATAAAATATGTTTCGTTGTTGTGCGACGATGACAACCATCATCATTTCCCTAGAACTGAATTTTTCGTTGATTGCCAGGCAAATTGAGAGCGTGCGCGATTTACATGTGGAGGAGCATCGCTTACATACTTATCGCTTTGCCGCTGCGGTGATCCAATTTTAAGACTTTAAAAACATTGAACTTTGTGCTGAATTTAATATTAACTTGTATTGTTTTGCATGGTGTAAACAGGCTGATAAGTAGCACGGTTGCCACCTGATGCTCAACGGAAGTTTACCAACACTGCTCATTTGTTTGAATGACCTCCCCTCTATCTCACACACCTTGCGTTTGTAATCCAAAAAATGAAATTTTGAAAATAAATCGCGGTCCATGTAACGTGCACCGACGGAGTAGGCAAGATGGTTCCCTCAGCTTGAGGATGACACGCTATCTTTTTCCGGCTACTGGCTCGTCGGCCACGAGTGTGGTGTTGTTTCAGTTCCTCTGGCTGAAGCCTACGTATAATTACTTTAATATCAATGCGTGTCTAAACAGAGCCAACTAACACCGGACAAAGTACAACACCCAAAACAAAAGACGACAACTGCATTTGGAAACGGACAACGAACCGACTTCTCTGCTGGTCATGAGGAGCCACTGACGCCCACCCTACCTTGGTCTTGTTGTGCCAAGTACCGCATTTTAAACTGTACAGGGACCTACAGGGCCTTGCTGTAGGAGATCAAACTCTATCTTTTACACAAACATTATAATATTTATTGTATTCTTATAACTAAAATTATGATTCCCATCATACTAGCTGATCCCAAGAGTTTTCCCCGGATGTTAAATCTATCTTAAATTTAAAAAGTGAAAGTAAGAAAGATGTTTGTAGGCATAGAAGAATATGAGCATAGAGTTAAGGCCAACGGATAATATAGTGAAATGCCGATGCAAATTGGCAAACCATACCAGCGTTTCTGGACAACACGGATGCCAACGCAGGGGAGAACCAGACGGCAACCGGTGGCTTATAAGCACACGGCGTTAATGCCCTTTTTCTTTCTTGTTGCTTTGTTTACGAAGCGCTTCCTATTTGGTTCGGATCTGTGAAAATAATATGCACAAAGAAAAAAAAAGAAGGTTCACTACACACATTTGGCAAATCAACTATCTCGATCTCTTTTTATCTCCCATCCGTTTCTCCCTAGCCGTTAGCGCCCGCTGCACTGCCTTTCACTCGAGGTTCTTCTCTTTCTTTATTTTCTCATTTTTTGCTATCACCGGTACTTGCCGAGTACCGGTGCGTTGGCGCTTGCGCTCAAGGGAAAAAGGGAGGTGGGGAACGGACAAGGAAAAGAAAAGAAAAGGGAGATTGCAGTGAGAGAAAGAGCTTGATAGAAGAGAGAGTGTTGTTGGTGAACACTAGCTTAAAGCATCGCATGCAGCCGCTTTGGGTTTTCATGTAATGATGAACGCTGTTTTTTCACAGATATTTAATTTTCGTCTCTGCTTGGCACCAAAATCAAGCCGATTTTGCCTAATGGCGTCCCTCTGACCTCTACTTATAGGCTCCCCCCCTACATCCATCACAGGTTTTTCCCTTTTTTTTTTGAGGATCGGCCCGTATATCGCATATATACATATGAGTAGATCTTGTTGCGAGCAGTCGATGTGACTCGACTTTATTTCTCCGACTTTTAATCTATAATCATGTTTTTTGACCAAGAACTGCAACGTATTTTGCAAGAAATTGCCTGTTTCTGAGGGAGAACGCTCCAAGTACACTGAGGATGCTGTGGAAATACAAAATCATGTGGTTGAGAAACTCAAGTTGGCAGACTACACTTTTCGCGAGGATTTTGATGGCTTTAGCCTTGCAGGTAAAATACTGGACCTGCGGTAACCTGAATCAAATTGTTAATATTCTTTTCCTTTCAGGAAGCTACTTGGATAGGGTTCAATTAAAGACTCCCGATGAATTTGATTTGCACATGAAGCTGGAGTTTCCATTCCCAATCACTTCGGAAAAATACGAGAAAGTATTCGTATTCTTGTGTGCAAAAACCAAAAAGCATCCTATTGTAAAATACAATTACATACATCTAAACAACCTTCAATATTGGTTACGCAGTGCATTCAACAAAGTGTTCATATCAGAGGTACGTCTTCGTTGCAGGCTCCGGATGTGCACACAACACACCATTGAAGCTAAAGGGAAGAATTGTACCATATCGTTCGATTTGAAGTTCACTTTCATATCGAAGCGCCAGAGCTTGCAACGTCACCATATGATGACCGGGTAAATAAGTATCGTGATGTCATGGAATATGCGGACATTGTTCCGTCCAGTAAATGTGTTCTTGGAGTACAAGTGTGCTGTGACTACGTACTGCTGCTGAATCAATTGTGCTTTTCCTGCTTGACGGAATGTGTTTAGAGCGAGTCTAAGTCAATTTCGATCTCCACTTCAGCGAAATAAATGTGCATCTTACTGCAGAAAATCAAATCATAGAGGGCGTGCGCTAATAGAAGACCTTCGCGTTTCAACGGAGAGAGAGTTTCAACGGGTTTTCCACAGAGAAGCCGCGACTTTTGATCATCGGCACAGGGTTGATTTCCAAAAATATGTCTACATTTTTGCGATAAAAATATACCAAAATTTTAATATTTTGTATTTTTTCGTGCTCAGCTTACGGCCACATTGTGGTATTTAAATACCCACCGACCACTTTCCCTCCCCGTCGCACTGTAAATAAATCGGAATATTTTCAACCAATTTTTAGCGAAAAAAGTTGCAAGTCAAACAATTTGTTTTCTGTTGAATTGGGTCGCGCCGGTGACCTAGGCCGCAGGCGCCTAGTTCGATGCAATGTAAGACCAGGGGCAAAGCTGAGCTGGTAAAATCCGGATGTAAATAGTGCCCACGGCCTCCTAGTGCTGCTGGTGAAAATTTGCATAAAAAAGTGAGCTGCGAAAGCAGCAATTAAAATGCAAAAAATGTACGCGTTGTTGGCAACCTTGACATTCTGGATAATCACCTTGCGATCGCCGATTCAATCACAACAACTCCACATACCACCGCCAGCGCCGTGCGACCGTAGTCGAAAAGTTTTCACCGAACCCTATGGAGAGATCAGCGATGGCCCATCTGGCTTCAACTATACCCAGGACTCGCATTGCGAGTGGCTGATCAAGGCTAAAAATGATAGCCAGTTCATAACGTTGACATTCCACAGCATGGGCACCGAGTGTTCCTACGATTATATTTACGTTTACGATGGCGACTCCTTCAATTCCACCCTCCTGGGCAGCTTCAGTGGTCGGACACAGCCCCAGCGACTGGTGGCCCGAAGTGGCAGTGTAAGTGATTACAGACTAAGTGAGATGACATACATCTTCAATTAAATATCTAATATATCTCTCCTTTTAGATGTTGATTCTGATGTACAGCGATACAAACTATGTGTTGGACGGATTTCGGGCTTCTTACTACATATCAAATTGTTTGAACAACTGCCACAATCATGGGAAGTGTATTGGCCATCAGTGCGTGTGCCATGGCGAATGGGTTGGCCCCGACTGTGAGGACGAAGCCTGTCCCCAGAAGTGTGGCGAGACTGAGGGTCGTGGCAAGTGCCAGAAGAGCATATGTCACTGCTCACCCGGCTACAGTGGTCGTCTGTGTGATCTCAGCGATGATCCACATGGCAACAGCTGGCGCTGGCTGGCCACCGACGCCGAAGGTATGACCCCGCGTGCAGCACATACCGCAGTCTACATTGAAGAGGAGGATGCTCTGTTTGTGTTTGGTGGCTATGATCTGAACAATGTGATAAGCACATTGCAGGTAAAGAAAATCTATATATATAAAAGAAATTCGTGTTAGTTACACCACTTATAACTCAAGAACGGCTTAACCGATTTTAACCAAATTTTGCATGCATATTCAGTATAGGTCTGAGAATCGACCAACATCTATTTTTCATACCCTTTAGCGGTAAGGGGTGTCCACTATAAACATTTTAACATTTTACAATTAATGCTGTCAAGTTTTTACACATCTTATTTTAATTTCATTTCAACATTTTAATCGAATTTTTTATCGAAAACATATTTTTGGTATAATTTCATAATTCAAACAAATTATTTCAAAACTGCGTGAGCAATGCCAAGAAAGCGCAAAAGGGCTGATTTGAACCATAACACAAATAAATGTAGAAGCTTGGGAAATAGAAGATCCGAAAGAACCGAAAACTTTAAAAATCTAGCAACAAAATAATGATGCACGTGTAAGAATGGCGCAATCGCGTCTAGAAGAGTAGGAAGATATACGAGCTGAACGCAATGAAGTAATATGAAGTATAAGAATAAGAAGTAATAAGATTAGAACAACGACAATCACGCCGTTTCACAGTCAATAGACGCAGAACAAATGACCAACTACGACAACAGGCACATCGAGTATTTACATCTGATTCATTTGTGCTGATCAATATAGCATTCCAGTATGAACCCGATATTGAATATTGTGCTCATTCAAAAGTTGTAATTGGTGCTATGGAGAAGGAATGTCCGCATTGGCATGCTCTGATATTCAAAAATCAGCCAGCTGGAATGTGCTGCGCGTCAGGAAAAGTGCAACTACCTAAAAATGAAACACCCTCTGAACCATTGAACGGTTTACTTATCGGCGCGGATCCAGATTCTAACGTGTTCCTGAAGTCAATTCGAAATAGCAATTTTTCGGAGCAAGAGAAATAGTTCGAAATACTAATGCAAATGGTCAACAATACAATTCTACATTCCAAATCAGAGGCCAAGTTTATCATAAAATGGACTCACTGCTGTTATTGCCATTATTTTTATATTCCCCCATCGTTCACAGCGCTCCATGCCTATTTCACGCATATACCACATCTTACACTCTTACAATTAGTTAGTTATTTTCTGTCGGCACTAGAAAGTACATAGAAATTATTTATATGGCAAAACAGCGTTTGCCGGGTCAGCTAGTACAAGATAAACTCTCTTAACTGTGAGACTAATTTGTTATTTGTTATGCTCTCAGATCTACCGCTTTAGCACTAGTCAGTGGGAGGATGAGTGGGGCATTGCCTTGCAGAGCCGGCGACACTTTTATCATCCGCAAAAGATCGACCACACCCTACTCAAGGCTGTGCTCCAGCACAAGAACGAGGATGAGGCCAAGTTGTGGGGCCTTAATAGCGATGTTAGCTTCTTTCGGAACATTCTGTACACGCTGGCCGAATCGAATCTGCACCAGCGACGCACACGCTCCTCCCTGCCGCTCACAATAGTCAACGCCAATTCCACCGACGAGGAACTGAACGAATATCTGGAGGATATCCTCGAAGACGTCATCGATCATAAGAAGCCTCACGGGCGCTATGGCCATGCAGCGGATCGTGTGCCGGGTGGTTTCGTCATCTTTGGTGGAAAACATGCCAATGGCAGCTTCTACAGCGATCTCTGGCAGTACAATAATACGGAAAGTGGCGGCAAGTGGAAACAAATGGCAATTAGGTCGAAGCTAAAGCCGCCGGCTGTGGCCAGGCACACTCTGAACACGGCCCGAGATCACTTGTATCTTTTTGGTGGCAGCCTGGAGACCGGAGAGTTCTCCTCCAGTGTCTATCGCATTGCCCTGCCTCTATCGGAGGATTCCCAGTGGGAGCTGGTCAAGCCGAGAGGTGGCAAAACGTTGGATGTGCGACTGGCGGCTCACTCGACGGTGTACTACAGGGCCACACATTCTCTGATTGTTTTCGGTGGCATCATGACCAGCCTGGCACGCTTCTCCAAGCTCTCGGATCGCATCTTTGCCTTTCAATTGGATCAAATGCACTGGACGGAGATACTATATCCACGTACGGCACTGCGAGACACGAATATACCCAGAGAGAGGGCTTTCCACACGGCCACCATATCAGGTAACTATATGATCGTCTTCGGGGGTTATACGCATCGGCACAACAAGGATGAAATCTGCTACGACAATCAGATGTACTGGTACCATTTGAGTTGCCACATTTGGATCAATCAGGTAGTCTCCGCCGAGGACAGTCTGTACCCCAAGGCCCAGGGTGTGTTTGCCCAGGCGGCGGCACTGCGTCGCAATCATACGCTACTGATTGTGGGCGGCTATCATGGGAATGTGAATGCCGATCTGTTTGCCTACGAACTGCCGCAGGTTTTAAGAGTGGAGAATACGCTGTACAATCCGGAGGTCTCCTGCCGATTGCATCCCACCCACACGGCCTGTCTGTCGAATCCCGAGTGTGGATGGTGCTCTGCAGACAGCAGCTGCTACGGGCGCACCATTGGCGCGAATTGTACTACGAATCTGCAGACAACGCGGTGTCCTGGTATATGCCCTTCGCTGGGCGATTGCCACTCATGTCTGGTGCATGGCAGCAAGTGGGGCAAACAGGGCTCGGGTGGCGGCAAGGCCTTCTCGGTCACAAGCAAACTGGGCCTAAATGAGTGCACTTGGTGCGTACAGAATGCCAAGTGCCATCATCGTGACGACAACTATGGCATCTGTGGCGAATCGACTGGCTGGTGGGGCGACCAAGGCACAGAGATACGCACGCCCACGCTCTGCACCATCAATGACCGAAGGCCCGGACTCACGTACATCAAATACCATTATCCCATAAATTTTACAATGCCCGATTATGTGGGCATTGTGAATGCCACCATGGTAGACTTCTCCTCGCCGCCATTCACGACCCATTTTGAGCAGAAACTTGAGGGTGAAATGCTCGCACGCCTCGTGGGATTCGTGCGACCCAAGCAGCAGTGGAACAACTCGGCCATACAGGTGTGTAGCAGCTACTCCTCGTCGCTGCTAAGATTTGGCCTTGGACTGAATCTCGACGAGCTGGTGAATGTCACCGCCCATAACTCCAATCAATCGTACTGCAGCAATGTGCCGCTACCCACCACAGAGATGCCATTCCTCATCGACTTTCAGGCGCGCCGACGCATTGGTTTGAACAGCATCTACAATACGTATCAAAAGACGAAAATGGAACTGCAGCATCTGCATGGCGGACAACTGAACGCCTTCACCTTTGAGTATCTGGAACCGTACTACTCGGGGCACTGCACAAAGTACGAGAACTGCCTGCACTGCCTCACCGATGCCTCCTGTTCGTGGTGTCCCCTAACGTCCAAATGTCATTTGAGGTCCGTCAACGAGTCGGCTGTGTGCACAGAGCCCACGGATACCAGCCACTGGTCGTATCTGATAAGTAAGCCCACGCAATGCTCCAATTGCACCAACTACGTGAGTTGCGAGGCCTGTGCGTCGAGTGGCTTGTGCGAATGGTGGACAGAGGATGCACGTTGCGGCCGGATAGGCAAATCCAACAGCAGTGTGCGAGCCGTAGAGCAGTGCCCTAAATCCTGCCGGGAACGGCAGGGCTGTCAGGAGTGTCTGGGCGAGCGTGGACGCTGTGTGTGGTGTGAGGCCAGTGCCCAGTGCTTCAGTTTTGCGGTTTACACCAGCGAATATCAGTTTGGCATGTGTCGCGAGTGGATGGATCAGGTAGTGCCACGGCAACAGGAGAAAACAGCACCAACAACAGATGAACAACAGCAGCAGCCACTCCCTGCCCTCCAGCAGCAGTGTAAATCCTGTGAGCAGCATCGCAATTGCTCCGCCTGTCTGCGTACTCTCAGCTGTGGCTGGTGCTTTGATCGCGACAATCCCATCGAGGGCATCTGCATGCAGGGCGACTTCAGTTACAGTGCCGGAAACTGTTCGCTGGCCTTGAACAGCTCCTCCCATCATGATGCCGAATGGGCCTATGCCCAGTGCCCGGACGTAGACGAGTGCGGTTTGGGACTGCACGATTGCCACAAGGAGGCCAAGTGCACCAACACCCAGGGCAGCTACAACTGCCACTGTCGGAGGGGATATGTAGGCGATGGTCGTTTCAGTTGTGTGCGCACCTGCTTTGAACTCTGCCAGAATGGTTTCTGTTCGGGGCCGCCCGACTACAGCTGCCGCTGTGACTTGGGTTGGACGGGCAGCGATTGTGGATTGAGCTGTGGCTGCAACAATCATTCAACGTGTACCGAGAGACTTGGAAAGTGCGACCAATGCCAGGCCTGGACAGAGGGCGAACGCTGCGAGAGATGTCGCCAGGGGAGTCATGGCAATGCCACTGCCCTGCTGGGCTGTCATCCGTGCGAGTGCAATGGCCATGGCAATCAGGATCTGGGCATCTGCAACGTGAGCAACGGCGAGTGCTACTGCAAGGACAACACGCAAGGTAACAAGTGTGATACCTGTGCCCACGGCTACTATGGCGACCCACGAGACGGCGGACAGTGCTACTACCAATGCGAATCCCGAGGAATACTCGCGAACATTGGCCGCAGTGCCATTGGCTCCTATCAGGCCTTTCGTTCGCCCTGGGGCGCCAGTCTCGAGGTGAAGGAATGCTTGTGGATTCTGCAGCCCAAGACCCTGCAGGCGGAAAAGTCGCTGCTTCAGCTAGAGTTCCAGTGGCAGAGCCTGGCCATGGACTGTGACGAGAATGCTGTGTATATCTACGACAGTCTGCCGGATCTCACGGGTGCCACACAACAGAACCAACTGTTGGCCGTGGTATGTGCCCCCTACAGCTCGGCGCGTATCATTGAGGCCCGATCGAGCCATGTCACGGTGCACTACAAACAGGCCGGGGACCATCGTCACTTTGGCTTTAATGCTTTATACTCCGTAAAGAACTGCGTGGCTGGAAGCTGCCTGCCGCCGCACATATGCGACTCACAGATGCGGTGTGTGTGCCCCGCTGGATATGTAGGAGCTCTCTGCGAGATCGAGGTGTGTCCGAGCAATTGCAATGCCAAGCGCGGACAGGGATACTGCGACACGGAATACGGACGCTGCATTTGCAGCAATGTCAATTATGCTGGGGCAGATTGTTCCACGCTAGTGCAGCCACATCATCTAGTGCTGACGGAGCTGTTCAACACGCAGCTTTTGAGCGAAAGCCAGGAACATCTAAGGAAGACCATACCACGCTTTGGGCACTCGGTTAGCGCTGATCGGAGGGGTTCCCTGTGGATGTTTGGTGGTTACTCCCCGAATCATGGACCCCTTAATGATTTTCGACAATTCGACATCAAGAATGGCACCTGGCTGCAGGTCACAGTGGAGTCATCTACCCCCGAGGACAGCATGCCGCTTGGCAGATACTTTCATGCCTCTGAGATCTATGTGAAGCGTCAGATTATCTATATCTATGGCGGTATTGGTGTCAATACGCGTCTGCTAGATGACTTTTGGATGTTTTCGATACAGAATCAACGCTGGAGTCAGATCAAAGTGGAGGTGGATGCAAAGGAGGGGGAAACGGCAGAGCCGCCGCCTCGTTTGGCCGGGCACACCCTCACTCATGTACGCTATCAAGAGCATGAATCACTGCTACTCGTCGGAGGCCTCACCCTGAACAAGTCACGGCCTCTAGAGCTCTGGGAATACAGTTTGGACACAGGACGCTGGCAGAAGCTGGAGGCAATGGGAGCACGAATGCCCGTGCTGTATGGACACAGTGCCGTGTATCATGCAGAGACCCAGAGTCTGTATCTGTTTGGAGGCTATGCCTCGCAGCCGCAGAGCAATCTTTATGCGTTGGATCTGCAAAAGCTCAGCTGGACAGAGCTGCCCAGCTTTAAGGAACTGAATCCACCCGCTACGAACCTGCCCAGGGCTCGCTACTTCCATTCGGCAGTGAGCACTGAACACTACATGATTGTCTATGGAGGCAGGACCATCCCCTACAATGCCACAGATGTACTCATAGCCTATGTCTACTCGTGCAACCAGTGGGTGCGACTCACCGAGGATGTGGAACTGATTGGTCGCGTGCCAGCCTCCAATTATGCCGAGGACATGGCCATTGATCCCGATACGGGTGTAATATTCGTGATTGGAGGCTGGGATGGTAGTGCCACGCACAGTCATGTCACGAGGATCGCTTTGCCCGACGACATCTGCCAGCTGTGGAGCAGCAGCAAGTATCTGTGCCGGCACTACATGGGCTGCAGCTATTGCACCGTTCAGAATACGTACAGCTTCAGCAGCCACTGCTTCAGCCAGGGCCGCACGCCCTGCGCCAATCACAATGGCACGCTGGTGGTCAACAATGGTGCCGCCTGCACGGATGACTGGATGGCCAGCAGGAACTGCTCAAGCTTTGGCAGCTGCAGCGCTTGCCTGGCCGCCTGGCCCACCCACCACGAGGTGACGCCCGTCTGTCAGTGGTGCGATCAATGTGGCATCCAAGGGCGATGCGTGCCCGCTGGCGTTGATTGCTGGCGCAGTGCCTGGTGTGGCAATGACCAGAGTGTGGCTGTCCTAGGGCTGTGCCCTCTGCCCCAGTGCTATTGGCTCAACTGTGAGTCCTGCCTGCTACAACCGCAGTGCCAGTGGGCCCGGAACGAGCTCGGCAGCGTCGAGTGCATATCCAAGGAGCTGGTGGAGAAGAACCAATACCGCGTAATCGATCACTGTGCTCCGCCCTGCCACAGCCATGAGAACTGCAGCAGTTGTCTGACCAACACGGATCAGGATCAAAAGGACTGCAAATGGTCAACGATGCTGGCCCAATGCCTATCTCCCAGCTCGCAGCCTCTGCTCTGTGCTGGCGGGGTCTGCGGGCTGGTATTGGAGTCTGCAGAACTGGATCGCTGCCCGGAGCCGTGTCATGTGTACCAGCAGTGCTCCAGCTGCCTGGAGCATGCCCACTGCGGCTGGTGTGCCCGTGAAGGTCTCAACGGCGATGGCATCTGCACAGAGGGTGCACTGGAGAGCAAACAGGAGCATCCGTCGGGCTCTACCTGCGATCTAATCTACTCGACATGGCGCAACGACTCTCATTTGACGCATGCGGATGTCGTATCCTGGCACTACATCCAATGTCCGGCCGAGAACGAGTGCACCAACGGGCACCACAACTGCCATGCCGTCTCGGAGCAGTGCATCGATCTGGACACCCCGCTGGGCTACAAGTGTGTTTGCGCGCAGGGATATCGCGAGGAACAGGGCACCTGCCTGCCCGTCTGCAGCCAGGGCTGTGTCCGCGGCAAGTGCATCAGTCCGGACGAGTGCCAGTGCGACTTTGGTTATGTGGGGGCCAACTGCAGCATCCAGTGCCTGTGCAACGGCCACTCCAACTGCGAGTCCAGCAGCCTGCTGGACATCTGCCTCAAGTGCCACAACAACACGATGGGGGAGCAGTGCGAAAAGTGCCAGCCGTTGTTTGTGGGCAATCCGCGCGAGGGCCATGCCTGCCAGCCCTGCCTGGAGTACTGCCACGGCCACAGCGATGTCTGTGTGGCCTACGACTCCGATCCGGCTGTCTTCAATATGTCTCGCACTGATCTCGATCGCATACTGCTCGAGGGCCCTGCTCACAATGCCACCTGTCTCCGTTGCGGCAATCACACGGCCGGCGATCGCTGTGACAGCTGCCTCACGGGCTACTTTCGAGGCAGCGAGGATCTGCACAAGGAGTGCCGTCCCTGTCAGTGCCATGGCCATGGCAGCATCTGCGATCCCGTCACTGGGGAGAAGTGCAATTGTGCGAATAACACAGAAAGCGACGCCACCTGCACAGCGGGCGGAGGTAAGAACTCGGCACAGCTGTGCTGGAGTGTGCAGTGCTCCAAGTGTCGGGACTCTTACGCGGGCAATCCCATCGATGGCCATCAGTGCTACAAACAGATCACAGTGGAGTCACGCATGTGTTTCGATGCCAAACCGATAGGTGAGTCCATCAGCCAATCTTTTTCTAATTTGATAATCATTATTTCCCTCATTCCGCAGAGGAATGCAAGTCAAAGCCCGCCGCCTTGAAGCCCGGCCAGACGGTGTTCTTTGTGATCCAGCCTCGCTTTATGAACGTGGACATACGAATAATTATCGATGTGACCCAGGGTGAGTTGGATGTGTTTATGTCGCCGCAGGACGATTCTTTTATTGTGGAGACCAACGAGACGACTGGCTACCATGAGATATTCTTGGACAATCGCTACAATTGGGGGCCCAAGCAGCAGCGTGATCGTCCTTTGAATGTGGCCCTGCCCAGGCATGATAATGTGACCATTCAAAAGCTGTTTACGCCCGAACGACGTATCTATGCGGATAAGGATGGTGGCGGCGGAATGAGCATGAACAGCTACTATGTGCCACAGCTGCACGACTGCAAGAGCCATGGCGGTCACAATTTTATAGTGAAGGATCAGCATGCCAAGGACCTAAGCACACACGTCACCCTCAACCATTGCAACACGCTACTGCGGCTGTTTGGGTTGAGAAATCGACTGGTTCTCACGTTACCCCAGCATGCACACAACCTGAGTGCCACGCGATTCTTTATTGCACTGCGTGCAAATTCCGGACCAGAGCCCAGCTATGGATCTGTGGTCTTTCGCCAGGATCAGCTGCACATCGATCTGTTTGTGTTCTTCTCGGTGTTCTTCTCCTGCTTTTTCCTCTTCCTGGCTGTTTGTGTGATTGTCTGGAAGGTGAAGCAGACTGCGGACCTGAGACGGGCCAGACGACAGCATGTTGTGGAAATGCTGCACTTGGCCAAGCGCCCATTTGCGCAGATCTTCTTGGCATCAAACAGTTTGGACACGGAAAGTCCGCGTGCGTCTACCTCCACTCGGGCCATGCGCCAGCGAGCACGTCAAGCATTGTTGCTCCAGGAGCAGGCGTCCACGGGAGACCCTATACTGCCAAGGTACACGCGTCACCGCCATGCCAGGGACATCATGATGGTGGCCATCGAGCCCACGTCCGATAATCAGGCTGCTGTGGGAACGGTCTTCATTAGCCTGCCAGGACGATCCAGAGCTCCGTTGAGTATCGCTCTCGGCTCCACACTGATCACCTATTCGCGGCAATATCCACTCAATGCACGGCAATTTATGCGTGCCCAGAGGGCACACAATGTGGCCCACCACCCGGCCTAAGCTGCTGCACAATTTGGAATCTTTTCTGTTGGCATGAACAAAATAGGTGTGTAAACCTTGACCCTAGTAAAATATTTATGTGTGTGTGTGCAGAGCGACATATACTATCGATATAGCTTAGGAAAATACTTGTACATAACGTTTAGATAACGAAAATAATAACTAATCCTGTGTACATACTAGTACGTATGTACGATATAGAACAGTAGTGGTCCGCGATCCTTGATACTAGCGCTAGCACAAGACGCGGGACATTGATACTCGGACGCGATACGCTCAAGCGAATGACGCATAAGAGAATAGCCGAGAAAACCCCACCGTGTCGTGTGCATGATTCTGCAGAATGTGGCTCTACTCGAGGCGCACTAGCGAATGCCAAAAAGAGAATTCCTGAGAATTGCAAAAAAAAACTTGCATGTCGTATGCATGACACGGAACAATTATGCTTTGTTGGACTGCTCCCAAACTCGGGGCAGGCCAAGTCACGAAACACAGGGCTAGGGTAACAGTTTCCACTGTCTCCGCCACCGGCTTAACCGCGAGAAATGATGCGCAATCCAACGGACAGGTAAAGGGTGGCTCTACCGACACGCCCTACGAGTTAGGCGGAGGCCGGCCCACCCGCTGATGTAGAAGATACAAAATGCTGCTCACAAGTTGTGAAAAATGCACACAATAATCTAATATAAACTATAAAATATATACTATATCAATATTGAATGATAAACATACAGGAAAATGGATAAATATTAGATATAATATGATATAAGAATACTCTACAAAATTGGGTCTCGAATTTGTACTACAAAAAACTGAACTGGTAAATCGGTAAAAAAAAAGAAACAAAAAACATTCACAGAACAAAAAATAATTATTTCGACTGATTTTGAAAAAAAATGTATTCATTTGGTATTGTTTGAATTAAACATAATCTCTATATAAACCCAATTGGCTAAGAACTAGCTCATATATGTATCTATATGTGAAATCGATACTTTTTGTGAATTTAAACCAGTGTTAAGAATAAGAGCAAACATAAACGTGAAAGGAAAACTGAAACGGAAACGGAAACCAAGTGAACGACTCGCCAGCAATAGGAATTTGATAGTGTACCTATATGATATATATGTATATGCATAAGCATGTCAATTGATACCAAGAAAGCCATACGAAAAAAGAAGCAAAGAAATCATGATATACGTATTATATATATGTACTAATAGTATAATGAATGTGTCATAGCATTAGACGAACTACCGATGTGTTGTTAATGTCTAATCCAAGTGTTTCGTCATTTCTATGACCTTTAAGATATGTATGTGCGTGTCTGTCTATAATCGATGCAATATGATTTATATTTCTATTCTCGCGTACCTAAGTATTTAAGTGTACTGTATTTTGTATAAAGTATTATAATATTTCCTTCTCTGTTGGTGGTTTAGCTAAGAAATTGCTCAATTAGTTTGTTAATTCTCTCTCTATCTCTACGGAAATGCGCACTCGTCACGCACCTCTATGTACCTACTATTTTAAGAACAACCCAAAACTATATTTATGTACCCAAACACACACTTGTTATGTTAACACACACCAAACACGCTGAAGATATGCGAACAAATTATGGAATTATGAAAAGATAGATAAGTCTTTTGAGACGCACACATCACACAACAGCAGACGAACAAATTTCAAAGCGCTCTATTCACTACGTAATCTCAGTAACGGTAACCAGAAGGTTGTAAGAAAGAAAAACTCTCACTATATCACTTTAGTTAAGATGAAACCCACCCTATCTCCCTCCATTAGGTATCCTTTTTTTTGTTTTAGCAAAATTTTTTAGAACTGATGTACATTTAGAAATTATACTACAAAGCGTCCCATTCTGCAATATATGTGTATTTATATTATTAAGAATTATGTTTTTTAATCATTATTTTCGAATTGTGTTTGAAATAAAGAAGATACACACTGATCATAATAATAGTACACCCATCGACGTAAAGTTTAACTAACAGAACATTTTGTTTCAATATTTTAAACATAAAATTTGTTCTCAGTTATTCTTTCAGCATTTGTTTTCAATATAATAAACTTAAATATAATGTAGGATCATGCTAATTTAAGAAATAGATCAATTTCTTACTCAGAGTCAGTGTCAGGCTGATCAAAATAATAGGTACAGTTACAGTATCTCTTCTATATTAAGTGAATAATTTGGAAATTCTTTCTTTTTAGCTATTTAAGGAACATTTCATTTAGCTACAGTCAAAATATAAACAAATAATTTTTTTTTTCTTGCAAGAATGGGCCAAAAGTCTCATTGTAAAAAGGAAGAAGCACGATTGGCTCTTAGTCTGTAAAAAGAAGGCAAATCTCTTCGGGTCATTTGGCAAACTAATGCAAATATCTCATAATTTTGTTATAAATGTGTTAAAATGGAAATATAGTCAGGAAACTCGGGTAAGGCCACAGAAAGCAATCCAAACACTTGACCACTGCATGGTGTCCTTGAGCAAAAATGACCGATATAAGTTGTCAAAGAGTATTGCAGCAGAAATTGGACAAGAAGTTGAGGCTCCAACAATTCGTAGACGGCTAGAACAAGTCAGCCTTCCAGGGGGAACAGCACGGAAGGTCCCACATATGCGCCAAAAAAATATAACGATGGGTCAAACTTTTGCTAATGCTCCCGAAGACTCCGGCAGGATGAGCCGGAGAGTTATAGTGGAGAAGCATTTTATGGAGCGACGAAACTAAAATACATTTAATTGGGAATGATTATGAAAACAATGTACGACGCCCTAAATGAAAGAAATTTGATCCACGTTTTACAAGAAAATATGTCAAACATTGAGGTGGCAATATAATGCTATGGGGCTGCTTCTCCTGGTGCGGCGTACGTCCACTTTTCGAAAAATACGAACAAACTGAACGCTGTGGTGTTCAGATCTATATTGGATAGTGCTATATTACCATTTGCTTTAAAAATTTGGCCCTTTCGTTGGTTATTTCAGCAAATAAACGGCCTAAAGCACACATGGATGCTTTTGACCAAATTTTTTGACGACTCAAAAAATGACGTTTTGAAGAGAACTAGTCAATCTCCTGACTTAAATTCAATCAAAAGCTTGTAGGGAAATTAAAGAAGGACATTGGCTAAGTTTTCGTTTTTAAATAAGCAAATATTATGCGAGGGCGTCCAAGAATTGTGGTATGAGACACCCATAGTAACCTGCCATACGTTTATTAAAAGTATGACAAAAAAATGTAGTAAAGGTAGGCAGAAATAGAGCTGGACACATAAGATATTTACTAGTAAACACTAATTTAGCAAAGAATAAATAGAAATAAGCAGTTAGTAGATTTTTTTCATACCAACACTTGAAGTGTACCTATTATTTTGATCAGCCTGACACTGACTCTGAGTAAGAAATTGATCTATTTCTTAAATTAGCATGATCCTACATTATATTTAGGTTTATTATATTGAAAACAAATACTGAAAGAATAACTGAGAACAAATTTTATGTTTAAATAGAATTCTGTTATTTAGTGATTGATAAAATATTGTATATTATATACATATATTTAGTGTATGTTTAACAATTATTCTCTGGTCTGATGAGCGCGTGAGGTGGCTCAGAGGGGGCCTAGCTGAGGCCACCGGACGGGTCGCAGGTTGCGGATAGCGAAAGGGCTACCACTAAAAGGTAGGTCAGCTTTAGGAGAGTACCGAAAATAAGCATTCCCACACTGACGATGCGCTTGTGGTGCCGCCTCGTACAAGTAGCTCACACACTCCCAGTCCCCACACACCACCTACCCACATCCCAACCTCCACACTCACCTCACACCTCACTTCACCTAAGGTGTCATTCGACCCATGCCGAGAGTCAGCCTTGCTGGGGCTGAGCCCGGAGAAAAAAAATGGATATCTGTCTGGGAGCCTTGTTCGCTTGAATCTCCGGAGGGTGGAGTGAAGCTTTTGATGGAATATTTCTATGGAATCCTCTGGAAAGATAGCGGGTTTGAGTGACATGGGGATCTTGTGGTAATTAAAAAGAAACTGTTTCTCCTCGCTAAGATCTCTAGAGGTTTGTTCTGTACTCTTATCTGTACTCTTAACGATTAACGCCAATTTAATAATAGTTTGAAAGTGATCGATTGCGGATCGTGCGGAGTTTTGTAACTGGTGTAGTAAACCTATGCATGCACATATTAAATCCCTCTGTTGTATATAAATACATACAAACATAAGCGCGTATATATGTAAACGCAATGACATAAACAACTAAATATTGTTTTTTTAGCACATTCCTCATCTGCCACTCGAGCGCCCAAACTGCTGATCTGGCATCGACTCAAAACTCAGCCAGAGCCCAAGCGCACTCATAATGTTGCTTTAGTTCTCTTTCAGCAAACCCTTGTGTGCACATAACGCTGATCATGCATTTCCATAGAGCCCGCACCCCAATACTAATGCAGTGGTACTCTCTTCGTAAGAAGAGACAGTCCATGTGAGGACTGTCGCTCTCCTCTCCGATAAACATAAAAACAATTGTATCCAAGAGCCTAGGCTAAGAACTGAAAGATATTCAATAAGCATTCTCCATCAAGCAATCAACTTGGGCAGACGTTTGTCTTTTTGAATTTGGACATTAAATCGCGACGAAACGAGTATAAGTGAAACATAAAAGTGAAAAATATTAGGCCGGCAAAAAAACTACACAAAATTCAAAATAAAATAAAGTGAAGGAAAAAAAGTGCGAGTGGCATATAGGCCGCTCCTTGCACCACCGATGTGAAGCCCCAAGAAGACATATCGATATAACCAGGCAGCAGCATAATATTAACATAAATACATTAGTGTGTAAAAATTGTACATTGAGCGATAATTACGTTGCCCGATGAGAAGTTTGGCCCGTAAAGCCATACACCATACAATTAGGTTGGAAAAAAATTGTATGCTAATTTTCCGAAAAATACATATATGTATGAATATAATTAACCAATCAATGAAAGGTGAAACAGAGTCCATAATTGAAAACCGAACGACCATTGTCATTTAGAAACTTAAATTTTCAATTACATTGAAGCAATCACATTCCTAGCAATAATAATCATTTTGATGTCTATTATGCTCGTATACAAACTTAAAGAAAAGATTTTGTAGTAACATTTAAATATAGAAATTAAATATCAGAATAGAATATCGGAATCAGAACCACAAAATCAAATAGATCCAATTAGAACAGATATAACAATGGCACAGGCAAATTTTGAGTTTCTTAACTTAGCCTCAAGTCTTATACCAGATTTCGATGGTAAATACGAAAATCTTAGACATTTTCTAGATGCATTACAATTAATAGACAAGATTAAGGGAGCAGATGAGGAGTTAGCTGTCTGCCTAATTAAATTAAAACTTAAAGGACATGCCAGGTACCTAATAGAATCAGAAGCCACTATATCAGACGTTATGCTCAAACTCAAAAATGCCATAAAAGGCGACTCCGTAGACGTACTGAACCACAAAATAATGAACGTTCAGCTAAATAATAAAACTGCAAACGTGTATACTCAGGAAGTCCTGCAATTGACTCAGGCCTTAGAAAGAGCCTACATTGAAGACGGATTTCCACTGGCAGTGGCCACCAAATTTTCAACCCAACAAGCTGTAGAAGCTATGATCAAGAATTGTTGCATCAATAAAGTAAGACTTATTATGCAAGTAGGACAGTTTAATAACATCGAAGAAGCCATTTCCAAGTTTCAGATCAGTTGCATAAATGCAACTGGTAGTTCAGACACATTACTATACTGTAATCGGCAGAGAAAGAAATCATATAGAGGAAACCGTGATGGATTCGAAGGTGGTTACTGAGGTAGCTATCAAAGTAACCTTAACCAAGGAGGTTTCAACAAGTTCAAACCAAGTCAGAACACCAATTTCAATCTATTCTTTTCAATTGCCAACAAATTTGAATAGATTAAATCACCTATATAATATAAATGATTACGCTAAAGAATCAAAATTTAGATAAGAACAACTTTAAAAAAGAGCAAGATTAATGTTAGAAGCAAATAAACAAAGGCAAACAATTAGGTATCACAAAAACGGTTTAAATTCAAAGATTTCAAACGATATAAGACAGATTGTATAGCAGACAATGATAATATTAAAAGATAAAAAAAAAAACAGCATAGCATTGGTTAAATCTTTCTTATTAAATAATAATTTTATGTTTTTTGTATGGCCATACAAAAATAGTTAATCGGAAATTAATCGCTATCAGATAAACATAATAACTGTACCCTAGGCTAAAAACTACAAAATATTCAATAAACATCTCAATCAAGAAACTCAACTTGAGCAGACACTTGTATTTATGTATGTATTTGGACATTGCACTGGCGTTCATGAAAACCGCACCATGTGCATGTGTGGTTCGGCGCCCGAGCCAGTCGTGAGTGTGAGTGAGTGAGTGTATGCGTGCTCATGCATTCTCACGTACTTTTGCGTGTTTGCATGTGTGGTTCAGCGCCCGAGCCAGTTGTGAGAGTGTATATGTGCTCATGCATTCTCATGCGTGTTTGCAAGTGTGTATGAGCGCACAACTGAAATTTTCGCTCTCCCAACTTTGTTTTGATTTTTGTGCTCGCGCCACCCTTCACTTTAGCATTATTGGAGTCGGCCCTTTTTGAAGACGCTTGCCCTATAATACCAGAATAACTGTTATTTTGTACATGCTTTAGATTCTAACTTTGTTTAATATAGAATATACTAATATATTGAGCAGATATACATATGTATGTATGCGCTAAAGAAAATATATATGTATATCATCCTTGAATATGGATATCAATGACATATAATGGTAATAATGGGTCCATACGGATTTTAGTGCCACACTGCGAGTCAAACTTGAAATCATCCTATATTCTTATGCCAATGCATTGCATTCATCATACGAGAAAAAGCTCAAAATATTGCGTAATGGTGTAATTGCCTCCTCGTGGTGTTCCCTGGGTACCGATCTTCAATCGGAAGCCAATTTGAGCGGCGACTTTATGTCTATATGTACATATGAATGTATGTATGTTTACGACTTTTTCATAGGCAGTAATAATATAAAAATTATATGTATAATAAAAATAAAAAAAATAACAGATTTCTTTCTTCCCACGGCCAAGTGTCCCTCCAACCCACACCCACCCCCACCCATCCTGCCAGTTCTTCATTTATTTTGTGGCGGTAGGTCAGCTCGTCAACAAGTTGAAGAAGAACGAACACACATAACCACATTTCAGCTCAGCAAAGAACAAACGCTCTGTATGTGAGGCTGAGCTTTAGCTGTATGTGTGCATATATTATATCTTGTTTGTATTGGTTTTTTACAACGCCGCTGTCTAAGAAAACACCCATTACTTTAGAATTGATTGTAAGTTATGATTTTATGATGACGCTTGCCCAAAATTACAATAATTGTATATATTGAATATCCTCTATATTCTAATTTTGTTTAATGTACTATAAACGAATATAATGAACGAATGTAAATATGTACAAATGCAAAATATACATACATACATACATATATCAGACATGACATCAAATTATCACCACATGCTGTAGGAGGAGAGCATCAAATATAAGAAATATTAAAATTATTACAAATTTTCGTGGCTTATCTCCCCCTCCCCATACAGAGCACAAACCAAAACAACAACAAAACACACAAATCCCTATTGCAAAAAGCCTGCACTACCCGCAGTGAAGAGAGGGAACCAAATATAACTCTTCACATTAAAATATTTGTTCTATGGTCAAGCTGAGTTACGTCATCCACGCACTCCCCGTCTCCCATTCCACCTATGTATGTATGTACATATGTACATATGTAAAAGCATTGGCAGGCAGCAACAACAACGATGCATATGCAGAAGACAAAAAACAATTACAAGCGCTCTCCCCCGCGTCAGATCATTGTACTGACGCCACATGCAGTAGAAAAAGAATCAAATAAAAGATCTGAAGTTTTACAGTTTTTAGTGCTTGTTCCCTTCTCCCCCCCCATACAGAGAATAATCAAAGCAACAACCGCAAACACAAATCCTATTGCAAACGCCTCTCAGCAAACTCCCCGTCTCCCATTCCACCCATTTAAAAGCATTGGCAGGCAACAACAACAAAAATGCATACGCCAAAGCCGAAAAATAATTACAAACGCTCTCCACAATGTAAAAGTTTTGCCGCTGTTGCCTGTTGCCACGCTTTAGGGCATTGCATTGAGACCACATTCAGTAGGAAGTGAAAATCAAGAATAGGAACATTCAAATTATTACAGTTTGCCTGTAGTGGATCATCTCCCAACTCCCTCCCCACCCCACATACAGAACCGAAGCCAAAGCAACAACAAAAAACACAAAACCCCATTGCAAAAGCCGCTCTTAGATCAGCAAAGGAGCGCTCTTAATTGTTTGCCCTACTTCAGGGACATGCGCTATGTGCATTATGTGCAGTGAAGAGAGGGGATCAAATATACATACTCTTTACATTAAAATATTTCTTCTATAAGCTGACTTACGTCATCCACGCACTCCCCGTCTCCCATTCCACCCATGCTAAGCATTGGCAGGCAACAACAAGAACGATGCAGGCGCCAAAGACAAAATAATGCAAAAATTAAAATCACCCTCACAACGCATAAGCATCGCTGATACAGCGTAGTTGCTGCTCTCTTTACCTTTTCGCCCCGCTTCACAGCATTGCACTGAGACGCCATGCAGTAGAAGGAGAGGATCACAGATAAGAACTCTTCAAATTATTACAGTTTTTAGTGGCTTATCTCCCATCTCCCCTCCCCTCCCCCACAGAACTCAGAACAGAAGCCAAAGCCACAAACACAAGTACCAAACTTAATTGCAAATGCCTCTCAGCAAAGGTTCGCTCTTTTTGCCCCACACTTCTTGCATTACCTGCAGTAAAGAGAGAGGGGATCAAATCTAACTCTTCTCATTAAAATATTTGTTCCAATTTTAAGCTGACTTACGTCACCCACGCACTCCCCGTCTCCCATTCCACCCATGTAAAAGCATTGGCGGCCAACAACAACAAAGATGCATACGTAGGAAAAGAAAATCAAGAATATGGAAACTTCAAATTATTACAGTTTGCCTGTATTGGATCATCTCCCATCTCCCCCCCGCACGATACAGAGCAGAAGCCAAAGCAACAACAACAAACACAGATCCCTATTGCAAAATCCGCTCTTAGATCATTTCAGTAAAGGTGCGCTCTTTAATGTTTGCCCTGCACTACTTCCATTACCATTGAAAAGAGGGGATCAAATATAACTATTCACATTAAAATATTTCTTCTATAAGTTGACTTACATTGTCCACGCATTCCCTGTCTCCCATTCTACCCATGCAAGCAACAACAACAGCAATGCATACGCCAAAATAAATAAAAAATAATTCATAATTCTGATTGGCTGTCGCACCGGTAGGGAATATGCATCGTGTGGGTTCGGGTCTGCTGTCATAATTCCGATCGGCAGCTCTGCGACAGCGAATATATTTGTGTGTGTTTGTTTGGTCATATGCATAAAAGGCTTCGTAATTCTGATTGGCTGTCGCACCGGTGGGGAATATGAATCGTCTGGGTTCGGGTCTGCTGTCATAATTCCGATCGGCAGCTCTGCGACAGCGAATATATTTGTGTGTGTTTATTTGGTCATATGCATAAAAGGCATAGGCTGTCGCACCGGTGGGGGAGATGAATCGTCTGGGTTCGGGTCTGCTGTCATAATTCCGATCGGCAGCTCTGCGACAGCGAATATATTTGTGTGTGTTTATTTGGTCATATGCATAAAAAGGCATAGGCTGTCGCACCGGTGGGGGAGATGAATCGTCTGGGTTCGGGTCTGCTGTCATAATTCCGATCGGCAGCTCTGCGACAGCGAATATATTTGTGTGTGTTTATTTGGTCATATGCATAAAAGGCATAGGCTGTCGCACCGGTGGGGGAGATGAATCGTCTGGGTTCGGGTCTGCTGTCATAATTCCGATCGGCAGCTCTGCGACAGCGAATATATTTGTGTGTGTTTATTTGGTCATATGCATAAAAAGCATAGGCTGTCGCACCGGTGGGGGAGATGAATCGTCTGGGTTCGGGTCTGCTGTCATAATTCCGATCGGCAGCTCTGCGACAGCGAATATATTTGTGTGTGTTTATTTGGTCAAATGCACAAAAGGCTTCGTAATTCTGATTGGCTGTCGCACCGGTGGGGAGATGAATCGTGTGGGTTCGGGTCTGCTGTCATAATTCCGATCGGCAGCTCTGCGACAGCGAATATATTTGTGTGTGTTTATTTGGTCATATGCATAAAAGGCATAGGCTGTCGCACCGGTGGGGGAGATGAATCGTCTGGGTTCGGGTCTGCTGTCATAATTCCGATCGGCAGCTCTGCGACAGCGAATATATTTGTGTGTGTTTATTTGGTCATATGCATAAAAGGCATAGGCTGTCGCACCGGTGGGGGAGATGAATCGTCTGGGTTCGGGTCTGCTGTCATAATTCCGATCGGCAGCTCTGCGACAGCGAATATATTTGTGTGTGTTTGTTTGGTCATATGCATAAAAGGCTTCGTAATTCTGATTGGCTGTCGCACCGGTGGGGGAGATGAATCGTGTGGGTTCGGGTCTGCTGTCATAATTCCGATCGGCAGCTCTGCGGCAGCGAATATATTTGTGTGTGTTTATTTGGTCAAATGCATAAAAGGCTTCGTAATTCTGATTGGCTGTCGCACCGGTGGGGGAGATGAATCGTCTGGGTTCGGGTCTGCTGTCATAATTCCGATCGGCAGCTCTGCGACAGCGAATATATTTGTGTGTGTTTATTTGGTCAAATGCATAAAAGGCTTCGTAATTCTGATTGGCTGTCGCACCGGTGGGGAGATGAATCGTGTGGGTTCGGGTCTGCTGTCATAATTCCGATCGGCAGCTCTGCGACAGCGAATATATTTGTGTGTGTTTATTTGGTCATATGCATAAAAGGCATAGGCTGTCGCACCGGTGGGGGAGATGAATCGTCTGGGTTCGGGTCTGCTGTCATAATTCCGATCGGCAGCTCTGCGACAGCGAATATATTTGTGTGTGTTTATTTGGTCAAATGCATAAAAGGCTTCGTAATTCTGATTGGCTGTCGCACCGGTAGGGAATATGAATCGTGTGGGTTCGGGTCTGCTGTCATAATTCCGATCGGCAGCTCTGCGACAGCGAATATATTTGTGTGTGTTTATTTGGTCATATGCATAAAAGGCATAGGCTGTCGCACCGGTGGGGGAGATGAATCGTCTGGGTTCGGGTCTGCTGTCATAATTCCGATCGGCAGCTCTGCGACAGCGAATATATTTGTGTGTGTTTGTTTGGTCAAATGCATAAAAGGCTTCGTAATTCTGATTGGCTGTCGCACCGGTGGGGGAGATGAATCGTCTGGGTTCGGGTCTGCTGTCATAATTCCGATCGGCAGCTCTGCGACAGCGAATATATTTGTGTGTGTTTGTTTGGTCATATGCATAAAAGGCATAGGCTGTCGCACCGGTGGGGGAGATGAATCGTCTGGGTTCGGGTCTGCTGTCATAATTCCGATCGGCAGCTCTGCGACAGCGAATATATTTGTGTGTGTTTATTTGGTCAAATGCATAAAAGGCATAGGCTGTCGCACCGGTGGGGAGATGAATCGTCTGGGTTCGGGTCTGCTGTCATAATTCCGATCGGCAGCTCTGCGACAGCGAATATATTTGTGTGTGTTTATTTGGTCAATATGCATAAAAGGCTTCGTAATTCTGATTGGCTGTCGCACCGGTGGGGGAGATGAATCGTCTGGGTTCGGGTCTGCTGTCATAATTCCGATCGGCAGCTCTGCGACAGCGAATATATTTGTGTGTGTTTATTTGGTCAAATGCATAAAAGGCATAGGGTTTCGCACCGGTGGGGGAGATGAATCGTCTGGGTTCGGGTCTGCTGTCATAATTCCGATCGGTAGCTCTGCGACAGCGAATATATTTGTGTGTGTTTGTTTGGTCATATGGCATATGCATAAAAGGCTTCGTAATTCTGATTGGCTGTCGCACCGGTGGGGGAGATGAATCGTCTGGGTTCGGGTCTGCTGTCATAATTCCGATCGGCAGCTCTGCGACAGCGAATATATTTGTGTGTGTTTATTTGGTCAAATGCATAAAAGGCTTCGTAATTCTGATTGGCTGTCGCACCGGTGGGGGAGATGAATCGTGTGGGTTCGGGTCTGCTGTCATAATTCCGATCGGCAGCTCTGCGACAGCGAATATATTTGTGTGTGTTTGTTTGGTCATATGCATAAAAGGCTTCGTAATTCTGATTGGCTGTCGCACCGGTGGGGGAGATGAATCGTCTGGGTTCGGGTCTGCTGTCATAATTCCGATCGGCAGCTCTGCGACAGCGAATATATTTGTGTGTGTTTGTTTGGTCATATGCACAAAAGGCTTCGTAATTCTGATTGGCTGTCGCACCGGTAGGGAATATGAATCGTGTGGGTTCGGGTCTGCTGTCATAATTCCGATCGGCAGCTCTGCGACAGCGAATATATTTGTGTGTGTTTATTTGGTCATATGCATAAAAGGCATAGGCTGTCGCACCGGTGGGGGAGATGAATCGTCTGGGTTCGGGTCTGCTGTCATAATTCCGATCGGCAGCTCTGCGACAGCGAATATATTTGTGTGTGTTTATTTGGTCAAATGCACAAAAGGCTTCGTAATTCTGATTGGCTGTCGCACCGGTAGGCGGAATGAATCGTGTGGGTTCGGGTCTGCTGTCATAATTCCGATCGGCAGCTCTGCGACAGCGAATATATTTGTGTGTGTTTATTTGGTCATATGCATAAAAGGCATAGGCTGTCGCACCGGTGGGGAGATGAATCGTGTGGGTTCGGGTCTGCTGTCATAATTCCGATCGGCAGCTCTGCGACAGCGAATATATTTGTGTGTGTTTATTTGGTCATATGCACAAAAGGCTTCGTAATTCTGATTGGCTGTCGCACCGGTGGGGAGATGAATCGTCTGGGTTCGGGTCTGCTGTCATAATTCCGATCGGCAGCTCTGCGACAGCGAATATATTTGTGTGTGTTTATTTGGTCAAATGCACAAAAGGCTTCGTAATTCTGATTGGCTGTCGCACCGGTAGGCGGAATGAATCGTGTGGGTTCGGGTCTGCTGTCATAATTCCGATCGGCAGCTCTGCGACAGCGAATATATTTGTGTGTGTTTATTTGGTCATATGCATAAAAGGCATAGGCTGTCGCACCGGTGGGGAGATGAATCGTGTGGGTTCGGGTCTGCTGTCATAATTCCGATCGGCAGCTCTGCGACAGCGAATATATTTGTGTGTGTTTATTTGGTCATATGCATAAAAGGCATAGGCTGTCGCACCGGTGGGGGAGATGAATCGTCTGGGTTCGGGTCTGCTGTCATAATTCCGATCGGCAGCTCTGCGACAGCGAATATATTTGTGTGTGTTTGTTTGGTCATATGCATAAAAGGCTTCGTAATTCTGATTGGCTGTCGCACCGGTGGGGGAGATGAATCGTGTGGGTTCGGGTCTGCTGTCGTAATTCCGATCGGCAGCTCTGCGACAGCGAATATATTTGTGTGTGTTTATTTGGTCAAATGCATAAAAGGCTTCGTATTCTGATTGGCTGTCGCACCGGTGGGGGAGATGAATCGTCTGGGTTCGGGTCTGCTGTCATAATTCCGATCGGCAGCTCTGCGACAGCGAATATATTTGTGTGTGTTTATTTGGTCAAATGCATAAAAGGCTTCGTAATTCTGATTGGCTGTCGCACCGGTGGGGAGATGAATCGTCTGGGTTCGGGTCTGCTGTCATAATTCCGATCGGCAGCTCTGCGACAGCGAATATATTTGTGTGTGTTTATTTGGTCAAATGCACAAAAGGCTTCGTAATTCTGATTGGCTGTCGCACCGGTAGGCGGAATGAATCGTGTGGGTTCGGGTCTGCTGTCATAATTCCGATCGGCAGCTCTGCGACAGCGAATATATTTGTGTGTGTTTATTTGGTCATATGCATAAAAGGCATAGGCTGTCGCACCGGTGGGGGAGATGAATCGTCTGGGTTCGGGTCTGCTGTCATAATTCCGATCGGCAGCTCTGCGACAGCGAATATATTTGTGTGTGTTTATTTGGTCAAATGCACAAAAGGCTTCGTAATTCTGATTGGCTGTCGCACCGGTAGGCGGAATGAATCGTGTGGGTTCGGGTCTGCTGTCATAATTCCGATCGGCAGCTCTGCGACAGCGAATATATTTGTGTGTGTTTATTTGGTCATATGCATAAAAGGCATAGGCTGTCGCACCGGTGGGGGAGATGAATCGTCTGGGTTCGGGTCTGCTGTCATAATTCCGATCGGCAGCTCTGCGACAGCGAATATATTTGTGTGTGTTTATTTGGTCAAATGCACAAAAGGCTTCGTAATTCTGATTGGCTGTCGCACCGGTAGGCGGAATGAATCGTGTGGGTTCGGGTCTGCTGTCATAATTCCGATCGGCAGCTCTGCGACAGCGAATATATTTGTTGTGTTTATTTGGTCATATGCATAAAAGGCATAGGCTGTCGCACCGGTGGGGGAGATGAATCGTCTGGGTTCGGGTCTGCTGTCATAATTCCGATCGGCAGCTCTGCGACAGCGAATATATTTGTGTGTGTTTATTTGGTCATATGCATAAAAGGCATAGGCTGTCGCACCGGTGGGGGAGATGAATCGTCTGGGTTCGGGTCTGCTGTCATAATTCCGATCGGCAGCTCTGCGACAGCGAATATATTTGTGTGTGTTTATTTGGTCATATGCACAAAAGGCTTCGTAATTCTGATTGGCTGTCGCACCGGTAGGGGGAATGAATCGTGTGGGTTCGGGTCTGCTGTCATAATTCCGATCGGCAGCTCTGCGACAGCGAATATATTTGTGTGTGTTTATTTGGTCATATGCATAAAAGGCATAGGCTGTCGCACCGGTGGGGGAGATGAATCGTCTGGGTTCGGGTCTGCTGTCATAATTCCGATCGGCAGCTCTGCGACAGCGAATATATTTGTGTGTGTTTATTTGGTCATATGCACAAAAGGCTTCGTAATTCTGATTGGCTGTCGCACCGGTAGGCGGAATGAATCGTGTGGGTTCGGGTCTGCTGTCATAATTCCGATCGGCAGCTCTGCGACAGCGAATATATTTGTGTGTGTTTATTTGGTCATATGCATAAAAGGCATAGGCTGTCGCACCGGTGGGGGAGATGAATCGTCTGGGTTCGGGTCTGCTGTCATAATTCCGATCGGCAGCTCTGCGACAGCGAATATATTTGTGTGTGTTTATTTGGTCAAATGCACAAAAGGCTTCGTAATTCTGATTGGCTGTCGCACCGGTAGGCGGAATGAATCGTGTGGGTTCGGGTCTGCTGTCATAATTCCGATCGGCAGCTCTGCGACAGCGAATATATTTGTGTGTGTTTATTTGGTCATATGCATAAAAGGCATAGGCTGTCGCACCGGTGGGGGAGATGAATCGTCTGGGTTCGGGTCTGCTGTCATAATTCCGATCGGCAGCTCTGCGACAGCGAATATATTTGTGTGTGTTTATTTGGTCAAATGCACAAAAGGCTTCGTAATTCTGATTGGCTGTCGCACCGGTAGGCGGAATGAATCGTGTGGGTTCGGGTCTGCTGTCATAATTCCGATCGGCAGCTCTGCGACAGCGAATATATTTGTGTGTGTTTATTTGGTCATATGCATAAAAGGCATAGGCTGTCGCACCGGTGGGGGAGATGAATCGTGTGGGTTCGGGTCTGCTGTCATAATTCCGATCGGCAGCTCTGCGACAGCGAATATATTTGTGTGTGTTTATTTGGTCATATGCATAAAAGGCATAGGCTGTCGCACCGGTAGGGGATATGAATCGTGTGGGTTCGGGTCTGCTGTCATAATTCCGATCGGCAGCTCTGCGACAGCGAATATATTTGTGTGTGTTTATTTGGTCATATGCATAAAAGGCATAGGCTGTCGCACCGGTGGGGGAGATGAATCGTCTGGGTTCGGGTCTGCTGTCATAATTCCGATCGGCAGCTCTGCGACAGCGAATATATTTGTGTGTGTTTATTTGGTCAAATGCATAAAAGGCTTCGTAATTCTGATTGGCTGTCGCACCGGTAGGGGAGATGAATCGTGTGGGTTCGGGTCTGCTGTCATAATTCCGATCGGCAGCTCTGCGACAGCGAATATATTTGTGTGTGTTTATTTGGTCATATGCATAAAAGGCATAGGCTGTCGCACCGGTGGGGGAGATGAATCGTGTGGGTTCGGGTCTGCTGTCATAATTCCGATCGGCAGCTCTGCGACAGCGAATATATTTGTGTGTGTTTATTTGGTCATATGCATAAAAGGCATAGGCTGTCGCACCGGTGGGGGAGATGAATCGTCTGGGTTCGGGTCTGCTGTCATAATTCCGATCGGCAGCTCTGCGACAGCGAATATATTTGTGTGTGTTTATTTGGTCAAATGCACAAAAGGCTTCGTAATTCTGATTGGCTGTCGCACCGGTAGGCGGAATGAATCGTGTGGGTTCGGGTCTGCTGTCATAATTCCGATCGGCAGCTCTGCGACAGCGAATATATTTGTGTGTGTTTATTTGGTCATATGCATAAAAGGCATAGGCTGTCGCACCGGTGGGGGAGATGAATCGTCTGGGTTCGGGTCTGCTGTCATAATTCCGATCGGCAGCTCTGCGACAGCGAATATATTTGTGTGTGTTTATTTGGTCAAATGCACAAAAGGCTTCGTAATTCTGATTGGCTGTCGCACCGGTAGGCGGAATGAATCGTGTGGGTTCGGGTCTGCTGTCATAATTCCGATCGGCAGCTCTGCGACAGCGAATATATTTGTGTGTGTTTATTTGGTCATATGCATAAAAGGCATAGGCTGTCGCACCGGTGGGGAGATGAATCGTGTGGGTTCGGGTCTGCTGTCATAATTCCGATCGGCAGCTCTGCGACAGCGAATATATTTGTGTGTGTTTATTTGGTCATATGCATAAAAGGCATAGGCTGTCGCACCGGTGGGGGAGATGAATCGTCTGGGTTCGGGTCTGCTGTCATAATTCCGATCGGCAGCTCTGCGACAGCGAATATATTTGTGTGTGTTTATTTGGTCAAATGCAAAAAGGCTTCGTAATTCTGATTGGCTGTCGCACCGGTGGGGAGATGAATCGTTGGGTTCGGGTCTGCTGTCATAATTCCGATCGGCAGCTCTGCGACAGCGAATATATTTGTGTGTGTTTATTTGGTCATATGCATAAAAGGCCGTA
The DNA here is from genome assembly GCA_037356375.1 of Drosophila affinis. Classification (NCBI taxonomy): domain Eukaryota; kingdom Metazoa; phylum Arthropoda; class Insecta; order Diptera; family Drosophilidae; genus Drosophila; species Drosophila affinis. The sequence continues at coordinate 39,058,181 of CM074800.1, forward strand.
ATTCTGATTGGCTGTCGCACCGGTGGGGGAGATGAATCGTCTGGGTTCGGGTCTGCTGTCATATTTCCGATCGGCAGCTCTGCGACAGCGAATATATTTGTGTGTGTTTATTTGGTCAAATGCATAAAAGGCTTCGTAATTCTGATTGGCTGTCGCACCGGTAGGCGGAATGAATCGTGTGGGTTCGGGTCTGCTGTCATAATTCCGATCGGCAGCTCTGCGACAGCGAATATATTTGTGTGTGTTTATTTGGTCAAATGCATAAAAGGCTCGTAATCTGATTGGCTGTCGCACCGGTGGGGAGATGAATCGTGTGGGTTCGGGTCTGCTGTCATAATTCCGATCGGCAGCTCTGCGACAGCGAATATATTTGTGTGTGTTTATTTGGTCATATGCATAAAAGGCATAGGCTGTCGCACCGGTGGGGGAGATGAATCGTCTGGGTTCGGGTCTGCTGTCATAATTCCGATCGGCAGCTCTGCGACAGCGAATATATTTGTGTGTGTTTATTTGGTCAAATGCACAAAAGGCTTCGTAATTCTGATTGGCTGTCGCACCGGTAGGGGGAATGAATCGTGTGGGTTCGGGTCTGCTGTCATAATTCCGATCGGCAGCTCTGCGACAGCGAATATATTTGTGTGTGTTTATTTGGTCATATGCATAAAAGGCATAGGCTGTCGCACCGGTGGGGGAGATGAATCGTCTGGGTTCGGGTCTGCTGTCATAATTCCGATCGGCAGCTCTGCGACAGCGAATATATTTGTGTGTGTTTATTTGGTCATATGCATAAAAGGCATAGGCTGTCGCACCGGTGGGGAGATGAATCGTGTGGGTTCGGGTCTGCTGTCATAATTCCGATCGGCAGCTCTGCGACAGCGAATATATTTGTGTGTGTTTATTTGGTCATATGCATAAAAGGCATAGGGTTTCGCACCGGTGGGGAGATGAATCGTCTGGGTTCGGGTCTGCTGTCATAATTCCGATCGGCAGCTCTGCGACAGCGAATATATTTGTGTGTGTTTATTTGGTCAAATGCATAAAAGGCTTCGTAATTCTGATTGGCTGTCGCACCGGTGGGGAGATGAATCGTGTGGGTTCGGGTCTGCTGTCATAATTCCGATCGGCAGCTCTGCGACAGCGAATATATTTGTGTGTGTTTATTTGGTCATATGCATAAAAGGCTTCGTAATTCTGATTGGCTGTCGCACCGGTGGGGAGATGAATCGTGTGGGTTCGGGTCTGCTGTCATAATTCCGATCGGCAGCTCTGCGACAGCGAATATATTTGTTGTGTTTATTTGGTCATATGCATAAAAGGCATAGGCTGTCGCACCGGTGGGGGAGATGAATCGTGTGGGTTCGGGTCTGCTGTCATAATTCCGATCGGCAGCTCTGCGACAGCGAATATATTTGTGTGTGTTTATTTGGTCATATGCATAAAAGGCATAGGGTTTCGCACCGGTGGGGGAGATGAATCGTCTGGGTTCGGGTCTGCTGTCATAATTCCGATCGGCAGCTCTGCGACAGCGAATATATTTGTGTGTGTTTATTTGGTCAAATGCACAAAAGGCTTCGTAATTCTGATTGGCTGTCGCACCGGTAGGCGGAATGAATCGTGTGGGTTCGGGTCTGCTGTCATAATTCCGATCGGCAGCTCTGCGACAGCGAATATATTTGTGTGTGTTTATTTGGTCAAATGCACAAAAGGCTTCGTAATTCTGATTGGCTGTCGCACCGGTAGGGGAGATGAATCGTGTGGGTTCGGGTCTGCTGTCATAATTCCGATCGGCAGCTCTGCGACAGCGAATATATTGGTGTGTGTTTATTTGGTCAAATGCACAAAAGGCTTCGTAATTCTGATTGGCTGTCGCACCGGTGGGGGAGATGAATCGTGTGGGTTCGGGTCTGCTGTCATAATTCCGATCGGCAGCTCTGCGACAGCGAATATATTTGTTGTGTTTATTTGGTCATATGCATAAAAGGCATAGGCTGTCGCACCGGTGGGGGAGATGAATCGTGTGGGTTCGGGTCTGCTGTCATAATTCCGATCGGCAGCTCTGCGACAGCGAATATATTTGTATGTGTTTATTTGGTCATATGCATAAAAGGCATAGGCTGTCGCACCGGTGGGGAGATGAATCGTCTGGGTTCGGGTCTGCTGTCATAATTCTGATCGGCAGCTCTGCGACAGCGAATATATTTGTGTGTGTTTATTTGGTCAAATGCACAAAAGGCTTCGTAGTTCTGATTGGCTGAGGCACCGGTGGGGGGGATGAATCGTGTGGGTTCGGGTCTGCTGTCATAATTCCGATCGGCAGCTCTGCGACTGTGTTTATTTGGTCATATGCATAAAAGGCTTCGTAATTCTGATTGGCTGTCGCACCGGTAGGGAATATGCATCGTGTGGGTTCGGGTCTGCTGTCGTAATTCTGATCGGCAGCTCTGCGGCAGCGAATATATTTCGTATAGCCTTGGCCATATGCACAGAAGGCTTCATAATTCTAATTGGCTGTCGCACCGGTAGGGGAAATGAATCGTCTAATTATGTGAATATGTTGTGGGTGGGGCTAAGTACTCGTTCAGCGGGATTAAGTTGGAGGCGTCTATGGCCCGCCCGTCTACCGCCTTGCCTCGGTCGTTAGATACTGTGGACCCCCCATAAGCAAGTCTTTATGGTGCTGATGCGATAGGCAGACGATTGAAGGGCGAGGTGTTTATCTTTAAAGTTTGCAAATTCTGTACGTTGAGGTAAAACAAGAAACAGACTAAAAGAAACTGACGGTAGGTAATAAACAGCAGTCCGCACTCGATGAGAGGTAATCAGTGACAGAGATGATTAATACATAATAAAGGATGTTTCAATCTTCTTGTTATGTCCGCTTGCTGAAAGGATGTTTTCGGATGTTGTTGATCCATTTCGCAGAATCTACTGGAGTCGTATCTCTACTAGTAGATTACATTTCTTTATTCCGCTAAATAATTGTGCAAACGAATAATTTTTATTGATTAAATAGTTACATATATGTGATACTTTATAGCGTATATTAAGATGGTAAGCGCAAGCCGTTGCTTCGCTTTTGTATTCAGTGTTTGTTGTTATCATTAACGAATCGAATTTATTTAACTAGAACTGGTCGTAGGCAGGGAGGTGAGCAGATCTCCGATGAAACTTTCCGGCTGTTCGATCACCGTAAGAAGTCCTACAAAGAACAATGGTTAAGAAAATGCCAAAAGTGCAGAAGCATCCATCGAAAAACTTACCTGCCACATCGCAAAACTCGCCAAATGAAGTGCACAGCAATAGCTCCTCAGTCAATATGTGTAGGATGCCATCAGTTGACTTGAGCATACTCTCGTCATTTTTGCGTATGTAATCGAATAGTGTAACCGGCCAGGCCTCCTCCTTGGGCATGGTCACCGACTTGAACAATATGTTGTATATCATATCGACCATGGCCCACATCATCAGGTAGGGCTTGTACACACTGTAATCCTTCACCTGGCGATCGGCCGGCGCGAGCAAAGCCTTGCACAGCACCGATGGTGAGATGTGCCGTGCCTGGGCCACGGCCAGCATTCGTTTCAGATGCGCCAACTTGTGCTTGTTCCACAGCTCGCGACTGTGCAGCGTCAAGGAAATGGTGGCCATGTACAAGGGTCCATCGACCTCAAAGCCACACTCGAGCCACTTTTCGCTGGGCGGGGCTGTCAGATAGGTTAGCAGCGTCTTGCTATCCCTCGCCGCCGAGCGCGAGGACAGCAGCATGTAGATCGAATAGAACAGGAGGTAGGGCACAAAGTGCATATTGGACTGGGGGCCACCGCCACCGGCATCATCGTGGAAGCTACGCTCCCAGGCAAAACGCACCAGCAGCAGCTTTAGGTCGTGTATGCTGCTCGTGTAGGAGATGTCGCAACGCTGGGTGCTCTCCTGCATGTAGCTGCTGTGACGCGTCATTGAAGCGGAGAAGGCCGTCTCGAGCACGGAGGGACCCCACAGCGGCAGCAGACCATTGCATCGGGTATTGGCATTCTGCAGACTGGCCCGCTCCCATTCATCGCGGCCGCGGGTCAAACGAATCGCTGAGGTGTGACAGTCCACATGGACCACATTGAAATGGGTCACCGTGGTGTAGCCAATGGTTTTGCGCGACTTCAGTTCGAATTCCTCCACATTGCAGCGCTTGGTGAACGTATAGATGCCTAGCACCTTTTCGGGCTGGCAGGCATAACCCTCGCGGCAGATAAAGCACGTCAGCCCAGTCTCGTCGCGCAGTTTCTCGATCTTTTGCAGTATAGAGCCCTTGGCCGTCACCTGACCCTTTTCATTAGTTCGCATACCCAAGGCATCCAGCTGTTTCTCGCGAGTTGCCATGGCCAGACGTTTCTTTTCGGCGCGCGTAAAGTCACGTACTTGCTGGACTCGGGCCGCGGTGGCTGCATCGGTTGACAAAGCCTCCAGGAGATTCTCGGCCAAACTGCCGACATGCTCATCGCTGGACACTTGCTCTAGACGATGGATAATCGGTATAATGTCCTTGCTGATGGCCACCTGAGTGGCCTCATGATGATTGGAGAGCCCAGTAAGGAAGCGCAGTATATACTTGAGACTGGGGCGCGAAATGAACTCCTTCAGCTCGTCGGAGTCGGTGCGCAGGAGTGTGGGCTTCACACATGGGGCATGCTCTGTGATGTAGGCCAACGAGCGCTCCACAATGCCCAGACTGACAATATAATCCTTGAGGGTGCCACCAATGCAATTGTGCTCGATCTGATTGGTCAGTACGCAGAAGAGCTCAAGCTTGAACTCCTCCTCGGGTGTGCGTTCATTGTCAAAGCGTTTGAAGTTGAGTGTGTCCTGAAAAAAGTAGAGTGTAAGAACGATGCTCCACAAAGATCTCACACCCTGAAACTTACCTTGAAATGCTCACAAAGCAGGGCCATCTTCACTTCATTGCCATATACCAGAGCGGCCAGCACACGAATGAGATGCCGCAGCACCGAAGGATTGTTGCGTACATTCGGACAATCCGTGCAGGAGATCAATGCCGACACATATTCGGGCCCCCCGAATGTCAAGGAGAACTGCAGGAACGAGTCGAGCGTATCACTGGCTGCCTTCGAGAGCAGCGTTTCCATAATCTCCAGCAGCTGTTCGGTGACAGCCGACTGTATGGAGTCATTCTCCGATTGCAGACACATCTGCAGCACCTTCAGCAAGGTATTAATTGCACCAATCTCAGGCTGGCATAGGACCTCCTGGCAGCGGCGCACTTTTACGCATATCAGGAAGAGCTTAAGAAGAACCTGAATAAGCTCACGCTGACGAGAGATTCTTTGCAGACTGCCAATCCTGTCCAGCATTACACGCAGGCCATTACAATCAGCCAGGACATTGGCCATGCGGAATAGCTGCTCCGTGTCCACGGCCTCCTGACTCTTGTTGTTCAGCGTCTCGACAAACTCCTCGGTGGCATCGCCCAGCAGTCCGCGCATGCGATAGACAATCCGCATGGCATCGCGATCGCCGCCCTCGGCAAGCCACACCTTTTTGTACACATCCTTGACGGGCAGATCCAAACTAATGATCTTATTGTTCACCAGCAACTCCATGCCGTTGTCATCCTCCAGCAGGGCAATCAGTTCACAGTCCGTGCAGATCTTGTTCTTTACATCTCGCATCAGGGGGCCCAGCCCCATTTCGCCCGAGGGATACGGATTGCCCAGCATGCGTCCCTGCAGGAAGTCCTCCTGCTGTGGATCCTTCTCCAGTGTCATGTAGAATTCGCTCTCGTCGTGCTCCTCCGGATGTATAATCGAATACAGACGCTCAAAGATAAACACAGGGGTCTTGATGTCGTTCATGCGCGTCTTGTCCACCGTATCAATGAGAATCTCCATAAAGGCACGCGTCTCTTCTTCAGTGCCGCTGGTCATCTCCTCCAGCATTTCGAGCAGCTTCTCCTGCGCCTCATCAATGTGTCGTGTGCGCTGAACCACCAGACTTCTCAAAGCCAAATAGCTCTCGAGCACGGGGCCCAGCAGGCGGGTCTTGTAGGTCCTGCGAATGTTCGGGCACTCGAGGAAGAGCCACAACAGCTCCACATATCGGCGCAGAGCATAGCCGAGCGTCAGGTCCGAGGACAGCGAATGCTCTTCCATGCAATGGACTTTGGCTATTTCCGTAGCCAGCAGTGCCGAGATCTTCCACAGCACCCCCCTCAGCACCAGATACTGCAGCCAGGGCGACTCTGTGGCAATGCTGCGGTAGAGAGCCAAATACTCGGTGCTGGCCTCTCCCGCCTCCCCCACATGATACAGGAAGGACGTGAGCAAGTTGAGGGCCTGCTGTTTGCGTTCGTGAGTGCGTGCCAGTCCGCTGAGCAGCGTGCACGCCAGCTGCCGGCCAAAACGAGAGTTCTCGTTGAAAAGCAGCGGTTGAATCCACTCGGCATTAAATACCAGCGGCTTGGTCACTCGCTGCTTGTCCAGCACATTCGTACGCCAGCGTTTGCCAAACTTCTCGCTCAGATATGCTGCCCTTACGGTTTCCTTGGTCTTTGGTGGTGTCTCAGTGCTCGTTGACTGCTGTTGTTTGCTGCTCTTTGACTTGGTGGCGCTGGCCACTGCATCCGGTTGGTGGTGGCTGATGGGCATGCGACTGCTCCAGGCCATGTACTCGTGATTTTGATCCGAGTTAAGCCACGCCCGATAGTCGATGGTGTTGCCCTCGGGCAGTTTAATGCTGCTCAAATCAATGGCAGTCGCTGGTTTGCCGCCGGTGCCGCTGCCAGAGATCGTGGGATTAATCAGACTCTGCAAAATACGCAGGCAGGGATGCAGCACAGAAGCCACCGGTCCACGGGGCAATCTAAAAGGTAAGAAAATGGTTGTTAGCTTTACGAATCGTTAGTGTTTTTGTCTTCCACTCACTTGCAATTGCTGATGAACAGCTCAAAGATCACCTTCAGCTTGTATTCCCAACAGAAATCATCTTGACCCAGAAGCACCTCCAGCAGCGTCATCTCCTGATGAACGGCAGCCTCCAGACTGATCAGAGGAATGGCCCCCATCAAGGCGCTCTTCACACGTGACGTGACCAGCTGCAGCAAATGCATGCACGCCTCGGCATTGTCCTTGGTTAACACTACCAGCAGATTGCGCACCTCGTTCTGGATCTGCGGTGTGCCACGGCGCAGATTATGTTCTGCCAGCTCGCTGACCAGTCCCTGGCTATAGAGACCCATGCGACAGTCATAATTGTAGGCCATGGCCCGCAGCAGGGTAAGGCACTGCTCGGTGGAGGCCAAGGCGCAGCCATAACAGCGGTTCGTTGTGGGATTCTCGGCGCCCAACACCAGAGCCAGGTTGGTGGGGGGCAGATCCTGTTGCTGGCGATCGTAGGCCACCAGTTCGCTAAAGAGGATGGAATCAGTAGCAATAGAATATATAATACTGCACCTAATGCATGTATCGGACTCACCTGCGACAAGCCTTCACTTTCTGGACAATCTTGCTTAGTTCCTCGAAGCTGGCGCGTGATTCCACGCAGTATTTCTGGGCCAGCAGCTGGATGATCTTGTTCACCTGCGAAGTGCTGTGCACACTGGCCATATTGTCCTCGACAAGACGATCATTGATCCGATGCTCAGCCACCTTTTGGATGAGCAGCTCGAGCAGCTGTTTGTTGGCCAACAGCTGGTGGTAGATGCGATCCGCACGCTCCAGTGAGGTGTGTATCATCGACACAGTCTTGACTCGATCCTCGGCCGATTCAATCGGATCCACGGCACAGCAGATGCGTGCGTACATGCTAAAATCGAACTTGGCATACTTGCAGAAGCCACACGAGTGACACAAGAACGGATCCTTTTCGTCATAGTTGATGGCCCGACACTTGTGGCACTGGAACACATTCTCCCCGCAGTTGCCGCACACGCCCGGATAGGCTGGCACAGCGGCACTGCAGCGCGGACACTGCAGATTCTCGCTGGAGCCGCTCACAGTCTCAAAGAAGTCCGCAAATTCAATCATCAGATTGCAGGCCGTGATGGGCAAGGGGAAATCAATCTTTAGCTCTGTCTGTCCCGACTGCAGCGAAACGGAGCGTGCCTTGTGCCACAGTGCAGGACGATTCTTCAGCTCGACCACCGCCTGGACACTGCGATTGTTGTAGTACACATTGATCGTGCGCACCATTTTCGTGCGCTTCAGATCCGCAATCCGTACAATCAGCTTCGAGATGGTGTGGCACTGCACCAGCTTGTATATCATCGTTGTGGTGGTATATTTTGAGTCGGACTTGACCGACGGAAGCTTGATGTTGGCCATCGGCACCTCCGGGTTGTTGCACACCAAACAGGGCTCCGATTCCAGATAGTAACCGTTCATCTGCAGTATCGACTCCAAGGTGGTGTAGATAGGGGCATTCGGGTGCTTGCACAGCAGCTCGTTCTGTGTCCGGAGCACTTCCACTGCCCGCGAGACGAACTCTGGCAAGCGTTCGGTTATGCTGCGTGTTGTCAGTGTGAGGTATCCCAATAGATCTACAAATTGTGCTGTCCTTCGGCCATAGGTGGGCACCAGGGGCCACAGGTTCCAGAAGATGGTCAACAGTTTCTCGCGCTGCCGCTCATTGGCATGCTCAAACAGGCCCGTCATGAAGGAGTGCGCCTGCCAGCGCAGCTGGCTAATATTATTCTCCAATAGGAAGATCCTGACGAAACGTATGATCAATGCATCGCAGGCATATCGAAATATCTGATGGACAAATGTCCCGCACTGTGCCGGATCGAATTTTGAATAGTAGGCATCGGTATCCTCGCTTTTCTCACGTTCGCTGCGCAGCTTCGACGAAGAAGACGTTGAAACGGCAGCTGGCGGTGGTTGCTGCTGCTGCTGCTTGTTGGCAGGCATATTGCAAACGGCCGCCTGCAGCAGCTGTATTATAATGGGAGACACGCCATCATCCAACTGATAGCAAGCAATCTCCATCAGCATGGCCAAAGCATCCTCATGAACCACACAGAACTTTTGCCAATTGCCAGTGCGCATTTGGCTGATCTCCTGGCAGGTGCGCAGATGCTCTGTCAAATCCACCAAAGAGTCATAGCTCAGCATTGGCGGATTGGCATTGTACGGCGCACCAGTCTAGGGGGAAAATAGAGTCACTGCCAAAAAGGATGGGTATAAGGTGCTCTCCACTTACCTTGCTGCTTACAATGTTGCACACTCTCTTGACCACACGGAAATGCGCATCCAACGAATGACCATCGCGATACATGCGGAACTTCTCTTTGCTGCCGCAAATGTACATCAGTAGCTTACGCACTTGCCTTCGCAGCAGTGTATTCAGATTGAGCATCATATACTCGCACAGGGTAAAGGTCATAGCCTCACAGAAGCTGCTGTCATAGTTGTCCGGATGGGCGCTACTTAGCCGCAGAATCTGGTAAGGCAGCCGCACAATGATTTCCGTCAGCAATCCATCGTACGACTCAAAGATATCCGGATAGTTCTTCAAATAGTTCTGCGGTATCAGTATGGATATGTCTGGTTTGGGGCCGTGTTTAATCGGTTTTAGTAGCTGTACGCCCGGTCCCGAGGTGGCACCCCCACTCGCGATTGGTGCTGCGGCTTGGCCTGCCGCATAGGGATCCCCTAGCACGGTTTTCCAGTGCACGAGAAGCGTATTGAGTGCCTCCAATGCATAGACAAAGGCCCCACTTTTGCTCAGAACATTCGCTGTGGTACTCGCCACAAATGAGCTGTTATCCTTGAACTGATGTGGTGGGGAGGTGGTGCCCGTTTGCTTTGATTTGGTCTTGCCCATCATCACACCAAAGAGCGCCAATAGAGCAAGGCGTACTTCATTACCCGGACATTTTGTCTCCATCTGCAAAAAAGTATACAAATAAGAAATACTTTCCTTCTCCTCTCTGACTTTGATTCGTACCCTTGAGGCCGCACCACGTTTGCCTATTTCCACGTACTCCACTAAAGCTTGAAGCAGCTCTTGGAGCACCTGCTGATCCCTTTCGTTATTGCCATTGAGATCTGTGGTCAGCATGTGTATCACCTGAATGAGGGGTATGGCCTGCAGACCATTGCACAGATCGAATGTACCCAAGTGCTGGATAATGCTCTCCAAAACAGCAATCCTGCAGTCGAGGCAATGATTAAGAGATTGGGACACTTCTTGGGTTATTTTCTCACCTTAAGTCGTGCAATTTCTGCAGCTTTTCATCTTCGTTGATCTCATTGTTGTCCTCGGTGCTGCTCATCGCGCTCAGACCGCCTCCTGGGACAGAGGTAATCCCACCAGAACCACTGGGTCCTGGCTGCTGTTCCTCTCCCTGCTCTCCATCCTTGACGGAGCTGCAGCTCTGTCGCGGTGGAGTTGTATTCGGATGATCGCCAAAGTTACTGCTACGCGCCGATGTGCCGCCAATGCTCTCCACACCACTGCCACCGCTCTCGGAGCCCCCACTGCCAGCCGGCTCTGCGGGTGAGGTGCGCAGCGTGGAGCCATCGGTGGCCACATTGGAGCCCTCATCGTCGGAGCCTCCCGCAGAGACAGAGACTGACACACTGGCCGCTGCAGCATTGGCTGCTGCCTGTCTGATGCCCTGGATATTGGCCAATCCCTGCTGCAGTGACTGCAGGGCATTGGCATCGGCTCCGCCATGCTGCTGGAGACTCAGAGCAATGGCTATGTCCATGATGGCCTCGTCGTCGGCATCTTCGGGTAGACCCAGCAATCGGGGGAAGCCGCCGCCCATGAACGCCTCCAAATTAAGCAGCTGTTGGTTGGGCTGCTGTCCGGGGAGTCCGCCCTCCACTGCCTCCAGCAGCGCAGCTGCCGCATTTTCTTGATCCTGTCCTGCAGCTACGCCAGCCGCCTCTTCGATGATATCGTTGGCCGCCGATGCAGCCACCGCCTGCAAGGCCTGCATTTGAGGCGTGGGCGTGGAGCAAGCAGGCGGCGTAACGATGGCTATGGCCGCCACCTTACGACGCTTCATGCGTGGACTGAGTAGGAGAATCAGGGCCTCCTTGGCACTGTGACTGATCACAGTGGCATCATGCTTAAGCAGATCAATAAAGTACTGGGTCATGCGTCCCACCTGGCCGGGATCGGCCAATGCAAAGCCATACATAATCTCCACCAGACAATGGACTATGGTCTCCGGCTGGCACAGGCCGCGTCGCACAATGTTCGCTGGCTCATCCAGATCGGGGGTGATCTTGTGCAGCTCCAGGACAATTCTCATCAGATCGGGTACTAAATCGTAGCCGTTCTCCAGACAGATCTTGGCCAGCGACTGGGGACGGGAGTTAGCCACGCCGCGTACCAGCAATATCAGTCGATAGAAGGCCTCCGGATCGATTTCCTGCAGGGATTCAAGTTGTTGCAGCTTCGGTTGCATGGCCTGTAGTTCGCCGTGTACAAAATGAAGGATCACACCATCCTTGAAGCTATGATAGGCCGCACGACTGCCATAGAGGGTGGCCAGTACATAGCGGGCTTGGGTTTGAACGGGATTCGGTGTGGGCAGCAGCAGCAGTCCACTGGCTGTCTTCACGACCTTCGAGCGCAGTGGGGCAGCCACGGCACTGCCGCCCAGCAGATGCAGGGCACAATCGAGGACCTCCAGCAGATGGTTAACCATGCGATCTAGTTGGGTGATGCAATTGAAGCCCTCGCCAAAGTTGGCAGCGGCACTCTGTTGTGTGGCCGCCACAGTCGTCGGACCAGAGCTGGATGCCGGAACATCTTCGCTGTCGTCGGGCCAGCCCACGAGCTCCTTGGACTTGCCATAGACCTCGATGGAGTCGAGGAGTGTGACATTTTCGGGATCCTGTGACTTGGCAAACACTACCTTCAGCATTTTGTCCGATTGGAACATTTCTTCGCGCGTTAGGGGTATATCAAACCATCGCGCCTTTCTCATCGTTGTAGGTATGGTGCGTCCAAGGATCGTTACGGATACGGGTGCCCTTTGGATATCCTGGGTGCCCAGCATCACACGGAATCCCACCATTACCACATTTGGATCGTTATTGATCACCTCCAGCGTGAATCCCGTGGGCTTTGTGCTGGCCACAAACATACCCGTGGAAAAGAGACGCGTCTTGAGCTTCTGTTTGTTGTAGATCTGCAAGAGATCGTTTCCCCCAAACTCCACATCCGCCAGCATGTTGCAATGCTCAAAGAAATCAATCGGGAAGATGGGCTGCCCTCCAGCCGTCAGTTGCTTCTGGTGCTGTTGGCTGCTAGTCTTGCGATGGAGCAGCTTCCCGGCCGCTGCAGTGCTTGCTCCTTTGCCCTTGTTCTGTGGATTGTTGGTGGCATTCTTTGCCAGCAGCGTGGAGCTGTACAATTGATTGCCAAAAGGTTGCACCTGCGGCGATAGCCAGAAACTGGTGTGCTCTGGCTGCGCCGAAAAGATCCTTAGGCTGCCATCCTCGCACAGCAGCAGCAGCGTGGTTTTCTCGGTCCCCGCCACGCTATGGCGTATGCCCACCACGTCCATTATCCTCGATTTGGCCGACTGTGCCTTGATCTCCTGCATGTATATGCGTTCGGGTGTGATCATCAATATTACTGGGTTATTGGACGTATGCATGCTGGCATAAATCAGTCCGGGATGCCCGGCCACCTCTGTCCAACCCACAAGCGATTGTAGCGGCACCTTCGAAGCCGATGATGATTTGCTGCCCGTCGTTGACGCGGTGTTGTTGATGTCCAGGTGATAGATGCCCTTGACACCCTCGTTAACATTCGTTAGAGGCGAACAGAAGCTCCGGCCACAGGTGTAGCTGTAGAAGAGCAGCTGCAGCGTGTGCGAGTAATAGATGGATACACCGCCACCGCAAACCTGTCCATTGATATCCTTGATATGCTGATGGCTCAACTCGAGCGTATTTGTCACATAAAAGTCTCCGTGCACGGCCAGACTCTGTTGGTCCAGCTGCTGCGTATAGATATAGCCAGAGCTGGTAAAACTGAGCATAAAATAGCTCCCGCTGCCATCTTGCTGATGGTACATGAAGGTGCAGTCCTTGATCTTGCCCACAGCCACCAGATAGTAGTACTTTGGACTGATTGTGTCCACCGCCAGGTCATAGATCTTCACATAATCGGTGGTTACAATGGCCAGCAGAGTCTGTGAGCCGGGCAGCCACATGGCTTTCTTCAGGAAGTTGCCATTCTCCAATTGGGGAGTGATCACGATATGTTCATTGGTGCTGCCGCTGCTCGAAAAGGTCAGCACATGACACTCTTTCAGCCCACACACGGCCAAACAATCTTCGTTGCAGGGATTGGCTGCCAGCGATAGCACAGTGCAGGCAATGGGCGCGGAACTGAGTTGCGTGAGAGTCAACTTCCTCTTGGAGGCATCGGCCTGCTTGAGCAAGGCCGATAGCTGTAGAATGGTGACTTTTCCCTTCTCATGGGACACGGCCAACTGCTGGCGGCGTCCGTGCGGCGAGGATAGACAACAAAAGGCTACGCGACGTATCGTGCCGGAGGTCAACAAATGTTTTATTGTCTGCCCCTGATCTCCGGAGTAATTCATTCTCACATTCTCAAAGGCCCCCTCCTGGGAGCCCAGCGTGGCGAACATCAGTTGATCCGTGATCTGGAAGCTCTGCTCCAGCTGATGCAAGCGCTCCAAGGCGGCAGTGGCACGCCTGTGGCAACCCACAATCGAATAGAGCGTGCAGTTCTCCCTAATCGATGGCAGGAGCACATCAAAGTACTCCAGTATGCATCGAACGACAAGCAGCCACTGTTCCTGATGCTGCAACGTTTCACGGTAGGGTTCCAGGAGTTTCCCCAACAGCTGGATCCTCTCGCTGCTGATGGAGTCTTTGCGGGCAGGTGGTCCTTGTTGCTGCTGCTGTGTAGCTCCTGGTGCTGCTGTGTGGCTTCTCTTCTTGCCCGCCAACAGACTCATGTGCGAGGGCAAATAGCTGCAGCTGCTGCTACCGCCAGGTCCCACCGAGTCGCGTACCTCTCCAGAGCCCAACCGGCGACTCAACGCCTGACACGAGCCATCCTCTTTGGCTCCGCAATCGCAGAAAAAGTTGCCGTATTTGGCATAGCTGACATCGTGCCCCTTGTGGCACACCCGAGCACACACCGAGCATACACCCACCGTATTGATCATGTTGCAGGTGTGACAGTGGTACCAGTGCTGGTTCATAAACTCCTTTTGGGTCTGCGAGAATGTGCACAGCTTGTTGTTCAGCGTATCCTCATCGGAGTCATCCAGCAGCGAGTCCTGCTCCTCTTCGGCCAGCTCATCGTACAGGTCGTCAATGTCCGTTTGCAGTTCATCGTCCCATGGGGGCATATGCTGGCGACTGCCACGATAGCCAATGCTCTGCAACAGTTCGCTGAGGTACCGCAGCAGGGCGCTCACATTTTCCGCGTGCCTCAAGTGCTTGTCGGGGAGCTGTAGTTTGGCCAGCTCCAGCCACAGCAGCGTCGTATTGAACAGCGCCACGTGTCCGCGTGCTGGAGAGGCATCTGCCAGGGTGATCATTATCTGTAGGACATCCGCAAAGTCACAGCCATCGTGCGGTGGGCTTATCAAAGTCTGACCCAACTGTAGGAGGGCCTGAAAGAGGGGTGACGCTATTGGTCCTGCCTTGTTCTGATCGCGCACGAGGTATTTGATGATAGACAGCAGTAGTCCTCCATTGCGTTGGCTTTGGCGCTGTTCTCCGCCGTCGCTGTGATCGCACGCCTGTGACGATTCCTCCGAGGGATTCGGCTGCGCTGCTTGCCACAGGCTCAAGATCTGTGAAGTGTTGGGTGCAGCTCCGGCTGTTGCCGCTGCTCCGCAATCATAATCTATGTCCATGGCATCCAGCTGATCGGAGATGCTCGGCATAGCCGACACTGTGGCCATATTTGTGGGTGTCTGGGCATTACTGCTGGAGCTGCTCGAAGGCTGCATGATGCTCGTGAGCAGTCTGCATGTCGGATCCATGGTCTCGGAGCTGCTGACATCGCTTGCCGTCACATTCGGGCCATAGATAATGTGGGCCAGCCACAGCTTCAATCGGGCCACATCTACTGTGGCCAGGTCGCTGAAACAATCCACCAAATCCTCGTGCTGAAACTGAGAGTCCGCTCGAGTCGATTGCTCAAACAAACTTTCGACAAACTGCAACATTTTGCGGGAATAGCTCAAGGGCAAAGTGGTCCCCGTAAAGGACAGCAGCAGAGTGGTCAAACTGCCCGTCTTCTGGTCATGGAAGAACTGCCGCATGGCCTGCACAGCTGTGGGCTTCTCCAGCATCTTGATGAATGTCTTTAGAACGGCAAACAGCATCGATTCATTAAACAAGGCTCTTTCCTGATCCAATGGGGTGCCTCCAGACGCTGGCTGTCTCAATTCTGCGGCAAATTCGATCAGCATACGATAGCAGTAGCCAATCATGTGCTCGTACAGCAACAGTTTCTGCGCCTCCAGCGTCAGTCCACTCAAGATTTCCCTCAGACACTGTTCGCTTTGTCCCTGCAGATAGTCGGTGCGCATGTCCAACATTGAGGCAATCAGCAGCGGCTTCAACTGGGCATCCATTTCGCAGCAATCGGAGGCGAAAGGCAGCAGCAGTTCCATCAAATGGAGTATCGTCTTCAGGCAATGCTTGAGCGTGTGCAATGTGGAGTATGCCACACCGCCGGTGCCTCTGGTCAGCTCTGTAATGTGTGCATCAATCACATTTAGGGTGTATGGCTCTACGGGATGCTGTTTCCCATCGAAGGCCGAATCATTGACCATCAAACACTTGGGCCATTCATTGGCTATCAATTGCTTATCCTCGTTCGGCAGCAGCTTAAGGAATGCCGCATGCAATTCCAGCATTATGGCCGGCTTATCGCTCACAATGGGCACTATCAAATTAAGGACATGCTCGGGTGTGGTGCTCGATAGCTGCTTGAGCATTTGCTCTCTCACAATCTCCGATAGGTAGCGATACGAGTCCATTAGCTTGATCAGCAGCTCGTTAATCATTTGATTGCGTTCAAGCGTTTCCGTGGATAAGCCCTGATCATCCTCCTGCTTGGATTTCTCCTCATCGATGGATTCGTTGGAGGAATACACCTCGGGATGATCATGATCTGCGGCATTGCCACCACCACTACTAGATGCCGTACTGGTGCACGATGTTGGCTCGCCAAAGCTGCTATCCTCGCAGTCCTTCCGAAGCAGCTTGAAACCCTCCTTATCCGCCCAGGCCACGGCCTGCATGTGGGCCACCAAAGCATCAAAGAGTATGAGTTCCGAGAGGCGCGGAATACCTAATAAAGAGATAGGTTAGGTTAGGTTAGGTTACAGCGGCTGCCAGACTCACTGGGAGCCCAGCACACCTAGGCCGTTTCCGGCCCGTTGTGATCTCCCCCTTCTCGCATCGTGAGACCTAAAGTCAACAGTTGTCCCAACCTGCAGTTCTTATGAAGCTAGCTATCTTTCTGGGACATATGGTGGACATTACCGAAATGTCTGCTATGAAGTGCGAGCCCAAGTGCTGTAGCCTTCTTCTGCTGAGAGCCGGGCATGAGCATTCCTCGTCTCTGCAGCTACGGCAAAAATCATTGTATGGGGCGCCCAGTCTATTAGCGTGGGTACCTATTAGCCAGTGTCCCGTTAGGGAGCGTATGACTGCGCTGCACCTTTGTCTACCGAGCTTGCATAGCTCAGAGGTGCGATTCCTATATATGGTTGGCAATGTTTGCCGTGTTATTCAACAACGTGGTACTGATTGCCACTTGTTGTCTATTAGTTGCTTATATTGCTCCTTTATTATGAGCCTACATGTGACCAACGGCATACGAGTATCCTCCTTGACTTGGAGAAGGGGGCCAAGTCTGGCCAGCTCGTCTGCAAACAGTTGCCTTCGATGTCCCGCTGGCCCGGGACTGATAACAAATTGCTGTGCCATCTCGTGAAGAGATTTTCGGAAATCTGCAACAGTGGCCGAGTATGCGAAGATCGCATTAAGCGATTTGATTGCAGCTTGGCTATCACTATAGATATTAATACGGGTTACCAAGACCTCGCGATTTTGTCCATCTTGACAGTCTCCCCGAGAAGATAATTGACACGTCGTCCGCGTATGCCACGACTTTACAGCGAGTGCGAGGCTTTACCTGCTTTAGGAATGATGACTATTTTTCCTTAAGCTAAGCGGTTGGTACTCTCCCCACTACCAGTATCTTCTTATAGATATATTGCAGCCAGTTGATGGCCGTGTCTCCGGCTTTTTGTGATTGGGCCGGAATGACCTGAACGGATCGAAACAGTTTATTGCCCAGTTTATGTTCCGTTTTGAGAAGATATGCTCCATTGAGGTGATCGAACCCTCACTAGGGAAGTGAGTCGGTCCATTGATGGAGCACCCTGGAAAAGGAGTTTCGAGTAGAATGTGTAGGAACTCCTCACTGGAGTTAGCCCACGTACCATCACCATTACCGTTTTGGAAAGGATCTTGCGCAGTCTTGCAACTTCCGACGTTACCTTGATTTCAGAACAAAATTTTTGCCACGATGCTCTTTTTGACTGTCTAATTTCTTTTTTGTATAGGGCTTATTTAGGGACTATTTTCTTAATCTGGCCAGTGTTTTTCGTTAGCGCTTTTGGCCCTGTTGAAGAGGGACCTGCAGTTTTCCGTAGGATATCTATATGTTTTGACCACCAAGGGGGTTTCTTTTTCCCCTTGTGTTGGTTTAATGGGCATGCTGCCGTGAAAGCCGTGCTTTAGTGCTTTAGTCAACCTGTCCACTAGATGATTTAGATCGTGCTCTGTGCAGGCAGGTTGGTGTCTTGGAGGGAAGTAGTCCTTCCACTTCTGTGACATATTTTTCCCAGTTGGCTTTCCTAGGGTTAACAGAGACAGTGGGTTTTGGGCTCTCAAGAGATAATGTAGTCTCGATGTACCTGTGGTCCGAAAAGGAATGGTCCCCCAGAACTTTCCAGTTCTTTACTTTGTCTGACAGTTTGTGAGACACTAATGTTAGGTCAATTACCTCTTGTCTATTCTTAATAATAACAAATTATAACAAAAGAGATAATCAACAACTCTTTGGAACGAAAAGTAAGTAATATTTGCTCCTCGCCTAAAATCTTTGTTATTGGATTCTATGGACCGACTCAGCTGGCCAAGACATTGCAGAAACAGACAAAGCCGAAGAGAACTTGAAAAATTCCGATTCTTACCTTTGTTACTCATCTGCTGATTAAATACCTCTACACCAAGGATCGTTTGCTTCAAATTATATCGTATATCGGCCGTAGTGTCCCCCACTTGAGTGTACAACGATTCCGCATACTGCGTGTACATGCCCTGCTTTATCAGGCTATTAACAATCAAATAATGCGATGTGGCCAAGGGCAGGCGAGTGCTCCACACCAGCGAATGCAAATTGGGTGCCCGCTCAATGCGCAGCGCCTCCACGTGAGAGGTGGATGGGGGCAGGCCCAGCAGCAGTTTCCAGGTGTTGGTAAAACAATACTGCATGGCACACAGATTGTGTATGCTGCTGCTCTCACTGTTCTCCTTTTTGGCAAACGACGACATGTCCGCTATGTTCAGGATATCCACGAGGGCATCCACCAGCAGCGGATACTTGAGTTTGTCCGGTGTGCAGAGTATAAAATTCCACGCGAGGCCATCTAATTTGAATTCGCTCACCCAATAGGACTTTTCGGGTTCCTTTAGGACCAGACTATAAAACGTAGGACGTATATCTGAAGGAGAGACAATCGATTGATTCATTGAGATATTGGTTAATGAGAGTGGCGGCGCACAGGCCGCGACATTACTTACTCGATCCATATTCTCCTGAAGACTTGCGGAACTTCTCCTCAATATCCTGACGGCAATATGAGTTCAGTTTGGTGCGACTATTGATCAAATCTGAGACCTTCTGCGTCTCTGGCATGCTGCTCACGCTAAACAATATCCAGCGCACTTGATCCAGCAGTTCGGGCGGTGCATGATACAGATGCTTCATGAGATACTCTAGGAATACGAGCAAACGCGACAGCAGCATCATTTGGCTATTCCTGACGGTACGCTCGGCACTGATGCCACGACACACTTCGGCACAGCGTATCACTCCGCCCGCAGTCAGTAGTAGGATCGATTTCTTTTGCATCAGATTGAGCGAGTGGAACAGAAAGAGCAAAAGCTGGGCATGCTCAATATTGATATCCTCGTAGTCCGAGTCAGCGGCAGAGGAAGAGGAGCAGACGCCTTCAACCAGCGTGTTGATCAGGCGATGCCACACCGACAGGCAGGCGGCCTCCTTCTCCTGAATGGGCTTCAGCAGCAGTATCTGCACAAGTACGGACAGTGTGCTGGGATAGACCTGCAGGGGCCATGTATTCGTATCCGTGGACCATGGAGAGATGGCCAAATGTTGCAACAGATTCGATTGCAGTTGCTCCGACAGCAGTCCCGTGGAAATCAGGTTGTGTATGTATCGACCAGCAGCTCCCGAAAAACGTATCATCGATGCCTGCCACTTGGAAGAGGAGCCAGAAGATCCAGCTCCTGTGGCAGCGGCCCCAGCAACGGCCGTACTTGGTGGCGACTGTTGTTCGCTGTCGTTGCGCATTACATCACGATCGAAGTCCTTAATTATGTTTGCCATCAGCAGCATCTGCTGGTCGCTGACTCCTGCCTTCACATAGCGCTGCATGTAGGCATGACGATTGGCCAGGAATTGATCTAGGAAGCAGAAGATATCTGCCGAAAGCTCCAGATACTCGTGTGGCTCGTCTAGTTTCGGAACCAAAGCGCTCTTCTGCTCTCCACTGCGCTCTTGCGACGAAGTATTGGCATTGTCGTCGTGCGTTTCCGGGGAGAGAGTTTCCTTGAACCAATGCCCCAGATAGCTTTCGCTATCATCCTCCTCAGAGTTGTCCGAATAAGACATCGACTCGTTCAGGCAGGTTGTCGAGTCCGAATAGCTAATCGGATCGCATTCGGTGCGGTCTTTGGTTGAGGCACGCTTCAGGGTGCATGCCTTGCGGTAGGCCACGGTGGCCAGAAAAGTGAACAGCTGATGCAGCGTGGCCGTGTTTAGGACCCGCACAATCCTCTCCAGCGATGTGTAGTTCTGCAGGATATCAAATTGCGCTGGCTCTGGCAGCGTTTCGGGATCTGTGACACTAGTCTGTCCGCAGGCGGATTCAATCTTTAGATCCTCAATCAGTTCGGACAGCAGTTTAATGCTGTGATTGGCAATGGCTGCATTCAGTTCCCCAAAGCCCTGTTGGACTTTGAACAGATTGACCCTGGCTATTGGGGTACTGGGCGCTGTATTGGACTCTGTTTTGGAGGCAACTTTTGTGGCGGCTGCCGCTTTAGCTGCCGTCTCTGCCGAGGCACTGCCACTGGCACCCATTGCACCTTGGATTCCGCTGATGAGCAGCCAGCTGCCGTAGCACAAGTGATTCTGATAGATATACATCCTGGCCGAGGATTTGAACATCTCGCCAATGCTCGAATAGATTTCCAGGGCTTTGTTTACAATCCCGCTGGCCTGTTCTTCAAATTCGTCGTGATCTTTGCTGTTCTGGACACTGGACAAGCCACCGCCGCTGCCCTGGCTGGTGGATGCCGCAGCAGCAGCCGTCTGTTGTTGTTTCTGGGAGCTACTGGCCTGTCCCATGCTCAAGACACTAGTGGCTATCGAGGTGAGGACAGCATTGTACAGCGCCGAGATGCCGCACATGGAAAGCTTTTCGATGCGGCTCGGCGTCAGTGGTTGCATTACAATCAAAGCATAGGCCTGGCTCACAATCGAGAGGTCTGTGAGCATGTGATTCATCGATGATTTCACTGTGGTGGCCTCCGCCTGTGTGAGTGGCAGGTAGAGTGGTTTCCCAGCATTTATCGTCTCCATGTACTTCATGCGATAGCGACTGAGAATAGGCAGGCCCACGCAGATATCCAGCAGGGTATCGACACCATTTGCCTCCTGGAACACCTCCACATTGGCTGCCAAAAGTTGCTCCTACCAAAACGAAGACCATTTAATTAGCAGTTAATTTAAAGAAAGACATTTCATACAGTGCAATCGGTGATCTCTTCACTGAGGGGCACCCAGGTCATTTTTCCCGGCTCCAGCGGTGCCAACAGCTGCTGCAGGATAACCGATGATAGGTCCGAGCGCGATCGTTTAATCTCCGATTTGGGCGAATCTTTATCGTTGCTGCTGCCAGCACCAGCCCCACCTGTGTTGCTGCCTCCAATTAACATCATACTCTTATTGGATGATTCCGGATGTTTGGAGCTCTTCACAACCCCAGCCACGGCACTGTAATCGAATTGGGCGACAGCCGAAGAGGCATTCTCCCTGCCCTCGCAGAGCATTTTGAGGGCGGCCAATAGCCATTTTGATTCATAGACCGTTACTTTGGGCAGACGGAAGAGTATGAAGCGAATGAGCACGGCCGTTGCATCGTGCAGCTGGCATATTTGTGTCTGGCAAACTGAAATAATAAACAAATTTGTAACATATGTTTATAAAGTAAGTTAAGACCTCTCTTGATACCCCTTAAAAACAGGCCGCAAACATTTATTTCCTTACTTTATAGGCCAAGTTGTATTTTGAATAGTAACAGACAGACCGGCAGAAGGACGCGATTTCCTTGAACGCGTTACAAACCTCTCCCCAAAAACAATATAATTTCTTCATTAATGGGTATAAGTAGTACACACGTATGTATGCATGAGAGTGCACTGGTATGCGTGAGATACCCCAACGAATTGTATTTCCTTGCGAAATAAAATGTGTCATACGGTTTTGTTGCTTTCTTTCTTTTGTTTGGTGAAAAATCATTAGAAAGAGGAAGCGCAGGAAACTTACTTGATTTGATTTGCATAAGTTTGTCGGCCGCCAGTGCGGCAAAGGCCGTGTAAAATGGCACGAAGCTCCCTTCATCGTCGAAAAATTCATGTTCGCTGCATCAAAGATATAAATATTGTTTTACAACTGTTCAAATTGTTATAGTTTTTGCGGCGGCGGCCATATTTAATTTTGCAAGTCACTTTTTTTGCACTTGCAGCAGCAGTCTCATTTTCATTGCTGCGCCATACAGGCAGCAAGAAAAAGTTCTTATGGGGCTTTAGTCTGTTGAGTACTTACCATCGTGTTATGGCTTTTAGCAAGTTAACCACTTCGTTCTTGTTTAAAGCACCAGTACGGCTTAACAACAAAGCCTTTAGTACGGCATTCCAATCCGTCCCGCCGCTGTGGGAGGACATTTTTAGTTCTTATTCAAAATATCTTTTGCTTTGCTCGTATTAGAAAATATGCGAAAAGTCTAGGCCAGTGTGACCGATAAAATTTATTATATACCATCTTATTTTAAAAATATACCGATAAGCAACGAGCATAGCCCACTTAAACCCCCTTTATTTAACCATGATAGCAACTTGAGTTAAACCACCGAAAATAATACTAATTACAATAACAAAAACTGTTCTTGTAGATCCATCCTATTCTTCATCTTTTCTTAAAAAACAAGATCAAGATATTTTTCACCAGACCTGCGCTAAAATTATTCAAAATTCATAATTTTCGTGGATTGTATTTACACTGGACGACAATGGGTTAATCGTTGAATATTACTAGCTAGCTAGGACCCTCAGAATTTAAGACATAGTTTGATACGACAGATAAATCAATTTCCTAGAAAATATTCTAATTTAACTGATGGTTACTTATTTTCAACCGATAGTGGTGATAGTATCGCACATAGTATTGCACTAGTTCAATAGAACACTTTTTTGACTA
Source organism: Drosophila affinis (assembly GCA_037356375.1). NCBI lineage: Eukaryota > Metazoa > Arthropoda > Insecta > Diptera > Drosophilidae > Drosophila > Drosophila affinis. The sequence continues at coordinate 39,081,011 of CM074800.1, forward strand.
CGAAAAATACAACACAAAATGATTCATTTTACGCTAGTTCGGTTCGCAGAACCAAATAATACCGCACCGGTATTCTTCAATTTTTATGCAATAGAGCAGCACTGTTTCACGTGTGCCGATTTTTGTTTATAAATTGAATTAAAGTTATTTCCAATGCAATTTCATTTCAAAATCGAAGACAAGGACATTGTGCCAGCGGCTGCCAGTCATGTGATCAATCCGCACAATGCTTTGCAGCCCCAGCAGCCCGCTGTTCTGGTGGAGCCGAAGGATGCCCAACATGAAATTAAGTTGCAGTCAGTCCCACTCCCAAAATTGCAATGCCAGACCCGAAAATGCTGGACCACTTCAAATAAATGTTTAACCTTTGGATTCCTCTTTGACAGAAACATTGTGGCAACCTTCTCCGTAAACTGCGAGCTGGACCTCAAGATCATCAATTCGCGGACCCGCAACTCGGAATACTCGCCCAAGCGTTTCCGCGGCGTAATCATGCGCATGCACTCGCCACGCTGCACGGCGCTCATCTTTCGGACGGGCAAAATCATCTGCACTGGGGCCCGCAACGAGATTGACGCTGACATTGGCTCCCGCAAGTTTGCACGCATTCTGCAGAAACTGGGATTCCCCGTCAAGTTTATGGAGTACAAGCTGCAGAATATTGTGGCCACGGTGGACCTGCGCTTCCCCATACGGCTGGAGAACCTCAATCAGGTGCACGGGCAGTTCAGTTCTTACGAGCCAGAAATGTTTCCCGGCCTGATCTACCGCATGGTCAAGCCACGCATTGTCCTGCTGATATTTGTCAATGGCAAAGTGGTCTTTACGGGTGCCAAGTCACGCAAGGATATCATGGATTGCCTGGATGCCATTTCACCTATATTGTTAAGCTTTCGTAAGACGTAGACGGATATCTGTGGGTATCGGCTACTATCGAGTGTATTTTTAAATAGTTTTTTAAAACGCCTTTTTAAGAACAATGCCATTACTTAGATGTGTAGCACAAATTATCTTTCATAGGAAATTTACTTTTATATTTATAGATGTGTATATCGGGTCGTCAGTGTTTTGTTAGTTGAGTGAAATTGTTTTCAGAGAATTTCTACTGTTATGTGCGCTCGGTTACATTCCGGGTGTCCGTTATTCTTGTCGCCTATGCTATTACTATACTCGTTGTTGGTCGGACCACGTTTATTGAGAGACTCACTCAGAGAGGATAATTACAACGAGAAAGCTGACGCACAGTGGGGCCTTTGGGCAATTAAGCTTGCAAAACAAACTTCTGAACGAATAAAGATATTGTCACGAAATAAATCTCCGTTTTTCCCCATCTGTCCTGACAAGTTCGAGCAAAATTGAGAGATAAGGCCTGTATCCAGCACCGCGGAATTTTACTGAAAGGAATCTGCTCATTATTTCGGATGTGTGGAACTCAACTTATGTAATGTGACCAAGAACCTAAAAAGTGACCAAACCTAAAGGTTTGCGCCAGCAGTATTCCTTCCCAGCTGACTGAATTCGGTTAAATTTGGATTCACCAGTCCAGATAACACGCAATACAACAATACTGCTGGTCCTGATACAATACGCAAGCCCGGGGAACGTCTTCAAAGGCACCATGTAAAGAAAGCTGTCAAACATGGCTGAGGAAATATAAGGCTATGGGGATGCTTTACATGGTGGATTGTTGGCCCTCTGCGTTTAGTTGATGGTATCCTGTGAAAAGAGGACAACATACAAATTTTGAACACCCATCTTGCCAATTTTTTGGAGAAATTTGCTTATTCCGACAAAGAAATTGTTTTTCAACCTGATGGTCATCCGAAGCACATAGCGAAAATTGTTAAGGAATGGATTGGAAAACAGCATTTTCAGCTGATACAGTGGCCAGCGCAAAGTCCCAAACTCAATCAACTCAATCTATTGAAAATCTTTGGTCAATAATAAAAAAAATAGCTCGGGCAGTACGAAGTAGCCCCAACAAATAAGGACATTCTTTGGGATCGTGTAAAAGCGGAATGAAATCGAATCTCAAAAGCTATTATCGAACATTTGGTAGAGAGCATGCCAATCCGCGTAAATAAAGTTATTGCTAATTAGAGTAGGTGGGCAAACAAATTTTAATTCATTTAATTATTAAATTTTTTTGAAACGTGCAAAAGTGAATTTATGCTGGTTTTTTATGTTTTTATTTTCAAACTTTTTGAATTTATCACATATATTGTTTCTAATAACTCCTATTCGTTAAGAATTAAATAATAAAGATAATCTAATTTGATTTGTTTGATTATCTTGTATGGTTATGTTTTTATGGGCTACGAAAGTCAGTTTTGTGAACATGCACTCACGGCGGTGGTGATGATTTCTTTATTTGCCAAAGACTGCGGGCCATTGCTGGACCCACACTGGAACTGCCACCCGTGGAGGTGCCCGAGGAGACGAAATTCTCTGCACGCAATCGTCTGTATGTGGGCAATTTCACCGTCGACATCACCGACAATGAGCTGCGCGAAATGTTCAAGCCATTTGGGGAGATTGGCGAAATCTTCACCAATATTGAGAAGAACTTTACATTCCTTAAGGTCGATTATCAATGCCGAGAAGGCCAAGCGCGCACTGGACGGTTCCCTGCGCAAGGGAAGCCACCTACGCGTCCGTTTCGCACCCAACCACTGCAACCCAATCTTGCGCGTGAGCAACCTCACGCCGTTCGTGTCCAACGAGTTGCTGTACAAATCTTTCAAGATTTTCGGCCCTATCGAAGGGGCCAGCATAACTGTCGACGATCGCGGTAAGCATACGGGCGAAGGTATCGTTGAGTTTGCCAAGAAGTCGTCAGCCAGCGCTTGTCTGCGTATGCGCAATGAGAAGTGCTTCTTTTTGACGGCCTCACTGCGCCCCTGCCTGGTGGAGCCCATGGAGAAGGCCCTCAACAAGAAGCTTCAGGACTTTAATAAGGAGCGCAGCGTTGGTCCGCGCTTTGTAGATCTCAATTCGTTTGAGCATGATTACGGCTCCCGTTGGAAGCAGCTGCGCGATCTCCACAAGAGCAAGCAGGATGCCCTTAAGCGTGCAGAGAATTTCGTCTCCTCGGGCACCTCCACGGGTGGCACTTCCGGTGTGGGTCCAGCAATGGCCCGCAGTCTTCGGCATATAAAGAAATCATCACCACCGCCGCCGCCGCCACCACCACCACCTCCACCGCCCGTCATGTTCATGTTTGGTCCGCCATGGCCACCGCCCGAACGTTGAACGCCGCCACCGCGATCACGTTGCCGTTGCTGGCCACCTCCGCCGCCGCCTCCCTGGTGATTGCCACCAGCTCCTGGATGATTGCCGCCGCCTCCACTTCCTTGGTTATTGCCACCAGCACCGGCGGGACCACCATTCTGGTTGTTTGAGCGTGGCTTTTTTGCGGCTGAACTGCCATCAGGGCCATCCAAAACTATAGTTTCCATTTTAAAGGCCTGTATCCAGCACCGCGGAATTTTACTGAAAGGAATCTGCTCATGTAATGTGACCAAGAACCTACCACTCTCAACCTGCCACTCTCATGAATCAGCTGTGTTTTGTAAACAGCGCTTATTTTGAAAATCATACTAAAATTAAAAAAATGAAGAAAAGTAATTCTGTCGATGAAGTGATTGTGTTGGTAGCGGCACATATTGTTATAAGACGAAGTACAGCACAGTTGGAGGCGCCAAAATGTCAAAATTATTAAAATGCTCATTTTCCGTGATCCGCTAAAGACATGATATTGCCTCAACTGCTTTTATTAAAGCAATTCTCTCCTTACTTTAAACATTTGCATATCTCTTTTTGGTTTTGCGCACAAATTTTGCACCCACCTTTCACTTTGACTTCAGTAATAATAGGCACATATATTTAAACAATGCACTTATTTACACAATGCACTTACCTGGTAGTAATAAATATTATAGATATTTTTCACTAAATCACTGCATTTTCGCTACAAACTCTTTCCGCACAATTATAACAATGTAACGTAATAGGCAAAAGCAAGGCGAACAAAGCAAGAATGCTCTGCCGACGCAGGCGAGACGAAAGAGACAAAAAGAAAAAAAACCGAATTCTCTTGTACTTCGCACGATCGGCAGAGCCGATCTATCACGATCGCGCGGACTCTGTATGTGAGGCTGAGCTTTAACTGTATGTGTAGGTCTGCTTGCTCGCTTACTGCCTTGCCATTGGTCACAATAATGACACATTTTTTTAAAATGGCGAAAGTATGCTTGCGCCAATGGGCTATGCAGCAAGCCACAGGGGTAAGAATCGCATCGTTTTTGCTGTTCTCCTGTGTGTCCTCGCTGTCTTCATCTACAAGCAGCTGATTGTGATTATAGTTTATTATATTCTCTTTTTATTGTTTCTATTATTATTTATTAATTATGTGTTATTTTTTAAGGACATTGAAACTCCGACAATTTAATTAATTGTTATATTCAAGACGGTATATTTTAAATATGAGACCAAATATTTACGTATATTTGTAAGGGACAGAGAAAATTATCTTTCCATAAGTCAACTGCCTTGCCATTGGTATCAATAATGACATGCTCTGCACAAGAACACACACATACTTGCATACACACACGTTCTTGCAGGTTCTGTCTTTGCAAATAGATAGATAGATATAGTATATAGATGGGACAGTTCATACATGTAGGTGTCCGCAGCGTTTAGACTGGTATCAGTCTATCTGTATCTGTGTGTTCATCCTAATATATGTATGTACATAATATACATATACGACCTACGCGGACGGAACAATGTGGTAGTCGGGGGCGACTTCAACGCCTGGGCCATGGAGTGGGGCTCCACTCGCACAAACGCCAGAGGACGCATAGTGCTGGAGGCTTTTGCGACGCTGGACCTCGTCCTACTGAACGAAGGATCCCAGTAGATCTTCAACAGGGCAGGAGCAGGGTCAGGGAAGGCGTAGCGCCAGGACACTCTGAGGGCCCAGTCCTTCGCTAGAGCACTGCGGCGCTTGAACTCAAGCGAGGCAGTTGGAGCCAACGAGTGGGCCAACAACTTGGCCGTCGCAGTAGGCCTGCCACCAGAATATGCAGCAGAGGTGGGCGTTCCGGTAGCCCCATAAGCCGGTGTTCTGGTGGAGTGAGGAGATAGCCGAGCTCCGCCGAACGTGCATCCGCGCCAGAAGGCTGCTCCAGCGAGCTCGGGGCACACCGCGACGGAGCAGTCCGTGACGCATCATACAGAGAAGAATAAGTAAATACAATGTGAATGAGCGATACATTGAACTTAGTTTTTTCACAATTTCACAAATTCAGCATTACATACAACTGTAATTTTCATTATTTACACGTGTACATCACATTTTGTTTATTTAAACAATGCACTTACCTAGTAGTAATAAATAATATAGATATTTTTCACTAAATCACTGTATTTTTGCTTTCAACTCTTTCCGCACAATTGTAACAATGTAAAGTATTACCAAATGCAAGGCGAACAAAGCAAGAATGCTCTGCCGACGCAGGTGCAAAAGAGACGAAAAGAAAAAACCGAATTCTCTTGTACGCACTTGTCGGCAGAGCACTTGTCGGCACTTGTCGGCAGAGCCGATCTATCACGATCGCGCGGAAAAGATAAGAAACAGAGAGAAAATAAAGGGTTCGGCTAAGCGGCTCTGTATGTGAGGCTGAGCTTTAGCTGTATGTGTAGGTCTGCTTGTGCGCTTACTGCCTTGCCATTGGTCACAATAATGACACAGTTTTGTAAATGGCGAACCGTATGCTTGCGCCAATTGGCTATGCAGCAGGCCACAGGGGTGAGAATCGCATCGTTTTTGCTATTCTGCAGTGTGGCCTCGTTGTCTTCTTCTACAAGCAGCTGATTGCGATTATAGTTTATTATATATTTTAAATATGAGACCAAATATTTACGTATATTTCTAAGGGACAGAGAAAATTATCTTTCCATAAGTCAACTGCCTTGCCATTGGTATCAATAATCACATGCTCTGCACAAGAACACACACATATGTACTTGCATACACACACGTTCTTGCAGGTTCTGTCTTTGTACATAGATAGATATATTTAGTATATACATGGTTCATGATGTTCAGGGGATCGAAGGTGATCGCACGTACAAATTTCTGGTGGGAACAGCTGCCACCAAACCTAGATTTGGCGATTACTAATTAGAATTCGAGTTACTTAACAAGACATATATGTAAAAATGTTCTCTAGTTTCTACGATGCCGTATTCGACAGCTGGGATATTTGTCGATTGCTTGGATTACTTTGTTCTGTTTTTATTTTTTGGGGAAAATACATATGTTGATTTTTCTGATCTGACTAGATCTAAGATGCCCAGGGAATACATATCAATAGAAGGCACTCTTTGATGGGGCTTTTTTTTGCTGATGTTGGCTTTCACTCTTCCTTTATATGGTATTCCTATTTATACGACTGGTATTGGATTCCGTTCCTGGAAAGAGCCAATAATTACCCAAACCCAACACACATAAAAACTTGTATTACTTTCGTTTATTTTTCACATTTCTTTCAATACAAAGAAAACGCACAAAAATTATGTACTTCATGGAGAGATTCGATTCGATTCTTATTGGTAAAGGAGTGACGGGCCGAAGGACTTTACACACGAACGTGCCTATAAACATATATTCTCATTCCGTCTACATGGCTATGTTGTCAAGAGTACAAACTATTTGTGGATTTATTTGTGGAGGAAAGGGGAAAAGTACGTATAAAACTTATATACTATGCAGATTCATAAGTTGCATAAATAAAATTGGACGGTTCCGGTTGCTTTAACGTGCGACTCCATTTCGTTTTTCGTTTACAATTAATTCGAAGAGTAAGGCGTTAGGATTATATATACTACATATATAAGATATACGATAGGTTTCAATTTCAATTCGATATGCATGCAAAAACGCTGTTGTCACGTCGTACATTTTGCTAACACGATTTCTAAAATCTATTAAAGGCATTTTTGTGAAAGACACATACAAAATATTGAACGCTTTTCTCTCGCGACTCTCTGTCGACTAAACGTTCTCCCAGCGGCACTTGGAGCCCGCTCTATGGGGGTAAGGCATAGATAATGGTAGATGGTTTCAAATATAACTTACAAAATACATTTACTTTCTTTAGGTGGCTATTAATATTAAATTTGTGGGATCGGAGACTCTGTGTTGTTTGCTTTTGCATAAAAGATTCTCTTTGTTCAGCGTTAAAAATAAAATTACACAATTAATTCATGAATTAACTCTGTCTCGGGCTGTTTTGTACATTCTTTCGATTTTACAGCGTGTGTGGGGTGGGGTGTCAAGTAAACAAATAAAGAATACTACAAATAAGACATAAAAACAAAAATGTTGACCAGCATTTTTGGGACGGAATGCAATTTCGTTTGGCAAAGAAAACAAAAAAACTATAAAAAACAAAAAAAACAGCTAGTTTTCTTAGCAATGCATTTTGTGGGGAAGATTGTGGTATGGGGTTGGTTCTCTATGGTGTTCCTTTCTCTATGTGAGCAAATGCAGCATATTCAGTACCAGATGCGTGCGACTTCTCAGCAGATAGACAAAAACGCTGAAGAACAGCAGCGACACGGACATGGAGGCACGCCAGCCCATGTTGTAGATGGAACAGTACGGGCACTGAGAGCTGCCGCATACCTCGCATATGTTTAGCAGATAGGTGGGCAAAGCATCGAAAATTGATTCATTGAAGCGCTCTAAAAGATGAATAAAATACAATTTTATATTATGTTGGATATCTTTTGGGTAACTGGAAAAAAAGAGTACATACCCGGCGCATAGTAGTCGTAAACGCGCACAGGCAAATACCGCGACATATTGGCCACTGGATACCAGCGTTCGATGGTAAAGTTTACACAAATATCCTCCTGATCTAGCTGTGGGATTATTATAAAAGTTTAGTTTCAATTCGTTGCTTGCAACATTTCTTGCACTTACAAAATCAAAATAGAAGATAATCTTTCGATCTAGATAGCGTGCACGTCTCAAATTCCGCACACGATTGCTGAGGACGTAGCTGTCTAGCTTTTGCTGCTGTATCCAATAGCCCGTGGGTATGGCCACATCTAAAATGGCCATGCCCGAGCGTTCCGATTCTTCAGTGTTTATCCAGCTATAAAATAAAGGGGAATAAAGGCATAAATTACTATACTCCTGCTCTGAGACCGTATGGGAAACCTACTTCTGGCAGGCCACATAGGAGATATGCGACTGATTCCTGCCATGGAAAATGGCCTTGGTGTGCAGCCCGAACGCTGGCACTGGTGGTTTCGTTTGGAACTTTTCTATATCCACATTATATTGTACATGCATCTGTAGAATGGCATAACCAGCGCCCTTGGCTTGTACTTTAATGGTGCCCCAGGCATCAGGTATCTACAGAAATGAAATCATTTATAAATTATTGAAAATTTATTAAAATTTTAAAGGCAGGCAGAACTTACCTCGATGCTCTGTAGACGCGCCAGGTTGGTGTCATCAATGTGCAGCGTCTGTGTCTTGCCACCCGTCGAGGAGGCCTCTATTTCCACACTAAGCGAAGAGACTTCACGTATTCTAGACCTGACCGTGTACTCCACCAGAGCCTTTAGCGCGGCACTTGTGTCTTGGGTGGACGCCCAGCCACCATCGTTTAAACGCTGAGAGTTTAACCAACGCACAATGGGATCCACAAAGAACTCGCGACGTGCCACATAAACCAGCAAAGCATATGCCGTTGTCTCTATGTTCAAAGAATCGTATTCATATGGCAGTCGGGGCAGGGAGAACCACTTCTGGTTCTCGAGTTTGCGCGGCGGCTGGGGTATCTCTTGATTACCCCAATACATGAATTCGCCTATGGTTCGGGCATGCTTCCGCAAGATGCCAAACACATGCTCGGCAATGGGAGAGTTGCACAACTGCAGAGCATAGGCCGTGATGGCCACGTCATACGGTTCGGGTGTCTCCTGCAGGAACTGCATATTCCGCTCAATCCAGGCCACAGCACGCTGCGTGGCCAGAGCCACACGAGAGCCCAGTGTGCCAGACAGATCCTTGACGGTGGCCAGAGTGATCAGGACATGCGATGTCAGTGTAATATTACGATTCCTCAAATGCGTATAGCTGGCAAAGTTGGTGCGATTCACTTTCCGATCTGGCGTCCAAGTAACCTCGTAGAAGGCACCCTCCGGCGTCTGATGCTGCAACAGCCAACGCATATTCTTCTCAATGATGGTGGCATCGATCCAGATAAAGTTCTCCCACTCGTAGAAGCTGGCCTCCTGGAAGATGCGCATGCAGTAGCTCGTCAGCCACACGGACGAGTCCGAGTTGTTCCAGTCCGAACGGAAGAGCGAAAAACTGCCATCCTGCCGCATAAAACTCAATTGCCGCTGATAGCCAATGTTCATGTGATAGAAGGCATTCTTCTCCAGAGTTTTGTTACGCTGATTGATCAGACGCATGAACATCATCGTATACAGATTGGCGGCAAAGCTGAAGGCATTCTGTTCGGCCGATTCCATGGGCAGGTACAGCAGAGAGCTGGCATTCACGGGCATTGTAGGAAAGACGGGACCCACCACATCGCCCACCACGGAGATTCGGGCACGATTTGAACCGTAAACGAAGTACCGATCCACCTGGTAGGGTATCTCTGGCGTCTGCGTCACATTTACATGCAAATACTCGAGGACATAGGCGCGATTTGAGAGATCCAGCAGCAACGATTGATGACGGTACTGTGGCAGGCCATCGGACTCGACATGCAGTTTCCTTGTAATGGTGTCCGTGCCCAGTAGGGTGGCCACATGCAGTGTGACATCCACGTCGCCCAGTCGCTGTGGCACCACCGGCACATATACCACCGTGGTGCCTTGGGCATCCAAATAAATGAAGAACTGATGCTCTCCGCCGCTTATACGGGGATTATACGACCGCACAATGCCATCCTCTTCGACGTGGACAAACTTGTAGTCCGGACTGCCATGCAGCACTACCGTAGCCTCGATGGGCGTGGTCATATAGTTGAAAACTGTCACACGCACGCCCACCTGTTCACCCTGCCGGCAGGTCTCTGGCATTTCCACATTAATGAAGAACGGCTGTACGCCCACATATTCGAGGGCCTTGTTGAGCATCCCGAAACCCTTGGAGGGGCTCACACTGAACGCACTCACCATCCAGTAGGCCGGGCGATCGGGCACTTCCACATTGAAGATATACCGACCATGTGGTCCAATATTCACATCCCGCCACAGCCAAACGTTCTCATAGTGGCGCAGCACGCGATTGAAACGATATTTGCGATAGTTCAGCAGCTCCGTGTCGTTCCGTACGTGGCAGCCAATTTCGTCTGTGCCATCGTCACAGTCGAACAGACCGTCGCATTGCTTCTCCAGCCGATAGCAGCGTCCGCTCAGGCACTCGCCATATCCCAGGGTACGATTGCACGTGTCCTGGCGACGTGGCACATAGCCATCGGTAAACACAATCAATCCACTGTACTCGAACGTCCGATTGGCATCAATGCCAAAGGAGGAGGCGGGGAAGTAGACCAGCTCGTCGGGATTTCCCTCGTGCGAGTACCAAATGTGTTTGTACGTTCCATTCGTTTGCTCATCAAAGTTTGACATTTTCGTGATGATCTTCGCGTAGGTCAACTCATTGCCCGCCTGCATCGTATAGAAGGCGCTGTCAATGCCCGAGAGACCCACATACGAGCCGGGCTCTCCGAATATGGCCACCTCGACCTTCTCTCCAGTCCTGGCTTTGCGATTGTTGATGTACACCGTGAAGTTATTCCTGGAGATGCCATTCACAGGGAAGGTTAGAGAATCCGCCACCACCTGTCCCTGCTGTGTGATCTTCCACACCACCATCGTGGCCATGGGCGCCATTTCTGCACTCAGAACTACCGCAATTGTCTTGATGCCCTCTGTGATGGTCTCCCGGTCGTTGACAATAATCACACCCTTGGACATGATCAGATAGTTGAACTCTTCCAGATAGAAATTTGTGCGTATGTGGAATATGATGTACTCGCCCACCACAGGGGCCTCTGTGCTGGTTGTGATCTTGATATGCTGATTCCTGGGCGAATAATGGGACACCAAGAGCAGCTCTGTCTGCACCCGATCTCCACGTGGATCAATAAACACCGCCTGCAGTCGCATATTCTGTATGCCATTCAAGAAGTCCCTGCTCTGCGGACGATCATCCAGATTCAAATCGTTGCGTATGTCCACTTTAACCTCCCAGACTCCATCGCTTTGCTGTGACATGGCCAGACGTTGGGCGGGCCAGTCCCGGCGACCGCCACTGCGACTCTCCACGAAGCCCGTGACCTCCATCAAGCCCTGGCGCAGGAGTAAAGGATCTATGGGCGAACCATCATGGTATTCCACTGCCAAGTATGTGGTAAATGGCATGGCTGGCTTGAAGACCTGGGGCGAATCGCCTAGGAAGGCCACACGCAGACTCGAGTTGTAGACACGCGCCACAGAGTAGCCGCTGATGATTTCATCGTAGAATTTCTCACCCACGGTGGCCGTTATAAGGACCTCCATTTGTGAGAGATTTGGCACGAGTATCTCCAGCTCTCTTAGGGACCATTTGAAGTCAAAGGTTCCATTAAAGTAACGCAGGAACGGCAGCACTTTACGATAGGTGCTCGTCCACGAATCGTAGGACTCTTGGTACTCGGGTTTCTTCACCCAAAATGGCCACTCCTCATCGAACTGATAGTGCCGCTCCACCACATATTGATTTCTGTACAGGATATCCTGTCCGAGATCGGCTCCATCCTGCGACAGCTGCGGCACGTTGTACTGCACCTGGGGATTCTGATTGACATTGTTGTAGCGCCAGCGTTCGTTGTAGCGATTCGCTTGCTCCAAGGGACTGCGACCCAGGCGGAACTTTTCGTTCAACACTTGATTGCTAAAGTAGCCGATCGGTCGGATGGTGGCTTTTAGCGTGAGATTGCCACGCACTGGCAGGCCACTCGTAAAATTGGCCATCACGCGGCCATAGATATACGGATCGGTGGTAAAGAAATACGCGGGCATTGTCACATTCACCTCGAAGCGTGTCTGATAGTACTCCTCGACGGTAAAATGGCTCTCCTCCTGCTGGCCCTGGGCAATCACACGGATGGTCCACTCTCCAAATGCAGGCTGATCCGACAGCTTGTACTCCAGCGAAACAGAACCCAAATTGGATTGCCTGCAAAAGAACACAGAAAAGGAGATCAGAAACAGAACTTTTGGTTTGATTGCTGCCAGATGCCTTACCGCGATAGCCAACGCTTTAGTATATGTCTATTCGGATCCAGCATATACACATCCACGGGATTATCGAATCCCTTCAGTTCTGTGGTTATTGGGATGGTCCTGAAGCGTACAGTCTCTCCTTGCATATACAGGGGCTTGTCTGTCTGCACAAAGATCGTCATCGAACGCTGGGAAAAGTCCAGGCGTGTGTCGTTGAGGAAGGCCAGGCCACCAAACACATTCTGATAGAAGCCCTCGACTCTCAGTCGATAGTTTCCGGTGACACTGGTCGGGGGTATCCTCATGAGCAGGGTCTCGGGCACACCCTCCTTCACATCCTTGGAATCGCCGCTGATCTGTACCCCATCACAGGAGATACTCGCGTGCACTGTCACGGGATATTGGGCCTGCAATATCGACACGGACACTTGGTAGATCAGGCCTGGCCGAACCATGCGCGAGGCCACTATAAAATAGGTCGGCTCTCGGGAGTGCAGGGACTCCAGAAAGGTGGCTTTCACATTGTACGAGGATTTGCCACGCGTCAGACTGGGCTCTTCGCCGTCCAGATAGCCGGAGCCGCCGCCCAGTCGCTTGTTGTAATCGTCTTGGCTTGTCAGATCGTTGTAGCTACCCGCATCGCTTCGATAGGGGGGACTCGTGAGTGGCGGATTCACATTGTTGTTGTTGCCATACTGATTGGGTGTCTGGGAGGATCCTGGAAATCCCAATCCCGGACTGTTGTAATCCGTGTTGACGCCCCACGGTGATTGCTGATTGCCGGGCAGTTGCGGTTGCGGTTGCGGCTGTGGTTGTTGCTGTTGTGGTTGCTGATTGTAGTAGGTATCGCTTTGAGCCGCCGCCAGGATGACTGCTGCCGTTAGCAGGAGCACCGCCTGCAGGTGCCACATCATCGAGTATTGCCTGCTTGGCTGCTTGGAGTAAAAGTCAGTGAATGAATTAGTGAACATTCAGTGGTACGATCAGTGCAGTGCGTTGCATCTTTCGAATATACTATAAATAGAGTCAGAGGCTGTGGCCTGTTTCTAGGATTGTTGTCGGTCGGTGTTCGTTTTACGGTTGGGTTGCTGCCTCGCTCGGTGGCATGCCTGATTTCCGCGTGCTGTGAGAACTTAGGGCATTGCATTAATGAGGGCGCCTACTGACGGATATTAATAGATTTCCCCTCACAGCAGCCACAGCCACCACCGATACGTTCGTTCTGGCAGGAGCAATGAACGTGTGTTCTTTCCTACGGATATACATAGATGGTGGGTGATGGGTGTGGGGGTGTGTGGGGTGGTAGCACTATTAAAACTATGTCAAATTTTAAGTAAAATGTCATTCAAGTGGGCCTCGCAATTAGTCTTTTGAGGAATGGTCGTGTGTGTCCCAGAAACAGAGGGATTGCTGACAGCTTTTATTTTTTCTCCTCATCACACCGTCCGCATGTTCTTTAAATCCTCTCATAATTTATGTTTAGCCAGGAAAGATTAGGAAAAGGCACAGAGAAACGTCTTCTAGAACATGCCCACATCCACATGTCAGAAGTTGTTTGTTCATATAAGAAATATAATTTATAATTCCCGCGGCTATTTTTGTTTTGAAACGAGCAAAACAATAACAACAATTTCAAAATCGATAATTGAGGAAGTATTGTTATCGATAAAGTTTATGATCATGAAATTTGTGCTGCCTGGAGGAGGTAGCAAAAATGTAGCCATCACAAGTTTTTATAGCAAGGATTTTGTATGGTTTTAATGGTCATATTCCCCTGAACTTCAATTGAAGACTGTCTGAGACCAGTAATAAAAATCTTATGTGGAAAAGCATGAAGTGAGAAAAAAAAAAAAAAAAAAAAAAAAAAAGAAAAAAAATGAAGTGAGAGTGAGAAGATATATGTATGATGCTCAAGCATAGAATTGTTATCGATCTGCTCTGGCAGCGCAGCAGCAGAGAAAAGATTAATTCATACTCTCTGAAATTTTAAATTGCGGTAAATGAAGCAACGAACCATGTTGCTATGTTTGTGTTTGCCTACAATAACGGTATTAAGTGTAGCGCCATATGACCCTCATTTAATTACTTATCGATAATATAATTAATACTCGATAATCGATAATTACTGTTATACGTATATTTATGGCGTGGAAAATGGCTGCATAAAGTCATCAATTGTAGGGACCCCTGACCCTATCCTGTGCCTTATCGTAACGCAATCAGAAATGAAAACGGATACTCGCACATGCATCATTCGTGTCAGGACTTGGTCACCCTCCCTACATGCGCCAAAGGTAAAAAGGCAACCATACAATGAAAAAGAGACAATATACTGGTAACAATAAGGCACCGGCTGGCCCGGGCACACTTGACCCTCAGGCAAATAGAGAGAGAGAGAGAGAGGGAGAGGAGATAGAATAAGTACGAAGGGATCATTTCAAATGCAGTTGCCGGTAAGCGTACTGGAACGGGAACACACGCTACCTGACCAGACGCACACACACACACGCACACACATGCATGTGTTTTTGTGGTGCACTGAAGCAGCAGAAGTTACTGGCCTATGGACTGGACTGAAATACCGGGACCAGGGGCAAGTGAAAACAAATATCTAAACGAGAAAACCAACTCGTAATAATTTCAACGGCTGACTGAGAGGCCTGTAATCCACCCTTTGCTGCAGACGCGCTGCTACACACACACACAGGCAGCCAGCATGCTCTCATACATTCAAGAACGTGTATGAGTGTGTGCGCGTACAAGTAGATGTGTAAAGTGGCATTAATTAGCGGAGAGAAGACCCATTCAAAATGTAATGTGTAAGAGGGCAAAAGTGCAATTGAAATGGTCAAAGGACCCTAAAAGTGGCACAGGACCTCAAGCGGCAAGGAAATTTGAGTAGCGCAGCCCCAAAGAAGAGCAGACGCGCGAAATCCAATTGGGCAGCAGGTGGCCGCACTCAATTTTTTCCATAAATAACTGTAGCGGTGCTAGCATTTTGCAAACTTTTAGCGTCTTTCAAGGATTCATATTTTAAGGATTCGCAGTATCAAACCAAACAATAGTTAAAATGTTAGTTCGTCTCAAATTTCAAATTAGTTTCTTCAAATTTTCGGTCAACGCCCATGTGCCAACACCAGCAGTAGCAGAAGCAGCAACAATAACAACGACAGGCATTCGACAACCAAACAAAAATTTGGGCGGGTCACTATTAGAATTTGTTCAAATACACAACGATAACTCACCTCTATACAGAAATCAATTGTTTCACGATAGGCGGCAAACCAAACTCATTATATTTAACAACAGAAGGGAACTCAAAACGAACTTTTAAACTTAAATATTTGAAAAAATTAAATGAACACAAAACCACAGATCCACACCCCGCAATGACTGATGGTAGAGATGGACAACAACGTATTTTTCGATAACCTAGACCCTCAGAAATATACCAAAATATACCAACGAAAACAAATTTTTGTCATTTTTTGACAGGCTAACGGTAACTATGTATTTTTATACCCTATTTTCTTTCAATCATTTTCAAATGCTGTTTTCTAATTTGATTTGAAACCCAATTAATACAGTCGAACTTTTCTACTACGAACACCTCCGTGCAACGCAGTTTTCTATATAACGAATCTTTTTCCAGAACACTGCAATTTCATTCAACTTTATTATATCTTTTTACGAATTTTCTGTATAATTCATTTTTTTTGGTCCAGTTCAGATTTGCTATATTGAAATTCGACTTTATACCACCGAATCGTGGTACATTCATCTAATTTCCATCTTATGCGCCAAATATACCGAATAGTTTTATACCTTAAATGGTCACACCCGGCAATGACTAATGGTAGAGATGGACAAAGTGCAAAATATCGATGGTAGGCATCAGTGTTGCTAGAATTTCAGTCAGCTAGATTCGAAAAATATATGCAACCAACTGTCACACAAAAATGATATACTCCTATTTTGAGGCTTTGGTTATTTACTGTCATTATTTCATCACATAATAATCTACTAATCATTAAAACTGTTCAAGGAATGCTAGAGGTTGTACAAATATACTAACCAAAATCATATTGGTTGATATCCACAATAGCATCGATGTATGACATTACATTTGGCTAACTTTTCTGCGAAGAGAATGACAGCAGAGAGACGTTAGGAATTCAAATTTACATTGGGAGCTACATGGAAATGTAATGTAAAATGCAGGTACAGCTGTAACACTGTGAACAAAATTAAAATATTCGTTAACCATATTTAGTTTTATGACCAAAGGTAATTTTAGTTGATTTTTAAGCAAAATACATTTCTATACATTTTGGTTTCATAAATCTACCGCATTTATCTACATTATCTACATTTTTTATACAACAAAAGATGTCCTCTATGATGTTAGAGATGACAAGAGAAAAATATCGGTGTGTTTGGTATTTTCGTGTATTTTTTTGAAAGACTTTTGGGTATTTCCGAGCTAACCCGGCATTGGTTACACCACCGTATTAGTTGTATGTGTGTGTGTGTATTGTATGCGTGTGATGTAAGGTCATTCGCGTGAAAATATCAGCGAGGAAAAAATCGAATTTTTGTGTTTTGTGTGCTAGGTAATTTCCAAGAAGCGTGCAAAATCAAGAAGTTTAATCAAATGCCAATGCATCAGCGGTGGATGTGTGTATATTAACAAGCGGTGAACATGTGAAAAATTGTCAAGAAATCAAAGTTGGTTGCTCAACGCAAAAATTATGACGAAAAGCACCACAGTACTCTCGCACACACACACACACACATGCATGTGCTTATAGGCATATACGCATACTCTTGCACGGCAAGAGGGAGCTTGGAGAGCTAGAACCGAACCTAGAGTTGTCAACGCTGTGCAAAGAATTTCGTCATTGAGAAGAAGAGTGTGTAGGCATGTGTGTGTGTGTGTTTTGTGCGTGCCTCGTTACAGTGTGTGTGTGCGTGCCCTGCGTGTGTGTGTTGGTAGTTTGTTCTCTTTGGTAGTAAAACACAAAAGAAAAATCATCTCGACGGAAAAATGTGAAAAAAATGTACATAATTCCGTACCTCAAATATGCAGGCAGTGCCCACCTCCCTGCCAGTGCCCGCCCCAAATCAAATTGAGATGAAACACCGCGCTGCCGATTGAAAAACTATTACATAAATAGTGCAAAGTGTAAATGTTATTGAAGGCAAAAAAAAGCGCCGCCGCGCACGCTGTCGTCATCGCCTGCTAAAAAAAAGAGAAATAAAGAAAACGAAGAAGAACGGCAAAGAGGAGGAAGAGCAGCTCCCGCTAAGTACCGCTAGCCAGCCAGGCAGCGAACGGCCGAACGCGTTACTTATTTTTGCGAAAAATACCAATTGTTTGTGCTTCCCGTATATGTATACATACGTACATAATTATATGTATAAGTGATGTTTCATGTACAAATCCATTACATATCGGATATCGATGAATTATTGACCATATACTCGTAATGTGGAAAATAAACTAATAATATTTGCCATGCTTGTGTCTAGTGGAGTGGGAGTGGGAGTGTGGTGGAGGCGAGTGGGATTGAAGTGAAAAGGAGCGGTGGAATAGTGCGGGTGGGTGGGTGCGCCTGTGTTAGTGACCTCGCGTACATGTGTCGCGTGCCTGCGATGGTGTTTGTGTGTGTGTGCGGTGGCAAGGAGTGTCATGCGTATATTTTGCTTCCCTCCTGCTGACCCACTGGCAAAGCCTATCGACAACCACAGAGCAGCAGCAGCAGCACCAGCGGCGGCGGCAGAGACAGAGGCTCCTTTTGCTCCAGCGAGTTTTATCTTGTTTTCCCCATTTTAATCATATGCGGGCGCAGAGGAGAGACAATCACGTCATCCAGCCTGCGCCATGACACACCAACATCAACATCAATACAGTGAATAATGACAGCTAAAGAACGGCTTTGAACTGGTTTCGCCTACTAAAACGCCATTTAAGAAGTGATATTTTCTATAGAAAATTACATTGCATACCTCTAGGTTTCAGCAAATAAGCATGATTAAAATCATGATTATCAATGGTTCACGAAAGCCTGAATTTACTGTACTCAACATCAATGACAAAACACTCACACACACGCACACACGTGTGCACTATAAAGTCATTTGAATGAACTTTTATTGGCCCAGTGCCGCAGCGGCAGGGAGCCTAAGGGGCAATGGGAATGGTATAGGATGTGATGGGGTTTGGACGCCCCCCGCTCTGGGGATGCGTGAATTTGATTGCTATTTCGAACGCCACACGAGCTATACTAAGCCTTTTAATTAAACCAATTAAATAAGTTTAATTCATTTAAATTCTCACTTATTAATATTTGCTCAGGCTCCACAACCGACCGACCGACCGCCTCCTCCCTCCCACGTTCAGTCTGTCAGGCCCAGGCAGAGCATCGTCGGCAGAACACACTCTTTGCGCGCGTGTGTGTGTGTGTGTGTGTGCTGGTGGGTTGCGAGTGTGAGTAAGAGAGCAAATAAACTGAGTCATGGCTGACGATGACGTTATGCTGCTTAGCTGCGGTTAGAAGCAATTTGTCCCCAAAGTGTTTATGCTCAAAGTTTGCCAATAAAGAACGGCGAAAGAAAAGAAACTTTCCTAGAAATGTGCTCAACACATATACAAAGGCCCACAATTCCATTCGATTGACCTCGAAGCAGCTGGAAAGCAAATCGATAGTATTGTTCGATCGATAACATGTCCGCTACCTCTGCGCTCTCTCTCTCACTCTCTTTCTGCATTACGGCTAAACAGCTGATTGCGCTGCCGCACATTTTTATATTTTTCTCGCAAAATTTGTAAAAATAAATATAGTTGACGACGACTTTGTGTGTATTCGGGCTGTTCGCCTTTTGTTCCGCCTGGCGGTACCAAATTAGTCAAGTTCCCTGCTCAAAAAGCAAACATGTACAAACCGAACAGAACCGCTTGAAACTGCTTGCAGATCGAAGCAGTGGTCAGCTTTTTGGACTGCGACGGGGATTGGTCGCATAGTTGGTGACATAGTTATCATTTGTATAAAGTACTGCATTGAGGCATGATTTATCTTAATGTGATATGATTCTCTTGTCACATTACGGAAACACTGGCCTGCTGCTGTGGCCCTGCACGTCGTCTCGGGGCAAACAAAAAGCAGTTCAGCTGAGGGGCTCTATCTTCCTCTGATTGTTTGTCCACCCGCTCTGCTGTAGTTTTCAGCCGCAATACGAAACTCTGGGATAGATAACTGTGATCCAAGGCGGGCGCCGGTTGTTATCAGTCACCGCAGACGTCATGCGGCGGAACAGAAAAATCTAACTGAAAATGTTATTAAACAGATCCATCGAATTGCTTGTTTACTGGAATATTCTACTGATAAAGCAGTTAGGGGAGATGGAGTTACTGTTCAAGTGAATGAACACGTTTCTTCCCAGATTTATGGACCATTCCTAAAAACACTGCAAAATCCGTGAAATAAATGCCGTGAATATTCTAACACGCCAGAGGGAATTCCAGTTGAAGTTATTCCAAACAATTGCCTCCTCTATTGTTATGTACTAGTATTTGTGTACACGGTTTGTAGATCACCTTTGTGTAATGCAGGAGAAGAGCAGGGAATTACTGTTATTTGACTCGGTTTCGCCATTTTGTGTAACAATCCCTAATCGGGCCTGGTCAAGATAACGGGCCGCCCCAACTATTAAGATAAGGCACTCAAGTACAATCCACTTACTCACTCGGACACACACACACGCAGAGAGAAATCGCTGTCGCAGCGCCCGTGTTTGGTCAGCAGCAGCAGCAGCGCTAGGAGGAGGCTACTCTCTCATGCCTGGTCATGTGCGGCATTCATTCCGTTGCTCCAATCCGTTGCGTTCGCTCGCTCGTTTCGTGCCGTTCCGTTCCGTTCGTTCGCTCGTTCGTTCGTTCATCTCTGTTCCACCGTGTGTCCGCTTTTTGCCGCTCTGGCCATAGTTTTGGGCCATTTTTGTAGTGTAACTGTTTTTAAAAGTATGTTTTGTCGGTTTTGGGTTAAATACCACACGACAATAAAATAATGTTCCTTAATACCATAAAAACCTAAGGAAATCGAAAAAGATATTGCAGAGAAAGAAAGAAGAAACTTTTAAGAAAATAAAATCAGAAAAAAATCGAATTGCAAAAAAAAAAGAAAAATAAATTATTACTAAATGCCAAAATAAGAGTACTTAAATACAAAAACAAAAAAAACGGACAATATTCCTTCTAAAAAACACCTCACTATAAATAATACAGAAAACCAGACATTTTCTCTAAATACCAAAGATTGCTTCTAAATACAAAAAAAAGTGTTTCTAAAAAAAAGCCAAAGATTGTTGCGCTCCTTGTGTAAAAATCATAATTATTTGCTCTTTTTGTGTGTTTCGGCTCTCTCTCTGTCTCTCACTCTCCCTGTCGCTCTTTCTCCTCTCTGCCGAACTCTCTCCCACTCTGGCTGTTACGTTTTTGTGTCTAGCCAGAAAATAGTATTTTCGTCGTCAACGTGCCATAATTTGGTTTTTCGGTTTTTGACTGCAAAAAGAAAGAAAAAAATCGAACCGAACCGAAGAAAAATCATTTGAGAATTCTTGGACTTGAGACAGATACGTTCGGGTACACCTCGCACTCGTCTCGTACGGACATCCATGAATGTGTGTGTGTGTGTGTGTGTCGTGTGTGCGTGTCGGGGTGTGAGCTTTTCGTGGCCTGTGCGTGGAAATGGTTAATAAAGCTGAGAAGAAAAGTTAACATCAAATTAGCAAGCTGCAACGCCCCCTACGCCCGCCGCCGTCACCGCCGTCCAAGTGTATGGCCAGCACGTGTGCAGCACGACGTTGACGAAAGACAAGCCAAATGCGTGGTTGGGGAGGGGGTGGCGGGAGAGAAAAAAAATGAAAATAAAGAAAACACAAAAACGCAAATATTATAAAATTATATATTTAGTTGAATGTTGAATGTTGTTCGTTCGGCTTTCGGTTTTTGGCTTTTCTGATACCCCGTTACTCATAGAGACAGCAAAATGGATTTCCATATAGTTCGATAATTGTTAAGGATCGATAAATATGCTAGGATTGCATGGACTATACTGGAGATGGGATCCTAAATCCTTTAATAACATAGTCTTATAGAACTGTATTTAAAGTATTTAAAACCAAAAAGGCTTTCATTTTCCCCAGTCTCTATTTTTGAGAGAATATAAAAAATAAATATAAATAATTCCTGGATAATGAAATAATTCCCTCTGGAGTAGCGTGGGTATCCCCCAAGTCGAGTGGTTTCCGCAATTTGTTCGCTTTTCGGTTCTGTTCTCCTATTTTTTTGTTCCCCTCTTTTTGGCTGCGCCTGTCTTTAGCCGACTTGGCTGTCGTCGCATCCTTGAGTTGCGTTTATATCTGATTGCGCTGCCCCACGCAGCCCCCCTCTGGGGGGTGCTTTCATTTCTCTTTTACTTTCTTTATTTTTGTGAAAATTTATGTATTTTGAAAAAGTTTTCCCTTCTCTTTCGCTCACTAATTTTTGTGTGTTCTGTTCTTTTCTTTTTTATACATATTTTTGCAAAAAGCATAAAATTAAAACCGAACGAAAAGCACACACACACAACAACAGAAGAACAGAAAGTAGAGGAAAAAGGAAAAGAAGAAAACGAATAATACGAGTTTTCCCACAACGAAAAATACAACAAAACAATTTGTTTCTGTTTTATTTGGTGAAAATCCATAGGCTACAGGAAATTAAGAACACATAAAAAAATAGAAGAGCTGGAAGGAATAGCTGCTTAAATAATAAATAGGAAACAAATTTCGAAAAAACAAAACACAAAAAGGAGACGAAAAAACCAACAAACAGCAACAACAAAAGAAACAGCAACATCAATCGCATCAACTAAATATCAAATTAAAAAGAATAATAATCGTATAAATATAAATATAAAGATCTTAATTTATAAATTAATATTTACCATAATGATTTAGTAAGTTAAGATTAAAGTACAAACAAAAAAAAACGGAAATAACACCAACCAACAACTACAAATGAATTAATTAAATTAAAATAAGAAAAAAGTAATTTCACAAAAATTATAATCAATGCAAATGACAAAGAAATAACGAATAGAAAAAAAACAAAAAAATCCACAACAACACCCACACCAACAAAAACAACAACAACAACAGTAGTAGCAGCAGCAGCATCAGCAGCAATTACAACAACAACTTCAACAAACACCAAGAAAATTCAACAACAAACAACAACCACAACGGATCAATACCAAAGATGGAGGCAAAATTCTTGGCTAGCGCTCTTTCATTCCTCTCGATATTTTTAGCGATTTATGCTCAATCACTTGGTAAGTACAACAACAACAGAAACAAAAACAATGGAAACCCTACCTACCCTATACTACCCCGCCACCCTACCCTACCCTACCCCCTTTTAACCTATAAGTTGTCCCCCTCAAAGAACCCCAACTTTCGATAAACCCCCCCGTCAAAAGAAAAACATGGAAAATGCAGCTGTGATACCCTACCGCCCCCTTAGAAATTGCAAAACACAACACACAAAAGAACCCAAACAAAACACACAAGAAGAAAGAAAAAAATAGAAAAGAAAACCAAAAAAGAGAAATAAATAAAAGCAGATTGTATGCGGTTAGACCATATACACGTATGTACATATAAGACCCCCAATACACCCCACCTTGCGCCCGCAAAACAGGCCCTGCCCTAACACCCTGCACGCCCCCTAATTGAGGGAGAGGTTGGCCTCTGACAAACACACACACTCTTCTTTTTTCCCCCTTCAAGTCTCTCTTTTTTTTTGTTCCACCTAACCTAACACTCTATACCAATAATAACGGAACACGTACAATTAGAGATGGGCAGGCGATAGTTGCGTGACACGAATCGATTTGCAATCGAAGGAATTTCTGCATGTAAACTATGTGGTTTTTTCTTTTAATAGAAAACTATATGTTTATTGGGTAAGAGAAGAGCAAAAGCTGAGTTTGGAAAGGAAATTTTAATCCTAAATCCATCTGTGGGTACATCTCTAAAAAGACTCCACTCCATAGAAATATTGATTGATGTCCCCACCAGGTCCGCAGGGCCGAGTTTCGCTAATTGGAAATAATTTGATTTTTTTCGGCAACACAATTTTAAATGGCGTAGTTTTTTAGAAAATATTTAGGGACCTCCGTTCTTTCGTTGCTCCAGGGGAGCGGCCTTTAGATCAACAAATCCGGCCCTGATGACCACGATTTGATGGCGAGTCTAACAAGTCATTGAACTGTCATTGATTAAATGAGGATAATAGTGCTTAAAATAAGTTAACAAATCGATGTTTAAGTGGGGGCGGGACAAGGGAAGTCGGTAAATTGATTGTTGAAAAGAAATTGCACCATTTGGTATCGATTGAATTGATTTCGAGCTCAAATCTTGAATAAATTTCAATGCACACACGGACACACCTCTAGAACTAGAACCAGAACTAGAAGAGGTCTAGTATACATATAGTGGGGAGCCATACTCGTATACTTTCCTTCGGCTTGGCTTTA
The DNA here is from genome assembly GCA_037356375.1 of Drosophila affinis. NCBI lineage: Eukaryota > Metazoa > Arthropoda > Insecta > Diptera > Drosophilidae > Drosophila > Drosophila affinis. The sequence goes on from CM074800.1 coordinate 39,104,902, forward strand.
TGTTTTTCTCTTTTCATATTGTAAGCGCTTCTCCCACCAACCTCTTCTTTGACTGTTGTCCGGCGTCTCTTTTACCAATCTCTACACTGTTTTTGGCCCTTGGTCAAGCGAACTAGTTGGTGATTCTTCGATATATTTTTGCATCCAATCGTACCCCATGCCCCCAACTATTCCTCGACATTGTATAGTGTTTTTCCTTCTTTCTTTCTTTCTTTCTTTCACTCGCCCTTGTTCATTTGATTTTCAATTTTCCACACAATTGCCATAGGAAAATGAAAGAAAAAAGAAGAGCAGCAGTAGCAGCAGTAGCAGCAGCAGCAGAAGAAGAGACTAGTTTAAGCAGAAGAAGAACCTGGTATCAAGTTCATTCTGTTTTAAATATTTTTTTTTGTTTAGCTTTAAGGCAATTTTACATGCGGTCCAATAATGGCTTTTACCCCCGGCCCCTGCCGATTTGTTTATATTAACTTCTGTCTATACCAAAACGATCGGAGCCGAAACGAAACGATTTACCCCGATACGATACCATCGTATAGCAGCGATACGAACCGGCATGCCGGACGCCGCACGGGGACTGCATTTTGTTTACATTCATTTTTGGAATGGGTTTGGTCTGGTCTCCTCCTACCCCCCTGCCTCCCTCCCCCTCTCTGTGGCTCGACCTCTCGCTCGAGGTCTATTCTACATATAATGCCACTGGGGCTCTATTCCATCCATCCATCCATCCATCCATCTATTTATTATTCTATGCATACTATCCATTTACCTTAGCCATGCTATTTTATTCCATCTACATATATCCACTATATGTATATATGTACCGTCCAACTGTCTGTCTGTCTTTCTGACCAAAAACCTACGTATGTTCATGAATTTTGATTTTTTTTTTTCGTGTACGGGGCATGTATGCAGCTATTTTCACATTCAAGGTGTATTAATTGAGTTTTTTTCTCTTCTTTCTTTCTTTCTTTCATATTCATGCTTTTATTCACTTTTGATTGTGGGTATTCGAGATACACACACACACACATATGTACACACATACATATGTGAGGAGACCATAAGAAAATAATTATATAAGGTTTCATGCACGTGTATCTTTATTTGGTTTAGACTGATGGGGCGACTCATTGAATCAATCAATCATTCATGAATGTACTTTTCGAATGTTGGTTTTTGTAGATGTTCATTATGAAATGCAGCAGTTCGTTGGGATTAATGGGATCGATAGTTTTGAGATGAATATACTAAAACTTTCACTTTTCACTAAAAATAGAATACAGAATAGAACATTATAATATTAGAACATGACTGACTTTAAAACCCATTTTCCTATCCTCTCGCCTCGCGTGTCTTCTCGCGTCCTCTCCCAGTGTGGCTGAGCAGTTGAGGTTTAATGGCGCTTGCATCTTCAGAATTTACCCAGTGAGAGCGCACGAAAATCCTCCTGCTACACTGTCCTTCGCCGTGAAACTCATTATTTATAACTAAAAAATTATATTCGGTGCAAAAAAACATTCCATTCAATGATTTCCAAAATTATTTGCGTAAATATACAAAATACAATGGTTTTGAAATAAAAGTGCTATACCATGGAATACATTAAGGAAAATCATAGACCAGAAAGAACGCTCTCCACCCGCCGCCAGGGAGGGCAGAAAATATACAATACATACTCGTACTCGTATGAGTGTAGGAGGAGGTACTACATTCATATATATGTTTGCACTATATGAATCACTTTTTGAAATGTTTGGGTTCGTTCTGGTGTTCTGGTGAAGGTGCTGGTGGTGGTGGAACAAGCAGCCAATTGAAAAAGCTACTTCAAAGCCAATTTTTCCTGAAAGAACTGAGAGAAAACCACGTGTTGTCCAGGTGTTTATGTTGCCGAACTGCTGCGAAATGGTGCGAAGAGTCCAAAAATAATGTTGCTTCCAATTCCAATTGCCTTCCCCAGTGCGGTACAGTCTGGTCTTTCCACTCCACCCCCCACCCCCCAGGTCTTGTCACATGTATTGCTTGAGTGTGCCATCCCCCAACAGCAGGTGGAATTTCTCGACTCTCGGCACTCGGTACTCAAGGCATATAGGGGCGTGTAGTAACATGCAGAGAGTATCGTTTTCGAAGGCATAAAGTACATATATGTATAGATATCGGATCAGCATCATATTTACCTGATGGCAGTAATCTGCTTGCAATCGGATCATTATTATAGCCGGAATGAAAAGAAAACAGATGGAAATGCACCCAATCTCGTTTGGCCCTGTCTTTCATACATAATTAGTGCTGGCCCAAGGCAATTTTGCAGATCATGTTTCCATATACAATATGTATTGTACCAGGTATCATAGTGTCGCTACATGCTTGCCGCGATTTCAAACGTCAGGACTGGTTCGGTCGTTGTTGTTGTTGTTTTTGTGTGTGTGTACATTCGGCTAACCAGTTTCATTTTGGCATGTTTATTTAATGACATTTTCATTACATTAATAAATGTCAAATATTTAAATTTTGGCTCACCCAAAAAGAGAGCCAAAAAGTGTGGAGGACACGTAGACAGGAGACGAGCGAAGCCAACAACGCAAACAAAAGGCAAAGTAAAGTAAAGCACACACCACACAGCGCACACGGCGCACATTGGAACAAAGTCAGTTGCAAAAAAAGTGCCTCAAGTAATGGTGTGTGTGTGTGTGTATATATATGTTGTTTGTGAAAAAACAAGGAAAACTCTCTATAGTTTCATGTTACCACATCACGAAACTTGAACCTAAGACTCTCATAATTGAAGCCACAGATAATCGTAGAGTGCCATCGTAGGGTTTATTTACCAAAAAGAGCTCTTAGAATTCTCTGTGGGATTTAGCTATGCAATGCCGCGGAAATCTCTTTAAAAATCTCTTAAAAAACACCTAAAATGATGTGGCGTGTGTCACTACCAGTGCAGTGAGTGCATTCAATCTTTTGCAAGCCTCCAAGCGGAGCCGGCGAATCTCCTGGGATAATCTGGAAGACGAGACTTGGGAATTTGTCAGATAGTGAAAGTGAAGCTATGAAGAGATGATAGGCAATCGAAAATATACTTTTGAACGACAGTCAGTCGCAAAACGAAAAGCAATATAAATCTGCCCTAGGGGTGTCTGGGTGTCTGCCACAAAAGCTTTTTCCATTGACTATATAGAATAGAATATATAGAGTAGAATCTCATTCTTACATTACCGAGTGGAAAAAACATACCCTACTAGTTCTACTCTTGACAAGAAAAAACAATTATAATGTTATCCCGTTCAACTGGAAAAAAATCGGACTAAATGAGGCATACCCATATCTTATGACGGCCATTTGCTGACTAGCAATAAATCACAATCACTAACCCCCTCTAGCCCCCACTAAAACCCCTTTGTTCCATAGGAAAACTCAAGAGGATTACGTTTTAACTCCTTGAACTGCTGATGCTACGTAAACCATAATTCAAAGTTGTTTTTGTTTGGAGAGATCAGAGATTTCCCAATGGTTTGTTGTGGCATTTGGCTACGAAAATACATTACGAGTGTACGGAAGATTGTCTTCTGAGGCGGGGGGTTATCTATCTGCATATCTGCATTTTGCATTGAATCTGAGAGATGATTTGTGTATGAGAAATAGGCGGGTGGGGGGGAATCGGGTGGTGTCTCTTTCTTGTTTTGCCTGCGAGAAAACATTATTTTTATTAAGACAATAAACATGAAATGTAATTTCCCTTTCAATGTCGTCGTTGCATGGCGTTGGCGCTTGAGTTCTCTGTTTTGTGGAGGGGGGCGAAGGGGCGGTGTTGGGGTACCGTTCAGGTTGGATTGTATTCCTGAGAGGGGAAAGGGGAGAGAGGATGGACAGATAGTGAGGGAGAGAGAGAGACAGAGAGAAAGGCGCCGTCATATTGAATGAAAGAAAGGCTGCTGCTGCTGCTGCTGTTGCTGCCTCTGCTGCTGCCAGTTTTCATTTTTCTATAGTGTGGGCGGAGCGGAGCGGGGTGGGGGCGTGGCATTGGCTTCCTTCCCATTCCCCTTCGCCCTCTCCCGTTCTGATTGCACATTGTCTGGGGCCATTGCGATTGCAGCAGCAGCAGAAGCACCAGCAGCACAACTCTCTTGTCTTTTTGTCTCTCTCTCTCTTCCTTTCAATGCCTGCGGCACATTTTGTACTGTTGTCCTCTCTGCTCTTCTCTTCTCTTTTCTCCTCCTGGTGTTCTTGTTCTTCTTCAATATAGAGGTTGCCTTGTGTTTCCGGTACGTACCAGATAATGGTTGTTTTTAAACAGGGCCAAACACCTGGGGTCAAAATGTTAGCATTTATGTCACTCCATAATGCCCTCAAACAAAAATGGTCATATTTTTTGTATCTGTATCTAAAAGTACAAAAAAAAAGTTAATTGTAGGGTAAAAAATGCGCTAGCGTCCTTTTTGAATAAAAAAAACCTATTTAAACACGTTTCAGGCTAAGTTTAGCTTCATTCAAAAACATTATAGAACAATCTTTCGTTTTGATTTATGTATATGTAGATACATTTTTTGTATGTGTGTGCTGTGTTCGGCCATAAATCTGTACACTATTTGTAGAGCAAAACTAGTTTTGCCTTTCATTCAGTTCGAGTTGCAGAATGACCATATATAAAAAATGCACCAAAATCTGACCAAGAAACTGTTTTAATCACTAAATGGCACTAAAAACTATAGTAGTCTCATAAAATAACTATTAAACACATCAGTATTAAACATTAAACATGTACTGTGTGCATATTGAAAGCAATTTTTTGCAGCTAAATATGGGAATTGATTAAGATTCTTGTTTTAGACAATTTTTTGTATATCATTTAATGGATTGTCTTATATTTTATAGATATATAAGTATTTGTGGTACTAATCTATTGACCGCCACTGTAAGAAATCTCTGCATATGCGTTTGTGCGCCTTTTACAGCCGTTGCATTCGCATGCCCATTCCATTCCATGCTAATTTACTGTAATCGGAATGAGTGGGAGAGCGGGCAAGGAGCAGCAGCAGCAGCAGGAAGGAGACAGCAAGAGCAAGAAGAATACAAAGCAAAAGATGTTACCGTACCATACCGAAACGTAACGCATTTCAAAGCAAAAAAACAAAGTTGTATTTTAACGCTTTTATCTAGAATTTATCCCCCCGCCCCCGCCTTGCTGCACTTCTGGCGGTGCGGCTGGCATTGCTCTTTTATTAGCGAGCACCTGATAAAAGCCCCCACCACCATCCATTGAGAGAGTTCACACATTCTAAAGACCTTTCATAAAGATAGATGGCGAGCAGATCGGCGGTACGCGTACGGTTGTCTGTGTTTTTATAGGTGCTTTTGAATATTTGCTCTGCCTTTGTTATACTGCAAAAGCATTAAATTTAAAAATAAATATAAATAAATGTAGTGGTGTTGTTTTTGTTTCTTTTCTTGGGAGAACAATAAAAATATATTCACATATATGTACATATATGTATGCATATGTATGTATGTATTTTCATTGCTGTTATTGTCACACTCTTCTGGCACTCTCTTCTTTGCGGGACACACGCTCACACTCTTTTCTTTGCGGACATAGAAGAGAGCGCTTCTTTGCGGACACTCTCTTCTGTCTGCCGCTCTCTCTTTGTCTCTTTCTTAGAATGGCTGACTAGTGTGTGCATGTGTGTCATCTACGAGTGCGAAATGTCAAGTTTTCGCTTGCTTTCTGGTTGTTTTTGTTGTAACCTTAGCAGGGGGCATTACTATTTTGAAACATCCACAATGAGGTTTCCAAGGTATAGCCAGAGGATATATACATATGTATGTATCTATCTACTGATCTTTAGCTTTTCTTTAATGTTTTGCACTTGTTCCAAATCGCTTGCGGCCCACTGTGCAGTCAATGGCATTTATAAGTATCTGTATATATTTGTATTTGTGTTTTTTTTTTGTATTTTTTAAATGTCTGACTGTCTGCCAGAAAAAAAGCACTCCCACAGTTTTTGTTGTCTGTTTGGCTTTTCATCGACAGCAAACGGCAGCAACAAAAAGCCATGCCAAAATGAAAAAAAAAACAGTCGCCAACGTCACCAAGAAAATGCCAGCCAGCCTGTGCTTCTCCCCCCTCCTCCTCCGCCCCCTCGCCACCCGTTGCGCAGCACTGTCCCAACCCTTTGCTGGCTGGCCCAATCAATCAGCAGACCCAGACCCCCATGCAGCCCGCGGCCCCTGGGCAGGCCAGAGAGACCAGAGCACCGGAATTTTTCCTCATTTTCCATTTCTTGTTTCTCGTTTTGCCTCCAAATATTTTCATTCTGGCTGACTGTGTGGCTGTCTGTCTGTCTGTCTGGGAATTGTTGCCGCTCTGTGTGCAGAAAGAGCCCAGAGGAATTTTTCCATTGTGTGACCGTAAGGGGACGAAAAATTTAGGAAAATGTGCGGACAAAGGAAATGCAGGTACGATACGATACGATGAATGCGAATCTAAGGGCAAACTCCAAACTCCAAAAATGTGCATCCATGCACCGTCCCCCCACCTGTCCACTATGTTGGCATTTTGGCCATGGGGCATAGGGCAATGTTCAATTAGTTAAGACAACACAGAAACCAAAAGAGCTGCATGCACCACAGATCTGCTCTAATATACGTATTAACCGGATACAACTTTGGTGTGGGATTTATTGAAATATCTGCAACATATATATTGTGAGAGACTTTACTACTTGAATATTTTTGTTTACTTTTACTTATGTCTTCTTCTTATATGTCTATATATATTTATAATTTACTTATATTTATTTGGTATTTATTTGTATTACATTTATTATCATTTTTGCTTTATTTTATTCTTATTTCTTTGTTTTTTTTGTTCTTCTGTTAAATGCCTTTCATTCAGTTTTGTTTGATATATTGTAATATCATTATTAATATTATTTGTATTATTATTATATTGCTGGCAAAGACCGCGCGTTCCTTCTGCCTGCCTTTGTTTTACGGTTTAATATCGGAATTACTGAAAAACAACAACAATATTGATAAGTCGAAGGTTTTCGCCTTATCGCTTTGCTTTTTCGTTGGCATTCGATTCGGTCTCTGCCTGTAGCTGTATTCGCGGGCTCTAAGCAACAATTAAATAATTGCTCTTTTGTTTCAAAGTTCAAAAGTACAAATACAGTGTCCAAACACACACACACACAACAGTGATGATTCAATATAGAGAACCGCTGCAAATGAAATGCGTTAATTTTCGAAAACAATTGAACACGATTCAATTATCAAATGTGGCAATGTGGAGGAGCATTTACTGTACAAATGTGTGTATTTTTTTTACAAGTCCAATAAATACATAAATAAATAAATTGGCAACCGCTGCTCAAATACACACACACACACACACACACATATACATGGTCTCACGAGTTTTCCTTTTTCTTTGCATCAATTTGCGTTTCGTTTCCAATTGTGCCAAAGCCAATAATAATTGACATAAATGGCGCAGACAGGGGGTGGCCAGAGAATGCGGGGGGGATACATCTGATAGAAAGGAGGGGAGGTGGAAATGAGAGCAGGGCACAGCCACCACGCTGACACAACCCAACAAAATTTATTGATCAATTCTGATGGCTTCTCTGACGTACACAGAACAATGATCGGTCGGTCAAGCAAACAGCGGCAAGGCTGATAAACTGTAGACAATACAGTGGTCGCTCGAGAAGAGGGAACGCACACACATACATATAGAGGGAAAAGGAAGGAACACGCATACAGTTGGAAAAAGAAAGAACACACATAAGGCAGATCTGTGAACAATTGTCAGATGATCTGTCAATTGATTACAAATATTTAATATCAATGAAATTTTTATCACACTCTCTACTTAATCTAGAAAAGAGTTCCATCATTTCAGTTTAAACATTTAACAAGGTTAAAAAAGGTTAAAAATCTGCTTCCACTTGGGCTCGTCTTAGTCTCATTTACTTGAAAGCTGTGGCATTGGTTTTTATCATTGTACATTTACGATACGTTTAACAGCCTGATTCTATAAGTGAAGCAATTCCATTACGTTTGTACGAGTATCGTTTCAAGGTAAGCGCTTGACGGGCACTTGAAATGCAACAGCTCTAAATGCTGTCTCCATTTTCCCAACACAAATCCCCAATTAGCTCTGCCGTACGACATGTATCCTTGGGCTACACCAAACGCGGAGTAGAATGGGAGTAGGAATTATCCTTCAGCGGAACAGCAGTGTGGCTCGTCAGGCACACGACATGTACTTTGATGGTTTGTCCAAGAATACATCTTGAGAGCACATGAATTACTCTCAATGGCAAACAACTATAGTTTATAGTCTTAACTATTTAAGGATAAAAACTTCTGGATTATAGCAACCACTGGAACCATACATACATATATGTACATACTAAATATATACAAAAACGATGCTCTATTCTGTTCCATTGATTGTGTTTCAGTGTGCTAACCTAACCGTTCCGGGTTCGTTTTTGGTTTTATTTCGTTCCCGTTTGTTTCGTTTCCATAGCCATTAGAAACCGGCCACTAGAGAGGCTGAAATTAAATTTAGACCATGTTTATTTCGTTTAATTAGACACAACAACTGCAAGCAAATAAAATATTTATGTATCGACACAAGGCAAAAGTCAGGCAGGCAGCCTGGCAGGCACAGACAAATAGTACCATAAGTATTCTTATTCGTTTTCTGGTATTTCTACATAGTACTTGAAAACGTTAAACAAGTGTTTTGTTAATGTTTGTTGTTTGCCTTAAATACTTCAAATGTGCATTGATTTTTTCCAAATTAAACGCAAAGAGAGAAACAATTAAGACGGCCAAAAAAGACTTGAATCGTTTCAGAAATCGCCAAAGCTGGAAACAGCTGTGGGTAGTACATATTATAGATTATAAATGTAGGAATATAAGGAATGTATTGGCGCCATTGACATCTGATATTTCATCTATGTAGGGTTTTAGGCACTCTTCCTTTCACACACACAAGACACCATTCGTGTGTGGTCTACGCAACAACAACGCAAAGCAACAAACTAAAAAGAAAAAAGATATATGAATGGAAGCAGTACAGAGAGCATAACGGAGAGCAGAACGGAGAGCAGAGAATGCAAAGTACACAATCCATTTTTCAAGTTCCTGACTGCCTCTCTCGCATGCCAACTATTTAATCCCATGTATTATCCATCTGTCTTGTTTCCGGCCATTAAGGGTATTCCAGGCTAAGCTGCTGTCACGTTTCGATGAATCATTAACTATCGATAGTTGCGGCGGCTACGCCGGCATCCCTGCCACCAATTTATTTGCTGTAAAAGTTTACGGTAACAGTTGTTGTTGCTATTGCTAGCTTGTGTCTTCCTTCCGCTGCCTACCGTTCTGCCTTCTTCCTGTGCTGCGGCGGTGGCGGTGGCGGACATGTTTGTTTGTTTTGAGGTTAAACTGCACACAACTTTGTTAGAGATATGGGGTAGTGCTGCCGAAGGGTATCGGCTAATGGGGATGCTGCCGAGGACACACACATGTGTGCGCTACTATCATCGCACGGGTAGTTCGGGCCAGACCAGAGCGCGCCTCATCATTTTTATATTCACTTTGGTTGGCTTTTGCTAATTTTAAAATAGACGAAACAATTTTTTTTTTATTTCAATTTACAGCAAGCCATACCTATACCCACTCATACATACAGATCCCCGTCGCATACGCAGGCACAGACCCAACCAGACATGAGCAAAAATACAAGCCCTAGGGAGCCGAACATGTTGATACCCTTTGCAGAAAAGAATAGTGATTTGTGGAGATCTGATTTTGATTCACAAATAACTAGCTATAACAGAATATAATATATATAATGTGGATAAAGTATTTTAAAATATAAAACTAGTTCCCAACAGCACAGATTCGTTGATCTATTATATACATACACAAATACACAATATATGTAAGTATGTAGCTTTATAATATTGTGGTGTTATATTGGAGATGCAATCTCTGTTGAAAATCGTAATACCTCCGCCTGCTGCCAAGGGTATATACTACATACTATACGCATACAAGAGCACAGACACACGCGAGACACATGACTCGATGCCATCTCGCTGACGTCTCTCCTTCCGCTCTGCCGATCTGCTTTGCCCCCCTCTGCCGCACCTGCTCCCCGGCTGGCACCCCGCCTTTGTTGTGTTTGCGTTTCCTCGCGTAACTCGGCTGCGTATTTAAATATTTACATATTTATAAATCTCGGGTCTGATTATGATAAGGATGATAATGATAATCACTATAATGGTTAGTTGGCGCTTTTTAAAAATATGACACACCGTCAGCTCCGCCCCACCCAAAAGCACCAGCAGACCGCTCCCCCCCCCCCACACGTATCTACATTGTTTTATTAACAGTGTGTGTAAATGTAAATGTATCTGTATCTGCTAATGTATCTGTATCTGTTGCTCTGTGTGTGTGTGTGCTTGCGTTGTTTGTCAAGTTTAGCGCTTCTTTGCATCTAATTGCCATTTCTCATGCAATTTACTTAATGAACTCTCTTTGTTTTTTTTCCCCTTTCTTTTCTTTTGTTGTTTTGTGCGTTTGCCTGGGCGTTCAGTGACCCATCGATTCCGATCGATACAATTCCATTGCAATCCGGTCTGTCGATCGTTTGTTGTCTTCCAATTGAATCAATCAGTCAGTCACTTGATGAACAACACACACACACACATAAACACACATTTCTCAACACTGAACATTTCTCAATAGACTTGTGTGTTATGTAATTAGCGAATTCTTTATGGGGTCTCTGTACGGGTTAGGTAAATAAAGGGTAAATGTGCTATAAAATGGAACAATGGTACAAAATAAATAACAAATTATAATATAATAAGGAATTATTTAATGATAAGATATCATGAAATACGCCTATCAAGTGCAGTTTTTCAATGACTCAACTCTTTTCTTTCCAATTTTGAATGGTTTGAAGAAAGAACAAAAAATTGAAGTAAAGATAATTAAGAACCAGCGTAGTCGTAGCGCACTTTTGGAGAGTGAACAAAAAAAAAAATCCAAGTATACCCTGAATTAATTATTGAATATTTTGATAAAATAAATTTTTGGACATAGCGGTACTTTTTTTTTGGAGCATACAAGAAATCATTGTGTGGTTCAGAAGAGGAGACCTACTAATTTGACTAAAAACTAAGGGCAGGATGCTTATAGGGATTGAAAACTAAGCTGTTTTAGACGCTCACTATTGTATTTAAGCCAAATAACTATACAAATTAGACTGAAAATCCAGTTACTATTCGAAAAATTACTATTGCAGAGGATGGCCGTCGATATTTTCGTATGCAACCCAATTCCTAGTGAGCTTTCGAAAGTGTTTTGGATCATTATCCTATTGAAAAATTCTTTTCAAAAGCATTTTTCAACTGGAATATGACTGTAATGTATTCTCAAGTACACATTTTTGTCAAATTGTTGTCAACACAAAAGTTTTAGATACTAATCCAAATGAACTGCTCCTCAAAGTGCGCAGCCCAGCTACCTAACTCAGTTTTTTCAAAATTTTGTGTGTTTATCTGGTTTTCGTGAACGCCAAACATATTTTATGAAATCTATCTGAGTATATAATACCACTTTACCCTGATCAGCCGATGTGTTTTTTCGCTGTAACACAGGCCAGTCCATATGCGTTTTTGCAAACTTGAGTCGTGCTCCTATGTGTTATCAAAAACCAAACGCGTAGCTTTCTTGGACTTCTTGCATTTAAATAATGTGTGATTAGTCATCTATTAACTGTCACATAACTGAAATAACGAAATAAATTTGCTTTCATATTTTTTGAAGGTACTGTAGACTTGGTCGGGCTGTAATGCTCACTTTGACCAACCTGTAAAAGCGTCGTTTTTCGCATAGTAACTGGATTTTCAGTCTAATTTGTATAGTTATTTGGCTTAAATACAATAGTGAGCGTCTAAAACAGCTTAGTTTTCAATCCCTATAAGCATCCTGCCCTTAGTTTTTAGTCAAATTAGTAGGTCTCCTCTTCTGAACCACACAATGATTTCTTGTATGCTCCACCTCTCTTGTGTTCTTTCCCCTTAATCATAAACGAGGCAAAACTTACCCTAATGCACAACAGTTTTGGAATGCTCATGGGATCTACTATTAATGGAAAATATATCGAACATATAGAATGAAATTTCATTCGGGAGTTCCATAATAAATATCAAGTATACGACTCGTAAAGCCCCCAATTCCCCTTTTTCCTAATTGTACATTACTAATGGGTGAGGAAGGGGTGGGGGACTCCACAACTTATGAAAGAAACTTTCGAAATCTGATTCCCAGAAAGTTGGGAAAATGTTTCGCGCAGGGCTTCCCAAAGAGTTTGCCCATGAAGTTGCTGCTCATCCAGTGCCGCTCCAACTGTGCTTTTTCACGTGCGCTGTGAATGCTTAATACAATAATACCAATACACACACACACATAGCACACACCGGTACACTCAACAATTTTAGCTTCGTGTTAATTAATTTTTATTTTTTATTATTTTTTCCCCCTTTTGTCAGTCTGTTTTTGACCCCCTCGCTGCCTTTCTGCTGCTTTCGTGTTGTGCAGTGTAATTCGTGCAGTTTGGCGTTCGTTTTCGCAGCTTTTTGCAAATTTTGAGTGTAAATTTTATTTTAATTGCTTTTGGCCATAATGGCAACAGCAGCCAGCAACAGCAACAGCACTTCTAGGCAGATCCAAACAACAACTAAAGAAACACAAAGTATTACAACAACAGATACGGATACAAGTCGGCCATTTGCTCGATTTTGTAATGCTCTGTTTTTCCCCAGAGAACAGCCCTCACTAAAATGAGTTCATTAAAAACTAATAAAAATCCGAAAAATGATAGATGAAAAACAAAAGCGATAGAAAGCAACTTACGACTAGAGGATACCCGCGTACTCTATGATATATGTATATCTATAGTACTCTACATATAAATTAAATTTAGTTTGCTATTGTATAAAAACACTCTTTAAACAAAAAGTAAAGACACACTGGAAAAACATAAAACATAAACATAAAAAATAAACATGATGAATAACACCCAGTTATTCGAATGAATAATAATATAGAATACTTTTCTTTTGAATCCAAAACTACCTTTCGCTTTTCTGCGCTTTCGAACAACCCACACGACATGTATGCTGTTTTTTCTATTCTCGGTCATTCTCTTATGCTTGTCGAGCCCAATGTAACGCGTAAAGTATACATATGTATATCTTTTATGAAATGTAGGTAAACATGAGAATAAACGACTTCTCTTATATCCTGTGCCTGCACACATACCGTTCTACCCAACCACGCGTGTCAGGTTAATGCACAAAGATGTACAAATGTAACATTTGTTTCAGACATTCTTACACACTTTCGAAGACATGCACATGCATGCACGTTTGTGGGCAATGCCAATTTGTACGCACATAAAGGAAGGGGGGGACAGAGGCACAGGCACGAGCATACCAATACGGAACACAGATGGAGGAGACAGAGACAAATACCTATAACAATATGTCACAATTTGTGGGAATGAAGAAGAGTGCCAGAGGTCTATAGACTACAGGCAGTCCCATAAATTTGATTAAATAAAGTTTTAGTTTTTGCGCTTTTTGACAGTGCTCTCTCTCTCTCTCTTTCTCTCGCCAACGTCTGTGCGTCGTCTGTGTCTCTTGTGTTCTGTGGCTTGCCCCGCATTCATTCGTTTTGTTCTTCTTTCTATTTGGCACAAGGAATGCGACAAAAACTATGTTAGATGAACAAGCAATAAACCATAAATTTCTTGTCAGACCTACAGAACGACAAAAAAAAAAAAAAACACACACCAACAACATGCATAGCGGCTAAACGTTTAGGGTTTGCCTCTCTTGGTCGGAAGAATCTGTAAAAAGTTCGAGGGAGAGGCAGAGAGAGACAGGCAAAGCAGCACAAGCGAAAGAGTGGGAAAGGAAATTCTAAGGTGTGTTTATGCATTCCCCAGGGCTGGCCCATAGCGCAAATATGTAAATGTTTTAGTATTTTAGTAGTTTTAATATTTTCGTCGGTTGTGTGTGTTTTTATATTTTTCCAATTATTCAATCACAAATGAGGCAAAACTTTTCCTAAAGCACCAATGTTTTTGGAATGCTCATAGGATCTACTATCAATGAAAAAATTCGAACATGTAGAATAAATATTTCATTCGGCAGTTTCTGTTCCATAATAAATATCAAGTATACGACTCTTAAGGCCGCCAAGGCTTTCCCCTTTTTCTAATTGTCCATTACAAATGGGAGGCATAACTTTCGGAGGAAACTTTCGAAATCTGATTCCCATAAAGTTTGGAAAATGTTTCGCGCGGGGCTTTGCCCATGCTGTTGCTGCTTTATCCAGTGCTGATTAACTCTTAATTCTCGACGAACAATCTTTAATTTATTTAAGAAATTCTGAAATTCTTAATTACAAAACAAATAACATATAATAAATTAACAATAATAAAAATAAAAAAAAACCTATAAAAATAAAAATTAAATGAGTCATTTAGTCATTTGGATGGAAATCAAAATTATATCAGAGCTTCTTTACAACTTCAATCTTTGGTGTGGGTGTGTGTTCTGCCTCTGTGTGTTCTGCCTGTGTGTGTTCCAGAAAACTCGTCACACTGTGTTACATGTAAATACATATTATATATTGTGTCGCATTATTGCATCTTTTGGGCAATAGAACATTTCATATTTTGGAATGTGTAAGCTTTAAAAGACAGTTACAATTTGGACCATGTCGGAAGCCCTGGCACCTGTACGTGTGTGTGTGTGCGTGACAGTGTTGTATAAATTTGTAATATTTCTCAGCTGTAGCCCGTCTGCCGCTTGCAATATGCTTCCCTGTGCTGGTATTTTTACTTGTACACTGTCTTCTTCTTCTCTCGCTCTCTCTCCCTCTGTGTGCGTGTGTGTGTGTGAGTGCTGTCCAAAGTGACAAAAGCATTTTCGGCGAGCATTGGGTGGCTAAATGCGATGGGCGCGGAGGAGGTCTTACACTTGGCGGAGTAAATGCGATAGCACGACTCGTGCATGTAACATTTACGGTATGCACTTGCGGGGAAGGGTATTACGATTTTGATTAAACTTTTGTTCGAAAGACTAAGACTCGGATGGCATCGATAAGTCCAAGCTGAAATTTACTTTCAATAAGAACAAAATTGATTCAAATATAAACTAGCAACAAAGATTGTTAAAATTTCATGTTGTTTCACTCCGGGAATATTGGATCTGTAAAGGGTATCATTTACTTCGAACACCAGTTGTTCCACAATAAATTGTTGGTGTAGCTGTTTTCTGCAGATGTATCTGTGTGTGTGTGTTTGTGAGTGCGGAAAAATCTACATTTCTTTGCGCTTAATTTTTCCACAGACAGAACAAAAGGCGTGTAGGCAGGCAGGCAGGAAGAAAGAGGGAGAAAATGTCAGCAGATGGCGAAAAGAGACGTAAACATACTCGTAATTTAACTACAGTTATGTACAGTATGAGTGTATGTACTGGCTGACTGTCTGCCTGACTGACTGACGGACTGACAGACTGACGGATGTGTGTGTGTGTGCCTGAATGGAGAACGAAGGAACAGTGGGTGGCGGTCGGAACGGGCGGGAGAAACGTGCGTTGACATGTCGACGCGATAAGGATAAAGAAATTGTCCGTTTGGATGACTCGTTTAATCAGCTGATAAGATTGTGTGTTTATTCTTTCGCGCGTTTTGTAATACATCCGCTAACAAAGCATACTCTTACATATACCAAAGTATACTACAATTACACAAATATTTGTAGCCCGTTTTTAGCCGCCTGTGTTATCAGATACATACGCGACCGCGTTGATAACAATTCCTGCCGTCGAGCGCTGTGTTGCCAGCAAAATCCAACAAGTTAATGGCACAAGGTTGCATCATGGCCAGGCCATTTGGGGGTGGTAACGGGCGGGATTATGCAGTTCAAACCGGTCCCATCATTGACGTCATTGTTGAGGGGATTCTTTTGGCTTGGCTTGACTTGGCCTGACGACGATGCAGTTGGTACCACCATCGTGTTGGCATTGACGTCATCGTTACGGTTATCTATGTTGAACGAAGTTTGATCAAAGGGAAGAAATTGAAAAATATACAAAACGGTAACAGCGTCTGCCCTGAACTTGTTTTTACTGGAAATTCTAAAAACTGTTGTTATTGAACCTTGAAAAATGGATGGCTTAAAGAAGTCTATGGGAAGAATCTATTCAGAATTTGTGAATTAGCTTGACTACTTTTGACTATCCATCTATATATTTATCTATCTATCCATCTATCTACATATCTATCTATCTATCTAGACGCAACACTTTACATACAGATTTATTTTCCAATAAAAGCAATTGTTTCTCTCTATTTCTACAACTTCAAATTGTTTATCCACTCTCTCTCTCTCTGTCTATCTCTACACACAACGATTATAACTGACTGTCCCTCCCCCACTAAAAAACCCAATGCCCATTTATCGATACATAAATTAATGTTAATTTCCAGTATTTACGTAAACAAATCTTCTCGGTTATAATTCTATTTGAGTTGTATTTATTTATTTATTTTCCGTTCGGTTTGTGTGTGTTTTTTCCTATGAAAATATGTTCATATGAAAGTGTGTTTTATTAGCCCAACCCCCCAGCCCCCTCCAGCATAAGAATTTCGATCAAATAAATTCCAACAACATACCTATATATGTATATAAATATATATTTTGCAACTTGGCGCTGAAATCAAATCAAATCGCTCGAAACTACAGGATCAACCAGAAAATAAATCCAAACATATGTAAAATATGAATTAAACCAAAAACTAAAACAAAAACCACCTAAATATAAGACCACCCCAACCATTAGTCGTTAGCACACAGCTACTATCTGATTAGATTAGAGATTATATACTATATATTCAATTATATTCTAGATTTCTTTTGGGTTTCGACTTTTATTTCGATTTTCGCTTATGGTTTTCTAAGTTCGATTCGATTCGAATCGAATTGAATCGAATCCGAATACTACTTTGTAATCGATCTTTGTCACTGATCTCTGTGTAAACCCCCACCCCTTCCGAAATGCTGCTGTTTTGTCCCCATGGGCGGAGTAGCCAATGACCTCCTGGTGGACACCAGCGATGAGGGTGGAGCCGCCGCCTCATCCACAGAGTTGTTTGAGGTGACGCCAGCCATCTACTACGGCGATTCGAATGTGAATCTCGGCGAACCCTTCTCGATAACCTGCATCATACCGATCACGGAGAAGATTCATTGGCTCAAGAACGGAGAGCCAATAACGCGTCACAATCTGCGGCATGGACGGGACGAGCATGCCTACACTTTGGCGGAGAGCGCCATCGAGGGTGAGTATCTCCTCCTATCCGCGGGGCGGGGCAAATCCCGCGATCTGGATACCGATCTGACCTGACCTGAACTTTCTTCGACCGACTTGAAGGTGAGAAGCACAAGATCGAGGCGCATCTGAGCGTGCGGCATGCCCTGAAGGTGCACGACGGACGATACCAGTGCAATCATCGACATGGCAGCTACCACATGCTGCATGTACGGGGTACACCGGGTCTCGGCGGAGAAGCCACAGAGTCTGGCTATCAAACCATTGACGAACTGACGCCCAATTCGGCGGATGACATTTTCACGCGCACGTGGCTGGAGCAGCAGCAAACGGGTGTCGGAGTGGGAGTGACGCCCCCGCATCATCAGCAGCAGCCGGAACCGCATCAGCATCAGCACAAGCAGCACAAGACGCATCCGTTCTATGGGAATGCCAGCAGGGGGGATCTAGCCGTGGGGCCGTATGTACCAATGCCTCCACCCACCAGCAGGTACAACGATCTGACCACACTGCCCTGGCATCCAACCTCAACGACGACGGGCGGCGTCCATGCCCTGGGCGGTGGCATTCATCGTGTGTACTCGGCCACGCCGCCCGATTTTCCGCCACCACGACTCAACATGATGGAGCACACTGTGGCGCCGCCAGAGCCACCCACCATACTGTACAATCAGACGCTGCCGCATCACCGCCAGCAGCGTCCGCCAATCACAGCTATTGTCACTGCCACGGCCACCGATTCGAGTGCCGGTTCCGGTACAGGTTCACCCTCGTCCACGCTCCTGTCGACGGCGCATCATCATTCGCACCACCAGCAGCAGCTGCAGCAGCAGGCGCAGCATACGTTGAATGCCTTCCAATTGCCACTGCCGCCGCCGGTGTCGTATCCAGCACAGAGTCCAGCAGCTCCTCCGGTTCCAGTTCCAGCTCAAAATGAGAGATATCAGACATATGCGCCGCATTTTGTGCCACCAGCTGTGGGGGGCGGTGGTGGTGGTGGTGCAGCAGCAGCCACAACAACAACAATCACATCGATGGGTGGTCAAATGAGGCAGCAGCCTAAGATGGTCTTGCCTGCTAAATTGGGTGAGCCACACACACACACACAAAAAGACACACCACACATAAACACTCACACACACCACTAATAACTATTAAAAGTTGAACTTGTAATTTGTCCACATTTGTTGTTGTTACTTGGCTTTTAAAACTCTCTCTCGCAAATCGTAAAATAGTACGTCATCCGCTGCAAAAACGTCGTCATTACCCCCAGTCTCTCACGCTCTCTCGCCCACTCTCTCTCGCTCTTTATAATTGTCACTTATAAAAACTGCATTGACATCAGCTAACATGCAAGGTGTATTTAGATGTGAGGTGAGGCAGGGAACGTTATCCAGTTCCTTGTGTTAACCGCAAGAGCACGCTTACAGGCCAAGCCTCACCTCTCATAAAAAAAAAAACACCTTGTGCCATCAGCTTACGCATCATCCTCTACATACCACCACAACCACACTCGCTCTCTCGCATTCGTTCCATCTCTGTGCTCCTCCCACCCTTTCATCAACCGCTAGTCTAATTTTTCGGTGTTGTTGGTTTTTATTAATCTGTTAATCGCTCGCCTAGCTGCTAGCTCGTTCTTGTTCTCGTGTACTCGCTCGCCCCCTCTCTCTCTCTCTTTTTCTCTCTCTCTCTCTCTGTGTGGTTCATACTGTTTGCTCTCAGGCGCTCACACACAAAACAACATCCACACCTACACCCCCACATCCACGTCCACACATACACACATATGGTAACACCTTTAAGTTTAAGCTTCAGTTTCTGTGTGTTTGCTTGAACCTTTTTGAACAATCGTTTTCTTTTTGTTTTTGCCAATTCTTCTTCTTCTTTTTGACTTTATTTGTTGTCGCCTGACGAGCTGTATCTCTCTCTCCCTCTCTCTCTATCTGTTTGTGTTTTTGTATACCCTTTATTTCTAAAAAAGGATTAGGAAACTAAATGTTGAAAATGTAGCGAAAAAGGTTTTAATTTAGAAAAACCTTTTTCGTTTCTGAAAAATATAAAAACTTGAGAAGCTATTGACATCGTTTGTTTTTACATAACTGACTCAAAGATCATTAATATCGGATCACCATAGCAGTAATATTACTATAAATACATACAAAAAGTTATAGAAATTGAATGACTTATATTATATGACATATTTTACATAGCTGCTATCTTCAAGGGTACACAAAAACTTTTACCTCCGCAGCCAGATTTCCTTTATCGTTTGTTTCCTTTCTTTCGTTTTCTTCTATATATAACTTTATCTCTTTGTCCTTATGCTTTAGTTGTTTACTTTGGTTGAACACACATACAGCTGGCAGGTGCACCAGCGTCGTTTTCGTTTTCGATTTCGGTTTCAATTTGATTGGCAGTCCCTCCCCCGTGTTCCCACTTTACAATGACGCATCATTTTACAATTGGCAACGTTTTGTGATTGGCCTTGGCTAGCTAATAGATTATCCATCCGTTGGCCAAGATTTTCCGCCGATAAGGAAACCCCAACGGCAGCGGATGCAACAAAACACGCGATGTCGATGGCTGTATGAAACTTGCTTGAAACATGACTTGAAGGATTGATTGATATAACTTTTTCCAGATTAGTTAACTCTACTCACTTTATTAAACTGCTTTCAATGTTGTACTTATATATAGTATTTTTTTAAAATCAATCTAACATCAAAAACATCGAATTTCCAAACAACTATCAGATTTTTCTACTAGTTTTCAGATTTGTAAACTTACTAGATAATTTTTACTCGAGAAAAATTAATATTTTTTTTTTTGGCTGATTTCCAGTTCTCGTGCTGGAAAAACTTCAGGAGTTCTCAAGATTTGAAAATAAAAATAGTTTTTCTCATCTTTACATTCTTTTGTCCAATCTATTGGTAGAATTGCCATACCATACGCGATTTTCTTGTTGCTTCTTTTGCTTGCGTACTCTCTTGTATATCGATATATCGCTCGAAAAGTCTATGACCGATGACTCGAACTCATTGTATGGCTTAACTTTGTATATCGTATATCGATCCATTTATAAATAAATCAACTTTTGCTCTACTATTTTACATTGCAGCTAACTTTACCAATAAAAAAAAACTATTAATTAAAATTATACATAAAAAAGAAGATAGAAAAAACTACACCACAATCAATCAATCAATCAATTAATCAACATAAGTGTAAATAATCGATAAAGTAATCTCTCAAATCTCATCTGCAGCGTAAAATCAAATTTATTTGATTTCAGACCAAGTTTCAAAATATCGTAGTTATCCTATCAATAAATATATACATATACTCGTACCATATGTTAAACAGAGGACCAAATAAATTCGTTTTACACCCAAAAATTGTATGCTCTTTTATTTAATTTGATTCCTTAGTTTTTAGTTTTAGTTACGAAATATATATTATTTCTACATTTATTTTGCCATCTCTCTCGTTCTCTTAGTCAATTGTGAATTTAGTTGCTAATTTCTTATTATTTCCATAAGCAAAAAAAAAACTAGAAACCTCAATCTCTCATCTCTCAGAACCAACCTCAGAAATATCTCAACCCACCCAAAAAAAAATATATAAAATAAAAACAGCCATGGCTCCACCTCTCATACTTTAAGCTCGTTCTCAATTTATTCCTATATATCTATTTTAAACATACAAAGTAAATATATTATTAAATTTAATTCTTTATGTAAACGTTTATCTTGTATCCAAGAAAAAAAAACCAAATATCAACAACCTTAGTATGCATTTATCTTTACGATCGCCTTATAAATATCCAACTAATTTGTTTCCTTTTATGTTTGTTCTATTTTCTGACCTTCTACCATAGATACGTTGGTGCCAAATTATGACAATGTCGAGCATCAAATGAAATTTTATGATATTAGAGGGCCGCTGGTGCTCAGCTGCAATGTGAAGTCCGAATCAACGGACCCGCTTATATGGTAAGTCATCAAAAAACCACTATATATATTTCTATCCCCCCCCCAAAAAGGGATGGTACTCCAAGGATGGAGGATGGAGAATGTCTGTGCCCTCCCCCACATAGTTAGTAGTTATAAGAGCAATCATTTTAATATGGCACAGCTAAGCACTTTTGCTTAATTATGTTGGCCTGACTGACTAACTGACTCTCCTGGGCTGACTGCCAGCCTGCCAGCCAGCCAGCCAGTCAGCCAGCCTCACTGCCTCCCCGACTTGACTTGACTTGACTGACATAACCTGGTAACAACGTTCTATGTTCCGTTCTCTCTGTGTGGTTGAGTGGTGGTGGTGGTGGTGGTCGAGGCTCGTTCTGACTGTGTAGGCCCTCGGGGGTGTGGTGCCTGTAAAGTGCCTTCCTGTCTGTGACTGTGACTGGTGACTGGTCGACTGGTTGGTTAGGTAGGTGGTTTGGGGCTATGGCTCTGGTGTAATGGTAATGACACTTTTGTTCATTCCAGAACCCCTTGTCTGGGGGCCAGGGCCAAAAACTTTGCGTGCGCGACTACCGACTCGTTGCGGAATTAGTCTTTGAATAATTGGCAACAAAAAACCCAAAAAAAAACAAGAGAAAAAGCACCTCAGTTCCCCAGTAAAGTTCCCACTCAAGAAGGTACTTTCGCGTTTTATCCGATAACTGGAGAATTCATTTAAACAGATGGGTTTTTCTTTTTTGTGGCAACAAGAACTACTTATTTAACAAAGATTAAAAGAAAACTTTACAAAAATAAATTAAACTATAAATATACTCGTGCCGTAAAAGCTCTCTTGGGCTTCTCCACTACAAATGGTTCCAGTGGGAATATCGCTCAAGAGAGAGCCATGATTCAGATTGGTAATTATATATATTTTTGTGGGCTAAAGTAGATTTTCGCCCTGGGGAACTGTCTGCATGTCCATAGAAATCTAATGTACACAATGTGAGTTGTACTTTGTACAAGTTGTCATGTACAAGACGTGTATTTTGTTTTTGGACATTCTTTTTTGCGATTTTCGCCCATGCTTATAGAATAAATCGATTATGAGAAAGGGGAGCACTTATTGTACAGCTTTCACGAATAATTCCAGTGATGGAAATAGATGCACAGAATAAGAAAGTTTTTACTAAACCAATCCCTGATCTCATTTCCACCCACGCAGGAAAAAGAACCACACCAACGTGATGGACGTGGATGTGCTGAAGGGTCGCTTTAAGCTACTCAACGCCGAGAGGAAGTTCATCATCGACCGAGCGGAAGCGCACGACGATGGCCTCTACAGTTGTGAGTTCAATGGGGAGTCCAGGGATATCAATGTGATTGGTAAGTAGCTAGTGATTCGATTCGGTATCGCACACAAATAAGACACAAACACTAACCAAATCATGGATGTACCATCCGCAGCTCGCGTTGTTGTACGAGTGCCTTCAAATACAGCCGTTGTGGAGGGTGAGAAAATGTCAGTTACCTGCTCTGTCGTGGGTACTGCACCACAATTGTCATGGACTTTTGGTAAGACTCGTCATATTACCTGTTAGATCTTTGCTGAGTGACTAATTTTGCACTGCTCTTTATGTTTCAGGCAATGTAACGCTAAAAAACAATACAGATCGCTTTGTACTCAAAGCGGAGAACAATATTGAGAACGCCATTCTGACACTGGACAACGTTACTCTGGACGATAGAGGCGAGTACAAATGCATTGGACGCAATGCGGCCAATGATTTTGGAAACAGCACTGTTGCCAGCGACTTTACAACTGTGCGTGTTAAAGGTAAGTCGATATACATATGATTTATTCTGACAAACGGCAGTATAACGTAGTAACGTTTCAGAATACCCAAAATTGATATTTAATTCATTTCTCGCTGTTTATTTTTGCAGGCAAATTTGCCGCCTTGTGGCCTTTCCTGGGCATCTGCGCTGAGGTGCTTATTCTCTGCTTGATCATTCTCATCTACGAGAAGCGACGCAACAAGAGCGAACTGGAGGAGAGTGATACTGATCCCCAAGAACAGTAAGTTTGCCAAATATCCAAAACCGCCAATACAACAGCCACAACCAACAACACCACCACCACCAACACTACAAATAAAACAAAACAACCAACAAAAGCAAACAACATCAACAAGAAACAACTGTCAAATCACAACAAATACAACACCAAATATTATTAAACACAAACAAAAATGCAGCAGAATGAAAGGGAAAAAGAAAAGTTGAAATTTTTTAGATATACTTATATACTGCAAATTAAAGACGTTGAAGCTGCAGTCAATGCAGAACAGACACCTAACAACACCACAGAATAACGGAGACACATTATAGCAACGTACTTACATACGGAGACGGACGGAGACGGAGACCGAGACTGAAACAGAGACAAAGACAGAGACAGAGAATAACGGACAGCACGAACACGGGACACGGGACACAGGACACACACGGCGGCAGCAGCTACAACAATTAGTGAAATTTTCTTAGTTAACAATTTTTAAATAATTACAAAAAAAGAAAAATAAAGAAAACAAAACAAAATGGGGAACAGCGATGAAAGTGAATGAGGAATATAATGAAAGTTAATAAAAGAAGTTTAGATATGGAATTATATATGAATTGTATATGGTTAATCTTTGCTAATTTTTTTGTATTATACGATGGGAAAAAGTGAAAGAGAAGGAGAATGTGGAATGTGAAGAACACAAAGCCGAAAAACGGAAAAAACCTAAACTGGTAGATTCTATTTAATTTTTTCAATGTGTGCTAAGCGATAAGGGATATATGCCTCAGCAGTATATATATTTTTTCGATGCTCCCTACAAAACCTCTCTGACAAACACAAACACAAAACGGAAACCGAAACAGATTACACACACACACACTACACTCAAACAGAAACACACACAAACACACACCACTAGAGATGGACAAACAACAACAAAATATGTAGTTTTCTAGCTCTAAAATAATATAATTACTCGTAAACAAATTCATCATATATATCGCCGCCGCCTTATAGTTTTTCTTTTTGCTTACTTCCAATCAAACACAAAAAAAGTAAATAAATCGAAATAGTTTAAATATATATATGTTTTTTGATTTCGCTGTGCTTGTTTCTGTTGCCCGAAAACACACACACACACACATACAAACACACACACACATGTATAACTTTTCTTCTTTTTTATATCAAAGTCCAGTCCATAATATAATGATTATTATATCGTGTAAAAGAATACAAACAAAAATGTTATCAACTTTTGTTTTTAAGTACTTATTGTTTAATTATATACATTAAAAAACACCACAAATTTCAAAATTTGGAGAGATACGAAACCAGATTTAATCGTTACTTATTGTATATTATAAATGACTATATAAGCTTATTAATTTCTTGGCAGTAAAACACACACACAAAACACAAAAAACACTTACGAGTAGATCCACACCTTTTTGCATTGATTTGAAATTATAATTAGAATTATTTGTATATTGTACGCATAAAAAACAACAAAAAAAAAAAAAGAAGAGTATTTTCCCTAAGCCCGAAGTATCCCCAGTATCGCCAGTACCCGCCACCCCCTAGTTTTTTGCGCAATTTACTCGTATGTTTATATTTTTCTTCTTCTTTAGTTGTGGCCTCTGATTTACTTTT
Source organism: Drosophila affinis (assembly GCA_037356375.1). Taxonomy (NCBI): domain Eukaryota; kingdom Metazoa; phylum Arthropoda; class Insecta; order Diptera; family Drosophilidae; genus Drosophila; species Drosophila affinis. The sequence goes on from CM074800.1 coordinate 39,129,993, forward strand.
TTTGTTGATTTCTCGCTGTGTATAAATTTTTGAATGACTTCGATACGAGTACTAGTATATCTAAACACTTGTGCTATTGTTTACCGACTATTATTATTCTTATTCATTATGATTTTGTGCGTTTTGAGATTGATTTCAACTGAAATATAAAACAAACAACAAACCAGAAAAAATACAATTGTAAATTAAAAAAAAAAAAATATTTAAAAAATAAAACAAAACAAAAAAACAACAAAAAACCAAACAATTTGCATTTTTAATGTTTTCATTTATCTGTGTATTTATTTTTTTGAATTTTCCCTTTAGATCCTGAGTTTTTGCATAGATGCTTGCTGGCTGTGTGTGCTTGGGGGAGCACCCCAAATGATTGGATATTGTTTTACTTTTATCGGTGTATATATATTATATAAAGTTTTTGCATTGCTTGCTGTGTGGGGGAGTACCTGTATTTATTTTTATATTTTATATTGGTTATCCTTGCGCTTTTGACATGCTTTTGGTAACACTGTGTGTGCGTGATTAGTCGTTGGTCGATAATCATGGAAAGCTAATCAAACGTCTTTTCCATTCTTTTCTTGTTTTTCCCATTTGATGTCCGTATAAATATAAATCGAACATTTACTTTGGGTAGTTGATTCAAATTCATTCTCTACTCGTAGTTTAACGAAAATTGAATTAAAAGAAAAGCTAACATAGGAGACAGCCTGCAGCTTCATTCGATCGATTAATTGGTTGACTGTACTCTGCAAATCATCATCACAACTAACCTTAAAGATCCTCGCTCCCCAATAATCAATCAAAAACCAAAAACCAAAAAAAAAAAAACAAAACCAAAAATTGCGATCAAATTACATCTTCAACCCGCCTTGACTAACAAAAATCTGATCCAAAATGTGCCCAGCGTCGTAACTAACATCAAGAACAACCTACAACCTACAGCAACCACAACAACTCCAACTCTAACAACAACAACAATCACAACAATAATTTATAATAATAGTTATGATAAATATTAACCATAGCAATAGCAAACATTTAACAAAAACTAAAACAACTACAAAGCAACTGCAACTGCAACCGGCAAAAAAAGCTAGAAAACAAAAAAAAAACAAAAAAGTAGAATAATGTTTGTACTAACTAGTAACAAATTTTGTATTTGTAATTATTATTTGTTTTTTTTTTTGAAGCATAGAATCTTTTATTGATTGATTGATTGATTGCTGCTCTAATTCTCACTCTTTCTCTCGTTTCTAATTTTAAATCCTTAATCTTTTTTTTTCAATCAATTCCCAAGCAACAAAACAAACCCAACCAAACACAAAGTAAAACTAATTCAATCGATTTTGCAATTTATTTCTATTGCAGGAAAAAGAAAAGGAGAAATTATGATTAAATTTCCTAACAAAACAGAACAGAACAGCATACAAAATAATACCAAACAAAAACAAAAAAGAAAAAGAGTTAAACAATGATTTAAATATTGAGCATAAACCAATAACAGAACAGAGAGGAAAACACAAGCATACATAAAATTACACACAATACATAAAACTAGCATGATGAGATAAAGTTCAAGAGATGGTTCATTGAATTACATATGGTACATATATAGACAACAGTCAGTCACAAGAGCCTACGTACCCAATCATTCACTATCTCCTATCCCCTGTACCCTGTCCTGTACTGTCCCCCGAGAAACTGCAAAAACTTTTGTTTAGTGAAATTGTATTTTATTAACATATGACAAAAAAACAAACAATTAATATTAAACAAAACTGAAAAGGAAACTGAAATTAATATTAAAAACGTAAAGTGATAGCAGTTAAACGAACACTAAATGGAAAATATTACTAAAAAAAAACAAAAGCAAAATACCATAATAGACGGGACTGTAGAAACTAAACTAAGAGAAGACACAGTTTCCACACTCTCCTCACTCCACACCACTTCGGTCCACTCCTGTTCACTCCTGCCCCGCCCCCTGTCACTCACTACCCGGTCCTGCAAGAGAACAAAAGAAAATAATATTGTACATAATCTCAAAAGTTGAATGAAAAAAAATGTCAGAAAAATGGAAAGCAAAATAAGGGAATTCTTCTGTCTCTGTACTGTACGCGAAATCCTACCAACGGCTCTCTCTATCTCTGTCTCTATATACATATATAAATATCTGTCTCTCTCTCTCTGCATCCCAGCAAGGATATTTTCTATGACTATGATTTCTTAGGTAGCTATATTTTGAGGTTAGGTTTTACTTGGGCCACGTGGCGATCGATGCAGAAACAATAACAGCTAGAAGATGGCGTAAAGGCGGAAATGGCGAAGAGGATGATCGGCAGCGAAGCAGCAGATGCAGCAGCGGCTAAAAAGGAAGATGAAAAAAGAAGAAACAACACTGTTAAATGAGAAGACGATGTTACAAAGAACTTTGTTTATTAAACTTAGTTAATATACATATATAAATAATGAACAAAGCGGAGGATGAACTTTTTAAAAAATTAAGTAGCGCGTTATGGGTATATTTTTAAAGGATTAATACCGGATGTAGTCGACGGCTGAAAGAACCGAAAACATTGTATATTGCATAATTTTAGAAGAACAAAAAAACAAAAGAAAAACAAATATAAGAAGAAAGATGATGAAAAATCTGATGCGTACTGCCAAAACTTGTAAAGTTCAGTACTATTTGCTTAGCCTCATTTTTGGTAAACACTAAAAAAACTAGCAAAAAAAACCAAAATCAAAACTCTGTTAATTCATTTCTGTTGTTGTTAATTTGGGTTGTTTTAAATATAAAATGTGAAGCATTGTGTGTGTAAAAAAAACAAGTAAAAACAAGGAAGAAAATGTGGGAAAACAACTATTACCTAAAGCGGTCTTCAAATCACATCTCTTACACTCGTAATCATAAATAATATACATACATATACATATACACATAATAAATAAACTCTAATATAAAAATCGAATAATAATAGTATATGTTTCTGTATGTCCTTAATTCGTGTACGTTTTGTTTGTTTTCGTTTTCGTTGAGATCATTTTTCGCCGCCACCAAAGCTTTAAATACTTACATAGTAAACTGTGTTCTCAGTAAAAAAAAAAACCACAAAATATAAGAAAAATGGGAAATTAATAAAATGATTGAAAATTATGTTAAATGACACAAAGATGTGAGTACGAGATTTGTATAGTGAACTAAATAAAAAACATAATAAACCGAACAAAAAACAACCCTGGAAAAAGTTCTTGTTATACATATATATATATATACATATTATATATAGTATATATATACATATATATAAATCACGTGTGTGTGTGGCATGTTCGATTACCTAGATTATACTATATACAAATACGATAAAAAAATACGGACATAGAAGAAGTAGCAGCAAAGAGAGAAAGAAAGGGAATGATGATGTTTGGGGGGGTCAATAAATAGCCTAGAAAGAAGGAGACTTTTTTGGAAAACCGTCGATAGAAAATTCTCGTGCATAAGTTTTTTATTCATGTACAATTGTTGTACAGTTTTTGTGGCTTATTTGTGTATAACAAACTATTAGTGACAAAAGAACAACTACTACTTACTACTAAAAACTATCATAATATATTGATCTATATATTTATGTATGTATTGTACATTAAAACGGGGTGCACTTATGATCCTACTATCCTTTCATGTTTATAGATACATATATTTCATTTCAATTGGATTTTCCTACTATATCTTATTTGGACACACACACACACACATCCAAATACTACGTACATATATCTATATCCCTGAACCGAACCCCCTTTGAACTGAAACAAAGTAAGAACCCAACAAAGAACAAGAACAAAAACGAACAGCTACGATACCTATTTACTGCTATATTGTATGACGTAATGTTACCCACAACCGACATGAACAACTAAATAATACATACAATACATAAAGTATATACCCAACCAAAATCGAACTTCGAAACACTCGTCAACTATTGCCTATATACATACTACTACAAACAGAACAAAGAAAAGGAGGGATACTATACATAACTTATATATACACTTATTATTATATACAAACAACGACATACGCAATATTGTATGTCTTTTTTTGTACAGTAAACAGTAAAAAACAAAACGACAACAACATACGATTTAACAAGAACTAAGCCTGACAAACAAAGCATACATAAATCGTGTTTCCTAAAGAACTCATCCATCCCTCAGATACTTAAAGTCCTTCTCTCATTTCTCTGTGTCTTTTACAAAATGATTTCCTTCCTTTCTTAAAGTTTATTTTTAATATTTTTTAATGTTTCCTAAAACAAAACAAAGAAAAGAAAACGAAACCCCCAAAAACCAAAAGCAGAATTTCTTGGCACACACTTTTCGACTCTCACGCTATAAAATATAGTTAAAATTAAACCCCAGATCAAGTTCTAGTTAAGTTATAATAATAATAAAAACCGCAACAAATGCAAGAACGGCAAGACAACCTTATATATTATATATATATGAAATATATGCATAAATAATATTAATAATTGCAGGTAATTTTAATTAGTCGCATAAGCCAAATCTTGGACGGGGAAAAATTCGCCGAAACCGAAACTGAAAAAAAAACAAAAACAATTAAAAACTAAGAGAAAAACTTAGGCAAGGAAACACACACACATACATTTGTTTACTCTCCGAAGGCAAATAAAAATTAGTTAAATCGAAAATAGACATGCTAACAATCCGATGATATCTAGTGAAAGAAATTTTATATTTTTTTGGAATTTGATTTAAGCTTAGTTTGTATTTGTTTTACAAACAAAAAACAAAACAAAAATATTCATTTTTTGAGTATTTCCATAGGGAGATGTAGATGATGCCTTGGATTAGAGCGGGATGAGGGGATGAGCTTTGAGGCATTCGTCACAACAACTGTCTCGGTCTCGGTATTCGGTATCGGTATCTGTCTGACTATGCATACAGTGCGTTTCGAAACTATCAAAACTGATACTATACAACAACAACCAAAAAAGTAAAGATATAATGATATATAAAGTATATGAAAAATCTCAGTTATCCAACACTTGTTAAGGCATTTAAAAACTACGTAGTTTGTACGTCGAAGCTTCAACTCACTTACAGTTTCGAAACGCACTGTATGTTTGGGCCAGAGAAGAGCCAAAAAAAAGGAGAAAACTTGTACCATTTCTCAACGATCCACACTTGGCAAGTCACACATTTTGTAGGAATTCCAATTCTAGGTTAAGTTTCAGAGCAGATATTAATGGGGAATCCCCAGCCAGCCAGGCTGCAGGTTCTCTTCCACCCAACCTTACTTTATGTTCCTCAAAAAGACCCGATCCCAAAGAATAGTGTAAAAAATGAGAAGGAAGAACAAACCACAAAACAAAAAACAGTAGGAAATCGAGAAAAAATTGCCTTAGGGTTTCAGTAGAAGTATACATACAAACATACATAATATGCCGAAAGAAGAAGTATGCCGAAATGAAAGTATTTAACTTTTATATATCATTTCCCTAATCGGCTGCGAACAAAAGGTGTGACTTTGCCTTATAGGGGGGATGGGATAGATATGACATCAGCGAAATAATCTAGAAAAAACCAGTTAAAACTACGGGTAAACACAGTCTCATACAACACAACAACAGAAAACCACAACTGAAAGACACTCAAAAGTATTCTATAATCCAAAACACACACACACACACATAAACAAACAAACACACACACACGGGTAGATAGAAATAAATGGAATATTTTAGGGGTATCAACTAATAAAGGAAATAAATCAATTAAGTGCCATTCTCAACGACTCAATAAATCTCCCCTAAAAATCATCCCAAGCGAAAATTCCATTTACTTCTGACTGCTTTTTATTTGTGTGTAAAATGTCTTCAACAAAACCGAACAGAACAGGACACCAAAAAACTTTTTGAAGCTAATCGATGATATACAATATATATATATATATATATGTATATATGTATATATATGTATATATATATATATATATATATATATATATATGATTTTTAGCAATTTATATACATATGCATAGATAATGAGAATTACGGGAAACTAAAACTAAAACTAGAACCGAAGAAAACAAACCAATCACAAACAAGTCAACAGGGCACAGCGCTTCTTAACTATATTATTGATTTAGAAAAAAAAGCCGAAGAACTTTTTCTAAAAACCGAAACAAACAAACCAAGTGAAAAGTGAAAAAACCAACGGTAATCTTAACTATAACTAACTTTTTAAACTAATATTGAAATTGAACCCAACAAAGTGTTCATTAAACTAAAAGAAACCAAACAAAAGATGGCATATACGGTACGAGTATATATGTATTATTTATGTACTTAAAGTTATACATTAAATTAAAAAACACAACAATTTTGTATGGCTATGACAAAAGCAAAAGTAAAAAAAAAACCCACAAAAAAACAAGCAGAAATGGTGGTGAACAAGAAGAAGAAAACCCAACAATTTAGTTAAGTAATTTATGATAATGTAAAGAGTTTATTGAATAAATTGGGAAATAAAATCCGAAAGGGTAACAAACCAAAAAAACTTTAAGGAACAACTTTCATCAGATTTCTAACGAACTTTACGAATTTCCATGAAAGTAAGAAATGAACAACTCCTGAACTATCTCTAACTCTACTCTACCGAAACTTCTCTACAAGCATAAACATGATACATTACTACATATATAGTATATATATATATAGTATATGGATGAGAGAAGATTGCATAGGCATACACTTGTTTTTAGCACTAAAACGAAACGAAATCCTTTTGCGTTCATTTTGTTTAACAAATACTAATTAATGAAATTAAAGTAATATACATACAAAACATACTACTATATACATGCATACATACATACTATATATACATACATTACATATATATACATAAATATACATATATATATATATATATATGTATATACATAAATAGAGTTTCTTAGATCGAAAAGCGAATGAAAGAAATGAAATCCCGAAAACTGAAACACAAACGCAAAATCTCGTCTCATCTCATGGATGTGCTACACTAAATTAGTAACTAAAACTAAACTAAAAACTAAAACTAAACTATTGTTACACACACGCAAACAAACACACACACACACGTACATACATGAACTAAATAATTAACAAAAATGAAAGAAAGAGTTTAAGCTAAATCAAAGTTGGAGAAGAGGAGCCGAACCGCAGGCAGTTAGAACTCGAGATGTCCCCGAAAAATGCAGGTAGAAGAGGATGATGATGATGATGATGAGGCAGCAGCAGCAGCAGAAAAATGCAATCCACACGATCGTTATTGAAGCATAATAAACAACAAATTGTATTATATCTAAGCCCAAAAAGAAATCATTAAAACCAAAAGTTAAACATTAAAAAACAACCCGAACAACAAATGTTAATTACAACCAAGCGCTAAAACAAATAAATAGAACGATAAAAATGAGATGTGGCGGCTAATTATTAAAGTGATTTATAGGTCAGAGTTGAAAGCCGACTTTCAGCTAAATATAGATTATAAATAAATAAATTAAACACAAACATATTTTAAAAGCAAGCGCTTGAATTGTACATTTTTACAAGGCAACTGTACATTAAGCGCCCACGGCATTAAGAAAAAACAAAAAACCAAAAACAAAAACGAGTTGAAAAGCACATCAAACAAATAAAAAGTAAAAATAAATAAAAAATTAAAAAAAAAAAAACAAAAAACCAAGAGAGCAACCCCCCAAGTGTGCGGCTGAGGGAGAGCCCTTGACCACACACATAGGACGTTGCCTAGCCAGAACGGAAATGAGTTTATTAAATATATACATTTAAAAATTCATAAACAAAACAAAAAACAAAAACAAACAAGAAAAACCAAAACCAAAATTCGTTGCATAATATTTAAAACGAAGGTAGTATTAAACTCGATTGCCTAATTCTAAAATTAAAAAAGAGAAAAAAAACAAGAAAACTATAAAAACATTAACATTAACAGTAATAATAATAATGAAAACAAGAACAACAACAACAACAAAAAAAATGTTATTATACTTATTATACCGATTAAAATGAAAACAAAAAGCAGAAAACAACAAAAAAAAAATGAAACAAATTAAAATAAAAATTTTATTTAGATTAAATCTTTGCTCTCTTTCGCTGATAACTCCTGTCTATAGAAAGGTAGGTTCAACGGTGGGATGCTATAAGAATTTTGCGATGGAAGGCCATTGATCCCAGCTTTTCAGGGTATTTATTTATTTATAATAGTTAGCTATAATTTAAATTAACACTAACTTAGTATCTAAAGCGCTGGCTGCAAAGGCCTTCGGCTTGTTAGTGGTATTTAAGAGCTAGGGTTTGTATATTTACATATTTACATATAAATTTCGTTTACTTTAGTTGGGATTAAAAGAGGTGATATATGTTAGTTTTTTTTAGGAATTCAATAACTTTGGAGATGTTTTCTATGGTTGGGTTTTCGAGGATGGATATGTTAAGCTCTCTTCGGAAGAGTGCGTTAGCTCGTTTGTAATTGAGGAGATTTTCAGTGCTGTTGAAACGTTTGAAGGTCTGCCAGGTTTTAAATTTATTTGCCCTAAGTTTAGTCAGGGTCTTATTCCACCAGGGAGTGTTTTTGCTGAAGCGATGCGGGGTTGTCTGTGGTATACTGTGGTGTGCCGCTTGTAGAATTATTTTGTTTATGATTGCGGCTTCTTTGTTGATGTTCGTGCTTTCGGGTATAAGTTCACTTAAATCATTAGTTAGTTTTTTGAATAGTGGTCAATCTGCTTCATTTTGAAAAAGGGTCGAGAGAAGTTTGCTGTTTGTGACTGTGGGAACAAGGATATTAGGATCGGGAAATGATCGCTTCCATGAAGGTCATCGACTATTTTCCAGTTAGTGAAGGGGGTGAGTTGGGGAGAGCATAACGAAAGGTCTATGTGGGTGAATGTATTGTGTGTGGAAAAGTGGGTTGGGGAGCCGTCGTTGAGTATAGTGAGGTTGGCGGTTTGGAAAAATTTTGATAGTATTCTGCCTCTTCTATTGTCCTGGGGTGATCCCCAACTGTGATGCCAGCTGTTGAAGTCGCCTAGGATAATTTGGTTGGTATTGTGTGTTTCAAAGTGGTCGTTTAAGCATTTGAGTGAAAAAGGTTTGTTGGGAGGGATGTATGTTGAAAGGATGTTAATTTTTGTTTTTGATTTAATTTCTATTCCGAGTGTTTCTAGGTGTCGAGATTGGTTTGATTGAGAGTGTTGTATGGATTTGTGGACTAATGTGGCTACTCCACCAAATCTGTTGGATGCTGTGTTGGAATAAATGTGGTAATTTACTGGGACGGGGGAGGGGGTATTTGTGTTGAAATGGTGAGTTTCTTGGAGACATATGATTTGTGGAGATGTTACACACACGTATTTTTTTATTATAATTAAGAGTTCATTGTAGTTGTTTGTGTATCCTCTAATGTTCCATTGTAGTATTTTGAGCATTGCTATAGTTTTGAGTTTAAGTGTTTAAAGTTGGTGTTTGGTTTTGTTTTGGATTTAAGCTAGAGTTAAGTATAGGATTTTTGTTTTAAATAGATTCGCCGTCGCTGTGTTGGTTCTTGTTTTTGGCTGTTCTTGGGTTTGGTTTTTGTTTTGGTTTTGGGGGGCTTAAAGTTAGTAGATAGGGGACTAGACGTATCTTTAGGAAATATTCTTAGTTTTATATCTTCAGTGGGCTGCGATGTATGAGATTTGTTTTCCGTATTGGGAATGTTACTGTCTGTTTCCATATCTTCTGCTACGATATGATGTTGTTGATGTTCTTTTTGTAGCTGTGTTGTTTCGGTTGATCGAGCATTGGTTGACTGCGTTGTGGGTGCGTTATAGTTATGGGATGTGGAGGTAGATGGGTAGTTTCTTAGTTGCTGCGTGGCGCTGGTTTGTGTGTGGGTGCATGGGGAATTGGGTGATGTGTGTGTTGGTGCGTGTGTTGTTGTTGTAAGTGATGTTGATTGTGCAGCTGTTTTAGCGTAGATATTTTTCTTCTGCTGGTTGTGTCTATTGTGGTATATATCTAGCGCAGTTTTGTGATCGACTTGTTCGGTGATTTTTATTGCAGTTAATTCCTGTTGCTTAAGGAATGTCGGGCATTTGCGGTCGAGAGGGCTATGTTGGTAGTCGGCTTCAGGGTTATTTTTGCAGTTTAGGCAGTTCCTCATCTTTTTGCAAAGTTCTCCATCGTTTGTGTGCTTTCCTTCTGAGCAGTTTTTGCATGACTCTGGACTCTTACAGATGGTGGCAGGGTGACCAAAACGTAGACAGTTTTTGCATTGAAGGGGAAGGGGGATGTAAGGTCGCACTCGGACGATTTCGTATCCGATGTTCATTTTTTCGGGTAATTTGTGTGTTGCGAATGTTATTATAATAAGTCCCGTTTCTGTGAGTGTGTTGCCTTCTTGGTTTGGGTGTTTGGGTTTGTTTTCAGGGTATGTTTTTGATCATTTGAGACTGATTAACGGAGTTTTTGCACTTTCTTGTGGATTTTCAACAACATTTTAAGAGAGAGCGTGGAGTCACTCTTAAAATCCAACCTGAAATAATCGTATACCATTGAAATGTATGGGCGTTACTCATTTCACTATTATATTTTCACTTTGGCCAGACATATTGCGGCGACTCTTTAAGAGTTGTGTCACCGGCTTGTGTCACCAATTACAGTCTATGCAGCCTCGTGTACTCTTTCTCTCTCTCAATAGATAGCATAAGGAAAGTTGCGAAATAAAATGACATCATCTGGAATCGGCCCTAGTCTTCAAAGGACTACATCCATGTACTCGTACATATGTACACACCTCGCAAAATTTCTCTACCGTTTGTCGGCCGCTATACTGCGCAGCATATTAAACAATAAACTGTAAACAAAACATTCAACTCGGCAGCCACTAAAAAAGCTTAATGTCTTAGCAGGTACATGTTATTTGGTGTTAGATTGTTACGAGACCTTTCGTTTTATGCTGTGGCAACTACGTGAAGCCTTTTATCAGGTTAGCCGTACAGCTACCAAATATTTCAGGTTTAAACAAATACACCCAAGATATGTGAGCTTGACTCTTAATTTTTACCACATTTGATAGACGGCTGGCCTGGCCTGGCCAAATTGTTGCCAGGCCCGAAAGAATGCGCAGAGTCCAGAGTAGAATCAAGGTTGAGCACATTGCGGATGCGATAAGGATAGCACAACATGGAACCGTGTGTGCATAGGCCAATCGCTAGTCAAAGCATGAGCCGGCGATAGTGATGCTATCTGACGTCATAAATAAACGGAGCCTTATCGGTTGGTAATAATTTTTGCTTTATTTAAAAACGTCACTACAAAGTTTGCTTGGTTGCATCATGATTAAATGGTTAATATTTGATTCAGATAACACGCAAGTCTGTACTTTAAAATGCGCTACACAAATAGATCATTGTTGTTTGTGTGTGTGTGTGTGTGTGTGTATAATATTGTATTTAGATTGCTATAGTTAGGTATAGTTCTTTGTCTTTGCGTCTCGAAAAGGTACTAAAGGAATCTGCTGTTTTTCTGACCTTTGCCAAGCCGTGTTTATAGGGTTCTTTGCCTTGTTTAATCCTGGTTAAACCCCCAACCCATCATCGCCAATTGGGAAGGAGGTACATATATAATTTATAGCTCAACTACAAAATACTTTTACAAATATATATATATATATATATTCGTTGGATGTAAAGGTAAAGGTATATAAGTATTGAACATAGATGATTAGGTGACGTACATCTATGCGAGGGAGTGTAGGGTTTGGTTTAACATTCATAAATTATGCACAAAATAAATATATATATATTCAAACGCTTCGCAACTTAAAAAACTAAAACAAAACATCGCAGAGTTGCTTCTGGATCCGGTTATCTTGGTATCTCTATCTATCTATCTGTGTCTAGGCATACTTTCACTCTTGTCCATTCGATTGTATAGAATTGTCGTTGGTGGCGGCTCCGCAGAGGCGTGGTGCTTGCAACAGATCTGTGTACTGCAGCAGGGCCTCGCGCAGTGAGCGTGACACCTCCGGCGATGTGGTTGTGGTGCAGTCAACCAAATACGGATACAGGCCAATCAATTGATCCCATGCCGGCTTGTTTACTGTGTGAGTGGGAGGTAAAATGTTTACTTAAAGATCGGAATACTTAAAAGATTGGACAATGACATACCCTTTGAAGCTGGGGCCTTTTTCATGGACACCACCAGTGTGGCAATGGCTTTGAGCACAAACGATATCTCCGACAGCCGGAATCTTAACCGAAAAAAACAATAAATTCACAGTGAAATAATTATATAGTCTCGAGTCTCACCTGGGCAAAGGACACTTTCCGCTCTGGCGCTCATCATCATTGAACCGCTTGAGCACTTCCTGGAAGCGATGCAGTAAGGCGGTGACCGCCAATCGTCCGGCAAAGTCCTTGCTACCCGCTCCGGCAGCACCCGTTGGCAACAGGTTGGCATTAAGGCGATTGTTATTGGTGGCATGATGATCCTCCAACAGCGAGAACTGTAGCAAGGTCTCAAAACAGGTCTTGGCGAATATCTCGCGCAGCTTCCAGTCCGATTCGTAGCAAATATTCGTGTCCGAGGCCGAGTGTATGGAGCCCTTGTTGAGCAGCACCACAATTTGCATAATGAATTGATGCGGCATCTCGTGGGCATGCGGCAACACCTCGTCCCGCAGCAATTCAATCACATGACAATCGATGGTCTCGTCCAGCACAATCTCCTCCAGGCCGCGATCCTCGATGGTGCAGACGCTGGCGGGGAACAGAAACTTGTCCAGCGTATCGGCCAAGTCATCCCAAAGGCTGGCGAAATGCTGCGGTTTGGCCCGGGCCACCTTCAGACCCGTGTGGAGGACACTGATCAAACTGGAGATGGCCAGCTTCCAAGTGCTAGACGACAGGCACTTGTACTTCATGGCCAGCGGTGTGCGCACAGCCTTGACTATATCGTGCAGGATCTGCTCCTGCACCACCGACTCCTCTGTGGCCGTCGTCTGGTACAGCTTCACACAAATACTGATTGCTTTCTCACCGAACGGTATGTAGTTCATGCTGACCACCTCAACGGAGGCATTGTTGGCATAGTGTCCCGACGTGGACTTGGCATACTTGTGCTCCACATTTTGCTGGAATGTGGGCGGGGCACAGGCGAACTTGCTGAATATCAACAGCTGGCGAAAAATGGCGGGTATGAGCTGGCTGATGTGGGAATCTGGTTTTGTGGCCTCCTGTGGAATGGAACGAAATGGCGGCTAAAGATCGCTCACAGACGAAAGTAGTCTCGTGGTTTACCTTTTGTATCAGCTCCATGCAATCGAGTATGCCATCATGCAGGGGAGTTAGCAGCGTATCGGACACGGTGGACATGATGTAGGGGACAGCATCAGTCTGGACGGGAATGCACACCGCATTCGTCAGCACCGTGCAGAATTTGTCAAAGTCCGTGGCGCTGAATCTACATATAGTTTCGAATTAAACAAGAATTCCTACAGCAGATGGTAATGGAGTTTGCTCACTTGACTTGAATGTGGTGAAAGATGGCGGGAAAGATTTGTATGAGGGCCGTCAGAAAAGCCTGACTGGGAATGTAAAAGTCCTCCTGGCCATCTTGGCTACCATTGCTAGCCCCATTGCTGCTGGGCTGTGGCTGTGCCTTCGTTGTGGACATCTTAGTGCTCTCCATGCCGATGCTGAGCCAAATGTTCCAGGCAATCTGCTCAGATACACAAACGAAGGCAGAGTAGAGATGCAGACATAGTTTGAACAAATCAACGAAGCAAATGCAAAACAAGAGACTAAAATCTTACAAAAAAGAGCTCCATGTGATTGACACGGAAATTGGAGAACTGCTTCTCGATACTTTTCAAATACTTAAGATAGGAACAAAAACAAAACAATAAGAAACAAAGAACAATTAGCCATTCCTCTAATCTACTTACAGTCCAGATTTCCTCATCCTGCTCTTGCGCCGTTTGTGGATCCTTAAGGGATCCTCCTCCCCCTGCCGTTCGCTCTGTCGTTGTATTGTGGTACATGATCTCCTGCAGAGATTTGAGTGCGGCCAGCGACACCTCGCCATTCTTGCTCAGCGCTGCATTTTGTATGAACTCTAGGATCAAAGACCAGGCACGTTCGAAGTCCCCGAGCATTTGGAGGAGCTCTCGTTTGGTGTTGAACACGCGACAGACGCCCGACAACGTCAGGACCTGCGTCTCGGCCCATTGCTTCTGAGCGGTGTTCCTCGAATGATGTATGAGAATGTTGCCACTGGCATCCACCTTCTCATTGCTGGCCGAGCTGCTCAAGGCCCGGACGTTGTCGAGCAGGGGGAATAGCACTTGCCAGACCAGGGCCTGCCAGGTGGGCGGATTCAACAGGCTGCCGTGGGCCGAGATGGTGGAGAAGAGTGTCTGGCCGGCCGATTTACGGACAGCCGGACGCAGATCTACGCACAGCTCTCCCAATTTGGCATACAGACACATCCAGAGCTTGTCGAACTGTGGCATCTTCACGGTGCCTGGAAACTCTGGCAATATGGCCACATCCTGCAGTTGTGTGGACATCAGTTTGTCCTGATTTTGATTAAAGAAATCCGAAATATTCCACTGCGAAAATAGATGAAAATTAGATCAATTATAAAGTCAATTTAAACATATTTAAGTTTTTCAATCAGAGACCATCAGACCAATCGCAGTGAGCGAGATGTTCAGTTCCTGGGTTTGGGAACCAAATTTAGCCGCCGTGCTGATACAGAGGGGCAGACAACGCCATGGCATGACCGTCAAAAAGTCGGTGATAACCAGCTGAAGGCATTGGAAGGCGGTGCGTATCAATGGCTCGCCATGATGTTCGTTCACAGCCCCAATTATCTCAATAATGGCCGGCCAGCCAAAGGAGAGTATCTCCCCGGCCGTGTTTAGTATCTGAAGGACACAATCCAGCTGTCGTTGCCTCACATCTGCATGCAGGACCGTGGACAGCTCAGAGAGTGGACTCAGCAGCATGGTTTGCAGCTCCTACAGAAGATAGGAGACATTATTTTAAATAATATTTTTTTTGATTTTTTTCTTGTGCCAAACCATGTTCTCCTTGAGCGGCGTTTTGTGCTTGAATTGTAGAGCAGACTTCACGAGATAAGTGATGGCCTCCACACCCCACTCCCGCATGCGTATATGCCGATGCTGGCACACCTCCAGCAGGTGATTGGTTAGCGGGCGCCACAGCACATTGATTCTGGGCATGTTCACGAGGCCCGTTTCCAGTAGCTTGGCCACCGCAAACAGCGATGGCTCTCGATTTGCATAGGCCAGCTCCATGGCCTCGTGTGAGAGCTTGCACAAGGCATCGATCAGATGGTGCAGCGCCACATCGTCCAGATATTGACTCGACTCAAACAGTTGGCTCAGCATTTGTGACAGTACTGGGAGATCCGCCATCACAGCTGTTTGTATGCCCACATTCGCCTCAACGGCTGGCTTTGGCATGGCCTGAAGACTGCCACCCGTTGAGGGTTTCAGGCCCAGTATCCACACTAGATGCTGTAGCGTTTGCAGCACCATATGCCAGGATGTGCCCAGTATACCACCATTGTTGTGCGCCAGAAATAGTATGGCACGCATACACTGCAGATTCTTGTTGGTCAGCATTACGGGGGCCTGCATAACGCTGTGTGGAAGCGAGGCCGACGGCAGCGGCGTACCCACGGCCACAATCTGAGGCCGAAAGTCGTCGGGCGTACAGCTGTTGATGAACTGACTGCTCAGATCCTGGCTGCCACTCCGTGTGTGACCTTAACAATCAGAATAAAAGTTTTACTTGTGGAATGTATAAGGGATTTGTCCTACTTACATCTCACATCGCCATCTGTTTGTGTGGCATTGGCAAATATGGACATGGCATAGTGCGGCGGAAACGAGGCCCGACACATGGCCATAATGAAGGCATCGCGTGGCTGCAATTGCTCCAGCATGCCACACAGTGCCGCATAGTTCTGCATGGCCTTCAGTATGTTCTCGGTGGTGGCCTCGTCCATCGATGTCTCCACCAATGGAATGAACGCGCTGAGCAGCCCCGACCAGCTTGAATTGACCAACTGCAGGCACAGCGGCTGGTGCTCCTCCTCCGTAATAACAGCGGTATTATGGGTGGGGTGAAGTTCGGGTGTGCGCTGTATTACACCGCCAATCGAACGGGTGATGTCCAGCAGTATGGCGTGTCCCACAGAGATGCCATAGCTGTCGGGTATATTCGGGGCATCTAGCTTATCCAGCATTTCCAGGCTGCAAAAGATAAAATCCATATGAAACGGCAGTTTATAAAAATAATCATCGACTTACTATACAGCCTTAGAGACACCAGGGGCATAAGTGGCAACCAGTGGGAGATAGGCACCGCGGAACGAGAATCCGCATTGATTATTCCCAGATAGAGTGGACAGCGCATTGGTGGGCTGAGCCAGAACTCCTCCATTCTGCTGGCCATTCAGCATGACGGAGGCATTTATCAGAGAATATCGCACAAAGCTGCCCATGGCCGCAATCATATCATGAACAATGTTTGTGGCATGATTCTTCAGGTCGTATGACTTGCAGAAGAAGGCAATCAGAGAGGAGCGTGTGACCAGTTTGTGTATGACCTCCACAGCCAGAGCTCGCTGCCAGGCTGGTTTGTCTGGATCCAGAAACTTGATGATCAGCGACAGGAAGATCTCGCATTCGGTCACCAATATGGTGTGGTATTTCTGTATTAGAATTGCTACCAGCCGCAGCAGTCGCATGCTGATGGGAAAATAGGGTTTCTCTGCAGGCACTGGTGCGGTTCCGTTATTGGTAGCCGGCAGCTGGCGATGTTTGACATTCGGGGAGAAGAGTTTTATGACCAAGGCACAGACGCGCTCCTTGAGCAGCAAACGGAAGTCGTTGCTCTGCGTGGCAAACGAGAATTAATGGCTTTAATAAAATAAATATTTTATTTATTTAAGACTAACCTCGTGGAACACCGCACTAAAGTTTGTGAGGACTGCCTCAAGCAGTTCTAGGCCAAAGGTGCGTGTCATTTCGGTCATGCCGACCAGCCAATAGGGCTGCTCAGCATTCACCAGCTGTACTAGATCCTGGAATAGCAGGAATGCATCAGAGGCAAAGGTCTGCACATCTTGCCCGGCTGCGGTGCCACCGCCTTCCGTCTCCACTGGACTGTTGCTCGAGTTGCTCGGCTGCTGTTGCTGCTGTTGCAGGCTAGGCACTGAATCCTTTTCCAAGTAGACGCGCTCAAACACAAGCGACACCAGCTGACGTATGGTGGCCCCTGCCGTGTTTACAATTGTGGGGTTCTTGGTGTAGTGCAGACGAAAGCACAGCACCAAGGCCTTGGCCAGCGTGTCGCCATGGACAACTGTGTTGGTCGTCAGCAAGAGGGTCACTGTCTGCAGCACCTTCACCTCCTCAATGTTGTTCTCCATGAGGGTCCACAGAGCGTTGGTTATGTAGAGGGCACCCTTCTGATCGACCACCTGCTGGGTAATCAGACGTTGCATCATGCCCAAACAGAACTGCAGCAAAAGGGAAGATAAGATATGAGTCGAGTCGATGACATGAAAGCGTCTGCTTTAAGTGGCTTACCTTGATGATTTTCAAATCCTTAGTCTCGCATCCCTGCACCAGGGGATAGAGTATCTGGTTGACGGTGTAGTAGACGGAGTTTTGCTGGCTGCTGCCAGCAGTGCAGAGCTTCGAAATAGCCTCCTCGCATGCCTGTGGTTGTGAAAAATTAATGGCCATGTTAAATTGTCACAAAATCAATTTTATTTGTTCTTGCTATCAATTTCATAATTGCGTAGCGCACAGTGGCAGGTGCACGGACCACCCCCCACCACCACCCAGGTGTGGGGTGACACACTCACTCAAAACACACCCACACAGTTACACAGTTATGTAGCAAGTTGCCGCAATTAGAACCATGGAAATGCGACCGACCATGAAATGCGACACACGTCAGCAGAGCGGCAGGACTTACCTCTTTTATTTGAGGATACTTCTTCTTGGTTTCAAGTGAGAGCGTCTTGAAATCGGCCTGCAGCGCCTCCACAAACTTGTGCACATCTTGGCCCCCACCCCCGCCCACAAACGACATCGTTATTTGTTAGTATATTCAGCTCTTGCACAAAACGACACTCAATGCACTGCATGCATGCCGCATTTAAGTACATTAATTGAAATACACATAGACTGTTGAACAAACTTTATCCTTAGAAAACTACAAAAAGAAAGGTAACAAACACAATAAGCCGTGAAAATTCGCTTTGACAGCTGACGTACACAGTGGACAGTGTTGGTAGATGATGTCAGATGAGCCTGCTCGGCGCTGATGCCAAATCAGCTATTTTATTGCTAGTTACTAGTTTTTTAAAATATATATTCTTTCTAAAACTTTTGTAGAGCTTGAACGACTAAGATATCTGTTCGTCATAATATTCAAAAAATCGCATAGGTCAACAATAAGGACCTATGACAATAAGTATTAAGCATTTGGTAATGGACTAAATTTATTTCTAGCTCAATTAAGATATATGCTGTAAAAAATACCAGATGCCCGAAAAGTACCTATATTCATATATGGTGCAATTGAAGACTATAAGCTCGAATATCATGTAAAAAAGTTGGCTATTTTTAAACTATTTAAGCGAAATGTTTAGTTTCGCGCTTCACTGATAAGCAACTAAAGTGCTGGTAAACGATTTTTTTCAAAGCTGAGTGGAACGAACTACTGATTCATTTGCCGATTCAGTTCATGTAGAATATAATCACTAACCATACAATAAATAGACGGGAAAATTCATACATTGAAAATGTCCGCACCAAAATCAGGCATCAGCGCCCGAGCACTAACCATACAACCATACATCTTGATTTACTCAGCAATTTAAAGACAATTGTTGAAGGAATGAGTGCTAAGGGAAAAGAAGCAGAAAAATTATTTGACGCATATTATTTTTTGCATATGGCCAAAGCCAAACGAAATTTTTTCGCTGCCGGTGCGACCGGTGCGACTGCCAATCAGAATTACGAAGCCTTTTGTGCATATGACCAAATAAACACACACAAATACATATATTCGCTGCCGTAGAGCTGCCGATCAGAATTACGACAGCAGACCCGAACCCACACGATTCATATTCCCTACCGGTGCGACAGCCAATCAGAATTACGAAGCCTTTTGTGCTTATGACCAAATAAACACACACAAATATATTCGCTGCCGCAGAGCTGCCGATCAGAATTACGACAGCAGACCCGAACTCACACGATTCATATTCCCTACCGGTGCGACAGCCAATCAGAATTACGAAGCCCTTTGTGCATATGAACAAATAAACACACACAAATATATTCGCTGCCGCAGAGCTGCCGATTAGAATTACGACAGCAGACCCGAACCCACACGATTCATATTCCCTACCGGTGCGACAGCCAATCAGAATTACGAAGCCTTTTGTGCTTATGACCAAATAAACACACACAAATATATTCGCTGCCGCAGAGCTGCCGATCAGAATTACGACAGCAGACCCGAACCCGCACGGTTCATATTCCCTACCGGTGCGACAGCCAATCAGAATTATGAATTATTTTGTCTTTGGCGTATGCATTGTTGTTGTTGTTGCTTGCATGGGTGGAATTGGAGACAGGGAATGCGTGGACAATGTAAGTCAGCTTACAGAAGAAATATTTTAATGTGAATAGTTATATTTGATCCCCTCTCTTCAATGGTAATGGAAGTAGTGCAGGGCAAACAATTAAGAGTGCACTTTTGCTGAAATGACCTAAAAGCTGATTTTGCAATAGGATTTTTGTGTTTGTGGTTGTTGTTTTGGCTTCTGCTCTGCATGGGGAGAGGGAATATGGGAGATGAGTCACGAAAATTTGTAATAATTTGAATATTTCTTATATTGAATGAGATATTTCACAACCAAAGTATACCTGTTAACCAATCGACCTACATTCGGTCGTGTCCATTTGGTTCGTTGCCAAATTTCATGTATGTACATATGTATGTATACTCGTATGTACATATCTTCGCTTTCGATGTGTCAAATTCATTCCACTCTATCGCGCTGCAGTTGTCGGATCCTGTTCGTGCTCTGCTCTGCTGTGCTCCTTCACTTGAGCATTTTTCTGCGCCATTTTGACACAGAATCTGGAAAGCCCTCCCCCACACACACACACACACACACATCTGCAGTCTGCCAGAGGCAACTCACATACCCCTACCAATGTCCTGCCCCTTCAATTTTCCACACCCTGCAGTGGAGAATGCAAAATTATACGAGAAAAAGCTCAAAATATTGCGGCAGTAGGATATTTTTTAATATTCATAAGTTTATTATTTTTTGTTTATTTTTTATGTTCTATTTTTCACATGTACATACATATGTACAAATATTTAATATATTTAATTCTCTAGAAAAGTGGTTCGAGTGTGGCTTTGAGGTCGATGGGCCCTTGTACATGGCCACCATTTCCTTGACGCTGCACAGTCGCGAGCTGTGGAACAAGCACAAGTTGGCGCATCTGAAACGAATGCTGGCCGTGGCCCAGGCACGGCACATCTCACCATCGGTGCTGTGCAAGGCTTTGATCGCGCCGGCCGATCGCCAGGTGAAGGATTTCAGTGTGTACAAGCCCTACCTGATGATGTGGGCATTGGTCGATATGATTTACAACATATTGTTCAAGTCGGTGACCATGCCCAAGGAGGAGGCCTGGCCGGTTACACTATTCGATTACATACGCAAAAATGACGAGGGTATGCTCAAGTCAACTGATGGCATCCTACACATATTGACTGAGGAGCTATTGCTGTGCACTTCATTTGGCGAGTTTTGCGATGTGGCAGGTAAGTTTTTCGATGGATGCTTCTGCACTTTTGGCATTTTCTTAACCATTGTTCTTTGTAGGACTTCTTACGGTGATCGAACAGCCGGAAAGTTTCATCGGAGATCTGCTCGCCTCCCTGCCTACGACCAGTTCTAGTTAAATAAATTCGATTCGTTAATGATAACAACAAACACTGAATACAAAAGCGAAGCAACAGCTTGCGCTTACCATCTTAATATACGCTATAAAGTATCACATATATGTAACTATTTAATCAATAAAAATTATTCGTTTGCACATTTATTTAGCGGAATAAAGAAATGTAATCTACTAGTAGAGATACGACTCCAGTAGATTCTGCGAAATGGATCAACAACATCCGAAAACATCCTTTCAGCAAGCGGGCATAACAAGAAGATTGAAACATCCTTTATTATGTATTAATCATCTCTGTCACTGATTACCTCTCATCGAGTGCGGACTGCTATTTATTACCTACCGTCAGTTTCTTTTAGTCTGTTTCTTGTTTTACCTCAACGTACAGAATTTGCAAACTTTAAAGATAAACACCTCGCCTCTTCAATCGTCTGCCCATCGCATCAGCACCATAAAGACTTGCTCATGGGGGGTCCACAGTATCTAACGGCCGAGGCAAGGTGATAGAGCGAGCCATAGACGCCTCCAACTTAATCCCGCTGAACGATTACTTAGCCCCACCCACAACATATTTACATAATTAGACGATTCATTTCCCCTACCGGTGCGACAGCCAATCAGAATTATAAAGCCTTTTGTGCATATGGCCAAAGAGACACGAAATATTTTCGCTGCCGCAGAGCTGCCGATCAGAATTATGACAGCAGACACGAAGCCATACGATTCATTTCCCCTACCGGTGCGACAGCCAATCAGAATTATGAAGCCTTTGCATATGACCATGTGATTTTGGTGCGGACATTTTTAATGTATGAATTGTCCCGTCTATATATTGTATGGTTAGTGGTCCTAGTTAGCTAGTAATATTAAACAGAATATCAAAATCGTTGAATATGATTTTCGTCGGTATTTTTACGATATAATTTTAAAATGAGACCGTTCTCTTCGGTATATTTCTGATTGTCGGATGGTATATAGTTTATCAATAATGCGGTCACACTGGTTTAATGCGAATTTGTGATCACAACAAAAAAAAAAAAAAACAATCTTCTTAATAAAACTTATACTATGACCGAGAATACTTCAACCAACAGTCCCGAACAGGAGGTACCCTCTATTGTGAAGTGTGGTTCTCCAGCAATAGCGACCGTTCCTCAAGCCGCATCTTCCCTGGTGTCCACATCGCATCAAAAGAAGAATGTTTCATTAAAATCAAACATGATAGCGAAGCAAAAGTCGGCAGCAGTTGTGCAGTCCCTCCCATCGCGTGCGGCATCCTCCTCCACATCGGCATCCGCTCAGAACCGTCTGAATGACGGCAAGACGATGCATAGTACTTTTTCACTGGAAGCTGATGATACCACCGGTGTGTGTAGCATGTTTTCTTAATTGAAATCCGCCTCAATGTACTAATAAATATTCAATTGAATTTGCCATTATTTAGGTCTTTGGCTGTGTCTGGAATGCGACGTTTGCTTTACATCATATCAGGACGTCAGACTCCATCTCACCGGAACACACAAGGAGGTATTTGACCCGGCGCTCTGCGAGCATTGTGGCTGGCGATCAGGCAACGATCGCGATAAGCATTTCCACATGTACGCGAATCACCAGATCAATTCGCCGCTCTACACATTCGCCGAGTGCCACGTCTGCAATCAGAAATATTCGAGCCAAGACGAGTTGGAAGCTCACATGAAAAATTGCCTTAATCTTCAAATTGTGAAGAGTGAGGAGGATCCAGAGGACGGCAGCATTACCTTCCACATAATACAGGGGACAGATGCTGATGAAAGAGACAATATGCCAACGCAGCAGTCATTCACGCCAAGGAAGCTGGTGCAAGGGCACCGCGAGAATAGCCACCTTCAACGAGCCGATGGGCGAAGTGGAGCAGCCCCACATTGTAGTACCCGGCAAGGAGCTGCCCGCAGCCGAGCATCCTCTTTGCCTCCATCTCCCGAGTACATTGAGGAAAATGTGTGGACAGTAACAAATGTTAGTGAGATTTTAAAAGAAAGCGGTGACGATGGCAGATTGTTGCGGTCACGAAGTCATAAAAAGAATCTAACGCGACCACAGAGAACAAAATTGTGTAAAATGATAGTAGACTACTTCATATCAAAGAAAATAAATATGACGCTTCAGCTGAGCTACGCCTTGGAGCGAGATGTGGTGAGACTCTTTCCCGGCGAGAAATTGGATGACTGGCGGGGAAACGGAAGATCTTCTGGCACATTGTATAACAGCTTTCGATACCGCCGACGGGCTATACAAACGGCAGAGCTTAAAGAAATCCAGAAGAAGTCGGCGCTAGAAGAAGGCAAGAAAACTCTTTAAAGAACACCGCGTATTTTTTAGGAGTCGAAGATGGAAATACACGGTAAGATTTTTACATTCTCAGTCTACTTTTTTAGAAGCTAATCTTGTATCTTTATCTAACACTAGCTGACCCGGCGAACTTTGTTCCGACGTCATTTGGAAACAACTATTGTATTTTCGAGTATTTGCAAGAAAGTGGCGCGGTTCTTGTGTTTCGCCACAAAGCAATGAATACAATGGCTCATGTGGCGGAGTCAACACTGGCAATTTCACTTTACCATTAAGGCAGCATAATCCAGGCGTTTCTCCGGAAAACTTTAATGCACCACAATACTCGCAAACAACGTCCATTTGCCCAATGCAAACGCTAGGATGCAAGCTGTAATCATTGCTGCAATCGTATCGAAACGCTGCTCGATTCAAATCAGCTAAATATCTTGTTCTGCGTCGCAAATTATCTATTTGTTGCCTTCTGTTGTTCGCTCGACGATTCTGCATTGCCAACCGAGCTGTTTCACGGGCTGCTTCTCTTTGCTCTCGTGATTGAGAAGCACGAAGTCGAGCCATACTATCGCGGCGCTGTTCATGTGCAATTTCTTCAGTCCTTTCATTTGCAGTATTTTTTATTCTTGCATTACGGCTTTGTCGGGAAGGATTCGATCGTCTTGGTCGCGGCATTATTAATTAAACTTCACTTCAATTACGGCCTTGTCGGGAAAGATTCGATCGTCTTGGTCGCGGCATTGTTAATTAAACTTCACTTCACTTCAATCCACTTGTTAATTATTTATTTAATAGAAATAGTTTTAATATTGATTTCTTACAAATATCAAATTATCATCCATACGTCATTACATAGCTGTCATTTTACGTCAATTACATAGCTGTCATTTGCGTTTTGTTATTCCAAGTCTGATTCTTTTTTGTTATACCACGTTTTATAGTGACTGACGTTTCATGTCAAGTCACACGGGAACGCTGTCAAACGGGATAAAAAGTATCCTATGTCCGTCTCCTGGCTCTAAGCTACCTCCCTACCAATTTTCAGCCAAATCTGTTCTGCCGTTCTTGAGTTATAAGTGGTGTAACTAACACGACTTTATTTTATATATATAGATAACATATATAACACAGAGTTTTTTGCTTAGACTGCTTTAGACCCCAGGTACTGTCAGTTGATCGAAACGGTTGACGGTTGAAGCTGACAAAAATAGAAATAATTTCAAGGCATAGTTTTATAAAGTATCACGTGCCTAAAAAGACTTACGTGGCACGAAATTAAATGTATGGTATTAAAGTGCCGCCTTCTGATCGACAAGAACCGGAGAAGCAACGTCGCAGAAAGCCTCAAGAAGCCTCAGGAATTTGACTTCTAGGACTTCTGACACTCTAGGAGGCAAGTGAGAAATGAAAAAAAAAAAGTCCCTGAGGTTCCAAATTTATTTGATCATTGCATTTGAATCACACACGTTCACTTTACCCGGAATACAGAGAGAAGTTTTCCCCTCAAAATGGATACTCTTAACATCAAAAGGATACGGTTATTTATGGCTTTAAATGCCGTCATTCTCATTACCTTTATATACGCCTCTCTCACGGCGAAAGATATACTTCCCAGAAAACTTGTGAATTCCGGTAGATCCCTGGCGGTGCGCCATAGAATCGAGGAAAATGTTAATAATTCTAGTGAGTCAGGCGACTTTTTATTATAATGATATAAATATATGATTTTCAGGCAAAATCAACAACAGGAGCAGCAGTGTAAATCATGGCAGCACCATGGGAAATTATCAACACACTGGTAAGCAAATTCCGAAGAAGTCTTGTTCAACATTCCACTAACCTTAAATCCTTCTACAGAAAGGATCAGTAAAGCGGAGAATAAAAAAAATAGTTCACCGCATAGCAATATTGAAGACTTTTCATGCTTTTCGGCTTATTCAAACCACCTGTCACAGATCGTAGATAAAAAGAAAACAATGCAAGCCCAACTAACTAGTAAATCTATACGTCAATCCGTACCCATTGTAAGCACCATTAATGGCAGTAGAAGCATAACAACATCAAGGGGTCCGCCCCCATTTCATGAAGTTGCTCGAGAGCTTACAAAGAATCTTTATGAACCAGGCCACCTAAACGAAGAGATTGATATGAATAGGATATGTATGCACAGCGGAGTATTGGTAAAGCTGCTCATTCTTATCACCTCAGCGCAGTCCCACTTTATGGCGAGAATGTCCATCAGACAGACCTGGATGCACTATGGTAGCAGGCGTGATGTCGGCATGGCCTTTGTCCTCGGACGCACCACGAATGCGACCTTGAACGAGTCTCTCAATCAGGAGAACTATATTTATAGAGATATGATACGTGGAAACTTCATAGACTCGTACTTCAATCTAACTCTGAAAACGATATCGATGCTTGAATGGGCAGATATACACTGTCGTCGAGTGAAATTCATTCTTAAGACAGATGACGACATGTTCATCAATGTTCCAAAACTACTCGATTTCATACACGCTCGGTACAAGAACAAGCGAACTATCTACGGCCGATCGGTAAAGAGTTGGAAACCCGAACGAAATAGAAACTCCAAGTATTTTGTATCTCACAAACAATATGGGGCCACCGTTTATCCACCATTTACCACCGGACCCGCCTACCTCCTCACTGGAGACGTTGTCCATGAGTTATACGTACAAGCGCTCAGAATGTATTATATGCAACTGGAGGATGTCTTCATAACGGGAATTGTGGCCAAGAGGTTGAACATTAAAAGGGTATTGGTTAATGAATTTCGCAACAGCCGATTACCGCTCAATCCGTGCAAAATACGCAACGTGATCAGCGTTCACATGATTAAGCCAAACGAACAATACATTATTTGGAAGAACTTTTTCGACTCTAATATAAAGTGTAGACATATATAATTAGAACTACTTTGTATCTTATGTGTATCTTAGGTGCTGAGAATATTTATGTAAAATATAAAATAAATTTGAACAATAGCAATGATCCAACGTTTATAATTAAGAATAGACAAGAGGTAATTGACCTAACATTAATGTCTCACAAACTGTCAGACATAGTAAAGAACTGGAAAGTTCTGGGGGACCATTCCTTTTCGGACCACAGGTACATCGAGACCACGCTATCTCCCGGGAGCCCAAAACCCACTGTCTTTGTTAACCCTAGGAAAGCCAACTGGGAAAAATATGTCACAGAAATGGAGGGACTACTTCCCTCCAAGACACCAACCTGCCTGAACACAGAGCACGACCTAAATCATCTAGTGGACAGGTTCACTAAAGCATGCAACACGGCTTTCACGGCAGCATGCCCATTAAACCAACACAAGGGGAAAAAGAAACCCCCTTGGTGGTCAAAACAAATAGATACCCTACGGAAAAGCTGCAGGTCCCTCTTCAACAGGTCCAAAAGCGCTAACGAGGAAGATTACAAAAATAGTCTGGCCGTACACAAGAAAGAAATTAGACAGGCAAAAAGAGCCTCGTGGCAAAAATTTTGTTCTGAAATCGAGGTAACGTCGGAAGTTGCAAGACTGCGCAAGATCCTTTCCAAAACGGTGATTGTGATGGTACGTGGACTAACTCCAGTGAGGAGTCCCTACACATTCTACTCGACACTCATTTTCCAGGGTGCTTCATCAATGGACCGACTCACTTCCC
Organism: Drosophila affinis; assembly: GCA_037356375.1. Lineage (NCBI taxonomy): Eukaryota > Metazoa > Arthropoda > Insecta > Diptera > Drosophilidae > Drosophila > Drosophila affinis. Next base: position 39,157,124 of record CM074800.1, read on the forward strand.
TAGTGAGGGTTCGATCACCTCAATGGAGCATATTTTCTCAAAACGGAACATAAACTGGGCAATAAACTGTTTCGATCCGTTCAAATCTCCTGGTCCGGACCAGATAATTCCGGCCCAATCACAAAAAGCCGGAGACACGGCCATCAACTGGCTGCCATATATGTTTAAGAAGATACTGGCAGTGGGGAGAGTACCATACGCTTAGCTTAAGGGAAAAATAGTCTTCATCCCTAAAGCAGGTAAAGCCTCGGACTCGCTGTAAAGTCGTGGCATACGCGGACGACGTGTCAATTATCTTCTCGGGAAAATACCCTCAAACACTCTGCGACTTAATGACCGCAAAGCTCGCGAGACTGTCAAGATGGACAGAATCGCGAGGTCTTGGAATTAATCCCTCAAAGACAGAACTTGTGCTATTCACCAATGGAACCCAAGTATAGTCCAATGGATATACCAAGCCATAGTTAGACCGATAATACTTTAGGGAGTTACAGTGTGGTGGCCGGCCTTATCAAATAGGACGATCACCAGACAACTTGACAAAGTTCAGCGAACAGCCGCCCTTTGCATCAGCGGAGCTCTTCGCACCACTCCAAATGATGCGCTTGATGCCATTCTATGCCCCCAAAGCCTTGCCCTTGCTGGAAAAGAAAGGGCACAGATGGCAGCAATACGTCTGAGAGACTCCGACCAATGGGCACCTAAGCTCACAGGTCACTCCTCAATATTAAACAGCACTTCCATCCCCACTAAAACGGACTACTGTGTCCCAAGGGAATACACAGACACCCCTTTCGATGCAATTATCCCCCACAGAGACAAGTGGAGTGGGGGACCCCCAGGCCCAGAAGGGGCCCAAATCATCTTCATAGGTCAAAGCTTAACAACAGGGTCGGAGGAGGAATATACTCCGAACAGCTAAATATTAGGCACGCCTTTAGGCTCCCTGATCACTGCAGCGTCTTCCAAGCGGAGGTCATTGCAATCAAGGAAGCCCTAAACTGCCTTCAGGAAACTACCGCCATGGTAACCCGTATTAATATCTATAGTGATAGCCAAGCTGCAATCAAATCGCTTAATGCGATCTTCCCATACTCGGCCACTGTTGCAGATTGCCGCAAATCTCTTCACGAGATGGCTCAGCAATTTGTTATCAGCCTTATATGGGTCCCGGGTCACCGGGACGTCGAAGGCAACTGTATTGCAGACGAGCTGGTCAGACTTGGCACTACAATCTCCCTTCTCCAAGACAAGGAGGATACTCGTATGCCGTTGGCCACATGTAGGCTCATAATAAAGGAGCAATATAAGCAACTAATAGACAACAAGTGGCAATCAGTACCACGTTGTCGAATAACTAGGCAAACATGGCCGACCATAGACAGGAAGCGCACCTCTGAGCTATGCAAGCTCGGCAAACGAAGGTACAGCGCAGTCATACGCTTTCTAACGGGACACTGGCTAATAGGTACCCACGCTAATAGACTGGGCGCCCCATACAATGATTTTTGCCGTAGCTGCAGAGACGAGGAGGAGGAGGAAACGGTGGAACATTTGTTCTGCTCTTGCCCGGCTCTCAGCAGGAGAAGGCTACAGCACTTGGGCTCGCCCTTCATATCAGACATTTCGGTAATGTCCACCATATGTCCCAGAAAGATAGCTAACTTAATAAGAGCTGCAGGCTGGGACAATTGTTGACCTTAGGTCTCACAATGCGAGAAGGGGTAGATTCAACGGGCCGGAAACGGAGTCTGGCAGCCGCTGTAACCTAACCTAACCTAAAATAGCTTTTGTTCAAATGAACTGACCAATATTTGTTTTAAAAAACTTTGTCCATAAAATCGACTGAACTCAATCTCAAAGCAGAGGTACCACCAATGGAAAAAATAGTTTAAACCACATCTTGAGCAACTGAATATTGAGAATTTTTCATTCAAGTACATATTAGTTTCAAATTAAAATGAATTTTATTTCAAAATAAATAGCCTGTAAGTTTACTAGAAAGTCATTCGATCGATCCCGCTCCAGGTGCTGTCCTACAATACCCGTAACAGTATTTTAAGGTCGAGGCTCGTGTGCCTTGATAAAAAGTTCAGACTGCTTTATGTATTAAAAAATCAAATTTGTTTGGAATCAATCAGGATTATTTAGCTAAACTTAATTTCTCATTGCAGTTGCAGTTGAACAACTTTATCTTCTCCAGTAAAAAAATACTTAAAATACACCGGAATAAAAGAGTAAAATCCGCATCACAAACACCAAAATGACGAGATTCTGTATAGTTTTAGGTGCTGCTATTATCATTACCTTCATCTACGCCATTGTAAGCAGCGTACAAACATCAATTGCTGCGCTATTATTACCTGATCCTCCTGTACTTACAATGAAACTTTATGAACCAGGCCACCTGAACGAAGAGATTGATAAACAGATGATATGTACAGACAGGGGGGTATCCCTAAGGCTGCTCATTCTTATCACCTCAGCACTGTCCCACTTTACGGCGAGAATGTCCATCAGACAGACCTGGATGCACTATGGAAGCAGGCGAGATGTCGGCATGGCCTTTGTCCTCGGACGCACTACAAATGTAAACTTGAACAAGGCTCTCAGTCAGGAGAATTATATCTATGGCGATATGATACGTGGCCACTTCATAGACTCTTACACCAATCTCACTCTGAAGTCGATCTCGATGCTTGAATGGGCATATGTACACTGTACCCATGTCAAGTACATCCTTAAGACCGATGACGACACGTTCATCAATGTCCCCAAACTGCTTCACTTCATCGACGGGAAAAAGGATAATCGTACGATCTATGGTCACTTGGAAGAGAAGCGGATTCCCGAGCGACATAGTGAGTCGAAGGATCAACAACATGGGGCCATTAAGTACACAACGTATGCCACCGGACCTGCCTACCTCCTCACCGGAGACTTAGTACATGACCTATACGTGAAATCGCTCAGAACGTACTACCATCAACTGGAGGATGTCTTCATCACGGGAATTGTGGCCAAGAGGTTGAAGATTAAGAGGATGGAGGCAAATGATTTTCGCATCGCTCGCACCTCGCTCAATCCGTGCTACATCCGCAACGTGATCAGTGTACCCAAAATCGAGGAACACCAACAATTTTATCTTTGGAGGAAGTTGCTGGATCCTAATTTCAAGTGTAAAACAATTTGGCGAGAAAACTTCGGCGCTTAAGAACAGTTACCTCCATAAGTGTACACATTTACAATGTCCATATTTTCAAGATAAGGACTTAGCTATATAGGGTATACAAATGTCCATATTCCATTAATGTAGTTTGTATGTAGCAAATGTGTAGTTACCGTGTAAAAATTACATTTTTGCTTAATCCTTATTTTATAAGCAATTAAAGAAAAAGAATTCATTAAAATTAAAATCTAACCAAATGATTCATCAACCTAATAAAATAATATGTTTCTTGTTAAGGTACTAGATAGCTTATAGTATTACACCGAAAATCAAAACCAATTTCGATCGTGGATTGAGAACGATTAACCCCTTATCGACCAGTGGGTATTTAAATAAACGCACTAATATTGGCGTGAAATTTGAAGAAACATAGCGCAGTTCAGGTGAGAAATATCGTGGACATTTGTAAGTAAGGGGAAATATGTACTATTTATCACCGTTTAACTCAAGTTGAAATAGAGGTTTTTTAATGGTGGCAGAAATGGGATAAGGTGAACTCAGTTCGTTCCAGTGAACGTTCATGAACGCTCAATAACCATACCATCGATATATGTATTTAACATCCCTAGTTTTGACTCGAAAATCGAACGAATCGGTTGTGGGTTGGTTTGTGGGAGTAAATAGCACCCCCTCCCTCCCCAAAAAAGCGGAAAATTGGTTTCACCCGTTGGTGGTGTAGAATTTGTGCAAAGCCTCAAAAGTGTCATAAAACTGCAGCAAAAAAGTTCGTAACGTGAATATAAATAAATCAAAGGCTGCGGCAGGTCATTAAAAAAAAGCAGTCTGGGGCTTACCCATTAGGCTGGGTAAAACCGTAATGAATATATTTTATTTTTAAAACATGCTCGGCATGACTAATGGAACGCGTTGTTGCTATAATAAAAGTTAAAGCCGCGAGAAAATACTCAAAAGAAGATAACTCAGAAAACCCCTCAAGGCTCGGTGAGCAGGCAGGCAGCAATGGACAAGCGCACGCACACACAAAACTCTTTAGTTTAGTGGTGGCACCTAAAAAACAACTGAAGGAGCAGCAGCAGCATCAGCGGCCTTAACCACAATTCATCATCGCTAATTGTCAACAAAAGCAAATTTATTAACGTTAAATAAACACTAAAAATAAACAGCCCAGGCAGACATAACGTCAGGCAAGCAAGTAATTATGCCTGACCCTGGTCCAACAATAGACGCAACAGCAAGAGCCACAGCCACAAACACAGCCCCATCTTCGTCTTCAATTCCAGCGCCACACTTGCTGGCGGGAGCGTAGTAAGCCTAAGCCCCCACCCCAGCCAGAGCCGGGCCAGAAGCTGAATAAAATAACCCAATATCTGGGAGGTAAGTCATATAGCGACGGCCCAGCCAGACGACGCAATGTGCGATGACGGTGCGGTGCGTTGGTTGCTTGGTTTGTTTCATTCATTGTTGTTTTATTAACATAACACATTTGTTTGGTTGGGCAACGGAGCAAGCTCCGCCACCGATTGAAACGGAGAAGAGAGAGAGAGAGAGAGAGATTTCCTCATTGGACTGTCCCACACACACACACACATTGCACCTTGAGGCCCAGGCAGCAACTGTTTAGAGCAATGTTTCATTAACACGTTAGTTTTTGCCTGGAGTGGATTGGATATATTATATTGTATGTTCCTAGTACCGCTTTGATGCCACCTTGATTGATAGCCCAGGCAGGCAGGCAGGCATCTCCGAAGATAGTTTTGAGGCCGCCCCGAAAAACCCGTTTTTCTGCTGAACCTGCGATTATCTGCGGTTCATTGTACTTATTAGCAGTCGTCGAAGACACGGGACGGGGCCACGAAAATCCCAGATGGAGAGACTGATGGAGACTGGAATTGGTTATACTAGTGTATGTCGGACCACAGCGCTTCCGTTCCCCCCGCTCGCTGGCTGCTGCTGCTGGCCGCTCATTCAAATTACAAACGTTCCGTGTTCCTTCATACCGGAGCAGCCATATTTCACGGTACTTTCAGTAATTTCGCACACAATTACGAATTGCTTGAAGTGATTAAACGCTGACGAAACATGTGAAGTGTAGCAATTCTGGAGGGGTCTTTAGACTGCATTGCGTCCGTCCGCGCCAAAAAAAAACAAAAAAAAAGGGGGAAGTGGAAGTCTGATAAGGGACCAGACCAGTGGCGGGGCGATAAGCTTAATGATTTTGTGTACTAAAAGTACTCGAAATCGTACTGGTAGCAAAGGGCTTAAGCATGGACTAAATGCAAGCGACTTGGTGAATCATCATACCATCTTAGATAAGCCGAGAGGCACTTTCACTCTCGCTCTCGCTCTGGCTCACTGATGCTGCCACATGCTAATCACAGACAGCGCCTGGAACAACAATAGAATAATCTCACGTCACGTCACGCTGCGGTTTCCAATATAGTAAATCTGTTTATTAGCATTGTCATTGTGTGTGTGGTGTGCGTCTTTCACTGGTCTCCACTCTCTGGTCCCTGGTCTGTGATAAGCAGCACACATGGTGACTTGAAACGATATCATCGCTGTAGAGTTAGACACACAAAAAAAATTCCATTATTATGTATACTAGTATGCGGTTCTTTCCGCTTCCTAATACAGACTTTCCCTTTCCCAACAGACCCAACAGAACAAAACTAATCAATGAGTGGGGCGTAGCTGATTGTCAGACTCGCCGTTTATTAAATGGTTAAATATTTGCTTTATTGTTGTTGCAATTAAAACGCTGCTATCATCAAATGTAAGCTTATCTGTCATTCATTTTAGCAAGTAAAGTATAAAATATTTCGTTGTGATCGGAGGCGCACAAGTACAAATATTTTTAATTGATTACTTATCGTCTTTCGGGGTTTTGGGTATTTTCCGCAACAAAAAAAACGTTAAACTTTCATGGACACTTGATGGCTCTAAAGCATCTAAAAAAACGATTACCCTATCTTAACTCATTCTGAAGGGGGGCCGTAAAGTAATTTATGTGTGATTTCCGATTTCATATTATTAATGTTTAAATAATATTTATATTATTCCGATATAGTACATACATACAAACGTATAACTTTAATTTCCAGTTAAATACTTCATAGATTAGATAGGCTAGAAAATCTCTGCAAATTGCTACCGTATCTATATACCATTCAAAAAACATGTAGGATAGTAAAAGGCCACAATCAATGTGACGCATTGGGAATTTCATTCTGTCTGTCACTGTAGAATTGTCAGCGGGCAAATCGATAGTTCCCTAGAAAAGTTTTGAGTGGCTCTTCAGACGGTTTAATTGATTTCTATAACGGGTGTAAAAGAGGAGCCTACCGTTCCCGTCCCAAGTAGTTCGAGTATATTTATGAGCACCCGTAAAAAGTGTCTCTATAATAAGTCGGAAGACCGTCCGCCGTAACTGCTTATTAATATTACAGAACTTCTATGCACGTGTATACATATGGAAGGAATACATAGGAATAGGTCTAAACGGAGGCAATCTTATCAACCGTTTTCGTGCCAAGGCAAAGACAAGTCAAGTGGTAGGGCCACCACTCTCTGACTGCTGGTCAAGAGTACAGACTCTGTCTTTCTCCTCGTGTTCCAATCTTCGGCTCGCCCACGGCGAATCGGGTCAAGAATACTGTTGACTTGTGTGTGTGTGTATGTGTGTGTGTGTTTGTGAGCCGCATGCTAAGTGGGAGACACAGAACCAAAAACAGACAGAGCCCAAAGCGATGTCGTGACAATTCTGGATGCTGCGTGTTCGAAGCACTTGCGGAATTCATTAGCTCGCAATGTGCTTCCCCATTCGTCATACAAATCTGGGACTGCCAACTGGCGTGTGTTTTGCATTATAAGATCGCTTAACTCCACTTCAGTTTAAATGTCTTAGGAATGCAAAAAATTAGTTGTTGCTTTAGTAGTTTACTCATTACTACAAAAATGCTACTACTTGTACAGATATCGTCAAAAAGAGGGTGCAATAATGTTTATCATCAACCTACATACTAGCTCTAAATATTTGCATTATTTCGCTCAGACAACAGACAGTTGAACAATAATAAACGAACGTTTTTGGCCAAACTCGACTTTAACATACCTTTGATATACTACCAGGCAAATGAAATATCTAAAACAGAACACCAAGTTCCGATTAACGTTAAACTTAAAATCCACACATTCCAAAAGTACAGTGTCCATTCGTAAAAAATAAATGGCGTTTCTTTCGCCTTGTTACATTTATCTAGAGAGAAGGAGAGAGCGACTAGAAAATAAATATACCTTTCATGATCGAGACGAGTGCCGGGTATCCGGCCGGGCGGTATAGGTACCGTACACTTAACGAATCAGCGGAATCAGTTGTTTACTTAAGTTTGTTTTGTTCTCATTGCAGTCGCACCGCACACGTCGCGACGCTTGGACCCGCCCAAGCGCCAAGCGGATCGTTTTCGTAACCTGAATATATACAGTTATTACACCGAACAAAAGAAGTAAAAGGAAGTAGAAGGAGATTCAGTACGCACCATGGTGGCCGTGGGGAATCTACACAATACGCGCATGCTGCGCTTCCTCTTAGTCCTAGTGGTCGTCATCCTCACCATCTTCATCTATGCCTCGTACTCGACGACGGCGACGTTGACACCAACTCATGTGCGGCCAGCGGCGTCGCCGCCACAGCAGCTTGTGGGCGGAATTCCGATGCAAATAATAACCGGGAACAACACGGGGGAGTTTGGCCTGTCCACGGGCGAGACTGTGCCCAAGGTCCAAAGCAGGCTGCAGCCACAGCAGCAGCAGCAGCAGCAGCAGCTGCAGGCTGACACTCACAGACGGCACCCTCCACAGCATCGGCTGCCCACGATCGATGAGGATGCCCTGCTTGATGGAGGATCTGCTGGTGCCAGTCCCAACCAGGTTGGTGCTGACCAAACACCCAATGCCATTGCCGAAGAGATGCTCGAGGAGCAGCAGTATGGCCAAAGTGTTGATGGTATCACCGGTGAGTATTGTCGGCCTGTTCCACTGCTAATTATGCTAATGATCTAATCTTTCATTTCATCAGGCAACATCAGCAGCAACAATAATAACAATATTAACAACAGCAACAGCACCAGCGAGGCGTTGGTTGTCAAACAACCAGCCAATGGCCCTGGATCCCCCGCCCAGTCGCAACAGTCGCCCAGTCAGCAGCAGCAGCAGCAGGCACAATCCGACGCAGAGGTTCTCATACCCACTTCTAATTTGCAAAAGTTCATTGAGAATGCCGATAAGATATTGAAGAACATCACATCGAACAGCAGCAGCGGCACCGGCAGCGGCAGTGGAGTTGCAGCAGCAGCAAACGGAAATGACCAACACATAGGTAAGGCTCCATGACAGTTTGGGCTCGATTGAGTTTGGGCTTCATATTTAAACACCCAATACTTACGAGTATGCCACAGGCAATGATGACGTAGAAACGACTTGGCAATGAGGAACGTCTGCGCTTAGTCAACTAAATGTCTGTGTAGTCTGTTTAGTCCCAAGTTTATGAGCACGTATCGTGTTTCCCACCCGACAATGGCAATTTAAACAATGCAAATGTTTGTCGTTCGTTATCTGATACGTCAGTTGTCGTATGGTGAGGGACTAATTAGAATAGAACTCCTACCCCTTCTTCTTTTAATGACAATGCATTTCTCTCTCAACTGCTCAACTTTCCATCTTTGCACAGATAAGGCCAACCAACCACCGGAGGAGATACAAATCAATTTGCTAGATGGCAAGAATGAAGGCTTTGAGGGATACTCGGCTGATACTGACAAACAGAAGCCGGTTGAGGATGTCAAGGCCAACCCTTCTAAGGCGATGAAAAATGCCAACAAACCCAATACGGAACCAAGACGACCACCTGTCCCAATAATACGCACCACCAAGGGTAGGAGCAGCATCAAGGAGCCATCTGCCCCGGTGGATCCCTCCAAAGGCGTGGCTACAGAGAAGCTCTATGAGTCCGGACACAACGACGAGGAGATCGATGCCGATCAGATTTGTCCACACGCGGGAGAAAACATTAAGCTGCTTGTACTGATCAGCTCAGCACAGTCGCACGAGCCGGCAAGAATGTCCATAAGACAGACTTGGATGCACTATGGGAGCAGGCGGGATGTAAGCATGGCCTTTGTCCTCGGCCGCGGCACCAATGAGACGCTTAACAATGCTCTCACCAAGGAGAACTACATTTATGGCGATATGATACGCGGCAACTTTATAGACTCGTACAATAATCTAACTCTGAAGACGATCTCCTCGTTGGAATGGGCTGACCAGCACTGCCCACGTGCCAAATACATTCTCAAAACAGACGACGACATGTTCATCAATGTGCCCAAGCTGCTGGCCTTCTTGGACAAGCACCAGGACAAACGAACCATCTACGGCCGGCTGGCCAAGAAGTGGAAGCCCATTCGTAATAAGAAATCAAAGTATTATGTATCGGTCGATCAGTTCGCCGCGGGAGTGTTTCCCTCGTTCACCACCGGACCCGCCTACGTCCTCACCGGGGACATTGTGCACGAGCTGTATGTGCGCTCCCTGAAGACAGTCTATCTGAAGCTAGAGGATGTCTTCACCACGGGCATTGTGGCCAAGAGCTTAGACATTAAGCGGGTGCAGGTGAATGAGTTCGTCAATCGCCGCATCTCGTTCAACCCGTGCAACATACGCAACGCAATCAGCGTGCACATGATCAAGTCGAACGAACAATTCGATCTGTGGAAGAAGCTGCTGGATCAGACAACCAAGTGTAAATAGTATTTTAAGTTTAGATTGTGAAGGGGGCAGGTAGTAAGCAGATAAGCAGAACGGAAGTGAGAAGAGTGAAGAATCTATGTAATATGATAGAGAATGAATGTAGCAAAACGCAGCTATAGGATTATTAGCATTATGTCTAGTTTCTAAGTCCTAGGAATATCACAAATTTTGTCATCGATCAATGGTATCTTCATCTGCATATAGAGTACTCCTATATGCATACGAATCGAGAGCGAAGAGAGTACATTTTAAAGGTTTAGTAGTTTAATTTTAGCATTATGAATGCCATTATTTAAATGATAATTACTGAGCGATAACTGTGGTTATATCTTAACACTAAATACATGTATGTATATCAACAGAAATCTCAATTTGTCTTATAATTTCATCATCGACTGTCAGCAAAGTGCTATTGTGCTTTCGGAGCTATTATCAGGCATTATTAACTGTCAAGTCACGTGGCTTGTGTTTCCGTTTCTTCAAGTGATTTCAGGTATAAAAAACTTATCTGGAACAAATATCAACGCTTTCAGGTAGAGCCACACACAAATTGAAAAAAACCAAATATTTTTATGTTCATATAAATGTTTTAGTATTTAAACAATATTTTGATACACTTTGCAAATACTTATACGGCCTTAGGCCGTATAGCGGACTAGCTCCGCCTTTATTGATTATCTGTAGTTGTAAATAATTCCACGGAGTAAGGTTCTCTGAACAATGGGTCTATTAGTTTTTCTTTGGATCTTCTTACCATTTTATTGTGTCTGAAAATTTTTGGATATTACAATCCAAAAAGGGAGAAGGAAAAGTTCATAGATTTTAAAAGATAGTCAAGTTTATTAAATGTTTATGACGTTATGGGTAAGTACATTTTACCATCGGGATAAGGTAATAAATCTTAACCTTGCAGATCTTGCAGATTGGTGTAAATGGATTTCTGTAGATAATTTTTAAAATTTGCATTTCTACAAGGAAAAGGTGTCCACCATTTATTGTGGAGTTCCCCTACCTCTTAACTGGTGACATACTGCACGAGTTTTTGTGGCTACAGGACATTGTCGGGACGGGTGCCATTTCGGAAAGTTTGACCATTAAGCGTGAAGACTGCCTTTCCTTGCAAATCAGGTCCTCTCATAAAATCCGTGCTTCTTATGATAAACCCCTCCAAAAAATGCGATATTTCAAATAACTACCAAATGCTGACATTTAATACAACAAGACGTGCTTTTTTATCGTTTTTCGTTTCTTATAAAATATATACTATTGGTATAATTGATAATTGATATACAATAAAAAGCGGTGTATATATTTTTTAAGTGACTAATTGATCTGCGTACTCTGGTTTATATTTCATGCTTAAAACTTTTAGTTTTGTTCTAATTTTCGTCGATCGCCAGTCTAACATCTATCTTTCCTGCACGTACGCGACCGGTTAGGTAATACGTGCCGCGCTTCATGTTGCAGCGCCCCTTGGTTTGACGACACTTTGGCCACTTGATGGTGCAGCCATTCAACGTCAACGTAGTAATTTATAACACTATTCAACAGGCAAAGTATAGCCCCCGGCATCAGACTCATTGTTTATAACACTATTCAACAGGCAAAGTATAGCCGCCGGCATCAGACTCATTGTTTATAACACTATTCAACAGGCAAAGTATAGCACCCGGCTTCAGACTCACTGTTTAAAAAATTAGATTATTTTTTATATTTTGTTAGGTATTTTGGTTTTAATTTTTAAACAATAATTGTTTCAGAGGTAAACTACACTTTGTTGCAGGCTATCATTAGGCTATCTAATGTAAAATGCATAATTTTTTCGATCTATTTGATCGACACTTTGACATGAAAAACTCTGCAATACATTTTTTTCGTTTTATATTTTATTCGTATTGGCACGTTAATTAGGAGTCGTTTAAGATATCATTTATTGAAATCGATGCCCATTAAGATGAGCGAAATATTCATTATTTACTTATCGATATCGATATCAGTTATGAACCGGCGTTCCTGTCTTTGTTCAAATTATCGTTGTTGTTATCGTTCATCGCGTGCCTCTTGGGATTGGGATTCACCCAATTGCGACAATTTCGTTATCTTGTTGGATTCGTTCGCTTTTTCTTTATGCTCTTATTTGCATGGTTGGGTCACCTTGCGTCTGGTAGGCATTGTTCACTGTAATACAAACATTCAAATTATGTCTTTTGCATCATTTATAAAAAGGGAGTGATATTCGACTAAGCTGCAGCCGACTAACATTCAATGTTAAGCCTAATATGTATTGTTTACCGAGCACTGGCTGCTGTGATTTTCGACTCGATCCTAAATATGTATATATTTTGCTATTACATACTAGTGATATCAGCATTGAACTTTCAATTGTCCAGGAAATTTCTTCAAAAAACATAAAGCAAAATGTAGCTGGTGCCTCTTTTCAGGCGATTTCGTAATATTATCCAATATTTACTCGTTAGGAAATCGAAATAGCATCGAAAATGTTCATATCCAATCCGATTTCACGCTTTTTATAATCCGTAAATAGTATGTAAGGCGATATGTTAAACCATTAAACGAAGAATTGCATAGTCTATTGATATAGTTTTTCACATTCAATTGGTAAACAGTGCACTAGCTATAATAGCTTCATATAGTGATCTCCGCTCATGTGTTTGATCACTTTTTATAGAAAGGAGCATGATCCCTGAAGAGAGAAATCGCAGTTTGTTGCATAGCAATATCAGCCCTCCGGCTGATTCCAATCAACTAAAAAATGCGTTGAAGAACGAGGATATCAAGGAAAAGATGCGGGAAAAATCTGTTACATATCCTAGTACATCCAAGAAGATACCGGCGAACACTACTGTACCGATTGCCAGCACCACTAATGGCAGGAGCAGACTACCGCAGAGGGCCCATCAAGGACTAATGTTCAATATTTATGAACCAGGCCACCTTAACGATGAGATTGATAAACAGCGGATATGTAAGAACGGTGGGACATTTTTAAAGCTGCTCATTCTGATCACCTCAGCTCAGTCTCACTTTGCGGCGAGAATGTCCATCAGACAGACCTGGATGCACTATGGAAGCAGGCGAGATGTCGGCATGGCCTTTGTCCTCGGACGCACCACGAATGCGACCTTGAACGAGTCTCTCAATCGGGAGAATTATATCTATGGCGATATGATACGTGGCCACTTCATAGACTCTTACACCAATCTCACTCTGAAGTCGATCTCGATGCTTGAATGGGCAGATACACACTGCCCTCGTGTCAATTACATCCTTAAGACCGATGACGACATGTTCGTAAATGTCCCCAAATTGCTTCAGTTCATAGATGGGAAAAAGGATAATCGTACGATCTACGGTCGATTGGCCAGAAAGTGGAAGCCAGTACGGAGTAAAAATTCAAAGTATTTTGTATCCCACAAACAATATGCGGCCACCGTTTATCCACCATTTATGACCGGACCCGCCTACCTCCTCACTGGAGACATTGTCCATGAGCTATACGTGGAATCGCTCAGAAAGTATTATTTTCATCTGGAGGATGTCTTCATCACGGGCTTTGTGGCCGATCACTTAAAGATTAAGAGGGTGCATAACGGCTGCTTTCGAAACCAACGCTTCTTGTTGCATCCGTGCTACATCCGCAGCACGATCACCGCACATATGATCAAGGTAAAGGAACAATATGATCTTTGGAAGAAGCTATTTGACTCGACTGTCAGTTGTAAAATAGTAGCAAGTCAAAAATCAAAACATTGACTACTCGCATTAATTAAATGAATCGTAGTAAAATCTGAAGTGTGAATTTAAAAAACTATAAAAAAAGCACTTCATAATATTACTTTTCATGTTCAATTGCTGAATTATTATTGGTTTTTAATGAAAAAACAGGGCTCTCAAGAAAATGTAAGTTATTATAATTGTGTGTGAAAAACATGGTGTTTCCAAATCTGAGAGCGTTTGGCCTTACGATTATTGATTGATTGATTGTCTCGAGAAAGACAATCCAATAGGATATTGAACATTGTCCTCCACTTTCTTACTACACGTAATTCCGAAATGAATATGCTTGTGCAATTTGGAGAATATCAAAAATTCAATGTGCTCACTCAATAGGTCGTCCAGCTATGCGCCTGGCTTTTGGCTAATTGTAGCCGCAACTTGCATCCATGTGATTGCCGACTGCGCGTTTGTGGTCGACACGATATGCTTCGTTTGTCATTGGCAGCAATGATCCCACTCTGTGGACCACTCCTTTGATTTTAAATTTTTAATTGAATTGCTGAGAGAGAGAGAGAGAATGAGTAAGCTGTATATGGTGCTGGTGTATTAGATTTGTGGTGATAGTGGATGTGTGGAACACCCAGAAGGAAGCGGTTTCGACTCCATAAAGTATATATATTCTTGATCTTTGACGTTGCTTAACGTCTCGCTAGTACTCAGATTAACTAAATCTTTCGTCGACAAATTCAGTGAGAATATTCGCATGGAAACGATCCAAAATGATATATCTTATCTTAAGATAAACATCCCTCAGTGTGTATCCATTTCCCATTCCTTTGCATGGGCCCCAAGTTTTGTTTGCACCATAAAATAGCCCATTCTCTTGCCCAAATCTTGATGATGCATCAGTATAAAATTTCATTGAGCGATCATTTTATTTCCAGAAGCTTTCCGAAAGATACAACGCAATACAGATGTAATTTATATGCCGAAAGAGGAGAGTCGGATAATCTCATAATTCCCATAAAGAGCCTTTTCTTTTTTCATCTTTTACCCTAACATCCAATCTCAAGAGAAGGCGATGCCAGAGTCAAGAAGATAAAAAAATACGAAGTAGAAGATCGATATGTATGGCGCAAGTGGATCAAAGCAGAAGATAAGTGAGAGGAAGGGGTAAGCTGCTCCAAAATGCCAAAGTAGAGCCACGAAAGATCGTCCCATTCAGCAGCTCGCACCAGATCCATCCATGGCCAGTTGGGTTGGGGCATCACACCACTCCTGTTATGCATGCTCTAGCTCGTGGTCATGCCATACAGTTCCATTGGGCAGCGCTTGATTTCTGGGACATTTCGGCAAGCTCAGCGATATGCATCGATAAATGGATGCTTGACGAACGACGATGACTGCCGAGATGGGAGGAGGATTTTTTTATTGAAAGACGACACCCAATGCTGAGAGTGCATTCCAGAGTGTGGAGTGCAATCCCTCAATTCCTTATTCGAACTGTATTATTTGAAAGCATATTTGTCAGAATTGTTTGGATGTTTATATAGTAGATGATTCGACCGACGATTGGGAGAGGGACTGAGACGATTTTTTCGTTTGTTTTTCATTCATTTTATTATTGTTTCGTTTTCTGTTTGTTTTTGTGTTATTTACAAACATTCGGTTGTAGACACAAATACGAATACATATGTGCATACATATGTACATACATATGTACAAAGTTTTTCTCGGTTTTGTTGCGTCTTTTAAAAGACAACTAAAAAAAATTGTAAAGATCTACAACATTATACATTGCTTATGATCTAAAACATATAGCATTCTAATGGAATACATACGGTATTTAAAAGGGAATGTATGCGGGTTATACTCGTACAGATACATATACATATACAAACATATGTACATACAATATATATCAACATATATTCATATAAAAAAATACAACAAATTTGCAATTCATTTCACATTTAGTTTTTATCATTCCTTTTATTTTCTTCGTTTTTCTTTCGTTTCGTCCCGATCTCTTTTCTCTGTGAGTGTGTGTGTTTTCTCCTTTGTCTCCGTAGAAAGTTTTATATTTAGATGAAAACACGACAAAATGGTTTGAAGAAATACGTAGAATACTTGACTTTCAAATAACAGTAATTAAGTAGTTTTGAGTCACATCCATAACATAACTCACAACTGACACAACTTGTGTCTAAATTTGTGTTTCTCTTGTTACCCAAATCCATTAATGAACGGATTTGCAAGATTTGCTTTGAACTGGTAATAAACATTAAGTAATAATCAGTTTCAGGATGAGCGGGAGGAATCTATCGATAGTATAAAAAACAGGACAAAACGTCATTAAATATGGGTTTCAATGAAACTTTTTGAGAAGGCTTGAAAATACTTTAGGGGCAGGTGTATCCAGAATTGAGCAACCAAAAAACAAATGTATCTGGATTTTTATAAATGTCTTGTAATGCGAAAGCTTTCTATCGCTCTCCCGTTTGTTTTTTATTATTTGGCATTCCGCATTAGTGTCCTGGACACGTGCTCCTTCGAGCAAGCCAATGGTCTTGGCTGTCCTAGTCCTTACATCTCTTCTAATGAACTGAAATATGTAGAAATACATACGTATGTACATACATGCTGCAAATTTGGTTTAGGCACCGAAGTATTTTCGGGGAAGATATGCATTTATTTGAAAATAAAATTAAAATGTAATTTTCGTTTTACAGTTTTTCAATACAAAATTATAAATGCATTGGATATGGGCTTATTTAAACTTTGAAAATTCGGGCGAGCCCTATATAGCCATTTTTAGCCCGGTTAAGTTCAGACAATAGGCGTTCAGCTGAAACGCGACATTTATCAAGTTCCCCAGACTGCATTCGGTCAAAAATGTTTTTTCCATTGGCCAAAAAGAAGTCCATGTTTCCAGACTTAAGATGCTTCACCAAACATAGCCACATCTCCATAAAGAGCGTGCCCAAATCCATGTTCCAGTTAACGCGTCCCAGTTGATGGAGCAAGACAGTTTTCAGCATGTAACTTGATAGATGGGGCAAATCAGCATCGTGTGCGTCTCGCAATCCCTTCATCAGGCGCAAGACATTTTTGAAATTATTCAAATCCTTTGTTGCTTCACGTTCCCATTGCGGGGCACACACAATAAAAGTGCGCTCGTCCCTGAAGCCGTGCTTAAATTGCGGTACCGCGAACCACGGCCATTGAGAGCGCACCTCAGCCGATATTGGTGGAATGTCCAACGGCCACTGAGCTTTAGTAAACTCGAATGCAGGCACCAAATCGAACCATATGGTACGATTCCTCCCTTTAGCTTCAATGGTGTGGGCACATCCGTAGCCCTCGGCCGTATACTTTACTTCATAGACTTCTCCAGTGCTGCAACGAAGACGTAGCTCTGATTTGAACACCTTATTGAATGCACTGCGTAACCAATCTTGAAGATTCTTTCGATTGATGTAATTGTTTTCTACGATAGGATGCTTGGTGTTATTTGCACACAAGAATACGAATCCCTTCTCGTCTTCCTTGGGGGTGATTTGGAATGGAAACTCCAGCTTCATGTGCAAATCAAATTCATCAGGAGTCTTCAATTTGACCCCATCCAAGTAGCTTCCTGAAAGGAAAACAATATTAACCATTTGATTGAGGTTTCCGCAGGTCCTGTATCTTACCTGCAAGGCTTAGGCCATTAAAAGCCTCGCGAAAATTATAGTCTGCCAGCTTGAGTTTCTCAACCACATGATTTTGTATTTCCACAGCATCCTGCGTGTACTTGGAGCGTTCTCCGTCGGAAATAAGCAATTTTTGCAAAATACGTTGCAATTCTTGGTTAAAACTCATGATTAATTATTGATTATAGATTGAAAGTCTGAGAAAAGAAGCAAAAATCAAGTCACATCTACTGCTCGCACCACGCTCTAGACACCGAATGAAAGATTGTGGAAAGTCCCCTTTTGAAGTTAATGTTCTCTGCCATCTCGCGTTGTCGCGTTGGTTTTCGCTGTTAACTAACAGCCGGCATCGATGGTAAAAAACAACAGCAGTCGCACACACTTATCGCACAAAAATACCGATATATTGGCTGTTTATAGATAATTAGAATCAAAAGTCGCAGGTATAACCACTAACCATACAATATATTGTATGGTTAGTGATTGCATTCATAACCTTATCACTCATTTACTTTTAAACAAATCCACTTTGGCGCGAAGCTCTGACAATTATTCAGTCGATAGTATCGATAGCTGAACTGCTTTATTCGAATCGATTATTCTTCGTCGGATTCGTTGTTGCGCTCTTTGAACCGGTATGAACAATCGGTGGGAATCAATGAGCCAATGAATAAATCGTTTTATTTTCAAATATTTTAATTTGAAGTCTGCAAATACATAACATTGCTTTCATATACACCTTTAAGATTTTGTATGTTTTGAAAACGTTCATTACATCGATTGTTTAAACAAACATCTTTAATACAGACATGGTTGATCCGATACGGAGATACGCACTTCGGATTTATGAAATTTTGGCTAAAACACTGCGCCCAACACGAACTAGCGAGATATAGAGCGTGGGCATTGTATAGGAGTCGTTAACTTGCGTGTGCGGTAAGACGCAAGGAAGCATGACTCAGCTCTAGTGTAAACAGGAAATTAGAAACTGAGATTTGTAAAAATTTTCTTGGAAAAGGAGACATGTTCATTTTTGTTATATTAGTATATAGATTTCATTCATTCTCGAGTAATATCAGCGTCAGATATATATACAGACATATATATATTTTTTGAACATAATTTTATAACAAGTATATATATTTAATTCACAAGAATGGATCCAGACAGAAATGCTAAAAAGCTCCGGAAGCTCTTCGGCGTGTCCCGTACCATATTAAAACGGGCAGCCCGGCGTCCTAGTGTAAGCGACCAGGAGCGTGAAGAGCAGCAGCGGAAGCGATTTCAATATCTTCGTGAAATGCGCCAGCAGCGGATCTCTAGCATTGGTGCCAATCACCGGTATGTCTTAGAAATATGTGCTGATATGTGTGGCCTTGACACAGAGGAAGTGGTAACAGGGGTTGTGGACGAATCTGCGTATGTCGACAATCTGAACGGACTATTTAATGAAAATGGCCCAATGGCAATAATGCTGAGTAACGCTAATATGATAGGTTATCCCGCCGACTCGGGACGTTATCAAGAAAAGCTTAAACATACCGAAGTACAGCGAGCTATCTGCCTACGGGCCGACTCAGTGGAGATGATGGGTAAATGGATGGTGGTTTATCGGCACCAGAATGACAAGGCCATTGAAAATCGTACGGTGAGCGATGAGGTGGCAATGTTTATGATTAACGCAGAAGAACGAAACGCATGTTTAAATGTAGTTAAAACCTTTATCGATTTAGTTTTAAAACCATCGGTTGAGGCTGTAACAGAGTTTGGTTTGGCGGAAAAAGAGCAACTGCAAAAGTTTTTTCATATACTAAATATGTATAATACGTTTCTAAAATCCTCAGAAGCTACTGTGTCCTCGCGTGTAAACTTTGATGTGGCTCACGACCTATACAAAGGGTTTTTACTAGTAAGATGGCAAATTACAGCCAGCTCAAAAATAGTGTCGCGTGTTCGACTAGTTGAGAAGTACTTTGAACAATGGCTGAGACAAATTCAGGGGATCCTGGTTGAAGGGAAACAAATTCAGCGTGATACTCCAGATGTAGGTCCATTGCAAATGTTGGTCAATTGGCGCCGAATGCTGGCAAGATATACTTCAATAACGGAGTTTGTCACATCCCGAGCATTTAATAACCACAAGGACTGTTTGACCTTGTCAAGATCATCGAAGCTATTGAATGTAAGTAAATATATATAAAAAATTTCTGTTTTTTAGATGGATTGGATGTATTATTGTGGCTGGGACACACATTGTGGTTTTTATCTCCAATTGATCTTCTCCCGTTCTCGCCGTTGCCGAACTCCTACCACATCCGCCTCCTGCTATACCTCTGGATGCTTAGTCTCCTCGGTCATATACACAAGCTGCCTTGAAACTTACTAGTGATACTACTTAAAACTAGTTTTTCTGCGAGGCATTTATTTGTTTTAAACAATTCTGAGCTAAGAATGACTCTATTTTGGTATTAATCTGACCAATTTATTTTAATTTAAGGGTGCTTCCATGAAGCACAGTTTTCCGTGTTATATAATCCTTTGCCACCTTCCATAGTTTGAAGCGTACAACACTATTTTTTTTGATGTTATAAATAATACATTTCTTGTACTCGGGAATGATGTTTCGATCCAACTTGAACCGCTTGTACGATGAGCTCGAAGATTTCTGACTGCCAACCGAGTCATTCCACAGGCAGCCTCCCTTTACGCTTGTGTTTAAGAAGCATGAAGTCTGGCCACACTAATGCGGCGCGATAATCTTTCGATTTCTTGTGGATTTATTTTAAACTGAATTACGCTATAAACGGGAAAGATTAGATCTTCTGGATAGCGGTACACGGACTAAATGGCGTCTCGATTAACTTAAGACCTTTTCTATCCGAACTTAGCTTTGAAAAGAACATTTTAGTTACCTAAAGATAATTTTATGTGTTTTCAATGTGTGTTTTAAACATGAAAAATATAATGGGATATGTATTTAGAAGGGGTTCTGCTGCGAATCTGGGCCTATTAATATAAACATACGAGTTCGAGTATATGTTAATGTACGTATTTATATATACCAAATGCAACAGTTACTGAAAAAGCTCACCAGCTTAGCTCCGTCTAATAATGTATTTATATGATATATGTAGATGTTTTGGTCACCCAGATTTAAGGATATACATTAAAAATTCGGCTCTGAAAAATTAATTGTATTTTTTTTTTTCTTGTAGCGTTGGGCTGATATTGACAACCTGGTTACGTTGGCCTTAAATGAAGCTAAAGACAACGTGCGCTATATATCTTCGTTGCAAAAATTTTGGGATCCATTATATCGGTAAAGTACTTAAAAACCGTACGGTACATATGGTTAACATTATTGTAAAATGTTTTCTCACAGGTCGTCTCCTGATGAAATTATCAGCAGCTTACCTGGACTAATGGTCGCAATACGAAATGTTTCAAAAACTGCCCACTATTTTAATACACCTGTGAATGTGACAGGACTTATGGTGAAAATATCCAATCAGCTTACTATAACCAGCAAAAGATATATAATAGAGGGTGAATCCCGAGGTCATTGGCATATACCTTCTGCCGAACTAATCGCAAGAATTGAAAAATGTAAAGATGTTATGGAGAACTATAAAAGTATATATATGAACACTGTTCAGGAGATGATAAACAGCAATGAACGTCCCTGGATTGTATCATCGGTTTACATATTCACATGCCTAGAGAAATTTCTACAACGGCTTCAGAAAGTAAAATGGATTGCTAATACTGAAATAACATATTCCATCTTAGATCGTATTATGATTAGTGGAATGGAAAAGTTTAACGCTATGATAAAAGGAGCCCGTACTACTATTAGCAGTCAAATGTACGATCCTTTGAATTATCGAATTGAAACGTTTGACACGGATTTTGAAAAGTTCGTAAATGAGGTGGAAGAAGCCGAGGTTGGGATGCAACAGTTTGTCAAATTACTTTCGACCGAATGCCCGTCAGCTGAATCGGTATTGCTAGTGCTTAAACGTTTTGAAGCTTTAAATTTAGAGTGTTTATGTCTCGATCGCCGTTACTTGGAAGTTGCTGAAATGTTGGAAAAAGAAATGTTCTTGCTGAAGGATGTATACAATGAGGAGCGGGGAAATCCCTTTATACCTCGAAATCTGCCACCCGTTGCCGGTCGTATTGTCTGGATTCGTTCAATTTTTCAAAAAATTGATGTTCCTATGCAGGCATTGAAACTTCGTCAATGTGTCCTTGCTCATAAAAAGGCACAGCGAACCGTACGCTATTACAACTATATGAATGGCATCATTTGTCACTATGAGATGGCTTATCACAAGGCGTGGTATGACTACGTTGAGGAGGTTCGTTGCCTTCTCAATGCTCCTGTTCTGACAATAAATAAGGACGAGGCGGTCTATAACGTTAACCTAGATCGCGCCGTTCTACAACTGATATCAGAAACAGAGTGGATGTGGAAGCTTCGTTTAGAGGTTCCTAATTTGGCTGCAACTTTAACGTATTGCAAAGATCGTTTATTAGGACCTGCAACGACTTTAAAAATAAGTGTGGAACGATTTGATCGGTTGCGAGCATCATTGACACCTGTTTTTATAAACATAATGCGGTTTCGGCTACAGGAAGTGTCTATTTTGTTAAAACCTGCGCTTTCATCTGTCATTTGGATATCTGAAAACCTTGAAGATTATGCAAAAAAAATTTGCCAGGTAAGATGGAATATTTGAAGAGAATATTTTTTAAATTTACAGTTAAAATTGTCGTCTCCACAGAAAGTAATGGAGGTGGAATCCTTTTTTAAAATGGTTTTGGACATTGAAGAACTTCGAATAATGCAAGAACTGTATAGCATATCGGAATTTCTTTACATATACACTCCCGATGAACCAGTTTCTTCATTTGAATTTCTTGAAGAGAGCAACAAATTACGAGCTGAAATAGGTAACTTGAAGTATTTTGGTTTTATTGCCCATTTTTTCATTAATTCAATCCATCAATAATAATATATTCCCACATTTATGATCATTTAGAGCGCCTATTGGAAAAAAAATCAGTGTGTATGGAGCGTGCCGTTATTGACATAATAAATATGTTTATTAATTTACTTGAATTTGAACAAACTGACTCAAAGGGTAGAAGAGTTTTTCAGCTGCCATCAGACAAAATTAACGATTCCAATTGGCGGACAGAGGGATTTTTACCCATAGATAAATGGGATTTTATACAATTTCATAAAATATATCGTACCATTTATCTGGTTCCTGAGGAGACGCTAAAGACCCTCCAGTTTCGTAACTATGAAAACATTCGATATGAACTTCATCATTTGCGAAATGATTGTATGGATTTATTTTCGTATTATAACTCAAAGATCATTTTAGCACTAGTAGCTGGATCTAAGCAATCATTAGATTTTGTGCGCCAAAATATACTCAGGTAAGCTATATTTTTGCAACACCATACTTAGGCTTCGAACCAACAGACATTTTCTTATATAATTGTGGTTTAACACTCGAAGAGTATTAGGGGTGCATTAGATTTGTGGTGGATGTGTGTAACACCGAGAAGGAAACATTTCGGACCCCATAAATTATATACATATATTCTTGATCAGAATCAAAGGCCGAGTCGATAAACATAAATTTAATTTTTTCTTACTTATGCAGGACAAATTGGCGTACTAATCCTATGAAGCCTATACTATATACTGAGTTGGAAATGGATTTTGTTAATGGATGCTACATACAACCTAATTTAGATGTAATGCAAAACGATTTTAATAATGCTATTCTTTGTTGCACAGAACTTAACTATTTTATATCTACCTGGGGTAAACAAGCAAAGACGCAAGAACGGAAAGATAGACGTATGACTGCTGGTAAGTTTATCTTATCTACATCTGCATCTACATATCTACTACATATCATTACTACAGTCTACATTAAATTTTTTAATTTAATATAGCATTTGATCTATTATCTTTACTTTTTAATTCAGAATATATTTTATATATATACTGAAATTTTATAAACCATGTCTAATGTTCACTTAATTACTAAATAGGCAGTTTATTTTAGAAAAGCCTATATAAAATATAAAAGTTTCTGTAGGACTGCTGCAAAAGTTTGTGTAGGACTCATGCAAAATCACTGTGGGTCTGTGTTAACGAATTAACGTTTTTTATCTTGTTTTAAGATGAAAATAAATATGAAAGGAGTTACTTTCGATATGTGGTAGAACATAAGGATGTTATACGCGCCGTTCAAAATTTGGCTAATGGTCTATTAGGTTATAAGGCTGACATGGAAGAATTTCAACGTGAAATGTTTGAGAAATATAAATACTTATGGGCTGAAGATCGGGAAGATATTATTAACGCTTTTGTTGTAACAAATCCATTGACAGTTGATATACGAGATATGTTTATACATTATGATAAAATTACAGAGAAGCTTGAAAATATGAGCACCAAGCGTACCATAGGACCCATCGAGGTGCGCATGAGGAATACTCTCGACAAACTGGTTGCGGAATCAAAGAAATGGAAGGTTTTATTAGGACAATTGCTAAGTGTGCAGTACAAAAAACAACTAGATGAAATGGTCGAATTTATTACTGAGCAAAATAATGTATTGGATAAGCCAATTAATGACTTGGATGATGTACGCCAAGCCATGGTAGTGTTAGAGAAAGTGCGGGACAATTATATCGAGTAAGTATTGAAACGATAAGTAAGGTACGGCATTTCTCAAGAAATAAGAAAATACTCCTGCAAATAATCGTGTCACTGCAACTAGAATTGTTTATACTAAAATAATCCAAAATGTGCTATTATATCATTGCAGAATGGACCTAAATCTGAGTTTGATAACAGACACGTATGCTCTGTTCTCACAGTTTAATATATTTGTTCCACAAGAGGATTACGATAAAGTGGAAGGCCTTCTTTTTATGTTTAACAAAATGTTAGAAAATGTGAGTATTCAATAATTGTTAATGTTCACATTTTTACTAGAACAACACACACTACAGGCAAAACGAGTTTCCGAACGTATATCGGAAATGGAAGAACCTCTGTTAAGAGAACTGAATGAAGGTATAGCTACATTTGTTCGAGAATTTGAAGAGTTCAATCGTGACTTTGATGCAAATGGTCCAATGATCGAAGGAATTTCAGCCAAGGAGGCTAGCGATCGAGTTTTTATCTTTCAGAATCGCTTCGATGAGCTTTGGCGAAAATATGAAATCAATGGTAGTGGAGAAAAACTTTTTGGATTGCCGATCACTGAGTATCCATTGCTTCACCAGCGTAAGCGCGAGTTTAATTATCTTAATCGTCTGTACTCATTATATATACAAGTACTGAAGACAATATCAGACTATTATGAAATGCCATGGGCTGATGTTAATATTGAAAAAATTAGTGCTGAACTGGCCGATTTTCAGTTACGTTGTCGAAAGTTGCCCAAAGGAATGCAATCATGGCCCGCCTACATTGATCTAAAGACAAAAATTGATGATTTCAATGAAACATGCCCACTGCTCGAGCTAATGACGAATAAGGCAATGAAAGAACGGCATTGGGTTCGTTTAAACGCACTTTTTAACACCGATTTTGATCCAACGAATCCAAAATTTACTCTTGGAAAAATGCTTGAAGCACCAATTCTCAAATTCAAAGAGGATGTCGAGGATATTTGCGTAGGAGCGAGCAAGGAGTTGGATATAGAAGCTAAGCTTAAGCAGATTATTTATGATTGGTCTTTGATTAATGTACAGCTTGGACAATTCAAAAATAGGGGAGAGCTGGTTCTTAAAGGAGGCGAAACATTGGAGATAATTTCAGCCCTAGAGGACAGTCTTATGGTAATGAACTCATTAGCATCAAACAGATATAACGCGCCATTCAAAAAGGAGATACAGTTGTGGCTTTTCAAGCTAGTGAGCACTGGAGATATACTGGAAAAATGGCTAATGGTGCAAAATCTTTGGATTTATTTGGAGGCCGTTTTTGTTGGCGGAGATATATCCAAGCAATTGCCTATGGAAGCCAAACGTTTTACGAACATTGATAAGAGCTATGTCAAGATTATGATGCGTGCTCGGGAAATACCAAACGCCGTCGATTGCTGCACAGGGGACGAAACGCTCACTACGAATCTGACATGGCTATTAGATCAGCTCGAGACCTGCCAGAAAAGTTTGACAGGATATTTGGAGTCGAAGCGTTTACTTTTCCCACGTTTTTTCTTTGTTTCCGATCCTGTTCTGTTGGAGATTCTTGGGCAAGCCTCCGATCCAACGTCGATACAGCCACACCTGTTGAGTATATTCGATGCAATCGCTACTGTTGACTTTCAGGAGAAGACAATAGATGTTATCGAATCAATGAACTCCATGAATAAGGAGAAAGTCAGATTCGAAAACACTGTGCTATGTGTGGGTAGCGTGGAGCTTTGGCTAGGTCGTTTGCTGAAAGAAATGCAAGATACTATGAGAACGGTACTTGCCAGCATAGCTGTAAGCTTAAACGATCCCGAGTTCAATTTTGCTGAAGAGTTTCCAACGTTCTGCGGCCAAGCCGGACTGATAGGAGTGCAACTTCTGTGGACAAAAGACTCTGAATACGCTCTGAGGAAATGTCGTTCTGATAAGACAATAATGAAACGTACCAACAATAAGTTTTTAGTTCTTTTGAACTTCTTCATTGACTTAACTGTGAAAGATCTTACTTCGCTGGATAGAATACGGTTTGAGACTATGGTTACCATACATGTTCATCAGCGGGACATTTTCGATGATTTGTGTACGCTGCGTATTAAATATACCGGCGACTTTGAATGGCAGAAGCAAGCTCGCTTTTATTATAATGAAGATACTGATGAGATTATTGTGGGAATAACAGACGTCAATTTTATATATCAGAATGAGTATCTTGGTGTAACTGAACGCCTGGCAATCACGCCACTGACAGATCGCTGTTACATAACTCTGGCCCAGGCTGTTGGCATGTGTATGGGAGGAGCTCCTGCTGGTCCTGCTGGAACAGGCAAGACTGAAACAACAAAAGATATGGGTCGCGCATTGGGTAAACTTGTTGTTGTTTTTAATTGTTCGGATCAAATGGATTTTCGTGGGCTGGGCCGTATCTACAAGGGATTGGCACAGTCTGGTTCTTGGGGATGCTTCGACGAATTTAACCGCATTGAGCTACCAGTACTCTCTGTTGCAGCACAGCAAATTTAGTAAGTCCTATTATTGTATTTGTATACCCGATACTCAACGCCTTCCACGCTACTTACATTCCCCCACTTTTATCACGCGGTGTGCAACCTGGCGGAGACTGAGTATCGGGTATACACGTAGAGTCGCGGCCCTAGCTGCGATTCACAATCGTTATTTATGCATACAAAAATACTAAAGCTCCATACTTTCTAAAGCATTGTTTTAACAGCTCGCAAGGAGAAACGGACTACGTTCATATTTCTAGATGGTGATGTCGTTTCATTAAATCCAGAATTCGGCATATTTATAACCATGAATCCAGGATATGCTGGTCGCCAGGAGTTGCCTGAAAATCTGAAAATTATGTTCCGCACAGTAGCCATGATGGTACCAGATCGTCAGATTATTATACGAGTCAAAATGGCTAGTTGTGGATTTAAAGAAAATGTGGTACTATCGCGAAAGATGTTTACCCTGTACAAATTGTGCGAGGAGCAATTGTCGAAGCAAGTTCATTATGATTTTGGACTTCGCAATATTCTGTCTGTCCTTCGGACACTTGGTGCCCAGAAAAGGTCTAATCCCACTGATACTGAGGAAACCATAGTGATGCGTGTCTTGCGTGACATGAATGTTTCAAAACTGATCGACGAAGATGAGGGCCTCTTTGTTTCACTGGTGGAAGATATGTTTCCAGGCATCAAACTAACTACCAATGTATACAAAGATCTGCAAAGAGCAATTGTAAAGGCTTGTGATGAATTGGGCTATGTCAATAATCCTGAGTGGAACCTAAAAGTCGTGCAGTTATATGAGACTTCTTTAGTGCGGCACGGTCTAATGTTGATGGGACCGACCGGGTCGGGCAAAACTAGTTGCACCAACTGCATGCTTCGTTGCTTCACAGAGATGGGCCGACCCCATAAGGAAATGAGAATGAACCCCAAGGCTATAACAGCGCCACAAATGTTTGGTCGTTTGGACGTGGCTACTAATGACTGGACAGATGGCATCTTTTCTACACTCTGGCGTCGTTCCTTAAAGGTTCCGCATCATCAAAGCTGCTGGATTGTATTGGATGGCCCAGTTGACGCAGTTTGGATTGAGAACTTAAATTCAGTGCTAGACGATAACAAGACCCTGACTCTGGCAAACGGCGATCGGATTAAAATGGCTGACAACTCAAAATTGGCCTTTGAGCCTGATAACGTTGATAACGCATCCCCAGCGACAGTTAGTCGGGTTGGCATGGTATTTACAAGCTCGTCCGTATTGAGCTGGAAGGTTTATATGGAGGCTTGGTTGAAGAAACAGGGGGAGAACAGTGATTCATTTAGGCGGTGTTTCGATGCCATTTACGACGATGCTCATTTCTTTTTACAGTCGCGACTTACTGCCAAAATGAGAATCTTGGAAGCTATCTATATCAGACAAATGTTGGATATAATGGATGGCTTATTAATGGATTTTCCAAATGTTTCCGATAAGTCCATTGAACGTATATTCCTGTTTTCGATGATGTGGTCGCTTGGTGCCGTTCTTGAGCTTACCGAGCGAGAAAAACTAGAAGAATTTCTTGCAAAACATCCATCCAAATTACGTAAGTGTTCTTTCTATATATTCATACTTTGCACGTGTATATGTATCATTTTTTACAAAGGTTGGCCAAAACGTGGTGCCAATGAGACCATATTTGAGTACTATGTAGACGAAAATGGAAATTGGCAGCACTGGAATACGCGCGTGGAAGAATTCGTATATCCAGAGGGTGAAACAATAGAATTTGCATCCATATTAGTGCCAAACGTGGATAATGTACGCACTGCATTCCTCTTAAACAACAGTGCGAAGCAGCTCAAGCAGGTGCTTTTGATCGGTGAACAGGGTACTGCCAAGACAGTAATGATAAAAGCTTACATGGGCCATTACGACCCAGAAGTACACCTCTTTAAATCATTTAATTTCTCATCGGCCAGTACTCCAAATATGTTTCAAGTAAGTAAATAATTACGCAACGTAACACAGTTTTCAAATGAACATCTGTTTTTTCCTAGCGTATTATTGAGTCTTACGTAGAAAAACGTCAGGGTACCACATATGGACCACCTAATCAACGGTCAATGACAGTCTTTATTGATGACATAAACATGCCAGTTATAAACGAGTGGGGAGATCAAATCACAAATGAAATAGTGCGGCAAATGATCGAGCAACGCGGTTTCTACTCCCTGGAGAGGCCGGGCGATTTCTCTACCATCATGGATATACAGTTCTTGTCGGCCATGATTCATCCAGGGGGCGGACGTAACGATATTCCGAATCGCTTGAAACGCCATCTATGTATTTTCAACTGCACATTGCCGAGCAATAATTCAATGGATCAGATTTTCAAAAGCATAAGTTCTGGCTACTTTAGCTTGGAACGATTCGATGAGGAAGTTGTGGAAATAATTCCCCTCCTAGTACCGTTGACCCGGATATTTTGGCAAAATATTAAGATCAAAATGTTACCAACGCCATCAAACTTTCATTACGTTTTCAATTTGCGTGATCTATCCCGTATATGGGAGGGCATTCTGAAGGTGAAACGAGAAGAATGTGCAACAAGAATTCAGGTGCTTAAGCTATGGTGCCACGAGTGCACTAGAGTTATAGCTGATCGATTTACGGCTGAAAAGGACAAAAATTGGTTTTTGACGAGAATGCAAATCGATGCCGAAGCTAATTTAGGAGAATTTTTCGAAGATTATCCAGAGGAAGCAACCTTTTGGGTAGATTTCCTACGTGATGCACCAGAAGGGCAGGAAGATGAAGACGAGGAAATGTCCTTTGAGCCGCCAAAAATCTATGAGGAAATACCAAGGTGGGTAAAGCGTAATTTATGATTTATTTGATTAACAAAATAACAAAAAATGGTTTTTTCCAGTTTTGATTTCGTAAAATCGAAAGTATTTGTTTTTATGGCACAGTTTAACGAATACATACGCGGGTATCATATGGATCTAGTTTTCTTTATGGATGCTCTCATACACTTAATGATAGTATCCCGCATAATAGGCAATCCTCGGGGCAATGCCTTGCTTGTGGGAGTTGGTGGATCTGGTAAACAGAGCTTGACGCGTCTTGCTTCGTTTATAGCCGGCTATAAATTCTTTCAAATAACCTTAACACGTTCATATAATAATCAGAACTTAATAGACGACCTTAAATATTTATATCGCACTGCTGGGCTGGAAGGAAGTGGCATGACATTCATATTTACAGATAATGAAATTAAAGAAGAGTCGTTTCTGGAATTCATTAATAACATATTGAGCTCTGGAGAAATCGCTAATCTGTTTGCAAAAGACGAGATGGATGAAATCTATGGCGAGCTCATTCCCATTATGAAAAAACAATTCCCGCGGCGACCCGCAACACAAGATAATCTTTATGATTACTTCATATCACGTGCCCGATCTAATCTCCATATAGCCCTTTGCTTCTCACCGGTAAGTCACCACCAATTATAAACAAATTACATATTTATTAACTTCAAAGTGGTCTTTTAGGTTGGGGAAAAATTCCGCATGCGATCATTAAAGTTTCCTGGACTTATTTCTGGGTGCGTAATAGACTGGTTCCAGAAGTGGCCGGAAGATGCGCGTATAGCTGTCTCCCGACACTATCTGTCAGAGTTTCAGATTGTGTGCAGTGACAAGGTGAAAGCTCAAGTAATAGATATCATGAGCTGGATTCACGAAACTGTACAAGATGCTTGTAATTCGTATTTCGATCGATTTAGGCGTATTACTTTTGTAACTCCAAAATCATTGATATCATTTTTGGAAAGCTATAAATTGCTGTACAAAGATAAGCAGGAAAATATTGTAATAATGTCTGAGCGCATGAGTTCGGGATTGGACAAACTCGATGAGGCAGGGGCTTCAGTGGCTATACTTAAAAAGGATTTAATTGAAATGAACAAGGTTATTGCTATTGCCAGTGGAGAAGCAGAAGAAGTTCTGGCGACCGTGGAAGAATCAAAAGCGGCTGCAGAGATAGTCAAAGTAGAGGTGGCCGAAAAGAAAGGTAAAGCCGAAGTCCTTGTCAAGAGTATATCGGCAGTAAAGCAAGTTGCTGAAGCAAAGTTGGAAAAGGCTCTTCCTGCTCTACAAGAAGCTGAAGCGGCCTTGAAAACAATTAAAGCGGCTGACATAGCCACTGTGCGAAAACTTGGAAAGCCCCCGTACTTAATTACTCTTATTATGGATTGTGTATGTATACTATTCAAAAGAAAGGTCAAGCCCATTCGTCCAGATACGGAGAAAACTTTTATCCAAAGTTCCTGGGAAGAGTCATTGAAGGTTATGTCCGATACAAGCTTTCTTCGAAAAATTGTAGAGTACCCAACGGATTTGATAAATGCTGAAATGGTCGACATGATGATACCATATTTTCAGTACCCGTAAGTAATAGAGCCTAGTGCCCTAATCATTGCTAAGAATATTCCTAAGAAAAAACTTAATTTTTCAGCCAATATACATTTGAGGCTGCTAAAGTGGCTTGTGGCAACGTAGCTGGCTTATTATCCTGGACAATGGCTATGGCAAAATACTTTGAAGTTAACAAGGAGGTTTTGCCGCTAAAGGCCAATCTCGCCGTACAAGAGGCTAAATACCAAAAAGCGTCTGGTGACCTGAGAGAAGCTGAGGAAATGCTTCAGCAGAAAGAAAACGAATTGGCTGAAGTCCAGAAAACATTAGAGGAAGCAGTAGCCAAGAAGGAGGGCGTTTTGGGCGAAGCTAAAAAGTGTCAGGATAAAATGGATGCAGCAACGGCCCTCATTGGTGGCTTGGCTGGAGAAAAGATTCGATGGACTGAGCAGATCGCTTCGTTCAAAAGCGAGACTGATCGTTTGGTGGGCGACGTCGTACTCTTGACTGCATTTTTATCGTATACTGGTCCATTTAATCAAGAATTTCGTAGTGACCTCCAGGCCATGTGGACAAAACAAATTATTGAAAAAATGATACCAATATCGGCGAATATTAATTTAATTGAAAGCCTTACCGATCGCTCTCAGATTGGTGAATGGAATATTCAGGGCTTACCAACGGATGAACTTTCTATACAAAATGGAATAATCGCCACAAAGGCAATGAGATTCCCTCTACTTATTGATCCTCAGTCGCAAGGAAAGGTCTGGATCAAAAATAAAGAGAAGCAAAACGGATTAACAGTGACCACCCTGAATCATAAGTATTTTAGGAACCATTTAGAAGATTCGGTTAGCATGGGAATGCCAATTATTATTGAAGATGTTGCCGAAGAGTTGGATCCTTGTTTGGATAATCTATTGGATCGTAATCTCCTTAAAGTCGGTACTCAGTATAAAATTAAAATAGGCGACAAAGAAGTGGACTGGAATCCCGCATTTAGGTGCTACATTACCACAAAACTACCAAACCCAGCATATACACCCGAAATATTCGCTCGAACATCAATTATCGACTTTACGGTAACCATGCGTGGCTTGGAGGACCAACTCCTGGGCAGAGTTATTCAGACAGAAAGAAAGGAGCTCGAAGATGAACGCGTACAATTGGTTGAGACTGTTACTGGAAATATGAAAAAAATGAAAGAGCTAGAAGCAAATTTGCTTCATAAACTATCAACTACACAGGGTAGTTTGCTTGACGATGTGACAGTGATCGAAGTTTTGAACACGAGTAAAAATACCGCCATTGAAGTGAAAGAGAAAATTGAAATAGCAAAGGTAACTGAGGCCAAAATAAACATTGCTCGTGAAGAGTACCGAGTTGTTGCTACCCGGGGCAGCGTCCTATATTTCCTTGTATGCAGTATGGCAAGGGTCAACAACATGTACCAGACATCTCTAGTACAGTTCCTAGAACGCTTTGACGCATCCATGCATAATTCAGCAAAAACTCATATAACACAGAAGCGCATAAAGCGAATTATTAATTACCTAACATTCGAAATCTATCGCTATAAGTCTCGTGGACTATACGAAAAAGACAAGTTTCTGCTTGTATTGTTAATGGCACTGAGTATTGATCGCCAGCTTGAGTTGATAACATTTGATGAGTTTCAAACGTTCATTAAAGGAGGTGCAGCATTAAATCTAAACGACTGCCCTCCAGTACCGTTTCGGTGGGTGACAGATGAGACATGGCTAAACCTGGTTCAGCTTACTATTTTAAATCCTTTCGTAAACATACTGACAAAAGTGAGTGGAAATGAGCGCGCTTGGCTTTCATGGTACAAGAAAGATGCGCCCGAAAATGAAATTGTCCCAGATGGTTTTCATTCTTTAGACCCATTCCGAAAGATGCTACTTATACGTTCATGGTGTATGGACCGAACTATTGCCCAAAGTCGAAAATACATAGCTCACTCATTGGGTGAACGGTTTGCGGAACCAGTTGTGTTAAATTTTGAGGAACTGCTGTTGGAAAGTCGAGTACTAATGCCTTTGATATGTTTCCTTTCGCTTGGGTCGGATCCGTCTTCGAATATTGAGCTTCTTGCTAAGAAAAATGAACTCAAGTGTCACCCCATATCTATGGGCCAGGGTCAGGAAATACATGCACGAAAGCTGATTTCGGCCTGCTTGGAGGACGGTGGATGGGTGCTTTTGCAAAACTGCCATTTGGGATTGGAATATATGACAGAGCTTACACTACAGATTTTGGAGCTTGAGCGCCTGGGGAAGGAAGCCCCGGTCAGCCCTAATTTTCGTATATGGATAACAACAGAGCCACACCCAAAGTTTCCAATAACATTACTGCAAATGTCTTTGAAGTATACTAATGAACCACCTGCTGGAATTCGTGCTGGCTTAAAAAGAACTTATACAAATTTGTCACAAGATTTCTTGGACTACTCACAGTCACCTTATTACTTGCCGCTCGTCTACTCAATATCATTTCTTCACACTGTTGTACAGGAGCGACGAAAGTTTGGCCCTCTTGGTTGGAATATCCCATATGAATTTAATTCTTCTGATTGGTTAGCCAGTTGCTTGTTTGTTCAAAACCATCTTGATGATCTCGAACAAGGAAAGGGTATAAGTTGGGTAACGGTACGATATATGCTAGGTGAAGTCCAGTATGGTGGCCGAGTAACTGATGACTACGACAAACGTTTATTAAATACATTTACAAGAGTGTGGTTCCATGATGCTCTCTTTGAAGATACATTTGGATTCTTCAAAGGGTACAAGGTATACAGCTTTAAAGAGCAGGAAGCGTACTTGTCAGCTATAGATGAAATGAACAATGTAGATCCCCCTCAAGTATATGGATTTCATTCAAATGCCGAAATTACCTATCAAACTAATACCATGCGTAATATTTTAGACGAAATTATGTCGATTCAACCTAAAGGTAATTATCATTATTACGAGTATATCCGGTACAAAAGAAGTACATTTACAACTCACTGGCTCTCTCAGTGTCTCAGTAGTGTACATGCTCAATCTCTTGTTCATTTACACCATCATGCAACACCACATTAACGCTTTGAACCAAACCGTCATTATCTAATAGATGTCGGGCTTTAAAAATGTTCAATTATTTTTTATGTTCAGTTAAAAAATAGGTAACTAATTCTTAAATTTTACACAGAGTCTTCGTCGGGCACTGGAGAGACAAGAGAAGATCGAGTGGCTCGTCAAGTAAAGGAGATGTTAAGCAAAACACCTGCAGCCTTTGATATGTTCGATGTAAAGCACCATCTTCTTGCCATGGGAGTAAACAGTTCGATGAACATATTCCTTCGCCAGGAAATCGACAGAATGCAACGAGTAAGTAAAATAGCACCTCAAATTAAATTAAAGATTCCCCGATGAATTAGCGTGTCGGTCCTCTGTATCTATACAGAATAATTTTAGATTTATTTTTTAGTCGTTTATCCATCGATTTTTACAAAGGATACCTTAAACGACACCATTTAATGTACCAAGAAATAATTCAAATTTTATTCATTTCACTATTCTCTGTAACAATTGAACTTGTATTTTATTTTCAGATAATCGTTCTTGTACGTACAACCTTTAAAGATTTACTACTTGCAGTTGAAGGAACTATAATAATGAGTGAAACCTTGCGCGATGCTCTGGATAACATTTTTAATGCTCGTGTTCCAACCGTTTTCAAGCGCGGCAGTTGGCTGTCTTCTAGTTTGGGCTTTTGGTTTACTGAACTAATTGAACGTCATACCCAGTTCTATAGCTGGTGTTTTGGTTCTCGTCCCGTCGTTTTTTGGATGTCGGGCTTTTTTAATCCTCAAGGCTTTCTGACGGCAATGCGACAAGAAGTAGCCCGAGCTCACCAGGGATGGGCCTTAGATCAAGTCACAATGCACAATGACGTCCTCAAAGTTGGCACAGAGGAGTGCAAGAAACCACCTAAAGAAGGCGTCTTTGTATATGGATTATACGTAGATGGCGCTGGTTGGGACAAACGCACATGTCGATTGGTAGAAGCAACAAATAAGGTTTTGTTCACTCTAATGCCAGTGGTTCACATTTATGCCATATTCTCGACAGCTGCAAAAAATCCAAAATTATACACTTGCCCTGTTTACAAAAAAATTAATCGTACCGACTTAAATTACATATGTCCCTTATGGCTGCAATCAAATAAGCATCCAGATCATTGGATCTTGCGTGGTGTTGCGCTTTTGTGTGATGTTAAATAATAAGAAATAAATTGATAAATTAATTTACTAACCATCGAGATTATCTAAAATTTAAATGATCCCAAACAAAATTGAATTTTGAATACATTAAGCCGTCGGAACGATTTTGTCAAGGCACACGTGCCTCGACTTCAAGATATCTGTGTATTCTGTTGGTGTTTGAACTCCTCCCAAATGTCTCGATCAATATTTATTAAATTGAATTTTGAATATGTCGTAAAGTAGTTTACACCTTCCTATCACCACCCACCGTTTCCACCCTTCCACATGCATTCTTTCCCTCTCCTATCTATCACACACACTCTTCTTTGAGCAGTGTGCACTCTCAGGTGGAGGGGAGCGAGGTATAACGGCGGATGTTGGTGGGTGAAAAGGGACACAACGATTTAGCAGAATAATATAAGTAGCGCAAAAATTGAAACGAATAAAACATTCTTGAAATCTAAATAGGTCAATAAATGGAAAGCGGAAACTGTGCTAGAATGAGTATTAGAACGACCCTATCTTTCATGCGTTTCACATCTCTAATGGCAAGGGCGAGAATATTATTTGAATTTGAAAGCTTTATATCGTATTTAAAGCTGCATTATCAGCTTTTCAGGGCTGCAATATTTAATACAACCAGTTATAAGAAACAAGTATTGTTAAAAATAGAAGCGGGGAAAAAAAGTTGAATTTTGTTGAGTAGTGTTATCTATGTGCTGCCAATATATCGGTATTTTTGTGAAATATAATCTTTTTGGCTGTATAATCTAAATCTAAATTAATCATGGGTTTTAACGAAGAATTGCAACGTATGTTGCAAAAATTGATTATTTCCGACGGAGATCTGAGATCAGTACACTGAGCGTTTTGTAGGGTGTTTTGTGGCAGTCGGCATTGTCCTCAGATCGATTCACTTTGGATCCTCCTGGACTCCGAACTTGAATCCTCCCGTAGAAGCGTTATTGCTGTCTGCCACATCCGTGCTTTGGCCAAAGCCAAACGAGAACTGAGGAGTAGCATTCGATGTTGCAGTCGGCAGTGCTGGTTGGACTGCTGCGATTTCCGTTGCTTTTTCCACAAACCCGAACGTAAACGTGGGCACAGGATGAGGGGCTTTCGATGAAGATTCGCCTTTGTCGCAATTGGGATTGCGCGACTGGCAGGCGAGACACTCGACCGCACTCGTCTGATTCATCAACAGGCACGTTTGGCACTCCCATGTATTGGCCTTGGGCCTGAAAGCCTGCCCAAAGCCGGAACTCGAACTGGGTGTGGAGAAACCCGATCCCGATCCGGGCTCCTCAGATGTAGTTGTAGTTGAAGCTGGAGCTGCTGCTGAAGCTGGTAGAGTAGTCTTTGAAGGTTTTGGCGTCTCGCAAGCTGCACATTGAACCAGCTCGGACTTATTTCTGATCATGCACACATGGCACTCCCATTCAGTGGGTGATTTCATAAACTGCTGACCAAAGCCTCCTACCACACCCAGCTGGATGCTGTTGCTGCTACTTGGACTATGTGCGGCTGCAGCAGTGGTGGGACCGTTCATAAATGGCAGCGAGTGCTGCTGCTCCAATGGAATTGGCTCTGGAAAGCAGAAATGGCGCGTGCTCCTCGATTGCTGTGCAGTTCCTCCATCCCCCAGTAACGATATGGGGTCAGCAAAGCTGAATCTACGTCCAGGTACGCTGCTAGGCTGCAAGGCAGAAATGCCACTGGCATTAGGTGCTGCTCTTGCTTTTGCTGCAGCATTCACATTGGCACCCATAAAATTAACATCAGGAATGGTGACTGCAGTTTGGGGTGTGCAACTAAACTGGAGAACCGCCGGCGTGTTGGCCGTCACCGATGGCACCGTCGATTGCTGTGCAGCTCCTCCATCCAACAGTAGGGGTATGGGTTCAGCAAAGCTGAATCTACGTCCAGGTACGCTGCTAGGCTGCAAGGCAGAACTGCCACTGGCACTAGGTGCTGGTCTTGCTGTTGCTGCAGCATTCACATTGGCACCCATAAAATTAACATCAGGAATGGTGACTGCAGTTTGGGGTGTGCAACTAAACTGGAGAACCGCCGGCGTGTTGGCCGTCACCGATGGCACCGTCGATTGCTGTGCAGTTCCTCCATCCAACAGTAGGGGTATGGGTTCAGCAAAGCTGAATCTACGTCCAGATACGCTGCTAGGCTGCAAGGAAGAACTGCCACTGGCATTAGGTGCTGCTCTTGCTGTTGCTGCAGCATTCACATTGGCACCTATAAAATTAACATCAGGAATGGTGACTGCAGTTTGGGGTGTGGAACTGATCTGGAAAACCGCCGGCGTGTTGACCGTCACCGATGGCACCGTCGATTGCTGTGCAGTTCCTCCATCCCCCAGTAACGATATGGGTTCAGCAAAGCTGAATCTACGTCCAGGTACGCTGCTAGGCTGCAAGGCAGAACTGCCACTGGCATTAGGTGCTGGTCTTGCTGTTGCTGCAGCATTCACATTGGCACCCATAAAATTAACATCAGGAATGGTGACTGCAGTTTGGGGTGTGCAACTAAACTGGAGAACCGCCGGCGTGTTGGCCGTCACCGATGGCACCGTCGATTGCTGTGCAGTTCCTCCATCCAACAGTAGGGGTATGGGTTCAGCAAAGCTGAATCTACGTCCAGATACGCTGCTAGGCTGCAAGGCAGAACTGCCACTGGCATTAGGTGCTGGTCTTGCTGTTGCTGCAGCATTCACATTGGCACCCATAAAATTAACAGCAGGAATGGTGACTCCAGTTTGGGGTGTGGAACTGATCTGGAAAACCGCCGGCGTGTTGGCCGGCAGCGTCGACGTCGCCGGCGGTTTAATGATAAAATCAAATATCGGTGTATTTGCCATGGCTGGAAAATTGATCATCGGCAAGTCGAGGGGTTCTGAAGCCAGTTCGTTATCTTCGCGCGGCTCCTTGCGTGACCCTCCGGCCGATGCTGAATTTGACTTGTAATTCAAGAGCAATTCCTTCGAGCTCTGGCTTACACGGTGCAGGCGACGTCGTTCGAGCATACGGCGCATGGTGGAAGCCAGGAGACTTTGTGGGTGCTGCTCTGGGGCTAGGGGTCGGCTTGTGTGCTTCAGTGCCAAAGGATTTGGCCGGAAATAGGGACTGATGGAGTTACGCTGCAGCTTTTGCTGCTCCTTTAGTGTGTTTCCAAACCGCTTGACATCAACCAGAGGCGTGGAGTAGCTCTCCAGCAGGCTTAGGATGCGACGTGTGGAGGTCGGGATGGACATGCTCTCCGCGACCGATGTTTTTGGTAGTGTCTCTGTTTGCGTTCTGGGGCGCATAACTAATGGCTTTATGCCGTAGTCGGCTGCCGACTGATTTATGGCCAACGATGACGAGAAGCCCCCACTCTGGCCAAAGATGCGATTTTGCGCCGAATTTCCGCCGAATGTGTTCAGGCCCTTGTAATAGGGCGAACTTGAATTGAAACTAGAGCCATAAGCCGAGGAGGAAGCATTGCGCGTCAACAGCCGGCTGTCGCTCAGGGCCAAGGAGCTGCCGTAAATGGAGGCATTGAAGCGCCGCCGCTTGTTCAGCGAATCCAGCGAGCACGTAGAATTGTGATGCGGCGGCTGGGTCGAGCCGTGGGCAGCCTGCCCCACCAGAGGTGGCCTCTTGTGGTAAGCCAACGGCACGGCTGAAAAACTGCTGCTGGTTTGCCCGAAGCTGAAGCTACGACCGCGTGGATGCTCTATGACTGGGATGTTCAGCGATCGATGTATACTGACTGGCAGATCTCCTGTGCTGGCCTCGGCTGCCGTCTCGTTGCCCATAAAGAAGTTGTAGCCCGGCTCACGCTGCTGCCGCTGGTGATAGAGGTTCAAGTGGGTGCGGCGATGCGAGGCCACGCCTCCCGGGTTCGAGCCACGGCTATGGCTGCGGGTGCCCAATGACTGAGAATTGCCTGAAGTGCTGCCGCCGGAAACCAAAGGCAGTGGCAGTCGCCGCATGCTTGGCAAATGGACGCTTGTCTCCAGTTCGACGTGTCGACGCTTAGCCAGAGGAAAGGTGGACCCTTGTGCTGGCTCATCGTCACCGTCGATATTATCCTCCTCTTCGTTACCATCTGCCACATCGTCGTCATCGTCATCGAAATCATCGTCGGCGGCAGTCGCAGTGCGCCGTTTGCCTAAGGGGAACACCTTGTATTCGCCGCGGCGCATCTGCTCATCCTCGCCACCCAAATCATGCTCGGCTATGTTGTCGGCTAGGGCCACCTGCTCGTAGTCCAGACCTCGTGCAGCGGCACCATCGTCCACATCGGGTAGCAGGCCCCTAGCGGGTGAATCCTCGCCATCTGGTTCGGCTAGCTCTATGCGACCGCGTTGCTGCTGTTGCTCCTGTTGGGCCTTCGAGGCGGTGGCGTTAGAGGTTGGCCCGTACCATGAAGATTGCAGGATATTTGTAACGTGCAGCTTTATCTTTCCCATGACAGATTTGCGGGAGACAAGGGGTGTGCCGGCAGCAGAATCATCTTCGGCCCCCTCCTCGGCCTCGGACATTTCCTGGAGCGGTGTGAGCTCGATCTCGATCTCGTGCTGAATGTCGTAGCTTGGTGTCGTTGCAGATGTATTTTTATTTGCTTATATGTATATTTATTGGATTTTAAGCCGGCCAAGAAACGCACGACACACAAAATGACAACTAAAGATACGAACACATGAAATCCTTGGCGAATGTTTGAGTGCCGTCAGTGTCAGTTCAATATATTAAACATATGTATGTACATATATTGTATATACATATAAATGTGTGTTACGCACGGCGTGTCACTGTGTTGGTTATGTCGCCAAGATTCCACACACGCGGCGATTTTTTCCATGTTTTTTCCTTCCATCCTTCCATTTTAAATGGATTCTAAATCCTTCTTTATATCGTTTCAATAACACTACACTACATTTGATTTGGTCAAACGGCTGGAACTTGGCCATTTATCCTTCGATTCTTACAAACGGTACCTTAAACGACACCTAATAAATGTGTCTACATAAAACCAAAAATGAAGTACTTTTTTTCCGAGTTTTCCTGAGTTTTTAAAGTCACAAAATTATTAAATTTAAATTCGAAAGCCTAATATTATATCTTCCAGACAGTAAGCGGATTTATAGCTGCATCTGTCAGCTTTTCAGGACAGCAATTCAATACAACCGGTTATAAGGTACTACAGCCTTAAGCTTTAAGCACTACATCTGAAAAAAACATGAACAAAAAATAACAACTTGAAAAAAAATTTATTTTATTTATAGTTTTAAAAAAATGTTAAATCTGTAACAACATTAAAGATGTTTACTTTAACAATGGACCTAATGAACGTTTTCAAAACATACAAAATCTTAAAGGTGTATATGAAAGCAATGTTATATATTTTCAGACTTCAAATTAAAATATTTGAAAATAAAACGATTTATTCATTTGCTCATTGATTCCCACCGATTGTTCATACCGATTCAAAGAGCGCAACAACGAATCCGACGAAGAATAATCGATTCGAATAAAGCCGTTCAGCTATCGATACCATCGACTGAATAATTGTCAGAGCTTCGCGCCAAAGTGGATTTGTTTAAAAGTAAATGAGTGATAAGGTTATGAATGAAATTCAGTGGATGATTTGAGAGAGCGAAAATGAAAGAAAATGTGTATGGAAGCTTCTTTACCCTATTTTCTTTAATATACATACATTTAAAAAAGAAATTTAGAAGCATACTCATATACTGCAAATATATCTTCAACTTAATTTCGACGACAAATATACAGGTAAATAATATTAAACCCTGCTTCTGAAATGTTAAATATATATTTTTGTTTTTTTTTTGTTAATATTTTGAAGAACTACTTTACTGAGTTGTGGTGCAAATAGACACTATTTTTGGTCTAATTTTTCAGTTATACCTGCGACTTTTGATTCTAATTATCTATAAGCAGGCAATATATCGGTACTTTTGTGCGATAAGTGTGTGCGACTGCTGTTGTTTTTTACCATCGATGCCGGCTGTTAGTTAACAGCGAAAACCAACGCGACAACGCGAGATGGCAGAGAACATTAACTTCAAAAGGGGACTTTCCACAATCTTTCATTCGGTGTCTAGAGCGTGGTGCGAGCAGTAGATGTGACTTGATTTTTGCTTCTTTTCTCAGACTTTCAATCTATAATCAATAATTAATCATGAGTTTTAACCAAGAATTGCAACGTATTTTGCAAAAATTGCTTATTTCCGACGGAGAACGCTCCAAGTACACGCAGGATGCTGTGGAAATACAAAATCATGTGGTTGAGAAACTCAAGCTGGCAGACTATAATTTTCGCGAGGCTTTTAATGGCCTAAGCCTTGCAGGTAAGATACAGGACCTGCGGAAACCTCAATCAAATGGTTATTATTGTTTTCCTTTCAGGAAGCTACTTGGATGGGGTCAAATTGAAGACTCCTGATGAATTTGATTTGCACATGAAGCTGGAGTTTCCATTCCAAATCACCCCCAAGGAAGACGAGAAGGGATTCGTATTCTTGTGTGCAAATAACACCAAGCATCCTATCGTAGAAAACAACTACATAAATCGAAAGAATCTTCAAGATTGGTTACGCAGTGCATTCAATAAGGTGTTCAAATCAGAGCTAAGTCTTCGTTGCAGCA
The DNA here is from genome assembly GCA_037356375.1 of Drosophila affinis. Classification (NCBI taxonomy): domain Eukaryota; kingdom Metazoa; phylum Arthropoda; class Insecta; order Diptera; family Drosophilidae; genus Drosophila; species Drosophila affinis. Next base: position 39,199,147 of record CM074800.1, read on the forward strand.
CTGGAGAAGTCTATGAAGTAAAGTATACGGCCGAGGGCTACGGATGTGCCCACACCATTGAAGCTAAAGGGAGGAATCGTACCATATGGTTCGATTTGGTGCCTGCATTCGAGTTTACTAAAGCTCAGTGGCCGTTGGACATTCCACCAATATCGGCTGAGGTGCGCTCTCAATGGCCGTGGTTCGCGGTACCGCAATTTAAGCGCGGCTTCAGGGACGAGCGCACTTTTATTGTGTGTGCCCCGCAATGGGAACGTGAAGCAACAAAGGATTTGAATAATTTCAAAAATGTCTTGCGCCTGATGAAGGGATTGCGAGACGCACACGGTGCTGATTTGCCCCATCTATCAAGTTACATGCTGAAAACTGTCTTGCTCCATCAACTGGGACGCGTTAACTGGAACATGGATTTGGGCACGCTCTTTATGGAGATGTGGCTATGTTTGGTGAAGCATCTTAAGTCTGGAAACATGGACTTCTTTTTGGCCAATGGAAAAAACATTTTTGACCGAATGCAGTCTGGGGAACTTGATAAATGTCGCGTTTCAGCTGAACGCCTATTGTCTGAACTTAACCAATATAAAAATGGCTATTTAGGGCTCGAACAATTTTTCAATGTTTAAAAAAGCCCATATCCAATGCTTTTATAATTTTGTATTGAAAAAGTGTAAAACGAAAATTACATTTTATTTTTATTTTCAAATAAATGCATATCTTCACCGAAAATACTTCGGTGCATAAACCAAATTTGCAGCATGTATGTACATATGTTTGTATTTCTACATATTTTAGTTTATTAGAAGAGATGTAACCTTAGGACAGCCAGGACCATTGGCTGGCTCGGAGCACGTATCCAGGACACTAATGCCAAATGCCAACTCATAACAAACGGACAGTGATGGGCGAACGGAAGAGCGATAGAAAGCTTTCGCAGTTTGAATCACTAGCATCTTCCGGCATAATTTCAAAATGTGATTGTAGAATTCTGAAAAGTTTATGAACATTTATGATTGGCATGCGGGCAAGAAAGTCTCCAGTCTCCGATTATAAAGTTCAATCCTATCGTTAGGTAAAAAATCTCTTTTTTTCTGCCAACATCTGCCCTAAAAGATTTTTAAGCCTTCTCAATAAGTAGCATATATTTAATTACGTTTTGTCCTGTATTTTACACAATGGAAAGATTCCCCCGCTCATCCTGAAATCGCTTCCTGAAACTAATTATGACTCAATGTTTATTATCAGTTCAAAGCAAATCTAGCAAATCCGTTTATTAATTGATTTGAGTCACAAGTTTGGACACAAGTTGTTTCAGTTGTGAGTTATGTTACGGATGTGACTCAAAACTATTTGATTGCTGTTATCTAAAGGACAGGAAGGTCTGGAGTAGGTCTTATCAAGTTTTAAGGTGTTGCCTAACTTAGAACAAACAGAAGCATTCATTCCATGTAGTTTTTATTGTTTATTGTTTTATTGTTTTTTAGTATCTGTAAAATACCCATTTAATATATAGTCATATTAAAGGAGTCTTAACTGAGAATCGGTTAAGAGCATCTCGTCAGTTTCAGCATTCCACAATGAAGTAGGGCAGAACAATCCATTGATATGACAACGGGCCGGAACCGTCCCAACCGTCGGCTTTACCAAAAACTAGTTTTGTAGGTTGTGCGGGGCCTGCGGCTGGGTAGGATAGGCCAATGGCAAAGTCGCAGATTCGCTCCAGTGCTGTAGATCATCAACAACGACGAGTGTTCCAAGTCCTACGGCTTGTGGTCAGCACCGATATGTGCACCAGGATGTCGGACGGCAAGAGTGGATACAGTACTCTAGTGGCTCTCCAGTCACGCATGACAATTCCATGCTGGTGGGGGTGTTGTGTTAATCCGTGCCTACAGCACCTGCAAGTATAGACCTAAAGTCTACGTCTGCGTTACCGATCACTAGGACTAGAGTCGAGAAAAATCAGGAATCTCCAATGAATAACTTTGATCTGGACTGAACAAAATAACATTTTTTGTAAGATAATATTGTGCAAAATATTCCCTATTTCGTTCTACCATGCAAAGATCAAACTGGGACTAGTCTGCTTGTTTCACAGAAAACTAATCGATAGACTATTATTTTATTATTTATTATTTATTTTTGTAGTCTAGATTTTGATCTAGATAAAAAAACTAGGAACAATCTGATCCATAGCGCCCCAAAATGTTGGAATCGTACATTAATGTACAGTGGCTAGCATCCTCAATGAACCAGAATCAAAGGAGAATAAGACCAATAGAGACCAGAATCAAACGAAAATAAGATGCGATTTTGCGCCGAATTGCCTCCGAATGCGGTCTGGCCCTTGTAGTAGGGCGAACTTGAATTGAAACTAGAGCCATAAGCCGAGGCGGAAGCATTGCGCGTCAACAGCCGGCTGTCGCTCAGGGACAAGGAGCTGCCGTAAATGGAGGCATTGAAGCGCCGCCGCTTGTTCAGCGAATCCAGCGAGCACGTAGAATTGTGATGCGGCGGCTGGGTCGAGCCGTGGGCAGCCTGCCCCACCAGAGGTGGCCTCTTGTGGTAAGCCAACGGCACGGCTGAAAAACTGCTGCTGGTTTGCCCGAAGCTGAAGCTACGACCGCGTGGATGCTCTATGACTGGGATGTTCAGCGATCGATGTATACTGACTGGCAGATCTCCTGTGCTGGCCTCGGCTGCCGTCTCGTTGCCCATAAAGAAGTTGTAGCCCGGCTCACGCTGCTGCCGCTGGTGATAGAGGTTCAAGTGGGTGCGGCGATGCGAGGCCACGCCTCCCGGGTTCGAGCCACGGCTATGGCTGCGGGTGCCCAATGACTGAGAATTGCCTGAAGTGCTGCCGCCGGAAACCAAAGGCAGTGGCAGTCGCCGCATGCTTGGCAAATGGACGCTTGTCTCCAGTTCGACGTGTCGACGCTTAGCCAGAGGAAAGGTGGACCCTTGTGCTGGCTCATGGTCACCGTCGATATTATCCTCCTCTTCGTTACCATCTGCCACATCGTCGTCATCGTCATCGAAATCATCGTCGGCGGCAGTCGCAGTGCGCCGTTTGCCTAAGGGGAACACCTTGTATTCGCCGCGGCGCATCTGCTCATCCTCGCCACCCAAATCATGCTCGGCTATGTTGTCGGCTAGGGCCACCTGCTCGTAGTCCAGACCTCGTGCAGCGGCACCATCGTCCACATCGGGTAGCAGGCCCCTAGCGGGTGAATCCTCGCCATCTGGTTCGGCTAGCTCTATGCGACCGCGTTGCTGCTGTTGCTCCTGTTGGGCCTTCGAGGCGGTGGCGTTAGAGGTTGGCCCGTACCATGAAGATTGCAGGATATTTGTAACGTGCAGCTTTATCTTTCCCATGACAGATTTGCGGGAGACAAGGGGTGTGCCGGCAGCAGAATCATCTTCGGCCCCCTCCTCGGCCTCGGACATTTCCTGGAGCGGTGTGAGCTCGATCTCGATCTCGTGCTGAATGTCGTAGCTTGGTGTCGTTGCAGATGTATTTTTATTTGGTTATATGTATATTTATTGGATTTTAAGCCGGCCAAGAAACGCACGACACACAAAATGACAACTAAAGATACGAACACATGAAATCCTTGGCGAATGTTTGAGTGCCGTCAGTGTCAGTTCAATATATTAAACATATGTATGTACATATATTGTATATACATATGAATGTGTGTTACGCACGGCGTGTCACTGTGTTGGTTATGTCGCCAAGATTCCACACACGCGGCGATTTTTTCCATGTTTTTTCCTTCCATCTTTTTTTTGTCTTTGCAGATTGGCACCAGAAAGTGCAGCAGCTCTTAACGTATTTATTAATTAATCTATCGCACGGAAAATATGCACATTATATTCCTCTGCAAGCAAAAGAGACGCGGTAAAATGAGGATCACATCTTGATTAAAAGTTGTAGTAAATTGTTAACTTTTCCACATTTCTGATCATTTGAGGATTATGTTTTTATATGGATTCTAAATCCTTCTTTATATCGTTTCAATAACACTACACGACATTTGATTTGGTCAAACGGCTGGAACTTGGCCATTTATCCTTCGATTCTTACAAACGGTACCTTAAACGACACCTAATAAATGTGTCTACATAAAACCAAAAATGAAGTACTTTTTTTCCGAGTTTTCCTGAGTTTTTAAAGTCACAAAATTATTAAATTTAAATTCGAAAGCCTAATATTATATCTTCCAGACAGTAAGCGGATTTATAGCTGCATCTGTCAGCTTTTCAGGACAGCAAAGTTCAATACAACCGGTTATAAGGTACTACAGCCTTAAGCTTTAAGCACTACATCTGAAAAAAACATGAACAAAAAATAACAACTTAAAAAAAAATTTATTTTATTTATAGTTTTAAAAAAATGTTAAATCTGTAACAACATTAAAGATGTTTACTTTAACAATGGACCTAATGAACGTTTTCAAAACATACAAAATCTTAAAGGTGTATATGAAAGCAATGTTATATATTTTCAGACTTCAAATTAAAATATTTGAAAATAAAACGATTTATTCATTTGCTCATTGATTCCCACCGATTGTTCATACCGATTCAAAGAGCGCAACAACGAATCCGACGAAGAATAATCGATTCGAATAAAGCCGTTCAGCTATCGATACTATCGACTGAATAATTGTCAGAGCTTCGCGCCAAAGTGGATTTGTTTAAAAGTAAATGAGTGATAAGGTTATGAATGAAATTCAGTGGATGATTTGAGAGAGCGAAAATGAAAGAAAATGTGTATGGAAGCTTCTTTACCCTATTTTCTTTAATATACATACATTTAAAAAAGAAATTTAGAAGCATACTCATATACTGCAAATATATCTTCAACTTAATTTCGACGACAAATATACAGGTAAATAATATTAAACCCCTGCTTCTGAAATGTTAAATATATATTTTTGTTTTTTTTTTGTTAATATTTTGAAGAACTACTTTACTGAGTTGTGGTGCAAATAGACACTATTTTTGGTCTCATTTTTCAGTTATACCTGCGACTTTTGATTCTAATTATCTATAAGCAGCCAATATATCGGTACTTTTGTGCGATAAGTGTGTGCGACTGCTGTTGTTTGTTACCATCGATGCCGGCTGTTAGTTAACAGCGAAAACCAACGCGACAACGCGAGATGGCAGAGAACATTAACTTCAAAAGGGGACTTTCCACAATCTTTCATTCGGTGTCTAGAGCGTGGTGCGAGCAGTAGATGTGACTTGATTTTTGCTTCTTTTCTCAGACTTTCAATCTATAATCAATAATTAATCATGAGTTTTAACCAAGAATTGCAACGTATTTTGCAAAAATTGCTTATTTCCGACGGAGAACGCTCCAAGTACACGCAGGATGCTGTGGAAATACAAAATCATGTGGTTGAGAAACTCAAGCTGGCAGACTATAATTTTCGCGAGGCTTTTAATGGCCTAAGCCTTGCAGGTAAGATACAGGACCTGCGGAAACCTCAATCAAATGGTTATTATTGTTTTCCTTTCAGGAAGCTACTTGGATGGGGTCAAATTGAAGACTCCTGATGAATTTGATTTGCACATGAAGCTGGAGTTTCCATTCCAAATCACCCCCAAGGAAGACGAGAAGGGATTCGTATTCTTGTGTGCAAATAACACCAAGCATCCTATCGTAGAAAACAACTACATAAATCGAAAGAATCTTCAAGATTGGTTACGCAGTGCATTCAATAAGGTGTTCAAATCAGAGCTAAGTCTTCGTTGCAGCACTGGAGAAGTCTATGAAGTAAAGTATACGGCCGAGGGCTACGGATGTGCCCACACCATTGAAGCTAAAGGGAGGAATCGTACCATATGGTTCGATTTGGTGCCTGCATTCGAGTTTACTAAAGCTCAGTGGCCGTTGGACATTCCACCAATATCGGCTGAGGTGCGCTCTCAATGGCCGTGGTTCGCGGTACCGCAATTTAAGCGCGGCTTCAGGGACGAGCGCACTTTTATTGTGTGTGCCCCGCAATGGGAACGTGAAGCAACAAAGGATTTGAATAATTTCAAAAATGTCTTGCGCCTGATGAAGGGATTGCGAGACGCACACGATGCTGATTTGCCCCATCTATCAAGTTACATGCTGAAAACTGTCTTGCTCCATCAACTGGGACGCGTTAACTGGAACATGGATTTGGGCACGCTCTTTATGGAGATGTGGCTATGTTTGGTGAAGCATCTTAAGTCTGGAAACATGGACTTCTTTTTGGCCAATGGAAAAAACATTTTTGACCGAATGCAGTCTGGGGAACTTGATAAATGTCGCGTTTCAGCTGAACGCCTATTGTCTGAACTTAACCAATATAAAAATGGCTATTTAGGGCTCGAACAATTTTTCAATGTTTAAAAAAGCCCATATCCAATGCTTTTATAATTTTGTATTGAAAAACTGTAAAACGAAAATTACATTTTATTTTTATTTTCAAATAAATGCATATCTTCACCGAAAATACTTCGGTGCATAAACCAAATTTGCAGCATGTATGTACATATGTTTGTATTTCTACATATTTTAGTTTATTAGAAGAGATGTAACCTTAGGACAGCCAGGACCATTGGCTGGCTCGGAGCACGTATCCAGGACACTAATGCCAAATGCCAACTCATAACAAACGGACAGTGATGGGCGAACGGAAGAGCGATAGAAAGCTTTCGCAGTTTGAATCACTAGCATCTTCCGGCATAATTTCAAAATGTGATTGTAGAATTCTGAAAAGTTTATGAACATTTATGATTGGCATGCGGGCAAGAAAGTCTCCAGTCTCCGATTATAAAGTTCAATCCTATCGTTAGGTAAAAATCTCTTTTTTTCTGCCAACATCTGCCCTAAAAGATTTTTAAGCCTTCTCAATAAGTAGCATATATTTAATTACGTTTTGTCCTGTATTTTACACAATGGAAAGATTCCCCCGCTCATCCTGAAATCGCTTCCTGAAACTAATTATGACTCAATGTTTATTATCAGTTCAAAGCAAATCTAGCAAATCCGTTTATTAATTGATTTGAGTCACAAGTTTGGACACAAGTTGTTTCAGTTGTGAGTTATGTTACGGATGTGACTCAAAACTATTTGATTGCTGTTATCTAAAGGACAGGAAGGTCTGGAGTAGGTCTTATCAAGTTTTAAGGTGTTGCCTAACTTAGAACAAACAGAAGCATTCATTCCATGTAGTTTTTATTGTTTATTGTTTTATTGTTTTTTAGTATCTGTAAAATACCCATTTAATATATAGTCATATTAAAGGAGTCTTAACTGAGAATCGGTTAAGAGCATCTCGTCAGTTTCAGCATTCCACAATGAAGTAGGCCAGAACAATCCATTGATATGACAACGGGCCGGAACCGTCCCAACCGTCGGCTTTACCAAAACTAGTTTTGTAGGTTGTGCGGGGCCTGCGGCTGGGTAGGATAGGCCAATGGCAAAGTCGCAGATTCGCTCCAGTGCTGTAGATCATCAACAACGACGAGTGTTCCAAGTCCTACGGCTTGTGGTCAGCACCGATATGTGCACCAGGATGTCGGACGGCAAGAGTGGATACAGTACTCTAGTGGCTCTCCAGTCACGCATGACAATTCCATGCTGGTGGGGGTGTTGTGTTAATCCGTGCCTACAGCACCTGCAAGTATAGACCTAAAGTCTACGTCTGCGTTACCGATCACTAGGACTAGAGTCGAGAAAAATCAGGAATCTCCAATGAATAACTTTGATCTGGACTGAACAAAATAACATTTTTTGTAAGATAATATTGTGCAAAATATTCCCTATTTCGTTCTACCATGCAAAGATCAAACTGGGACTAGTCTGCTTGTTTCACAGAAAACTAATCGATAGACTATTATTTTATTATTTTTTATTTATTTTTGTAGTCTAGATTTTGATCTAGATAAAAAAACTAGGAACAATCTGATCCATAGCGCCCCAAAATGTTGGAATCGTACATTAATGTACAGTGGCTAGCATCCTCAATGAACCAGAATCAAAGGAGAATAAGACCAATAGAGACCAGAATCAAACGAAAATAAGACCACAATATTATCTGAATATCTCACAAATTTGGGATGTTGTGCTACATCAAAGGCCCAAAACTGGCTAAATTAATAGAAGCACATTTCAATAAAAGAAAATATCTGACTTTATATTGGCCCAAATCCGAATGATTTTATTTTAATTTAAAAGTGAATGTTGCATGTTGCGTAATTACTACGTTATGGCAGCCAGTAAACGAATTTTAAATTTTTCCTTCAAAATAAATAAGGGTTCCACGACATCACTACCGATAGCTTGCTCTCGGGTTAGTTTTTTAGCCCATTGTAGTTAGCCACTGTTAAAATACAATCCTCTTTGAGAAAAGAGGACGGCTAGGATGGATCTATAAAAAGGATTTGCAAAACGGAATATTTTCCGCGGTTCAATTCATGTTGTTCACCTGTTTAAATTGAGGGGGTTAAGTTGGATTTTCATAGGTATATGTGTGGTATAACGATATATTTGAACGATAAGTGTGCTTTCTATTACCGTGCATATCAGCGTGTCATGGTATATACTGGTATTTCTAAAGAACCTAATCGGCGCATTGATGTTTTCGATGTTTTTGGACCTTTGCAAAGAAGAAAAACTTACCAATCTTGTAGAAAATTGTTTCATCTATTAGATAAAATTAATTGTTCAGGCCTCAGGGTCTTAGTTAGTTAGTAATATTAAACAGAATATCAAAATCGTTGAATATGATATTCGTCGGTACTTTTACGGTATATTTTAAAAATGAGACCATAATTTTCTGTATATTTCTGATGGTCGGACGGTATGTCTTATCGATAATTCCGCGGTCACACTGGTGAAGTTTTGTAAATATTTACGCAAATTTTGCAAAAAAAATAACTAAAAATAGTTAAAAATGATTAATTAATGTGCGGGGTTTAACCATATGGTTGCTACTGGAAAACAGGTAGCTCCTTGCACGTTTTTTGCCCAGTGTGACAAAAGGTGCCCAAGTGACACTAAAAGGACGTAGGCGCATTGGATTACGCGCTGTCGTGTCGTGTAAAAAAATTTTTAATTGTAATTGCCCAAGTTGCCAAAAAAAGAGCTTTCCGAATGTTGTCGATGTAGTGGCGCGCAGAAAATAGAGCAATGCAGCAAAGAAACAGAAACGCGAAGAGCAGAAGGCAGCAACCACGACGATGACGACGACGACTACGCCAACCACGAACAAATACCAATTCATCAGGTGAGTGAGCAGCAGGCAGCACAGCACTAACAACAATATGGGGAGACTGCCTCTCTAAATATGTACACACATACATACATACATACAAACATGCCATAACTATGTCATAGGCGTGCACTTGTTGGTGGGACGTCATTGATGAGGCGGAATATTCGTTAATTTTATGCATTTTTTTCAGCTTTTAATTATTTACGAGAATACTCATACACGCATAGCATAGCCTATCCGGACAAAAGCACGAAACTGCGATAATATACTTACAAATACATGCCAAATCGAAGCGCACACAGACGACTCAGTTATCAGTAAAAGACGACGCTGAAAAATAAACCAAACCAACAATTTCTGCGCTGTACCGCTGTACATAAACCGAAATGAGCTGGCTGCGGTCAAGTCCGCTGCGTCAGAGCGGTAACGGGGGCGGTGGCGGTGTCTCAACGGGCCACTCTGGCACGGGCAGCCTTCGCCAGAGACCTATAGATGCGGCCACTGACTGTGATCCGCGCGCCTGCTACGACAGTTTCTGCAAGCACTGGCAGCAGGCCTACGACATCATCCAGCACTATGCCCCGCCCAGCCATGACGATGTATTGGGGGTGGTCTCGCATCTCGACTATATGGTAACGCTGCTGCTAGTGGAGCTACATCATTGCAACAAAGTGTCTTTACCCTCGGCGGACGCGAGTGCTGCACCGGCAGCCCCCTGTCTAGAGTACCTGCTCAGCGAGAATCTGTTGGATAAGTTGTACGAATGGGCCTGCACAACGGGCCGCTATGCCAATGCGGTGAGGCTGGAGCAGCTGAAGCTGTACGAGCTGCTCGTCAGTCATTCGCGGCATCAGCTGCTCTGCCATGAGCCCTTCCTGAGGCCACTGCTCAAGATACTGGCCTCCAGTCAGGGTGAGATCTTTCCGCCCGATCTGGAGAAGCGACTGGTCATCTTGCTGAACCAGCTGTGCGTCGTACTCATGCAGAATGTCCATTTGCTGGATCTATTCTTCTTTTCTGCACAGACCCAAGTCCAGGAACAGATACAAAATGGCAACGTGCAGCCCCCCAAAAGTGGAACCACCACCAAGTGAGTAGCAAAGCAGAGTAGCATTTCCGATTCAGTAAATTCAACTTGAACCACTTTCAGTTTCATAATTTTCTCGCTGCTCATTCCGTATGTGCATCGGGAGGGAAGTCTCGGCCATCAGGCACGCGATGCCCTGCTCCTTTGCATGGCCCTCTCGCAGAAGAACTCCAACATTGGCACCTACATAGCACAATACTCATCTATCTGTCCGCTACTGGTGACCGGACTGGGTGGACTCTATTCGCGCCTGCCCAATAGCATTGAGATCAGTTCAATCGATTGGCATCGGATCACTCCGGATGATGTGACGGAGATACCAGAGCTCACATTGTTCATGAATGCCCTCGAGTTTTGCAATGCTGTCGTGCAGGTGGCACACGAGATGATCAAGCAACAGCTGTTGGACTTTATGTACCAGGGATTCATAGTGCCTGTGCTAGGGCCAGCCGTTCTACAGGTGAGACTCGTCACGTCTCCGTCTCTTTTTACGTGCAAAACTTGTCTTCGATGCATTTCTGTGGTGTTGGTTGCAAGCGTATCATTTTGTGTCCTGTTCTCTGTTCTGTTTTTCTATTACTTCGATGCTTTTCCATGTGCTCTTCTTTCTGTCTGTCTAAAAGGCGAAAGAATGCTGCTTCATCTGCAGTTTCTTTTGTGTGTTTTCTTCTATTTTTTTTTGTGCCTTACCTTACCTTAAAAACACACACACAAACACACACCTCGAAATCTCGAAACAACTTTTTGCGCTCCCCTTTTCGCAGACACTGAAGGGCAAACATTTTCAGACGAACATCGACTCACAAATCTCGGCCATGTCGTATCTGGATCTAATACTGCGTTCCATTACCGAGCCCGGTCTGCTGCGAGCCTTTGTCAAATTCCTCCTGGACACGGAGAAGTTTGATGGCGAACGGATACTGGACTCGTTGGTCGAGCGTCTCAACTCCCCAGATGCCAATCTCTGCATGGTGACGATGGCTCTGTTCGACACCCTGCTGGCTCTCCACTGCGAGGATCTAATGCTGGAACTTTTGCTCAAATTCATGTTGCCGGGCAAGCATGTGCCCATCTCGCACCGTCACAAGATCAACAAGATCGATCCTTATCTGAACAGCAGCGATTTCTTTCTGGAACTCTCACCGGACGTCCTGAAACGTGCTCGGGACCTGGCCAGGCCAAAGAGCGTCCACGAGCAGCAGCCATCGTCTGGCGCAACTGGAGAGCAGTCAATTCAGCAGCTGGCATGGCCTAGCCTACCCTCGCCAGCCATGAGCAAGACAATCGGAGCTAACTGGAACTACTATGGCCTCCACACCGGCGACAGTTTGTATGCCAATCTGCAGGCATATCTGTTCGAGGCTCACTGGCGGATAGCCCAGTGCCAGCGGGATTGTCTCAAATGGGCGAACAGCTATCGCTATCAGAAGTGGCCACGCCACGGACAGGGACGTGTCCATGCGCACGCCCTAGAGCTGGCCAGGCAGTTCTTCAGCGAGTTTGGAGGTGGCCCACCCGCCATAGCACCCAGTGAATCGGCGGGAGAGAAACAGTTGGACAGTCTTCAGTCGATTGGCGAGTCCAGTGGCTATGAATCATTCAAGTGGCGGCCTGCCGACGAGGAAAGCGATGCCACTGACCTTACTGTGACAACGACAACAACAACAGCCAGTGAAGCGGATCTTGAGCACAATAGCAGCAGCATCAGCAGCGGAATGGGTGGAGGAGGAGCGGCGGCAGGCAGGCGAGGGGAATCTTGGCGCATATCGCACACCAATCGCAACGAGATGCTGCTTACAGATTTGGATTTCTCAGAGGATTTGTTTGCGCAGGGCACCGTGAGCTTAGGTAAGGATTGAGAGGAATGTCAATCGCAAATACTATACCAATATATATATTTTGTTGATCTCTTGCAGGTCCCTTTCTCAATGCCATCTGGGGAAAACTGCAAACCTTTACAAGCAACTCTTTGTATGTGAATTTACACCTCACTGGGCTGATCACACGCCTGGCCTGGTATCCGCTGCCGCTGATCCACTCGCTTCTGCTACGCTCTGACATAGCCATCACCTCGGACACGCCCTCCTTCCATCAGGTGTTGCGTATTTTGAAGCAACAAATCGATGCCGAGCTGCCAGTGACCGAGGATTCCTTGGAGATAATCGATGTGGCACGTTCGTCACTGATTGATCGCGAATTTCGTCTGGTGAATGCCCGCAAGGGTAACGAGAACTCTCCCCTGCATCATCTTCATCAGCAGCCGCAAACGACGCCCTCCCAACAGCAGCAGCTGCAAGGACAGCAGCGGTCCGCCTATGCGACACTGTCGGCTGCCACGCCTGTGCAAGCCACACCAACCAGCGCCTACGATCCATTCAAGCGAAGTGATAACAAACGGAAGAGCATCAGTAAATCCATCAGCAGCATGTTTAGCAGAAGATCCACCCCAAATCCCCCTTCTTCTGGCGGTAAGTAGTTAGCCAAGCAGTGTTTTCTGCATAATTTCTGCACATTTTCTTTTCAATGAAACGAGAACTCACCAACTATACAAACAAACAAATCTGCAGCGTTGGATGTTGGAAGAAAGTTGGTTTCGGGTCTTAATAATCACAACACACACACACACATCACTCCAAAACTCACAGTCATTAAAGCCCTGCATGAGTGCCTGAACAGCGATGAGAGATAACTGAAATCTCGCTACAGACACACTTAAAATCACTATTTAGCGAGCCAAAACCAAGCGACAGACAAACGACTGCTACGACTAAACCGTCTCTTAAAATATATCATAAAAGTATCGCAAGAGAATGTTTGATAATCTGCTGAAAATGAAACATTCACTGCCATATTTTTGAATCGTTTTCGATAGTTTGACGGGCTTAGGTTTCGCATTCTTGCATGCTCGCATGCTCTGTTTGCTCCCAGCAAACGAAACAATATTGAAAACGAGGGGGAACGTTGTGAGCCGCGGCAAAGGCCGCGACTCGGCTATTGATGCTGATCAAGAATATATATACTTTATGGGGTCGGAAACGCTTCCTTCTGGGCGTTACACACAACCGTTATCCCCACAAATCTAATATACCCCTATACTCTTCGAGTACCGGGTATAATGATATTTCATACGAGTCAAATGCAATACTTAACCCAAGACAAATCTAGGAATCGGAACAAATAATCAAATAAATGTAACCCTCATTTACTCCCTTCCGAAACTCTTGCCAAAGACTCGTACGCTAGTTTTGTGGGGTAACATCGTAAACGATTTGGTCTAAGTATGAAACTCATGCAGGGCTCTCTGTCTTTCTCTGGTTTATCACACATATTCATGACCATCCACACACATCTTGTAAAATGCCCGCTGGCGTCGTTGTTTATAATTAATTGATTTCTTTTGTTTACTTTTTTTATTGATACTCGTACAACAATCAAAAACCAAAAAACCAAACAAATCTTAGCTTCATCTGGCTTATCACAAATTTACGCATTCTTCACCGGTAAATATTTCACGCTTGATAAAAAGTATTTAATGTTTATAAACTAAAAACCTAACCCAGATTGAAAAAAAAAACTTTTCATATTCTTGTTAAAAATTTGTTTCGTAGACTTTTCTCCTGTAGCCTGTAGAGCTTTGTACATAAAATGCAATGCCCCCTCCCACCCCATTAAAATTAAACAATTTTAGAAAACTAGAAACATTTGTGTAAGCCCATTTATCTGTTTGTTGTCGTTGTGTTTTTTATTAAAATAACCTTCCAAAGGTCTCACCACTGCCTTGAGCTCTTGCTAATCCTAATGCTGTTCTTCTAGGAGCTGCGTCAACGTTGGTGGGCAACAACAACACTTCTGGTAGTGGTGGCCAATCGCAGCCATTCTCTGCTACTGGCACCTGTGAGACCAGCCTGAGCACCAACCCGCAATCGGGAGCAGCTCGTGGAGCAGGCACATCGACGACAACTAATGGAAACAGCAACAACAGCAGCATCAGCATTGGGGGATCGACGCAAACTCTCTCGGCCCACTCCAACACCACAACGCATTCGTCGAGCACATTGCACGGACTCGATGGTGGTCCACAGACAGGCAGCTTCAACTCGGAGCCAGCTTCCCTCGATTCGGTGGCCTCTATGGGTATCATTGCCAGCACAAGCGGCACGGAGCGCACCAGAGACGTGGCTCTGTGCGCTGTCCTGCTGGATGAGTGGCTCAAAGAACTGGCGGCTATTGCGCAGGAGCAGAGCGTTGTGCTGGTCACCGATCAAATGCTTTGACATTACCGCAGGAGGCCTTTATGATCGGATACGAATGAGATGCATGTACACAATATTTTACGGATTTGTTGGCCTTTATTTATTTTAATCGTTTACTTTTACGAAACTTTTAATTTTCACCTGTTAAGTTATCGATATGATATTGTTTTTATCCTAAATATTGTATGTATATTTTAAACAAAACCCCATTTTAACGAACAATGCCGCAGTTTTGAACACAATTTTTGCACACTGACACACGCTAACCAGATATGATTAGGATTAAAGAAGTAAAATCCTTAATTGGACGGAGGATTCTTAAGTGTTCAGATGTAAACGATTATTCTAATTAACATTAATACGCAATATATACAATCTTTATAGAGAGAATTATATACAACACATACCATGTACACATACATACATATGTATTTTTGCAATATATATATATATACATATATTTTATGCTTTTACTATGTACATACATATAACATATACATACAACTGCAAGATCAAAAAGCTTATGTTTTAAAGCCAACTTAAAAGTATTAAATCGGTCCAAGATAATGCACATACATACAAACATGATATGATACATACACATATAGTACGTTTCTATTTGAGCAATATAAATAGTGTATGGCAATTAAAATCTACGATGTTGTTGGAACTCTCTCGTTTGAACTTTTTCGCTGCAGAATCGATACCTACCACTGTCAACCCCACATAGGGCGGGTACAATGCCTTTCCAATGATGCACTGCACAACTGCAAATAAAGGTGAAATTTCCACAGTAGCTTCCATAATTTCAATGCGTATGTTGAAACATCGGGCTAGGGTGAACCCCGCTTTTGTAGGAGTCCAGGGGCAAGGTGTGTCTATATACATAAATAGATTTGACTTTGCAAAGAGGCATTGCAGAGCCTTCTACTGGGTTCCGATCCAATTGGGTAAAGCTCATCATCAAAAATGTTGGAGCATTGTCTTTAATGTCTAAATCTAAAATTTGGCTTCTATCGAAATTCTAAATTGTATAATTTCATAGTTTTTGATCATCAACACCATGTCCAAGGGCACGGGGCCGCTGTCCAAATTGTATAATGTTATCATTCACAGCGCAGATAAGATTGTGCCCAAAGCAGCTCAGCCGTTATGGCAGTCACCAGCAGGTGAGTCCTTGATCTCGTGCTGGAAACGATCTGTTACATTACTCTTTCGATAGGGCCGAAAACTGTCTTTTTCTGGGCACCGTTTTTTAAGTGGGTATGTATTATCCCCCCAAGTCCCCCAAAGTCTGGATACTGTCTAAACTGTGTCCTTGTAGAGCCTGGTTGTGGCTGGACTAGGAGACACATTGAGTCGGCCACCTCAAAATATATCTTTGAATCAATGCAGCGCCCTGGCATTAACTGGCTTGATATGGTCCCGCTACTCAGTGGTTATTATACCAAAGAATTACAGCCTGCTTTCCGTCAATGTCGCTGTCTTTTTCATCCAATCATTTTTGGTAGCTAAGCATTTGATGTGGCGCAGGGACAAGGCCAAGAGTACGGTTTACAAGCACCCGAACTATCCCCTTTGGTCAAGTGATGATTGGTGATCTGTAAAACTGATGATAAATAAAACAAAGTCACTTTTGGTTTGCCGCTCTGGAGCTTTACCGGTTTTATTCCTTTTTTTTCTTACGCATTCTTGAAATCTTCTTCATTACTTTTTATATGTTGCTTGAAACTCTAAGATAAACATAAACTAATTTTTCACGCCCCCCGTGCGGATGGTGTTTCGGGGGCGTAGGCTTGGGCATGTGACTTACGACTAAAGAACTACATATTATATATACGTGTGTATAATATGTAACTAAGTATATCGTTTAAAAGTTGGATAGTGCAATCAGCTTGAGTCCTCTGACTGGTCCTGGTTCCGTGACTCGTGCCGGGAGGGGGCCTGCAGGACGGCCGGGATAGTGCGCACAAGCGGTGCTGCGATTGGTCGTCCTGTCGCCAGTCGTCCTGCAGCCAATGCGCTGCTTGCAAAGGATTCATCGTTCGTGTTGGGGATGGATGGGTGGGAGTCCTCGGGTCGGAGCTCAACACAGGCACAAGTTAAATCGCAACGGGCCTGCAATGCAGTTGGCAAACCTCGTGGCCCTCGGCACACTCACACACACACACACACTGGCATGGACATGGGGGCAAGGACTCGGTGCCCGGCCAACAGGCGTATGGTTGATATATTATACTTAAAGGACTTTCCATGCGCATGTGAGCAAGGCAGGCCAGAGAATTACTTGGACGACTTGCGCCAATCCCCGTAGAGCGTGTGAGTGAGTGTGCTCCTTCTTGGACTGCTTGACATGTTGCCAAATGCATTGCGCGCCGGTTGTCCTGGCCCGGGGCTTTGCCCTTACCCGTGGTCTCCCTTTGCACTAGGTTTCATTTCCGTACTGAACTGCCATTGGTTGGTCAGGCCTCCGATAGTTTCAGCTTGGCTCTCCGCCTGGGCATATCTCCTCCCCAATTGGCCAACGAGGATTCCTTTGGGCCTAGTCGCTGCAACGAGAAAGATGAAGAGAAATGGTAAACATTAGTTTGGGCTGCCACTGCTGCGTCATCAATTTTAGACACCCATTCGAAGAATACAGTGAAGCAGGGAGAGATTTCAACAGAAACTAACAGAGATTTTCTATCATGAGAAATTATATCCATTTTACGCGATAAACTCGTACCTTTGTACGTCACAAATCTTCCCTTCAATGTGGGTGCTCTATTCAAAATTTGTTAATACACCGACTAATAATTGTTTCTAAAGGTACGTATAGCCTTTTTTCAGTAAATTTATTTTAAGATAGATATTTTGTATGCCATACTGCAATCCATGTTATAACTACTTAGTCCAGAGAAAAGTATCAACGTCCTCTTTTTAGTATATCCTTCATCCTTCCTTCCCCATAAAATTTAGTCATATCTGAACCCATTTCAAGCTCTACCATTTAGATAAATATAATCATATAAATTCTTATCCCTTATCGCTAATTGCACCCTCAGCTAACATCTGGTTCCCTCTCGTATCGCTCCATCATCTATTCTTATCTCTCGTTTTTATAGACCTAGGCCACTGTGCCACCGTGGTGTTGTGGCGGTGGTGATGGTGGAATGGGTAATGGGCCTTTGCCAAGATGGTAGCTTGCCAAAATCTTGACTAGAATTTTTTCTCACGCTCGGTTCCAAAAAAACCAAAACACAAAAAAAAAACATGAAATGAAAGAAAGAAAACATCTGAGAGATGGCGGGATGGCAATGAACTTTATTGCGTAATGCAGAATCTTGGCAAGCGGCTCACTCAAAGGGGATTCCCCATGCCCATTCACCATTCTGTGAATTCCGAAAAACGATGCTACAATGTAATTAAAGCGCCACCTGCCGATGGGGCCCTGCCAACGACTGATTCGTAAACAAACGAAAAGCTGACATAATTTATGATCATGGAGTTTTGCCAATAAGTTTTTCGAGATGCCGGCCAGACACACTGTCTGCTTCGATCAGCATCGGAATCGGAATCTGGCTGCGAGTCTCACCCTCACCCTCATCATCATCATCTTATCCTCTTCATCACTGGATGACTTCGAGAGAGTTCTCGCATTGCCTGAGGTCAGGTCGATGCTGGATGGTCTTGACGTCACAGAATTGTGCTATTGAACAGCTGCCAATGAGGCGGCCTACCACAAAATGTTACTCATTCCAGAAAATCCCCGAGCTTTACTCCTCTTTCCTTCATTTTTCAAGCAAGTGTTAATTGAAATATGGCTATCGGAACTGCTCCAGTGAGATGGTTCTATAAGGGGCACAGACGTTGGGGTAGGGACAACACTTGGTCTTAATTGCCTTTGAAGCAGCTGCTCGAACTTGGTTCAGTCAATTTATGAGCCCAATCATTGCCAAATTATGATAAATTATCCCAGAATTTATTTTATGCATATGGGATTTTCGTATTCATTATTCATTTTTGAGCATGGGCGAAAATGTTCTATACTTCAAAGTGTGTGAAAATGTGAATTATGTAAAAATACTTTATGTGAAATGATCCTATGGCGGCTCATTCTACTAAGAAATCATCATTGTATTAAGTGTATGATTAAATAAAAAAGGAAAGTAAATTCGTGTTTTATTTTATGAAATACTGTGGTAAAAGTGATAGCATCTGCCTTTTGTTTTAGTTTGAAATGGATAATATTAAAATTAATATTCTTTTGGAAAGTATCAGGGACCCGAACTCTTTAGAAAGGAATTCTTAAGGTTATCTTTTCAGAACGAACCATCGTTTGGGATTTGTTTTATAATGAATAAACTGCCTTTTGAAAATTATGAACAATGGTTTTATGAGCCTTCTCAATGGTTTATACATATATTTTGAAATGACCTCATCATAGATGATCTCATGTACTTTACCATGGATAATATATGCGAATAATGAATCTCTTTAAAATTCAGTTTAAACCCATTTCCACCAAAAGACTGACCAAAAGAATGTGATCATTATACATAGATATATATTATAAAAAATTATATATTAATTTTTTATTATGTCAAATACTTTGGCTCTGTCTTAAGAAAATCCTCTATTATAGAAAGCAGACGGAACGAAT
Organism: Drosophila affinis; assembly: GCA_037356375.1. Classification (NCBI taxonomy): domain Eukaryota; kingdom Metazoa; phylum Arthropoda; class Insecta; order Diptera; family Drosophilidae; genus Drosophila; species Drosophila affinis. The sequence goes on from CM074800.1 coordinate 39,218,389, forward strand.
TAATAACGCAGATTTCTACATAGATCGTAGATCGTAGATCGTAGTGGCTATATGGATCGCCTCACGGACAGCGCGAAAAGTACGAAAATCTTTGACGTTTTAAACAAATTTCGCTGTCTAAATCGTTTTTCCTTTTCTGTTTTGTGTTTTTTTTTGTTTTTGATCTTTTTACGTTGCTGTTGTTGTTGTTTTTCAATGTTTTTCCGAGGGAAAATTGCTTTTATTTATTTGTTCTAGAAGCTAAAAGTCGGCACGGCATTTTGGTCGGTTGTATTTTCCTCAATTTTCTTGATTTTGGTTGATTTTGCCTCGCTTTTGCCGTGTAGAATGAATTTTTCATTTACCTTGCTATTTTCGGACACACTTGACGCGCGGCCCGAAGAAGATCGAAGACGAAGGCGAAAGGCGCAAAAAGCGATAAAACCGTCAAGAGCCGAAAAGAAAAGTCCGAGAAAATTGCGCAGAACTGTCGCCTGCCCTTACATATGTACATATGTATGTATGCCTCCGAGTGGTGGGGTAATGGTCTAGGAACTGGGAAGCTGGGGGCCGGGGAAAGGGGCAAAAGTGTTATATACCACATATGTATAAATAGGTATTTAGACTGGCTCTCTATGTGTTCTTGGATCTTTGAGTTGCGATGACGCGCAATTGACGCGGGCAAAGACGCGTTGAAAGCGTCGCCGCTGCGTCTATTTTTGTGGACATAACTAATACTACGACTACTTCCACGCGTGTAGAGAGACGCTCTGCAAAAGATACATTTACAGATACAAATGCATCTGGTTGTATATTTCGTTTTTCGTTTTAATCTATTTCAGTTGCTTCATCGAAAATGTATTTCGTGTGGCTCTGTGGCTCGTGTGCTCGTTCGGTGCGGTCTGATTTTTGTTGCTTCCCTCTGCTTCCATCTGTCTGTCTCTGTGGTTTTTATGTGTCTATAGCCTATAGGGCGATGCGGCACAAATTGTAATTAGTGTTCGTTTTTCTTAGCTTTAATTAGAAATTTTTCGTTAATTTGCACGTTTGCTGTGCATGTGTGCGCCCATGGTAAACAAATGAACCTTGAGATGCAGTAAGACTGCAGTTTATTTATCTGATAATGATGCAAGCAACAAATTTGGGCTCCTAATTGGGTTATACTAGGGTACGAGATGAAGGTTGCGGGGCATTGTTGTGGATAATACAGATTATATCATTCCTTCATTCATTTGTGTTGAAATTTCTACAGAATTTATGCTAATTTAAAATTAATTTGTATTTAGATCTTCACGATAATCAAGAAATTATTGTAAGATAGTTGGGAATAAAGCTCGATGGGCAGCATTACCAAGCAGCCATTGGATATTGAGCGGAACAATAAACAATAAAAGAAACACATAAATTATATATAATTCAACCTTTTTCTTGTCTTTTAATCACTTTAAGTTTAAACTGTATCCCACAATCAGATATATTTCCCTGAATGTTTTTCACGAAACTAATTTAAAACTTTTCTACATAGATAATTCTCTAGTTGTAAGCAAACAAAATTTTAATGATTTTATTGTGTATATTTGAAAGAACCTTTTAGCGTGTATTTATGTGTACAAAAAGCGCTTAAGTTGTTTTGGTTTTTTTTTGGTTCTTAATTGACTCCAGCCGGACAGCTCTTATGGGAGTGCCATGCCTCAAAAAAGAGTGGTATTCAAAGAAGAAATGAATATAATTTCACTATCAGAACTCTCACAACTGTCAGCAATGCGATCGCCATGAAATCTGAAGAAAACTGAAAGTCAATCAAAAGAAAATGAAAAGCAATAGAAGGATGTGCAAATGAAAGGTATACAGTAAATTCGGAAACTGATTCGGGAAATTGGCAGACAAATCTTTGAATATTAACTGTCTGCCAAGACAGCCAAAGAAAAAAAAAGCAGAAAGAGCGAGGGAGAGAGAGAGATTCAAAAACAAAAATTCCTTGAATATTGGCCAATAAATTTTACAAGACGTTGACATTTGGCCAACCGACAGGCTGAAACGGCCTTGCCAAAGGCCAATCGAACGTCACTATCTGGTTATATATTTATATATGTGCACATATACTATATGTGATAAACATGCAATAATCATAATGATAATTGGACACCTGTTGGCAAGTGCCAGCGAAAGTCTGGCCAAGAATTCTTTTGGCCAATTCAACAACAATCGAGCAGCAACGATGACGTTCTCCGAGTGAGAGAAATACTGGGCAACTCGTCAAAAATGTGCGTCAGCAATTAAAATCATAATGAGATTGCCAAGTTAGAGGCGCCACCAGCCCGATCCGTTGCCAGACACGCGACCCCTGGTCACGCCCCTGCCACAGCCCCCTCCCCCTCCCCCCTACACACACAAACACACACATTCCGCAGGATGCGTTGCCAACGCTGCCAAAAATCTTGGCAGCAGAAGATGCCGACTGCTGGCCACGTTTGTTGATGTTTATGTTGGTTGGGATATTTGGCTTCCAGAGGCGCAGAGGGCTCGGCTGCTCATGGTGGTGCCAAACAGGAAGAGAAATCAAAAAAAGAAGGAAGAGCGGAAGAAGAGGGATTCGGAGTAGGCACAGCGAAGATGGGATACACTGCATTTCGACGAAATTCCCACCAGATTCCTTGAAAACTTGAAAACCGCAGTAGCCATAAAGAACTGGTAAAATATACAGATCTTCTTCGAATAAAAGGTCCAGTAATACATTAAAAATAGTTACTCCAAATCGAGGGAAACCATATAAATTTTCTACAAGCAACGTTAAATTCAATGCCGTACTTCTTTAGCTTTTTGTGCCGAAAAGCAAAGATGTCTTACTCATAAGTACTTATTTATGACTGCTGTAAAATAGACAAGTATTGTGATTCTCTCTTTAAACTAGGACTGCCCTCTGCAAGAGTATAACCAGTAAACCCTTTCACCAAGAACCCCCCCCTTGCAACATGTCTTGGAAGATGAAACATCTCTTAAGTGTTGACTGCTTGCTGCTGCTGGCTGCAGGCTTCCCCTCAGACTGGTAGGCGCTGCCAATTGCAGACTGCGACAATGCGGCGTATACGTAATGAAGGAAGAGAAAACTTCAACCCAACCCCAGATCACATAACGTATACGCAGTGCTGGACAAAGTTGCGGACACAAATAAATAACAAAGGCCGGACCATCATTATAAAAAAAGCGAAGAAAAAACTGAAAAACTTGGAAAAAATATGGAAAGAAGAATGTCCGTTCAAAGGTTGGCATGGCATGGCCTGGCCGAGCGAGAACGAGAGCGGGCGCACTAATAAGATTTAAGAAAAATGAAAATGAAAAATCGTTTGTGCATTTTTATAAGTGCAAAAATATGCAAATAGAGTAAATCATTACTGGCTGGATACTGGAATACTGGACCAAAAGGCAGACAAAGTTCTGGCCGACTCTGATGACTGCAGAAGGACCACGAGGAGCACCACTGAAATCATAATTTGGCGATTTATCTGTTTGTTTGTTTGTTTTATTTGCCGCCTGTCTAGGCCATTGAGAATTATGGTTTTCGACTGTCGGCAAAACTGAAGCGGACACAAAAGTAGGAGTAACGAAGGAGTCGAGCCTAAGGGATGTACAACTTAAATTCTTGGCTGGAAATTCGTATTTACTGTAATGTCCTTTGACAAACATTTCTCACTGGCAATTCAATTAGTTTTAATTGCTCGACTTGGCGTTTAAAAATGTCCTTCGCGGGCCATCAATAAAATCAATGCAGGACATAAATCTTCAAGCCTTTCATTGCACAGCGAAATGCGAAATGCAAAATGGGAATCGGAATTTGAATCCCAATCTCTGGCGGAAACACAGATAAAGGGACAGAACAAGGAGCCGGAGAGAGAGAGAGGGAGAGCCTTTTGTTGGCTGGACATATGCAGCCAGTCAAGGGGAAAGGACACAATGCCTTGGACTTGGCTGCGTTTTGGTTTAGTTGCCAATTTCCTGGCAAACAGCGCAAAAAAAAGAAGCGTGAAAGAAATGGAAGGCCCCCGAAAAAAGAGAATTATTTGCCAGGATGTCCGAAACATTGTTGGTGTCAACAAATTCCTTTTCAACGGACTACAAAAAAATGTTCGACCATTGCCAGCAGAAGGGCAGAAGGACGAAAAACTGTAACCAAGTGAAGACAAAATTAATGTGGAAACATTAAGGAATGCCCGGAGTGTCCTGCTCTAAGTCCTTGGCAATTAAATTTCGTGTTAATTTTTTGGCTCTATCTCTGCAGAAAGAGAAAGAGTGGGAGAGCGAGAGAGAGTATCCCCTTCTTTTTGGCCAATTAACTATAGGAGAGGTTGAAAGATTTTTAATTGTTCTAATGGCTCGTAAATCTCTTTCTGTACAACTTTCTGAATGTTGGAGCTTGTTGTGTTCTTACCCACTGCAGACAGTCATAAATTTGGGATTTTAAAATTTCCAAAATTCAACAGAAAACTATTCCATTTAATGGCACCAATCGGGAGGCAACTATAAAGGCAGCCAGAACACAGATATTAACCCAACAATTAATTGTCCAAAGTACAATGTACTCTGGCGTGTTTTGTTTTTTTTTTATTTTGGTGTTCCGTCATAAAAGAATAATCTATCTATGAGATTAATTTCTGATATATGATTTTTGTTTCATCTTGCGGCAACTGTTGGAAGCAATCTGTGAGAAGGGAATGTGGACATGGGTCCTGGTCTGGAGCTAAGTCTGAGACCCTCCCCCGCACGTATAACTCATCCTTCGCCGCTGTTCATTGAACCATAAAGGAAGGCGGTTATAGAAATCGAAGCAGGCTGCTGCTGGTCTTTGTTGGTGGGGGAGAGGTCTTTAACATTTTGGGGCCAGGCCTATAAATTCGTTTGGTAGTCTGACTAGATGTTGGATGACTCTTCTCTGGGCACGCCCCCCTATGGCGCATTTAACATTTTCGTTGTCATTTCTGCATTGCACTCGGCCTTATTTATGTGGCGCCAGGATGCGGCTCTGTGAGCTCTTCCTTTGCGGGTTTTTTGGGGTTATTTCGGAGGTTGGGACTTTACTCTTTTGGCGGGCGATTATCACCATGTGGCAACAGCTGGTGGCTGGTCATGGTGGATGGGAAACGGGAAGGTGTCGTGAGTGTTTTGGTTGAAAGGTTATCATAAGCTTTGGGGAGCAGACGATGTCTTTGAATAGCATAGTTTAAAAAGCAGTAATTGTTTTGGGATAACATTTAAATTCATAGTCTAGTGCGTATGTATTCTAGTAAGTGAGCCAATTTATAGTTACCTTTGAGGTTAAAAAATTACTCTGAAAGGATTTCGTTACTTAACTTAATGTTGGGACTGGATAAAAAGAGTAAGATTCTGAAAAATTGTTTAGCGATTAGGCGATATTCGATGATAAGTTTCAGCAATCTTGTTACTTATTATCTTTATATCAGGTCTATATCTCACTGTGTACATCTATCCTATCCCTCTTCCATTTTCTATCGTCCAACCATATCTGTCCTTATTAATGCCTCCTTAAGCTGTTTAAAAAAATGATTGATTAAATCTTTTTATATCCAATATATATGCCTATCAAATAAAGCATATCTGAACGAATTTACATATCTTTGTCATCTACCAGATTCGAAAATACTTTCTTTATTCAATTCTACTCATTATGGATTATTATCATCTCAATTCTTGTCTGTTGTATGCCTTTACCACCGCATGAACCCTCAGTATCTAACTATCTATTCTCATCCATTCATCTCACCCATATGCACCACTCATTCTTATCAGTTTTTCTGTTTACTTACCATTATCTGGCACTCTTCCTCGCTCAGATGTTCTCCATTTTCCACTTCTTCTATGTCTCCAGTCGTTCCAATAGTCCTGTTTCATCATCTTATGCTCGACCAGAGACCAGAGGAGTGCCTCGCGCTGATTGAATTTAGGCTCGATCGGAATCGATCAAATAATTGTCTACAAGTGCTTGTCATTACCACGTACTCGATATTCGAACCAGGGTTATATTATATATATTTCACTAAGAGTTTAAGAGTATTCTTTGTTCTATTGCGTATTTATAAATGGTGGTTATAGTTATAGTTGTTTGGGGGGGATTAAGTACTCTATATAAGTTATTGCTTTCGTTTGTGTATTTTATGTTTGGGTTAAGTTATATGCGATTATTGCTTATTAAGTTTTTGTAAGCACTACTTTCACTATGTTGAAATGTTTGTAACGTTTTTTATTTTTTATTTAGATTTTATTCGTTTTTGTTTTCTTTGAAGTGGCTCTCTGTGGATGATGTTTATCCTTTGAGGCTTCGCTGGCGTTTGCCTGACTCCGTGCTGACGTGCTGGTGGTCCAGGACGATTCATTACATTAAGCCTGGTCCGATGAAACAATCAACATTGCCAAAGGTTGGTTGTTGTTCCTGTGCTTCCACTTCCACTGCCACTGCCATTTCCACTTCCAGTTTTTGTTGGTTGTTGGTTGGGTCCGAGCCAGGGCCGAGCCATCATCCTGCCACCTCCTTCTCAGGCACTCTTTTTGGCACCGCATATTGGTCAGTCCACACGCACACATTTCCACAGCACACATACACACATGCACACACACTTTTGCACCACAGCAGCAACTGGTTGTTGGTGTTGCGGAATGATGCTCCTCCTTCTTCTTGTTCTTCTTTTAATTGATGGTAATTTCTGTATGATTGCTGTATGGTCGAGACGGACGTGGAGAAGCATCCTGTTGGTGGGGTCCAGTGTGGTCCATCCGTGTGTCCAATCGCGTGTGGTTCCGGTCTGCGTGTGCGCGTGCATCTCTGTGTGTGAGCTGTCAATTGGCCATCAAATGTTGTTTGGCTCGGTCTTGGGCCTGATGTTTGAGTTGGCTAATCAAATGGCGAGTGCGGCCAAAAAAGTACGCTGCTGTCATTGCCACTGCCACTGCCATTGCTCTGCTTCTACTCCACATCCTGGGTGGCTGCGTGGCGATGTCTTCTTAGTCCGGGCCACCTCAGTCCTCAGTGCCATGGCCGCCAGGGGTAAGGGCCAGTTGTTGTTGGCCACTTTTCTTGGCTGGCTACGCGTCGCTCAAACTCAAACTCAATTGGCAGTCCACAATCCGCAGTCAGTACCGGTGGCCAAGGGTCCGTCTCGGTCCCGGTCTCGGTCTCGGTCCCGGGGCCGTGTAGCCCCGGTCCGGTCCGGTGTTGGCTGCCAGCCTTTTGTTGGCTCGCAACACCAGACGCTACCAGTTTCTTGGCCAACTGACTGACGACTGCTCGCACGGGCTGCCAAAAAGCGCACCAGAGGCCCTCGAACGCTGCTTCTCTCTGTCTCTGTCTCTGTCGTTGTCTACGTCGCCGTCGCAGTCGTCTCGCTGCTTTTTGTGTCGTCATCGTCAGAGCCCAATGCTTCCATCTACCATCTCCCATCCACAGACCCCCTACTCTCTCTCTCTCTCTCTCTCCTCTCCGGTGCTCTCCCATCTTCGTCGCTTGCAATTCTAACTGGCTGCGCTCCAAGCGTGCTACAATCGCACAAACGGGACAAACGATCCCCCACACCCGTCATCCCACCTCACACCCCCAATTTCTACACTTTGGCGCTCGTCTGGGCTTCGGTCGCCTCTTCGGCAAATGCTCGTTGCCAGCGTCACAGCAGCAGCAGCAGAGCTTTCTCTGTGTGCGTGCTTTCTGATACTGCAGTTCTCTCTATCTCTCCTTCTCTCTCGCTCTCTATTCTGTTCTGTTGTCTGTTTTTGAAGCAATTTTTCGAATATTTTTTGAATACTCACGTGCCCGCATGGGAGTCCAGAGTTTTCGGTTTGGCCCGCGAAAAAAGTAGCAGTATAGGAAGATTTATGAGAGCACGTGGTTCAGGGAAAATGCCGAATATGACTTGTGGTGCTGTGCTCCGTTTTATATAAAGGAATATGTGGGAATTTGTGCTGGGGATTTATTCTAAGACAGTGATTAGGAGATCTAGTCATCTGGCGGAATAGATGTTTCTGGAGCACTCTTCATTCTAGGCAAAGTATTTCCAAACATCCACTAATGATAGAAATTACAGATGTGCGTATTACTTCAAACTTTTCCACGATATCCAACCGATACAATAATGCTAACAAGTATTTTCTTGTAATAGAGAACATAAAATAAACCGAAAAATGCTTATATGACAACGAGAGCTATCCTTTAATTAGCTCGTTTCCAGAATGCATTAGGAACTAAGTTAATGCTTTAAAGACTAGAGCTTACAGTGCTTATGTAGATCGACAAACTAGTTTTTGATTAAACAAATTTTATTAAAAAAATTCTGTCCACTTACTATTCCAGAGAATCTACAGGGTTCATGTCGAACCACACTCATGCATAAAAAATGCTTTCATTAGAGAGAATTCATTTCTAAAGCGTTTTCTGACTTTGCTAATCTACAATATCTAAGCCATAAGCAATACAATTTTCCGAAAAAACGAATAACCTAACTAGTAGCATATTATAATATTATTTCTGCTACACTCGTGTTCCCTGACCGAACCCGATTCCCCTCAAGGTATCCCCGATGACAATCTGTGCAATCAATTTTCCCAACCAAAAAAATTACAAGTACGAGTATGAAGGCATATGCATATGCAATAGGAAAAGGAACAAGCAGATCTCAAAGAAGATATATAAATAGATGGGTTTGCCTTTCGACAAACGCATAAACGGAGTCATAAAATTAGAATTTAAATGAGGCAGTAAAAAGTGCAAAAACTACAAAAGCAGAAGGAAGGACAGGGCAGGGTGTCTTTCTGCAACGACTCAAGGGGTCGTCCTCCGCCAGGCCCTTGGAGACCTCCTCGAGAGCCAAATGAATGCAAATGGTCAACAGGTTTTAGCACATGCAAGGACATCTTCACAGGGCACATCGATGCCAATCAGAATAAGTGGAACCCTCCAGAACTCACTCCATCTCTGAGCTCTAAATACAATACGCTCTGCTCTGCTCTACTCATCCTGAGTGGATGGATACTTTGTCTGAGTTATGAAAACAGTGGCGCCAGTGTAAAAATTGTATGCAAGTGCAAAAATTTCCGATGTAAAAATGTGACCAGCGCTAATAAATTCCTAATAAATGCATGTTAAATAAAGGCCACAATGTTGTGTTGCATGCACTTAAAGCAAACCAAATAAAGTCCAAAATAAAAACTGGTCGATTCTAAAATACATTTTTTATAGCAAGCAATATCTGAAATTACAAAAAGTTATGTTTGTAATAAGAGAATTTCCTTGGATTCCCTTGATTCAACGATAATTGATAATACCCAAAATTCTACATTGAGTTCAAGCGAGAACTTTATTTTCTCTCAGTGTAAAGTAGGCATCCCTATAGGAGGATACCGGACCGTGTTAATTGAGCACCGATTACGCTGCTATTAATGGAGGCGCATCGTCCCACAACACGGATCGAACGAAGGTCGGACGAGAGTTAGTTAACCGCCAAGCGAGAGAGCGGGCGGGAGAACAGCAACAAAAACTGTGACAACCATGCGAGCCACACGGTGACCACAGCAGCACGTGCTGCCAGCGCCAAAAACACGCTAGCTCTCTCCGAAACCCGTCCCCGTCCCCTGTAACTGCCTGGTCTTAGCCACCTCACCAGGGGGTGGAACTGTTGTTGCTGTCGCCCTGTTTCCGCTACCCAACTAAACGTTTATTTATTGCCCAAACAGCGCCAAAGGACAACAAGGCCCAGCCTCCAACGAGCCACCTTCCCCCTCGATCTGACATTCCAGCACCACTTCAGCTAGACAAAGGCCAGGCCAAAGATAAACATACGAGCACGAGGGCAGGACTACCATGCTGCCAGGATCCCCCCCATGTTGCCAACAGTTCTTCAAAAGAACAGCCTGAGGAGAGCCACACAAAAAGCGTGAGGACGCCACACATCTTGATTTTTGCCAAACAAAACATTTTTGTCGAGCACTTGCCCACCGACTCCGATGGCTATAACTGTATTTGGTTATGTTAGTCACGTGGCCTTTACTTGGTTTTTGCCAAATTGCTGGACAGAACGGACTGCGAGTAGGGGGACTGACAGGGGAAAGGGGTTGACTTGCCTTGGCAGGGAAACCGCAGTTTTTATTTGTATAATGGCAACCAAATGGCTCCGAGTGTGTGGGGCTAAAGGGAAAGTAACTAAAAAATAACCGATTCAATAGCAACATTTAACCTTTTATATTTGAATATCTTGTAAAGGTACAACAATGGCAAAAGAATGCTTAAATATCTAATTGCATATCTTAAAGGTTTTGCCATCCATTCCGTTCATTCTTAGGAAATATCAACTCTACCTGCATTTCTTTTGGCCACATTTAATCCTGGCAAGCTTCACTCTTAGCCCTAATATGTTTGTCTGTCAGCCTTATCTTTCACTCCTTTTTTGTCAACCGTTTAAACCCAAATACCCTTGGCTTTTTTCTCTGTGCTGGAATTTCTAATCGTTTTCCTGGAAATTACCTTCCACACATTTCTCCCTCTTCTATTTTTTTTGGTGAAGGCGTCGAGTTGATAATTTCCTAAGCCCGCAGAAGGCAGACACACAATGAAGAGAGCATTGTCACCCACATTATCGAAAAGTTTTCAGGTCATTAAGTTTGGTCGAAGAACAGGCAGCCCGAACAGAGCCATTCAGGGAGGTGTAAATTAACCGAAACCGAACCTGGCTACTGGGAGAACTCTGGTGGTAGGGGAGGAGGGGAGGCCAATAGTAAAACAATTGAAAAACTAAAGTGGCAATTAAAGTATGTTTTAGAAATACTTCAGAGGATTTGTGCGAGCAATTTAATGCACATATGCCGAGATTTATGTGTTTTGTTCGCCACGCTTGGCCAGAAAGTGCAAAACAAAGACACATTTCGCTTTAGACAATATTTTTCTTTTGGGGCAAAGAACCATTTAGGGTATGAGTAAAATGCTGTCTCTTCGGGCTGGGACCCCTTCCAATCTATATGTGTATTCTGGCATTTAAATGTACGAAATTGTTTTTGCCGCTCGCTGGCTTGGCATCCTCTGACAGGATGCGAAAACGTTTGAATATTCCTCCGCTTCGTCCCGAACATCCGAACATTGTATTATTTTATCCTTTTTTTCTCTAGTTTTATATTTATTTGGTCTTGCCGCCGGGTTGTCAGGACCGGAGGGCGAGTGCTGGCGATTTTTTGCCTGGCCGCGTATTTGGCATCGCGATAGCGCCAGGAAAATGTCTGCTCACAGAACTATAGTAAATGCAGTTCAAATATCGGCCAGTGCGTCAGAGGGAATGACTCTCCTTAGCCTGCGACCGAAGAAGAACCGAACCTCGACTTAGGCAGAACAGACACCATCCGCATATTAATTTCATTTACTTGTGCTTTGTTGACTGTCGGTCAGTCGTCTTGTCTGCATTCAAAATGCGTTTTCGCGTTGCAGATAAACGCGAAACACACACAAGGGAAACAAGCGAAAACATTTTTCATTTGCATTCAACGGTAGCTGCGATTGGACTGCGCCTGCTTTTGGGTTTTCTTTGATTTTCTTGTGGGCATAGACATACGTAGATAAACATAGATATAGATGTATATGGATGGATAGTTCTTCTGTGAAACCAGGGCACAACGCACATGTTGTGAAAGTTTAACTGTTGCCAATGCCTTGATTTGTGCCCCACCTGGCAAACAGCAATCACACCACTTGATTGATGCAAATCCTGTTCGAATAACTGAGAAGGTTACCGTCGATGGCTAGTGGCAAAAGCCAGAAGAGAGATGAAGACAGAGTGGGAAAGTAGGATCAATTTTGCATACCCATTTATACGGATTTATATAGATATTCGACCAAAGGCCACGCAGCGTGTCGAACCTCTGTTTGAGCGACATGGCCCTGGGACGCTTCTCGGTGTTTTCCACCCACTTGGATCAGGCATCCTCCGACATCTCCATGCGCTGCTCCTTCAGCTGTTCCTCTTTCTGACGCTGCCGTCCAAGGCGAATTAGCATCCTGGCGTCCTTCGGGGATTCCAAGCGATGGATTAACTTCAGTATCGAAAGTACAATAAATATTGTTAAAAAAAAGAGTATGGCTACGAATTGGTTTCCCCTACATTCTCCTGCTACTCGATGGAAAACTAAATTAACATTTTATTTAATCAGACTAGCTCTAAGATATTTTGTGCATCCGCATGTGTACGATTTCTTTCATTTTATAATGACAAAAGGCGCCGCCAGTCAACATTTGCTGACGACATATTCCCAACAGGTGTAGACGCCGTGCCACATCCAATTGCAAAGCTATTTTGGGCCATGCGTCGCCTCTGCATCTCTCTGCCCCTTTGCTGACTGGGCTATAAATATATATGTATGTACGAGTATGAGCTGTATGATGGTGTGCCTGAAGTGCAGCTGGAGAACTGTCTAAATGCAGTGGCTGGGAAATGGAAATGGCAAACTCTGCAGATGAACTTTAACCCGCAGGAATCGGAATCGGAAGTCCCCCAAAGCATTTCCTCCCGATTGTTATGGCCACCGCAACATTGCGACACAAAACACTTGAACGAACAGAGCAGAGAGCATCGTGGCTCCCTCGCTCCGCGGACATTTTTTGTTTGAGTTATTTTACGAGTTTTATTGGCTTTTATTGGCAACGAGATTTGAATTTTTCAAAACGACACTTGCCGTCTGCTGCGGGTCCTGGCCGGGTCTAGCCGTGCTCTCCTTTCTGGCTTAATCGTTAGTCATTTTTTATGGGCATTATTGTGCCTTCAGGGCGACTAACAGGTGGCGTCCGGACATGTGGTCCCTCCCCCTGGACATAACTTAGCCGCTGATTGCACTTTTATGGCCAAAACTTTTCTCTGCCAAACAATCAGACCAACAGACCATTGCGATAACAACAAACTGCTAATTAACTGTTGACTGAAAAACCGCTTAATCCTTTTAGCCTAAAATTTCCAACCATCAAAAGAAGAAGGGAATCCTACCATTCAAGAGTGAGAGTGAGACGCGAGTCCCACAATCAAAAAAGCGTGAAATCCAGCCATCAAAAAAGTGGGAATGCCATTCAAAGTGTGCCGCATAATGGCAGACCACAGACAGACAGACAACTTGCTAATTTTCATGCGCCATTTAAGGGGCGAATCCTGGCCTGGAAAGGACCTCCGTCTCAACCGCCGCCAGGCCGTGTCGTTCCGTCTTGCCTGTCACGAATTCACTTGACAACTCTTTTTTCGGCCGGGTTTTTTTCCTGGTTGCGCCAAGCCCAGTCTTCTTGGGAGCTACTTAAAATTCAGTGCCTGGCATAAGCATCCTTAAGCATCCTGCTAGTCAACAGTCGGCAGTTCGCGATGCCAGCAATGCGCTTTAACGATATGTCAGAGATTAGAGAGCGTTACAAATGAATGCCTTGGCAATTAATTGGGGGAATTAGGAGTACGCAGAAGAGTGGGAGTACTGAGGAGAAAGGAACTGGTGGAGTGCGGTATTTAATGTCTACGAATGCGTGTTCCCATCAAAGCAGTTTTCTCAGAAGATCACAATTTGGGGGAGTTTGAAATCTGAGGTTCAGTATACAATTCAATGGATATATGTATGTACATATATTCTGTGTTTGAAGCCAACAGTACTATGGTTATTCTCTGAGTAGCGGGTAGTATTATCGTCGGGTTGTATTACACAGAACTCTTGTCTTCTTTAGTTTTGGCAATTGCAAGGAATCTATTTTTAAGAACACTTTTCACAAGTCATTTCCTTCGGCGCCCCCTCTCTCGCCATTCTAGAAACAAATGCAATAATAACCACAATAAAATTTTATAAAAATGAGCATTTCATGTGAATGCTCATATAGTAATCGTAAAACATATAAAAGCCAAGAGAATTGCCAACGGCACTAGGAAAACAAAGCAAACAATAATTTCCCTCATATATAAAAAGCCAGCAACGACTCAAAGCCAAGTGCAGGAGCAGTGGAAGGAGATGGCGAGAATCAGAAGGGGAAGACCACTGTTTTGGGCCAAGTCAAAACGGATGTACAAATTGCAAAGCATAATTCAAATTGTTTGACTTTTTGACAATGACTGCGCCCACACCCACACCGACTGCTCTTCAAGGCTCTTATCTTGTCATATGTATTGTATGTATGAATGTATATGTGCCGTTAGAGGCTGTTGCTGGACGAACTGGCGCCATTCGCATGCAATATTTTTGTTTGTTATTCGTGGCTATTTATTTAAACTCTTGACTGCATTCGCGGGGCATTAAAGTCTGCCGAGCCACTGCCCTCACGGATCACAGTGCGTATGAGTCACATTAATTAGCTAAACTGCCAGAAAGTGCGCTTAAAAAGCAATTAAATGTGATTAGCATAAGTTCCCTCTCACTCACACTCGCACCCATACACAGACTCACATTACACACATTAATTTTCAAAAAATAGCTGCATACTTTCTAGAGCCTCTGTGACCGAAAAATCGCTGCATACTTTCCGGCTGCCATTAAGTTCGAATGAGTTTTTGGCGGTTTTGGGGCATTTTGTCTCTGGCACGGCCCCATTTGACTTAATTAGTTGGCCGACGCCAACAGTCGACGCCCTCGCCTTGCACCGCGCCCCCTAGCCTCCCTATGCACTCCACTCTACTACACTCCAGTTTTGTGGGGGCCGAAAAACTATGAATTTATTTGACACTTGAATAAATGCGGTTTTTGCGGCGGCCAAAAACGAGGAAAAATGGCAGAAAATATATTTTTCAAAATGGATTTGCAGGCAGCAGACAAAAATCTCAACCATCAGAGTCCCATCCTCACATACAGGGTGTCGACACATGCTTGCTTGATATATAACTCATGTCGTGGCTCGTGTTCCGCAGTTCGATTCACAGCTTCGCATCGCAATTTCCGTTTCCTGATTTCTTTACCCTTGGTCTGGGTCCGGGTCCCAAATCCAAGTCCTGGTCCCTGGCTGGCTGTTCGGGGCGGTATGGGGTAATAGAGCCTGGTTTGGGGGCGTGTGTGTACTTAGCTTAGCGTTTTGTAAAATACCATTTCTGGGCTCTCCCTAATTTATGAATGCCCTTGCTAAGTATTCGTTGCTCTGGCGGCAGGGGGTAATGTGGATGTGTGTGTGGAGTGCATTTTTGCCTTGGTTCGAAGATGAACAAAGGGCTAACAGAGAAATGATGTCATATAGGGGAGGAGCAGCAGGATTAGAAGGTGAATGACCTTACTAAAAAGAAACCGAGTGAAGTTGAAGTTTGATATGGGATTACATACACATATTTATTACTAAATTCTACAAAAAACCAATTCGATTTAGTTCCAAGAATAATGACATATTAAAACATTTTTTAAATATTATATCCAAAACAATTGCTCAGATCTCAACGTTTCCAAAGTGGGGAAGACCCTCTAAGTAACACCTTTCACCTGAACACATTTCACTTATTCTAGAAAAAGTGCTTGAACCCTTGATTAACCCTCCTGCCCCCACCTGAGAGACTAGTGCGTCGAACACCTGACCTTGCCCAAAAAATTCAAGCGCAATGCACCCGAAAAAACACCCACACACCTTAACACACTCTTCGCTACACCCACAATCCACAAATAGACGAATCCATCTATAATTTGCCGATTAGCAGGCTCGAAGAGACTCCCGAACGATTAGGAATTCCATCGTAATTGTAATAGAATTATTTGCCGCTCGCACAATTATCAACAAGTCGAACACCTTTTGATTGCTTGGGAGCGCAGCTAATGTATGCCATTTAAATTCAGCCCCTGCCTTGGTCCGGTGTCGAAAGAGCACCGCTACCCCAGTCCGTTGTAGGGAGTCGAATCGAGTGTATCGCAAGCCACCCGATCGAGTGGGCCTCGAGAATTTAGTAGAATTAGTCAAATCAAAATGTTCGCCACCTTATCAACGTTCCTAACTTTTGTTGGAGTCTACGCTTTGGCCTGTTATCTCTACGAGCAGCTGAGAACGCCCTTTAGACTGATTAAGGTTCGCTGGTTCACCGACGAGAAGGAGCGGCCTTCACTTAAGGAACGGTTTGGCGAATGGGCTGCCATCACGGGAAGCAGCGATGGCATTGGCAAGGAATATGCTAAGGAGCTGGCACGACAGGGAATCAATGTGGTTCTAATCGCCAGAAATCGGGAGAAACTTCAGGCAGTTGTTAATGAAATTGGTAAGTATTCGGAGTCCATGGAATTTTGAACTCAAAAATAGCAGTATCGCTCCGCAAAACATTGTTTGCAGAAAGCGAGTCCAAGGTGCAGACCAAAATAGTGATAGCGGACTTTACCAAGGGTGCGGAAGTCTATCAGCACATAGAAAAAGAATTGGCAAATCTACCTATTGCCATTCTAGGTAAGAAACTATATACACCACATAAATCAGACTATAAAAACTGTCTTCTTCTACAGTCAACAATGTGGGAGTCGGAGAACCTGCACCAATCTATAAGTGGACACAGGAGTCGGCCCAGAATATTATAGAGACCAATATAATGGCAGTGTCCCAGCTGTCGCGTCACTTCTTTCAGCGCATGAAGGCCGAAAAGATTAAGGGAGCCATCGTGAACGTCAGCTCGGGAACAGAGCTCCAACCGCTGCCCTATGGGGCCTACTATGCCGCCTCCAAGGCGTACAACCGCAGTTTCACGCTGGCCCTGCAGTCCGAGGCTGCGCCACTTGGTATCCATGTGCAGCTGCTGTCCCCCGACTTTGTCGTTACCAAAATCAACTCCTATTCGCGAGCCATCATGAAGGGAGGTCTCTTCATACCCTCCGCAGATGTCTACGCCCGCAGTGCCGTCAACCAGCTACGGGATGGTGTCGATGAGACTCCGGGTTACCTCTGGCATCATGTTCAAAACGCTGTAATGTTGGTCGTTACCTGGCGTATCCGTCGTTACTTTGCTTTCAAGCTTTTTAAAAGCCTGAAGTAGCAAATCTACTTTAAATCCTAATAATAATATCACATAAAATAGTGTACTGGGTAATATATTGATTGGTTTTCTTTATTAAGCTTTCCAGTTGAAATTCACTGTCAAGTATTCTACCCCAAAAAAACATTCGTATCTACCACAAAATCTATCTAGTTCTTGGCACACTGATTTATAACGGGATTGTAGACCAATGACCGCACATCTTTTGATATGACGAAGTCGAAGTGCGAAAAGCTCTCAAGTTTCACCTTTCGGCTCTCAATGCAGTTTGGCAAACGCTGCTGTAGATTGGTGACGTCCGACCGAGAGGACAGCCAATCGTTGGCCCCATGGTGGATAACCACCTTGCACTGCGTCTGCGACAGATTGTAGGACGGTGGCCTGAAAGATTTGTAGCGAATGAGGTTTTCAGTCCGACCGTAGTCGAAGCGTTGGAAATGGAGATCTAAGTGCAGCTGGGCGTAGTGGTGGATCTGCTTGGTGGAGCCACCTTGGGAAACGTGTCCGAGGATGATGGGAAACAGAGTCTGAGAAGAGAAAGGCAGTTTAATTGGTTGGATTCAAGGATATCCTTGGACCAGGTAGGGCTCGATTCATACCCGATTGACACCTTGCCAATTGAAACCACACAGGACAAAGTCAAAAACGCCGCAAATTCGACTCGTTAGCTCGTTGGCCGGGCAGATGTGGTTGCTGAACCTCTGGATGAGCTCTGTTGTCTTGGAGATGGCGTATCCCCCCAGTTGTAGAAGTAGGCTCTGAAAGTACGCCCTGGTAGTCATGGCAAGTGATTCAACAAATGCAACTCCGACTCACCGTCAAGGGTCCCTTGAAAAAGCTCATGAACTGTAGCACTGGACTGCGAGTCTGCTTCATATACACCGTCGGGGAGAGGGCCTGCATCAGCTCCACTTTGCTTGAGTACTGGGGTAGTTCGCTGCA
This sequence comes from Drosophila affinis, assembly GCA_037356375.1. Classification (NCBI taxonomy): domain Eukaryota; kingdom Metazoa; phylum Arthropoda; class Insecta; order Diptera; family Drosophilidae; genus Drosophila; species Drosophila affinis. Next base: position 39,236,283 of record CM074800.1, read on the forward strand.
CATAACAAAGAATGCGGTTGAGCCCTGGGAGTGTCCAATGTACTGAATCTGCTGGAAGTGCGTGCGCTCCAGGATCAAGTCGATGGACGATGGAATGTCGATGGTACCGATATCATGGAAGGAAAAATCCCAGTATTCTTTCTGACTAATATACTTTTTCGTATGCTCCTTGGAGTAGATATTGCCGCGCGTGTTCAGCATCCAGACATCGTAGCCCTTCTGGAACAGTATGTAGGCTAGTCCATTTGCCGGGCCCAATACCACCCAGGCAGCTGAGCTGGACATGAGGCCATGGACTAGTAAAATGGGCTGAGCACCCGGTCGTGGCATGCGGTGCATGCAGAGCTTGTAGCCATCTTTGGTGGTGACGAAATGGGTCTCTACCTGATATCCATACTTCTTGATCAGCTCAACCTGTTAAAAATAGTTCAAGTTTCAGGATAGAAGATCCACATATAAGGATGTTCTTATATGCAATCTCACCGTTTTCAGTTTCCCGTCGATTTCAATGTCGGCCTGCGTGAAGTACCCTCGTTTGGAGAGCTCAATATCGATGCCCACATTAATGCTGACGTTGCGAGAGAGCTGGCCGCTTGCCTCGTGGATGACGGTGAAGTGGAGGATTGAAATCGCGAACAGCACGTTAGAGTAAACGATCCGCATCCTGGTACTGGGATAGCTTACACATGGATAAATGAAGGACCCGCTCCGCCTTATATAGGACCCCTTTGAAATATGCGTGTCAAGACGGATTAATAGTGTGAAATGGGCTAAGCCGTGAAAAACAAATAGCGGCATTACGTAATTGACGTCATTATCTATGGTTACTGCAGCTTTTCTACTTCCGTGTACATTAGGGTTGCGCTTATTTGTATGGGCGCAAAATAATGTGTCGGGTCAAAGGTCTTAGGCTCCTGATGTGTTCCTTTTGGTATAAAACAATAAGTTATAGCCCGATTTGACCATGTTTAGAGGTGCTGACTTATGCTTGAAGATGAAGAGTGCAGGATGATGATCTTACCCGTTGAGCTACGCAGCACTCCCTTCTGGCATTGGAAATGTGCGCATTTCACTATGGTAATGGGCGGTGCCTGCTTCCTTAGGTCTTCTTCTCCTTCATTGATGCATCACATGCCTCTTTGATCCATAGATTTGATTACCAGTGTGCACTACGACGGCGTGCTGCGATCCGGTGTAGCTCAGCAGGAAGGACTTGGGCTCGATGAGGACTTGGATGAGTTAATCAATCGGCTCATGCCTATAAATCTCAACTACGACCTGGCACTATTCCATCCTCTTGCTTTGTGTCTTTTTTGACATCTTTATCAAGTCGTCATCATCGTTAACCTCATTCTCCTTTTTTGTTTTGCAGCAGACAGCCTTTCGTCAGATTCGATTCCGAAAAATATGTAGCACCAAATTAATGTTCTTTTAAGCACGTTTCTTGTTTTAAATAGGTCTTATGTAAGTTATCTTTAATACCGAATAGCATAAGGTCGGATAGTCCACAGGCGGCGGGGCCATTGTGCTGGGCGTCAGACGGTTCGGACCTGGGATGAGCTGTGTTAACACTATCTCCAGGAACCCAAGCACCAAAAAGGTAGAAGTCGCCCCGCTTCCCAGAACTAGTAGGACAAATGCCTGTCTTACTGCGCTTCGTAGGCTTACTGGGTAGGCTTCACTTCCATCTCGGCTTGCACTTCTCAGCTGGAGACAGGCTTTGCGGATTCCTTTGGAAGAATCTGTGATTGCTGTGGAGTTGGTAGTGGCTTTTTGTTTTCCTCGCCAAATAAATTGGATTCACTCATACATTTGCATACCTTGCGAAGCTACAATGGTAACTCTTGGACTCTCAATAACTTGCCAGGTGTCTTGGAGACGGCCTGATCCTGATGGGATTGTCCTAGCGCCTTCGTGGCGTATCATTTCATCGGTTTTCTTATCATCTGGTTCTTTCGGTTGTTTCCCAATCTTCCACTGCAGCAGGTGGCAATATTCTTTAGGACGTTGATATGTAATGACTGCACCATCAAGTGGCCCAAGCGACTTTAGCAGAAGGCTGTTACGCGCGGATCCCAGGCAAGAACGCAGCCCACCTCCCGCCCAACCGACCTGGGGGCGCTGCCGCATAACACGCAACTCGTTAACCGCACCGGTCGCGGACATTCAGGAAAGATAGGTGTTAGACAAGTGTTCGAGGAAAAGTTTGACTGATATGACTATATGAAAGTATCAGTAATTTAGGACAAGGAAAGGTGTTGGCAGCAGATATGATATGGTGGAGGTCATTTTAGTCCAAGCATAGGACCCTAAACGGTTCATACAAGGAATAATGAATGATTTAATAAGCGCAAGGAACAACGGTATATAGTTATATATAACGCCTAAACAAGTCAGGGTTATCTACGTCACCCTTGAACAAGTTGAAGATTGAAAGATTGAAAGGTTTAATAAAAGCAATCTAATCCATACTCAAGAGCTGTATTCTAAAATCTCGATGTCTATGTTATATTCCTTTGACCACCTCTTTATAAACCCAAGCACGTCCATGGCCTTATTTACCATGGTAGAAATGTGTTCTGAAAACCATAATGTGGGATCATCAACACAGGTAATTCTTTCAAAGGAACCACCACAAAAGGTGTAGGATCCATGAAAAGTCATTACTTTTCATTTCGCAGCGTCAAGGTTTAACAAATTTGCTTAACACCATGACCTAAGATCGGATTGCAACCTGGATTGAAATAAAATGCCCGTATACTGGACACAGAGCTTAACATCAATCGCATACATGATACTCGAGAGTATGTTATTACAGAAGGCAGGCCATTTATGAAGAGTGTAAAGAGTAAGAGTAAGTGTACCGGGTAAATTATTTGTTGGTTTTTTTTATTAAGCTTTCCAGTTGAAAGCCACTGTTAAGTTATTCCACCCAAAAAAATCATGCGTATTTCCCAAAAAATCTTTCCAGTTCCAGATTTACAATGGGATTGTAGACCAACGACCGCACATCCACTATCCTTGACTCCACTCCGGTTTTGGGTACTTTGGAATGGACGGTACTTTTGCAGGAAACTCATACTCCTGCAAATCCATTATCGTCTGTCCTCTGTTGCTGAAAATGTACTTGAATAGGGGATATGATGTGCGTTCCCTGTTGTATATCTTGCTGGCCACCTTTATGAATTGTGGCCTGAAGCCTGAGGCCTGACGGGTCTGAATTGGGATATTGCAGAATACCGAAAGCATTGTTGCCATGAATATTGATTTGTGCCTCTGATATACCTTGGCTCCATTCCGGCCTTGGTTGCTCATTCTGGTTCTTGACAACCAGATTTACAACGCGATTGTAGACCAACGACCGCACATCCTTTGATATGACGAAGTCCCAGTGTGTAAAGCTCTCGAGTTCCACTTTCCGGCTCTCTATGCAGTTAGGCAAACGCTGCTGTAGATTAGTAACGTCCGACCCAGAGGCTAGCCAATCGTTAGCCCCATGGTGGATAACCACCTTGCACTGCGTCTGCGACAGATTGTAGGACGGTGGGCTGAAAGATTTGTATCGAATGAGGTTTTCTATCCGACCGTAGTCGAAGCGCCGGAAGTAGAGATCCATGTGCAGCTGGGCGTAGTGGTGGATCTGCTTGGTGGAGCCACCTTGGGAAACGTGTCCGAGGATGATGGGAAACAGAGTCTGAGAAGGGAAAGGTAGTTTAATTGGTTGGATTCAAGGATATCCTTGGACCAGGTAGGGCTCGATTCATACCCGATTGACACCTTGCCAATTGAAACCACACAGGACAAAGTCAAAAACGCCGCAAATTCGACTCGTTAGCTCGTTGGCCGGGCAGATGTGGTTCCTGAACCTCTGGATCAGCTCAGTTGTCTTGGAGATGGCGTATCCCCCCAGTTGTATAAGTATCCTCTGTAGGTACGCTCGATGTCATGATAAGTGAGTCAACAAATGCAACTCCGACTCACCGTCAAGGGTCCCTTGAAAAAGCTCATGAACTGTAGCACTGGACTGCGAGTCTGCTTCATATACACCGTCGGGGAGAGGGCCTGCATCAGCTCCACTTTGCTTGAGTACTGGGGTAGTTCGCTGCACATAACAAAGAATGCGGTTGAGCCCTGGGAGTGTCCAATGTACTGAATCTGCTGGAAGTGCGTGCGCTCCAGGATCAAGTCGATGGACGATGGAATGTCGATGGTACCGATATCATGGAAGGAAAAATCCCAGTATTCTTTCTGACTAATATACTTTTTCGTATGCTCCTTGGAGTAGATATTGCCGCGCGTGTTCAGCATCCAGACATCGTAGCCCTTCTGGAACAGTATGTAGGCTAGTCCATTTGCCGGGCCCAATACCACCCAGGCAGCTGAGCTGGACATGAGGCCATGGACTAGTAAAATGGGCTGAGCACCCGGTCGTGGCATGCGGTGCATGCAGAGCTTGTAGCCATCTTTGGTGGTCACGAAATGGGTCTCTACCTGATATCCATACTTCTTGATCAGCTCAACCTGTTAAAAATAGTTCAAGTTTCAGGATAGAAGATCCACATATAAGGATGTTCTTATATACAATCTCACCGTTTTCAGTTTCCCGTCGATTTCAATGTCGGCCTGCGTGAAGTACTTTCGTACAGGTGGTATTACGATCGTTCCGTGTTGTATATGCTGGCCACCTTTATGAATTGAGTCCTGGAACCTGAACCCTGACGGGTCAGAGCTGGGATATTGCGGAATTTCGTAAGCCTTATTGCCATGAATATTGATCTGTGCCTCTGGTAGACGTTGACTCCACTGCGGTCTTGGGTGCTTTGGAATGGACGGATCGTATGAGTTTCCAGCAAATCCATTATCGTCGGGCCTCTGTTGCTGAATGTGTACTTGAATAGGGGATATGATGTGCGTTCCCTGTTGTATATCTTGCTGGCCACCTTTCTGTATTGTGGCCTGAAGCCTGAGGCCTGGCGGGTCAGAATTGGGATATTGCAGAATGCCGTGTGCCTCTGGTAGACGTTGACTCCACTGCGGTCTTGGGTGCTTTGGAATGGACGGATCGTATGAGTTTCCAGCAAATCCATTATCGTCGGGCCTCTGTTTCTGAATGTGTACTTTAATAGGAGATATGATGTGCGTTCCCTGATGTATATCTTGCTGGCCACCATTCTGATTTAAGTCCTGAAGCCTGAACCCTGACGGGTCTGAGCTGGGATATTGCGGAATTTCGTAAGCCTTATTGCCATGAATATTGATCTGTGCCTCTGATAGACGTTGATTCCACTGCGGTCTTGGGTGATTTGGAATGGACGGATCGTATGAGTTTCCAGCAAATCCATTATCGTCGGGCCTCTGTTTCTGAATGTGTACTTGAATAGGAGATATGATGTGCGTTCCCTGATGTATATCTTGCTGGCCATCATTCTGATTTAAGTCCTGAAGCCTAAACCCTGACGAGTCTGAGCTGGGATATTGCAGAATGCCGTGAGCCTTATTGCCATGAATATTGATCTGTGCCTCTGATAGACGTTGATTCCACTGCGGTCTTGGGTGATTTGGAATGGACGGATCGTATGAGTTTCCAGCAAATCCATTATCGTCGGGCCTCTGTTTCTGAATGTGTACTTGAATAGGCGATATGATGTGCGTTCCCTGATGTATATCTTGCTGGCCACCATTCTGATTTAAGTCCGGAAGCCTGAACCCTGACGGGTCTGAGCTGGGATATTGCGGAATATTGATTTGTGCCTCTGATAGACGTTGATTCCACTGCGGTCTTGGGTGCTGTGCAAATCCATTATCGTCTGGTCTCTGTTGCTGAACATGTACCTGGATAGGAGGTATGAAGTGCGATCTCTGTTGTATATCTTGCTTGCCATCTTTATGAATTGTGTCCTGAAGCCTGAGGCCTGACGAGTCTGAATTGGGATATTGCAAAATACCGTAAGCATTGTTGCCATGAATATTTATTTGTGCCTCTGATTTACCTTGGCTCCATTTCGTCCTTGGTTGCTCATTCTGGTTCTTGACAACCAGATTTACAACGCGATTGTAGACCAACGACCGCACATCTTTTGATATGATGAAGTCCCAGTGTGTGAAGCTTTCGAGTTCCACTTTCCGGCTCTCTATGCAGTTAGGCAAACGCTGCTGTAGATTGGTAACGTCCGACCCAGAGGCTAGCCAATCGTTAGCCCCATGGTGGATAACCACCTTGCACTGCGTCTGCGACAGATTGTAGGACGGTGGGCTGAAAGATTTGTATCGAATGAGGTTTTCTATCCGACCGTAGTCGAAGCGCTGAAAGTAGAGATCCATGTGCAGCTGGGCGTAGTGGTGGATCTGCTTGGTGGAGCCACCTTGGGAAACGTGTCCGAGGATGATGGGAAACAGAGTCTGAGAAGAGAAAGGTAGTTTAATTGGTTGGATTCAAGGATATCCTTGGACCAGGTAGGGCTCGATTCATACCCGATTGACACCTTGCCAATTGAAACCACACAGGACAAAGTCAAAAACTCCGCAAATTCGACTCGTTAGCTCGTTGGCCGGGCAGATGTGGCTCTTGAACCTCTGGATGAGCTCTGTTGTCTTGGAGATGGCGTATCCCCCCAGTTGTATAAGTATCCTCTGTAGGTACGCTCGATGTCATGATAAGTGAGTCAACAAATGCAGCTCCGACTCACCGTCAAGGGTCCCTTGAAAAAGCCCATGAACTGGAGCACCGGACTGCGAGTCTGCTTCATATACACCGTCGGGGAGAGGGCCTGCATCAGCTCCACTTTGCTTGAGTACTGGGGTAGTTCGCTGCACATAACAAAGAATGCGGTTGAGCCCTGGGAGTGTCCAATGTACTGAATCTGCTGGAAGTGCGTGCGCTCCAGGATCAAGTCGATGGACGATGGAACGTCGATGGTACCGATATCATGGAAGGAAAAATCCCAGTATTCTTTCTGACTAATATACTTTTTCGTATGCTCCTTGGAGTAGATATTGCCGCGCGTGTTCAGCATCCAGACATCGTAGCCCTGCTGGAACAGTATGTAGGCTAGTCCATTTGCCGGGCCCAATACCACCCAGGCAGCTGAGCTGGACATGAGGCCATGGACTAGTAAAATGGGCTGAGCACCCGGTCGCGGCATGCGGTGCATGCAGAGCTTGTAGCCATCTTTGGTGGTCACGAAATGGGTCTCTACCTGATATCCATACTTCTTGATAAGCTCAACCTGTTAAAAATAGTTCATGTTTCAGGATAGAATATCCACATATAAGGATGTTCTTATATACAATCTCACCGTTTTCAGTTTCCCGTCGATTTCAATGTCGGCCTGCGTGAAGTACCCTCGTTTGGAGAGCTCAATATCGATGCCCACATTAATGCTGAGGTTGTGAGAGAGCTGCCCGCTTGCCTCGTGGATGACGGTGAAGTGGAGGATTGAAATCGCGAACAGCACATTATAGTAAACGATCCGCATCCTGGTACTGGGATAGCTTACACATGGATAAATGGAGGACCCGCTCCGCCTTATATAGGACCCCTTTGAAATATGCGTGTCAAGACGGATTAATAGTGTGAAATGGGCTAAGCCGTGAAAAACAAATAGCGGCATTACGTAATTGACATCATTATCTATGGTTACTGTAACTTTTTTCTTCCTTGTACATATTATTGCTTCGTTTTCAAATTTTTATATTGCAGTTTCCTTCGTGATTTTATTTCCATTCCATCCCCTTGGTTTACGTCTTCATCAAAGTCGTCTTCTTCATCGTAGTCCTCATCCTCGTTGTTGTTTTACAGCAGCCAGCCTTCCATCACATTCGATTCCAAAAAGTAGAACCAAATTAATGTCCTTTTAAGCACGTTTCAAGTTTTAAATATGTCTTCTACAAATTATCTTTAATACCGAATAGCATAATAGCATCCCCGGAGCTGTGAGCCGCTTCGGAGAACTCATAGGATAGATGCCTATTTTACTGCGCTTCATTCCGAGCTGAAGACAGGCTCTGTGGATTCCCCCTGGTAGCTTTGTAACTGGTAACAGATAACTGTAATTGACTGATTAATTGAACGGAATACAGAATTATTCGATCTCTCGTCAATAGGGAGATAACATTTCGGATTTATAATTTTATAAAATTTAATTTTCTCCATGTATTGTCGTCCTCCAGGACCACAGTGCCCCCAAATAATACATGCATGCTTGCTTCGTAAAAAATGTGCATTTTTAACTGATTGCAAGTGTATGACTGCCCATTGCAGAGCCTGATGGAGCCAGCAGTGTCAGGCCCAGCCAAAGTCGAAACTGCGGATACGGGATCCTTTGGGAATAAGAGCAAAGAAAAGGGATCCTGAGCCAATTAATGCTGCGTACGCTTCGTTTATGTGGTGTCTCACGCCTATTATTGTAGTTCTCCAACCCTTGCCAGTAGCTCGTCCGCTTGGAATTACTTTGGCTGGGCAAATTAATTAGGCTAGCTTGCCAGCACCGTCTTTGACATTTGATCGATCTGCAGTGGAGGCCTCGGCCACGTCGATGATACGTGGATTCTTGCGATAGCGATACCACCAGTACTCAAAAACGAGCGTGATACAGGCCATGCCAATGCCCACAAAGATGACAATAAATACACCTCCGATATTCTGTATAGATATGCCATCCGACCTGCCACATTTTGGTGTACTTGTCGCTCACCGGGTAATCCCACACGGCCAGTTTGGAGCGCTCTAGAGGAGTCAATGAGTCGTTTAGCGATAAATCCTTCCAGATCTCATAGAACATCTGCTCAATGTTGGCCATACGTTCGAAGTATGTCATGGCCGAGGAGCCATTGAGCGGGGCATAGAGTATCTTGTATTGCTTGGCCAAATCGTCCAGGCTTTCGACAGGCGTGTCCAAACGGGAGACAGTCAGAAAGGCAGCCAAATTGGCCGTGTACGAGGCAATTATGATAAACCTGATGATTTGGGAAATATGATTAAACGAGAGGGATGATTTGGTAGTCAGCAGATAAAACGCACCCGAAAAGCCACCAAGTTGCAGCCACAAGACGTCCGGATAGATTCTTGGGAGCCTCCCCACCGCCCTGCGGAGTTAACGAGGTCATACAGAACCAGAGGCACTCCTTCAGATTGAATTCTCGCTTCTCCTCATCGTCCTTGTACTTCTCCCGGTTGTTCTGGTAGCTGTAAGGACTCCACCGATCAAAGACCCACATGAGAAAGCTGGTGAAGAAGTAGGCAGCCAGGATGCACAGCCACACGTTCGTCTCCAGCACGGTGAGAAATTTGAACAGCGAACTGGGGGAGCTGGGACGCTGCATCATGATGGTGATACCCACCAGATCGTAGTAGGGCACCGTAAAGTCAATCACTATCTCGCGCTCGGACATCACCGACATGCTGCCCAGCCCGATGTCCGCCTGTTTGTCAATCAGTTTCTTGACGATACCATTCCACTCGCCCTTCTCATCCATGTTCCCGAATTTCCCGTCCTCGACCTCCTGGATTATACGAATTGCGCCATCGTCGATCACAATGGTATCCCAAACCTCAGTATTGGGCACCTAGAAAAGGGGAAAACAAATATCGTGCGTTCGCTATTAAAAATCGGCATGTGTAAAGGTCACCCTGTTAACAGTGTCATTTCTATGTTAATTCTCTGAAGGTTTTCTGTTAAAGCCCTGTTAAAAATTTAACAGTGGTGTTTCGCAACATGCTGCGAGCATTCCCCTCAAAATTCCCCGCAACATTTGTAGGTTTAAAAAAAAACACTAGGTGGCGCAACGTTATTTGCAAGAAAAAAACGGCAGATGGCTCGATTAATGTTAAGTGAAGCTTCGAAGCATTTTTTTCACACATTTTTACAAAATAATTCAATGATAAGAGTAGCCTCTGAAAACATAAACTGTGCTTGGGCCTAATCAATGTTTCAATATTAAATCGTACTAAGTATGGTCGTATGGTGCGAAGCCAGCCGCCCTAAAAACGAATTCATTCTGCTAGAACGTGCTGTTCAGATGTTCAGATAGGCAGGCAGCGACGCTCTCATATTGATTTTATATTTAGTGCAATCAATAATTCTGTGTTCATTGTGTTCCCTGACTGAATTAAAAATTAATAAAAAAAAACAAAACGAAATATACTAAATACAGGTATACACGAAAAGTAACAAAAGTTGCAATATAGAAATATTTACGTTACTTCGTTTATAATTATAATGAACTCCTGATAAAAACTGGTTAGAGAACAACCGATGATTGTTCAATACATGACGACAAACATTGCTTTTTTTTGCGAATGATTGCCAAAACCTTTACATCTCAAAATGTACTTAATTGCTAAATACATTAACTCAACATTTGCACAAATTACAACCAATATTTGCCTTCCCAGTGTTTTTTTGCTAGCCGGAAAGTGTTAACGGTCAAAGTTTCCGTTGTGTCGTCAACGAAAATGCACTTTGAAAAACGAGTACTTTATTTTTATTTGTGGGGAGTGATAAGCTAAAAATAAATAAAGCCAGTGGTATTGAAATGATAAAATATAAGAGCGAAGGTTGAATGAGAATGACCCACAGAATGCAGGAAAAGATTATGGGGAAAACAAAGGAACATAAGGAAATATTGAATTAAATATTGAGATGTCTATGTACATATGTGTATCGATAATATTCCGTAATTAACCATATTATTTAAAGTTTTAAATTATTTTTTTAAAGTTATTATTATTAAAGTTATTATTTTTAAAGTTTTACAAGAACTGCGAATGTCCCCTAAAAATATCATAGAATCGTATACCTATGATTCTTATTTCTTTGCGCTGAAACCTACAAACTACAAGCCAGAAAACGATGACCTTTTCAAGGGTGTGTGCAGATTTTTAGACCCATATCAGTGCCTCCACAAAAACTATTCCAGATCCATTTTACGCAGATTGATACATTTGACACGCACAAAAAAGCTAATTAAAAAGATACGAGCATAGGCGAAAGAAAGAAAACCGCCTCAGGTGACGGGTGATGGGTGACGGGTCATTGCATGTCAGCGGACAATTTCTCGGATCTGTCGCTTAATTGTTTTCAATTAGTTCTACGCCACAAGTAAGCTCATTATGCACTTAGCAAATGAACCAAAATTGCTTCAATTTTCAATGGTGGAAATGTTTTTGCTTTTTTTAGTTTTTGGGAGCGAGTGACAGATGTCTCTGGGTCACCTCTCCCATGGTAATTAAATGTGAAGACGCGCTGATTTTCGTAATATTTACACCAGCCTCTAAACACTCGACAGCAAAACAGTAAAAGCCACAAAAAGTTTATGATATAATGAACCGACGAAAACTGTGTAAAACCGGGCATAAGAGCCGAAAACTGCAGTCGTCTTGTGGCTCTTTTACTGCTCTGCTGCTGCTGCTGTAAGTTGGTGTTTTTTTTTTATTTTTGTACAATTGTTACTGGCTGTACAAAATATCCGAAGCCCGAAAGCCGAAAAATTAAAGCGAAAATCGGTGTCCGACGAACGAAGTCGCGACTCGATCCATTCAGTGCGTGATCCGCGCTCAAAGTTACAACTTGTGCCACCGGAAAGAGCCGACGTCATAGTGCGCGAGCGGGACTCGATTAAGTTTATTGTACACAAATCAAAAATATAATCAATATAGTGCCAAGTAGTGATAAGCATACGTTCCTCAAGACACTGCAGTCCAATACACAGCTTTTCTTATCACCGGCTGAAAGATTTACTGGTTTACTATATAAAGAGAACTCTCTTAACCATGCAGCCAGTACTGGAATCGACAACATACAAGCTGCTGAGGATGGCAACGATTTTCGAACTCATCACGGGCTTCATCTACACCGTGGGCATTCTGACGATTGCCGCCTTTCTGTTCGAGAACTTGAGGTCCTTGGTGGGGATCATCAAATCGTTGCTGGAACCGTTTTTCCAGCCCCAATTACCAAAAACCTTGGTCGAAAAGTATGGCAAATGGGCAGGTGAGTTGTATAATCCACAGTGTTTTGTAAAAACTTTCACGCGTCCTACATACATATGTATATATATAGGCATATATTTGTCCGATATTTGCATATTTGCTTGAACCCTCGGCAACAGTCAACATTTAGTTGCTGAATGTCTTTGAAATGTAAATTGTTTACCCTAGGTCTAGTGTGAGGGTTAGATCTATTTGTACTATGTACTACTTTATCTATAGAATTCCTCAATGTGCAACCACATAAATAGCCTATCCCCTATCAAATAATACGCCTATAATAGCTGAATACTATGAAAATTGCTTGTGCATTCAATAAAACCCTGTAAGAGCGAACTATTCCCACATTTAATGAGTATTTCGTCAGTTTTTTAAGTTAGAATCATTAGTCTAATAGAAGTTTGTACTCTTCCTGTTTATTTGTAATCATTACAAGGTTTCTCACATCACATCGTTATCTCTACGTTTTTGACAGATTTGACTGCTTTTAGTGATTCCACTTAAATGGTTATATTTGTATTCAATTTAGAAAGTTTTTATTTATATTTGGAATCCTATATTTCTTTACATTATTGACTTTCATTGACCCTAAGTATCAACATATTTCTATAGACTAATAAAGTGGCGATCATTTTGATTTTGGATTTCTTGAGATGCATTTACATTCGTTTTCATTAAGGTTCCCATATCCCTTAATATTAAGGGACTCTCACTTTCGTTAATTTATAAATTACTTTTATTTTCATCTAGAATCTCATTTACTTTTCATTCAGAAAATTATGCACATTTTTCTCCTTGTGAGCTAATAATATTCTCCCACAAAGCTTTTGTTGATATTTCAGTTTATATGTAGAGCAGCAAAAGTCATTCAACTCGAAACCGAAAGCCGGTTTCGCTTTGCGATTTTTTCCCCCCATTTTTATGTTCATTTCTTTATTGTTAACTTTGTTTTTTATTTTATTTTACGATTTCGCTTTCAGTCTCATGCTTCACCACCAACGAATGTAAATTTTACTGTCGCTTCTCGCGTTTACTGTTTCAAATTGCTGATTGACCTTCAATGGTCGTGATCGTCTTGATCGAATTCTGCATATTTTGCCTAATTGAATTATAGATATTTTCATGCCTCGATGTTCAGTGTTCACGAATCGAACTGCAAAATCTCTGCCCCCCATTCATAATTATCTGGCAGCACGCAAGCGCAACAATCGATGGTAGTGGTGGTGGTGCTGCTGCTTTTGCTGGTCATGTTTCCGTTGCACAAATATTTGGCAACCAATAACAGTTGCCTGAAGCCGCCACAACCGAGCAGGTTTCGCTTCTACCAATACTTCTTTGTGGCCATTCATAATGTTTACATTGGTTTCGACAACCACTGCCAGCAAGCCGTGGCAGTATCTGGCAAACTGGCAACTGGCAACTGCCGAAGTGATTAAAAGACACCAAACCAAATAAAACGAGTTGATTAGCAGACACATGCTAATTGTTAACGATTTGCTAGAGAGATCTTTCACATTTAGGTAGAGTACACAAATGAAAGTGTCGAAATTGTTGGGTCATAATAAATGCATACATTAGAGTTGTTTCTCTTAATTTCAGAGCTACCAACTGATCTTTAATAAAGAAACCAAGTAGCTTCTACTGCCAACTCTTTAGCTGAAAACCTACTCAAATAAACATGTTTACATATATACTAAATATATGTACATATGTATTGGTTAAAACCCCTACCCCGTTGAACAACCTTCACCTGTACGAGTGTACTCATCGATAGTCCTTTCCTTTCGCTTCCTTTCACTTCACAGTCATTACGGGTGCCACAGATGGCATTGGCAAGGAATACGCCAGAGAGTTGGCTCGTCAGGGCCTCAACCTGGTGCTGATATCTCGCACCAAGGAGAAGCTGATCGCAGTCACCAATGAGATTGGTAAGATCAAACCCCATCAATCTATATCTTTACAGTTGTAATGGAATTTATGATTTCTTTTTATAGAGAGCCAATACAAAATAAAGACCAAATGGATAGTAGCGGACTTTGTCAAGGGTCGCGAGGTGTACGAGCACATCGAGAAGGAGCTGGCCGGCATCGAAGTGGGGATATTGGGTGAGTAAGGGGTACACTACGGTACATAAACAGTGGCACTGCCATACCGGGTCGGGTCAGACAAGTGCCTCATCATTGTCCACAGTAGCACACGGCAATCAACAGAGTGGCTTTTTATTTGTGTGTTTCGGTTTTGTTTTGTTGCCCCCCCCTCCGCCACTCTTTTTTATGTTTCTGTCAATGTCATATAATAATAATTGTTTGCAATTATAATGCCTCTATTTTTTATTATTTTTTTTTTTTGGTCTATTGGCGAGACGAAGAGCTGCGTGGCTTCGGCGGTGTTCAAGTACATCGGTGAAGCGGATGGAATTTTATTCGCCAAAAATTCATAAACGCTTTGACGCGCTTCAGCAATTTACATTTTCATTGCGTTGGGCGGAAAAGATACATAGATACTCGTACTCGCAGAGACCGAGATAGAGACCCGACCTTGTTTGCGCTTCAAGGCATTTTCTGATACGACCTGACATTGATCTTGAACATGGAAATTGATATCTCTTTCTCTCTCTCTCTCTCTCTCTCTCTCTCTCTCTGTTTGTGTATCTTGCAGTTAACAATGTGGGCATGATGTACGAGTACCCTGAAAGCTTGGAAGAAGTGAGCGAGGATCTGCTGTGGAACCTGATGACAGTCAATATCGGGTCTGTGCTGATGCTCACTCGCAAGCTGTTGCCCAGAATGAAGGCCGCCCGCCGCGGGGCTATCGTCAATCTGGGCTCCTCCTCGGAGCTCACACCACTGCCCTACCTGACGGCCTATGGTGCCAGCAAGGCATTCATCACCTATTTCACCAGGGCCCTGGAACGAGAGGTGGCCCCCTATAATCTGGACGTACAGCTGGTGCTGCCCGGCTTTGTGGTCACCAAAATGAACGCCTACTCCGACCGCGTCATGGACGGTGGCTTGATCTTCCCCAATGCCCAAAGCTATTCCCGTTCCGCCGTCTTTACCCTGGGCAAGACGAGCGAGACCAACGGGTTCTGGGTTCACAGCGTCCAGGTACAGATCTGAATTGATTCACACACGTTTATCGTAGATATTAAAACATTTGGTACTTCGATTTTTCCAGTACTTCTTCATGAAGTTGGCTCCGATCCGCATCCGGATGGTCTTTGCCCATCTGCTCTCCAGTCGCCTGAGATCCGACAGTCTTGAGCAGAGGGCACGGAAAGCGAAGTTGGCGACTTAGCTTTGGGCTTTGGGCCATCCTCACTTCAACTGTGTTACAAGTCATGTATATATTTGGTTCGTAGTCTAAATGCTTATAAAACTAAGAACAAACATTATTTTATACAAAGCAAAGAATAATACAATTAAATTAAACTAAATCTACAAATCCTTCAATCACATAGAAACTTCAGAAACGGATTACTACTACCATTTTGGGATGGACATGGATACTCTTAGCTTTCGATTCTCGACAAGAATCAAGATTTAGTATCAATTATAGGGTACATTTTTTTCTTTTGTTGCAAACTTGTGGTAAAAATCAGCATACCCTCTCTCTGCTCTGAAATTTGTATAAGAGGAGAGCGAAAAACCGGCTGGCCAAATCAATTGCCAAAATGCATGCGGTGCGGTAAAAACTCTTGTGGATTGCATAACAACTGCAATTTTGTTTTTCTGGAAAACAGAGGGGATCAGTGGGTTGGGGGGTGTACGGTTATCGCTGGTAAAACCGGTTGGCCAGCGCGAAACTACTGACCGTCAAAGCGGTAAAAAGCCGAAAATGCCAGCAGTCGGAAGCGAAGCCTCCAAAAAGCCTCCAGAGATGACTCTGCCTGCTTCGCTTCATTGCATCCACTTTGTGCTACTCTTTGGGTTTTTTGTTTTCTGTGAATCTGTGCTTTATTGTAACCTTTTTAGCAGCAAGTGAGGCTGCAATTTTGCATGTTGCATGCAAATGAGTTTCGGGTGGTTCAGGGGGCATGCACTCAATGATCTATCGAGGAACTGCCCACAATTATGACACAAGCTGGTATTGAAATGGAAGTTGTCGATTATTGTGCACAGCCACGCGCATGACAATTGCTTTCCGATTGAGGGGGAGTCTTTGATGGAAAAACAGTAGAAATATTTTGGTACATAGGTTATTTAATTACTAATATAATACAGACAGATGATAAGCTTCATTATATAAAAGCTTTATATAACATATATGTACATATGTACATATGCAGGTACCAGAAGGGATCAAAAATCAAATCTGTGATTGTTAAACCCTCATACAATTATACGGCTCACGATCACTCTAGATCAAATAAGAATACTATACTCTTCTTGATAAGAACAAAAATATATTCTTACAGATGTATGTATATCTGTATAGATGATACATATATACAAATACAGAGATTCTGTAATCTGATGTTTCTGGGACAAGCCCCCAAATTCTGCATACTTTTTACATGATATACAAAATATTGCCCCCTAAAATATGCTTTTTTGTTTGGTTTCCACGACGCGGAATTATGCATCTACATCAACATCATACTGTAAATGGATGTGTACTTAGGTCATTCATACATATATGAATATGAACAAAAATGTTCGTAATATTAAGTATAGTGATATAATAAATCATAAGAATCTGTAGAAAAAACAAGTATTACCAATTTGTCATAGTTTATAAAAATGTATAATTTTTTTTAATCGGAACCATATGACATTTCAATTAAGTATTGTATCTCTAAATTGTGAGGGAAAGTTGGACTATGGCTATAAGGCAATGGCATCCAAGCCGGTTGAAGCCGAAGCCAATTTCCAAAAGATGTTCCTCTCGTTATTAGAATCGAACACCTAAACAATATGAGTGCAATGTTGGGATTGATGATTGCAAATCTCCAAAATAATAAAACACTTTCAAGGTTTTTCTTTTTGTGTTTGTTTTATTCCTGCAGTAGGTTGCTGTTGTTGTTGCTTTTGTTGCGTTGCTGCATGTGCATTTGTTTGTTATTCACAATTAAAAATTAAAGAAAAGTCAAGTAAAATGCAGTTATACATTATGTAAGTCTTACTAAATACGAGTGCGAAATAAATTTGTGGTTAAGCAATGAAATAATAACCAAATTCTTGAATGTTTTGGGCTGTTGTTCTTGCTGCTGTTGCTGTAGATGGCTTTTATGCTGTACATCATGGTCTATATATTGCAAATTAAGTCAATTCCATTGCGAAACGAAAACGAAAAAGAAATCATAAAATTAAATTTATGATTAGAACAGATGACGCCGTGGCCGCCAGAGCCTTGAGGATGGATCGATCTCGCACCGCCTCGAAGATGGAGCAAATCTAGCGCAGCCCTAGAAAAACACACAGATCGATATAGTATGTATGTATACATATAAGTGAGCCGAATCGGTGGGAAATTGTAATTAGTGGTACTTACCTCTCAGCATGGGTGGACCATACATCATCCTAACGAGAATGATTATGATAATGCTAATGCTGATGATGGCGAGCCCCCTGAGAGCTGTGCTAAACTAAACGCGGGCCCTGACATTGGGCAGCTGGTGGCTTTGACGTCATCTGCAATGCGGGAATTAGTTTATTTAATACTATATACTATATGAATGTATGTCTATTGGGTATTCCATAAATCGTAGATTGAATAATTGTTTGCAATTGAAAACTGTTTCAGATTTAAATACTCATTTTCGCTTTTACTTTCGCCTTTGATTTGTGTTTTGTTTGTTCAAGTGGTCGAATTGGCATAAACAATGGCCATAATCTCGTTGAGGTTTATTTTTAGTTCAACCACATAATTCATTGAGGGACTTGATCACGGCTAAACTCTTATCTGAATAGCTGTTCGCTGTTGGCTGAATATTGCGTTTTTTCTATCAAAACAAATTTTGCAATACATTTCATAAAAATTAATAATAATTTTCCACCTTTGGCGTATCATAAATTCTGACCATAAAAAATGTCTTTGAACATTTTTATGCTTTGCTTGTGCCAGCCGGCAGGCATTGAGGAAATTTCGGGCAAGATTTGAATCACAAAATTGCGAAATAGAAAACTGAAACATTCGGAAAATTCAGTGTGAAAGCGATTTTTAATGTGTCTCGGCGGAAGGCGGGGCAGGAAGGTGTTTAGTGGGCCATGTCGAAATGTTGTCGTTAAAAAATAGAACAAGAAAATCTATTTTTTTTTCAGTTTGGAAAATTATTATCGACTTGGCACTGCCAAACGGCGGCTGCCAAGAAATTTTCAACGATCGCTTGAGGTTCTGTCAAGGTTTCCTCTATTCGAATTCGAATTCTAAGGAAATCTGTCCGTTGGCATTTCGAAATATTTTTTATACGATTTGCGTGGGCGTAATTGAATTAATTAGAGGGGACTCGCACTCACCTGGCTTAGGTTACTAGTAGAAATCCATTAAATGCTAACATCTTAAACGCGTAAGGTCCTAAAACTCCTCCTAGGCCACAAGTTGTTCATGATTTGGCTTGGAATTGAAATTCAACATGTAAGCTATCCTTGATTGATTGATGATTGATTGGGTTGATTGGTTGTTTTGGGTTGTTTAGAAAGCGGCTTCGTAGAAGGCGTAGAGCAGGAACAGCAAGAAGGCCAGGATCAGGAAGGTGGTGAACAAACTTCTGGCCTCATTCATTTTGATTGGGTTGTTGTTGTTGTTGGTTGCTAATGATTACAATGGAAATTATGGAATTATTATTTAGCAGTCCTTGTGGCACACAAAAACACACACTTTTTGGGGGGGTTTGTTCTTATTGGGGGACTGGTCCAACCGTTCGTAGCTAAAGGCACGCAATAACTGAGACTCTGAATTTCGGATCTGAATTCCACTTCTCCACAAAATGTTGGCCAGCGCTTGGAATTATTGCTCTACCAGAAACACACGCACGCCCATAGATCTGATTGTATATATTCAATGATATATAAAACATACGAATATATTCAGATATTTTCATCAGGCATGTATGGGTGTCCAGTTGTTGCTCATATTTTCTTCGCTGCGGCACAAATATTTTCCACATTTTTATATATGCCTAACACACAGACATCAGCATGGTACAAACATATATAGGTTATAACTTGGTATATATATTCAAAATATATAGACGCTTGAATTCCATGGGATTCGACTCTCTCTCTCTCTCTCCAATTCTCATTCAGCAATTATTCATTTACTGGACTGCACCTAGACAAATTTGCTTCTCTCTGACTGAATCTGGATCGTGGCCCTGTCATTGGAAAACGCTTTTCAAATAATTTTATTTATTCTGTCAATGGTTCATGGAGGCACGAGAGCTGTATAGATTGTTCCAGCTGCAAGATAGATATTTATTTACTTTCAGCCACCGAATAAATTTGCTTTGTTTGCTGCCACAATGTTTCCAAATATTGATGGAATCTTGAGATCATTCTCATTGCGCATCAAACATCAGTCACGTAGCCCCCATTGAGTTGATGGCACATTTTGGGTCTTAATGAGTTTTTCCAAGGATTGCTGATGAATTCTGATTTGTTCAAAAGGGATTTATATCGATTTTTGGCTAATTGGGTTCTTGTATATAGTAAATAAACATCTTTTTCGAAGAGAAATACCTGAAGATCACGGTATTGATCAGTATGTTTTTTATCATTAATTTGACAAATGATTTCATTTATATAAATATTATGAGAAATATAGGTCTTTGAAAAGAACTTTTAGGCTATTGAATAACTAAACACTTGATTCCGTTATATTGCTATAATTTTCTAATGAAAAAGACAATTTAAATACTTTTGTACATCTATAGTTGCAATCTATAAGCTGGATCATATCTTAAGATGCCTTTGAAAATCCCAAGAGAGATTTATTCCTCCCACTCTAACTTTAGACACCAATATCTCCATTAATAATTGCTCTACCTTTATAGCTTTTCGAACGTTTAATCAGCCCCTAGAACATGTAATTTATCACCATTCTTACCCCATATATCCCTGCTCTAAGGACCTCCTAGTGGCCCTGCCAGTCTACAATACTGCATAGATGAGGTACAGGCAGAAGAGCAGGAAAGCCAGGATGCCAAAGGTGGTCATGAGGTTCTTTGCTTCGCTCATATTGATTGGATTTGCTGAAAAGAGAACCGGGAAAATATTGTTTTCAATATTCGTTTTGGAAGGGAGCCAGACAAAGGTTGAAAATATGTAAAGGAAAATATATGAATGTCTGTTTTTATACGGCGCGTGAGAATTTTAATTTGATAGAAACATTTAAAAGGCGGCCATAAATTCCGCAAAAAAAACACATATCATTTTGTTTTTTTAGATATGCAAATAAAATAAAATTCTATTATATTCTATATAAAAAATGTTTATATAAAGAAGCGAGATATCACAGCCATATGGAATATAAAAACTTGCAGTCTCTTCATATCTTTTTTTATATCTATGTATTTGAGGTTTCTTTGCTCTATACAATATTGCTGATAGAGCAATCAAAGCACCGTCTGGCTATACAGATGGGCATAATTCCAGGTTTTATAGATTGGAACCGTTCCAACAAATAAAAGAATTGATAAAAATATTTATGAGCACGGCACACTTGAATTCGATTTTTGATTTTGCTTCAGATGGCGGAGGAACTACGAATCACAGTCGGGGTCGCACAGATCACTTGGGTTTGCTCCTGGTTTACCTTTGGTTGTTCTTTGGGGGAGACACAATTTCGTGCTATTAACTGGTGAAAGCCTTTGGCTCAACTAAACCGAACCGTCCACGAATGGCACGCACTTGCCGTCCTCCCTGTGATATAGATGAAATACTTAGCGGCGAACTGCAAACATTTGCCATCCACTGACATACACACATCCACACTCGACCAGAAGATCTGACAAGTGGATATAGCATCACATATACCAGTAACTATATACATATGTGTGTCTCTGTGTATATAGCGAAATGTTCTGTAGCATCGGCCAAAGTGAGATGCCACTATAGTAGAGGGCAACAAGTGCAGACTTTTTGGAAACTCGCAAAGATATAACATCGAAAATAAATAAAATAAATCTACGGCGCACATTTTGACAGTTTTCGAGCAGCCGCTGGCCGGATCTGAAGCTCAACCACAATCGCCACCAACAATAACAATACGCTTATTATACATAAAATACGTACACCCAGACACCATATTGGTGTTCCATTTTCAGTCACACGAAAACAAAAAAAAAGCAAAAAAAACATGAAACATTTTCTTCCCAACTAATTGACAGATGGACAGAAATTTTGGAATCTTCCGCAAGTGCAAAAGAACGGAAAGCATGAAATCGAAAATTGAAGTCCTCCAGATTATGGATGTCTATTTATAGCCAAATACCACCCAGTACTTTCATAAACAACATGTCGCATATATCAGGTCTATGACTTATAAAATAAATACACACTTTCCTCAAAGCTGACACTTGTCATTAAGTCAATTTGAAAATGCACTGCGCAAATGGCGGAAAACAAACGAAACAATGTGACAAACATTCTACATACATATTTAAACATACTATATATATTTTGGACATACGTTTTTGTATGTTTGTGCAAAAATAATATTGAAGCTAATGACCAAAACAATTATGGAAAGTGGAGAAGAAAATTTTCTCTTAGTTGAACTCGAACTTTGATGAAATCGGAATGAAATATTTGACGATTGGAAAAAGCTTTTTGAAAATGTTTCTAAAATTTCAAATGGATTTCTGAACATGCATTTACGAAAATGTAGTTTATTTGTTTGAGTACAAGCCATTTAATGTGTGTGCGGTTTCTGGAAACAAATGCAGCGGTGAACACATGGCGTATGCGTAGTATTTGGTATAAATTCAGAAATTGTGCAAGTGAAAAGTAAATTTAGACGTTGGTACATTTTGATAGATCATATAAGTTTATACACAATAAATGTAACACTTAAAAAAATTGAGATTGGGATCATTTAACCAGTCAATCCAAATACTTTAAAGAAAAGGTATTTAGAGGGGAATCACAGGCGTGATTTCTATATTTTAGAAATCTAAAATTGCATAATGATAAGTAATAAATAAATACAATACATACTCGCATTAATATCATAGTTTATTTCGTCATTAACAGATGTAAGGCATAAGCAGAATTGTAAAAATCTTTAAGGTCAAGGCGAGCGTACACTGGACCCCTCGATGAGGAACTGAGCAGCTCAGAGAGCAGTGAGAACTTGGAGAACTCTGATAGGAGCTACGCTCCAGAGTAATCGAGGCTTATCATTAGGGTCTCTGGGGGTCTCTCACACTCTGGGAAAGACGAAATTTTTGCGCAGTTTTCGCGAAACCAAAGAAACGAGCGGACGATTAGAAAATAATGCGTTGGAAGCTACTGCTAACCGTGTTCTTAGTTATAGTCACTAAATCGGTGCTGGGAAAGTACGCCAAAGAGGCGGAAGCGGAGGCAGAAACGGAGATCGAGTCGGGGCAATTCTTTAGCCAACTCTACAAAAGCAATCTCCGGCAGATGATCCGAATGAAGAATGACTCGGCCGATCCCTGCGACGACTTCTACGCCCACGCCTGCGGGAACTTTGATCAATCGCTGGTAGATGAGGATGAAGTGGCACCCTATCTGTACAACAAACAAGATAGGGTGAGCTTTTTCCAGGCCCAGTATGGAAACTTCCTGACGTTACCAGGTCGCTTGATCTCCCAACTGTACGCCGAGTGTCGCAGCAGAGGGGAGAGCCACGTACTGAGTGTGAAGCCCCAGCTCTCGCACTGGGAGCGATTGCTGGAGGAGATCCCATTCCTGAGAGAGCATAGAGAAGTGCTCTCTGCCTGGCCCTTCCTACGACATCAGTGGGAGCGCAGGCAGCTGGATGGGAGACTCAATTGGATCGCTCTCTCTGCTCAGCTGGCGGCTCATGGGCTGCCAACACTGCTCCACATCTACTTTGCCGCAGAGACCATCTATGTGAGTTCCATGCAGGATATACCTTGTCCCAGCCTGGAGGAGTTCCAGTCGAGTATGTCGGATGTTTTGGAGGGTCGCCACCGTAATGTGGGGCATGTAGTGGCCCACGAGATGCGAATCCTATGCCGTGGAATGAGGGGAGAACTTCCGCTAGTCAGGAGTCTTACAAGGAATGGCAGGACCACGCCTCGACCCGATCAGGAGCAGCTCCTTCTCGACGACAATACCATCGAGTACTTTCAGCAATTTTTTGCAACGCTCAACTTCACTGAGGAGCAGCTGGAGACTGCTCGAAAGCTCCCTTTGGATGTAGAGAAGATCACCCAAGCCTGGCAGGTCCTTCGGCAAACGGAACCCCGCATCGTCTACAACTATGTCCTGTGGCAGGCCAAGGAGCAGCTCCTCTATACGGACTGCTTCCACCTGGCCGAAGAGTTTGAGAGATTACTGCACTCTGAGTACTGGCAGTGGCATGTCCTTAGCCCCCAGATCAGTCGAGAGGTGGCACTGGCCTCCTATCAACTGCACACCACCCGCTTCCAGCAGCGGCGACGCTCGACTCTGTCTCGAAGAGATTGGTATGGCCATCTGCTCCCAGCTTCGGTGGAACGAAAGGAGCTGCAGGTGGCTCGCCTGCTGCAGTCCCATGCACAGGCCTACCTCAACATCACGGAGCTAAACCATAACTACAGGAGGCTGGGGTTCTCCAGCAATGCCTTCCATGGCAATCTTCTACTCCTCAGACGTGCGCAGCTTCGTCACAGCTTCATCTCCCCCTACATCGACGAAGAAGATGTCAACGGTCCAGCCTACTTCCTGCAGCACTTTCTGCACTTTGTGCTATTATCGCTACATCGACCCACCTATCACTACTATGCCACCCAGGGCCTGGAGCTGTGGCGCCAGTCACATCTCCTACTGGACACCGATGGACGATACACCGCCTTGGACTGCCTGGAGCGACAGTCGCTGCAGCACTACGATTCCCGTCTAGCACCTATTTACCGGCAGCTCAGCGCTGATGAGATTGGGGAGATCTTCCTCTTATACCGCTCGTTTCAGGCCGCCCTGAATGACTATCGCTTCTGGCTTCAGGGCGAGCGATTTGCCTTTGCAGAGACCTTCGTTCTGAAGTACTTCCAGTTGGATCCCCAGCGGGTGCTCTTCTATGCGGTGGCACAGCAGCTGTGCAACCGGCAGACGGAGATCTTTGCTGCCCAACTGAATCGGGGATACATGAATATGCCAGAGTTCCAAGAGGCATTCAAGTGTGGCCCCGATAAGCCCATGAATCCACCAGCCAGGTGTATGATCAATGTGTGTGATGTATAATTTCAAATGGCAGATATATGTAAAATATAGTTGTATAATCTGAAAACAGGCACATTTTCGAATTAAATGCATAAGATCTCGAGGAAAATCATAAAAGATCAACACTGGACAAAGTTAAAAAACTTCTATATATAAGTACAATTTTAGAACATGTATTGACGCTTTTCAATACCAAATGTCAATTTCTAAATACCCATAAGACTTGTACATATGTAAATATCCTATAAATAATTTAATGGAGCTGACGAAATTACCAATTTCAGGCCCACATGTCGTTCATTTATGGGCACGGGTGGCAAATGTACATAAATATATTCGAATATGTCTGTCTATTAATTCGCATTTTGTTTGACATTCCGTAGAGAAGATTATTGGTAAATATAGAAACAGATATAGAACATATAATATATACATATATATATAGTATGGATTTTGTACGGAATTTTCGTGGGTGTTCAGACACACGTATCGGCCATAAATTGGAAAACCATGAAGAACACTTCCAGGGCGCTATTCAAGCAGAAACACACTTCTGGCCAGAGAACAAAGCAACAAATCACCTACGATGACAGCCACAACACATAATTATATCCATCGAAGGTGGTCTATAAAGAAAAACCCTCAACAAAAATGTTAATCTCATTCAGATTTGTTTTCATTGACCTGGGTCGGGAATCATAGTACCGAGGCAGGGCACCGAGTTATCTATGTGGGTTTCGCGTCGCGAGTCCGAGTCAATAATGGTATAAGATTCTGGTTAAGGCCATGCCCGATTACAATTTCTATAAGACATGAGATTCCTATAAATGCAAGAGACAGGCGAACACTCGCCTCTGTACGTGCGCCGCGATCTCTGGCGATGACAACAAAAAGTTTTCATTCAGTAAACGCATTCTGCTGACAATTGAAGCCACAAACACGTAGGCGAGTGTGGATCGGATCGGATCGGATCCGCTGGATCGGCAGTGTTTGTGAGTGTAAGTGACTGTGTGGGCGATTCGTTGAGAGAGTGATGTGATTGAATGAGTGAGTGTTGTGCGAATGCATTTATGAGTTATGGAAGACAGAGTGTACCAATACGAGTAGCAAGTGGAAATAGGAAATGCTTTCATAAAATTGAATAGTTAATATTGGTATCATGAGATCATATTGTCTTATGTATAACGCGCGTGATTAAATCATACCATAGATACTTACATACTTATGTAGATGGTATCTCAGACATTCGTTTGACTTCAAATTCTCTTTATGGTTTCACTTTTCCACCCGCAACTCTCACTTTATAGCCCCACTCTCACTCATACCAATACCCGTGGCCATGTCCACTCATTACAATTTGGCCAAAATCGTATTAACTTGCCCAGCCGGCCTTCAGTTTCTCCAACGTTTTCAGCCCAAGCACTCCATGAAGCGCTGTAAGAAATTTTGTCTTCAATCAGTGGAAATATCAAGCTGAACTTAAAAGGGAATCATTTGTACCAAGAATAAGATGCATTATATGTTTCTATTGGGTGGACTGGCATTGGGTGAGTACAATAACGATCGATGTGTGGACTCAAAAATAAAGAACTTCCTTATCCCCAGTCAGCATTTTCCAGGCAGCTTCAACCAGGAGTTTTGCGACCAGCAAACCACTTCCCACCTATGAAGATGATGGCACTACAGTGCCTCCTCCAAGTGTCACGCATTCACCCACAAATAGGGACATAACTCTAGGTCCCTGCAAGTGGGCCGTTGGCCGAAGTTGTCCAGATCCAGATGTGAAGTATTATATCTACACGCGACATAATGCAATGGATAGACAATGCCTCCACATTGATGATAGCCTGGAGAAGTCGAATCTAACGGCCTCCTACTTCAATCCCAGGCATCCCACAAAGATCATCATCCATGGCTATAATTCGGATATGTTTCTACATCCCCTACAGAAAATGCGAGATGGTGAGATTGATGCTCATGCTCGCTCTATCCATTTACAATTCATGCAACTCCTGCTACCCCTTAGAATACCTCTCAAAATCGGATTACAATATTATATATGTGGATTGGAGCATCCTGTCGCCGGGCCCCTGCTACATCAGTGCCGTGCACAACGTTCGTCATGCAGGGACGTGCACGGCCCAGCTGGTGGAGCGTCTGGTGGAGACGGGGAACATGGATATCCATGTGATTGGGTTCTCTCTGGGGGCACAGCTTCCCAACTATATAGCGAGGAATCTATCTTCTTTCATGCTACCCAGGATTACGGGATTGGACCCGGCAATGCCGCTGTTCATTACCTCTGGAAATGACGATAAACTGGATCCGAGTGACGCCTCATATGTGGATGTGTATCATACGAATGCCCTCGTCCAGGGAAAACTGGAGAGATGTGGTCACGCCGACTTCTATATGAATGGCGGCATCATGCAGCCAGGTTGTAATGGACAGAAGATTAGTAAGAGACACAGAAATATAATTAAACTTAAAGATTAACATTGGTGACCCCCTGTAGACTCCTTTGCCTGTAGTCATCAGCGTGCTCCTGCCTACTTCCTGGAGTCTATAAGCTCACCCAAGGGATTCTGGGGTTGGGCATGCAGCGGATACATCTCCTACCTGCTCGGAATGTGTCCACCCACGAATTTCCTCCTGGAGGCTGGAGATAACATTCGTACCACCACACGAGGAATGTTCATGATTGACACCAACGACAGTTCTCCCTATGCCCTGGGAAAGTGGACAGATCTGCCAACACTGGGGGCCAAGCAACCGCACATGAGAGCTCCTCCTAATCATCTAAAGGCCCCGCCCAACCAGAGTGTGGACCCTTTGCTGCAGCACATCGATCAGTTTGGCAAACTGGCCGCCAACTTCAACAACCTGGCGATGTCGCCCAGTGGTCGGGATCCCTATGAGCACTGGACGAGCTTCAGTCCAGAGAACAAGGAAAATGTTGACGATGAATCCGTTGAAGAGCAGGATTTGGTGGAATTCATTGATCCAGACGATCGCCAGATGTCCCAGCAAACTCCTCCATCCATTGACTGGTGGGATTATCGGAGGAACCTCACATATGGATTCATAGAAAATAACATATTCGCTCTGCCAAAGCTGAAGTAGCCTCGGATTCGAGCAGTTAAATCCCGCCCTTGCCCTCGATTTCCTTACTAATAATTAACATATGCGTTCTTCATTTTTGAGATGGTATCCAACAAATGCAAATACAGTGCGTTTCAAAACTATACACCTACGATACGAAAGTTACGGTTGAAACATGCGGCATTATAATATGTGTAGATCTATTCCTGAGCCCTAGAACAGTACTGTTTTAATAAATAAATTAGTTAAATAAAGAACAATAAATGATACAGATTTTGTAAATATTAAAAAAAGTACAATAATTCGTTAAAAATGTATAATTTAGAGCTAAAGGTGTACCATTAGGGGAGTAATAATCGTACATAATCGTTTATTGACAATTTAAAAATTTTCAAAACTGAATTGAAACGTGGTTTTGCTTGATGATTGCTTGGGATTGGTAAGATTATAGTTGTGAAACGCAGTGTATGGTTTAATCGTATAATTCAAGCATCGTATAATTTTAAACAATTCCGGAATACAATAGCAGTTTTGTATTAAGTGTAAATTGTAATAAATTTTTAACGCCATATTAATTAGAAATGGACTTGAAGAATGTAGAGTGCCGGTTCGGAAATCGTTTTTTCGGTGTATGTATCTTATAATCCTCTATATTCTATGCAGTGATTAGAATTTGGGGACAGGATGTATCTGGGGCTGGGTTATGTATACAAATTACACATACATTCACGAGTAGAAAACATCCCTCCTTTCCCAACGTCGAAGACAAGCTTTGCATGCTATGATGATTGCCTTGATTTCCCAATCCTTCCCATTCCGTCTAACCGACTGTCCGTTCGTCACCGACTTCTGAGCTTACGTAAAATCCTAATTCGTACAATAATAATCGCCACTGACTGTTTCTGCTGTTGCTGAGGATCAGTCCTATACCTTTTTCTTTATGACTCTTTTGGCACGCGTTGTCGGCGTTGCGGGTACTGGCGTTGCCGGCTTGGGTGGCGGGGATGGTGACTCAGGCGTTTCTGCGACTGGAACTGCTGCAGACGACTCTGGCTCCTCGTCTGGTTTTTCTGGTTGCGGCTCATCGATTGCCTCCACTTTGATGTCTACATCCATTTCGGGCTGTTCAGTATCACTGTTGCCGGACATAGGCGATGGTGGGGCCCGCACTCGATCGGGATCATCGTCCTCCTGATCGAGCGACGTGCTGTTTGTGCTGGCATCCTCTTCCTCTAGCACCGACAAGTGATAGAGCTTCATGTCCTCCTCGGAAATGGGCACGGGTGCGTTCGATAGCGGATCTCGTCCATTCAGCGACTTGGGGAATGCAATCACATCGCGTATGGACCGCGCTCTGCACAATATGGCGATAAGGCGATCCAGGCCGAGGGCAATACCTCCATGCGGCGGGCAGCCCGACTCTAAGGCACTCAGTAAATGTGACAAATGCTCGTGTGGTATCTTGAGGATCTGTTCCAAAATAAACTGCTGCATGTCGCGGTCGTGGATGCGAATAGAGCCGCCGCCAACCTCTTGGCCATTTAACACTAGATCGTACGCCTGCGAGCGTATGTTCTCCAGGTTTTCGCAGCTGGTGGCAAAATTATCCAAATCATCGATGTGCGGCTGCGTGAACGGATGATGGACGCTCTCCAGCTGATTTGTTTCGAGATTCCGCTCGAACAGCGGAAAATCTATGACCCAAAGGAAACGATAATCGTTGGGCTTCTTCATCTTGACATTCTCAACCAGATAATCGTGGTAGTCCAGGCGAATGCGACCCAACAATGTGCGCTGTAAATGTGAGAAAATATCGAGAAGCTTGTAGAGATTTGAGGGGTATAGAGATCCAATATACTTACAGTTTCCACTTTGGGTCCAATGCCCAGGAAGAGCAGGTCATTCTCCTCGAGATCAAACTTTTCTGTAATTTCATTGGCCACCTGCTCGCCCAGCAGTTTTCCGAGACGATCCTGTACATCGGTAGCTGGACCGAATTTCCGCACAAACAGTGTACCAGAAAAATCTTTGCCGAGACCCTCGTAGTGCTTCCGGGCAGCGCCATTCCAGAAGGCCTCACTCGCTCTCACCACAATGGCATAGGCGGCCAGACTGCCCTCAAATTTGCCCTTATACTCCTCGCTTTTGTCGATGATGTCAGTAACATTGTTCAAGAGAAAACCAAAGCGTGTGTCGGGCTTGTCGTTGCCGTATTTCTCCAGTGCCTCCTCGTAGGTGATGCGGCGGAATGGAGTCTGCAGCTTGGGCAAGTGCTTGGGCCAGGAATAGCGCAGGGTCTCCTCAATCAGCTGCATGATGCCATCGCGACTGGTGAACGACAGCTCTATATCGAGCTGCGTGAATTCAGGCTGACGATCGGGACGCGTGGCCTCGTCGCGGTAGCATCGTGCCACTTGGAAATAACGATCGATGCCCCCAGACATTAGCATTTGCTTGAACTGCTGCGGGCTCTGGACGAGCGAATAAAAGTGTCCGGCCTTGCGGGTGGGCACCACAAACTCCTGAGCCCCGCCGGGGGTGCGTCGGAACAGAGTCGGCGTCTCCACCTCGACAAAGCCCAAATAGTTGACGAGATATTCGCGCATTTTCATGATAACTGACGAGCGCAGGCGAAGATTGTGCTGCATGTCATTGAATCTCAAGTCCAGATAACGATGCGTGAGGCGGAGTCGCTCTCCAGCTCGATTGAATTTACGTATCTCGAAGGGCAGGTTCTTCTTGGACGGATTCAGAACCAGTACCGTGTCTGCTTCCACTTCAACGTGTCCGGTGCTCATTTTGGGATTTACAGTGGCCCCTGGTCGCGGTATCACTGTGCCCTCCACACGTACAATCGACTCAATGGGCACCCCATTCTCTGCATACTCCTCCAGACCCTTAGTCTTTGGCAACAGCAGCACTTGCGTCTGGCCATAGGCATCGCGCAGTATGAAGAACTTGTTCATTCGCTGGAATTCCAGCCATCCGCAGATGACAACCTTTTCGTTGATCTCATTCGATGTTAGTTCCCCGCAATTGTGCGTGCGATCAGCAAACTTATTCGTATCGGCCACCTTTACGCGCTGCTCAGGATTGCTGCCATTGTTGGTGGACGTCGTGGGCTCCGGTCCGCCGTCTTCCTTGGGCTCACCATTGTTGGTGTCCGCATGGGAGGAGCCGCACGCGGCGGCCTCTTCAGCCTCGAGATCATCAATGGACATCTTCTGTTGCTTCTCTTTGACTTTGATGGGGCCATCGTATGGGTCATCGGGGTTCAAGATCTTGACGCTAGTCACACTGACCTCCACCTCGCCAGTGTCGTATTTCTGAAAGATAATATATACGATCAATGATCAGTACATTTATGGGAATTAAATGTATTTAAAACTCACCAAATTAATATTGGCTTTGGGTCTTCCCAGCACTTTTCCCACTACTTGGAGCACAGTTTGGTCGGGCGTGGACATAAATGTGTCAATGAGCTGTGGGTAAACACATTCGAGACATTTAATAACATAATACGTATAATCGAAAGACCGACTCACCGACTGATCTTCAATCATTAACTGCGTTTGGCCATAGCCATCTTTAAGCTGTAAGAATTTGTTGTTTTTCGTGGATGGTATCCAGCCCACCAGAGTAACAGTCTTTCCCACATCATCACGCCTCAGATCGTTGCACGTTAGATCGCGATTCTCAAAATATTTCAGAATATTTTCGTTCCCTATTTAAATGATTATATAAATTAGTAAAACATCACGTTTCTGCTGTCCCTCTTTGTCCTTAAAACTCACTTGCAATCTTGTACTCGGTGCTGGTGATGCCCTGGGTGCTCTGCTGCTGCACCATAGTGCTGTAGCTGCGCTTATCGCCCGCTCGCTTTGTGCCGCTCGCCGGGAAATGTATGTTGAGGATATCTTGGACCTCAACCTCTATTTCGCCCGTTGGCATGGTTTGATTGCAGGAATTGTGCGGCCTCCTCATCACTTGACCCACAATCGTGAGCGTCGTATTCTCGGGCATATTGTTCATGCGTCGCGCCACCCGGGGATGCTTGTCCTCGAGTACAACCAGTTGGCAGGCGCCACCATTGCGATCCCTCAGCTCAGCGAAGCGATTAACCCTCTTCTTGATCAGCCTACCCGAGAGCTCCACGAACAGGCCGCAATGATGATTCCGCAGCTCCCCACAGCTCTGCCTCATGGGCTGCGGGGGCTGCGAATTCATGTTGATATTGCTGGCCATGGCGCTCATCAGCTGCATCATGTCATTGTACGAAACGTTGGGGCCCACTGCAGCATAGGTGTACGGATTATATATCTTGGCCAATCTGGGATAAAACGGGGTTTGTGGCACTTACTGTTGAAAGGATTAGGCCCTGGGCCGAAGTTGTCGTTGTAGCCGCCACCGTTTCCGCCTCCATTGCCACCGCCACGATAACCATCAAAATCATTATAGCCGCCACCGCCATAGCCAGGTCCACCTGGAGGACCACCGGGTCCGCCGCCATAACGTCCTCCACCTCCGCCACCACCGCGATACCGACCACTCATTATCTGCTGAGGATTAAAACTCATGGTGATCTGAACTATTTCTAGATTTGCAAAAGATCCAGGCACACGGCACACTTACGTGACTACAATCAGCCGGCTCTTCCGCTAGCGCTAATGAAATTGAGGAGGAGTTCTGCTGCCGCCTTAATTTTCCACTGCTCGCCGCCGCACGGTGCACGAGTGCTGCTTGTAGTTGCAGTCTTTGGTGACTACGCCAAATCGTCCTGGAAATTGATAACATTTTGTTAAACAAATCGCGTTTTCCATTTAATTATAACCGCATGCATGCGCTGATGTAAAAAATTTTCAGACCCAGCGCAAGACGCACACACACACAGACAACACACACAGTGGCAATTGGACACAGCTGCACACATACACAATACCTATGTGTAGTGCGACTGTGTGCCGGGCGTCGCGAAAATGCCGACGAAAAACATGTCAATCCCGATGGAAACGTACCGTAGTAGATGAAGCGGTTGTAGAGCCACAATTACAGTTTTGTTAACTAAACATATAACGCTAGAATAATAACGCACCTAAACTGTATATTACGCTGATAGTGATTTTTAATGGAAAAAATGGTTGTTTTGGCTTGGTAGAGCTGGACAAACATCGATGTTAACATCGATATAGTCGATGTTAACTGCAGACATCGATACTTTTTTCAACATCGATTTTTTTTTGCCAGACACCCCTAAATTTTAAATTTTTTCCAATTTTTTATTCCGTTTAATATTACTAGTTAACTAGGACCCTCGTTTTTAGATTGTTTCTAAAATGACGTTTAAGCAAAGGTATAAAATTTTAGTGAGCATGATATGCGACGTAGGAAAACGTAAGTGAGCATGAAATGTCACGTCATTTGAACACTTGTTGCTTGTCAACCGGTAGTATCGACAATTGTATACCATTTTTCCATTGATTAATGTTATATTTCTTTTTTTCCAGACGCTTTAAATCGCAATTTATATTGTATTTTGCACATATTTACAATTTTTGACCCAATAATTCAAAAAAATGTTGCCAGCGGTAAAATACGTAAGTGAGCATGGAATGTAAGGGATATTGTTGCGATGAAAAAGGAAAAAGTCCCAACAAGCATGACGGCTAAAAGGCAACAAAATATCGATATTTTTCTCAAACATCGATTTTTTTGCAATTTGGTTGAGTTTCAAAAAGATAACGTACAGAGAACATTATAGAAAAAAAAGTGAAACAAAATTCAAAAAGATACGTAAACACAAGAGAACATTATTGGTGGAAAAATAAGTGAACAAATTGTAAAATTAAGCTATGGATAAACATTTAAAACATAAGTATTAATTTGAAATTAACAAAAAAATGTTTTTAAGAGTTTTCCAATAAAGTATTGCCAAAAAACATTGAAATAAAAGAAAATGCGTGTATGTGTGTAACCACATGTTTATAATTTCATGGTTTTATTTGTTTTTTAATGCAATTTATATACGGGTATCAACCCATCCGTATTCCAAATTAACAATATTGCATATTTACGTAATGAAAAATTATCTTTAAATATATTTTGAAATAGTATATTCGACAGATGGGAATTTGAACGCTGAGACAGATGATGATGGCTAGGTCTCGGCCCGTTGTGATACCGCGGGAGGTGTTCCCCTTATACATACATCTCATGAGACCTGAAACATATCAGCAGTTATCCCATCCTGACGTTCTTTTGAAGTTTGCAATCTTTCTGGGACAGATTTTGGACATTTCTGAAATGTCTGAGACATAGGGCATGCCCAGGTATTGTAGCCTTCTCCTGCTGAGAGCTGGACAGGAGCAGAACAGGTGTTCCACCGTTTCCTCCTCATCTCTACCGCCACGCATTGTCTGCTCGTCGCTTATATAACTCTTTTATAATAAGCCAACAGGTGGCCATTGGCATGCAAATATCCTCCTTATCTTGGAGAAGGGGTATTGTGGTACCAGATCTGGCCAGCTCGTCTGCCTTGCAGTTGCCCTCAATATCCCGGTGACCCGGGACCCAAACAAGGCTGATGGCAAATTGTTGGGCCATCTCGTGAAGAGATTTGCGGCAATTTGCCACTGTGGCCGAGTTCGAGGAAATCGCGTGAAGTGATTTGATCGCAGCTTGGCTGTCGCTGTAAATGTTTACATTTGTTGTTGCCAGCGAAGCCGTTGTGGCAGTTTGAAGGAGCTTCAGTGCTTCCATGATCGCAATGACTTTCGCTTGGAACACACTGCAGGGATCTGGGAGCCTAAAGGAGTGCCTGATTTCGAGTTGTTCGGAGTAAATCCCTCCTCCAACTTTGTTATCCAGCTTCAAGCCATCTTTAAAGATGTTTATGGCCATGTCTTGGCCTGGTGGTCCCTCAAGCCACTCGTCTTTGCTAGGGATGATTACATTGAAGGGGGTAACAGTGTGTTCCCTTGGGACGCAGTAGTCCGTCTTTGTAGGGACGGTACTGTTGATAAGTATCGATGAGTGACCCCTGAGAAGTGACGTCCATTGTCCAGAGTCTCTCAGACGTATCGCTGCAATTTCTGCCCTCTCCTTTCCCGCAAGCTCGAGGCTCTGGAGATTTAGGATGGCGTTTAGTGCGTCGTTCGGGGTGGTGCGTAATGCTCCACTAATGCATAAAGCTGGGCCCCCTCTGAGCCACCTCACGCGTTCATCAGACCAGAGACAGATGATGATACAAGAACTTATATTCCTAAATAAGAACTACAATGTCTTCTGGTCTTCAAACAACGACTAAGTTTAATGTTGATCTTGAATTAATTAATCTCTGATATTTAAATTCCATTGAAGGATTTTTTTTATAAATAAGTTTTAAAATATAAAAAATGACTGATGTTAAAATCCCATTGAAGGGTATTGTTTCTAAATTAGTTTATGATTTTCTAAATAAAAAATGTCTAAATTTAAATATTCCATGAAGGGGCTTGCTTATATCTTAGTTTATTTACACATATATATAAAACGGCCCATTAAGAACCTTTAAGAAATTGTGTAAAAGTCGAAGTTTAATCGATTTTTGACCCTCCAAATATCGAAAACATCGATGTCCGCTAATATCGATATTTCTCCAGCTCTATGGCTTGCTTTCAGAACTACGCCTAGCGATGGCCAACACACAGATGCGATGCCTGATCCGCCTATCGATACTAATTGTTTCGATTGGCGGTGTGTGAATTAAAAACGGCGCGTTTGAAACGACATTTATTTTTCTTGAAAAACTGCATTCTGAAAGGATTTAAAAGTTTGATTATTTATTTACATGACACTCAAATGAAAGAAAAGGATTTAAAATTTGATTATTTATTTACATGACACTTAAATTCATTAACAAATGCATTTAATAACAATCTATATGTTTTAATCAGTACTATATGCATGTGCAAAAGAATACAAAATATATTTTGTATGTGGCAATCACAAGTTTTTTCCTTAACTTGCAGTTTGGCTTATAAATTACAAAAGTACGCGGACCAGTGCTGATGTTCCATCCCATCCCGCAGAAAGTGTCTTTAAAATCTATCTCCCGTATTCCGTGCCGTTGAGTGAACTCTGGAAATGCGTGACCACATAATCGTGATAGTATGCCATAATACACAGCGGCTGTCCTAGAATAATGGATGCCCAAACAATGATATTGCCCATGCGTGGGCCCAGGCGACGCTCGATGTACTTCGATACCGCTGAGAGTGGAATCTGTCCCATCATGCCCATAAAGGCCCAGATCTTGTACGTTTGTAGAGGAACGGAGACCTAAAGAATAAACGGAAGTAGAAACATAAACGGTTGATGAAGGTCTGACATTTTCTAGGTCTTACCAAGTATTCATGGAAGAAGGCACTAAACAGGAAGACTATGGTCGAAGCCTGACGCGACGAATAGCCCATTTGGACGACAGGTATGTAGAGATGACGAACACACCACCTATGCACTGGCATGTTCCATGTTCGCCAGAAGGTGTCAATGTTGTTGGCATTCCACCAATCACAGTAAAAGTTACGATCCGCAAAGTTCAGCAACTCACCCACAGCATTCAGGAAAGAGTGGAACATCAGATAAAAGAAGCACAGCCAGACCAAGTGGTTGGGAAGCTAAACATTATAGCCGGTTATTTTTAGATCAAAAAGAAAGCCAGCTGATCGCGTACTAACCGCCAGTTTGAGAAGACGCTCTGTAGCCAGAGCCACATCCATATTTGAGAATGGTATAAGGGAGTTGCGCACCGAGGGAATGATCCATTGCTGGAACAAGGCCATGACTACATGAACTCCAATCACGACCTCTAATAGGCGCTTTAAAAGGAAACGCTTGCGGACACGACTTGTGCGAGGGAAGTTCAATTCATAGCACAAAGTGGGAGCGCACAGAAAGTATAGCAAATCCCTGTAGCTAAGATTGTCGGGATACTGCACCAACTTGGAAATCGCTTCATCATCATCTTCACCATCCAAGTGACCGTTTTCTAAAGAAAACAAGAGCAATTAGCTATGACTGATGGCATAACTTTTCACGACCTCAACTCACTGAGCTCCGCCAGCGTGATGCTGGGCCTCCGCTCTCGGGGATTCTTCTGGTAGTAGGTCTGTCGACACCACATATTGGTCTGCACATAGCTCCAGATCTTCAGGAACAGAATCGAGTAAAAGAAGCACACGGTTGAGGCGCCCACTGTGAAAGGCGAAATTTAAAATATTCATTTGGAGGGTTACTTGCTACTCACTTAAGCTGAATGCATGTCCTTTCAGGTGTATAATGACCACTGGCAAACATACGAGCACAATGATGTTTACTATCTGTATAAAGATGCCAAGACCTTCGGCAATAATTTCCTAAAAATATAAAAAAAATATTCCACATTCAAATATTGTCACTACCTATCGCTGAGCTCACTGCTATCTCTAGACGCGCCAGGTCGATAACAGTAATCGATAGTGTAATCATTCTCAATAGTTCCATCACCGGTTCCGCAATCTTCTTTGTGTGCAAAAAAGTCATTTCGCTATTTCATTTGATTTTGTAAAGTTATCGAATAACTCGCAATTCCAGTGGTATCATTTAGTTTAAACAAATCTAGCAAACAAGTAAAACCAAAATGGAAGTAACCGATGCTAATTTGCAACTTCTGGCCGGTTATTTGCAGCAGACGCTCAGCGCCGATCCAAACGTACGCCGGCCGGGTAAGTGTATTGGAATCTGCCTTGCCTTGTGAGCGCGGGAAATGGTGCAGACGACGCCTCGAATGAATGTGAATATGAAATATGGTCGGTTGGTAATTCTAAATTCTCTAAATTGTAGCCGAAAAGCTGCTAGAGTCCACCGAGCTGCAGCAAAACTATCCTGTGCTGCTCCTGAACCTTATCGACAAATCAGAAATGGACATGACCACGCGTATAGCCGGCGCCATTGCATTCAAGAACTATGTGAAACGGAATTGGGCGGCCCATGAGGACACCGATGGGCCCGATCGAATCCACGAAAGTGATCGCAACACGATCAAGTCTCTGATTGTCACTCTTATGCTGCACTCCCCCGTGGCACTGCAAAAGCAGCTGAGCGATGCCGTGAGCATCATTGGCAAGCATGATTTTCCGAAAAAATGGCCGCAAATGATCGACGAGATGGTGCAGAGGTTTGCCTCGGGCGATTTCAATGCGATCAATGGCGTACTACAAACGGCACATTCGCTGTTCAAGCGCTATCGTTTCGAGTTCAAATCGCAAGCCCTGTGGGAAGAGATCAAGTTCGTGCTGGACCGCATGGCCCAGCCGCTCACAGACCTTCTGCAGGCCACCATGCAGCTGACCAAAGTGCACGAGAACAATGTGGAGGCCTTGAAGGTCATCTACGGGTCATTGGTGCTGGTCAACAAGGTGTTCTTCTCGCTCAACTCGCAGGATCTGCCCGAATTCTTTGAGGACAACATGAACACCTGGATGGGTGCATTCATCCAGCAGCTGGCTGTCAATGTCCCAGCTCTGAGCAGAGACGATGACGATGATCCCGGTGTGCTGGAGTTTCTACGCTCGCAGGTCTGCGAGAATATCTGTCTGTATGCGAAGAAGTACGATGAGGAATTTAAGCCATTCATGGAGCAATTCGTGACCGCAGTCTGGGAATTGCTGGTCAAAACCAGCCTCAATACGAAAAACGATTCGGTAAGATTTCGATATTTCAAATAGCCCTAAAAATATGTCTAATTGCTGGACATTCCATTTGCAGCTAGTGTCGAATGCCTTGCAATTTATCACCGTGGTGGCTGAGCGGAAAAACTATCAGGGCATTTTCGAAAACCCAGAGATTTTGGCACGCATTTGCGAGAAAGTTGTCATTCCCAATCTGGACATTCGTCCATCCGATGAGGAACTGTTCGAAGACAGTCCCGAAGAGTATATTCGTCGGGATATTGAGGGTTCTGATGTTGATACCCGCCGACGCGCTGCCTGTGACCTCGTGAAGAGCTTGTCTCTCAACTATGAGCAAAAGATCTTTGGCATTTTTAGTCAATACCTGGAAATATTGCTGGCCAAGTACAAGGAGAATCCGGCGGCCAACTGGCGATCAAAAGACACTGCCATCTATCTGGTAACCTCGTGGGCATCGCGAGGCGGAACTAAGAAACATGGCATCACACAGACCTCGGAACTGGTGCCGCTGCCGGAGTTCTGTGCCACGCAGATTATACCAGAGCTAGAGAGACCCAATGGTAAGGAAAAATACAAAGTTTGCACCTTTATTTTGGATAAAATCGATGTGCCCTCTTTCAGTCAATGAGTTACCCGTGCTGAAGGCAGCTGCCATCAAGTATATAATGGTTTTCCGCAGCATTCTGGGTCCCCAGGTGCTGGCCAACAGCCTGCCGCAGCTCATTCGTCATCTGCCAGCCGAAAGCATTGTGGTTCACAGCTATGCCGCCTGTTCCGTGGAGAAGATCCTGGCCATGCGCGATGCCGGAAATGTGATTGTGTTTGGGCCACAGGTACTGGCACCACATGTTAATTCGCTGATAAGCGGTCTCTTTGCCACACTCTCAATGCCGGGAGCGTCAGAAAATGAATTTGTCATGAGGGGTGAGTGTTTTTAGAGCCGCATAAATCTCTAGTTTCTTTGAATAATTCAATGGCGTTTCTTCTTTGCAGCGATTATGCGAAGCTTCTTTGTGCTGCAGGGAGCTTCCATGCCCTTTATGGGAGTGGCTTTGCCACGTCTAACAGAAATCCTAACTCAAGTGGCCAAGAATCCATCGCGTCCACACTTTAATCATTATCTCTTCGAAACGCTGGCACTATCTATAAAGTGAGTTATTTCTCTCTCATTTTCGGATGCCCAACTAATTGTGTTTTTTCATTAGAATCGTTTGTCAGGCAGACGCCTCGGCTGTTAGCTCTTTCGAGGAGGCCTTGTTTCCAGTTTTCCAGGGCATATTGCAGCAAGATATTGTCGAGTTTATGCCCTACGTCTTTCAGATGCTTTCGGTTTTGCTGGAAGTGCGCGAGGGCAGCGGCTCCATTCCAGAGCCCTACTGGGCCCTGTTCCCGTGTCTGCTATCGCCCGCACTCTGGGATCGTACAGGCAATGTGACGCCTTTGATTCGCCTCATCTGTGCCTTTGTCAAACAGG
Source organism: Drosophila affinis (assembly GCA_037356375.1). NCBI lineage: Eukaryota > Metazoa > Arthropoda > Insecta > Diptera > Drosophilidae > Drosophila > Drosophila affinis. The sequence goes on from CM074800.1 coordinate 39,275,901, forward strand.
GTGCTGCCCAGATTCAGGCCATGGGAAAACTGGTATGAACTCGAAAGATTTTAATCAATAATTCAGTTAGGATTGATTGAATATCTGCTTCTTTCAGAATGGCATATTGGGTATCTTCCAAAAAATGATTGCCTCGAAGGCCAACGACCACGAAGGCTTCTACTTGCTGCAGAATCTTCTCTGCTATTATCCAGCACCTGAAATGCAATCGAGTATGCGTCAGATCTTTGGGCTGCTCTTCCAGCGACTGTCGCTGTCGAAGACGCCCAAATACATATCTGGCATCATCGTATTCTTCTGCTTCTATATAATTAAGGCGGATGGCAGTCAGCTCGCAAAACTTATAGACGAAATCCAGCCGAACATGTTCGGCATGCTGTTAGACCGCATTTTCATCACGGACCTGCAAAAGGTCGTCAAGGAGCTGGATCGCAAAATGGTGGCCGTGGGAGTGACCAAACTTCTCACCGAAACCCCCGAAATGATGTTGCCCCAATATGCCCAATACTGGTCGCGTCTTCTCCACGCCCTCATCGACATGTTTGAGCATCCGCTGGAGCCTTTGAAGGGCATTGAAGGCAACTTTGTCGGTGGAGTTGCCGAGGATCCCGATGCCGGCTATCAGGTTGCCTTTGCCCAGCTCACCCATGCCCAGCCCAAGCAGCAGGATCACCTGGCCGAGATTGCCGATGCTCGACAATTTCTGGCCAACGCACTGTCCAAGTACTCGCAGAAGCGACCCGGAGAGCTGAGCAACCTGTTGGGGCCCCTCGGACCGGAGTACAAGCAGATATTGCAGAAATACTGCGATCAAGCCGGGGTACGCATTGTCTGAGAAATGGAATGATGATCCGCAATCACAATCACGCCTCGCCATACATTCACATACTCCTTATATTTGTACATCCACCAGAACAGCTCTCCTTCAATCAGTCACTCAATCATGCTGTTTATTTGAAATTGTTTTCTTAAATATGTTATAGTGTATTTGTCGGAACAATAAATAGTTACGTTACACATATGAATTGTTTGACGGGTGGTGGCGATTCCTCAATAGGAAACAAAATACATATTCCCAGAGAGAAATTGACTGAATAAATAAAAAATATATAGAACACAGCCCGATCCGAATCATCGCAGATATATAAAAGGAGGCAATAATTCAAAATCTTCCTAACAGTTGTAGGTTCTCGGCTTTTACACTCAAAAAATTATCCCTAACCATTCCTTAACTAAATGATTAACAATATTGAAACAATCATAAATCTTCTTTAAGGTGTCAGTTTCTTAAAGAACGAAGAGCATACCAAAGAAAAATGGGTATTTCCTACCACTAAGTACACGCCAAATACGTTTTCCTGTCAAATCAATCAATTATCATCACAGATCAGATCATCACATTCCTTGTATCATAAACATATCGTTTGCATCAATCAGAAGCAAGCCTAACACTTCCTTTCATTTTTGAAAATAATATTTTTGTTAATAAAACGAGTATTTAAAATTATTAGCAGAGTGCAACAATCACCAATCAATACACATACTACAATGCTGAGATTTCTTCAATCAATCGAATTCGCATCGGAAAAATCTTGCATGCGAAACTGTCTACGTGAGTACTCACCATTGCCAGACCCTTTTCTACCGCCAGACACAGGGATATGTGAACCAAGGAGACTGAAACGAAATGTACACATGTGAATTTTGTCTGGGTTGCATATTTCCTCAGTTGGAGACTTACAAATGATCAGGATAAGTGCATTGTGGCCCTCGCCCTCATTACGACCGCTGATGAAAAAGAACCAGTCCAGGGGATTGATGCGTATGCCATATCTAACAAAAATTGCAAAGATGTATTCTCAGAAATTGGATGTATTTTAAAATTTTTTGATATGGCTTACTTGAGCAGATTCTCCAGACCTAAGCGCAGACCGCCTATGCATAGCAGTAGGAAACCCCAGTTGACCAGACCCGTGAAATTGGTAAAGCCCGAACTCCACGAGAACAGTGAATCGCGGGGTCGATGGATACTAAAAATGATAGTCTTTGATTATGCATTTCCCGTATCTATATACTCGTATTTTCCACTCACGGTCTGCCTGGCTGAGCCCTGCGCTGCTTCTCTTCTTTGGTGGAGATCTCCTCGGCTCGAGTCACACTCTGGGTACGTCTATAGCGGGTCTTCTTCTCATTGGTCCCATTTCCATTCTCGTCTTTGTCCAAGACTTTGCGGTATTGTCGCAGATCTATGGGATTGCCATGCTGATCGAACAGATTCTGGGTGGACTTGCGGTTCCTCAGACTGCTCAGATTATGTTCCGTGGCCGAGGCTGAACGCCTCAGACGCTTCATCAGGCCATTCCTTTCGTGCTCTACTTTTGGGGCCCCCTTTTCCTGAGGATCTTTGGTGGTTGTCATGGTTGCGTGGTAGTTCTTGAGGTTTTAGAAGTAGTCGATGTTTTATGTTGATTAGTTTTCTTTAATTGACCAATCTTATCGTGAATTCCAGTTGGCCACGAAAAATGCAATATTAAGATAAGATTTGAATAGTACCCCCCATTAAAGAACTCAAAATTTTGGGCCACAGAAGTAGCGTAGATAGCGATTGACCGAAAAAAATCTGAAGAGGGCAGGCTATCGGTCAAAGTTATTGGTAATTCATAATATTAGCTTGGCATATTGTTTATGGAGAGGCAAACAGTCCATTGAAGCGATGGATTGAGTTTAATGCTCCTACAGACGCACTCTGGGAATCCGTTTCAGTGGCTTTTGCGGCCAAAGTTCGTCCGGTTGCTTGATCGCTGATTAGGTAAACAGATACTATTTGCATAGACGTTGTACCCCATCAACGATCGTGTGGGTAAGTTGTCTGGTCTGGTCTGTTCCATAAAAAGGTCGCTTGACTATTACTTCTCACATTAACCAAGCAAAAACCAGTTGCAACTACGGATCGCACTTGACTGAATAACGAGTCAAGATCGCATGTTGAATTGTTGCCCACATTTATTATTATTATCAGCATTTGAGCCAGTGATAATTCTACACGACTAGTCGTTTCTAGTCGAACTTCTAAAGATCGTTTGTCCCGCTTCACTGCCCACGCTTTTCCTCCATCGCTCCTCTCTTTCTCTCTCTCTTCATAAATTACTACATCTGCAAATTCTATTTTTGAATTAAATTTCGTTTAGTTAGGCGAATCACATTCACGTAACTTGTTTATTCCAAACAGCAGCAAGCGCCAAGATTTGATTAGAAAATTCTTGTTTAATCAATTATTAAATAAATATATACGAATAAAATGACGAAATTGGGGGTTATCTCTGGGAACGCATACTTGAGTAACAAAATCAACGTCATTTTCAATGAGGAAACAATCATATACTAAATATAAGATGTGAGATTTAACGTATATGCACGGACAATTATATAAACATTGCTACATACCTAAACGTATATTCTGATATCTTAAGATATCAGCATGGATATCAAAGTTCAATAGTAATAGTTTCTTATCGTTTATCGCATAAAGAGGTCCTAATGTGAAGATAATAAATGAACATATTTTCTTTTGTTTCTTATTTTGTTCTTTGCAGAAAGACTTTCTTGAAAGTAATCATTCAGTTCGCTTCCATTGAACTGAACCAACTTGAATGAACAACACAACTACAGTCAAACTTCCATATAAGAATTTGCAACATGGAAAATTCGTAATATAGAACTCTTATTCAGAAAAGTATTAAACGAAATTGCAGTGTTCTGGAAATAAGTTCGTTATATAGGAAACTTCGTTGTACGGAAGTTTGAAATAGAGGAGTTCGACTGTAAAATATGTAGAATTTACATATTTCTCGTAACCCTCCCTATATACAGAATGCAAAATGCAGTATAATTAAAGTCGAGTCATGGTGACGCAACGTCATCGCGAAGTCGGCGAAGCTCGTCATGGCTCATCAGGGCGAGAGAATCATGAGTAATTTACAAGTCGGGTAGCCAGAGGACAGATACAGTAAGGCATGCCTACGCGTATGGGTTGTATGTATACATACATATATGTACATATGTGTATGTATATATATTTATGTATTGTCTCCCGCATGTTGGGGAAAAAACAAGAACCTGCATCGAATTGCTTCTGCGGTTTAACGCTTGGTTTGTTGAACTTTGGGTTTATATTTATACGGTGGAAGGAGGGGAAGAGCTGCAGTATTTACAGAAGCACTTATCGTACTCTATACGTAATGTTTGATTCCAGATAAGGTAAACTGCCCTCAGCTGTGGTGTACTATAGTATATATGATACATAAGGATGGATCCTGATCACATCCTCTGTTCTCTGAGAAGATCATTCCCTCAGCTAGTGTTCACTGTATTCTATAAAAACGAAAAACCTAAAACTGATTGAAATGCAATATATGACGCGACCTTTCCTTCTGTTTTTTTTTACACCGACAAACATTCCGGTCACTCCGTACTCGGCTAATTACTGCAGTCCGAACGAACCGGTTCCCTGTAAATGGTGAAGAACTCTCCTTCCATCTACGGGTGGGCACCAGCGGCGATAAGTAGGTCAGTAATACAAAAATGTTCATCAACTTTAGCTGTGCATCGAACACACATTGATGATAAAGGTTATCATTCAGCTGGAGCGGTTCACTGATTGCATAAGTACCCTTAGTACTCTTATCATGTTGCCAGGAGGCGTGCATTTCATTCAACTGCCAGACATGTCTGGTCAGGGCACACACGCCTAATCATAATGATTACCCCTACTCTCCCTACTTCTTACATTGTAAAACGGATGCGAGCCGGACAAAATGAAACATTAAAAATTGGCCGGCACCCTCTTCGCGTTCTCTTATCAATGGAAAAGCACGTCTAAATGTTGTGTTATCAACGGCAGTCTGACATTTGCGCCGCCGACTGATAAAAGCTCAGCTGGCATTTTTCTATTCGGATGAGAGAAAATTGTGTTTTTCCTACAGGTTCACATGCACACCCGCTTTGTCGAGCTCTCTCTCTCTCTCTCTCCCTATATCGCTGTCTTTCCCTCTCTCTCTAATGTTTGCTCTTCGTCTCTCTCTACCTCTCGATTGTTTTCTCTGTCTCTCTGTTTAGCACGAACAGGTTTTTGGCAATAGAAGTTTGTTTGGTTTTTGTGATACCCTCCTTGCAGAGCGCATTACGATCTTGAATGGATATTGGAAACTCAGATAATCCATTATATATACTGTTGATTCACGATCAACAAACCATGTATAGAACCTTTTTTTTCAAGACCCGATCACAATGTGAAATAACCTTCAATAACGTTCAAAAAATGAGTCTTTCTTTGTTTCATCCATCAATCATTGCCTACTACCGTTCTAGGGGTTTTTACATCCGTCAACCAAACTTTAACAATATAGGACAATATCATATAGGTATTTAGTTTCCATGGAAACAATGGATCTTGGGAAGGGTATCAAAAGCTTCGGTCCACCAACGATTAGCTTCTTGTTTTGTTTTGGAAGAGACAACGACGCCGCCGCGGCGTCACATTTTGAAAATGTTTCCTCAGACCTGCGTCTGGCCCCGGATCAAGGTTATTTTCGCTATATACTCGAAAATAGCTAGTCATTATCTGATTACGCACAACACACATTGATGGCTGAAGAGAGCTGACAGAGATAGTTTCACTAATATATGATTTCTATTATATATGGTCTCTTTTAAATAAAGATTTGTGGTGTTGGTGTCTCTATTTGCCGCCCTAATTGGATTTGAAATGCAAAAACTATATTATTATCGTATGTACACTTAACTACGGACGTTTGTTTTTTACTTTTATCACTGTATACTATTTTATCAGAACGAAACTCGTTTTAAAAGAGGGGGACATTGACTCATAAACTGTAGCGCCTGCACGTGTTTTTGGTTACTTTTCTTCAGTGTTTTTGTTACTTTTGTTCTACTTTTACTGTTCTTTATCAGTGCAACACATTTCGTAAGTTCCGTTTCGTAGAAATGCAATTCTGCACACTTCATTTGGGGGCCATTCGGCGGGGGCTTGTGTCTCAACAAAAGCGAAAGCGAAATGGAGAATCCACTCCGTGGATCGTAAACAAAAAAGTTACCCACTCTCTCAATTAATTTTAGCGTCTCACTGAAAGCCTCCTTGAACTTGCCCTCCCCTCACACCAAAACACTCTTTGTTCACCAATAATTTTATTATTTACGTGTATTTTTTATTCACCTTGCATACAATTTAGTTTAATTTGCACTTTGTTTTTTTTGTTTGTTTGTTGACTTCACCTACGACACACAACACGACGGGGGGTGCCAGAAGAGAGAACGTGGAGCGGCGATTTCTTCGCTGTGTGCGTTTGGGGCGTTTGAAGATTTCAATTGGCGCTTGGCGCGTGAAGATCAGTGTGACCGCGGAATTATCGATCAAATATACCGCCCTACCTTCAGAAATATACCAAAAATTACCGTCTCATAATTTACGGTCAAAATCATATTCAACGAACTTGATATTCTGTTTAATATCACTAGCTAAATATTATACTGAGCCCTGAACAAATAATTTTAACTGATAAATTAAACAATTTTCTACGAGATTAATCAATTTTTAAAACTTTGTTTATTGGATTCGGTCTAAAATAAGGATTTAGCAAGGAAGGTCAACAAATAAGTCCCTTTTCTTACATGGCAACTACACGGTAACTACACATTTACTACACATCAAAAACATTTTTACGGTGTATGGATAGTAAAATCCACCCAATTGCTTAACATACCGGGAGGACAGGCCTGTCTTCACGCCATATCATATGTAGGTTCGCAGGTATGGTGAGGTTCGTATGAGCCTTGGAAGTTTCTTTGACAGTTTATTGCTGTTCTTCCTACCTTTCCATAGCCCAGCGGTGCGATCAAAAAGAGCCAATAGTGTCATAGCAGTGGGCTTTAACAGTGCAATAGCAACCAATACATGTCGCGCTATCTCATTGTCCTAACTCACCTTGCGCGTGGATTGAACGCGATATTTAACGATCGATAGCGATTACAAGCGTGGAAAAGTGATCGACTAAGAGCATTTGAAAAGGAGCTTTTGTCTATGTCTGCCTAATTTTTCCAATAGATGTCGCTTCGAAACGATCTAAATTCATGTAAAATTCTCCGTGTAAAAATCAAGTAGAAAAAAAGAAAAAAATTATAATTTATATGTTTTATTTTTATTGCACTAACAACTACAAAACAAACGACATTTCAGTTATTGAATTTGTAAATTACAATACAAAATCCTTCTCAGATTAAATTGTAACTAACATTGCAGTCACATTGTGACGTCAGCAGGGCCTAATAACTAACAACAAATAAATACAGATACAGATACGGATACAGATCGGTTCTCCTCCAGTTAAAGCTGACTTATTTACAAAAACATTTAAGTGTAAGAAAAGTTTCTGATAGATTTGGTATAGAGCGCAGTAAGAAAATTGTGTCATCTTAGGCTAATGCTGCTGTCGCCTTTCCTCCCCCTCTTCCTCATCACCCATCGCATCGTCTGCCTCCTCATCGTCTTCGTCTGGAGACAGGCCCTCAATCAAATCCTCTAAATCATCCTCTCCATCGTCCACATCATCTACGAATTTATCGATTCGTTTGAGCAGATTTTGCTCGTTGTCCTCCTCCTCATCCTCAGACTCTGCGTTCGCCTCCTGCTGATTGCCTGAAGTGTCAGTCTCATCATCGAAACCCGCCTCCTCCAGCTCATCCTCCTCCTCATCATCATTGTATTCAATGTCGGTTGTGGCCGTAGCCCCCACCTTAACCCTCGACTCGGGCAATTGATCATAGTCAAACACCTGACGCGTTGCACGCATTGGCAGCTCTGTGCTGGTGGCAAAGTCTGACCCCAGGTCCTCGCCAGCTTCATCATCTTCCACTATACTCAATATGCTGCCTGCCTGACTGCCAATACGTGGCTCCGGCTGTTGGGGCAGCAGCCTGGTGCTCACAGGTTTCAGGATAGTGCTCATGGTGCTGCTGGCTGGGATTGGGCGCGGGACTGGGCCTGAAGCTGTCGAGGAGGCAATCTCATGGACATCGGCAAACATATTGTCCAACAGGCTGAGCAGATCATTGACGCCACTGGGCGGAGGAGTAGATGGAGTTGTCGATGGTGGAGCAGCAGATGAAGTTGTCGAAGGTGGAGCAGCAGATGGAGTCGTCGATGGCGGCGATGAAGTTGTGGTCGTCTTTAACGTGGTTGTTCTTTGAGTGGGTTTTGCGGTGGAACTGGTCACAGGCCTTCCTGTGCTTGTCGTAGAAGGCCTTGGTGTCGTTGTCGTCATTGGCGTTGTTTTCGTATGCAAATGCTTGACCTGAAAGGTCTCCACTGTCCCACGCTTCTCATTCGGATCGGCGATACGGACTACAGGTTCTCTCTTGGAGATTACCGGCACTATCTTCGGACTGTGGGGGTCCAGTTCGTTTTGGCCATAGGTCTTGACCTTGGAGTGACCCTCGATGATGAGGTACATGGGTCCGAGCAGAGCCTTGGGCGGTTGCTTATAGTGCGAAAAGAGCGAGTCGGTGGTGGATTCCGGCGCGGGTGCCACCGTGGGACGTTGGGCCAGATTGCTCGTCTGGGGGATCAGCAGGCGATTGTTAGTCGTCGTAGTCGTGGTGCTGCTGCTCGTTCCGGGGCGTAGATAGACAGGCTGTGTCGTAGGCGTGGTCATTGGCATGGAGATGGATGTGGATGTGGCACTGGTTGGACTGGTCATCAGCATCGGGCGGAAGCCGGAGCTGCTGCTGGTCTGCGGTGTGGGAGTGATGTAGATCTCCTGGCCCTGGCTGGTGGCCACAGTGGGCACTGCAATGGTGGGTGGACCCGGCACAAAGGTCACGGGTGCGTAGGCCATCGGTGGACGCGTGGAACTAATGCCATAGCCTGCCGGTGGCAGGGACTGATGCGGTTTGCTTGTTCCCATCAGGTACTTGGTGGCCGGCATTGTGGGCTTTACCTTTGGCTTAACCACCACCTCCTTCTGCAGGAGTTCGTGCAGCCAGGGCTTCCGCAAAGAAGCCTTCGAACTACCCAGATGTCCCGGGAGCGAGTTGGGCGAATAGCTCACCGTCTGGTGACCTGGCCTGGAGCTGAAGCTGTAGTGCTGCATGGACTCCTGATGATGGGCATCGGCATAGTTCATGCGATGTGGTGGAATGCTTGACATCCCGCTAAACGGAGCAGAGGAGTGCCAGGAGGTGTAGGGCGGATGATAGGCCATCGACGAGGTCATGGATTGCTTGGGTGGCGGCGAGCTCATGTGGTTAATGTGGCTCATGTAGGAAGTGCTCATGCTGGGTAAACCCGTCATAGATCCCATCATGCTGTGACGATATTCCATGTGGGACGGCACAGAGCCAGAGCTAGCCTTCATCATCATCATGGGCGGTGGCATCAAATGCGTGGGCGGCATGTGCTGTTGTGATTGTTGTTGAAATTGTGACTGATGTTGGTGTTGATTTTGCAGAAGCTGTTGTTGAATTTGTGAATGTTGTTGTTGTGGGCTTTGTGAGTGGATTTGCTGTTGGTTTTGTGAATGGATTTGCTGTGAATTTTGCGGCTGTTGTTGATGCTTTTGTGTATACTGCTGTTGAAATTGTTGATTATGTTGTTGAATTTGTTGATGCAGCTGCTGCTGCTGTGGCGGAGCATAGTAACTCCTTCGTATAGCCGCATACTTTGCCTGTTGCTGCTGCTGTTGCTGTTGTTGCTGTTGCAGCATTCCCGGATAGGAATGCGAATGTGGCACCCTCACCCGCTCACTGGCCACGCCCAGCAGGAGGATCTCGCTCTTCGTCTTATTATGCAACACCTCCGCTGGCAGCTCCTTCTTCCTGGCCTCGGGGTTACTTTGGCCTGTGCCATTGTTCTCCGCCCAATAGCGCACTCTGTCCAAGGCGGGCGGACTGTAGTCATAGGTTGGATCCTTTTGGAGCGGATCTCCATGGCCCAACGGTCGCCACTCGTTGTTGTTGTTGTGATCCAGTCGGGGAGCTGTGAATGAGTTGGAGAAGAGGCAGATATGGGGGGAATGATTGAGTGTCGTATCAATTTACTTTTACATATGCAACTTTAATTGCCCCCAGACCCCCCACACACATATACAGTCCCGTCTCCGAATGGCCCGAAGGCAGGAGCTATAGCTAGAGACGGCGCTGTGAGTCGCAGCCAGGCTAAATCATAACTCGTTAAAGTGTTAACAAATGTTTTTGTCCCGTCACTTGGCCATTGGTGGGCATCCTGGTTGCTCACCTCATCACAGCGAGAGTTGCTATGGGAGTACATCAGGTATAAATTTGGGTATAGGGTATATCTGGTGACTTTAGAAGCAAGAGTGAGTTTTGTTCTAAGGCGTAGTAGCTAGTTACATCATCATTTGCAGAGGCTGCAGAAATGGAACCTTTATTTGCTTTGTGTTGAAGATAAATTCGTCTGCAAGGGTACTAAGCACTTCTCCTACGTGTGCTGCCTTTGCATACATACATTTTTTTAAATATATTCGAATAAAGAAAACCTCACACAGAATGCACCACATCTGAACTCAATCATGGCAATCGTGGTGTGGTGTGGCAGCGATACTCGTCAATCTGCCCTCGTGGCTGACTTCAATCGTCTCGAGTTGTTTGTGCATAAATTGATTTTAATGCCCGCAGAGACAGTGTCGAAGATTGGGGCTCACTCACAGATCCATGGAGCTCTTCTCTGCGAGGCTCCTAATTAAGCCCGAGTCAGAGGCCAGGCCGCCACACAGCCTTAGTGTCTGAGCGTCTGAGTGTCTGTGTTGGTGTTGATCCCAACGCCCACCTGGCAGCGAACACTTTTGGCTGTCGACAGGCGTTGATCACTTGAGGCCACGACCAAGGCAATCCACACAGCAAACATCAAGACAGCCACAAAGAGAAGTTGACTCTGGCTCGGTCTCCGGCTCTGGCTTTGTCTTGGATTGGGCTGTAGTTGGGTCTTGTCTTGGTTTTGCTTGATTGACTGATCAACGGGCGGTGGCGGTGGTGGCGGTGGCGATGGAGGCGAGTGCGAATGCGGAGGCCTGATAAATTATTAGCTAAAACCAGACAAATCGCTTTCCATTTGAGCAGCGACAAAGGCATGCGGAGCTCTCAAGAGCTCCCAAACGTGAGGACCTGCACTCGGCCTAGGCGGAAATGGTCAGACATGCATCTTGATCTGCTTTTAGCAATTGCTTTTTATACCCTCGTAAAAGAGGGCATTACAAAATTTGGAAAAGGATAAGCTACTGCCACTATTGTGTTTGCCACCAGAGTAGTGTTTATACGAATGCTGTTCTGTGACACATGTGTTTCTATTCAATTCTCCGGTAATCTTTTATTTACATATATCATTTTGGGTAGTTTTGGTAGTCGTTATGTGTAGATCCTAAGATGAGGCAGCCTCAGTAGAAGTGCTGGCTTCAGTAGTTGTTACATTGAAAGAGAGAGTACCGTTTCCAAACTGTGGACGGCCTCGAGATCCTACTTGTTGAGATCTCTGTGGTCTTCCTTGAGCAGAAACCATAGCAAGCAGGGTGCAGAGGAGGACAATCAGGATGTGGAAACGCATGTTGTTTAGAAGTTCAAACTCAAAGTGTGATAGCTTTCACTCCCTACAGAGCTCTTTTATACCACCTTCTATCTATCCAGAAGAAATCTACGCACAGAACAGCTGCTGCTGTCAAATAAACGTACGAAGAACTTGTAATTTGGAAAAACCATAGACAAACAATGACTGGGATACAAACGGAGTGAGTGACCTGCTCGGATGCTTTTCATCTGCGTCATCGACACGCAGCTGCTGTCTGTTTTCTGATATTGTTTTTCTTTAGTGGGGGGTTTTTCTTGTCTATAGAGGGGGGTTTTTCTATCTAAAGTAGTCGTCGATAATCCAGCTGCCAATTCTTGTGCCTGGAAAGGGTATTTCCAGCGTCAGCATGCCCATGCCATCCTTCGTTTCTGATCTTGTCTGTCGGGTATTTCGGGTGGGTGGCGCCTGCCTACACCCAGTAGTTCAGTCCACTCCACTCCATGGGATTGGGCTCCGATTGAGTGCATGTACGGCTGCGGCTGCGGCTGGGCTGGGTCTGGGGCTGCTCTGCGCTGCTCGTATCTGTATCCCATTTATCCTTGCATAATTGCCTGCGACCACGAAACAATGTTTGCCAGACGATTTTCACTTTCATTCGCATTAAAATGCCTCGCATGATTGCGTTCAAAATTGTTTGATCTCCTAATGCTGGCCATTAAAATAGCGCTGCACCCCTCCCCCCTCCAGTGGACCTCCCTCCGCTCACTGCTCTCCCAATTATGTTGGTGAAACAAAATCAAAGTGCAAATCTTTCATATTTTCAATTTTTTTTCTCTTATTTTTGTGTGTGATTTTCTCATTTTTTTCGCTTGTTTTGTTTTATTTGTGTGTATGTGTGTGTGTTGTGGTTCATTGCTCACCTGTTGTCGCACCGGGTGTCAGTGGCTGTGGCTGTGCCTGTGCCTGACCAACCTCATCCTGACTGGCATTTGTCTTAGTCGCCGTCACCGTCGTCACCGCCGTCGTTTTGGCAGTCGTGTCTGCCGTCGCCTCCGTCTCTGCGGCTGTTGATTGAGCCAAGACCTCGAAAACTCCACCGGCTGACTGGCCGGCCACGGGTGCGGCCGAGATGAGGAGCAGCAGCAGCGGGAGCAGGGAGCAGCCCAGACAAAGTATCGTAACCAAATCGTTGCTCTTGTGGCGTTCACTGATCATTTTGGCTCGGTTCGTTGATCGCCGTCGCGACGGTTTTTCTTCTGTTATCTGGAATATTTTTGTAAATTATAGAGCTCTGCGTTTCGGTTGTGGCTTTGATGATGATTTAATATGACCACAGATCGATTGTTCACCGAACCCTGTGCAATCGGCTCCAATCTCTGCAATTTGTTGTCCGACAAATGTATTCTTAAGTATTGGATAACGAACCTGAATGAGGAAGTAAGCCAGGACGCTCTTAACAGGTTGTTATCGAGATTGGCTGGGAAGTTAATTTACTCGAAATGGTGCCTACATGTCTATATTCAGGGGCCATACAAAAATTGATTCATGTTTGCTGATTAAAGTGCAAGGAAATTCAACCTTTCACTTAGCTTAAATATTTACTTATCTTAAATAATTTAAACAAAATTGCTGTAAATTATAAATTGTTGAGATGTGGTTGATATTTGTTGAGGAAAGAGAAAGACAGAAAGAGAGAGAGAGAGAGGGAAAAAGGGTTGGGTTAATTTCGGCATTATTATCATTAGAGAAGCTTCATTTTGTACTCCAACTGATTGAAACTCTTAAAAACTTAACACATCATTCTTTGCCACTATTCTTTGGCATTATCACTACAAATCTATTATCCTCTTCGAGTACCGGAAAATCATCTCAAAAAACTCTATTGTTAACTAGAAAAACATCTTTCCCTTATGGCCTTAGCCAAGAAATATCATAACTCTAAAATTATCAGGGAAATATTTTACATTTTAGTAGAGATTTTTCCCATGATGCGAAAGAATGTTGTTTCCTTATAAAATGTCATCTTATCAATCCCCAAATACCTTCACTTCAATAATCTTACATGGAACCAGAGAACCTACTCCTATGTAAAGGTTTCTCCTTTGGAACCATCCTTTTGTAAACTGTAATTTGCTGAATGAAAGATTTTTAAACGATTAAATCGTTTCATAATTTATGGCACTTGAGGACCCAAGGCACAGGCGGTCAGGCAGGTCAGGGTAACGTGACAAACCAGACTTCCTCTGGGGAAACGGAGCCCCTTACTGGGGTGGGGGGTCTGACGTCTACCCACGACTTGGGCGGGCGCCGGCATCTTTGACCAGAGCTTCGTAGCCCTCTTGCGCCTTTCCTTTCTTCACTGTACCTTTCTCTCTCTCTCTCTCTCTCTCCTGATCTTCGAGTCGCCTGCTTGCACTGTATTGATCTGACCAAACCAATCTTACGCCTACCCCGATCTTCAGCTCTCCTTCTGTTCCTCGTCTTTCTCTTCCTCCCCATCCCACCTCTCTCTCTCTCTCTCTCTGATTCTTTTTTGCGAACATGTCCTAAGGGCTTCTTATCATCATCATTTGCTCGCTCTCCGCAGTGGCTTGTCATCTCTGTCTCGTCTTTTCTTTCCTTCTGAAATTTACTGTCGTTTTTTTTGCTTGCATTTCGTTCCCATCGAAAGTGAAACTTGTGATTTTTGATCATAAAAGAAAATTTGCATTTATTTTGCAGCGGGCTCTACGGGTTTCTTGTGTCGCCGGTGTCGCCGGTGTCCCCGCTGTTACGTTAGTTGCCGCTGTTGTGTTTGGCTGTTGCCGTTGCCTCTGAGTCGGTCGGCGGCAATCGTAAAAATTAACTTGATTACTACACGCATAAATAAAGCCATTAAATGGCAAACATCTTGCTATGGCTGCAATTAAAATCAAATAAAATTCACCGCCGACGGCATCCAGATCAACCCCTTGACAGGGGCCGGGCCAGAGTGCGTGCCGGAGTGAGAGAGAGAGAGAGAGAGAGGAAGGGGAGGTGGCAGTCCCATACAGTTGTATATAATTTGTGTGGCCTCTCGAACAAACTATTTCCAAGTATTGGAAGTAATGATTCTCCGAAATGACCAGCCGGAAAATGCACCACACAAATGTGACAGTGCCTCCTCTGGACAACAATTTGGTGGAGTTATGAAATAAGCCTACACTTCACTACCTTTCGCACAGGGTATTATGATTTATAAAAATATTTGCTAAAATCAGACCCAGGACCCACTAGTATTCCCATCTGTCTAAGGACTATAAAGGGGAAGTTTCTTATGCGAATTCTGTTCTGGGAAACATGTGAGAAACATTCCATTTTTGTAGGTAATCTTTTATTTATAATATATCATTTTGGATAGTTTGGATAGTGGTTATGTGTAGGACCTAGGATGAGGCAGCTTCAGTAGTGGTGCTGTCTGCAGTGGTACTGGCTTCAGTAGTGGTGCCATTGCAGGGTAGAGAGCCATTTCCAAACTGTGGACGGCCTCGAGATCCTCCCTGTTGGCGTCTTTGTGGTCTTCCTTGAGCAGCTGCCACAGCAAGCAGGGCGCAGAGGAGGACAATCAGGATGTGGAAACGCATGTTGTTTAGAAGTTCAAACTCAAAGTGTGATAACTTTCACTGCCTCCAGAGCTCTTTTATACCAATTTCTACCATTCCAGAAGAAATCTACCCCCAGAACAGCTGCCGCCGTCATTGTGTGACGTTTCACAGATCAAATAAACGTAATTTGGAAAAACCGTAGACAAACAAAGACTGGGGTACAAAAGTAGTTGGCGTCTTGGCCATGACCAGGTCTATTTACCGTTTAGAACAACATTGTATATATATTTACTATATACGAAAATTCAGCGATCATATCCGCAGGTTCTACAGAAACTTTAATTGAATTCTCAGTCAAATATGAGCAATACATATATTTCACAGCTAGGAACAATCAATCTTTAAGGGTATCTGCGCTTCAGATCGTAAGCTAGGCCTGTTTTTCTCAGTGTTCATTCACGTATTAGCTGTTTTATTTTCATAATTGTATTGCAGGCCATTTGCATAAGTCAGAGTCACTTTGTAATGCGTTTAATTACGCATAATTTCAGTGTTATTTCACGTTATTGTGTTTACATGCCAAGTGAAATGTGCTGCCGGCTAAGTGAGTGTTATGATAGGGTATTATGTGATGATCCGATACAATCTGAAGTACAAGAAAGCGTTTAAACTGCCCTTGAAAGTGAACTCTTGAACTGGTTTACAAAAGAGTGGAACAGTCCAATGAGCAGAACACCTCACACTTTGGTCTCTCTTTCTCTTTAAATGTACTGAAGAGTAAAGTGAAAAAGTAAAGCCATATTTTGAACATTAAATGCACTTTTACTCGTTTACTGATACTCGAGATATCTCAATTAATCCTTTCACAAGTTTGAGGATTTACAACCCTACAAATTGGCCAAAACTGAAACCCACCCAAAAGTTATATCAACTTTCATGGCCCACCCGACTCCACTCCATTCCACTCCAGTCCACACTCCACACTCCACACGGATTGCAGCCAATCAAACGCATCCCACACATCGTACACAAAGTATGCGAAGACATCAGTTTTATTCCCCCGCTATCATAAATGCATTCCAACCACTTTCAATTGATGTCTCTTAAAAGCCACCACTCAGTCACTCAAACGCTTACTGGCTGCCGCTGCCGCTGCCGTTCGGGCTGTTCGGACTGTGCTCGGGTGCCCACAGCAAACAGAGACGAGACCCAAAAGGCTCAACGGAGACAGAGACAGAGACAGCAATGCGATGCTAGTGTTGGATAAAGATGGAGTGAGAGATGCACTCAAAGCGACAGCTGTTAAGTGGCCGGCTTAGGCCATTGAGTGTAAAAAAGCAGCCACAAAAAAAAGCAAAAGCCGACCGACCGACCGATGAGCAAACAAACAGACCAATAAATAGACAAACAACCGAAGCAAAGACCAAGTCGGAGCAAGAGACAAAACCAGAGCCAGAGCTGAAGCCAAAGCCAAAGCCAGAGATTCATTCAAGTGCGCGACACTTTTTATGCGTTAAGTAAAAAGCAACAAAACGAAGAACTGAAGGTGGATCACAAGGGCCGACGAATTAGATACTCTTTTAGGTGCATGGTTTCAATGGAAGATATGTTTAGATACCTAAGGTAAGGCTAGATTCAAAAGAAAATTTGCTGATTTAATAGCTATTACCACCTTTGTGCTAATGCTTACCACGAATATATATATCCTTACTTACTTTTTACTGCAAACCTTTGCTGAAAATCGGAACTCTTGATTTTAGTGTATAAAAACCAACAACAACGATGACAACTGGTCAAGAAAAAACAGCCCGAGGAGCAGCCGCAGCAGCATCAACAACTGCTGCAAGAAACTGGCGCACTGAGATGCATACCAACATGGCAGCGTATTAGCCAAAGACAAATACTAATTGCAGCCAAAGCAGCTGCAACAGAAGCAGCATCAACAGCATCGCATCAGCATCACAAGCATCAACCTCAGCAGCGAGCAGCGAGCAGCGACAACAAGCAGCGGCAGTTGCAGTTGCAGCTTTTTGTTGTCGGCAGTTAATTTCATTTAAAGAATGTCATCTTCACTTTAAGTGAAAGATAAATGTGCCGAGACGCAGGAGTGCCTGGAAAATCAAGTAGCTGCTGGGTCGTCTCCCTTTCGCTTCATCACCATCACCATCTCCCTCTCCATATCTCCTCTCCCTCTCTATTGCCATCATACACTGCGTATGAGTGATGTCCAAGCGCCGGGCTTAACTTTATTCAGTGTCTTAATTCTTTGCGTAAATATCATCAAGTGAGAAAGAAAGATTCGATTTCGCTGGCCAAAGAAAGGGGCAATTTATGTTCAACATCCGCACTCACGGATTACCCATTGAAAACCGCCAGTTGATTGATGGAAAATGTGTGAAAATGGTCAACGAGCGATCGCATGGTAATGTCGAAAATGAGTCGTGACTGGCCAAAGCATGCAGTTCTTAATAGCCAAAGGCTGAAATGGCTACGACTGGCCTGTGATAGATGATCCATATAGAGATCGTTATGTTTAGGTTGAATCATTAATCTTCTAATGTTGGTTTTTGGATCTGGTATTTGGATCGTGTCTTATCCCTAGCCACATTAGTTGCTTTTAATTGCTCGTACATATTGGATTTAACACGATATTTAGTGATCGTACATCAACTTTTGTGGTCAAACATGGAGCTTAACATGCTGTAAAGCAATGATCATTCATTGATCATTCAAATGTGTAAACCAATCATATGCTTATGATTTTACATGATTTCAGGCGATCAGACATGATCGTAAATGATCAAACATGGTCTTAAATGATCGAACAGGATCTTAAATCACTTTTCATCATGTCATTGAGAGTGTCTGTCGATAAGGTAAAGTGCTCCCACAATACTCTATATGAAACAGGATCTCTAGTGAGCACGTTTAGTAATTGTGCAGGCTGTGAAGCAGTGTAAAAAGGTTTTTCCAACATTTTTGACCTCAGTTATTGTTCAAAAAATATTTCAACAGATTACAATCCACATTTCAAAATATTGAAGCAATTAAAGCTCATAAAAGACTCTCAACATCCTCAATTCCTTTCAAGCCTAGTGCAAAGGCACTTGCACTTGCATAAACGGGTTCATTCTGTAACACATCTATCACTCACTTTCCAACCTCTTCAGAACCACATTTACTTCGTCAACTGATTCTTTCACTCACTTTCACTGGCTTACACAATCTAAGCAGGATCTTACATCATCTGGTTTCTGGCCAACAGCTTACCATTCAATGCAGGTCGCGCAGATTGCCGATGATTCTCAACTCTAGTTTCAAGGTTCGGTTTTCTTTACGTATTCGTTTTATAATCCTTTTGTGAATGCTTTTATTTGATTAATTTGCAGTCATTTCCTGGCTGACAATTGTCACAAATCAATAATCAAACACACAAACACACACAATTGGCCGGGCTCGGATTCGGACTCGGACTCGGGCACCACTGAGGACGGGGCTTTCAAGAAAACATTTCATTTCATTTCATTCAGTAAATTTCACTTTTAAACGACCAACGCGGCCGATGAAGCGACTCGTAGCGACGTAGTCAAGGTGGCTCTGGGAGCTTCTTATTCGTACACCTGAACCGACGACAGACATTCGCACGACTTCGGCATCGGCATCGGCTTCGACTTCGACTTTGTGTTCGGCCTCGGCTTGCTGTTCGGCGTTCGTCTTTGACGGGGACTTTTATGGAGGATCTTCAGGTTTTTTGTGGTCTCTCTCGCTGGTCAGTGCCAGTGCCAGTGCATCCGTTTCAAATCGCGTCCGTTTGTTAACTGATTTCGCGTTGTCTTGGCCAAAACTCAAATTCGAAACTGTTAGCGTCGCGACGACGCTACCACTGGCAGCGACAGCGACTGCAAGCGATCTACCAGACAAGTCTGCACTTGTTGCTGTCTCTGTCGACGCTGACGTTGCGACGTCACCAAAGTTGTCGTCTTTTCGCTTTTTTTTCGTATTGTTGTTGTTGTTGTTCTGCCTGTTTGGTGTTTTGCTATTGCGCTGGTGTTGTAGCTGTTGGTGGAGTAGCTTTTGTTCAGGTCTCTGCTGTTGTTGTTGCTTTTGCTGCTGGTGTGGTTTGCGTTGCTGTTGAAGTTCCTTTGGCGGGTTCTGGTGTAAATATTCTTTCAAAGCTTTCATTCATATATAAAATTACATTCGGGCACATTCGGCCACTGATTCCCGTATGCGAATAAGCACATTATAGACTATTTTGCAGGAACGAATCTATGAATATTAGTGTATACTATGGTTTCCAATATTATTTTGGGGGTAATAATGTTCCGCTTGAATATGAAACTGAAATAAAGAAATATCCGTTCCAATTGGCATTCTCTTCTACGTTCTGTAAAGTTCTGTAAAGTCACCTCCTCCTGAAACGTGGATCCTGGCTGGATGGATCCCTGAGCATTAAAGAAAGCTGCTGCTCACATTCCGCTGCCTGCACCATGCCACATGTTTTTTCCCCAGAAGATGTTCGTTCTGTTCGGCCGCCAACGGTTTTCTGGACTTTCGCTTTTCGTTTCGTGTCGGTTGCATAAAAAACAAAAACACCCGAAATTTGTGGCCAAATAAATTTCTACCTGGGGCCACAAATCGTAAAAATATGTTAAGAGCTGCCGGCCACAGCCAACAGCAACAACAGACGAAAAACAATTGGCAATAGTCATGACATGACTGGCTGTCAATTGTTGCTGTTGCTGTTGCTGTCTCCTCTGCCCCATGGGCGTGTGCGTATTTGATGGGTGTGAGCAGAGAGAGGAGTCCGGAGAGGAGTGGGGGGCACACGCGAAACACGTCAGGTGCTGATGTGCCTTGCCTGAAAGCCTTCCTTTGTTTCTGCACAAATGTAAGGCGTCAATTAAGGCGCAACATAAACGAAGCTGAAACCAAAAATCAGCAAATCAAAAGACTTTGGCAACGAACTTGACACATGGACTTTCACAGCCTAGAATGGCTCTCTGCCTATACCTTTGCATGTCCCCACTAATGTATGCTCATATCAATGGGTACGGTACTGAATAACAAGCGGTTGAAAAACAATCCACTTTCTTTTTCAAAATGTAAGCATGCTCGTTTTTATGCTTAGCATTCTTTGTTGGAGCTTAAGAGCAAGAGAAGAATGTCTAAGCGATAGAAAGACTTATTATAACAAGTACTAGAAACACCATAATAACTAATCTATCCATCAACCTTTAGAAAAATATGAATTATATGAAATGAATTATTTTGCCGCTCTGTGTATTAAAAGTCAATTTAAGGATAAAGCCTTGGCAAATCATTTTCATTCCTCTCCTCTGGCAATTTGTTGTACTGCTCCTCGAACCCCCCTCCTCTGCAACCGTGAAAAAGCGAATTGAAACGAATTTCCTCAGTCAGTCCTCAGTTGGTCACTTGGTCTTGGTTAGTCGCATTAACTTGTTTCTGTTGCAAGGCCATCGCCGAGTGTCGAGTCGAGCACCCCCGCCAGTGCCAGTTGGCGGGCCCCCCCTTAATTAGCGCATGTGTTGCATGCGGCTGTGTTGCATGCGGCTGTGTTGCCAGCAAACTTGAAGCCTGCAACTTGCCACTAAGCAAACTTTGTTGCTGTTGCCTCTGGCCTGTGCTGTTGCTTGTGGCCTGGGAGGCTGAGGCCCACTCAGCCGTGTAAATTGTATCAATAAATTTATTGATTTCAACTGTTGCTGCTGACTTGTTTAATATTTTGCGACGATTTATGTTGCAGGCATGCAAATTTTAGTATTTATTTGCTTTGTCGGTGCACGAAGGAGATGCTATGCTTGGTGCCAGAGCCGCTCCGCTCCGCTTTTTAATGAACATGTTGTCTCTGGCCGTGTCGTCGCTCTCTGTGGAAAGAGTCATCAAAAGACGCACGCATGGCAAATTTGTGTGCTCCGGCTGTCATCCAAAGCCTGGCTTCAACAGCTCCTCCTGCTCCCACAGCTCCTCCTGCTCCAACTGTGGCTCTAGCTCCGACTTGGGCTCCGACTCCAGTTGGATTTCCAGCTCGTGCTCGTGTCGTTTAATGACAGAAATTAGGCAACCTTTCACTGGCGCATAATTTCACCCACAAGCACACACGCGCACTCGTCCCCTTGCAGAGACACACACTTCCGGCAACTGGCGAGAGTTTTTCGTATACCCCATTAATGCTAGACAACCAACTGGGGTATATTGTATTTGTGGAGATTTATGTAACTTGCAGGATGATTGGTACATCAGCGCAGTTTCAGACTTCTTAAGTATTAAAGACTATACAATATTGAACTCAAAAAGTGGTGTTCTATACAGAATTTTAATGATATAAAACTCCAACTTGGTAGTTATATCTATACAGCCATTATCCACGTAACTATCATCTCAATTGGATAAGTATGGCCTTCCGAATATCCAAAAGAGGGGCTTCTATTATGGTTAATGGCGTTGCCAGCAGGAACTCTCTTGACAGCATTGCCATTTCTTCTTAAACGTCGCTCTCATTGTAAAAGCATTTCCTGATTGCCCTACCTGCCCTTGTTCAGCATGCCAATTAGATAACTTTCTAGTCTTCAAGTACATCCCAGAAGCTATATCTGACTAATGGGTATGTCAAAATCGAAGTACTCGCATCGACAATGGCATTCCTACTTGTTTTTGTTGATGGCTCGTCTGCACAACCCAAAGAACACTTTCGTTCATTGGCTAACCATAAATACGGCAAAAGCACAGCTCTCAAAAGCATTCGAATGGACGGACGCGGGTCTCACACATATTTTTATTATTTTGCATTTGGGTTAGGGCAATTTCTACGGCCATCGACTTGCCACTGGACGCAGCACAGCACCGCACAGCACCGCACCTGGCATGCATGCCAAATCAGGTGAAAAGCACTGTGTTGGAGGCACTGTATGGGCGAGAGGAGGCCACCGCCGTGGCGGCCTGTCTTTGCCGCCGTTGCCGCCGTTGCCCGGTGCATCGCTAATTAGATAAACAAATTTTCATGTGTGTTGTTGTTGGGCTTTTGGTGTTGGGCTGCGCTGCCAACAGTCCACTTCGACGTACCCCTGGACATTGTTGCACGCACTCGAATTATTGAAAAGTGAAATAAGCTGCGAAAGGTGGGCTGCTCCGACCAGAGGAAATGGTGAATGTGGAATGCTCTCTCTTTCTCTCTCTGCGTCGCTGTCGTGTGATTTATGGGAGAAGTTTTACATTTAAGATATCGTGATATGGTAGATTCACAGATGGAAGAACTCACTTTGGGTTATTTGAAATTCAATTAAGCATTAGATGGCGATGGATAGGTGCCCACAATTACTACAAATATAATAATTGTTATAATAGTATATATCTATATAATAAAACAACTATCCAAAATAAAAATAATATTATACATTTCTTAAAGCAAACTAATCTAAACCAAAATTCATTAAATAGCAGAATTATAAAAAATACAGACTTTAACACTCCCCCCACCTTTTAACTTAATATTTCATATTATATCTGATTTAATAAGATCAAAAATGATTATAACAAGAAGAGGATGTAGTAGGATATATATAAATACAAATTTAAATCGGATAGTGGACTGCAAGAACATATCTTGCTTCAGCTATTGATATATATCGGACCACTCTCTTGTTGTTGAATGATTGATTTGATTTCCTTGATTTCTCCCCTTGACACCAAGCACCAAACACATTTCGCCTCAAAGCTAAGCTACCCTCATGGCATAAGGTACAGTACTCGGTACAGTGATAAATATACAAACAGTCCGATGCTTAGTTTCTAAAAAAGAAAGTGAAATTCGAATGCGGACAGAACGCGGCGCAAAGTGCGAGGCCCAGGTAGCGCCTAACTTGGCCAGGACCAGGCCAAAAGCAAAAGCAAAAAGCAAAAGCAACAAAAACCAGACCCGATCCGATCCGATGTGCGATGCGATGCGTTGCGATCCGATCCGCTGCGAGTTATCGCAAGTTTTTGATGCTAAACAAATATGACTAATTATGGAGGAACTGACGCACTAAACAGCGCCACATAATGCCCCAGTCGTCTTGGTTTCGACGTAGATGGTCCAATCCCAATCTCAACCCAGGCAACAGCAGCAACCAACCAAAGCAAACAACAACAACAATACCGGCGGGGACCGGTTGCCCAGAGACCCAAACAAAACACCCGCAATTTCGCCAATTCGTGGAAAAACGTTCGATTGTATGAATGAAATGCGTTTTACGCGACAACCAACAAAGTCGCAACCGAACTCAAGCCGAGTTGTCGTAGTTTTAACTCTATAAGGTGGCTAATCTCTGCCCGACCCACGTCTCTCCCGCAGATGTACATGCACTCTCCACCGTTCGCGCCAAGCGTTCGTCCAGACAACAAGCCTCGGAGAGCCGTGTCCACCACAACCACAGGGGCATCCACCACACCAGCAGATGCCACAACGGCCCCGGCACTAGCCTGTGCAGGCCACGCCCACGACTGTTGCACATCAATCGATTCAGCGGCAATGATGGAACTACTGACAACACCGAATGCAACAACAGTGACTCCGAATTCAACTTTGGAGACGACAAAGCGCAGCCGGCTGAGGGCAAGACATTGAGGTGGGGCATAGCGCCGGTCAGCCTCATGGCAGATGACTTTGCCGCCGCTTTGAGTGTCCTGCCGCCGAACCGACATCAGATCGTCTCTTGTGCGGCCGCCTATCGGTCGCATGCCGTTGCTTTTGCGGATAAATATCACGTGAAAAACGTGTACACTAGCTTTGAGGCTCTGGCCAAATGTCCAGATGTGGGTGAGTATAAAGAATCAATGATTTCCGGCTTAATACGAGAATATACTGATCTCCTGCTTCCTTGAGGTCAGATGTTGTTTACATATCGCCCCTGAATCCGCTGCACTGTGAACTCTGCCACCTGATGCTGAACCACGACAAGCACGTGCTGTGCGAGAAGCCCATCTGCATGAGCGAATCAAAGGCGGAGACGCTGCTGCGGAAAGCCCAGGAGCGGGGACTCTTCCTCATGGAGGGCATGTGGCCACGCTGTGTGCCCGCCTATCACTACTTGCGCCACCAGATCCTGCGCAATCGCTTGGGCGACGTCCAAAGTGTCCACTGCACCCTCGGTCTGCCCATATCCCAAAGCAAGTTGGCCCTCTACGGGGGAGTGGCCAGTGATTTCGGCGTGTACGGGATACAGCTGGCACTGTGGGTGTTTCGGGAAGTGCCGGAGAAGGTGCGCGCCACAGGGAAGCTCAACGAGGAGAATATCGATCTGGTGGCCAATATAGAGCTGTCTTTTAGCCAAAACCGCTGGGCCAACATCGTGGTGAGTGCCGAGGAGAAGCTCAGCAACAAGGCCATCGTCCAGGGCAAGGAGGGATGCGTCAAGGTGTGTGTGCACGAATCTCTCCGCTTCCAGATCTTCCTGTAGAACTCTTTTCTCCACAGATGAGCAACTACTGGTGTCCCACGCGTCTCATAGCCGAGGGCAAGGACTACGAGTTTCCACTGCCTGGCGGCGAGCAGGTCGTCACCCACTATCACAACCGCTTGGGCATGTGCTACGAGGCGGAGGAGGTACGCAACTGCATCCTGAATGGCAGCACCCAGAGCGAGCTGTTCAACCACAATGAGAGCCGACTCGTGGCCAACCTAATGGACAGCATCCACGCCCAACTGCGTGTGGGTCGGAGCCCAGAGGTTTATACAAATTTTCAGCTGGAGAACGATCTGAAAAACGCCACTGAAATTGTGAACGAAGCGGACGCCAGTGAAGCAACGAATCCCAAGATAGAGAAAAAAGACACAGGCGCATAAAGCGGGTCAGATTATTATCTGGTGCATATGTACATATATGAAAATACATATATGTAAATGTATCTTCTGTTTTCTGTACGAAACGTAGCTTTTTTATCAAACATATAAATCTGCAGCAAAGCACACATTACCCAAATAAAATGATTATCTTTCAAATCCTCAACGGTGTTTTTTAGCAATCAGAAAAAACCGTTGCATACACATGTAGTTAATGCATCTCCATTACATGCTATATACATTCTACACTGGCGCCCTCAGCCGGAATTCAAAGAAAGCTTTTGGAACTAGTTCAAGTTTGTAAGGCCGTGTGACACTAAAGTCTCAAGGGAAAAGCTTGCAGTGAGAGCGAGAGAAAGATTTACGTTTGTTTGGCTTTCCATTCGAGCTGTCGGCAGCGCAGCGGCAGAGGCTACCGTTTGTTAGGCTTTTCAATTCGAATTTGGCTAATCTAACTGTGCGTGATGGAAGATTTCGTTTTAAATTTCAACTGATAGCTGGGAGACGTGACTGGAGACGGGCAACAAAATAATAATACATTAATTTATCTGATTAAACTGTTTGTTGTTTAAAAATCAAGTATAGAAAAGCTGTCCCATTGTTTCAATTATAATTCGGCTTGGTTTTTTTAAGAAAAATAAACAAAGTTCTCGTTTTTATATTTTATTTGTCGTTTTTTTTCGCTTTATAAAAGTTTTTAATTCGATTTAAAAATATGTATAAAATACTTAGTATTCTATCAGTGTCAACTTATTGCTTCTTAACCTTCTTGTTCTGTGGTGTTTTCTTCGATTTTCCAGTACATTTTCTCCACAAAAAGCTCCACACAATCTTATTGACCAGAAAGATCAGATATAGGGCCAAAGCTACGAGGGCATAAATATCCAGATTTTTGCTGGCGATAAAGCCCATGTGGACCAGAGGACTCTGCATGTGAGGAGCGCCATGGTGACGGATCACATATTCCGTCCAGTAGACAACCAATTCCTGGGCCGTCTGCGGACGATCGCGATACAGTTTGGAGAAGGTCTGCACTTTTTTGGCATACTTTGGATTGCTGATAATCTCATTGATAGCCTCCTTGAACTCCTTCTCATTCAAGGCGGTGAGCTCCAAGCGCAGGCCATAGCCGCTGTCCACTAGTTTGTCGGCATTTCCCGGCTGATCCGCAAAGACGGGCAGGGCCAGCATTGGAACTCCATGGTACTGAGCCTCGGACACGCCACCCTTGCCCGCATGTGTGATGAAGAGCTTGAGCTTGGGATGGGCCAGGATATCATCCTGGGGCAGCCATTTCTTGTACAGTATATTGGCAGACTTGCCAGGGGTGTTCTTTGGATCCTCCCACTTCCAGACCACCTGCTGCTTCAGACTGGACAAAGTCTTGAAGATGGTCGACACCACCTCAGGCTGGAAGTACTCGCCTTTGAGATTCGAGCCAAGACTGAACAGGATGACGCCATTTTTGGAATTATCCATGAACTCCTTGATATCTTCTGGCAGGGGATCTGGCTTGTTCTTCACTTGGATGCCACCGATTTCAATCACGGCGGGCACATTCGGACGTATGGGACCCTCGCTGATGCCATGACTATTGCAGAAGACCAGGGAGACGTTCTTCATGGCCTTCTCGAGGCTGGGCATGTTCTTGTCATCACCCCAAAGACGTCTGTGGGAGATAACAAGAAAGTGTTTAGAATACATAATAGATTATAGATTGATTAGGTTCCACAAATAACACCAATAAGTTAAAGTAAACTGATATGAGGGCTGAGGTCTCTTTGAAATTGGAACAATAATACTCACTCATAGAAGCCATGGTATTTGAAGTCAAGGATTTTGGCGAGCAGTCCAAAGCCGGCAGTACTGACGAAATTTGTCATACGCTGCTGGAAGTTCATGGGCTGTCCTGCTGGCACGGATATCGACATTTGCGGGACACTTGACAGCTCCGGATTTCCAATAATTTCGTTGACCATACTCATGGGTGGTCCCGTCCAGGAAACAATCAAGGGACAATTGAATTTGGCGCTCAGTCCCACCTGATATGAATTGAAGAAGAAGCCCACAAAGAGCGCATCGAATTTGTTGTCCTTGTTCTGGTAAAGATCCGTGAAACGCTTGTCCTCCAGGACATCCACCTGCTTGTTTATGAGCAGGGCCAGCGAAGTGAAAACCGATTTCATGGTGGTCCAAATGGAGGGCTTCTGCTTGACCATATCCACCATGCCACCGTGGATAGCATTCTCTTCCTCTTCACTCAGTGGGATGACAATGTGCTTGATGCTTTTGTGGGTCACCTTTGGCGGCACCGACGACACCACTGTCACGTTGTGTCCCTTCTCGGCAAGCGATTTCATGATGGACATGTGCACAATGAAATGCGACGGGCTGTGACTGGTGAACACTCCCAGAATATTGGATGCCTCGCTGCTCTGGGGCAGGGATTGCAGGGCCAGGAGGGCGACCAGCAGGCCACCCAAGCTGCAGCCCATTAGGGTAGTTCGGTTCTTAGTCATGACTCAATCGTTGATTCGTCGATGATGGTAGCGTCTATACTGATCGGCTACTAGACCCTGGCGCGTATCTTATAGTAGTTCGGTAGGCGCGATAACACACTGATAAGATTTCGTTAGTCGTTTAATCTGAAAGAATGCATGTCAACTCATTACGTGGCCACAAATGTTTGAAACTGATAGACAGACAGAAATTAGGTAAAGTAACTCCTTGATTACGGAATCAGAAGTTTGGGACGACTATTCGTGGACGTTTTACTCAATTTGTTGGTCGGTTTTATTAAGGGTTCCACGGTTCGTGGGATTACCATACATTTTAAAACAATTGCATTCCCGTTCAGAGAACTTAAGGCTAAATTAATTAACAGAAAGTGGTTACATGTTTTAGAAAATATTTCCGCAATTTTATTCGATCTTATCAATGCAAGAAGAAAAAAGAAAACTGCTTGTTCATTGAATAATGACATAAAAAATAATATATTGAAATACAAGAAAGGTCATTGTAATCCGAATATCTCACTGAACTTCAGGGGTTAAAGAGAAAATATTCTCATAGTCAATGTCAATTTAGAGGTTAACTAATGTTTCAATAAATTCACTTCGCACTCAGCTGATGACTTTAACAAAACAATTATAGATATTCTAAATACCTCCTCGACTATATAGAGAGACACACAGTAACACAGTAACACAGCAACACAGCAAGATAGCAACAATACACTATTAAATACTAGACAACAAATTTGGAAAACAATACGCGTTCGGGCACGCGCTGCTCGGCGACTCACTGAGAATTTGAATCCGAATCGAATCGAACCGCTGCGAGTGCGGGCTAAAGAGAACCGATCGCCAGGGAGAGGGACATTACTATAAATAAACAGTGAGAGAGAGAATGGGTGGGTGGCAACCTGTTAAGCTTGGAGGGGAGTACGTGTACGCTATGCGACATAACTATAAAACTTATAATGCAACAGTGGTACCTTGGGTGTATAAACTTTATCTGTTGATACGAAAAACTTAACGATAAGAGATTCGCTTGGGTATCAGCATAACAGTGGGTTCCAAGGGTATAAATAAATGTATTATTTTTCAATTAAGGTAAAAATAAACAACAATAGCAAAGAAATGTTGGCTTTAATAGCCTTGCAGAGCAATCAAATATTTCGATTACAAAATCATTTAAAATACCCCCAGCAAAAATTCAACAATTTCATCGATAGCGTACTTAGATAGAAGACAGTTTGAAGTCTAGACTGACTTACAGTTGCGCAACGCACTGTTTTTTGCAAGCAAGAGCAAGTGTAAGCAATTAATTCCAAGGCTCCTTGATTACACGATGGCTCCTCTCTCTCTGTCACTATCAGCGTCACTCAGCACAAGTAATACACTTCAATGATTGCTTTCTGTCCAGTCATGCTTTCCAGCAAAGCTTTTCCCGTTCTCATTGAGCTCTTGTTCGACCTTTGTTGATCTTTGTGCACTCTCTCTCTCGCTCTCTCTCTCTCTCACTCTCTCTCTCTTCGATTCTTCTCTGTCACTCTTCTCTCCTCTCTCTCTCTTCACACACTCGTGGGGCGTGCCTTACAGAGAAGATTATTCTCAGTGATCAGCAAATTTACTATACCCTTCTAGAGGGTATATTCAGAATATACTCATAAGGTCTGCACCTTCTAAATTGTAAAATAATCCAACGAAAACATTATATTATTTTCTTATAATAGTTGTGAAAGCCTGCATTGAAGAGATTGGTCCGCCAGGGTATTTGAATAGTCGACTTTATACTCCCTGGTTTACTCCGGCGCTCCCTGGTTAAAATTACTATACTATTCTGGCGATACTGTGTTTTGATGACTATATTCGATTTCGTAAGCATACTATAATGTCTTTTATTTTATTATTAGTTATTATTATTTTCTACTACTACTACTACTAATTACTGACTCGTTGTATGCAATTATTCTTTCACTGAACTCAAATTGCGTGGGAGTACTAGAACTAGAATATCTTATCTTTAAGCTTATTATTCGAGGCTTCTGTGCGATAATAAAGGCCACGCACAACACTTAAAACGTTGCGAAATACATATCGGAATGCAACACGTAGAATCAGCAGGGTAACCAATCCGAACAACACAAGTGTTCCGTAGACATCCAGATTGTGGCGGGCGACGAAGTCCATGTGGAGCCGGGGATTCTGCAGGTGATAGGCGCCCTGGTGGCGGAGTACGTACTCCGTCCAGTAGACCACCGATTCGCGCGCGGTGAGCGGACGATCGCGATACAGAGCCGAGAATCTGCCCACCCTCGCCCGGTACGAGGGATTCTGCAAGAGCTCTCGAATGGTCTCCTCCAGAACATCCTCTGTGAGAGTGAGGATGTCCAGATGGAGTCCAAATCCAGATTTTGCCATAATTTCCGCATTACCCGGCTGATCGACAAATATCGGGAATGCCAGCATTGGAACTCCATGGTACTGGGCCTCGGCTATCCCACCCTTTCCCGCATGGTTGATGAAGAGTCGGGTCTTTGGATGCGCCAGGATGTCGTCCTGGGGAAGCCAATTACTAAAGTATATATTCGATGCATTTCCTGGTGTATTCTCTATGTCTTCCCACTTCCAAACCACTCGCTGAGGAAGCCTGGAAAGCACGTTATACAAAACCTCTACAATCTGAGGACGAATATCACTGAATTTGATATTGGTCCCGAGACTAAAATATGGTCCCTCAGAGGCGTTGTCGAGGAAGTCAGACAAATCCTTAGGTAGTGGGTCAGGCTTCTCCTTCACCTGAATCCCACCAATTTCAATGGACTGCGGGACTGTGGGTCGGATGGGTCCCTCGCTGGGGGCATGATAGTTGTAGAACAGCAAGGAAATACGACGCTTCATCTCGTAGTACGAAGGAAACTCCGGATCTGAATCATTGGCAAAAGCTTTTCTGTAAAATAACAACAAACAATTAATGGTTGAAAAACGGTTTTTGGATCAATCACTTGCTATACTCACTTGTAATAGGCATTCATCCTCTGTTCTCTAAAAACTTTTACGACATTCATGAAAGAATGCTTGAAGAAGTTGACGAAACGCATCTCAAAGCCCATTGTGAGATGGCCAGGTTCGAGGGCCATATTTAGACTGGGAACATAGGCGGGATCATCAATATTACCCACCTGCGAATCCATAAAGGGCAAAGGCACTCCCACCCAGGTCATGATCACCGGACAGCGAAGTTTCGCTGCTATGCCCAGTTGGTAATCGTTGAGCATCAGGCCCAAAATTACTAGATCATACTTGGTCTGAGGATTCTCGTAAATGGCCCTTACTGTGGGATGCAGCGTCCACTCATATTGTCCATCGAAAATTGGACTGGACTGCAAAAATTGCTTGGCTAGAAAGCTAAAAAAGGATTCCTTCTGGTTGGATACTCGTGCCATGTATTCCTTGGTGACCCTCTCCTGTTCGGGCGTGGGTAGCGCCACAATCACCGTTACGTTCTCATGTGGCTGAAACTTGGGCTTCATCTGGGTCAACACTGTGATATTGTGACCCCGATCTGCCAGAGTCTTGACCACAGCCATGTGCACGATAACATGAGAGGGACTGTAACTGCTGAATACGCCCAGGATGTTGGCACCTTCGATGGTCGCAGACTGTAGTATTCCCAGCAGGGGAACCACAACCAAACAAATCGGGAGGTATTTTTCCATTATAAGCTGCCTTTCACGTTATCCGGCAACACTTGACTGAGCGGCAATCCCCTGTGGTACGAGTTTTTATAGATTAACTCTCTTAAAGAAAAGAGGGAGTAAGACTGTACAGTAGGGCATGTTTTTGCTGCACAGCAGTCACTGGGCATCTTATCGTCTTGGTTATATTTTGGATAATATAACTTTTACTTATCACCAACGATAGGGACCAGCAACGACCGCTTTGTCAAACATTGGCCAAATGATTTTCATGAATAAAACCGCAGATGTTTTCTGACTACAAAATAATCTACTTGCTGACCTGATAATGCTTGTCAGATGTATCAGATTATCAGTTATGCGATAATAATTATGACACACCGATTAAAAAACAATGGTATTTGGCCTGGGAGATCTGCTTTTTAAAATTAATAAAATTTAAAAAATCTATATCTATCTATTTTAAAATAATTATTTAAAATTAATGAAAATTTTATCAAATTTCAATAAAAATACTACAAACAGTAATATTTGCTCCTTCTTTACGCAAATGTGTTAATTTGTTTTATTTTATAGTTTTAGAAATAATTTATGTCTATTATTAAATTGAAGAGGTTTTGGTGGTGCTTAAAGTACTTGCAACGAGACCTTCGACTCTACCGATTACGATAAATATTTACGTAGGTCTTTGACAAGCTTCCGACTCTTGACTACTGTAGATAAAACCAAAAATTAATGTTCATGTAAAAGATTTATTTGATTAAGAAAATAAAGCTAGAAATGAGGTCTTACTCTGATTGTATTACTTAATTCTTTATGTATTGACAGAAAGTGGTTACAAATGTTCAAAATTTAAATATAATATCGGACAGAATTTCAGTTGCATTGGGATTGGGCTAAAGAGCGAATATTCTTACAGTCAATGTCAATTTAGAGGTTAACTAGAGTTTCATTAAGTTCAGTTCGCACTCAGCTGATGACTTTAACAAAACAATTATAGATAAAAAAAAAAAAAAAAAAAAAAAAAAAAAAAAAAAAAAAAAAAAAAAAAAAAAAAAAAAAAAAAAAAAAAAAAAAAGATTTGAAAGCTGACTGACGTACAGTTGCGCAACGCACTGTATTTTGGAAGCAAGAGCAAGTGCAATTAATTCCAAGGCTCCTTGGTTACACGGTGGCTCTCTCTCTTTCTCTATTACTCTCCCTCTCTGTCACTAACACTACACCGTCACTCGGCAGAAACAAAACACTTCAACGAGTGCTTTCTGTCCAGTCATGCTTTCCAGCAAAGCTTTTCCCACTCTCATGGAGCCTTTGGGTTGCTCTTTTGATCTTTGTTGATCTTTGTGCACTCTTCTCTCTCTGGGCGTTCCTTATAAAGAAGATTTTTCTTAGTGATGATTTCCGAAATACAATAAAATATTGGTCCGCCAGGGCATTTGAATATTCGACTCTAAAATCTAATATTTTCTATTTATTTCTAGGTACCCTCTTTGGGCACTCCCTCGTTACTGAGATTTGATGACTAAATCCGATTCTGTAAACAAACACTAATGTGTTTTATTTTAGTATAAATTATTATTACTTTCTAATACTACAACCAGTAATTAGTGACTCATTTTATGCAATTATTCTTTAACTTTTTGAACTCACAGTGCGTGGGAGTATTAAGACTAGAATATCTTATCTTTAAGCTTATTATTCGAGGCTTCTGTGCGATAATAAAGGCCACGCACAACACTTAAAAAGTTGCGAAATACATATCGGAATGCAACACGTAGAATCAGCAGGGTAACAAGTCCGAACAACACAAGTGTTCCGTAGACATCCAGATTGTGGCGGGCGACGAAGTCCATGTGGAGCCGGGGATTCTGCAGGTGATAGGCGCCCTGTTGGCGGAGTACGTACTCCGTCCAGTAGACCACCGATTCGCGGGCGGTGAGCGGACGATCGCGATACAGAGCCGAGAATCTGCCCACCCTCTCCCGGTACGAAGGATTCTGCAAGAGCTCTCGAATGGTCTCCTCCAGAACATCCTCTGTGAGAGTGAGGATGTCCAGATGAAGTCCAAATCCAGATTTTGCCATAATTTCCGCATTACCCGGCTGATCGACAAATATCGGGAGTGCCAGCATTGGAACTCCATGGTACTGGGCCTCGGCTATCCCACCCTTGCCCGCATGGTTGATGAAGAGTCGGGTCCTTGGATGCGCCAGGATGTCGTCCTGGGGAAGCCAATTACTAAAGTATATATTCGATGCATTTCCTGGTGTATTCTCCATGTCTTCCCACTTCCAAACCACTCGCTGAGGAAGCCTGGAAAGCACGTTGTACAAAACCTCTACAATCTGAGGACGAATATCACTGAATTTGATATTGGTCCCGAGACTAAATAATATGGTTCCCTCAGAGGCGTTGTCGAGGAAGTCAGCCAGGTCCTTAGGTAGTGGGTCAGGCTTCTCCTTCACCTGTATCCCACCAATTTCAATGGATTGCGGGACTGTGGGTCGGATGGGTCCCTCGCTGGGGGCATGATAGTTGTAGAACAGCAAGGAAATACGGCGTTTCATCTCGTAGTACGAAGGAAACTCCGGATCTGAATCATTGGCAAAAGCTTTTCTGTAAAATAACAACAAACAATTAATGGTTGAAAGTAACTCGTTTTTGGATCAATCACTTGTTATACTCACTTGTAATAGGCATTCATCCTCTGTTCTCTAAAAACTTTTACGACATTCATGAAAGAATGCTTGAAGAAGTTGACGAAACGCATCTCAAAGCCCATTGTGAGATGGCCAGGTTCGAGGGCCATATTTAGACTGGGAACATAGGCGGGATCATCAATATTACCCACCTGCGAATCCATAAAGGGCAAAGGCACTCCCACCCAGGTCATGATCACCGGACAGCGAAGTTTCGCTGCTATGCCCAGTTGGTAATCGTTGAGCATCAGACCCAAAATTACTAGATCATACTTGGTCTGGGGATTCTCGTAAATGGCCCTTACTGTGGGATGCAGCGTCCACTCATATTGTCCATCAAGTACAGGAGTGGACTGCACAAATAGCTTGGCCAGAAAGCTAAAAAAGGATTCCTTCTGGTTGGATACTCGTGCCATGTATTCCTTGGTGACCCTCTCCTGTTCGGGCGTGGGTAGCGCCACAATCACCGTTACGTTCTCATGTGGCTGAAACTTGGGCTTCATTTGGGTCAACACTGTGATATTGTGACCCCGATCTGCCAGAGTCTTGACCACAGCCATGTGCACGATAACATGAGAGGGACTGTAACTGCTGAATACGCCCAGGATGTTGGCACCTTCGATGGTCGCAGACTGTAGTATTCCCAGCAGGAGAACCACAACCAAACAAATGGGATGGTATTTTTCCATTATAAGCTGCCTTTCACGATATCCGGCAACACTTGACTGAGCGACCATCCCCTGTGGTACGAGTTTTTATAGATTAACTCTCTCAAAAAAAGAGGATCGAACACTGTAAAGCAGGTCATCTTTATTTGACTTTGAAAATTTTTTTGCTGCGCCGCACTGACTGGGCACCTTATCGACTTGGTTATATTATAGAAAATATTTTACTTATCACCAACGATAGGGACCGGCAAAGAGCGATCTCGGATCTGGAGCTTGGTCAAACATTGCCCAAATACTTTGCAATAATGAAACTGCAGTTGTTTGCTGACTACAAAATAATCTACTAGCTGCCCTGATAATGCTTGTCAGATGTATCATATTATCAGTTATGCGATAAGAACTCTGACACACCGATTAAGAAACAATGGTTTTTTGCCTGGGAGATCTGCTTTTTAGA
The DNA here is from genome assembly GCA_037356375.1 of Drosophila affinis. Lineage (NCBI taxonomy): Eukaryota > Metazoa > Arthropoda > Insecta > Diptera > Drosophilidae > Drosophila > Drosophila affinis. The sequence goes on from CM074800.1 coordinate 39,310,921, forward strand.
ATTAATCAAACTAGACCTAGACTAGACCTTTGACTCTACCGATTTCGATAAATATATAAGTGGGCGTTTGACAAGCTTCCGACTCTTGACTACTGTTAATTATTTAGATAAAACCAACCTTTAATTTTCATAAAAAAGTTTTATTTAATTAAGAAAATAAAGCTAGAAATGAGGTCTTACTGGCATTAATTAATTCTTAAGTATTTCTAAATCAGATTTTTCATTGCTTTTTGTGTTTCTTTGAAGTCTTTGTACTACTCTTCGCCGTGCCTCGCAGTTTGTTCCAGGCGAAACGCACCGCCAACCGAATTAGGACCACAATGACCGCTAGAACCAATATCAGCAGAGCATACAGATCGAGATTGAAGAGCTCGACGAAGCTCATGTGCACGGCCGGGCTCTGCAGGTGCGGTGCACCTCGATGACGCAGGACGTATTCAGTCCAGTATACAACCGTTTCCCTGGCGGTCATTGGACGATCCCTGTACAGCGAGGAGAATTGGCTAGTGGTCTGGCTATATTGGTCATTCTCCAGAACCTCCTTGAGGGCTGCAGTAAGGCTTTCTTCAGTGATGCTCAGTAGATCGAGGGCCACACCATAGCCAGCATTCTGCATCTGATCGGCATTACCCAATTGATCACCAAAAATGGGCAGGGCCACCATTGGAACGCCATGATACTGCGCCTCGGTGATGCCACCCTTGCCGGCATGGGTTATGAAGAGTTTTGTGTTGGGGTGGGCCAGGATATCGTCCTGCGGCAACCACTTCTTGTACAGTATGTTGGTGGCATTGCCGGGAGTTTTCTCCAGGTCCTCCCACTTCCAAATCACATTACGATTGATGCCCGACAACACCTTGTAGATAATTTGAATCAATTCCGGTTTCACGGTGGTACTCTTGATGTTTGAGCCCAGAGAGAGGAGAATGGCTCCCTTCGGAGACTGTTGCAGGAACTGATCAATGTCCTTGGGCAAAGGATCCGGCCTATCCTTAACTTGAATTCCGCCGATTTCCACGACGGCAGGCACAAGAGGTCTGATGGGACCCTCACTGATCAGATGGCAATTGACAAACGCCAGGGAGATGTTCGTTCTCATCTCGTCCAGGCTGCGCAGTCCCTTCTCCTCACCAAAGTTGTTCTTGTAATGACGTGTCAGTCGGCTATCCAGCACAAAGGCCATGTACCGGATGAACAGATGCTTGGCCAAGTTTTCGGCCCTCTTCAGCAGACCCATGGGCTGCGTGGCAGATGTTGCTATATTGGGCACATAGGATACTTCTGTGGGATTTCCAGTATAGTCGTCTATGATGGGTATGGGCGCGTTCATCCAGTCAATGATGACGGGCACTTGCAGCTTGGCAGCCACGCCCAATTGAAAATCGTTCAAAAAATATCCCATTATCATCAGATCGAACTTGGTCTCGTAGATGCGCTGGAATCGAGGATCAGATAGCAAATCTGCCTGGGCGTCGATCATCACATTCATGTCGTTCATCAGGCGATTCAGAGTACTCAGCGCGGAGTTCTTCTGGCCCGCCATTACTGCCATCTGGTTATCCAGTACTCGCTCCTGCTCCTCTTTCACCGGCACCACTATCAGGGTGATATTCTCGTGCATCACTTTGGGCTTCTGCATGGACACCACGGTGACATTATGACCCGCCTCGGCCAGGGCCTTGGCCACTGACATGTGCACTATCAAATGCGAGGGGCTGTGACTGCTGAACAGTCCCAAAATGTTCGCTCCACGTGCGCACACCGCGAACGTGGCTAGCAATAAAAATATGGAGCGGACAGCAAACATTTTCCCGTCTGATCAACGTCTAATCGAATACTGTTTGGACGGAGCCACACGACACACTATTTATTTATCTATCAGGCCAGACCAGACCAGACCTCAGAGAACCAAAGCACAAGCATAGCATGACATGTATAGACTCTCTTCGTTGGAAATTCGATTCTCTTATCTGCCTACGTGTTCCGTGCGCAGGTAACCGACTACTTCAACCGGCATGGAATGTTGTGTAATGTATTTGAGGGGAGGGTTTTCAAAGGATTTGCCTTTTTGGCATGACTTTAGCACTTTAACCGTAAGTAATCTTTGACTGACCAAGTAATTGATACCAGCAGTTGCAAATACAAAATGATTGGCTCATCTTTGTTGGACGTCAAGCATGAAAACTGGTTTAAGATTGGATAATTTATTCCATTAAAGTACAGTGGATTTATGACAAACGAAATGATTCGATCACAAACATTTTAGTTTAATTTTACATAAATTCTTTACATATTATATTTTACCTCATTCCAACCCGAACCACAAGTAGTACATACATATATTCAACAATTAATGATCATGGCTTCTCTGCCGCTTTGTCACAATGACTCTGCAGATAGGCGTTTAATCGGGCCTATTTCCATTGAAGGCAGTTCCATTGTTATGGAGTGCCAGTCTGTAAACAGCTACCCTAAATAAACAATAAATGCAAAATGATTCAGAGGTATGTTTGGAGTCGGGGCTTCAAACCCTATACAATAAAAATAACGATAACAAAACGAATGCTACCATATATAAACAAACTATAAACTGAGAGAGGGAGCTCTCAATGAATATAAACAGAATTATGAGAGAGAATTAATCACTCTTTCCTCGGGCAATAAGTCCAGAAAAGAGAGAGTTGCGGAGAGATTTCTCAAGTAAAGTTCTTAATAAAAAATGTAAATGGTATTCCTGCATCCTTTGACTTGTTTTGTATACATTTCTAGAAATATTTAAATACTAAGTATACACAGACATATATATCCTATTTATCATAATCCAAAGTAGACTTTCCCTTCCATCATTATGTATGTATTTTTGTTTAAACCTTTTTTGAAAAATCGTCGTTTTTTATATTATATTATTTATTTTATTATCATTGAACTACTAAGTATATACTCGTGTATCAATAGCCTTAAATTCGTTTCGATGGGTATATAATTTAATGTGATGGATTACGCTACTACCAGTAAAGCTTATTGACCTCCCAATCCCTCCCTTTTTCCTTAAATGAACATTTGGAGCACCCATTCCACCCCAAACTACTTGAACTTTTTACTGCCTGGAGGCACGGGATTCGCCTCCATGCGTAGCAGTTGCTGCGTCTGACCTTTAATGTGACCCCAGTGGTTCATCTCTCTCAACTCTTCGTCAAACTCCTGAATCGTTTGATTCAGCTCCGGATAGAGGTGCTTGAGCACCCCATGGTCCAGCGTGGGGAACAGATGGTGAAGCGCATGATCACCAAAGTGGGTGAGCACCAAGAAATCCGACCATTTGATGTCTCGCCGATCGATGACCGTATCCATCTGATAGAGACCCCAGTCTCGGTCCGTGCGCTGGGCATCGCCGTCGTGCAGTATGCGAGGATCATGGTGGGCTGCCGTCAGCCCAATGAACCCGAAGGAAAAGGCTCCAACGGCAAGGACTTGCAGCCAGCTCCACAAACAAGCACTCAGATCCACGCCGGTGCTGAGATACAGGAAGAGAGGCAGAGTAAAGGGAATGAGATCATCCCAGTACATAATGTTCTTCCTCTTGGCCAGTGAGATGACCACTCTATGAGTATATAGAATTTCTTCATGATTACTGACTTCATTTCTTGAATCGTGACCATCACTCACCGTTGTAGATACGCCACAGAGAAGGAGAAGATGTAAAAGATCGGAGAAACCACAACGGACATCCAGCGTTTTGCACGGCTGGCATAATGGGGACTGGGAACCCAGCAGAGGAACGGCTCAAACATCGACAGCTCCAGATCGTGCAGGGAGTTCGGATACACATGATGGGATAGAGCATGAGATATCCTCCAGTTCCTGAAGCTCATGAGCGTCATATTGAAGGTGTACATCCGCCAGTTATCGCGCTGATGGAAGTAATTGTGAGCGGCATTTGCCAGCCAGCACAGGGCCAAGCCAGCTATGGCCCGGACCAAGAAAGAGTCAAGGACTGTGCCAATCCAGCTGAGGATAAAGACAGAGACCAGGATACCAGAGTGGAGGTACTGAAAAGGGGGTTATAGATTGTAGAACGAGAGATCTTCAAGGGAAGAGGGAAACCCACATCTGTCTTTTTGCTGGGACTGTAATTCAGTTTCCTCAGCTTCTCCCTCACTCTCCGCTTCAGGGTCATGTAGAAACCATTCTCATCGAACGTAAACTTGTAGTTCCTTGGTTGGGCTGCTTGCCGTACTTCGAATTTGCTGAGCATTTGTCGTGCCCGATCCTCGATGTGATGCGACTCGAAGGGCTCGGTGATGTCGGTGCCGCGGGTGCACTCGATCCAGTATGCCCCACCCGGATGCCGCGTGGCAAACTCGCTCAAATCGTACAGCTTATCGTTAATGCGCCAGAGACCTTCGGCCCCATCGTCGGAATTTTTGCCCTCCAACCAGCTAAAGTGCAAAAAAAAAGTTTTAGTTTTCTTCGAGTTTTGAACGGAATAAAGAACGGCAAACCTCTCTACTGTGGCAGGTTGATGCAGGCGATAGCTGGGATAGGTCTTCGAAATTCCGGACACCCGCCAGGTTTCCTCCTCGATATTGGGGGTCATTTTATGACCAGGAAGCTAATCGATCTGCGAAAAACAAGGTGGTAATTATTAATAAACACAAAATGATATGCCTAATCGCTTCAGATAATTTGTTTGTTTATACTCATACTATGCTCGTTCCCAAGTTCAACCTACTACTTATATTATAATGGAAACCGGTCGTCAGTCTTCTATTCAGAGCAGCACCCGAACGCAGTCTGTTTTTACGTCTGTTGCCCACTGAGCTTCTATATGGAGCGCGGCTCGACTTTTGTCTCGCGTTTATCAACGATCAATTAAAAGCACAATGCAGAGAGCGGCACTAATCAAGAGCTTTGGGGTTTGGTTTCTCTCTTTCGCTCTCTTCATTCCTATCAAGAGTCCAATGGTTTCGGAGTGGTATATGGAAATGGTTGATGTAGGGTGATGATGGAGTGGCTGACCCCCCCGTGGAGACTTTGATACTTAATTTTGGTTAAGCTGTGGATGGGTCATGATATTTATTGCTGGCGGAGAAAGCTCTTGGATCTATGTATAAAGTTTTGTATCATATAACACCAACATGAACTTTGATCTTTTCTATCTCTGTTCGTGTATGAAAAACATCAGCCTAATAGCTTTCCTTACATCTTTTTGTTTATTTCATTTGTTTCCCTTTTACCTACACAAAAAAATAGGCACCCAGATATGACAGTAAATCAGGAAGCAAAAATAATGATTATTTTGTATTTTTGTAGTCGAAATTAATTACTATTTACAATAGCCACACAGAAGAATGTAATTTACCAATAGATTGCTCTATGGATAATATATGCATACCCACCTTTTCACCATTCAACCATTTATACATTATAATCATCGGTGATAATAATACATATAATTTACACTGTGCGACAAAATGCACTTTTGGAATGTACTTAGCATGAGAAAAAAATTGGGAAGGCCTGGATGAATAGATGCCTCAAACTTGGAAATGGTAATATACCCCCAAAATCTTCTTTAAAAATGTAAATACTATGATTGGGTGACTTCGCGAAATTTTATAATCTCCAATCAAAATAAGCTGCTTTTAAAGAATGTCAAAAGTACGAGTTAATTAGTAAATCAACCCCATTTTATAATAACCTAAGAAATGTGATTTCAACTTTATTACAAGTGTAATTTTAATTTCATTTATTATTCATAAAAGTCCATAATAAATCCTGTAATAATTCACGATACTGGTTTACAGGTAAGTAATGACGACATTTTGTTCAGACTTTGCATAATTTATAGTAAAACGTTGAGATTGACAATAAAGCCGGACTACCCCTAACTCTGTCGTCATTCATAACATCTAGCTAGACGCTGGGCAGCCAAGCGAAGCCTCTTCTATTATTTTCCCTTATCATATGTTGTTTTATTTACCCCAAGTATGGTCTGACCCATTATCTGGCAGACAGACCTCCGTTGATAGTCGCATGTGGTATATCTCGGCCCCCACTAGCATTAGATGCCGCCCATTAGACAAGCCCACGCCGTGTTTTCATCGCCACGTGAACTCTAAGATTATGTGTATATAAGTATATAATAGTAAAAAGACGTTTAGAGGAGACGGCTCCCGGTGCTGATAAGACCGACCTTATCAAAATGGAAATGTTTTCAAATATATGTATGTGGTTCTAGATCGATTCTGGTTTATATAACCTGTCTAGATTAATGAGACGCATAAAATCTTAGAACGAATGTCGACTCCATTCAGTTTATTGCGGGGATCGCTCGCCGACGGTTGTTCAGCTCCGGGCTAAGGATTGTGAAAAAGGACTCTCCATCATGGTGATTGAGGAGTGGAAGAAGAGTGGCATTGCCACCAAGTTCCCAACATACCGAAATTCCGCTCTGGTCACCACACACAGCTGGCAGAAGGGCAAGCGTGAGGACGATCGGGCGGAAGGACTGTGGCGCATACACGATGGCATCTATGACTTTACGGAGTTCATTGACAAGCATCCTGGCGGTACCTTCTGGATACGCGAGACGAAGGGCACCGACATCACGGAGGCCTTCGAGGCCCACCATCTGACAACGGCTCCCGAGAAGATGATTGCCAAGTACTGGGTGAGAGATGCTGCGGAGCCTAGGATCTACACATTGACCCTTGATGAGGGCGGATTCTACAAGACACTCAAGGAGCGAGTGCGTCAGGAGCTGAAAACCATCGACAAGAAACCAAAGCGCAAGAGTGATGTGAGTTAAAGGACTAAGCCAATCATCAGTAAACCATCTAAAATCATACTGAAATCTCTCCAAAATTTAGGCAATCCACCTCGGCGTCCTAGTGTCCTTGTTCCTGTTTGCCATCATCAGTGCCAAGTACAAGAGTTTAGTGGCTTTGATCCTGGCGGGTGTAGCGCTCTGCTGGACCGTGATCGTGTCGCACAATTACTTCCATCGTCGCGACAATTGGCAGATGTACGCCTTCAATCTGGGCCTGATGAACTTCGCCGCCTGGCGCGTCTCGCATGCCCTGTCCCACCACATCTATCCCAATTCGTATATGGACCTGGAGCTGTCCATGTTCGAGCCACTGCTCTGCTGGATTCCAAATCCAAACATCAAGAGCAAGGCCATGCGATACGTGTCCTGGGTGACGGAACCGCTGGCCTATACCCTGGCATTTTTCATACAGATCGGCACGCGGTAAGTGACTGATTAGCGCTATCACTCCAATCAGCGATGATTGATAGATGATTGATTTTTCAGCATTTTCTACTCGATCCGGCACACGAACATCATGTACTGGCATGATTTGCTGGCGCTTAGCATACCCCTTGCCATCTACCTAGGAACGGGTGGTACGGTGGGCCTGCTGGGCTGTGTGCGCACTTGGCTGGCAATGACGGCGATCGCCAGCTTCAGCTTCTGCCTCATCGGCCTGAATGCGGCGCATCACGATCCGGAAATCTATCATGAGGGCGATACGAATCGCGAGGATCGTGACTGGGGCCTATTCCAGGTGGACACGATCATCGATCGCGGTGATCTCAAGGGATCGCAGTTCCTGGTGCTCACTCACTTTGGCGATCATGTGCTGCACCATCTATTCCCAACCCTCGATCATGGTCTCCTACCAGCCCTTTATCCGGTGCTCTACCAGACTCTCGACGAGTTCAAGGGTCACCTGCGCGAGTGCAATCACATTGAGCATATGATTGGACAGCACAAGCAGCTGTTGCGTATCCAACCCAACCCTAAGCCACCCGGTGATGGAAAGAAAGTAAAGTAGTTTATATTTCATCCATCAATATCTTAAGATATGTATATAAATCAACACATTTTTTAAGTAAATATGTTAGAAAATCATTTAATACCTTCGTCTCTTTTCAACGCATTTGTATGCTTTATTATTATGATGTCTCTTGGGTGGAAAACTGATTTAATCGCAATATATTCACAGTGGAATATAGCCCTCTTTGATCGAATCGTTCGAGTTCTGTGCATTTTTCAAAAGTGTGTGGATTACAGTCCTCCAAGAGATGGGCTTCCTGGAATTGTTCCACTAGACCCTCTCTAACAGCAAACTATTCTTAAGAGAGAATGTGTCAAATAAAAGTCAAAGACATTTTTTTAAATTGATTTACATTTATTTTGTTCCTTTTTTGTATACTTTTCATTAAGTGTCGAGTGATGATCTTTTCTCATTATCATTTTATGATAAAAATAAAAAATTAAACATAAACATAAGCGCAGTGTATAGCAATTATGTGCATACGGTCAGTCTGTCTAGTCTGTATAACAAATATTGAGAATAGAATACAATATTGAGCAATATTCGAACAGCGAGCGACATTTCCTGGTGGACACTCCTGCGCGGGGGCCTTTGACGCGTTGACGCTTTGACGGGGCTATCGTTTCAAGATCTTTCTCATGATGATGGTTGTTGGTTGAATGCATTTCGAAAGTTGTATAAAAATATATAAATACAAATACAAATACAGGTCTCGCGAGCAGTGTCCCGGAGCAAATGTCGCGCTTACACAATAGCCTGATGATATACCCAGTGATGCTACACAATGGACTTATGCCTGTCTATCGATCGTAATCGATTGTTCTTTTTCTTTTGGTGTTGTTGTTTTTGTTGTTTGTTGATGTTGTTTTTTGCCTAAGTGCATTTGGTTGTTGTTTGCCTCCCGTCGTTTTCGATATATATTTTGTTATAGTTTTATTATTTTTGTTTTTAAATTAAGAAATTAAATTAAAATCATAAACATAATCATTATGAAATATCATTTAAAATAAATTAAAAAATGAAATGGCATTTAGAATTCGTTTTCAGGGTTAAGGTCGAATCTTGGTGGGAAAGCCAATCCGTCGAATTGTGGCCGAACGGACGTCGCACGGGGCTAAAGAAGAGAAAGAAAATACACAAATTAGTTATAGGTTCCATATAAATGGTATTTTTGCAATCATGCTGGGCTTTTGGGGGTGGGGACAAGGGCAAGTCTCCAAGTTGGACAAACTGATCGGGAAAGAACGAGAACGAACGAACGAATCGCCTGCCAGCATGTTAATGTAGTGGGCCGGCAGGTGAGACGAGTAATACAACAACTGTAGTGACGACTGTACGTAAGTGCTCGACGAGCGAGTGTCATAAAGGGAAAATGAACGAAGACGAGTAACGAGTATGAACGAGATGGCGCTTGACAAACGACGACAAAACGTAACGAATGAGCGTGAACGAACGAACGAATGAGCGAGAGCACGCAATGAGCTGCATCTGACTGTGGGGTGATGTTGTGTGTGGGAGATTGGGAGTATCGACACAACGAGAACAAGACAAGACGTGAACGAACGAGAGAGAGAACACGTCCCACTTACAAATGTTTCAAGAAAGTTTCTACTGCTCCAGCAGCGCGGGCCATTGGCGGCCACCCTTGGACGCTGTCGGCTGCAGTACACATGTACAAATACATTTGATATTTTGTGGCATTTTAAAAATATAGTGGAAGAATAGTGTGTGCTTTTCTTTTTGTTTGTAAATTTGTATGCAGAATGGTTGTAGAGTATAAGCAAAGTCGATTGATTAAGCAGCTGGTAACTATTTCTTGTTCGTTTCTTTTTTTTTTGTAGCTTTTTCTTTCTTTTCTGTCAAAATGAACGCATTTTTGGTTGGTACGTGATTTTCGATGATCTTTCGATTGATCCTTTGCCTTTTTCTTCTGTTGGTTTGGTGGTTGATTGATTAGGTTCTGGTTGTGGTTCTGGTTATGGTTTGGCCTCTAATTACAGTTTTCTCATCTAGCGAATGTCGTATGATGCATCTATATTATTATTTTAGTATTTATTTTATAATAATTCTTATAAGCTATAATTCTCTTTGCATGTTTTTTTTCTCTCATTATCATAAATGAACCAATATTGGATCGCTATATAGAAATTTTTTTGGTTTTATTTTCTCGTGGTGGTTGTGCCTCAAATTTAAATCTGTGACGAAGAAGCAGAGCGTGTCGCGCAAAATATGAAAGGGAAGAATATATTTATACACATTATTCAAACCGATCGAGAGAGAGAGAGAGAGGATGATACGGCGGCTATTCAAAGCACAATGGTAGCTCAGTGTACACTGGTCGAGTGAGAGAAGTTTCAATGGTTTTTGGGTTCAGTGGGTAATCGGGTCAAAGGGTCAATGGTCAATGTAGAAGTATGATTGGGTTAAGAAAACTTACCGCTGGGCTGGCACCACGACCGACAGAACCGGCACGTCCCTTGGCGCGGAATTTGCTGATGGCCTGCTCGGCCAGATCGGCACGCTCCTCGGCCTCCTCAAGCTCCTGCTGAGCCTTGCGGAATTTGGCCAGGTTGAGGGCGGCGATTTCCTCGGCCTCCTCGATCTGCCTCTTGTATGTCTTGATCTTCTGTTGCAGCTTGTCGACCAGATCTTGCATGCGTTCGTGGTTCTTGCGGTCCTCCTCGGACTGGAAGCTCAGCTCCTTGATGCGGCGCTCGCTCTTGCGCAAGTTCTTCTGGGCATCGGCGTGTCTCCTCTGCTCACCGTCCAGCTCGTTCTCGAGCTCGCGGACGCGCTGCTCCAACTTCTGGATGGCCTTCTTGCCGCCCTTAAGGGCATTGGCCTCAGCCTCATCCAGACGGACCTGCAGTTCCTTGATCTGCTGCTCAAGGGCCTTCCTCAATTTCTCCTGGGTCTGGGCATGATCCTGCTCAGCGCGGAGCTCATCAGCCAGGCGGGCGGCATCAACCATAGCCTTCTTGGCCTTCTCCTCGGAGTTCTTGGCCTCGTTCAGGAGCTCATCCAGGTCGGAGTGCAGGGTCTGCAGCTCAGACTCGAGCTTCCTCTTGGCAGCGGAGATAGAGGCGTTCTGGGCAGAAACCTCGTTCAGCTGTTCGTGGGCATCGGCAAGCTCCTGCTCGGCCTGGCGACGGCCGCGATCGGCCTGCTCCAACAGAGTGCGAGACTCCTCCAGTTCGTTCTGGAGAGCGTTGGCACGACGCTCAGAGATACCCAGCTGTTCACGGGCATCGTCACGTGCGCGCTGCTCCTCCTCAAGGGCGGTCTGGATGTCCTTAAGCTGTTGCTGGTAACGCTTGATGTTCTTCTGGGCCTCGGCGTTAGCCTGCAAAAGGAAAACAAACAAATTGATTTGGATTAGTATGGTTCAAGAGAGAGATTTTGTGTCGAACCCACCTTGTTGGCATGATCCAGAGCAATCTCCAGCTCGTTAATGTCAGCCTCCAGCTTCTTCTTCATGCGCAGGGCCTCAGCCTTGCCCTTGGCCTCAGCCTCGAGGGAGGCTTGCATGGAGTCCAAGGCACGCTGGTGGTTCTTGCGGGTGTTCTCGAATTCCTCTTCCTTCTCCTGGATGCGGCGATCGATCTCCTGGCGGACCTGGGACAGCTCCAGCTGGGCGCGCAGCACCTTGTTCTCCTCCTGCTCGAGGGCGGCCTCAGCCTCCTCCAAAGCGGCCTGGAGCTCGTCCTTCTCGGCTTCCAGACGCTTGCGGGCCTTCTCGATCTCATGGATGTTGCGGCCACCCTCACCGATCTGGTCGAGCAGATCCTTGACCTCATCAGCCAAGTTCTTGTTCTCACGACGCACAGCCTCCAGCTGCTCCTGGCCCTCCTCGTAGGCACCCTTCAGACGGAACAGTTCAGTGGAGTAGTTGCGGCACTCCTTCTGGGAGGCATCGAGCTCAGCGGCCAAATCGTCGACCTTGAGCTTCCACTCGCCGATGATCTTGTCGAAAGCCTTCTGCTTCTTCTCGGCGGCATTGGCAATGGCGTTGGCACGGTCGACCTCCAGCTGGAGATCCTCGACTTCGGTGGACAGACGCTGCTTGGTCTTCTCCAGGCCAATGCACTTCTGGTTAAGGGACTCGATGGTCTCCTCAGCCTCGGCGAGACGGGCCTGCAGCTTGCGCTTGGCCTCCTCCAGCTCCTCAGAGCGGGCAACACCATCGGACTCGTACTTGCTGCGCCAGATCTGGGACTCGGCGTTAGCCTTGCTCAATTGACGCTGCAGATCAGCCTTGCCCTCGGCCTCCTCCTCAACCTGTTCGCGCAGGTTGTCGAGGTCGTGCTCCAGGTTGCGGAACTTGCCCAGAAGGGTGGCACGCTCGCGGGACTCCTCGTCGGCGAGACGCTTGGTATCCTCCAGCTGGGTGGTCAGGGAGATCTTGATCTTGGAGAGCTGAGATACCTGGGACTCGGCCTCCTCCAACTGGCGGAGCAGATCGGAGTTCTCAATGGACAGCTTCTTCTTGCTGGCATCGAAGTCGTTGAGGGTCCTGTTGGTCTCATCCAATTTGGACTGGACCTCGTTGAGGGTGTGCTGCAGCTGCTTGGCAATCTTCTCCTGGGCAGCCTGTTGGGGGTTTAAGAATTGGATGCTTCTTTAGTCTCGGGTTTGGGTGGGTTTTGTTTTGAGTGGTGTGCACATTGGTTTTTGTGTAAGGTGGTTCTGTACAAGGCGTTTTGGGGGGTTTTAGTAAGACAAGCAGGCTGATTACTTTAGTTTTTGGGGGTCGGTTTAGTTGTACTACGATATAATAGTTTGGTTCTGGTCTGGTTTCGTCGACTATACACACACAAGTTTTCTTTGGCAAACAAAAATATATAGAACTTTCAGCATTTAATTTACAGCGGCAATCGTTGAGAGCAAAGGAAAAGAATCAATTTGAATACCTTCTCGTTGGTAATGTGGTCAACACCGGAGCGCAGATCGTTCAACTGGCCGTAGTACTCGTTCTTCTCCTTCTCAGCCCTGGTTTAAACATAGATAGATAGAGTAGACACAAATGGTTTTTCACGGGTTAGTTTTTGTTGGTGTGTGGGATATACAGAGATATAAAGAGCGAGAGCGAGAGCAGGCGAGGCGAGAAGCGAGCGATCGTAGTCCGTATCCGTATCCGAATCGGAGGCGAGTCCTATTAAGAAACCTTTCTATTTCTTTTGTTATACAGAGACATAGAGAGAGAGTGGATCACACAGACGTTGTTTTTTGTACGTAGTTGTGTGGAGCTTTGGTTGGAACATGCGTGTTCAGTTTTCATTGTGTGATTCTGTGTGGTTCTGTGTGTACTCGTATTCGTATATGTGTGGACCATAAAGCACCCACTCCGCAATGGATTGGGTGCTTGTGGTCGCGACATATTACCTTATCGCGACCCAACTGATCGCAGGCGGTACGAGTCTGATTCAGCTCGTTGTGGCAAGTCTGGCGATCGTGCTCGGCCCTAGATAGCAAATATGTAGAAAATAGAGCAAGAGATCAATTTGAAGTTATCGACTAAGCTATGAGTCTTTCTCGTTTTTCCGGTAGCGAGATCTCTCTATCTCTTGCGTTGTTGCAGCCTGAAAAATGCTAGCAAAATTCTACGACAGATATATGATCGGTACTTACTTAGCCTTCAGCTTGTTGAGCTGATCGACCTGTTCGGCCATCTCGGCAACGGCATCGTTGTGCTTCTTGCGCAGGTTAGCCAGGGTGGACTCGTGCTGGATGTTGGCCTCCTCAAGATCGCGACGGAGCTTGCTGAGCTCAGCCTCACGTTTCTTGTTGAGCTCAATCTGGGCAGAGGTGGCACCGCCAGCCTCCTCCAGACGCTCGCCCAATTCCTCGAGTTCGCGGGCAAGATCGGCGCGCTGCTTCTCAGCCTTGGCGCGGGCCTGACGCTCGGCCTCGACCTCCTCCTCCAGCTCTTCGATGCGGGCCTGCAGCTCCTTGATCTGGCGCTGGTGCTTGCCAACGACGACCTGCTCATCTTCCAGCTTGGCGGTGATGGAGGACAGTTCCTTGTCCTTGCGCTGGATGGTCTGCTCGAGCTCCTTCTTGTTGCGCTCCAGATCGGCGACAGCCTCCTGGGTGAGCTTGAGGTCACCCTCAACCTTGCGCTTGCCCTTCTCAACATCGCCGCGGACCTTCTTCTCGCGCTCCAGCGAGTCCTCGAGTTCATCGAGGGTCTGCTCGAGCTTGGCCTTAACCTTGTTCAAGTGGTTGATCTTGTCCTCGGCGGACTGCAGCTCCTCACCGGTCTTCTGGTTGGTCTCACCCTGCATCTTCTTCTCCTTGTTCAACTTGTTGATGAGCTCATCCTGGTGGGCGATCTCGTCGTTCAAGTTGCGGATCTGGTGATCCTTGGTGGCCTTGTCCTGCTCGGCCTTCTGGATGTTCAGCTCCAGATCCTCGATGTCCTTCTTCAGGCCAGAGATCTCCTGGTCGGCCTTCTTCTTCTGCTGGAACAGCTGGTTGCGGGCATCTTCCTCCTGAGTCAGGCGCTCTTGGATGTCCTATATAATGTGTGTGCGAGAGAGAGAGAGGTATGGTACACACATATTGGATAGAGGTGATAGGTAAGTGATGCGGTGGTGATGATTGGCCTTTTCCAAATATAGCAATCTGAGCAATTGGCTCGAAATAGCTCTCGCGAGCAAGTTTCACGCTCGATTTCACATGATCAATTTCGTGTTATCCGCTTTTGGATTGATGCCATCGTTGGAAATGGCTTTCGGATATGAGTTGTTTTTTGGGTTGTGGTACTTACGCGCAGCTGGTTCTCGAGGTCGTTCTTCTGGGCCTGCAGCTTGGAGTTGCGCTCCTGGTAGTCCTGCAGGGCACCCTTCTCGCCGGACAGGGAGTCCAGCAGGGCGGTCTTCTCGGCCAACAGCTTGGCGTTGAGCACCTCCAGCTCCTTGCGCACTTTCACTTCAGCGGCGTGCAGTTCCTCAGCCTTCTTGGCCTTCTCCTCCAGACGCTGTAAGTCATTAGAGGCATTGATGGGGTTAGAAACGGCAGAACCACTATCACTGCTAGCTGCAGCCTCTGGCTGGACTTGTGGTTCGACTGGCGTAGGTTCAGCTGCTGCGGCAGGAGCAGCAGCAGCTGCTTCGGGATTTTCTGTGGGAGGAGCAGCTTCTGGTGCTGGCTCCTCGGTGGCACTGGGTGTGGTGGCTTCGCTGGATTTTTTCGTTTTCTTGGTTTTCTTTTCATCGGCCATATTGCTAGATATTCACTTTGGGCACTCTCTTAGCTTCTCTTGCTTCGTTTCGGGGGATTCGTTTACCACAGTACGCGTTACCGTTACCGCGGCGACTGGTCAAATACAACTGGAATGGCTGCCACGAATGCACTGGTCCACTTGGCTATAAAATTAGCCAAAACGCTTCACCGCACGCATACCCAGGGCAGAGCAGAGCAGCAGCAGCTGCCACTGTGTGGCATGCCATGTGCCATAACATAGTTGTGTGTGTGTGTGTAATCGCCTTGGCTATGAAGAGTGAGGAGGCAGTAGCCATCATAATTCAGAAATTGCTAGCCTCTGGGGCCTATCATTTCGCACTTGTGCGGCGGGCCAGCAGGTGTACACCATCTAGAGCCAATCCCCAACCCCCAACCCCAACCCCAACCCACTCTCCCATCTATATATACAATCGTTAGATTGTATACAAAAATGCTGATCTATGTACGATTCCTGTGTACATAATTACTCATCGTGATCATGATCGGGGAACTATACTTGGCGCTAGGCTCTTGGGATTTTTTATTATTTAATTAGCAAGCTAATTGGCAAACTAATTGTGGCTCTTTAAAAAAAAGAATTGAGCTATGTGGCAGGGCCGAGAATAGAACCCAGTGCAATTCATAATTTTCTGTTCGAGATATATGTATATACAATGTATATCATACATATACATAGTATGTATGTATAGTATATGTGGCAGGGCATTTGTTGGATTCCAGCGAAACTTTTTGCAGCAGAAGGAGCTGTACTGGGGCTGTGCTCTAAAGTGCCTAGATTATAACAGCATCTATTTTTGGGTATATACTAGCGATAGGAATCAGATCGTATCGATCGATATGTTCGGGCAGCTGTGAGTTGCTGAGTGGGTGGGCGGTGGCTGTGTTGAGTGGGTTGCAGCATGTCCGTTTGCTGCAGGTATTAAGTTGTGTGTGCTTAATTAAGCACAAGAATTTCTGCCTCGTTGTAACAACACAATGTTTATTGGCGATTGGCTAAAATAAGATTTAGAGGATGAAGATTTGATGGCTGCAGCTGCTGCGACTCATCCAATTACCCCAGACAATCAGAGAGAGAGAGAAAGAAAGAGAGAGAGGAACAGGCCAGGAATGGAATGGACAGGCCAGGGCTATGCGTACTCGTACTCGAGTGATTGTCACTGGCAACTGCTTTGCTGCCAAGTTCAACCAAGAAACCATCTACAAAGTAGTCGAACCACAGTCGACCAGCTCTAAGGGAGACATCAGTTCTATACTCACGGCAATCTCATCCTCGATACGGCTGACGTTGAGGAGGGGCTTGACCTTCTGCCACAGTTTGTACCATGGCCAGGTACGGAGCTGCAGGTACTTGCGCAGATTGCGCTGGACAACCTTGAGGGCGACGCGCTGTTCCTGGAGCTTCTTGAAGCCCTTGCGGGACAGGTAACCACGAGCCCAGGCCTGCATCCAGGACATGATCTTGCCCAGACGCTCATCACGGAACTCCTCCATCTGACCCAGGACACCGGCGCGGAAGAACACCTAGATATGACCAAATTGTTTGTGTGTGTGGTTTAAGGGGGAAGGGAAGATAATAGGTTAGTTTCCATGTTGATTCTACCGATTGACGAGCGCGTGCACTAAGCAGACCCCGAACTGACATTTCGGACAATCCGGAGCCTTCGTTTTTTTTTAGATATTGCTCAAGCGATTCTTCAAAAACACTTTTGGACAGGTTGAACTGGGATAGATAGAGGATGGATGGTTTGACAACAACACAAGTAATACAGAATACAGGAAAAACGACAAGTACAAGACAAGCACAAGACAAACAACACATAAAGTACAGTAAAGTAAAGTAGAGATATCTTAGTAAAGAGTTGCAGATGGAGATGGGGGTTAGTGAAACATAGAGTAGATGCAGATATGATGACACAGATGCAGATGTGAACACGGATGCTGTTGGAGACACTCAGAGCTTTAGACTAGGCATACACATAGATGTGGGGCCCCAGGGAATCAGTAGCCTAGACCAAACCACACTCGGACCCAACACCTGGACAGGGAGCTGTGTACTAGCAGCTGCCAAGGATTGTCTGGGCTTGGATCAGGGATAGGTTGGAGTAGGGTTGGAATTCCAGGAGGTAGAAGCGGTACAAGTGCACAGGATGTTTGTGTTTGTGTGTGTGTGAGATATATTGTCTGGCATATACCTTTGTGTTACCCAGACGGTATTGATCTTCGGGCAGATCGATAAACTTAATGATAATTTCAGCGGCCTTTTTGTCTTTCTCAACGCCCTGCAATTGCTTGGGGCACATGATCTTGTAGCTGTATGGAGTTTTGTAGTTGTTTTGAATGTTGTATTATTATGTGTTTCAAACGAATTGGTTAATAGTGGTGCATACATACTAACTAAAATTTTCGGTTTAGGTTAGGTTAACAAACTACGGACTAGGATCTAACACCAATCGAAAGGGAATTGGGTTCGGATTGGGTATGGGGTGTATGGTGTAAAGGGGGTATGTTCTGGTTCCTTTTTTGTGAAGGTTTCAGAACAGAGTGCGGAGGGTATTGCAGGGGTGGTGGTGCTATGTCCTTGTTGCTTATTTTCTAGATATTTTCAGGCCACAATCAGAGAGAGATAGAAAGTATAGATACTCAAAAGGACATGCGCACAGATCATTCCTGGTTCAGAGGTCGAAGCTTTCTGCTTGATTTTCTGTACCCAAACCAGGTTCGAGTCTGTGTGTGTGTGTGGGTGCAATATTGTATGTGTACGAGTATGTGTATTGTTGTCTGGACATCAGTTTTCAGAGCCATAGACAAAAGTGTATGTTTTTGAAGTAATGTTTTTGGTGTAGAGAATAGTTGGTTGTGCGTGCCTTTGTGTTACCCAAACGGTATTGATCTTCGGCCAACTCGGTCGATTCGATGAGGACCTTCGTGCATTTCTTGGGATCCTCGATACCCTTGATACCCTTGGGGTTCAGGATTTGGTAGCTGCGTGTTCACGTATAACGTATATGGTGAGGTCAATCAATCAACAATAAATGATGCTACAGTGTATAGATAGATACTTGATCTAACTAGGGGTTAGTATGTCTAGCTTATGTCTATGGTTATTTACAGTTGATCTTAAATCGAATAATAATCAGAAACTCTTTCAAAAAATAGGAAAACTCTACAATAATAAAACTTTCGAACCCATGCTGGGGTTTTTTGGTAGTGTCTGTGTGTGTGTGGTCTGTGTAGGTGGATCATTATTGAGGGGCGGGATCGGGGGGATCATACAAAAGTGCTGAACTTGAACGGAGCGTCCCTAGTAAAGTTCTGTGACTGTTTTCCTAAAGGACGCCTGAAATCTGTGGGGTTTTTTTGTGGTTTTGTAATTTGTGACTCGCATTGCCTCCATATGGCCTTTGGTATACGAGTGAAGTTCGATTGTATATTGTATTGAAACAGAGATCGAGATAGAGCAGTTGATGCCTCTCAAGTGTGGGGGATATAGAGTAGATAGAAATATCAAAACTACTTGTTTGTGGGGGAATCAGGATCAGAAAGATAGATAGATAGATAGTTCGCATAGAAAGAGGAGGTTCGCAAAAATGCAAAATGCATGATCATAATTCGGATAGATCAGAACGTGACAATGCCTTGGTGTGTCCAATGCGGTACATATCGGGATCCAGTCCGGTGGATTCCAGAAGTATGCTGCCACACTTCTTCGCATCCTCGATGCCAACAATGCCAGCTGGATTCAGAATTTGATAGCTGTAATACGGAGAGATCATTTATACAAAATGCACCCAAAACGGTACAGTTGTGTCCACTCTTTTTGTAGTTTTTTCTGAAGTGTGTGTGCGTGTGCGTGTGGATTGTGTAAAAATGTGTGTGTTTTTTGAGGGGCAGAACGGACTGCTCTCTCGTAGAGGTTTCTCGAGCATCCTCCAGCCCCTTCAAAGATTATTGACTACACAGAAATACGAGTACAGTTGAGCCATCCACTCATAAGTTGTAAAGTGTTTGTTGAATATTCACAAATTTCAAATTCGAAAATGGCCAGATTAAGCGTTTATATAAAAGGGGGGAACTTATTCGTGCCTTGGTATGACCCAGACGGTACAGGTCATCGCTCAGCTCGGTGGACTCAAGCAGAACCTTGGAGGCTTTCTTGGGATCTTCGAGATCCTTAATGCCGCGGGGGTTCAAAATTTGGTACCTGTCGGAATGTAGAATTTCGGTTTTGATTTGTGTACAAAAAAAAAACAAATACAGTAAAGATACAGATACAGATCATCGCACACAGAATGTGAAATATGGAAATACGATACACCTAACATAGGAACAGCACTGGAACTGGAACGGAACTTTTCTGGTACATGGTACATGATACATACAAAGAGGTAGTAATTCAAGTGACGGGGATTGAGAGAGAGAGATACAATTGGAATATTGGTAGGACATTCTTCGGCTTGGATATACAACAAAGGACCAATATAGGATATAAAAGATATCAAGTTGTATGCGTGCCTTGGTGTGACCAATGCGATACATATCGGGATCCAGTCCGACGGCTTCCAGACACTTGCCGGCCGCATTCTTGGCCAACTTTTCGGCTGTCATGATGGCTGGGGCCAGAATCATGTAACTATAGTTGAATAATTTACAAGTTAATTATAGATTATAGCTAATAGTAGTAGTCCAAGGTATTCCCTAAAGTATGTACAGAGTGACTTCTAATAGGTGTATGTATACATAGTATAACTAACTGAATCTATGTCTATGTCTAGGTGTAAGAGTAAGTGCCTAATGTGTGTAGAGAGATCCGAGATAAAACTTACCGCATCTTGAAGTCGGGGTAGACCATCCTGTTGGGGAAGCCCTTACGGCAAATACGGATACCTTCAAGCACACCGTTACAAGTCAGCTGGTGCATGACCAAGTGAGCATCAACCAGACCAGGCTGCTTCATCTCGTTGGGAATGATGCAACGGACAAAGTGAGGCTGTGTCGAGCGCAGAATGGCCATCAAGCTGTTCAACTGCTCCTTGTAGGCCGAAGAGACGGTAGCGAAGCCACCACCCTTCTTGCCACGACCACCCTTGGCCTGTTCACCGCCGCCCGACTGTCCGGGATGATCGGCGAAGATTTCGATCAGCAGTTTGTTCTGAGACTTCTTGAACTGATCGACGACAGTGTCGTTGAGGGGATCCTTGTTCTTCTCCAGCCAGCCGGTGATGTTGTAGGACACACAACCAGCATAATGGCCGATGGCAAAGTGGGCAGCCTGCTGGCCAGGCTTTGGGGGCTTTGGCTTCTGGAATGGAGCCGACTTGCCCAAATGGGTGTTGGTCAGCTTCTCCGAGAAGGTCTGATCGGTGGCCTTGGGGAACATAGACTCTTCCTCCAGGATGGACAGGATACCCATAGGCTGTTGGTAGAATAACACACAAGATTTTCCATACGTTAGTTTTCCAGTTCGATTGAGTGGGAGCGGCATTCATAAAAAGATTCTCTAGTAGCAAGCACGCATTACGTATTACAAATATTATAAAGTTGAGTTTGTTTTTTCGTTGGATACAAGTAGTTTTGAAGCCACAAGACGCTCAACTAGAACTAGAACTGCATATAACTATAACTAGACAGTACTAATTGACTAAACGCAAAACACTACAATTAGTACATAGAACTTACCCGTCGTTAGTTGTCGTTAGATAGTCGCTACAAATGCAAATGCATTAAGAGTTGAGATGCTTGTTTAGCTTTAGCTTTAGCTTAAGGCGATCTTAGGGACTAATTGTTAATAACAGATTAAAGACATTCGATTAGAGATTATCTTAGAGGTGCATCTTATGGTAGTCTTTGAGGTGGTGGTGGTGGTGGTCGTTGGTCAGCTTGGGCTATCTGCTGTGACAAGATAGTTGTGGCCGTGTGCTGTACCTTTTCGATCAGATCGATACACATTTGCAGATCCATGCCGAAATCAATGAACGTCCATTCGATGCCCTCGCGCTGGTACTCTTCTTGTTCCAAAACGAACATGTGATGGTTGAAGAATTGTTGCAGTTTTTCGTTAGTGAAATTGATGCATAATTGTTCGAAACCGTTGTACTAGATTTGTGGAACGGAACAATATGTAACACAAAATATATAGCTATGGTTAGTTCTTTTTTGTGTATGATTTTCAAATGCATTTCAGTTGTTAGTTACTGTTTTGGTATATCCCCAGGATCTTTCCTCGTTGAAACTTTTTCGGTGGATAGATATATGAGAGTGGATGCTTGTATAAACTACGAGTATTTTTTTGGAGGTAGAAAACGCATGTGAGCGCACTTCTCCGCATGACTGTAACAACCCACCCACCATCTGGGATCATCAGTTCTAGATGATTTGCCAGTTTTGGTGGGGAGGGGTCTTTTGAGCATTCTTTAAAAAACAAAAAACTTATACTTCTAAATATCATAGGTAGAATAGAATATAATAGAATATATAACAGATAGCAACACGAGCTGTAGGCGGAACATTTTTTGATGAATGGAAGGAATTTGGGGGGAGACGAACCTTTTCAATCAAATCGATACAGGCCAACAAGTCCATACCGAAATCGATGAAGGCCCAGTCGATGCCTTCCCTCTTGTATTCTTCTTGCTCCAAAACGAACATGTGATGGTTGAAGAATTGTTGCAACTTCTCGTTGGTGAAGTTAATACACAGTTGCTCGAAACCGTTGTACTATATATCGTTTGTACCGATTTGGAATTGGATTGGAGTGGAGTGGATTGAATTGGTGAGGTGAGTACACGTATATCTTGCATTTAACAAAGAGTGCTTGGGTCGGGGGGATGCTGGATACAAAATAAAGATGCCCTGACATTCGCTTCACACTGATTTTTTGCATTCTCCGTTTACCTGTGATCACTCTGGTAGAACCCCCTTTATAAGGCTTGTTGCTGTTTTCTTTTTCATTTTTGATTTTTGATTTTTGGTGCTAAAACATAACATAACATACCATAGCATAACATAACATTTGAGAGACATACAAGACAAAATAAATAGAGAATTGACAAAGAGAGACAAAAAGGTTGCATGGGATTGGATTCATTGTAAGCACCTTTTCAATGAGATCGATACAGGCCAGCAAGTCCATACCGAAATCGATAAAGTCCCAGTTAATACCCTCCTTCTTGTATTCCTCTTGTTCCATGACGAACATGATATGGTTAAAGAACTGTTGCAACTTCTCGTTGGTGAAGTTAATACACAGTTGCTCGAAGCCGTTGTACTACATCGCAAGTTGAGGTGGAAATATTTACAGAACAATTATAGTGATCGTTTTCGAGAGAGCGAGAGAGAGAGAACTCTATGGTGCCATGAAGGTATATAGTGTAGATTTGTTTCTGTGATCTGTGAGTGTGTTTGTGCGAAGAGTGAGTGCACGTGCACCTAAACCATGCTGATTCTGATTGTGTTTCTGATTGATTCCCTTACCCTCCTAACTAACTGTTGAGAGACGTGTTAGCAGGTCGGCTGTGAATTCCATCAACCATGGATCATAGATGATATGAACCAAGGTAGGTAGATTTCATGGCCAAAGCCAGCTATGACCTGCCATGGAATCCCTTGAGACACCATGGCATGTGCAAAGCCAGCCAAGTCTTTTGATCAGTCCGATACTTACGTCGAAGATTTCGAAACCAGCAATATCCAGCACACCAATGAAATGTTGACGCTTCTGCTTGGTGTCCAGAGTCTCGTTACACTTCTTCACCAGCCACTTGAACAGACGATCGAAGACACCCTTGCACAGAGCACCGATCGAGTTGCTGACCTGCTGGACGTTACGGCCCTGGGTGACGAACTCGTTACCGACCTTGATGCGGGGCTTGAGCAAGTTCTTGTACAGCTCAGCGGGATCGCAGCCGAACAGCTTCGACACACGGCCACCCTCCTCCTCACCGTCCTGCTCAGCCTGCTCCTCGCGACCACGTTGCTTGAACTTCATGCCACCCATATGCATGACAGCGGCAGTGATCCTGTAGACATCCTCCTTCTCCTGCTTGGTGAAGCCCAGGATATCGAAAGCTTGCTATATATCGAGAATTTCGGGGGAGAATAAAATGTGTGACTTTAGTACGGGAAACATTCGTATCCACCAGTTTTCGTTAATGGAATTTTTATAGAATTATTTTGTTGGTTTTTTGGTTTTGTTTTTTTTTAGAGCTTTTCATTTTATTCTTTTGTGATTGAGTGTAGCTTATGTCTAGAATATCATGCAAACATGCTTTCAACAAATCACTAATAGATTACCAAAGATGGCATAGATCAAAGATAGCGCCGGGGGTTAGTAAGTCCTACGGGTGCTACTATACATAGATGGGTTTACCAGGTGGCTTAAGTATTCCGGAATCGTTGGGAAACTCGTGGATTTTGCCAGGTGAAGTTTATCGCTTAAACTTAAACACTAACAAGACACACGATTTTTCAGGGCGGTTTTCAGGGGGGGTTTTCGGTTCACGTGCTGAGTTCTTAGCCTATTCGAGCATAGACGGCTATCCAGTCTCTCTGGGGTGGGGCCGTGACACACATAAGAAGAGTTTTAGATACAATCGGTTTCAAGTGGGGATTTGTATGCTACGCTTACGTAAAGTAAGTTTCTGATACAAATCTAGAGCGCTATACACACATACTCAGTAATATATATCTATGTCTATAAACTATTTAAGGGTCTTATCTTAGGATAACATGATGCATTTACATTCCAGGCAAAAAGGATAAACAGAATTCAGTTCAGTCCAAAATATTTTTTTAAAGGACAACCAGAATCAATGTTGTCGGGGCATTCTTATTAAATACAAGATAAAGATCGATCTGGTAACGATCCTTAGGGATGCTGTTTTTGCTGGGGCATTCAATCGAATCTTATACTCTATATTGATAGACTGAGCATTCCAATTAGAGACCAACAAGGTCTCAGGAAACGGATATGAAACTTGGGTAACCACAAAAAAAAAATATAAGAAAACACAGTAAGAAAAGAAATCACATAAACACACAAAAGATTTCTGTTGTTGGTTGTGTGGTGTGTGGTGGTGTATGGTGGATAGTGTAGTGTAGCTCATTGGTTTCGATAGGGTATGTTCCTTTTTGTCGTTCAGACAATACCGATATCATATGCATTCATAGATCATAGGTGGGCTTTTGTTTGGGTGTTTGCTTGTGTTTTTATGGGTGTGTGTGTGTTCAGTGTACAGTGTTCAGTGTGTAGATCAGATCTGTTTGACGACCACTTACATCTGCCATCTGGAATTCCTCACCGTCATCGATACTGGGTACAGTAACTTTACCCTGGGATACGTTGAAGTAGTCGTAAATGTTATCAGAGAGGAAGCACATGTCTACATTTGCAATAGTCGGAGAGAAGGTTTTCTTTGGTTTAGCGAGAAGAACAAAAACTTATGCTCTAATTCTGGGATATGTACGGTGTACAGTGGTGTACGGGTACGGGTGGTATAGGTTTCAGGGGTTTCTTAACTCATCTTTTTGTAGTGTGTATGTTCTGTGTGCTTGAGTGTTCTGTGTGAGTGTTTTGTGCGTGTGTGTATTCAGATACAGATAAAACCTATGTGCAATCTTTCCCAACCAGGAGCGGGCATCTCAATCTCATGGCATTTTCCGTAATACCCGGTGTCAAGTGAATAAACGATTTGATTTTGGTGTTAACTAAGGCACTGTACAGAGATCCTTCCTGCTCCCAGCTGGGACTTGAACTTGGACTTGGGGCGG
The DNA here is from genome assembly GCA_037356375.1 of Drosophila affinis. Classification (NCBI taxonomy): domain Eukaryota; kingdom Metazoa; phylum Arthropoda; class Insecta; order Diptera; family Drosophilidae; genus Drosophila; species Drosophila affinis. The sequence continues at coordinate 39,335,775 of CM074800.1, forward strand.
CTGTAGTGTATGGTACAGGCGGTACAGGAAGGTGCAAACTACGTTTGGTTTTGGTAAGATTGATAGATAGAATAGAGATGGAGATAAAGATAGAGATAGAGACAGTGGTGGATAGAGAGCGCATTAACTCAAGATAATTCCGGAATAACATTTGAAAGTTAACCATATATACAAGATATCATAGGCATCACTGCAGAGTGAGAGAGAGAGAGAGAAATCGTTCAGAACGATGGTGTTTGGATCAATTGGTCAAACAACTTCAATGGTGTACATAAAATTGTAGAATATACTTAATTGATAGATAGAAGAGATCTTTTTACAAAAGTTCCATTGGATGTTTTGTGGGATGTCGATACTTGAAGGGGAGACACGGACCTGCACCATAACTTACGTCAGTTAACTCAAATTCTTCACCATCGTTGACACCGGGTATCCGAGTTTTGCCCTGGCATATGCCGGGATAATCACCAATATGTTGGGTAAGAAATACCATTTCTAGGCACGCGATGTTGGATAAAGATACTCCATAAATATTTTTCGTGCTTGAAATTGTGTGTGTGTGTGTGTGGGTGTTCTTTGGGGGGATCCTACCTATGCCTACCTAAATTTCTACTTTCTAAGAAGATTCTTTTGGATTTTAGTTCATTAGGATTACGATTTTAAGGATTTAGTTGAGCGTTGGCTGGCTTTAGCTATTGATTGGAAAAGCATTATGAATTTTGGATAGGACATTGATTGGTACTTGTTTTGTACGGACACAACATTGATGACACAACAATAGAGAAGTTCCAGGAAATGGTTCTGGTTAGAGGAGGATCATGAGGGTTATAAGGATTATGGTTGGGTAGTACGAGTAGTGTATGCATATAAGAAACCATGTCCTGTATGGTCTTACATCCACGGCGAGCCATTCCTCGCCATCGTTGACGCTCGGTATGGTCGTTTTGCCTTGCGAGACAATGCGATAGTCGTAAATGTTGTTCGATAGCAGGCAGTATTCTTTATAATATACATTTGCGATATATTACGATATATATGTGTTTATCCGAACAACATTACACGATTGGTATGAAGTGTATTGGGTATAGAAAAGGTAGAGAAATATATATTTAATAATAATTTCTTTTGACAGCTGGATATTAGTCGGATATGTGGAATGTTTTTTTAGGTGTTCGGTGGAGGGACTCAGGATGGATGGTTGGATGGATGGATCTGGGTGGGATGGGTGCGCTACTCTAAGTAAAGCCTTCTACATATTCCAATAATCCGTAGTTCTGGATGGTGTTTGGACTGTATTCAGCTACAGCTAAGCAGCAGAAAGAGTGTGGCCTAAGATTGTTTTCAACAATATATACGATACGATACAGCAATACGCGCGCAAAAAAAAAATAGTTAACCAACTACAATAGATAGTAGATAAAAAATTGCTCAAAAAATGGATTAATATAATAATATATCTAGGTTTAGGCCAACAATATATATAAGTAACAAAATTTAGAGTCAAATATTTTGGGGGAATTACATCTGTGAGATTGAACTCCTCAGCATCATCGATACTGGCTACAGTGACCTTGCCCTGGGAGACAATGTGGTAATCGTAGATGTTTTCGCTCAACAGACAAATGTCTAGACAGATACGTTATAGGAGATACAGATGGATGGTATATAGAAAGTAGATCAATTATTCAAATTTCATTATGTTTTCATGTGTGTTCAGTGTGTGTGTTTGTGTTCGTGTGTGTAGAACCTAAACAACAACTAAAACAGATATTTGTATATATAAAGAGGATCGATTGGTGATTGTCTGGATGGAGTTGAATGGTTGAATGGTTGATGAATGTTGACTGTTTTTATACCTTTAACACCGGGAACGGAGCCAGACATGATCTGGTAGAAGATGTGGTAGGAGCGCTCCAGGGACTGCTGGGAGATGACACGAGCCTTCTCCAGCAGATCTGTAACATGAATAAAGATCGAACATCAGTATCAAGTATTGCTGTAAAGTTATTTGTGGCTTAATGACAACTTACAGGTCTCAATATCAGCACCAGCCAGCTTGCCAGTGGGGCCGAAATGGATACGGATGAATTTACCCTGGGACACAAGAAAGAGAAGTTCATCTTAATATTCTATTCCATAGATTGGATTGTGAGTGGTTGTAAGGTACTTACGAAACGAGAGGAGTTATCGTTACGCACGGTCTTGGCGTTACCGAAAGCTTCAAGCACAGGATTGGTCTGCACAACCTGATCTTCCAGGGAGCCCTTCTTCTTTGCATCGGGATCCTCCTTCTTGGTGGAAGCGCCAACAGTGGCGAAGTACGCAATGACCTTCTTCGTGTTCTCAGTCTTACCAGCACCAGACTCACCGGTGATCAACATAGATTGATTCACGTGGTTGGTCAACATGTCGACGTAGGCACCGTCAGAGATGGCGAAAATATGGGGTGGCACCTCATTACGGCGCTTGCCACGGTACATCTTAGCGCAACGGTTGGTATACACGGGGTAGCGCTTGTAAGGATTGATGGCAACGCAGAAAAGACCGGAGTAGGTCTATTTCACGCATAAAGAGGATCGAAATGGATAGAATTTTGTGATTAATACGCCTATTCATCTAACATGATCTGATTTTTCATCTGTTAGCTTTTAAATCAGGAAAATTAGTGGTTCGGCTTTGGGCATCTCCAGAAGATAACGTACTACTTTTGGAGAGCCCTTAACCATAGGATAGAAAGAGTTAAAATCTTACAGATAAGGGTGGTATTTTAGTAACAGTTTGTTTGTCATTTGGTCTACCAGTTTTTTGGTGTTTGTTTTTTTTTTTTATTATAAGTAACAACTAACTACGATGGTTTTGTTTGGAGTTTTCATTTTGTGGTTGGTTTTTGGTGTTTTGGTGGGAAATGATTGATGATCTTTGTTGTGGATTGTGGTGTATTGTCAGCTTCCGCTTCCGGTGTGTATTGGGCGTATGTCTCCAGTGTGTGGTTCATCTGACTGGACGGCCAACTTTCGGTTTAGTAGAAGCCACATTAGTGCAAACATCACAGAGATGGGAGTTTTAGCTGGTGTTATACTTTTGGATACATAAGTGGGGGGCTCTTGTTGGATGATATTTATGGTTCTTGTGTTGATCATGAGGTACATAAATGTTAGCATTCTCTTTTTTTTGCATTAGATATTATCAAGCTTTGTTTTTTTTGTTTTCGAATACGAGTAGAACATCAACAGAATTTCGATAGGGTTCGAGGGGTAGAGCTGGGTGAGTTTTGATAAGCATTGGGGTTAGGTAACATGGAACTCTTTCTTTAAAGACGATATTGCCATACCGGTACGGCAATTACTTACATAGATGAGCTTGTGGTAGTATCTCTGTCTCAAGTTATGGAGCACAGAGGCATCGTTAAGGTATGTCAAGTTGGACATATCCTCGGCTTTTTCGTATTTTGGAGGGTTCACCTGCTGCAGCTGATCTTTCTTGAAGTCTCGGGACTGTTATCATTTCGGTTGTCCGTTCAGTTCGGTTCAGTTCAATTCAGTTTTTTGTACAGTTTTTTTGGTTGTTGTTTTGGTTCGATTCCCGCCCAATTGTTAGGTTGATTTTTTTTGTACAATTGTTGGTTAAGCGTTAGGTTAGCGGTTCGTTTTTTTTTTTTTTTGTTTTTGATTGAGAGAAGAGACCGAAAAGAAGAGGAAACCCATACATTAGTGAGTCTCTGGCAGTGGAAAACTTACGTAGATGAGCTTAGCATAGTAACGCTGGCGCAGATTGTGCAACACGCAGGGTGTGTTCAGCACGGTCATGTCGGCCATATCTTCAAGTTTTTCGAATTTTGGTGGATTCACTTTCTCCACCTTCTCGGATTTGAAATCTTTTACCTATTCATGAGTGGGTGTGCGTGTGTGTGAAGTAAAAATATAGTTTCTTTCTGATTACAGGACACAACATCGTTCTTAGGACTCTTTCTACAGAGAACACTCAAAGTCCTTGCCGGCTGCCACCCGTTACCAAAGCCCATTTTGTAGTACCAAAAAAGGATTTGGCAAGGGGCAACCACCAGCATTTTCTTAGAGACAATCCCATAGATAGGAGCCCCAAGAACCAATCTTCCATCTTCAGTTGATTTCGTGTAATAATGTGGATGGAGATGTTGTTTTTTTTTTGGATATGATTTCATTACCTCTCCACCAGGCAAGCCGACGGAGACGATATCGCCCTTGGTGGCCTTGATCTCACCAAGGAGATAGCCCTCCTTCTCGTCGGGCACCCAGCATGACTTCTTGGAGTCATAGGGTTTCGATTGATCGATACGTCTCTGCTCCAGAGACACAAACAGGTATGGAGTGGGATCTTCATCCTCCTGGTTTGGAGCTGGCTTCGGCATCTTGATTAAATTTCGCTTTTAAACTTAAAAACTCGAGAAATAAAATTGGGACTTTTCAAAAATTCTATATGTCAATCGCGTCGTAAGCCCAAAACTTCCCTGTAAAAATACACAAAAAAAATTCAAATTATTATCATATGGTTTAAGGGTGGCCAAAGTATTTTTGGATATATTTCGAAAACTGATTTTTTGGTTGGTTTTTATGCTTTTGACCCATTTTGGCAGCGGCGGTGGTGGTGGCGGCGTCAGCAGACATAGACAGTATTATAAAGTGCTTGTGTGTGTGTGTGTGCGCGTGAGTTTTCGAAATTCTATTTTTCTTTCCAAATATGAGCATGTTTTCCCGTTTCATATGTTTCGAAATTCCCGTTACCGTAACCGGATATTGAAACAGTGCCTTGATTTCGTTTCGTTTTGCACCTCAAAGTTAATTAGGCCTTGTTTTGTTGTTGTTATAAACAGACAACAAGTGAATTGTGTGGGTTGTCGCCTAAATATAGATCACTGATCCGAAAAATACATATATACCATTCATGCACATACATAGGTATGCATGTGTGTATATGTGTAAGCGATGGTGAGTGTGTGTGGTGCCTATGTGGGGCGTTGGTATTTGTTACGTAATTTCGATTTTCAATCAAATTTTCCCGTATTTCCTGCAAAATGTTCCTTCTTTTTGTGGCAGCCAATTACATAACCCGAACCGGTTAATGAACCGTTTCCATATTGATTTTTGATTCTGTTCTTTCACTGGATAGCACACTCACTCTTTCAAGGAATAACCGTTTCAGTTTTTTGGATTCAGAATCCAGAAAAATCAACACGCGAGTGTATGGTTTAATCGAGCTGCTGCAGCTTCTGTATGGCTGGCTGGCTGGCTGTATCGCGATATGAAGGCGTGTTCTAAGACAACCGAGTTGCAAGATCGCAATGATCAGTTTTAGCACGCCTGGTATACCGCTTCGGCGATATATGCGATATTTTCGACAATCCACACAATCGACAATCGACGATCCAATGCGATGCGATTCAATTCGATTCGACGCGACGCGATGCGAACTTTCAACGAATGTGTTATTTTTAAAATTCTCGAAATTATTTCGAAACTACATACGTATAGAGGTAGCCAACCCATACACACACATACATTTATCTTATAGATATACATATACATATGTATATGTATTGGGACAGGGTAGATTTGAGGAGCTTTTCGGCCCGCTACCGCATGGCATACATAGATATATCTACATATACATCTACATATATACATAGGTATGTATATATGTATCGTATCTATAGGCGATCTCTTTCTAATGTCTTTGGTTATTTTTAAAACATATTCGAAATATTTTCGTCCATGTATATGAGTCGGCTACGAATTCGAATTCTAATTCTATTTGTACTCGTATTTTCATTTGATGGTATGCCACGCATATCTCTCTGGCACCATGGCACACACAGGTATTTGTGTATGAAATCATCTAGCCAGTAATTCGAAATCGCTATTACAGCATTTCGAACTACAATTCATTTTCTTTTGATGAAGTAACAGTTGGCTGTTTCATTCTTAACGTTTTCGAACGCAGAAAATCTACATATTTGATTGATTTATGAGTAAAATTGGAAATATTCGAATGAAAGAACGAGATTAGCAGTAGCCAGATCATATGTACATGACATATAATACGATGGGGTACAAGTCCTGATAGAGGCTTAAATTGACTTCTATTAATTAGGGAACAGTTGAGAAATCTAGAATTTATATCCTAGATCTAGATTTTATATCCTTTATATGTCACTTTTCTCTAAGTCCTTCAACTGATATACGATTTTTGTGAGGTTTGGTTGATCTGTTACACAAGATAATGATGATCGATCCGGTTACCTATCATCATAAAATCATATTATTTGACTATCAAAAATGTTAGGTTAAGTAACTAAAGGAACTCTTAAGGTAGGGCCGTTAAATTATAATCCAGTTGATTTGATAATCCGATGTATATTCCGGGTCACTGTTCGTATTGTCACAGATTTTATGGATAGTTTTTCAAGCTTTTCGTAGATCCTTTTTGGCAGGACAACGCACATACACACACGTACACTTTGCTTTCCTTTTTTTTTGTATGGAAATATATAGTAATAATTTTTTTCGGTTTATTCTTTTTGACTTTTTGTCAAAAAGGTCAAATTATTGCTGTCTCTTATACACTCTACTGCTGTTGCTGCTGCTGCTGTTGCTGCTGATTACTGCCACTGCCACTGCTGCTGCCTGCGGTGCTCTCTTGCTGCCGCTGCTGCGGATGCTGGGTAATATCCAATAAATCAGAAATCGCACATTCAAAGGTGCTGCACTTACGCGCTCGAAAGCCGTTCTGAACCGTGCAACCGGTAAACTTGCCTTTTATACGGGGCAATTTGATACCCATGCTTCCCCTATGGCCGGCCCGATTCGATGAAAGCTTTCCCACCCAGTGCGTGTGTGTGTGCGTGTCTGTTTCGCTTTTTCTTGCTCCCTTTTTCGGTCTAGTCTAGCATTGGATGGGGCCGCAGCTTGTTCTCCCAGCAAGTGGGCATCGCCTTGCGTCAGTGTGAGTGTGAGTCAGTATGTGTGTGTGTGTGTGTGTGTGTGTGTGTGTGTGTGTGAGTGGAGCATATGATGCAATCGCAGGCAGGATCGCTGTGAGAGCCGAAAGCTTGCCATCGTACGGTTGCGTGAGCATAGAAAGCTCACCTATGATAGCTATCTCGCTTGCTCTACCACACTCTCTCAGTGGCTGAGTCAAATTCATTTCAATGACACGAAGAAATCCTTCACTCTCGATCTCTTGGTCTCTCTCTCTCTCTCTCTTTCTCTTGTCTTTATCTTTTGATGTGGAAAAGCTTTAATTTTTACTTGTTTCACATATCATTTCTACAGACACATGTGTGTTCTGGTGCGGGGGTTCTTTATTTGTTTTTCTCGGTGATCATTTTTCGCTTTTTGTTCTGGTTTTGGTTTTTGGTCACCTCAATGCCAATTTGATCTCCCACCGGATCGGTGGAGGGGATGGTGGAGAGGAAATAGAAGGTGGCGTAGCTGTGGTGGGTGCTTCTTCCTTCTAATCGGTGATACGATCGCTAGATAGGCCCCTCGTCGAACAGATCACTTCAGTGGCTGTCCAACAGTTCTTTCGATGCCAACAGCTGTTCGGCCTGTCTACAGGGATATAGATATTCAAATAGATCAATAAAGATTACCACCGATCGATAGGTTAATCTATCTAGATCTTGGTTAACAAGGAAAGGCGCAAGCTATAGACCCAAATCTATCAAGAAATGATCGATGGTTCTACTAGGAATACGAAAACATAGAGATTCCTTGTCTGCCAAAAATAAAAATGTGAACTTCAAAAAAACATCGATGGGCTAGAGAGAATGGGAATGTGAATGCGAATACGAAAACGAAACGAGCGCCAGCGAAATAGCATACAGATGCACTTCAAGATACACGTACACACAGACACATACATATATAGATACGGAGAGATACTTTAGATATAGATACGATAGCGAAGAAATGCCAAATCAAATCAACGTTGTCGGCGTCCTTCAGAGCAATGCGAAAATCTTCAGCTTTCAATGCTAAAATCCCAAGATTGTTTCGTATCTGGCAGATACAAAATGCAAACCCATGTTCTCCCGATTTGTCAGGCATTTATCAAGCGCCCGACCTGGCCCGGACCGCCGACAAAGACAATTATGATAAATGCCACCAGAATTGAGCAGCTACACACTAAAAAAACTGTCAAATTCCGACAAAGAAATTATTCATAATTTGCAAGCAAATTACAAAAATTACAGAATGCAACATTTTTGGCATTATACAAAATATATGAAATATCAAATATTATATAGAAATGAGAAGAGCATGAGCAGAATCTGAATCAGAATCAGAAGAGAAATATAAAATGATACACCCACAATAAGGGATGGCTGAAAAATACTTTTCGTAATGATTTCAAATGCTCAAAATATTTGAGAATTAACACACAAAAAAAAAAAACAAAAAACGAAAAACAACAAATAAATTCGGACAAAAACAATTTTCAAACATTTTAGGAATATTTATAGTTCCCAAGTTTCAGTTCTCATCAAAATGTGTGAGTTCTCCCCCGAGATCCGAATCAGTATTGTATGCCTCTTCTGCTCTCTCTCGTTTCTTTTCGCACATACAAAGTTATCATAATTTTTTGTTGGTTTTTGCGGTTCGTTTGCTGATGGTTTTACCGCTGAAACAGAATCTGCGACATTGTCGATGAGAACACTACAAAAAAACAAAAAAAAATACGAACAAAATCCGAGAAAGCCCATACTGAAGCGGAATTTCACACAATCTTTTCAACAGAAAGAAAATTTTGCGAAAATATTTGAGCATATTTTTTTCCTCATTTATGCAAGGCGATAAGTTAGGTTGCCTTATAATATAATATATATAGGGTAGAGATCTGCACATGTTTATTATGTTTATATAGAATGAACATTTAGTGATCGTAAATTATGGGTCACCATCATAAGCACAGACGAGCACTTAAGATTAGCCAATATAAGGGTGTTCTAGACGGTTCTCTTACTCAAAATTGAATGCATCTTTGTTTATGGTATCCTTGGAAAGCCCAAAGAGGTATCTATTATTATGTTCCCAAAGGTAGAGATTTCAAAAACAACGTTTTATTATTATCATTATTTATATAGTAAAGATTATTTATTTGTCATTAATTACGTTCGATCCCGAGGGAGGACTTTAAACTGTTCCATAGCAAGTTGTTCCAGATGGTTCGCAAACAACCTTGTGCATAAAAGTTCTTGATTAAGTCCCTGCTAAAACCTCAACAACAAAATCTATTCTTTTATTCCTAATTTTATCAAAGAGCCCAACACATTTCGCTTTTGACTCATTGACGCAAAGCAATTTTGCATTTTAGTGTCAAGATGCTGCTTCTTCTCGGTCTCTTTGGCATGGGCGGCCTCCCTCAAATTGGTTGGGGCAGCCGAAAGAGTGTGCAAGGGGGGCAAGATGGGAAGGTGCTGCCGCCTGCCTATACACGAGGCAGCAACAATTATTGCATGCAATGGGCTATTTCAAAGCTGCCGCCCCACTGCGACTGTGAGAAGTATTCCTCGCACCGTGCCCACCTGCACCACCCATCATGCATGCCACCACTAGAGAACAGCACCCGTCGTGGATGCCAACTAGAAGACACATTGAAAGGCATTTTCAGCGAGGGGTTGGGGCATGAAGATGAAGACACAAAAGCAGATCAGAGGGAACACGTTTCTGGTGTAGGTTCACCTCCAAGCGTATATATTCCCCCCCATATATAGGTTAGTGGAACAGTTTGGGTATGGATTTCTACGATTTAATGCTGAAATTTTCAAGTAAAGTACATTAATCATAATATTGACACAAACAGATGCGAAGGATCAGTCAAGTATCGCATTGATTATGTTTTGAGTGCTGATGAACGCGAAATGATGCTTACCTTACTTATCATATGGAGCGTATCTAACTATTTTGACGCTACATGGGATTCATGAATTTATGTCAAAATTATATGACAAAGATCACATTGTACTGATGTTTTTTCAACCATCAGTAATGGTACTACAATTTTAAATACTTGAACTGAAAATTAATACATCCACGCTTAAATAAATATACATAATGTTTTATATCCTGAGACGATTTATTTATTATTCATGTTTTTGTTGAGGAAACATTTCAGAGTAATGTTAAGCAAAATTAACGTGGTTTAATTTTACGAACATAGGACGTTTGTAAATGCTTACAAGCTGGTTACAGCATTAAAATAAAACTAGAACAATAATAATACAAAACGAGCGGGTACTTTTTGAGTCGCGAATAGGGCCGCGGCTCTACATTTTTTTGTATCTGTCATTTCTCGTTATTCTCACAGCAACACCAACCGTTTCTCGCTCCCTTCCGCCAAAATACGCACTCTGAACGAGGAAGAGTATGTGTAAAAGAGTAACCGTATGGATGGCGTTGCGTAGCCATTGCAACTTCGTTTTTTCCTTCCGATCTGATCTATATTCGGCAGCTATCGTCGTTCTGTATGGTTTTCTAGTATCTTCGAAATTGTTATTGAAACACCTTACTTGCTTTCATTGGAGCATTTTATAGTAATTACTGGATTAGGTTTCGATTTTGAAATGAATTTAAATCGCAAGATGTTCAGTACACTTAAATACTTTCTAAGTTCTCTAGGAATCGAATACGGAATTGGCTGCAGAAGCCCCACAATTTGTATACAAAGTGTAAATGGAACCACCCAGAAAGGTTACGACAGAGGCATACCTAGATATATCCCGCCCCATCAGTTTTGATTTTGAGATAGTATCAGTAACCCTGCTCGAATTTTCTGTCGAATGGTATTCCCGAGAAATTTTGAAACAGCAATTGGTACACAGGGAAAATATTTTAAAAACGGCAACCGTGACCAAAATACATACATATTCTATAGATAACTCTCGTCTCTAAATGCATTGGAACCTATCCAAATTGTCGATATAAAAATATCCATCGTCGGGCTGGCGTTCCCCGCTCGTCGATCGTCGGTCAACGTCGGGCACTCGGCCGCATCTGAATCGCATCTCTGGTGCACCAAAGTGAACCGTGCCGTATTCCCCATGCCCACACCCAATACCACCCGAATTCTCTCTTCATTTCGCAAAATTATTCTCGAAAGCGGAGAGCCGGTGATGGGGAAGGCAGGACAGGACCGTTGCCAGGTAGCACATGTGCCCATGCGCTTCTCTGCGTTCGCCTATAATGCCTGTCATGAAAAATGAATGAATACTTCCTGCATTACGCTCGGATTATGCAAGAGTGGGTCTGCTTGAATATCTCTGGCAGTATTTCAGCTATAGAATACCTCCCGTGGGTAATACAATTGATGGGAAATCTGACAACTGCACATGGAAGTGTCCATTATGGTTAATACTAATCATCTATATGATTCTTTGTTTTCCTTGAAAATGGGAAACGTCAAGTGGAAACCTTTTTTGATAGATCGTATTGCAAATAGAATACTCAAATTATGGCTATGTACATTTAGGATATTCTTTTAATGTAAATACATCTTTATAATACATAAAATATAGCAAAGATGTAGCTTTCCTTTAGCTATAAGTATAGCTCATAAACTATTTCAGAACAAGCTTCACATATCATAAGTTTCAGACAGTTCTTAGATAGGATATGCAACAATTTAGAAAAAAGTACACCTTCTTAGGATACCTCTGAAGTAGGTAGACAACAAATTCCATAGCTTTCCTAGTCTTGGATTTTTTTACTTTGATCAATAGAACCAAAACAATAATGAAAGCTTGTCTAATAATATTGATAAATACTTTGGAAAATGCCTTATGCGTGCCTTAGATATAAACAAAAAAAAAAGGTAGTGATTTTTATAAGGCTATGATATCATTTTAAAATCAATGCGAGCATAGAAGACATTGAACACAGGAAACAACAATATTTTCTAAACTAAAAATCAGGTAAAAATGTTTACATTTCCCATAGAACAATTTGTTTACATATTTTTGCAATCTGAAATGTTTTTTTTAGCCCTCAGCTGGCTGTCGATGTCCGAGACGTGTGGGTCCCGAATAATTAATTGCCGCGGCTCAATTGAAAACCACACACGCATCTAATGTAAAACCGATCCGCAGAGGATCTACCTTCCTGTACACTTGGAAGATATGAATGTGCAGTTGTCATATATTGCTTATTAATTAGGCAATCACATCGAATCATTAAGTATTAGTCACTGATGTGTGGAGCATTAGGAATTATTTCTGTAAGCATTTGTCACCCAATTAAATCGACGGCACTCGAAGTGGCCGAAAGCCAGGCAGCCAAATCATCCACAGAAACAACTACTCTGTATATACATATAAGTATATTTAACTCAAGTGCAGCGGAATGCAATAATCGAAGTCTATATAGCGTCGAGACTTTTATTAATGATGAGTGAAAACGAGAAATGAAAATGTTTTTCTTTTGGGTAGAACGGGATGAACTTTTGGGGGGGTATACTCGTGCCAGTACAAGTATTCAAGCCCCTTTTTCGACGACGCCTCTGTGGGGTAATGGTAATGTGTGTATGCAGACTGATTAATCATATACAGACCATATAGACAGCATGGAAATGAGTCAGTACGCAACAGATTGTAAATGTATTTTCCGATTTTGTTTTTAGAAATTTATGAGCGACAAGCAAAAAGTATTTTTAAAACATATTTCATACTCCACTGAAAGCAAAGGAACCAATCTATGTGGGTCGGGAGTAGAAGAAGACTGTTCTATATATCCAATACATACATAGATACATACATCTAGATTTCTGAAAAAGAAAACATTTTCTTTTGCAGAACAGTTTTTAGTCCTTTCACCATCTCCCCATCTCCATAAAGAGCTCTCACTGTACGAATATATATGGTTATTTCTAGGAAGTTGTGTGGTCAACTTAAGGTAATCAAAATCTCCAAAGATGCGATCAGGTAGATAAGTTCTGAGCTCTGGACCTGCGGGCAGATTGCGTACATATGGGTCTATAATAGCGTAGAGGTGGTGTTGGTGGATCCTCTATATACCTCGGAGAGCATACCTACTAAATCTAAAAAACATTTCATATGCGTTTAATATAGACGCCGCTGTGGTCTAAATTTAAAACAAAAGCTATTTAGTTGCGAAGAAGTTCAACACAAGCGAACAATTTCTTCGTTCTACTCTGCAGTTTGTTCGCAGTCGCTTCTGCTCAAGCTATCTATACGTACACATATACATATATATTTTTATATACCTATAGGAATATCTAAAATTTACTACATACAGACAACGCACACATGGACATCTGGCAAAAGACTTTGGGACTGCGTCCTGGGCACACTAACTATACGAAAAATCTAGAGAAAAAGAACGAACGCATACGCCGTGTTGTACCGATGAGTCCGTCAACATATCTCACACAGATACACGAGCTTCTCTTTATCTGTATCTGTTTATATGTATCTGTATCTGTACGGCTGAACAGTAAAGCAACACTCTTTTTTTTTTTTTTGCTCGTGTTCGTCAGCACGTCCATGTCCACGTAGTGTATTGGTGTTTTCATCTCTCGAAATGTTTCAATTTGTCTATTTTTAGTCGAAAGTTTCTTTTTGTTTATTAGTTCTTTTCTATCTTTTTGTTTTTGTTTTTTTGTTCCTCTTTTGACTTTCCCCCTATGTGCTGGGTATACCAGTATATAGAGGAGCTTAGGTACAATATATAGCAGTGGGTCGGTCGTGGCGAGGCGAGGCGAGTCGAGGTCTCTTCTGCTCTGATTTAACGTCACAACTGAGGAATGTTTCGGCTATTCTTTACGGGGGCTTCTTCTTCTCCTGCTGGATCCTCTACGCATTGTTTGGCCTGACTTTCATATGTTTCTTTCACTGAAAAGCTTGAGGATCTGTAGATATGTAGACATCTGTTTATATGGCCTGTTGTGTTCAGTGCTCGAATAGGTACATAGCCTGCCAATGGCTGGGCATTAGTCTAGGTGTTTTGCTTAGATTTAGCTGGGGATGTCTATAAGGTCAAACTATGTACAAAACTATGTACATAAAATCGATTGAGATGCTTAGCTGAATGGGGTTTTATATAAGTTGGATAATATGAGCTCAATTAGCAAGTGAAAAAGGTGTGAAATCATTGGGATATATATCCATAACTAAGTAGAAAAAGTAATTTAAAGAAACGCAGAATGTTTGGCTCGATAAAAAGGCATTAATGGATCACTTACACCCAAAATTGAATTGGTTAACATATGTAAAAAAATGGTCTCATTTCAAGATTTATGGATGATAGAAAATATGTAAAATGTTAAGCATATTTTGAAGGAATATGTTATCTAAAATATCACTTCAAACTTACTTATCCTATCCTACATTTTACTATTTTTAGATCAGTGTTCAGCACGCATCCGTTCAAGTTGTTCTGCAGTGCGCTGCTGTGTAGGAAAACCCCGAATATGCCTGCGGGAGAAATCGGTTTATTGCTTTACACTGAAAAAAGCAAGCTAGCAGTAGTCGAAATCGCATTGACGAAGCCACACGAAGGCTTGCTGCTTTTTATACTGTCTGTGAGCGACAATTTTATTAATTTTTATTTTATTCTGTTGATTTGAATCTTTGCTAAAACGACATATCCTTCATGAACCATAATCTCCTTTTCCTTATTTCCTTGTTCCAAAGAACAAGAAAATACTTGTATATGTAGACGTTAACCTTATGAGGTTCATTTCGATTTATCAGCGAAGAGGATCAACGATTCCCCACGATCGAGCCTGCAGAGAAGGCCTAAAAATTCTTTGCACATGCAGCCGCCAGTGAGTAAACAGACATAAAACAAAAATTAGTTACCATGGCGCTGATTTCAGCTAGAGATATTGCAGCTATCCCTGCCATAGCCCCGCCAGACACGATACGGATAGAGTGGATACTCGTACACCACACACAAAAACAATTATAAACAGCATGTTTTGGTAATTTTACGCTTGAATTCCCTGTACTACTCGTAAAACATTTTGCAAACAACAGATACAAGCGGTCCTGATAGATAATACCCTCCAGAATGGGGTTGGCCAGAAAGAGAGAGAGAGAGAGAGCGTAGAGCGTAGAATGTCAGGTTTATCTAGGGGCTATCCAAAACACCATGGTGCATAAATCAATATTACGCTTATCTTGACCAGCTGTGAGAACTTGTGCAGGCTGGCGGCCGTAGCCATGACAGAAATTGGAAAGCACCAAAAGAGCCATTGACACCTCTCACTTGAGTTTCACTTTCCACTCGACATGGGTTACTGGTCGGAGACGCGAGCCTGGCTACTGAGGGATCCAGTCAAGCTCATCCGCTACCTGGTGCTCTTCGCCTGCAGCATTGTGGTAATTGTCCAGCTCTACGAGTGCTTTGCCAAGCTCTACAACCCACCGATATCCACACATTCCTACTACAATCTAAACGACACGATTGAGATGCCAGCGATAACCATATGTCGGGAACCACCCTACAGAGAGGAGGTTCTGACCGTGAGTTGGTCATACAGGATCCCTAGGAGTTGCAATTTAGCAGGTTTGTTTTGTTGCAGAGCCTGTCCGGGGGATACTGTCCGCATCCGAAGTATGCCACCTGCTGGATGAACTATCCTTTTGGCGAAATATCCCTGGATGAGTTCTTCGAGAATGCCACCCATGACGTCAGCGACACCTTTATCCTCTACGGACTGAATGGTGATAAGAACAGTGGGTACAGTTTCAGCAATATATAAGAGGAATACACCCACATCCAATACCTTTTCAGATCTAGAAATCGACAGCAGTCTGCACTTCTATATGGGTCGCTGCTATACTCTACGCCCGAAGGCACCCACCAAGCGGGTTTCCAAATCTGCTGGCTACTCTCTGATGGTAGAGCATGCCATGTCCACAACCTCGACCAGTGACGTGGACACTGGCGGATCGGGCTGGCATGTCTTCATTCATGATAAACGAGAAAACTTTACAGGTGAAAAGGGTTTCAAATTCATCCTTTAAAATGCAACAATTTATTTATGAATACTTCCCCAAAGAAATCAACATGAAGGGCTCGGGCCGTGTGGAATATATTTTCGTGAATATCAATGAGGAGATTGAGATCAAGCTCCAGAGTCAATACTTTTCGAACGTGGAGACTCGCGAAGAACCCTGCTCCAGTGATGAGAACTACAGTGATTTGACGGTACCATTAAAATTAAGGATATGTTTTCCATTAGCTAAGGTCTAAACTGCTTTCAGTGCGGGGATCATTGCATCTGGCAGGACCTGGCGGATGAGTCAATGTGTTCGGGTCCTTGGATGCACGAGATTGTCAATGAGCCCTGCAATGACAGCCTTTCCATGAGGAATCTAATATCGGACTATAAGGAGTAAGGTTCTATCTGTTGAAGAATTGTAACCCCTTAATAATGTGTGTCCATGTTAAGGGTCTATGAAAATGAGGATGACTTTGACTGTGACTGCATTCAGCCCTGCCAGTCCCGAATCTACACAACTTTCATACAGAGCCGTAAGGTCTTTAACCAGCCAGAGCCACGCTCTCTAATCTATATATACTATACAACCAAATTGATATCGGTATGGATGGTAAATGATATATCGAACATTTAATGAATGCTTTTCCCCATTGCAGATGATTGAAGAGCGCCCAAGTTACGATACAACGCAGTTTATAGCAGATATAGGTGGCTCTTTGGGCTTCCTGTTGGGTCTTTCGGTTCTAGGACTTATTGGAATACTGGAACATGTAGGATATATCCTGTATCCTCTCTAGTATATATTCAATACCGATTATCCTCATTTCCAGATGACTCTCTTCTTTTGTGGAAGCTGCATCAAGCGCATGCAGCAGAAGGAGGAAAGTAAATTGGCCGAAACATCCGAGGATGGTCAGTCCCAGACCAGCGATGAGACCATCGATGTGGCCACCGTCTATAAGAAGAAGTCTAAGTATTAACAGAAGGAGTCCAGCTGGCTTGGCATTCCATATATCGTACCTCAGCATAAGAAAAATACTAATCAAAAATACAATCTTACATTTAATCAACATTACATGCAAAGCTAAGAACTATTTATAATACAGATGACAGGGAGATTTTTCTGGAGTTAGGATCTAAAAGAGCCTCAAGCTCATCAGTAGACCAAGAGTGGCCATCATCAGAGAACTGACAGACATCGGGGAGGCATCCGAAGTGGACTTAAGAATGACATTTGTGTCGAGAATATCCCCGAATTTGTTGATGATATCCGGCAGTAGGGAAGTCCTGCTCTCGCAGGCTGTGTTCTCGATGGCCTCCTTCACCGTGGCTGTATGAATGCGGAAGTTGATGGATCCGGCATACAGCTCGTCATAGATAAACACTGGCAGCTGGTTGGACAAGACCCAGAGACGCTTCTCCTGATCCACCTTGACATCGCTGGGAAAGATCATGGTATCGTTGTTCCTGTAGATGCGGCTCTGGGCATTGTGGGTGAAGTCCTGAGAGGTACGCCAGCAGGCCACTTCATTCAAGTTTGGCAGGGCATAGAACAGCACACCAGTCTCCTCATCCAGGAACTCAGACCCAGCCTGCGTGTTGGGTCCACGAGAGCCGAGAACCTTGAAATCCCTATAGATATCTGGCGAGGTGGCCAGGGTCTTGTTGCGCAGCACCGATGTGCTCACAGAGAACTCCATTGTGGAGCACAGAGGATGGAAGTACAGCGTGGAGAAGCCCGTTTCCATAGGTTTGGATAGTGCCAAGCCATAGAGTCCATCATCCCACTGAAATTCGATGCCATTCACGCTAAAGTTCCCGGCCATGGGATCGGGATGGAAGTAGTGATGCTGCACGCGCCAGGATTCCTGCGCTTTCCACGAGTAGACCACTAAGCCGGGACTACCCAGATCCGCCGCATAAGCAAAGGTGTTCTCGCAATCCCCATCTTCAATGGCCAGATTTGCCAAAAAGGATCCCTGTTTGAATTGTCCGGCTGGGAGCGTGTGACGGCGCAGCAGATCATCGTTGTGCAGATCGTAGACCAGCAGCTGGGGTGCTCCATACATCTTGGTTTTCTCTAGGACACCGGAGATACGTAGATCCAATACCCAGAGGCGGCCACAGCGATCGGCACGCACTCGGAATGGAGAGACCAACTCTGGTTCCGGTTCAGCCAGATTGTGGGCCTCCCAGCTGGGGAAGGGCTTCAGGGCAGGCATTTTAGTCGAGGTATCTATAAAAGAGTAAGAATCTGGCTTTAGAAATATGATTCCATTCTTTCTGGGCTATTGATCTCAAATGCTTTCAAACTCAATTACTTTGTTGACGCGTTCTAAGTCATTTGCATTGCTTTATTCGGCAGCTGCTAATTGGAATATCGACAACATTTGGTTATTCATTGGGTGACTACCTCGGAGATGACTAATCAAACAAACTCCGTTGCCATTGACTGCACTCTGGCGTTGTGGCCTGTACTTGTATGGGGGCTCATTGTTCAAGCTGCTAATTAGCCGGGGTTGTTCTTGTGGTTGCGGCAACTTCCCACTCGCCTTGCTGTAAGCCAGCAAAGGGTAGAGCGACTTCGTTGAGGGGTTCAGAGTGGGTCACCAACATGTGAGACCACATATGGCATACGTATTCATGTTAATTAACTTCAATTGCAAATCTTACAGTACATCAGTCACTCCCATATCAAAGATGTAGATGTATAAAATTCTAAAGAATACTCTTTCACTTACGACTTGATAGATCCAAATGAGGATTCTTTGTACCTTAGCTAACCTCTCAATCTATCTATAGTTTCTGATCAGATTATTTTTCATAAATATTACATCAAGTACTTCCGAAATAAATAATAAACAATATTTATATAAACCTCTCGCCACATAAACAGTGCATCCAAACATTGTAGGACCATCTAAACAATCTTTGCACTATGACCAAATGTCTATGGTTATTGTCCGCTCACAGCCCCCACAGTTACCCAAACGAACTTTGAATCTATTAGCTATGCCCCAGAGTGGGGCAGACAGTTAATGACGCCAGCACGCTGGCAGCGTGCGGAATTATGTTAATTTCGCGGCAAGTGCGAAAGGAAACTGAATTGTTTTAGATGGTCAAGTTGATCAGACAGTTCCGTCAGACAATCCAAAACAATTGCTCAGATTTTAAATCAGTTCTTGGCACAGAAAAAAAGCCAACTGCAATTATATTCAAATGTGGCTGCCACTAGTTGCAGCTGCAACAATGCAACTCATGCGCTTACCATTAAGATCAAGGTAGGCCAACGAGGCCGGCACTCCGGCCCGCCATCTAGGCAGGGTCACAAAGAGTCGGTGCTTGTAAACCTCCAGGCCAAAGGGTATAACATTAGCGGGCTTAAAGTCGCCCTTCTCGATGGCCGCCCAGCGCTGATCCGAGGTGTCATACTTGAAGTCCATTTCCCGCCACTCATAGGCCACGTGGAGATTGTCATTGGCCAGGGCTCCGACCACCCACAGCAGGAGGAATCCAAACCAGGTAGACATCATGGCTTCAATCAATTAACTGCAAAAGACAAAAATCAACTAAAATTATACGGATGAATGGCTAGTAAAGCTTCCGTTAAGCCGCAACGGCCTTGTCCATGCCATAACCAGATCATAGTCAGTTCATGATATGAGAGTATCTCGATCTTGTCACTAGGCCCAGCCCCCGCTGCCGCCGCCTTGGTTGGCCTTCTTTGCCCGCTGACTCAGTCTCGCGGTCTCAGGCTTCGGTCTCTCTCGACTATTTGAAAGTTGTCTTGGGTCTGGGTCTGTTCTGGTTAAGTTGCCAAACCACAAAGCAAAGTTTTTCGTTTTTTCGGTTTCTGGCTAAAAGCAAGTCTCGTGGGTCATTATCTAACCAAAGAAATCAAGACATGTTTGGGGAAGTTTTTCCATGTTTTATATACCCTTCTTTGAAGTGCACTTAGCCACATCCTTTCTGATGTCTCCGATTCTTCTAAGATTTATGAGGGTTTACTGCCATTTCAAATATACTTCTTTATGGTAAAGATGATGTAGATATTTCTCTGAATCTGAATGAGATTTTTATTTCATTTGAAAGAGAATCTTATGCGCAGAATCTTACTGCAAGTCCAAATGAATTTTTATCAATGTCCGTCCAATTTGTGTTTGTCTTATTAAGAAAACAACTCTCGAGATTGTTATTGTAAGAAACCATATCTACGCATCCAATCAAACCTTTCTCCTGCTTCACCGATGCCCAAGTTGTCTGGCACCTCACTCACTCTTTTGTCTGTTTTTTTTTGGTTTTTTTGTAGTGTATCTTAACCATTATTGTATCTTCAGCACTCGACTCGGCCTCATCATCTGAATTCAAGTTGAGTCTCTGTCTCGTCATTCGGGCATTAGCATTTCAATGAGCCTCTCCTGTCTCGACCGCCATTCTCTTTGATTGTTCCATCTAATAAATTTTATTTATGGCAGCGTCTGTACATTTTGTTACACGCATTTTTTAAATTGTTTTTCGGTTTTTTTCTCCAAGTTGGGGGTTTATTCAATGCCCCTTTTTGGATCGATTCCAGTTTGTTTTGTGGGCGTGTCTACGTATATACTCTATAGTAATTACTAATTGACTTTTGCGGGCATATATTAATAGTCTGTGATTTGTTTAAGCTTGCCCTGTTGTTATTTCCAGTTTCTGCCTAATTTTTATTTGCTATTACTTAACACTTTGCTTTGATATTTTTATTTGGTTTGCCACATTTTCGGGTTTACGACCAAAACAGACGGCAATTGAGGCTTGGAGTCGGGGGTCTTTGTGCTAAGGAGTTATGCAAACCTTGTCACTTGACTGAACTAGACGACAAGAGCTGATCAAAGTTTGTGTCTTGAATCTTTTGTATGTTGGCCCTGGTTTAGTTTTTGATGTTATGCCCACAAAGAGCTTGATTTGCTGACCAAATCTTTACAAAATGTCAGCAGTTCGAATCCCAGCACTTAACACACCTTTTTTTAAAAGACTACAATATGCCGTGCGATACAACCGGCCGCGACGAAGCTCGAAACGAAACTAAAAGTCAACTGAAACAGCAGCGGCTTGGGCAAGACAACTTTATGATATGTGCGGGTTGCGTGAGAGTAGCTCTCACTCTCTTGAAATTCCACTGAACTTGAATTAGTCAGTCGGTTAAGGCGGTTTAGCACTTGGGAGCTAAGTAAATTTTGGCACGCTCCCGAGCTATCCGAATAATGTTAATAGATACATGGATAGCCAGCTCCCACGCTATGGCGATATTAATCCGGCTATTATAATACCCAACAGCAACAATTTCAATTTGCAAATACGTGTATAGGTGACCATTTCAGCTTCAGTGGGCTGTGAACATTTCGACGGCCCTGCAGATGACAAGCCCCTGAAAATACTCCCACAACCAGTGGGCATCGAATGGATAGAGGCCTACTGCTCAGAAATGTCTGACCCATAAATATGAAAATATACTTAAGCAGGTCCCCATTGTTTTATTCCGTATGTTAATCAATATTTTGTTAATTAATTTTTAATTAATTTTTGTTGAGAATTCTCATTGGTTAACCTCTAGCGAATTCTGGTCTTTCGATGGCATGATGGAATCGCTGACTGACTGACTGGGGATAGACCATGCGTCATCAATCTTTTTTGAGGGATTTCCAGGCATCATGTACTTTACGCATGTGAGTAATGAAAACCAATGAAAGAAATGCACGAAATATCCCAATTTCATTATCATTTTTAATTCTTTTAAATTTATTTTAGACATTCCTGAAAGTTCCCAAGAAAAAAAGAAACCTCAATCAATTGTTTTCCATTTATTTGATTTATTAAAATTTCAATAAATTAATTTAAAAAGAATAGAACAATCAAAACATTAAACTAGAAATATTATCATTATGCAGTTTCGTTTTATGATTTTTTTGTTTTTTGTTCAAAAAGAGTTTAAACAATTGCTTATATAACTTGCTTTTTGTTTGTTGATTTGTTTTTGGTTCTTTTTTTTGTAGTTTTTAGTTTTTTTATAGAAACATTTTTCGTACAAGATGGCTAAATATATATCTGTTGTTGTTTTTCTTACTTTATGCTTGACTTTCCATTGGCGTTACAACATTAAAAGTGGTTTAACATAGGTAGGCAAACCTGTTGGTTTTTTTGATTTTTCTTGCATTTGCACTAAGTATAGTAGAGGCATTAGCTAGGTATTTGTGTGATTAATTGCCGAACGAACAGAAATGTACAAGGGAAAACAATTTGTTATATTCCGTAAGCTTTAAGTTAATATTAAATGCAACAAAAATTGTTTAAAGCTTATGAAAAATATAAACATTGCAATTTATTAAATTTACTCAAAGATTATGTTAAAATACAAAGAAAAAAAAAACAACTTTGGTTGAAAGCTTTAAAAGATCTTTGGCAAATCAGATTCTGTTTTAATTATGGGTTTTAAAGACAAATTTTCGATCTTGTAATACTTTCGAAACAAAGTAGTTGCAACTATCAAAGCATTATTGATTATTTCGATTTGAAAAATGATTAAATAATCAACACTAAACAAATTGGTGGAAACAAACATTATCATAGATCTCTGCTGAATCCTTTCATTTCGGATGCTTTGAGAAATGGTGTGGTCGAGGTGGTGGTTGGTGGTTGGTGGTGATACTGCCCTCCGGATTGTGTGGATTGTACAAGACGCGTATGTTATGCGATTCGGTCTGATATCAAAAGTTATATAGCAGTAGTTATATGTGGAAAAGTGGAAATAACGAAAGTGTATGGTGCAAGACAAGGACCGAAGAGTCCAACAGTTATATCGATAACTGTGATATGCCTTCATTTTCGAAGCAATCAAAGTCCAGCACATCGCCTGCGTCCTTTTTGGAGTTTTTCGGGTGGGTGGGCATACTCTTCACTCAGGGCATGCAGAACATAATCCAAATATAGACATATACCATTTATATATACGATATACATAGATAGAGAAATATAGAGAGAGATATAGAGAGAGAGAGAGAGAGGGGTCGGACGCAGGGGACTCTTCGCTCAGCAAAATTAATGTGACACGCTTTCAACTGAACCCAGCAGACATTTGCGACTACGAGCGCCGTTGGTATGGGTGTGTGTCGGGTTTTAGTAATACAGTGACTGCAATTTGTTCAGCTACTCGCGTGTCGCCCAGCGCAAAGACAGACAGATTGGTGGACTTCAGTTAAGTTTTAATCATAATTTGGGTTTTTTTCTTTTCGCAAACACCTAAAGCCCATCAAATTAATAACGAAAACTGGTATTCCCTTTAAACGAACGCGTGCATTGTACTATATGTTGATAGTTTTACATTTAGAGCAATATAGAAATGAAATGACATCAAATAATCGATAATCTGAAAATGACCACCACCAGGTTGACTAAAACTTGACTACAGTCGAGGAATGCAAAACCAAATGGAAAAAATTACGTATTTCTAGCAGAAATTAAACAATGATAATTTTGATGTAATGACATATTTGATCATAGAATGACACAAAACTAAGCGAAACAGTCCTTTTAATAGTTTATGTTCAAGTTGAACCAAATTAACCAAATTTTACTAATTTAAGCCTAGGCAAGTCTAGGAATTTTTTAATGGACTATATAAAAGAATACCTAAAACTGTGAGCTTTCAAAATATAGATTTTGAAATTCGAATTGAAATAATATATGCTAGATTGGCCGTTTCACCCAGAGTGGGGCAAAAAGTTATCACACCGAGTTATCACTTTAAATAAATACTTAAGAAAAATTATATTTGAAAAAAACTTAAACAAAATATCAATTACGTTAACTTTGTTTAAGATTATTAATTATTTATAAATGAATTTCCTTCCAAATGGTTGTGCATTCTCGGCCCTTAAAACAAGAAAAATTGATAAGAGAAAAGCAACTCTACAAAATGAAATGCGGCCATCAAATATTTACAGAGTCTTTTCAATAGGATTACCAGAGGAGAGATATATACTACAGATACGAGTAGAAACAAAGACTGTGTACAGAGATGCGAGTTTAGTTTTTTGGTTGTGAGAATTGTACGTAATATTGCCACCAAATCTGGGAGTTTGTCTGTCTTGCATTGAGGTACTTTCGTCTGAAGCATGCCGTTCTAACACCGCAGGATGATCGAACCGGACCAAACGGAATTGGATATGGCCGGCGATATCCCCTCAACGGTGCGGCAATTTTGCCAGACCCCAAAGTCCAACATCAATTTTGCGCTAAACTGCCCCGAGTGAATGGACGGGGGGGATGGAGATTCGGATTCACTCGATATTCTAGGGCAGTTTTTCACTTGTCATTGCAGATGATTAAGTTACACGATATAGTTACAGTAATACATGTAGTTATACATATAGATAGATAGATTATGGTTGGGTTATAAGTAAATTATGAGTGTGTATAGGTACTCAAACAAGTTCGCATTAGTTTCGGGATGAGTGTGTTAGGATGGGGTTATGGGTGCTCTTCAACGATCGAAGTGCAAAATTGTACTAGCCTAGGCTACGCTGATCTGGAGTTGGGAGTTTCAGAGTGGGGGGGAATGGGTTTCAATCTATAACATGCTGCTGTTTCCCATAAATACAACATAACCAAATGGAGCTAGGATTTTTTAAAACTGTCAATCAACTACTTATGCTAGCTAAAATCGTATCTATGATTATCGGATTAGGAAAAGCCTGAGAGCCTACATGACGGGGGGAGTACTAGTACTAATACTAGTACTCGAGTATCATTTTTCTCTATTGTAGCTGAAGCTGTGAGGCAGGGAAGCTAGAGAACTTTGAACTGTTTGGAAGAACGATACGATAACAACAAAATTAAAATGGGTTCAAGATTAATATACGTTTTGTACTTGCTAACATGTGTATAATGATTTCAATAACTAGATGCCTCCTACGGATAACTCTACTGTCTATAATCTATAGTGGTAAAGAGGGTTCGGGGGTGTTTTTGTTGTTGTTTGTTGTTTAGTACCAACCATACCATAACCAAATGACTTAGGATAGTATAGTATTATATCATAATAGTAATTGAAAGAAAAACAAATTGAATGTAGATACCTGCTCTGATCTGTTGTCTGGCGCTCTCACACACACACCAAATAATATACATCAAACATATACATTTTGATGACCAAAAGAACAGAAATGATACAAAGAGAGTTGAATATTTATAGGTATATATAAATATAGGTATGTATGTATATAATTATATATACTATATGTATAGAAAGTTAGGACTTACTTTTTGTCAGCCACAACTGAACGAAGGTCGAAGGTCTAGAGACAACATTGGGGCCTGAACAAAGGTTGTATGGATTGCGTTTTTGTATAACAGTAGTATAACAGTTTGTAGAGCATTGCACATGGACATAAGGATCGATAAACTATAATATACGCACAAATAACACAGAAAAAACAACACAAAAATGCTGCTTATGGCTATTGTCAACATACCCAGGGCTTTGAGCGTTCAGGTTTTTGTGTGTGTTCTGAAGATTTTCTTTTGGTTTTTCTTTTCTTTGCGGGTTTTTTGTTAACAAAATACATTATAAAACAATTTGAGTGTGTGTGGGGGTGGGCATATCTAAATTATATATGTTCACTAAAACTAAAAAAAAGAAAGAGAATTTAAAAAAAAATAGACAACATAGATAAAATGTCAACGATTAATGTTCTGGTTATACAGATATATAGATACATATAGAGAAAGAGATCTACAGCACAGCAAAATAGCTTCAGATGAAAGAGGTTTTTTTTTAATAGTGTGTGGGTATGGGTGTGTGTTAGCAGTGTATGTGTGTGTGTGATTGTTATACATTGCGTTATACAAAGAATACAAATATATATGTACATGTATTCATAGAGACATTGATTAAATCGGATTAGAGGAAAATTAAACAATTTTTATCGCTTTAAAAAACAACACAAGCGAGGAGTGCATTAGATAAACCAAATATTGTATATATATGTAGATATATATATATAAATATATATGACATCGAATGATTTACTACGCATAACCGCTGGTTAGTTGGTAGCGTGGTGTCATGATCTGTGTGTGTGTGTGTTGGTGGTATGTGTGTGTGTCTCAAAAACTGTTATACATTGAAAAAAGAACTTGACTTTGGTTGGAGTTTTCAAAAAACTTGCTTGCTGACGATTGACTGCTTTGCTTAGCTGATGGATGTTTGGTGTCATATTGGATTAGTCGATGGCTGGCCATCATGTGCCATCCGCCTCATTCGTGGAACAGCAACGGCAGCGGCAGACTCAACAATGGCGGCTGATGATGCAGTGTTGCCGCCGGCCGAGGAAATGGCCGCGGATGCTGCGCTTGCAGATGCTGAACATGTGCCTGCGGTTGCGGTTGCGCTTGCAGTTGTGGTTGCGGCTGGGTTGCTGGCGCCTGCAACAGACCCGGCGCTGCGGGCAGACATCATCTGAATCGCGGCTGCATCATCTGCAGCATATTCGGATGACCCTGCAGCATTACGCCCATGCCAGGCATATGCATGGCGCCCGCAGGCAGTGCTCCATTAAATCCGGGCAATCCAATTGCCTGCATTGGCATTAGGCCTGAATGGTTGAGGATTAAGAAGAATATTTCGAGGACTGTTAAATGTAAGGTAAGTTACCTGCCGGCATGCCGTGCAGACCCGGGCCCGCAGCAGCTCTCAGCATATTCCCACCGATCAGGGCTCCATGTGGTCCAATCGCCATGGCCGGTCTCAGCATCGGTTGCATCAGCTGCATGTGCCCCGGCAATGGCATCTGAACGGCACAAAGATATAGAAGAGCATGAAACAAAAGATCGAGGATTAGTACTCTTGATTCGTGGCTCTTTACATGGTCTATATTGAAGCCATTGTACACAAAATTAGCTAAGTTGTTATTAATTATGTTTGTTTGGATTGTATATTGTTTTCAAGAGTATTAATAAGTTGGTTTTTGCGTACTTATTCAATAGATGGATAATAGGTGTAGTGTATGTGTGTGTGTGTGTGTGTGTAGTGTGTTTTTGGGTTTGGGTTTTGTACTGATTTTGGTTTTGTTGTGGGTTGAAAACGTTTTGTTGCATCGCATTACAAATGTATGATATAGAGCAGAGAGAGAGATATATAATAGAGTAGAATAGAGTAGAGTAGAGTAGAATAGATCAGAGAAAGAGCCAGAGTCCTCTTCTCTTCTCCTGGCAAACAAATAATATACTTAATTTTGTTGTAAATTTAAAAAGAAAAAAGTACTTACAATTCGAAAACTGAACTGACGACGACGTAGTGGAGATAGGGAGTGTTTTGTTTTGTTTTTGGGACTACGGACCAAAGCTCAAATTAAAAGTTCTTTCAACAAAAGTAATTCATATATTTATATGTAGATATAGAGTTCTCTTTTAGAAAATTTTCATTGTTTTTACTAACCAGAGGCAAAGAGTCGAGTTCAAATTCCAATATCTTTGAGTTAGAAGTTAGGTTCATAATTGTCTGTGATAGATATACAATGTGTTTATGGATGGGGGGGGGAATGGATTGATGGATGAGTGAGGGAATGGCAAGCTCATCAGTTGGCAAGGGGAAAAGAAAGTGAATCCAACAAACAGACCTCTACCATCAGTAAGCATTTAGTTTGCGCACAAAACCAGATGAATACATGTGTGTGTGTAATGATGTGTGTGTGTGTGTGTGTTAGTTCGGATGGTTCGTATGTTATATAGGGATATATGTGTACGGGTACACCGACGTACAGAGATGCATGACATGAATGATAAAACATAAAAGAGCATATGACATACAGAGTACAATTTACAGATCAAAGAACATTTAGAGATTATGATTTTCTGGCATATTTTTTTTGATTTGTTTTTTTGCTTTTCGTTTTCTTTTTTGTAGTTTTATGGTTTGTATTCTCGAGGTAACAGATAGATATAGTAGAGAGAGACATATCAATGCGGTGTTTAGGTTTACTTAAATAGTGTATGTGTATATGAATTAATCAATCAATCAATCAACCAATCAATCAATCAATCAATCATCAATCAATCAATTAAACCAACCAACGCAGCAACCATTACGACAAATTCAAAATTGTTTGTTTTTTGTTTTGTTTTTTTTTTTTGGTAATAGAAATTATTGAAATGTACTTACATGGCTTGCAAAATAGTTTAAACATAACTCACTCTTCTCTCATTCATTAATAATATTGTTATTTTGATTGTTGATAATTCTTTTCTTATTGTTTTGTCTTTACTTGCAAGGCAGTACGTACGGGGGATAAATTGTAACTTCCGTTTTGTTGGGACTGAGGACTGCGGACTGAGAGGTATTATGGTATGGAGGGGGGTATTATAAGGTGGGTATGTTGAAATAGTATGATAGTGTTGTGGAGGTGGACAGAGAGATAGAGGAGAGTAAGTACTTGCTTAGACTACATAATTACTTGCATAAGTACGACTAAGTAAGATTATAATGGAGTTGTTTGGCTTTTACTTATCTTTTTGCATTTCGCACTCTTTCAATATCGCATTTTCTATTATTTTTGTTTTTTTTTTTGTTGGGGCTGGGGGGCTAGGTTGGAGTGATCAGGTTGGGTTGTGGGGGTAGATTAACTTTTTTTTTGTTGGTTCAAAAACAATACATACTGTATAACACTGTTCGGGGGCCCTGCGCAACACTTGCAACTCTTTGTTTTTCAACACTGAACTTCTGCACTGTACTGCAATTGTAACGGTAACTTTAACACAGTTGTTTTTTAAGGTTTTTGTTTTGTTGTTGTTTTTCTGTTGTTTTTTTTCTAGCTCAATACGTTTTTAGAATTTGATTTAGTGTAACAGTCGATATTAGTGGCGGTTGAAATCAATTTCTATGTTCGATATACGAGGCGTTTGCCAACAACTAACGGGAATGCAGCGGCTAAAGTGTTGGTAGCTGTCAGATTAGGATGTTAGATCCAAGAGATCCAATTTAGAAAGGATTTTAGATAGTAAAAAGCGTCATAGAAATAGCAATTAGCAATTAAGCAGAACAGCGATGAGACGTAGCCGTTTACTTTCAAACACCTCGTAAACCACACTATTATTGGGATCACGGATATTTGAAAGATCCTAAGCAAATGATTTCAACAGCCGAAAATTAGTATAAGTTTGTGAGTGTAAGGAATGTAAGGACCACTGTTTAATGTCTAGCTATGGGCTAAACCTGGGAATAAATCAATTTTATGTGCATAGATGTTTTCCCCCTAGAGCTTTTTTTGCTTTGATGAACACCCAGATAAAATCAATATTTGCTAGTGAGTGATTGGCATGATCTGGAATAATGATGATGCTTGTGATGAAGCTCTATACTAAGACATCTAATAAATTGGATTAACCCACTGAAGAATGCTGTCGTTGGCTTTTTGGCACCACGCTAGGACACAAGATCAGTTCTTTTTTGTACAGATTGAGATTCTTAGCACTTGGGATTTCATTTTTGTTTAGTCAAGTTGATTCTTTCGTCTGGTTTGGCGCTGCATACGCACTAGCAGAGGATTAGAGACTTACCATGCCACAAGCCGCGGCGGCCGCAGCTGCTGCAGCAGCGCCCGGATTGCCCGGATGCCGGACAGCCGTTAAACGCTGAAGCATCACAGCCCGATTGATTTGGTCCTGTTGCTGTTGCACCTGCTGCTGATGCTGCTGCTGTGCTTGCTGTTGGACATGCTGTTGCACCGCCTGCTGTTGCTGTTGCTGTTGCTGTTGCTGCTGCTGCTGCTGCTGGTGCTGTTGTACCGCCTGCTGCTGGGCAGCCACAGCCTGGGCAACGTGAGCTGCCTGCACCTGAGCTTGGACCACAGCTTGAGCTTGGGCCTGGGCTGCCTGTACATGCGCCTGAGCCTGGGCTTGAGCCTGTGCCTGTGCCTGGGCCTGAGCCTGCGCCTGGACCTGAGCCTGTGCCACGGCCACAAATGCGGCGGTCTGTAAGTAAATTTAGGGAATTGATTTGAATTTGTCTCACAGTGTCCACATGCGGGGAATATTTCGCTAAGAAAACCAACTCAAATTGAAACTAGAACATAAAGAAGTCTATTGGACGTAGTTTGGTTCTTTGAGATCGAAGAACCAGAAGGTAATCTATGTACATCTGCCACACCCTCAGCTTGAACGAATATGAATCGATTAAACAGAATATCAAATCTAGAAATCCCCAATATAGGATTTGATATGAGATTCGTTCAGGTTTTATCTTTGCAAATTCGAAATGCGAGATCTGTAGATGGTAGAGGACGAAAATGGGAGCAGGATGTGGGTGGACCTAGTATATATTTTGTTGTACCTTATGTGGTTAAATTGAAAACCGCCGTTTCATTTGTTTTGTTGCCATTAATTTGTTTGTTTAATTAAAAAATTGTACAGACATATATCATACTATATGCTAAAAAAAGTGATTTATCTTTTCGTTTCTTTTCTTGTGTGTTTTTGTATAATTCTTGTATTCCGTAATTGCTTGCTTGCGTTCGCTGTGGTCTCGTGTGAACGTAAATTTCACCTTCGCATTACCCGAAATTTGCAAAAATAATCATAATCGTAACAAATATCGGGTTTTTCGTATTTATAATCATTATATAAAAAAATTGTTGTCCAACTTGGAAATAAATGGAATTCATTCGAAGAATGCGAACGAAACGCGAAATGCAGTCGGATCTCAACTGTAAGTTAAATTTTTTTCAAGTAATTCGTAGGTTGTCTTTTTTGTACATGTCAATCCGTGTTCAGTCCGTTAGTTACTGTTTCTGTCAGTGTGTGGGGTTTTTTTTTGTTGTGTCATATTTTTTATCGTGGGTTCGGTCGGTTCTGTCGTCGTCTGCTCATTTATATTGACTATGGTTTCTATAACTATGATAAGAACTCACTTCCTGGGCCTTTGAGATGGCTGTGGAGACAGCAATCGCATTTGCGGCGGCATGGCTGCTGTTACTACTGCTGCCAGTGGGCGAAATTCCAGCCAGCGATGGAGGCGGCGGTGTGACGGGCATCGATGATGTGGACCCATTATTGCTGGGGCTCTTCCTGTTGTGTGAATTCGCGAGTGCGGCCAGTGCAGCAGCCAGCCGCGCCTGGTATTTGGGCTGGCGGGCACGCAACTCCTCCAGACTGGAATCCTCCGGCGGATGCATAATCTTTGTGCTAACAACGGCCGCTGGTCCGGCCCCTGGTGCGGCATTTGGAACTGGCGGACGGCTCTGTTGCTGTTGTGCATCGGGCGGGCCACTTGGTGATGCACTTGACGCGCCACCAGCATGATTGGTGGTGGGTGGAGCACTTATGGTAGCATTACTTTACCAAAAAATCAAACAAAAACCAGTATAAGTATGTAATTAGCACGCCATTGGGAATCTATTTCGCGGGATGGATGTTTATATGATCCCCACCTGTAAGCTGGAAACGTTGGCTTCTGCTGGGCCATGGCGGCAGCGTGATGGTGGTGCGCCGCTGCAGCTGCAGCCGCTGCTGAGGTAGTCGCCATCGCAGCTGGAAACAGGGGACGCGGCGGCATCATGTGAGGCATCATGGGTACCGGGTAAGGAGGCAACGGCGGCATATGTGTCATCATTCCCATGCCATATTGCCCCAGCATATGTGGGGGCATCATATTCGGCGGCATCATCATGGGAGGTGGTACGCTCATGGAATCTGTATTGGATATTATCCCAATTTATAAACCCATTTGCTTATTTGATCGAATTTCACATCATCACTCACATTCAACTTTCTTCTTTGCCACCGGCTCGTCATCGTCGGAATCCGATTTTCCGCCATTCTTCTGCTTCTCGTGATCTCTGAGGTCCTCAACTGGTATTCCATCCATGCCAAATATTTCAATTTCAATATTTGAGCGATTGGGCAACGAGTTGGGAACCTTGTCGACCGTCTCCTTGTGCACTTGCATACAGTGGATGGACAAACCAGGACCCGTATACAGCTTTTTGTGACATATGTGGCACTTAAAATGCTTGGCCTTTTGATGTTGCACCAGGATCTTTTCATCGTCGAACTCACGGTTGCAGTACCTGTTTGAAATGAGTTAAGGAAAATGCCACAATATTCGTTCATCCCGCCCCCTTGTCAACACCATTATATAAATTTCTCCTGTGTGAGTGGTTTGTATGTGTACATACAAATTTTTTTTGCCCTCCCAGCCAGCGGCACATGCTGCTAAAAATTTTGATGCTTGTTTTAAAAAAGGATACCAGCACCACGGTTTCGAGGCCTTCTTCTTTTTGCGACCCATGATTTTAAATTTGTTTTAAAGCACTTGAGTTCACCGATGTGCTCGGCCAATTCTTTTAAAATTACAAATTTCTTTGGCGAAAAAACTATTCTTCGTCGTGAGCGTCGTGAGAAAACAAAATGGAGTGCAGTGTCTATTAAAATCGATAGATATCGAACAGAATACCGATGAAAAATTTGAACTTAACCCACTTAACACCCCTTTTTTTATAACAGGTCAACAACTTGAATCAAAAAATCATTTAAATTCTTCTTTTATCCTCTCCATCCTATCTTCAAGTTTTATTCATCGTTCTCCGGCCATTGTCGGAAATCGTATTCCTGGATTTTGATATTCGGAGCTACAGCCTTGAAAAAGTAATTTTATCCGATTGATAAAGTTTCCAAAACACTGGCTAGTTGTACTCTTTGTTATTTAAGTGTGTCTAAACTAGGTTTAAACAAAACAGGGCATTACAAAACGTAAGCAGGCATGGAATGAAATGTAGGGGAGCATGAAATGTTACATCAGTTGAACACTTGTTGCATGTCTACTGATGTTATGGACATTTTCATACCCTATTTTCTTCATTTAATGTAAAAATTCCGTTTTTCAAACTGCTTTGAAATCTAATTAATAATGACTTATCTAGTAATGACAATTATTTCTTTATTCGAACATAAAGTGGGGTGGATTGAATGAAAAATGTGTAACTTTGGCACACCTTGGACAATTTTAATAATATGTACCATGATGAGAATTAATTTATGGCTTAATTAAATAAAAAGAAGATGGGAACAAAATTTCTTATTTATGCATATTTATTTTTTTTAATTGGTAATTGTTTTGCACTCATCAAATCAAAAATGAAACCGATACCGATCAAGAGTTGTATTAAACTATCGAACAGTACTATCGCACTAGAACTATCGATTATTTTCCAGCCCTACAGACCGGCATTAAATAAAATATAAAAAAATTTCCATTAAATGGCAGATAAAAAGGTGGGAAAGGCCTCAATTAGAAAATAATTTCATTTCACCAACATGTACGTCTCCTTCCAGGTGGGTGGAAACAACGATGGCAAGGAGAAACGCCGCAAGGAGTCCATTCTAGACCTCTCCAAATATCTGGAGAAACAGATCCGTGTGAAATTCGCGGGTGGACGCGAAGCATCTGGGATTCTCAAAGGCTACGATGCTCTGTTAAACTTGGTGCTGGACAACACAGTAGAGTATCTTCGTGACTCGGACGAGCCCTACAAACTTACCGAGGACTCAACACGGAGTCTCGGCCTCGTGGTCTGTCGAGGCACAGCGCTGGTACTGATCTGCCCCGCAGACGGCGTCGAGAGCATTGCCAATCCATTTACAACGCAATAGGAGGATAGCATTTATCTCTATGGCTTAGATTAAGTACAAAAACTCTTGTGGAAATCGGTTTAAATATATTTAGCGGCGACACATAAATAAGTGCTTAAAACTAATTCCTTTAGCTCCTTCTCAGTCCAGGCCAAACTCGTTTCGTATCCAGGGATACTGGGCCGGACACTCCATGCACGTATAGAAGTACCGATCCTCCTG
Organism: Drosophila affinis; assembly: GCA_037356375.1. Classification (NCBI taxonomy): domain Eukaryota; kingdom Metazoa; phylum Arthropoda; class Insecta; order Diptera; family Drosophilidae; genus Drosophila; species Drosophila affinis. Next base: position 39,369,651 of record CM074800.1, read on the forward strand.
TAGAACCCTGCTGCGTACCTTGCACACGTTGGGTATGTTGCAAACCTGTTCGTGGTCATCCAGATCTTTGGCCAGGCAGTGCCAGGGCTCGAATTGGTGCATCTGATTGCTGGGCGTCGGATGACGCATCCACTGAATGGCCTGATGGTTGGTCACAAAGTACACATCGGGCAGCTTTTGCAGATCATCGAGAAATTTCTAAAAGACATGAAGAACAGTATATCATTTGACTCTCTTCGGTTATGTTTTGTTCTGTACCTACCAAAAACGCATTCAAATAGTCAATCTTTTTAAACCAGGTGGAGTGAAAATATAAGCCAAAGGGTGCCCGATTGCTCAGGTAATGTCTCTTGAAGTTGTGCGTGAGCAGTCTGTAGATATCATCGCCGCTTAAATGTGGCGGACAACTGTCAACCATCCCGCACATGTATTCGCCGGCTTCCAGTTGATTCATTACCAACTCCCAGATTCCCGGATAACTTCTCGATGGACAGTTCTGGTTGACTCCCGTGCAACTGTGTGGCATCTTGTAGTCCAGTGTGTACGGCCATAGGGGGGGATTTGAATGCGGGGCCACCATGGAGGCGTCGTAGACGAAACCAAACTCCTTCATCATCAGGAACTGACGATTCCATCCCACGCGCAGGAATGGCACTCGCATTCCCCTGATTTCGTCCATTCGAACGGCGGCAAACTTGTTGATAATGTTCGCCTGGCCCACCATCTCATCGAACCAATCCTCAATTGTGGCATTCTTAGACCACCACATCTCTGGACCCCGATGACTGTATGAGGACTAGAGGATTAGAGGACAGTGGTCCAATACCTTGGAAGACCTTGGAACTTACGTTACTGAATGCACGGCAATCTCGTGTCCATCGTTCCAGAGCTTCTGCACATATTGATAATTGGTGAACGGATGCGACACATAGAAGGTACCCTTGATGGGACATCCATTGGGATTGCGACGATTCTGGGTGAACAGGACCTTCGAGAAGAGCTCCCAGTTGTCGTGATTGATGGCATCGTCGAAGGTGAGCAGGATCATCTGAGGGACTGTCTGGGCCCCCAGGTTTCCGGGTATCTGGGTGCCATCCTTTGAGCAGAAACAATGCGGCAACTGGCACTTTCGCGGGTCGCATGCCCCAGCCGCATTCGGATCATGCTCCACATCGCACCAACCCTCATCGGAGCCATCCGGACAATCCACAGAGCCATCGCAGAAATACTCCTGCGGCAAGCAAGTGCCATCGGCACAGCCCAGCTGATACTCATCCGCACAATCGGCCATTTCCAGCAGCGGCTTGGGAGCCGGCGTCTCTGCACTCACATCACAATTATCCACGTTCGCCTTGAAGTCACATATCTGACGCACCACATCGAAGAGCAGTCCCTCCGAGCATTTAAACTCGAAGACCTCCCCATCCAGGCACAGGAAATACTTGGCACACTCACTGTTTGTCCAGATCTTGTGCACCGGCCTATTCGGATTGCGATAGAAGCGTGCATCATGCATGCAACTGGCTGTTGAGGCCGAGCGCCGGTGACGACTGTGGTTGCTGCTGGTACTGCTGCTGCTGCTGCTGCTGATTATTATTCCATCATTGTCTGCAAATTGGTGTGAGAGAGCTTCGTGTAATTACCAAAAGGAAACTAATTAATGCGTTGACCCAATTAGGAGCAGCCTCACGTCAACTCAAAAGTAGCCAGCCATTGACTGTCGGTTGCAGCAATACTCTCGTTGCTTGAGTGTGCCGCCGATCACGCATTGGAATTGAGGCATGGGCGTTGCACATATGCAACTTGAAAGGGGAGGATATTATCTATGTATGTAGGTATGTAGAAGCCCCCACAGCCCAACAATTCACTCATGAAGCGGATGCGAATCTACGTTTTACCACTCCCCTGCCACCCACACTGTACTGGCATATACGCCCCACGCCCCTTGGCCAAGTTATGGCCATGGCGTACCACATTGTAGCAGATAAATTGAAATGCGTTTGCATCATGAATTGGCCAGCAATGGCCCGTAGCCGTGCCGCACCAGATCGTAACTCAGACCGATTGGGCAAGCGACCAACAACACACCACACGCGTTGGTTAAATGCAGCGATGCAGATGCTATCTCAAGATATTTCTGCCGATTGCCTGCCCGACTCTCTGCATCTGTGAATGTATCTCAATCTCTAACAATCTAGCTACATGCCTCTGTATGAGTAAGAGCTGCTCAGCTGGGTTGCAGCATTTAGAAAGTAAATTTATCATTTTACCTAGCCATGGTAGCGGGTCAGGAAAATTTCAGCAACTGTCATTGGGTTCAATGCACAGTACAGGCGGCGGCTTTGGGTGCCGGGAGGTTGGTGGGGGACCTGCTTGGCCTAGCCAGACTCGACTCGACTTGGCTCGGTTCGTTATGTAACAGATCAACAACTTTCACACCCAATGCGCGCGCATGCGCATGCCAAAATACAAAGAGAGACACGCACCCAATCAAGAGCCCGCGCCCGCGACCGTTCCCGCCCCGTTGATGACAAACAAAAGTGGAGAAATTACCAATGCGCATAGCATCCAGCGACGATATGGACGACATAATCATCAGCACAACAATGACAATGCTGGACAGACCATGCAGTGGGAGTAGGTTGAAGTTTTGCATTGATAACGGCCGACTCAATGCTGAACGGCGACAACGTCGCTGGGCGGAAGCGACGACCTTGACTGTGAAACCAGTTTTGCAATTTAAATTTTCCCCGGGGCAAAGCATTTTTCTGCTTAATTTCCAGTTTGCGTGTATGTCCAATATATTTGTGTTTTGCTTTTATTTGTTGCGTTGCGGTGTAGTATATCGAGTGGAAAAACTAAGACAAGACTGCGATCGCACCGGCGAACGAAACGTGTTGAAAGTGCGCGAGTTCCGCTACCGCACAAAACCGAAGCAAAGCCAAATTGTGACTGAAGTCTTGTGGGATGCAGGCCTGGCTATATATATTTGGGCATTTCTCTTTGAAGAGGTTATTGGAGAGCGCCTTAGAGAAAGCTCTTTGGTTGTTTTTACCATCTGTTTCTCTCTCTTCACTAGAGTACTTGTCGCCCAGAATATTGTTGTCAGAATATCTTTAAAAATATTCTCAAAATAACAATTGGATAATATAAATTTTAAGAATTCCATTCTATTGCAAAATATTATTCATCTTTACGTATAGGAAGATCTCTACTTTGATTAATTGTTTGGTTAACAAAACGACGTGAATAATTTTTAAATTTGAATTTGAATTATACATTTAAAAATACCGTCTCATTGTGGTGCTGCCAACTCGTCTTGTTTTCGCATTAGTTCCAGCGATAATTAAAGGGGCGCTATTGCGCAGGCAACCGTGTTATAGCGTCCTAATTCCATTGGCGCCTGTAAACGTTTCCCGTATCATTATTAGCGTTATTTTTCGTAGTATAACTATGAAATTTTAAAAATGAGTCCCAGCACCGTCACTGCGAAAGGTGGGGGTGGACGCAAGAGCGGTCAATATCGGATGGCCCAGATGGCAGGACAGCAGCAGTTGCGGACCCAAAAAGAAGCCGACGACGCTGCCGCAATGGACGCCCTGGATGATGCCATGGTATTTGACGATGAGGAAGGCGGTACACGCATTGGAGATATATACATACCGCCGCCGGTGCCGGCACACTGCTCCATGGAGAGCAGTGGGCCGCGTCTGATCATCAAGCGGATTGTTAACCACAACTTCAAGAGCTACGCCGGAGAGGTGACACTGGGACCCTTCCATCACAGTTTTACCGCCATTATAGGACCCAATGGCAGCGGTAAGAGTAACGTAATCGATTCCATGATGTTCGTCTTTGGCTGTCGAGCCAACCGCATTCGCTGCAAGCGCGTCTCCACCCTCATTCACAAATCCTCGAGATATCCCAATCTTCGTAGCTGCTCGGTGGCCGTACACTTCGAGCAGGTTGTGGACAAGGGCGATGGCACTTGTGAGACGGTGCCCGCGTCTCAAATAATCATCGAACGTACAGCTATGTCGGATAATTCCTCATATTATCAGATCAATGGACGTCGCGCTCAGGTCAAGGATGTGGTCAAGCTACTGAAGACACATCATGTGGACCTGGAGCACAATCGTTTCCTGATTCTGCAGGGCGAAGTCGAATCCATAGCCATGATGAAGCCCAAGGGTCTGAATGAGAACGAAACCGGAATGCTAGAGTACCTGGAGGACATAGTGGGCACCCAACGCTATATTCGGCCCCTGCAACAGATCAACCAGCGCGTGGATCAGCTCACCGACGATCGCACAGAGAAGCACAATCGCTGCAAATTGGCCGAGCGTGATATGAAGGATTTGGAGCAGCCATTCAATGAGGCCGTAGAGTATCTGAAGAAGGAGAACGATTTGGTGCGAACCAGATCTTGGGTGTGCCAGAAATACATCAGTTTAAAGAAGATCACTTTGGAGGAACGCTCTAAAGAGCACCAGACCTGTGCGGAGAATTTAAAAACACATGACGAGGCCACCAATGCGCTCAAGAAAGATCGCGCCGAAAAGGAGGAGATCATACGAAAGGAAATAGAGTGAGAAAAAATAATATATGCATATGCAGTTGTTACAGCACTACCATCTTTCAGGGCTTATGAATCCCTGGTGAAGCAGAGAGATCAGGTCAAGAAGAAGCTGGTGAGTGCAGAGCGCGCCTGCACGGAGGTCCAAAGCACCATGGAGAACACCAACAAGCAGCGCAAAAAAGACAAGGCCCAGATTGAGAAAAACGAAAAGGAGCTAGAGGACTTGCGTACGCTGCCAGAGAGAAATCAGCGTGAAATTGAGGAATGTAACAAAAAATTGGAACGTCTGGAGAGGGAAAAAGTCACCCTAAATGAGGAGCTGGAGAAACAAATGAACGAGCTAAAGACGAAGACCGAGCCCCTCACCGAGAAGCGGCTCAAGCTCACCGACGAGCTGGTGGGTCTCAAGGAGCAGGTCAACTCGGCCAAGGCTGCGCTGCAGGTTCACGAATCCGAGCTGAAGATCCTCAAGCAAGTGGAGACAACCGAGACCAGAAAATACGAGTCTCTGATGAGCTCGTATCAACAGTCCCAGCAGAGTCTCGAGGAGAAGGTGAACAAAGTGGCTGAACTAAAGCAAAGTATTCCCGAAATGAAAACGGAGATTGCCACCAAGACAGCGGAGGTAGAACTGCTGAGCAAAGAGGAGCGCAACCTGTCCATACAGTGTTCAAAGCTTAAGGATGAGGTAGGCATTCGGTCAGGCCGTTTTATTGCTGATCTTGGCTTACCCTTTACACGCTTTCTTCTCTTCTCTCTTAGATTAACGAGCGTTCGAGAAACATGCAGTCCCAGCGTTCCAATGACAAAGTATTGGACTTCCTTATGCGTCAGAAAATGGAGGGAAAGATCCCAGGCATTTTGGGACGTCTAGGCAACTTGGGTGGCATTGATGCCAAGTATGATGTGGCCATATCCACAGCGGCGGGCGGTCGCTTGGACAACATTGTGACGGATAACTACGACACAGCCGCGGAAGCCATTGCCGCTCTGAAGAAGTACAATGTGGGCAGGGCCACCTTCATTACCCTGGAAAAGATAGAGCATCTTCGACGAGAGGCCTGCTCCACGATTGACACGTACGTTTTTTCTCAATAGTCCAATCAGTAAGCGGATAACATAACTCCTATCTAAACTCCTCCAATTACAGGCCAGAGAACGTACCCCGTCTGTACGATCTCGTAAAGGTCGAAGATGATCGCGTTAGGACTGCCTTCTACTTTGCCCTGCGGAACACACTTGTGGGCGCGGACCTGGAGCAGGGCACACGCATAGCCTATGGAAGGCAGCGCTTCCGAGTGGTGACGCTGGGAGGCGAGATGATTGAGTTGACGGGCACAATGTCTGGCGGTGGCAGGAGTGCCATTCGTGGTAAAATGGGTACCCAAGTGCGCACCAAGACGGTTGAAAGCGCCGACACCTCGACATCATCACAGAGTGCCTTGGAGGACATGCAGATCAAAGCAGAAGAGATGCAAACGAGAATCAACTATTGCCAAGAGCAGCAGGGTCGCCTGGAGCGTGAAGTTCAAACACTTCAGATGACGGTGCAGCGAAACGAGGCGGAGTACAAGCGTCTGGAGGTCAGCATCACATCGCTGGAGCAGCAGATGGCCAGTAATCGGAAGCAGTGCGATATCCAGCGTCAAAAGATGCTGAAAAACACCACAGACAAGGGAGCCGTCAAGTCACGAGAGGCTCAAATAGAAACGGCCAAGGAGGAATTGGAGGAGGCGCTGTCGGCTGAGCAGGCAATGACCAGCCAAATCGAAGAGATTCAAGCCCAGTACACTTCCCTGCGGAATGAGAATGTGAAGCCGGTCGAGGCAAAGATCAAGAAAACTGCCACTCAAATTGAGAAACTGTCGTCCAATATTCGCTCCATGAATGTGGCCCTGAGCAGTGCGGAGCGGAACATTGAAAAGATCACCAAAAGTAACAATAATCTGACGGAGAACATAAAGACCGCAGAGGAGAAGCTGCGCACCCTAAGTGAGCAGCGACAGCGGTTCCAGGAGCACAAGGAAGATCTAGAAAAGGCGGAAGAAGAGGCGGCTGAGGCCATAGAGAATGCCAAGAGTCAATCATCGGATCTTAAGAAGCAAATCGATGAGCTCACCAAGCAGGAGAATCAGCGTAACATTGACCGAATCGAAATGGAGACAAAAGTGCAGAACATAAAAGCAATCGTTGACCGCATTGCCAATGTGGAAATACCGGGCTATCAGGCCCAACTAAAGCCACTAAAGCTCAACGATATACCAGGAGAAACGGAGCCGCTGGTGCCGCTTAAGGAACTAACAGAAGAAGAACTCAATGCGGAACCCGTTGAAGATATGGAGTACAAGGCAACTGTGCTCGAGGAGCAGCTGCGGAAGAAGCCGAACCTGAACGTCATTAAGGAGTTCAATGAGAAGCGAAACGTTTATCTGGATCGCGTGCGCGTACTCGAAGACATCACCTCCAAGCGTAACGAGATGCGCGACAAGTACGAAGAGGTACGCAAGCGTCGCTACAAGGAGTTTATGGACGGCTTTGGCATCATCACACACAAGCTCAAGGAAATGTACCAAATGATCACCCAGGGCGGCGATGCCGAACTGGAGCTGGTCGACTCAATGGATCCGTTCACCGAGGGTGTTAACTTCACCGTCCGGCCGCCCAAGAAAAGTTGGAAATACATATCGAATCTCTCTGGCGGTGAGAAGACACTGTCCTCTCTGGCCCTGGTCTTTGCCTTGCATTATTACAAGCCTTCGCCGTTGTACTTTATGGATGAAATCGATGCGGCACTTGATTTCAAGAATGTCTCCATTGTGGCGCACTACATAAAGGTGGGCTACACACACACAACAAAGTTGCGATGGATAATCTTTTCATTTTATTCATCTGTATTGCATTTTCATATTGCAGGAACGTACGAAAAATGCCCAGTTCATTATCGTCTCTCTGCGCGTGAACATGTTCGAGCTGGCCAACCATCTGGTGGGCATCTATAAGGTGAATGACTGCACGGATACCATCACAGTTCTAAATAAGCCGCCACAGCTGCCCGGGCAGCCGCCTCGCATGACCTGCGCAATGTCTGGCATCACGCTTTCGGACATACTTGCTGGAACCATGCCTCCTGACGCCATTGTTGGGGACATACTTTCAGACGCCACTGCCCGACACGTGCTTCCAGACACCAATGCCAGAACTGACACCATTGCGGAAGAAAACACAATTTCCACGGATAACACCGTTGTCCATCGATCATCAGAAACGCATCAGGAACAGCAGCAGCTAGAGGCGTCGAGAGTTGAAGCGGGAAGAGATACAACATTCGCACCACCCATGGAGAGTACGGCCATCTCGCAGGCCATACAAGAAGTGATCGAATGATTTGAAGAACGGAACCCATTGTATTAAGTGTGCTGATTGTGAAATTTTATACCGCCGATCGGATATATTCATTTAAGATCGTGAAAAAATAACATTTAATTAAAGCTACTCATAATTTTTGCACAAATACCATCAAGGGCCTCTGTGGTTGGATTCTTAACAGAAGTGATATCTTCACCGGCATCGCATGCCTTGGCAACGGCTGGATCAAGGGGCAGAGAACCGAGCAGAGGCACTTCCATTTCGGCGCACATGGCTGCAGCTCCTCCGGTTTTGGCTGGAAAGATTTCTGCGCTGTGGCCGCAGTGACCACACCGGAAACTGCTCATGTTCTCGATTACACCCACAATTGGTATCTTTTGCTTCTTGCAGAAGTTGATCTCCTTGCGCACGTCCAACAGAGCAACTTCCTGGGGAGTGGTCACAATTATGGCACGCACCGAATCGGGTGCTTCGTCATCTTTCAGATAGGAAACCACTGATAGGTGTTCATCGGAGGTGCCGGGCGGTGTGTCCAGGAGCAGTAGATCCAGGTTTCCCCAGTCCACTTCGCTCAGGAATTGACGAATCATGCCATTCTTTTTGGGTCCACGCCAAATAATGGCATCATCCACTGAACCCAGCAGAAATCCAATCGACATCAGGCACACATTGTCGTCTATGCCCACCGGTGACCAACCCGATCCGGACTGATGAACATTCTCTCCGAGAGCGCCCATTAGACGCGGCTGCGATGGACCGCAGATGTCAATGTCCAACACGCCGAAATTGTTGTCTGGAAAACTCCTAGCCAGGTACCTTGTCAGCAAGGTGGTGACTGTGCTCTTGCCCACGCCCCCTTTGCCGGAGAGGATCAGCAGCTTATGTTTGACATCCTTCAGAGCTGCGGCCACCAGAGCCTTGCCCGGATCCTCGAGTTTCTTGTTCGGATCGCTGCATATCCTCTGATTTGGACAGCCGGCACAGGCACTCACCTGTCCAGCCTGCTCGCTTTCAACGCCAGGACAGTGTTCGGGTGGAGGAGCCTGCATCGCAATAAATAAATAAAATCAAAATAAGTTGTGAAATGGAATGGCGATAACGTTGCTTTGCTACCAGCTCTTGGTTAACATTCTGTTAACATATAGTATTTTTTAAATATATTTGTGTATATTTGCGGTATATTTACGGTATATTTCGAAAATGCGACGGTATATTTCATGGATAAATCCGTGGTCACACTGGTGGTCTTAACAAATGCTTGTCATCGGCAGGGCACAAACAACTTGAAAACTTTTTAGAAACTTTATAACGTGTATTAATAAGTGCAAGATGGAAACGTTGTTGGGTATCAAGGGTCCCGATTTTGTTATGCTAGCGGCAGACACAACTCATGCCCGTTCCATTATCGTAATGAAAGAAGGTGAGCAAGAGTACTCAATTTGTCGGCGGCTTGTGTCTTATTCGGTGGCGACATTTTACCTTTGCAGATCAGAACAAAATTCACAAGGTGTCGGACAACTTGCTTATTTCAACCACTGGCGAGTCGGGCGACACCGAGCAGTTTACCGAGTTTATCTCAAAAAATATTGCCCTGTATAAAATGCGAAATGGGTACGATCTGAGTCCTCGTGCGGCAGCGCATTTTACGCGCAAAAATCTGGCTGATTATCTTCGCAGCCGCACACCCTACCAGGTCTTCATGTTTGTCGCTGGGTATGCTGTCATATTCATTAGTAAAAAGCTCATTTTATAAACAAAATTTGATCTCCACCTAGCTATGATGAAACTGACGGTCCCGAGCTAGCTTTCATTGATTATCTGGCCAATGCAAAGTCTCTAAACTATGCCGGCCATGGTTACGGTGCCATGTTCTGCTCCAGCATCTACGATCGTTACTGGCATCCCAATATTACCCAGGACGAGGCATACGACATCTTCAAGAAGTGTATTGTGGAGATCCAAAAGCGTCTGGTCGTCAATCTGAAGAACTTCAATGTTTCAGTCGTGGACAAAAATGGTGTTCGCAACCTGGAGCCAATCAGTTCCAAGAGCCTGACCGACTATAATACATCTAGTTCGGCTATCAGCATTTAAAATGCAACTTTTATAATAATAAAATGCGCCTGGGTTTCGGCTTCTTTGTACGAATTCTACATAAAAAGAATATTAATTCGAATAGTCTTTTCATTTGTTGGTATTTATTTTCCCATGATTTTATGATTGACATACGGTCACACTAGAACTAGCACATCGCATTCATTTACAAAATAAAAAATATATACATATTTTACATAGACAATATGAGCTATCTACAACAACCGGCTGATCCACAAAACCCTCATGGACTTGGTAAGTTCTGGCTATTTATTATCAATAGAATCCATTACCCGGAACTCCACTTTACCATTAGGTGACCCGAATGACACAAAATTGCGCAAGGTGGAAGTCGAAGTGCTGATACCTAAGATTATGCGCGACCGGGCAAAGGCTGAGCTCTGCACAAAGGAAGTCGCAGACTTTGAGGAGTGCTGTAAGACCAGCAGCATCTTCATGGTGGCGACCTGTCGCAAGGAGAACTCTGCACTGAGGGACTGCCTGACGCTCTGGTATCAGAACGATGCCTTCAAGGAGGAGTGCAGGAAAATCTATCTGCAGGAGCGGTCAGATTATCGCAGCACTGGCATACCCAAGAAGCACCGCGTGGAGAAAATATAGTCCTTACATAATTAGTTTGGTTGTTATCGTTTACTTTGCACGAAAGATGAATAATTGAAGCGACGTACAATTGTTTCCGTGACGGAAAATTCTTTAAGCGCTTCGGGTGTGGCTATATTGGAGAAAAATTCCGTGGGTCGAGCGACTGTAAGCAGGAGTACATCTTTGTCGGACGTTTCGGCCACACGTTGGACACCTTTGAGGTTCTTTGGCTGGTAGTAGTCCAGATCGGAGGGAGTCTGTACGATGACCAAGAAGCTGGCATGGAAATTCCGCGGACTTTGCTTGTAGATAACTGCAGGGCGGCATATCTATAGAATAAAACATGCACTGTCTTCCCAATTACTTACGAAAGTCTCCGCCAAATTTGATTCCACTCTTGATCACCCAATTCTTGGATTTTAAATACAAATAGCATGCCAAATTCTCAACAAATCTATCGTTTAGATCCTGCGCCACTTTCAGGAATCCTTCCCAGCTCACATTTGTGCCCGACAGGTTCTTTATGTCAAGTACTTCCAAGTAGTAGGCCAGAAAACAAGACTCCTCCAGACCAAGAAGCAGCGTTTCATCTTTATCGCCCGATGCCGGTCCACCTCGGGATTTGCTGCCTTTTCCATAGCATCCATTGTCATTGAGCGACTTCATCTGGGTGGGATCAGTTATCTCCACAGAGAGCCCTGTAAAGACGCCGCGATAGCGCTCGCCTTGCTCACAAATAGGAATCGGCGCTGCATTGAAATTTCTCGAATTGCGCTTTTTTTTGCATTGAAATGTGAACTGCATAGTGGAATAGTTTCCAGTGTGACCGCGATATCCATCAAATATACCGTCCGACCATCAGAAATACTAAAAAAACGGTCTCATTTTAAAAATATACCGTAAAAATACCAATGAAAATCATACTTTTCAAATTTGATATTCTATTTAATATAACTAGCTAAGTAGGATCCTCAGGCCTGAACACATAATTTGATACGATTGATGAATCAAATGTCTACAAGATGGACTAATTACAAAAAAAAATCCGCTTATTGGATTCGGTCTCAAATAAGGGTTAAAGAGAGAAGGTAGTATTAAACAGAATATCAAAATTGCAGAATCATCCCAACAATTTCCTGTAGCATCTAAAAAAATTCCCCAACAATCCACTAACAATTTCCCTAAAATGTCCTAACGTGATTTTTCTTTTCGACCAATGAAAATCTTTAAAATTTTGAGCAGTTACATATGGCCAAAGCCAAACGAAATGTTTTCGCTGCCGCAGAGCTGCCGATCAGAATTATGACAGCAGACACGAAGCCACACGATTCGTATTCTGTACCAGTGCGACAGCCAATCAGAATTATGAAGCCTTTTGTGCATATGGCCAAAGAGACACGAAATATTTTCGCTGTCGCAGAGCTGCCGATCGGAATTATGACAGCAGACACGAAGTCACACGAGTCATTTCCCCTACCGGTGCGACAGCCAATCAGAATTATGAAGCCTTTTGTGCATATGGCCAAAGAGACACGAAATATTTTCGCTGTCGCAGAGCTGCCGATCGGAATTATGACAGCAGACACGAAGTCACACGAGTCATTTCCCCTACCGGTGCGACAGCCAATCAGAATTATGAAGCCTTTTGTATGGTTAGTGGTAGTATTAAACAGAATATCAAAATCGAGGAATAGCTATATTTGTGGATATATTTTGAGGTCAGGCCGTATATATTCTTGGGACTTTCTGAGGGATTTTGTAGAGGGATTGCAGAATCATCCAATCATTCACCAACAATGGCGGTGAGGCACTGGCGCTGGCGCCGATTGCTTCACGGCCCAGATGATACCGCCGGCCCATCAGGCTCAGAAGTGGCCCGTAGAGGTGGAGGGGGGAAGCCAACCATCAGGAGATGATAGCCAGCGGCAGAGCCATCACCAGCAATCAGATCGGACTGGCAGACGCCAGCTTCATGGGGTCGGGCAGGTGAGTGTGTGGTGTAACTGTGCAACGAAATAAATGACCACCGTTTAAAACACTTTATAGACATTGAAAACAGACTGAACATGAAGATAATTTGGATGACGCTGGGCCAAATCTGACTAAGGAAAAATACACTTGACAATTAGATCTTGACGAGATCAGACAACGAGTTTGGTGCAGTACCCATACGGCCGTTCTTGTACGACTGAAACCAGCACTCGCCCCAACGCCGGATCCGTTATGGTTCGCTTTGGCTTGCCTGGGGCGTCTCATGGGTTAGTGTTGCATAGACTCTGGCGATTGCTGCGCTCGCTCCCAGCATCGCCAGCACCAAGGATCCCCTATATGCACCGTTTGCCATTTGCCAGATGCCATGGCGGGCGGAGAGAATGCCACCCGTTGCAGCGCCGCTCAGAATTGAGTTCCACGAGTCCTCCCGCTTCCTGTAGTGGACCAACGCAAATTCGACTGTGCTATATGTGATGGCCCAAACGGCAAAGCTGCCGGCAATTGCGGGAGTCTTCATCTTGACAGAAACCAATCCGCCGTAGAGGCCGCGACTGAATCCCGATGGGGCATCCCTGAATCCTTTCAGATACTGGAACAGGCCCCCCCCAATGGAGCCAACCAGGAAGCCCCTGCCGACGTCTTCCACAATCCATATGGGACAGGGCTGAGGATGCTCCATGCTCTTTCCGGGATGCCCACAAACCGAGCTCTGACTATTGTGATGTCTTTTTTCTGTCTCTTTTCTACAAGATCTTTTTCTGTTCTTATTTTTTGGGGCCTAATCGTCTAACGTGTGTGACTTTTGGAGATTAAAGCTAGGAGATTTTGAAGTTAAGTACATTTATTTCGAGTCTGCTTTGATCGATGGGGAAAATGATGAAACTTGAAGAGTTTTTCCGCAGTTCAGACGAAAGATAAAGAAAGGGAAGTTCACAAGTACAAAGTTATTTTAGTACACATTTTATTAGGAAACTTCAATCAATATTTAATGTCTTGTATCGTCAAACAATAGTTCGAAAATAGCTCACATTTTCCGAAGGTTTCTCCAAAGGGTACACTTTTTACCACATCTACATATTTCAGAGTATATGCTATACTTATCCGGATAATATACATACATAGTTATATCGGTGCTGCCGCAGATCGAATTCCACCTGATATGCTTTGATAATCTGTGGCACCACCCCAACCCCACAAATTATGGGAATCCATTTGTGGTTCAATGGGATTTCTAAAACTTGCAAAATACTACACATGCACCTACTACTACAAATTCTACCATTAACTGCCACATTTAAGAATCGTTTAGTCCTGTTTAGTCCTGTCCAGTATCCAGCGGATACCATTTGTGGCTATTGTGGTTCTCTAGGACGTTGATGTGCAATGACTGCACCATCAAGTGGCCCAAGCGACACCAGCAGATGGCTGTTACGCGCGGATCCCAGGCATTTCGATTGGGAAGTAATACGCTTAATAAAACACCAAGTACTACGGGAAAATTAAACCTGAAAAAGAGCCCCCCAGTACGTGAAAGTGAAGCTTTTAAGAATTGTATAGAACTCCCATGATGTTGCCCCTTACATATGATCCAAGACAAATATCCGACTCGACCCCACCTGAAACAATAATGTAACTATCATCCGGAATAAATCTACTGTTCAAAAACAAATAAAAATGCCTTTAAATGAAAAAGGAGTGCAAGAAGGAGATAATATAATATATAGAAGATAATAAATATAATATAATAATATATAGAAGGATAAATAACTAAATAAAATAAGAAAATATGTGAAAGGCAATCGAAAGAAGAAGGAGGAGATAATATAATATACGTATGTGTCTGTATAAGCTAAAAGATAATAAATAAATAAAATAAGAAAATATGTAAAAGGCAATCGAAAGAAGAAACAGTATAAGGAGTAAACCAAAACAGAGAGACTCACCGGATCCCATAATTATGAAGTGAAGCGTTGAATATTGATGTTTGTTGTTTGCACATATAAACACTAAAAAAAAAACACACATAAAAAAAATCAAAAATAAATTATCACATATGTACATATGTATGTATGTATGTGTACACCTTGCACTGCGTTTCGCTTTGCACTCCTTGCCTTCTTCTTCTTCTTCTTGGTGCTCCTTATAAAATTGTGTTTTTTTTTTATTTGCACTCGCACTTTCACTCACAATGTGCACTTAGAAAAAAAACTAAAAAACTTTGGTAGGTTGGGTGGTTTCACATTTTTTATTTCAATTAAGTTTTTTTTTATTTATTTCAATTTATTTATAATTATTTTATTATTTATTTAAATTGGTTTCACAGACAAAAAATTACACTTAGGCCGACGCCTTCTACTTCTTGCCGCTCCGTATAGTCTTTCACTGTCTCTTTCACTCACATTAGAACCCTTAGAACCCCTCATAAAACTCGGTTTGGGTGGTTTCACTTTTTATTTAAATTTGGTTATTTTTGAATTTTATTATAACTTAACACATTGTTATTTAGTTTTATAATAATTGATCACAGAATAAGAATGTCACATTTTGGCCGGCGCGCGATTCTCCGTCGGGAAACACACGATTTCATTTTCCGTTTCACAATATTCAATTTCACAATAAAAAAAAGCACTCAGATGCCATTCATTGCACTCAAAATGGCCGCTTCACTCGCGCACTATTAATCATATTCCGCGAACATCGTTTTGCATCGAACACTTCTTTGCTGTCGCCTGATTGGCCGCATTTCTTTGCTGTCGCCTGATTGGCCGCATTTCTTTGCTGTCGCCTGATTGGCCGCATTTCTTTGCTGTCGCCTGTTTGGCCGCATTTCTTTGCTGTCGCCTTATCACTGCACTACACTGCACTACACTTCACTTTCTTCACTTATGGCCGCATTTCTTTGCTGTCGCCTGATTGGCCGCATTTCTTTGCTGTCGCCTGATTGGCCGCATTTCTTTGCTGTCGCCTTATCACTGCACTACACTTCACTTTCTTCATTTATGGCCGCATTTCTTTGCTGTCGCCTTATCACTGCACTACACTTCACTTTCTTCATTTATGGCCGCATTTCTTTGCTGTCGCCTGTATGGCCGCATTTCTTTGCTGTCGCCTGATTGGCCGCATTTCTTTGCTGCCGCCTTATCACTGAACTACACTTCACCTTATGCCTTTCATTCTGTCGCCTGATTGGCCGCATTTCGTTGCTGTCGCCTTATCACTGCACTACACTTCACTTTCTTCATTATGGCCGCATTTCATTGCTGTCGCCTGATTGGCCGCATTTCGTTGCTGTCGCCTTATCACTGCACTACACTGCACTACACTTCACTTTCTTCACTTATGGCCGCATTTCTTTGCTGTCGCCTGATTGGCCGCATTTCTTTGCTGTCGCCTTATCACTGCACTACACTGCACTACACTTCACTTTCTTCACTTATGGCGCATTTCTTTGCTGTCGCCTGATTGGCCGCATTTCTTTGCTGTCGCCTGATTGGCCGCATTTCTTTGCTGTCGCCTTATCACTGCACTACACTGCACTACACTTCACTTTCTTCACTTATGGCCGCATTTCTTTGCTGTCGCCTGATTGGCCGCATTTCTTTGCTGTCGCCTGATTGGCCGCATTTCTTTGCTGTCGCCTTATCACTGCACTACACTGCACTACACTTCACTTTCTTCACTTATGGCCGCATTTCTTTGCTGTCGCCTGATTGGCCGCATTTCTTTGCTGTCGCCTTAGCACTGCACTACACTGCACTACACTTCACTTTCTTCACTTATGGCCGCATTTCTTTGCTGTCGCCTGATTGGCCGCATTTCTTTGCTGTCGCCTTATCACTGCACTACACTGCACTACACTTCACTTTCTTCACTTATGGCCGCATTTCTTTGCTGTCGCCTTATCACTGCACTACACTGCACTACACTTCACTTTCTTCACTTATGGCCGCATTTCTTTGCTGTCGCCTGATTGGCCGCATTTCTTTGCTGTCGCGTTATCACTGCACTACACTGCACTACACTTCACTTTCTTCACTTATGGCCGCATTTCTTTGCTGTCGCCTGATTGGCCGCATTTCTTTGCTGTCGCCTTATCACTGCACTACACTTCACTTTCTTCACTTATGGCCGCATTTCTTTGCTGTCGCCTGATTGGCCGCATTTCTTTGCCGTCGCCTGATTGGCCGCATTTCTTTGCTGTCGCCTTATCACTGCACTACACTTCACTTTCTTCACTTATGGCCGCATTTCTTTGCTGTCGCCTGTATGGCCGCATTTCTTTGCTGTCGCCTGATTGGCCGCATTTCTTTGCTGTCGCCTGATTGGCCGCATTTCTTTGCTGTCGCCTTATCACTGCACTACACTTCACTTTCTTCATTTATGGCCGCATTTCTTTGCTGTCGCCTTATCACTGCACTACACTTCACTTTCTTCACTTATGGCCGCATTTCTTTGCTGTCGCCTGATGGCCGCATTTCTTTGCTGTCGCCTGATTGGCCGCATTTCTTTGCTGTCGCCTTATCACTGCACTACACTGCACTACACTTCACTTTCTTCACTTATGGCCGCATTTCTTTGCTGTCGCCTGATTGGCCGCATTTCTTTGCTGTCGCCTGATTGGCCGCATTTCTTTGCTGTCGCCTTATCACTGCACTACACTTCACTTTCTTCACTTATGGCCGCATTTCTTTGCTGTCGCCTGATTGGCCGCATTTCTTTGCTGTCGCCTGATTGGCCGCATTTCTTTGCTGTCGCCTTATCACTGCACTACACTGCACTACACTTCACTTTCTTCACTTATGGCCGCATTTCTTTGCTGTCGCCTGATTGGCCGCATTTCTTTGCCGTCGCCTGATTGGCCGCATTTCTTTGCTGTCGCCTTATCACTGCACTACACTGCACTACACTTCACTTTCTTCACTTATGGCCGCATTTCTTTGCTGTCGCCTGATTGGCCGCATTTCTTTGCTGTCGCCTTATCACTGCACTACACTTCACTTTCTTCACTTATGGCCGCATTTCTTTGCTGTCGCCTGATTGGCCGCATTTCTTTGCTGTCGCCTTATCACTGCACTACACTGCACTACACTTCACTTTCTTCACTTATGGCCGCATTTCTTTGCTGTCGCCTGATTGGCCGCATTTCTTTGCTGTCGCGTTATCACTGCACTACACTGCACTACACTTCACTTTCTTCACTTATGGCCGCATTTCTGTGCTGTCGCCTGATTGGCCGCATTTCTTTGCTGTCGCCTGATTGGCCGCATTTCTTTGCTGTCGCCTTATCACTGCACTACACTTCACTTTCTTCACTTATGGCCGCATTTCTTTGCTGTCGCCTGATTGGCCGCATTTCTTTGCTGTCGCCTGATTGGCCGCATTTCTCTGCTGTCGCCTGTATGGCCGCATTTCTTTGCTGTCGCCTTATCACTGCACTACACTGCACTACACTTCACTTTCTTCACTTATGGCCGCATTTCTTTGCTGTCGCCTGATTAACCGCATTTCTTTGCTGTCGCCTGATTGGCCGCATTTCTTTGCTGTCGCGTTATCACTGCACTACACTGCACTACACTTCACTTTCTTCACTTATGGCCGCATTTCTTTGCTGTCGCCTGATTGGCCGCATTTCTTTGCTGTCGCCTGATTGGCCGCATTTCTTTGCTGTCGCCTTATCACTGCACTACACTGCACTACACTTCACTTTCTTCACTTATGGCAGCATTTCTTTGCTGTCGCCTGATTGGCCGCATTTCTTTGCTGTCGCCTTATCACTGCACTACACTGCACTACACTTCACTTTCTTCACTTATGGCCGCATTTCTTTGCTGTCGCCTGATTGGCCGCATTTCTTTGCTGTCGCGTTATCACTGCACTACACTTCACTTTCTTCACTTATGGCCGCATTTCTTTGCTGTCGCCTGATTGGCCGCATTTCTTTGCTGTCGCCTGATTGGCCGCATTTCTTTGCTGTCGCCTTATCACTGCACTACACTGCACTACACTTCACTTTCTTCACTTATGGCCGCATTTCTTTGCTGTCGCCTGATTGGCCGCATATCTTTGCTTTCGCCTTATCACTTCACTACACTGCACTACACTTCACTTTCTGCACTTATGGCCGCATTTCTTTGCTGTCGCCTGATTGGCCGCATTTCTTTGCTGTCGCCTTATCACTGCACTACACTTCACTTTCTTCATTTATGGCCGCATTTCTTTGCTGTCGCCTGATTGGCCGCATTTCTTTGCTGTCGCCTTATCACTGCACTACACTGCACTACACTTCACTTTCTTCACTTATGGCCGCATTTCTTTGCTGTCGCCTGATTGGCCGCATTTCTTTGCTGTCGCCTTATCACTGCACTACACTTCACTTTCTTCATTTATGGCCGCATTTCTTTACTGTCGCCTGATTAGCCGCATTTCTTTGCTGTCGCCTTATCACTGCACTACACTGCACTACACTTCACTTTCTTCACTTATGGCCGCATTTCTTTGCTGTCGCCTGATTGGCCGCATTTCTTTGCTTTCGCCTTATCACTTCACTACACTGCACTACACTTCACTTTCTGCACTTATGGCCGCATTTCTTTGCTGTCGCCTGATTGGCCGCAT
This sequence comes from Drosophila affinis, assembly GCA_037356375.1. NCBI lineage: Eukaryota > Metazoa > Arthropoda > Insecta > Diptera > Drosophilidae > Drosophila > Drosophila affinis. The sequence goes on from CM074800.1 coordinate 39,388,900, forward strand.
TTCTTTGACTGCACTACACTGCACTACACTTCACTTTCTTCACTTATGGCCGCATTTCTTTGCTGTCGCCTGATTGGCCGCATTTCTTTGCTGTCGCCTGATTGGCCGCATTTCTTTGCTGTCGCCTCATCACTGCACTACACTGCACTACACTTCACTTTCTTCACTTATGGCCGCATTTCTTTGCTGTCGCCTGATTGGCCGCATTTCTTTGCTGTCGCCTTATCACTGCACTACACTTCACTTTCTTCATTTATGGCCGCATTTCTTTACTGTCGCCTGATTAGCCGCATTTCTTTGCTGTCGCCTTATCACTGCACTACACTGCACTACACTTCACTTTCTTCACTTATGGCCGCATTTCTTTGCTGTCGCCTGATTGGCCGCATTTCTTTGCTTTCGCCTTATCACTTCACTACACTGCACTACACTTCACTTTCTGCACTTATGGCCGCATTTCTTTGCTGTCGCCTGATTGGCCGCATTTCTTTGCTGTCGCCTTATCACTGCACTACACTGCACTACACTTCACTTTCTTCACTTATGGCCGCATTTCTTTGCTGTCGCCTGATTGGCCGCATTTCTGCCTCATCACTGCACTACACTGCACTACACTTCACTTTCTTCACTTATGACCGCATTTCTTTGCTGTCGCCTGATTGGCCGCATTTCTTTGCTGTCGCCTGATTGGCCGCATTTCTTTGCTGTCGCCTTATCACTGCACTACACTGCACTACATTTCACTTTCTTCACTTATGGCCGCATTTCTTTGCTGTCGCCTGATTGGCCGCATTTATTTGCCTTATCACTGCACTACACTGCACTACACTTCACTTTCTTCACTTACGGCCGCATTTCTTTGCTGTCGCCTGATTGGCCGCATTTCTTTGCTGTCGCCTGTTTGGCCGCATTTCTTTGCTGTCGCCTGATTGGCCGCAGTTCTCTGCTGTCGCCTGTATGGCCGCATTTCTTTGCTGTCGCCTGTATGCCGCTTTGCCTCGTGGAACGCCTTCGCAGCTTTTCTTGCACTAAGCACTGATCTCTGGCCATTATCAGTATTTAATCACACTACACTTCACTACACTTATGGCCGCATTTCTTTGCTGTCGCCTTATCACCTGCCTTATCGCCTGCACTACACTCGCGACACTTCTTTCCATTTGATTTACCGAATTTACCCGATTTTCGCGGACCGCGACGCGGAGCTGACCTTTACAGCAGCGTGGGGGGAAAAGAACTGAGAGGGCAATGGAGATGCGTAGCCGGCTTAGCCCCCCGTTCGTTCCATGCTCTCTTTATGCGTCTCGTACTAATTGCTCTCTCCCACGCTCTGCTCCTCTTCATCTCGCTCTCCTATTGCAAAGGGAGATCGAAAGCGTGTGTGGCCGTGGGCACCTGTACATGTTAGCATTGGGAGAGAGAGGGGAAGTGAGTGGGTTACAGCAAGGTATACTAACAGAGGCTGTAGCAAAAGAGCCGAAATATTCGATAATCCCTTTTGCACATGGCACATGGCTTCATCGTTAATTCATTGATTTTTGTTAATTACCTATAAAAAGAATGAATTATCTATGTTTTCTGCATAGAATTCTATTTCTTCTGATTGCTCTGCGAACATGAATAAACTTGCACCCATTCAACACCCTCTCCATCCCACTCTAACAAGTGACCACAACAAGCAAAAGTTCGTCTTGGTTTTTGCAGTAGCAGAGGCTATAGTAAAAGAAACGAAATATTCGACAATCGCTTTTGCATATGACACCGTAAAGGTAAAGGAGAAGTACAGAGCATGAAATGCGGGAGTAACTACGCCGACTGCGCTGCACCTACGCAGCGCGCACTGCCTCCCCTCTCACCAACATTTGCTTCTCACTCCCACCAACAGGTGACATAAGTACACTTTTGTGATCTCCCTTTGCAGTAGGAGAGGGAGAACATAAGCAGGGAGACATAAGCGATTCGCAAAAGTAGCTAAGCAGAGCTTTAAGTCTCTGCCTGCGCTGCTCTGCTGCAGCGCCGCCCTCTCTCACCAAGGTCTTTCGTTTTCGATCTCTCATTCTTGGAAAGCTTCTTTAAACTGCCCACGCTGCTGCAGTTACACATATCAAAGCTTTCAGTTCCCCCCCGGTCCATCATTCGAAGCGGTCATCAATTATGTTCGTCTTGCGGTGTGCGCGTGCGTCTTAAGTGTTCGATGCAAAACGATGTTCGCGGAATATGATTAATAGTGCGCGAGTGAAGCGGCCATTTTGAGTGCAATGAATGGCATCTGAGTGCTTTTTTTTATTGTGAAATTGAATATTGTGAAACGGAAAATGAAATCGTGTGTTTCCCGACGGCGAATCGCGCGCCGGTCAAAATGTGACATTCTTATTCTGTGATCAATTATTATAAAACTAAATAACAATGTGTTAAGTTATAATAAAATTCAAAAATAACCAAATTTAAATGAAAAGTGAAACCACCCAAACCGAGTTTTATGAGGGGTTCTTAGGGTTCTAATGTGAGTGAAAGAGACAGTGAAAGACTATACGGAGCGGCAAGAAGTAGAAGGCGTCGGCCTAAGTGTAATTTTTTGTCTGTGAAACCAATTTAAATAAATAATAAAATAATTATAAATAAATTGAAATAAATAAAAAAAAACTTAATTGAAATAAAAAATGTGAAACCACCCAACCTTCCAAAGTTTTTTAGTTTTTTTTTCTAAGTGCACATTGTGAGTGAAAGTGCGAGTGCAAATAAAAAACGAGAGGGAACGTTGTGAGCCGCGGCAAAGGCCGCGGCTCTACCTTATACCCGGTACTCAGTCAGTATATACATACATACATATTTGAGCCTACGATTGTTTCCATTTTTGTTTACATATGCTTTGTATATCTGCGCCTACATTTCTACATGACATGTATAACTACATATTTGAGACGTACAAGTGTTTGCAAGAGAGAGAGAGGGCGTGAGTCAGCGCTGGGCAGGCGTTGCGTAGCCACTGAAATTTAATTTGTTGCTTCTGGCCATAATATTGATCCGATCTGATGCAGATTCGGTAATCTGGTAGATATGGTAATTTTTCATGATTCTGCGTTTTTGGTTTTCATTTATCTTAAAAATTGTGGATTCCACAGATTTTCGTCTTTTGTGGGGGCGGAAAGGGGCGTGGCAAAATTTTAAAACAAACTTGTGCTGGTTCGGTATCACAGGAGCTTGGATAGAAAGTTTGGTTGCTCTAGCTCTTATAGTCTCTGAGAACTAGGCGCTCATTTATACGAATAAGCACAGCAGGTGGGGTCGCGTGTGAGAGAGAGCGAGAGGGAATGATGACTTTCGAAATGGTTTTCTTCATTGTAGCTATAATAATGATCCGATCTGATTCAGATTCAACACTCTGATAGAAATGGTCATTCTCTATGATTCTGCGTATTTAGTTTTCTCGTATCTTCAACATTGTGTACGCCACAGACTTTCGTCCTTTGTGTGGGCGGAAAGGGGCGGGGAGAAATTTTGAATTACATTTGGAGTAGTGTGATCACACAGGAGACTGGATACAAAACTTGGTTGCTCTAGCTTTAATAGTCTCTGAGATATAGGCGCAAATGAAGACGGACGGACGGACGGACGGACAGACAGACATGGCTATATCGAATCGGCTATTGATGCTGATCAAGAATATATATACTTTATGGGGTCGGAAACGCCTCCTTCTGGGTGTTACACACAACCGTTATCCCCACAAATCTAATATACCCCTATACTCTTCGAGTACCGGGTATAAAAACCCAATTTTATAAGGAGCGCCAAGAAGAAGAAGAAGAAGAAGAAGGCAAGGAGTGCAAAGCGAAACGCAGTGCAAGGTGTACACATACATACATACATATGTACATATGTGATAATTTATTTTTGATTTTTTTTATGTGTGTTTTTTTTTTAGTGTTTATATGTGCAAACAACAAACATCAATATTCAACGCTTCACTTCATAATTATGGGATCCGGTGAGTCTCTCTGTTTTGGTTTACTCCTTATACTGTTTCTTCTTTCGATTGCCTTTTACATATTTTCTTATTTTATTTATTTATTATCTTTTAGCTTATACAGACACATACATATATTATATTATCTCCTCCTTCTTCTTTCGATTGCCTTTCACATATTTTCTTATTTTATTTATTTATTTATCCTTCTATATATTATTATATTATATTTATTATCTTCTATATATTATATTATCTCCTTCTTGCACTCCTTTTTCATTTAAAGGCATTTTCATTTGTTTTTGAACAGTGGATTTATTCCGGTATGATAGGTTCATTATTGTTTCAGGTGGGGTCGGGTCGGATATTTGTCTTGGATCATATGTAAGGGGCAACATCATGGGAGTTCTATACAATTCTTAAAAGCTTCACTTTCACGTACTGGGGGGCTCTTTTCAGGTTTAATTTTCCCGTAGTACTTGGTGTTTTATTAAGCGTAATACTTCCCAATCGAAATCCAATCCAATCCCAATCGATCCGCGCGTAACAGCCATCTGCTGGTGTCGCTTGGACCTGTCATTATTGTGACCAATGGCAAGGCAGTAAGCGAACAAGCAGCTACAATATTTGCACACATACAGTTAAAGCTCAGCCTCACATACAGAGCGTTTTTACTTTGCCAAGCTGCAATTGCTCATATATTGTTTGTTTGGTGTTTTACAACGTCTCAGGCTGCATGAGCACGCATACACTCACTCACTCACGACTCACGACTGGCTCGGGCGCTGATGCCTGATTTTGGTGCGGACATTTTCAATGTAAGAACTGTCCCGTCTGTATATTGTATGGTTAGTGGTAGCATCGATGTCACAAGTTCACGGTATATACGTATTTAATAGTATATTTGATCAATTTCATCAAGCGCTAAAATTTGTTTTTAAAGGTATTTTAGGGTGTATCGTTCAAACGTTCTCTGGATATACATGTCAAAAAGTATTATTTTTCGCGGACTAGCTTAAGGATTCACCTGTTTCAATAGAGGGTGGATAAGTGGGTTAAGTTACTATTTTCATCGGTATATTTGTGGTATATTTTCACAATAAGACGGTCACATTGATCCCCACGAAAAAGTCACAAGACCAGAGTCAGCTGAATTTTCTGTGTCGTAGTAGTGTGAAAATCACTCTGTAATTTAATAAATTTTCATAAATTCTGTGCTCGAATTTGTGTGCCAGAGCGACACCCCATTTTGCGTAGGATCCATCTGTTTATACAAGCCAGCACAATGACTACCGCTTTGTATTTGCCCGAGGAAAACATCGGTAAGTTTTCACAATCCGACCTCTGCGAAAAATCGAAGTTCGAGTGTGTGTGAGGGTGGGCTTTGGGCTGGCCACAGCAGCACCCTCACCTCGCCCCCTAATTGTGTGATTTTCATTTGAATTTTCCAGACATGATTGCTGCCACTTCGGTGCTGCAGCAACAAGCGGCCGACATTCGGACCAAAACCATCAACTGGGCCTCTTATATGCAGTCGCAGATGATCAGCGAGGAGGATTACCGTGCCATTAGCACACTGGATAAATCACGCGCCGCCTATCTGGCCCAGAACTCCAGTCAGGTGGTCAAGACTCTGCTCAATCTAGTCTCGCATCTGTCCAAGGACTCGACCATCCAGTACATACTCGTATTGCTGGACGATCTGCTGCAAGAGGATCGCTCACGTGTCGATCTATTTCACGACACGGCTGGCAAGCTGAAGCAGTGCATCTGGGGTCCCTTCCTGAACCTACTGAATCGTCAGGATGGCTTCATTGTCAACATGGCGTCCCGAATTCTGGCCAAGTTCGCCTGCTGGGGTCATGAGACGATGCCCAAGTCTGACCTGAACTTCTACTTGCAGTTCCTCAAGGACCAACTGGCCAGCAATGTGAGTGTCTCATCTAATTTTTTGATTGATTAGCGTTGCCCAGTGCATGGTTAGGCTGGGACAGCAACGCAAGTGCTTGTGCATGTATACTGCACTACTTAAAGGAGAGTTTTTTTTTTCTATGAATCCTTCCTTTTTTTTAAACCAAATCAGAGAAAACACCTTTTCGTTTATCTGTAAATCGATTGAACCTGTTTTTACGAATACCTGAATCCTATTGAAAATGTCTAAATAGGAATAACGAATATAATTTTTGGTCCGACTAACGACTCATCATATCACTTGTTGTCAATACTTGAACCACTAAAAAACAGTCTGAAATTGATATGCTAACTCTGATTAATTCGAAATAATATGTTTTTGTGCATGCTTAGCCAATTTTGCTTGCTTTAACTAAATTAAGACCAAACCAAAAATGACCCCCAAAAATACTCTTCGAACCATTCGTGAGAGAAAAACTCTACAAATGAACCGTCCACGTTGTCATTTTGAGTTTTGTTTTTTTTGTGTGTCGAAAACAGGACATTACAGCACCCGTACACTCATATCCACCATCGAACCACCAAACATCCACACCACACCACCCGTAAAAACTCTGCAAATGAGAAATATTTGCAGTTTTAACAGCTTGTTTTTGCTCTCTCATCAGCATCCTGAATTTTGTTTTGACATAAAATCACATTCGATTCGTGAATAGCATATATACTGAAATTGTCCGACAATTCATCTCGATCATTCCATTCCGTGCTGTCGTTCCCGTTTCGTGAGTCACGTGTCACCACCACAGCACCACAGAAGGTCGATCATATTGTTAATTATTTTGTTGTCTTGTCCATCTATTTACTATTTTTTGCTGCTGCACTCTTGAACTTCTCTGAATCAATGTATTTTAATTTATATGCAATTTACCATCTACAATATCGAATAAACTCTCGATATGTCGACGTCCACCGTCTATCTCTGTGGATGATCTGATCCGATATGATCTGATACCCCCACCAATATATGCCCCTCTACTGCCCCCGACCCAGAGCACATCCTATCTGCAAGAGATGGCTGACCTGGCCAAGCGGACGCAGGCCATACTCGTGCACACCCACGGACTCCATGGCAATAGCAAAGACCACCATGGCAACCAGTACAGTCCCAGTCTGGCGCAGCTCCAGCATCAGCATGAGCAAGAGCTGGTCGTCTCAGCCTATGAGAGCTATCGGCAGGTGTCCAACAGCAGCGAGCAGACGAATCAGCAGGAAATCAAAAGTGTTATACCGGTATTCCAAATCATAGAAAGAACAAAAAGAATTGCGACCATCAGAAAATCAAACATTTACTTACACACCCACAAAAATACACACAAACACTGATAAATAATCGCACACAAACACACACAGGAGAACAGTGGCGATGTAGGTTATTTCGATGAGAATAACGGTTGGCCGTTGGAAATCGATTGCTAGTTATCGGTCTTATTGAAGGCAGACAAAAGCTGAGAAACTTGAGAAATAGGAAAAGTTGGTGAAGAATTCTATCAGCATTTGTGGATTCTAAAAGAAATCTTAAGCAAATTGAACTTCAACATTTATAGCACATGTTGATATTCAATTTGATTTTGATTTCTTTCAGAATTATTTATTTTATTATTTATTCAGACAGTATATTTTTCTTTATTTATCCAATGAACATCCCAATCAGTACAAAAAACGACTACAGATTCCTATGAAGTCCACTTAAAATTTGTCTTTTATATATTAGATGTTTTTTCAACATTTTTTCATCAAAATTTACATCCAAAATGTCTGTCTGTCCGTCCACGACATATGCGGTGGTTTATGAGTTGAGAGGTTGAGTTATGTTGTTCTTTGTACCCCACTATCACTGTTTTCAATTAATTTCGATCATCCCCGCCGACTGCGTTCCGTGTGCGTTTGTGTGGGGATTATTGGAGTCGTAACTGTTTACTAACCAAACTAATAACGCGTGAGGAGCAATCAGGAGAAGGTGCGCGTCCGTATGCCAAGGAAGCCAGTGTTGTCAAGCAGTGTATAAAATCATTAAAAGGTGGTGCAACGGTAAACCCAAAACTGGTGCTGGTGCAAAAGTACACTCAAACAAGCCCCAAAATCCCCCATTCAATAATTCAAGCACAAAACCAAAGAAAGAAACAAACAAACAATTCAAACGGTGTAAGGAACAAAAGTCTATGCAATTCTCTATATGTGTCGTCACCCTGCCCCACCCTTTCATTCTCTGTGTTTTATTCTCAGATTCTCTTATTGTGCGTAGCTTGTAGTAATTCGTTGTTGTTGTAGCTAGTAGTGAAACATGTGTAGATTTCAGCTGATACCGAGTATCGTCATAACTAACCCCGCTAACGATCATACTCAGCCACTCACCCACTCAAAATCACGACTAATCTTTGTCTTCATTTGGTAATTAATCCCCTAGAACAACGAGTACATTCAGTCGGTGGCCCGTTGCCTGCAGATGATGCTGCGCGTTGATGACTACCGATTCGCGTTCGTCGGTGTGGATGGCATCAGCACTCTGATCCGCATTCTGTCGACTCGCGTCAACTTTCAGGTGAGTTTGAAATTGAAATATGTAAATTGTTTGTGCCAATTTAAATTCGATTTCTTATTCATAGGTGCAATACCAGCTGATCTTCTGCCTGTGGGTGCTGACCTTCAACCCCCTGCTGGCCGCCAAGATGAACAAGTTCAACGTGATCCCCATACTGGCCGATATACTGAGCGATTGTGCCAAGGAGAAGGTCACACGCATTATTCTCGCCGTCTTCCGCAATCTGATCGAGAAGCCCGAGGACTTGTCGGTGGCCAAGGACCATTGCATTGCCATGGTTCAGTGCAAGGTGCTGAAACAGTTGTCCATACTGGAGCAGCGCCGCTTTGACGATGAGGACATCACCGCCGATGTGGAGTATCTGAGCGAGAAGCTGCAGAACTCGGTCCAGGATTTGAGCTCCTTCGATGAGTATGCCACTGAGGTGCGCAGCGGCCGTCTGGAATGGTCGCCGGTCCACAAGTCGGCCAAGTTCTGGCGCGAGAATGCCCAGCGCCTTAACGAAAAGAACTACGAACTGTTGCGAATTCTGGTGCATTTGCTCGAGACCTCCAAGGATGCCATCATTCTATCCGTTGCCTGCTTCGATATTGGAGAGTATGTGCGTCACTATCCCCGCGGCAAACAGTAAGCACAAAAAGCATTCTCGATTGGTGCTCTTGTCTTAACCGGATCTCTCGTTTCCAGTGTCCTGGAGCAATTGGGCGGCAAACAGATTGTGATGCAGCATCTGGGCCACGAGGATCCCAATGTGCGGTACGAGGCCCTGCTGGCCGTCCAGAAGCTGATGGTACACAACTGGTTAGTACGATTGCTCGATTCGCCAACTCTCATTCCTGCCCATACATCCACCTCTAGGTGTTGTGATATCATGCCCCAGAATTTATATCTACCTCAAGATCCATTCGAAATTCGATGTATTCAATACTTCTCTCTATATTTATCAGGGAATACCTGGGAAAGCAGCTGGAGAAGGAGAACGAGAACCAGAAACAAGGTGCTGCCCCCATTGCTGGCAAGGCCTAAAACCTACCCCCAAATTCAACATCCATGCACAAACAACCTGCAAAATCTACATAAATATTTTTAGCCAGGCCGCCAGCCAGCAAAACTTAACCAGCAATAAGAGTTGTGGAGAGGGACTGATGGCTAACTACATAGCAACCACCCGACCCCATCCGGGCATCCTCCACTTCTCCTCTCTCCACATTTTACATGATGTTTGTTCGTGCTAAAATTGAAGCGCATGTTTGTTCCCTGTTTAAACTAAGTTCTTGTTAGTCCATCCCCCTCCTGCCCAAGGCCAGCCCCGTGGAAACGTATTGAGAGAACGATTTGATTTTTTTTGTTGGCATTCCAAAACGACAATTCAAATAGTGGCAAAGAAAATATATCCCCCACGATAGTTCTATTTGATTGTTTACATATTTTGTTGTTATTATTATTTGTGTTCTTACTTTTTTATGTGTGCGCCGCTGTACAGAGTTTTCTTTTGTCTAAACCAGATGATTATGCACTTCTATTGTATTATAATCGCCTCAGCGCACCCACAAAACAAAAATCAAAAAACAAAAACTAAAGAAATCGAAAATATATTGTAAAAAGAACCTATCAAGTATTTCTTTCATTAAAATTTAAATCAATAAGCAAAAAATGGAAATGTTTAATGCATTAACCAATTGTTATTAAAGTGTATGATACACATTTTTGCGAGTGTAAAACAAAAAAAAATATACATAAACTAGCGAAATATATTGAAAATCTATTGTTTATTATTTGTATAATAAGTTCGTGATACTCAGGAATCATTAAAAGAAAGAGTATTCCATTCTGTGATAGAACATGGGATATGAGCTAATCTTTAAGAGAGGAATTCCGTTTTAGTATCAATTATGGCGCTCTCTTTTGTTATCTACTTCACAGAATAGTGATTCAATGTGTGCTTTGGTTTCTCTTTGAGAGGTTTCAAAGTTCAATATCAGGTGTTATCTAAGGCACGAGATATTACGGGCCTCTCTTTATGGTTTGTTAGCGGTAATCGTACAGCTACTATGATAGGTCTTAAGCACGTGATGCGGGTGGGGTTTCTCTTCATGAATTAAGCTTGAATGAAATCTTATCAGAGAAATATTTCTCTTACTTGAATTTGTATGATTAACAGTTCGGTTGGTTTATGGAACCAATTTTTCCGATTAAGAGCTGGCAGTTCCCTTAAAGATTGAATTCCCCTACCCTCTCAGGAACTGGGGACTCAAAGATCAACGCAAAGCGAATGGTTTTCTTCCCATCCCTTAGAGCAAAAATGTGGAAAGTTTTAGTTTTTTTTGTTGTTTTTTTGTTATTATTTAATTTTTTGTTGTTTTACGTGGCTGTCACAAGTTTCCTCAGCATTAAATTAAGTATTCCACTTTTTATTTAAATTAAATAATAAATTGTCCTATTTAAACTTTATAATTAACATAAGTGTAGTTTTTAGGTCTGTATGTAATTGTTGCTTCTGTTAGCTGTTCATATTGTTGGTGTTGCTGTTGGATTGTGACTGAACACAATAATACATCCTGTTGTTGGGGTGGTGAGGTGATTGAAAGTAGAGGCTCCTTTTGGGGGGAGGCGCTTTACTTGGTGGCAGACTTCAGGTAGGCAATCAGATCACCGCGCTCATTGGGCTTCTTCAGACCGGCGAAGATCATCTTGGTGCCGGGGATGTACTTCTTGGGGTTCTCCAGGTACTCGAAGAGGGTATCCTCATTCCAGGTGATACCCTTGGCCTTGTTGGCGTCCGTGTAGGCGAAACCGGCAGCCTGGCCAGTCTTGCGACCGATCAGACCGTGCAGATTGGGGCCGACCTTGTGCTTGCCACCAGCCTCCACGGTGTGGCACTGTGCGCAACGCTGCACAAACAGCTTCTTTCCCTTCTCAACATCACCAGCTGGAACGCCCATTATGGATTATGTGTGTGTTTTATGTGTTAACACGGACTCGACTGCAAGGTAGAAGAGAAAGAAAATCAATGATTAGTCGGAGGCCGTGAAAAAAGTTTTTGTCCCATTGCCCCGTTATGTAAACAGGTGATAAGCAATGAGCGGAAACTAGAACCTGTGCAAAATGCATTAGGCGGGTGTTTAGGCTCTGTGATAAGGGAATTTCTAATTCAAATAAAATGCCATTATCTAACTGGTGTTTTAGCTTATCTACGCAGCCTTCCGCATCCCAAAAGTACACGCGCGCTCGCTCCATTCAACGTCATCAGCTCACTCACACACAGACACACGCACATAGACATCTCGAAAAAGCTTCAACCAGACGAATTCTACTCTGGTCACATGTTGTTGCCCTCAATCGCTTGTTCTCTCTCTCACACACGCTTTCGCTGTTCGCCCTCGTCTGACTTTCGACGGTGTGAGAATTACTCATTGCGTCAGAATACAATTTTTTTGCTCAGCAACAGGCTAACTTCAATAGTAAGCATTGTCGAATGAAAAACTCGAATTGTTTATATAACTGTCGTACAGAGAAGCGATGGGTCAGCAGGGTCTATGTTATGGTCAACATTCCGCATGCGGCTAATTGCGTTGCATGCAACTATTTGAACTTGGAGCCACAAAAAAATGCTGCCAGAGTGGGAGAGCATGAGTACAAAGTGCCGTTGCGGAGAATCAAGGCGCTTTCATGTAAGGTGAGGCGTTCGCGCTTTTTCTCTCTTTGGGCGCTTCGAAAACTGAAAGCAGAGGGGGAGACTAGCTTTGCTGAGAAAAGCTTTAGGTCCCTTTGCAGATTGACCGTTTCTATGGTAACATTATACCCGATTTGTATCAAAACTGGATATCTGAAGATCGCAATCTGGAAATTCCACACCCTATATTTATACACCTTTGGTGCATTAGTGAGTAATGACACACGCGCAAAGCACACAGAGTGGGGGGATAACGATTACATGAAAGGCAACAGCAATGTCAACATCTGATTTGGTGGTGGCCTTGAAGAGAGAACTTTTCGTTTAGTGCGCTGCGTGAGTGTGAAAAACCACTTTTCCTCCTATAGAAAGTGCAATTGGATGGAGGCCAACGGCAGTCGCGAGAGAATGAGAGCAAGAGAGATGAGTGGAAAACTAGGACAACATAGAAATTTCCTCTCCCCATATAATGTTACATAAGGCAACCAACTCCTGCAAAGGTGAAATCTTCTTTTGCAACAAACATATAAGGGGCACAGAACTCGTTTAGCCACCACGTGGCGGGCTCAGTGGAGCTGGGAAGCATGATTAAAAATTCCAAGAACTGATATTCTTTTTTGCCAAAGCGAAAGAGGGTGAGGACAAGCTGATGCTCGTTCTCGTTCTCTCTCTCTCTACTGCTCATGTAATCGTCTCGCGCGCGAAGCTCTCTTTTTTCAATGGCAAAATGTGACTTCCAGGTTATTTTTAAATTTAATATTTCATTGCTAAATTTTGCACTTGGAAAATTCTAACACAAATTTACTTAACAACCTCTCACACTCGTACAGAACTCCCACTCTTATGTACACACACAAGGACGAGTTTATGTAACCACCGAATCAACCCCCAAAAAAATTGAACTATTCGCTTGCGAATCGAATGATTTTGTTTGTGCAGCTGTAAATTATGCAAGAGCCACGCGGAAGTTACAAAGTTTCCGCTAGTATCTGCCTGGAGACCTTGTCATTGCATAGCGCTGGCTAATATTTACGTCACTTTAATTTTCAATTGAAAACACCCACTACTTACATTGAACACAAACCGTTGCGGCCGACAGTTATTTTACGAATGAGTACTAGAGCAGATGTTTTTTCAAACATCGATTTTTTTTTGCCAGACACCCCTAAATCTTATCGATATGATTTTATTCGGCTCTGGTGGAAAACTTTTTTTCAATTTGATTTTCCGTTTAACATTACTAGCTCACTAGGACCCTCAGGCCTGAGCACATAATTTCATACAATAGATAAAACAATTTTCTACAAGACTCGTTAATTTTAAGGCTCCGTTTGGTTGGATTGTTTATAAAATAACGTTTATAAAACTTGAGTGAGCTGGACATGCGACGTAAGAAAGCATAATATTGCAGTTTATGGCCGCAAATAATAGATTTAACCATTTTACTGTGGCTGGGGGGCAACACTCTATAACGCTCGTGTCGAAGTTAGTTGTTTTGGGGGCTATTGTTTTATTTGTTCACTATAATTTAGGCTATAAGTGTTGGGGCTACGCCTTGAAAGGAAACCCATAAATTATAGTAAAAAGATAACATAATCGAATAACTGAAATCCAATGAATCAGTATACTTTGATTTCAGCATCCATTATCCATCATTATCCATTATTTTAGTAACTCCCTTGCTCATTTCAAATCCGCGCGCTGTAAAAAATCCTCGCCGTCCTGGGAAGTTTACAATATTTTTCCCTGGGAAATTGCTGAGGCTCTTCGGAAAATGTCGGGTATGGACAACAGGCAAAACGGCCCAGAAAATGCAAGGCCTGCAAGGTAAAATCCACCCAGCTGACTAATAGGCTTTGAGGGGCTTTTTTCGGGTAGGGTGAAAATCGTGCGAGCCGTGAAATTTCCCTTGCCTAAATTTTCACGTTATCCATACCTTTTTTGGCTCAACCCAAGCTCAAACCAAAATGTAGTGTCGAACCGATCAGTTTGACACTGGACGCGCTCTTTTTCTCATTTTCGCGTTCATGTATGAGCTCTTACTCTCTTTTACTCTCACGGTATGAGTTCGAAACGATCATGCAACAAAACATCGATAACAAAGTATATTTGGTGATGTGGGGGTAATTTCGAAACTCATATTCCTTGCTTTTGATATTCCGTTTAATATTACTAGCTAACTAGGACCCTCAGGCCTGAGCACATAGTTTTATATGATTGATGAATCAATTTTGTACAAGATTGGTTAATTTTAAGTACTCCCTTCTGTATGGTTCTTTATAAAATAAGGTGTAAGCTAAAATATCAAGAAAAATTGTATATTTTTACATGGAAGCTACACAGTAACTACATATGTATTTATACGGTACCTACGATTTTTGTTCACTTGATATTTGTGCAATTTGAAGCTCAGTGCTACAAAAATATCATGCAACCCAGTTAGCCGCGAGTTTGAAATAAAAGAACTTGTGGTACTCTTTGTTTTATTTTCTTTGCAATTTAATTAAACGTTTAACAATTATTGTCTGTGTATATGGTGTTGTTGTGTATTAGTGTGTAAATTTTTACATTGAATCATGTAAAATGTTGGAACAGATTTGAGGCTGGTGGGAACCATTTTTTCTGGATATATCAATGTAGTGTAGCACTGAATCTGTTAATCAGCATACAAATTGTGTGTGCATCTGAATGCTAGTTCGGAAAGCCTGAGATATTTGTGCAGTTATTTTCTTTCAATGAATATTCAAATCATTGATATGTAAGGCGGTTACAGTTCTTGGGGAAACTGTTTGCTTTATATCAGTGTAATGTAGTGTATTTTTGAATCAGTTAATCAGCGTATGAACTTTGTGCAGTGCTCCGATATGTGGGCGCACCTATTTTCATGTAAAGCGATTTATATTCTTGAGGAAAGTGTGTATATATTTATATTCTTGGTATTAACGTAGGTATTGTGTCGGTCAAATAAGCTACTTTTGACATAGGTGTGTATATATGTATTTACATATATTCTTGGTATTAACGTAGGTAAATTGTTATTGTATGCGTAGGTGTATGTGTAGTTGCATGTGT
Organism: Drosophila affinis; assembly: GCA_037356375.1. NCBI lineage: Eukaryota > Metazoa > Arthropoda > Insecta > Diptera > Drosophilidae > Drosophila > Drosophila affinis. The sequence goes on from CM074800.1 coordinate 39,404,122, forward strand.
GTGTGTAGTTGTTGTTTCGAAATTTGTTACTTATTTTTTTTGAGGTAGGCAATCAAATCGGCCCGGTCTTCGGCCTTTTTGAGTCCTGCGAAAACCATCTTAGTCCCGGGTATGTATTTCTTTGGATCCTTGAGATACTCGTCCAGCGTGGACTCGCTCCAAACAACGCCTTTCTTTTGATTAGCTTCCGTGTACTTGAAGCCCGCAGCAGTGCCGGATTTGCGTCCAATAAGGCCTCCTAGATTGGGGCCAACCTTATGCTTGCCCCCCGGTTCGGCGGTGTGGCACTGAGCGCATTTCTGCACAAAAATCTTCTTGCCGTTTTCTGCATCACCGCCCGCCATCTTGGATCACTGCAAGAAAGAGAAAGTGGAAACTTTTTAGAGTGCTATGTGGTATGGGTGCAGTCCAAGACATCCCCACTCAAGGACACTTCCGTTAATATGTAAGTGAAAGGGTCTTTTCAGATGCGTGACTTAAGCTGGGGGCATGCGTGGGTACTCCACAAAGTATACTCATACATATGTAAACATGTACATATGTACGTGTCCAAATGCAGTATATTGTCGTGACAACCATTTGAAAGTTAAGCCCACCAGAAAAACCATTTTATCTCAGTCAAAATCTAGTTAAAATGATTCCTATTCGCATATTTTGATGATTTATTGGATTGAAAATGCCAGTTGATGACAACTGCGAAAGAGAGAGAGAGAGCGAAGCAGCGACAGCGTCATCTGACAAAGTATCTTGGTATAAGGTGGGGTATTGCCAGAATTCGCTCTTAAAATTATCACATAAGACTCGCTAGGACGAGTCAAAGCGAGAGTCTATATGGCTTCAAGAGCGTGAAAGTTTCACCTCAAAATGGAAAAAAAACACTTTTTGACAGTGGACTTCGCTCTGCCGCGCACTCTCAGCTGCACAGGCGCTAGACGGAGACAGCTGCAAATGCACAAGGCACCGAAGCGAAATGGGTCAGGAGGAGCAAAGAAAGAAGACAACAAAAATGTATAAAAATTGGTATTAAATGAAAAGCAAAGCAAAGAGCCACACACATGCACAGAGCTCGAGAGCTGGGCGGCATTTCTAACGGGAAAAGTAAACGAAAGGTTATTCAATTAGCAGTGCAGCATCTCTCCCCTACCCAACAAACCCCACCCCACCCCAGCGCAGCAGCTGCACATGTGCTTTGAACATTTCCTTTCAATTAAAACGCATTTTACGCATGTTCTTCATCTTCCTGCTCACCCTCTCTATATGTGTATTACAATGTATGCGGTGGCAAAAACACATGCCTATCAAAGAATGGCAGGGTAACTTCGGCACTCCGAAGCGTTTGATTCCCTTTAACTGATGCTAACCTAATTTGGTATCTATCTATAACTAATATGCGTAGTATCCAGTTCTAGACACAGAGGGACTTGGTTAACCAACAACACATTAATAGGTACATACACTTTGCGGAGTCGATGCTTCCGCTTTTGCTTTGCAACATCTGGTCATAATCACGCTGCACTCTGTTAGGGTATGAAACAGAAGAGAGTGGGAGCAGAAGTTGACTAGCTCGGACATGGGTAACGCACTGGCTAAACGATGCTTCTGAGATAATGTTTTGCCGCTAGGTAAAAACCAAAGCTGCAAAGCGAATCCCGGTTCGTTTAGGAAGTACTTAAGACTTGAGTAAATGAGAGTGCGGATGTGATATAGGAAGTACAAAGCCATAACGGTAAGTGCTGCTGCTACTGCTTCTGAGGCTATCCAGGCGACATTCCCTTCGCACAGGTGTTTCACTCTACGTCCCTCGCTCCATGCGGATGACCTAACCTAATTTGCAATGGAACCATAAATTATACGCAGACATAGCCATCCTGGGTCCTGGGTCCTGGCTCCTGCCTGGATTGGCTCCTCGCCCCCTCCCTTCCCTTTTCTGACCCCTATAAATAAATGGCGCACAAAATTAAATTACGCTTGAACTGGCAGCAGGGTAAGTGCAGTGCTAGATGGCAGTACGAAGGGTTCGGTGGCAGGAGAGGTAACGAACGGGTGTATTGTTTTGCTAGATCTATTGCTGCGGAAGTCCATAAAAAGGTGCACGAGAGTTTGTTCAGGATTTGGGTCATTTTGCGGGACTGCAAATGGGAGAGCAACCGGAATGCGGATGTGGATATTTCAAGGGATATCCAACGAGTGTGGGGGGGACAAGGAATACTTAGTAATAATTTCCCGTTTCATCAAACAGTCATAACTTTTCCCCCGCCTTATCCATTCCTGGTCAGCGGGTTACCAAGAACCAACTCTGTGGCTGTTGCGCAATTTGGCATGACTTTGATGTTACCCTACCACACACACACAAACAAAAACATACACGCACGCCACTCCATTGCCTCAACTCCCCCATAAGCACTAATCCCCTACCAGCCCCTTACCCCACAAAACAATTTCGGGTTTCCCGTGGCCTGCATGGCAAAAAACCCTACATTTCTTTTTGCTCTTTCGCTCTCTCTCACAACATGTTTATATTACGCGCTTTTCACTGCTGCTTCTGGGAGAGGGGGCCCTGCGGGGATGTGTTCTTTTCTAGAACGAGGTCGCTGACTGCCCTTCAACGTTGCCTGAGACATTGCTGTTCTTGGATGCCCCAAAAGTTACATAAGCCCCCCACAACAGAAACAACAACTAGTTGGCTTTGCATTTTATGCTAGCTAGCACACAGAAAGAACGAGCGAGAGAGAATAGGAGATTGGGAGAGCAGCATAGCAGCATAGCAGAGAGCGAGCTGCAGGCCCAGCGCAGCACGACCAAGCGTGAGAGCGCTGGCTGAGAGCAGAGCGAATGTGTGAATGAAAAATTGCTAAAAATTCTTCATTTCAGGCAATTTATAACTGTTTTTGCTCTGAGCAGCGCTGCACTCAGTGAAGTCGCTGACGTCGCTGCATGAATGAATCGCAGAGAGCCAACTGCAGCGATAGGCAACAACAAACTTACCTGCTGGACTGCTCTCTCTGTCACGCTGCTTGTTGCTCGGCCGCCCACTGTTGGCGCTCGCTCTATAAGTTGGGGCTGTCGGCCGTGGCTGTCTCTGCCTCTGCTGTGCGACGCGTTGTCATTCACTCAGCAGAGCTCGCCGCGTTTAGTTCCTTCGGCTCCCGACGGTTTTTGCGATCCAACAATTCACTCCGAAACTCGAAAATATTTTTTCAACGGAAAAAATATAACTTTAGAAACAACAACTAGACATTTGGAAAATATATTGTTTCGAACTGAAATTTTGTTTGAGGTCTATCACATTTAAAATATATTTGTGTACTGAATACTGAGCTCGATTCTACACAAGCCCAGTTTGCAAAGCTAAGCGAAACTAAAGTCAAGGCCTACGCATCCGCTCAGAAAACAAAAAAAGGCTACAAATAGGAAGCTGCCTCAACAAAAAGGGAGCTGCCAACTTGCATTTTACGGTAAGTTTGCTGCTATCTTGGTTTCCAGTGTTGTATAACGTTGTGTGGCATTGTGTTTTTTTCCGTGTTGCGTGTGTCCTTGCGGGGGCTGCACGTGTCCTTGAAAATCGTCAAGTGGTTCTCTCTTTCCATCACTATCTCTCTCTCTCTCTCTCTCTGTCTATTTCTTTTACGCATTTTACGTAATCACGCAAAAAAAACGTTGTATATTTTGTGGGTTTCCCACTCGAGCGTAAATCACGACTCGTTTTTCATTTGGTTTTATGGGCCACCGCCACCACTGCCCTTGCCCTGAAGTTTACTTTTTTGTCGTATTTCCCTTATAAATTCCGATTTGAATGAGGGCTTTTTCGACTTCCGCATTTGCTGGCTAAGCTCTGATTATCCCGTCCATGGTCTCCTGCCTCTTATCGCAAAAGGACATGGGGATGTGAAGTGGGACGCCACAACATGAAAGGGAATTTCGTTTGATGGAAAATGTAGTGGAAAAGCTAGGAAATTGATTTTTGTAGCAAAGAGGAAAGTAGGTTATTACAATATTATGCTAAGGAAGAAGGAAAATGGCTTGTTATTATTTATTATTATGTGCTGGTGGGGAAAATATGCAGTCGTATACCATAGTAAAGTTGATTTTATAGGGCGAGATGGAGGATGATCTGCGTTGGCACTGATGTGATATGATATTTAATTACTTGCAGCGTTTTCTTGATAAATTCCATCTTATATAAGTAATCCATCAAAGTTTGAAGTTTCTTGGAAAATTCTTTGAATTTCGTGAAAACTTTACCTTCAAGTTTCTTATCCTCTTCATTAAACATAATATTTGTTGCAAAAACTTTGAAAGAAACCATTTCTTTACACTTACGTGAACAGAACGTAATAAAAAAGAATTTTTTAAGGAATTCCGTTGATTACTTTTGGCCCCCATCCGTCCAGCCCCGCCCCCCACAAATAAGTTCACATGAAAAGTTTTCCAGGGGTTTCCCTGCACACTGCACCCCCAGTGGCTGTGCTCCATTTCAATTATGTCACTTCATCTGTATTCCGTGCACCAGATGAGAGGTACCTTGCCCTTCCCCTTCTCCAGCCCCTGCTCTGCCTTCATTCTGGCACCACTTTATTAATCATTTTTGCCCTTTGTTTATCCGACTCGACTCTCGACTCTCTCTCTCCCTGTCGTGTGTACATATTTGGGCCAATGAGCCTGCTGTGGAATGGTCTTTTGTTATGGGCCGCATTTGGTTCACATGCTGCCACGCCCCACCCCCTCAGCCGCCCAGCATCCACATGAATTACAGCATAAATGCTGAGGAATTGCCATAATTTAATTAATTTGTTTCTCTCTGTATGGCAGAGAGACATTCATAAAGCGAAATAATTAATATTCATCAAGGGACTTTCTGTGAACGACTTAATGATAACGAGCCAGCATTAAGGCCACAAATCGAACAGTTTGGCCATTGATAAAAGCCAAATGCACAGCTGTTGGGAAGAGATAATAAAGTGGTTATTGAAATATGAAAACCATTTAGCCATTTCTAATCATCTCAAAATATAATAAAGAAATATGTATATAATTATTCAGTAATTAAATTTGAACCATAAATAGCTGTCCCTGTTGGATTTGGCTCGTTTTAGCACTGTTCCACTGTATCGTCAGCTAGAGGACCCAAAACCGATTCCAATTTAGGTCAACTCCGTTGTTGGGGCATTCGTTTCTTATCATATCGTAAAGTGCACTTGGCATCCCTCGGCCGAAACTATTACCAACATATGGGGCAGACACACACACACACACACACTCCTCCCCCCCTGAAGCTTATCAAAGTTTGTCGTTTGTATTATTACATTTATCACACTACCCGGAAAAGAGAAGGAAATCAATATTTGCTCTTCAAATAATGAAAAAAAAACCAGAAACGAAGAAAACCAAATAGCAGACCAGATTAAATCGTTCAAACTTCAGTTTTGTGAAAAGAGAGAGGGGTGTGGGGTGGAGAGGAGGGATAAACTGATAAGAAACGCAAGCACTACCTAAATGCTCCTCCCCCCCATCTGACAGTCTTCGCCTCCCATCTGCTTCGCCCTAAGTGCATTTTATTAACGAAGAAAAGGGGAGGAGTAAAAGTGGGAGTAAATGTAGAAGGAGAGCAACAAAAAGTAGACCACAAATATCATCAATGACAACAACAAATTGTTGGATGCCCCCCGTCCCCCCTCCCAGCTGGGAACAAGCATACTTATGTACTATTCTCCTCCCCTACCACCGATAATGGTCTAAGCGGAACTGGATAGAGGGAAAAAGGGAGATAAGCAGAGAAAGAGAAAGATGTGTATGTGTTTATGTGTGTGCGTTTTTGGAAATGGAAAAGTTTCGTATTTACTTCTTTTGATTTTATGATGAATCATGAAATAGAAGACAAAGTTCTGGGGATTCGTTAAATTTCCATATGTTTTTTATTACCATAATTTATATTACAAGGCAAGCTTTTCCGATCCTATATATAAAAAAGTAATAAAAAATTGAAGCCAAAACCTAAAGCAAACCCCAAATGAATACAAAAATTAACGATTATTTCTAAAAGGCCAATAAAACCTGCCCTCTTGTTAAGCTAAGCCAATTCAAAGATAATGAGAGAGAGAAATTCAATTAAGCAAAAACCAAACCCAACATAAATACTATCCAACAAAATGAGCCTTGTCACTCAAATCTCGATAAAAGTTCGACTTTGTTGAGTTATAGATGGGATGGGATGGGCTGGAATGGCTATGGATAGGGCTGAGAGCAGAGGAGCCTGTGACGGATTGAGATTAGCTGTGAAAATTAATGAGAAGGCATCCGTTTTGGGGCTTCAATGGGCTTACAATAAGCCCCCAAAAACAATTTTGCCAAAGAAAAAAAAAAGGCAGAACCTCGAACGATGAGAGGCATAAATTATTTACAACAATTTACACATTTAAGCCAAAGGAAAACAAAGGCGTGGCCTGTTGGCTAGATTAGGGTAGGGAAATTCAGTAAAAATTCCAAAAGCGTGTCAAATGGAAATTGAAAATGGTCAACGGGACAAACGAGAGGAAATTCACAAACTGACAGACAGAAAGACAGGCAGGGAGGCAGGCAGAGGGCAGGAATGAAGGGAGTGCGGATATGCCCTGTCATGTCAATTAGATTTAATCGAAAATCGATACCCAATGATGCTTGAGCTTGCAGCGAAAGGTCACCGGAAAGGTTGAGCCACAATATGCAAAATATGTTGGTCAAGCGCTGACCGAAACTCTCCCTCAGAGAGGAGTCTCAGCGTGTGTGGTCTCTGAGAATCCACAGAGTCATCTCTGTTTATCTTTCGAAGGCTCTTCAAGTACTCGTCTATGTTCTGAATAATGCACGTTGGATAAACACTTGAGAAAAACCCCGCTCCCAATCCCACGTCCAGTGAGGAAAATCATTGGAAAAGCCAAGATTCGAGCAGAAGGTTCCGAAAGGCAAACAGAGACAGGCAAGGCAGTGGTTTAAAGTCCAAGGAAAAAATGTAAGATGCGGGAAAAGAAAGAAAGTCCATTTGAGTTGAATATTCTTCAAGTTTGAGAAGAATTGAAAACCAAAATTAATTCAATTTCTGAGATTATTCTTCCACAATGGACGCCAACCAGACTCAGAAGCGAAAAGTGCCAAAGAAAATCCAAAATGGAAATGCATGTCGTGTGCATGACGATCCACTCGGCTGCTCCTTGGCTGCGCATTTGAAAATTCGACATTTCCAGCGCTTTTCTCACACGTGAAACCACTGTGCCCGTGATTTGAACTTCAATTGAAATTGAATGTGTTATTTTCCTAACATTTGGAATTTAATTTGTTTTTTATTTGTTTTAAATTTCATTCGATTTATTTTGGTTTTGTTGTTGCTGTTTTTCTTCATTTGAATTTTCGTTTACTTCATTAGTAATTCATTAATTTTGTTCAAGACCATTTTATGGGCCATCAAATGATGCCCAGAAAATTGTTCAATGGCCTTCCTCCATTAGCAATGCGATTTATAGCACTCTCTCTCTCTCTCTCTCTATCTCTTACACTATCTCTATCTCCCTCTCTATATCTATCTTTTCCTCTTCATGTTTGAGAGAGAGACGAGCTGGTCTTCAATGTGTGCCGCATCTCTTATCAAGTTAGAAAACAAAAAGATTTTCCCATCATTATGTAAGAGGTTAAATCGACAATAAAACCAAGTTTGAAGTGCCGCTCTGGCCGCCCCCCCACTCCGTGCCCCTCCATCGCTAACGAGGCTGATGGCCACAATGGCCTGCCTGCCTGGCCTGCCTGCCTGCCTGGCCCTTTTTGGGTTTTAGCTAATGAGCCAGCCAGCAGCGATGACGACGACGACTCGCCGCTGACCGAGCAATTTCTTTTGGCCAACTTTGAACTTTGGATCTTCTTTCGTCGATTTTCTTCAGGTTTATTTCGTTGGCCGCATTTGGCTTATTGTTTATTGGCTTTTCGTCGCACCCCCACTCCCACTCTTCTCTCGGACTCCTGCTCTCTAGTGTTTATTATTGTTTACTAGGCATTTCATGCGCAATCATGATATAATATTTGCATTTGTATTGGCTGCGTGGCGTATGCGTAATATTCATGCCAAAGAACAGGAAATGGATAGTGGATATTGGATAGTGCCTCCACTCTCTCTGTGTCTGTAATTGCTTTGGGGCATGATTTGGTTGTGATAGTCGGTGGAGGCAAGGAGTTGTGTCTGGAAATAAGAGTTTTGCGCTTTTGGGTCAGTGGTATCAGATTGGGGAAGGAATGTACGAACAGATGGAGGTCAAAAGAGCTAGGAATGCCAGGGAACAACATACACTGCGTGTGCCTGATGTGCGATTCGAGTATCGCTTATTCTACATGCTGTAGCTGCTGACATCTACAGAAGCAATTTAAGCGAAGAATGCAAATAGTTGCGGACTTTTCTCTTGGCTGAAGTTTTCCACGAACAGCTGGAATGATGGCTCAAACTCTGGCTTTTGTTTCCATTTAAACGGAGTTGTCTCTGCTGTTTGCATCTCACTCCAGCTGCTCCCCATTGTCAATTATATTTGTGTTTCTCAGGCTGGCAGCGGCAGCGGCAGCGTTGTTTGTTCTGTGTATCTCAAAGATACATAGATACACGGGCTGCATGTACTGCGGGAGGGAGAAGCTTAGCCCGCAACATGGCTATTTTTTTTCTTTTTGGTTAATTTACATGACAACACGTTTCGAAAGTCAGTCAACACAGAGACTGAGACGGGGAGACAGAGGGACAGAGAAAGAGCGAGAGATAGAGAGACAAATAGGGAGACAACCATCATGGGATGCGGATGGTTTGGGTGGGGGGTATTGTAAAGTATCTTGTAGATACATTCGCTTGTAAGTTGCAAGTTAACTAGACTGTTACAGTGTCGTTGTGGCAGGGCGGGGGTCTCGAGAGGGCTCCCCCTAGGGCACTTGCCGCCTTTTCTGCGGTTTTTTCGCTCTCTCGCAAAAGGCCCTCGCACTCGCCCTCCCAGCCACGTCTCGTCTCGCGCCGCTTGACTGCGGTTCTGGGCCAAAACAATGCATCTGTGGGATAACCACTTGCCCCCATCTCTTGCCCACTTTCATCCCACATCTTCTCTCCTCTGTGGCTCCTGCTTTGCCTGCTTTACTGTTACTGCAGTAACTGCAATCGGAAATTAGCATTCTTATAAATATTTATTCAGGTTTTTCCCATCTTCAGTGCTGCTTGAACTCTGCTTCGACTTCTCCATCTCCGCCTCTCTCAGTCTCAGCCTCTTCCTCCACTTAAACTCAAATTATCTATGTGAGTAGTAAATATTTATGAGATAACTCGTAACTCTTAAATATGTACGTATTGCCTTCTAATTGTCGCCTCAAGTTGAACGGGTCCAGGCCGTCGCCTCTGATGTCATGTTTGTTGTTTGCTTTTGGTTTTCGGTGAGATCATGCCGCACCCCAAATGGAAAAAGAAGCCTACGACGAGATCCATGAAAAGATTTTGTCATGTAACCGTTGAATGGTGGGCAAGCGGCTTGAGGGGAGGAAGCGGGTGCACGCCGACCAGTGGTTCAAGGCCTTCCAGTTTTCCAGCTTCATTGAATCAATCAAACGTTAGACAATAAAGCGTACGTAATATGCGTATTAAAGTACAGTCTGACCCAATTAGATATCGTTATCTATTTAAAAAACAAAATGATCACTCGATCCGTTACTCTCCTCCCAGCATCTACAGAGGAAACTGCTTGATCTTCCTCTCTCTCTCTCTAACAGAAAAGCAAGCAGTTTACAAGCAGTAACAAACAGTTGCAAATAGGACAGTTGTGTGTGTGATATTGAAGCCTCATTAAGACGGATGTCAAGAGTGGAGTAGAGTGAGGGAGAGAGATAGAGGAATAGTAGAGATGGGGGGCAGGAAAATAGATAGTGGGGCAGTTGGGCGGTGGTGGTGGGGTGCTTGTTGTGGCTTGTGGTGAGGGTCGTCTCTCTGTGGTGGTGTCTGTCAGAGGAGAACGCGCTCAACTGGCACGCGCTTGATAACGCTCCTCCGGGTACCATGGGGAAACAAGTGGGTGGGGGTGGGGGGAGCTTGGAACGCTCATTTGAAATGCAATTGGAACCGCACTCTAGAGACAGAGGCAGAAAGAATCAGAGACAGCGGCCAAAGTGACATCTAAGCAAGCGACAGTGATAGCCACTCTGATGATGCCATGAACAATGGAATCGGTGGACACAAAACAAAGCAATGGGTGCATATTTCGTAGGAAGTAATGCGAGGAAGATACTACAATCTTGTTTAATGTACATTTGTTTATTTAAAGTAAGTGCTAAAATATTACGAATAAATGAATAATAGTTTTACAAATGTCCACTTTAAGATGATTAAAGATGGAAGATATTGAGAAATATTATAACTAATCATATTATGGGAGATTTCAGGGTAGATTTCATAGAAATCAGAATATAGATGATCTTCCGAATCCCTCGGAATATATGTAGTAAAATATTTGAACACTCCTTTGCATTCCTATTTCTATTGTACTGAAAAGTAGGTTAACCACTGTTATCAGCGTCATTTCACTCTGGAGGGGGCTTGCTGCTGCTTCATTGCAATGCTGCTGCTGCTGCTGCCACTCCCTCTTCAATCATTCCCCAATCCTTCTTTCCATTGCCTCCTATCGCTCACTTTTCCAACTGTCAGTTTTGGGAACGAATGTTTCGCATTTGGAATTGTCAAGCAGCGAAAGAGAGTAGGAAAGCGAGTGGAAATGATATGAAAAATGCATGAAAAGCACAAATTGATAATTGAATTTGGCACAGGCTCAGACTGCACTTTTGTTATGGTCGTTGTTGGTGTTAGTTGTTGTTGTTGTTGAGGCTATTGCACACAGCATGTGGCAGAGGTGGCAGAGCCAAGTGGGTCAATGTGAGCCGCCGTGACAAGCGACGAGAAAAAAGCAAAAAACGGAAAACAGCTGGCAATCAACAAAAACATAAAATTGAAGCCAATTAGGAGGAAAATGTAAAATATTTCTAATAGAACTCAACAGAGTGGCAAGTGTGAAAATAGAAAGAAAAAGGGCAGGGAACGAGGGCAACAGTAAAAGAGTGACTCTAGCGACAGCTCTACTATTATATAATTATTAGGAGGCATATTGTAGAATCGTTCAGAATTTGTCAGATATTATTATTAGCTGTTGGACACCTATTAAAGGCCCTAAAATATGTTGCGATGTCTGGCTTGGGTGATAAAGAAACGAAATGTCGAAACGGAACACGGCTGATGGGGCCACAAATTACACCACAGACGGCGGGCCGGCGATATTCGATTCCCAACACTCGACACTCGTAAATTCTGAGGGGTCGAGGAGATGTGTGGCGCCCAGGATATTGAAATACTACCATGACCCCGAGGGGCAGGAGACAATCTAAAGTATTGCATGTTCGCACCCATTTCTCTTTTCCCCCTCTATGTCTCGCTCGCTCTCTGTCTTTTAATACGGTATTCGGTTAATTTAACGGCAATAAAAACATCACGCATACGCCCCGCAGTGATGGCAGAGGCAGCGACAGAGGACCAGAGACAGAAGCAGCAAGGGCAGCGAGAGCAGAGGCAGCGGCAGTCATTGGCCAAGGTGTCTAAAAATATAAGGTGAAGAATATTTTCACTCTCTCGCTCTCTGCATGGACTGGGAGACCATTCGTTGAGAGCGTTGCCTAGAATTGCCTCACCTTATTAACATACATATCTTGAATTGGGACATCGGGAGAGGCAATAAAACGAATGCCTTGGAACTGTAATCGAAAAGAGCGATCAAAAGAGAGAGAGAGAAACAAATAGAGAACTCGAATGTTTGAGCAAGGGGCAGGGAGGGAGGAAGGGAGGGGTGAAAAAGTTCAATCATTAGTTTTTTGTTGGCACATGACACAACACACGAACAAAACATAACACGAAAAAAAAGTGTCACTGAGAGCGAACGGGAACGGGAATGGAAGGGGGTAAACGTGGGCGAGCATCGTGTTGTCCCGTTTGAGTCGCCCACGCCAAACGCGCTCCACTCTCTCTCCCCGTCGCCGCTCCCTCGCTCCACAAACTGTGCATATCTAGCTGACAGCGCAGCAGCTGCATTCGTCCCATCAAATAGATTAAAGCGCAACAAGAACAACAAATATTTTTCTCATTCCCGAAAATGTTGATGTCACAAGAGGTGGAGAAGAAATGGAAACCAGTGCAGAGGAGGAGCAGAGATAGGGCAGAGCAGAGGCAGGGCCAAGGCAGAAGAAGTGGAATGGGCAGAGCAGTGCAATGCAAGGAATGTATGAATTTCAGGCGAAATGGAAAAAAAAGAAAATATGTAAAACGATCTTTAGATGCTCATGGAATTGGAAATCATTTAAATGATCGCATTTCTATAATTAGTTCATGGAAGTGATTTTTGAGAATAGTTTATGGGACATTTTTTCCAGGTCAAAAGAATTTTCAGCGCGTTGCCTCCACATCACCCATTGTACCCCCGTTATCTCTCCTTCTCTCTCTGATCGCAACGGTATAATGAGCAATGCGCAGGCGTCTTTCGAGCAGAAAAATATTTACAAAATAGTAATGCTTACAAAACACACAAAGTGGAAAACTATTTAGCAACAAAACAGGAAAAAGAGAGAAAAAGAAAAGCAAAAATTAGGCAAAAGGCAACGCCACATAATTTTTATGTTGTCGCGTGGACGGAATAAGCTGATGCTTGCTGCTGCTGCCTGCTGCTGCTGCTGCTGCTGCTGCTGCTGGCTTTGCTCTTTTTTATTATCTTGTTTTTTTGGAAATGTTTTATATGAGCGGGGGCCGAACGGGACGGACTGCACTTTTGGGCTGACAGAAACGAAACCGAGAAAAAAGCGCTGAGATTGTACAACTTTTGGTTGGACTGGAAATTGAAATTAATTTGCTGCCACAAGGCGGGTGGCAAAAGGGACGGGAGTTGTATGAGGGATGAGGCATTGCATAATTACAAATGACGTAGAACAAACAGTCTTTCCCCTCTCTTTCAAAAAGATACAGACACAGGATTTTGTTCAATTAAAGCAAACATCAATTCTATTCTATTTCTTTGTACAACAGAACATATACGTAATATATGTACATATGTATATGGCTATTCGTTTGTGTCTCTCTTTGTCACATATGTATGAATGTATATATGTACATATGTGCTCAGCACTGTAACTTTTGTCATTGACTTGGCGTAGACAGCAGAGCTTTGGTTGGATCTGGAGAAACTGGAGCATGCAACCGTTTCATTTTTGGGGTGGTCGGTCGGTCGGTCGGTCGGTCTCGGTTTCGGTTCTCTTTTCAGCATCGAGCAAGGTCATCAGCTTTTGATGGGTGTGCATGGGTTCGTTTATGGGTTCGTGATGTGGATGGATGGGTGTCTGTATCTGTATCTGTCTCTTTGTGTATGTGTGTGTGTGACGGAAGGTGACGCCCTGATTGAGGCAATGGAGCATTTCGATTAGAGTTGGGCAGTTCCATTGAGGAACCAGTTCCATTTGGGCATGTCTTTTATGGAGTTTTAGAGCATTATTTCATGCAGATAAAACTAAGTTGTGAATTGTCTTTTAAAAACTATTTAAGAACTTATTCGAGTGCTAAAATGAAAGAGCTTTTGCAACTGTGATATATTATGTATCATTTCCGAGAATTTTCCTTGGCAGATGTCCATTTCCTCCCCCCCATTCCTGCACTACCTCAGCCCCTATCCTGTTAACTTTTTGGATGGGATTTGTGGGATTTGCTGACTGCCTCTCAAATGTCACGGCAGCCACTCGAATGCTTGGAGGATGCTTGAGAGGAGAGGCTCAACAGACTGAGCCATTGACTGAGCCACTTCGAATAGCACTTGACTAATACTATCTCTCTCTCTCTCTCTTTTTGTCTCTTTTCAGCATTTGCGTTTCGTTTGTACCACTCTTCTGCCAACCGTAGCCCACGCCCACGTTTGTGGCGTGTGCAACCAGAAGCCGTCAAGACGACTTACTCGATAATGAAGATGAGCTCGCCCAGGATCATGCAGCAGAAACGGAGTAGCAAATCCTCCAACTCGTCGCGGGTCTCAATGACGACCTCGACGGCGGAGGAGAACCTCATCGAGTCGAAGCTCTTTAGCTGGATGCGTCTCTTCCGCTTCGCCTCGCTGCTGTGTCGCGCAGAGTAACGGGAGTTAGTCCATCTCTAAGATCCCTGTACCCCCCCCCCCCCCTCAATCCCAGCCCCATTATAAGGCCCCTGCAAATATGAAGAGAAATGCATATAAAAGATTTACAGATACCGATACTCGAACTAGTTACCGCTTTTCAGTCAAGTTTTCCTATACATATGTGTGTACTACTCGTATATAGACTCTGGAGTCGGATTACAAAATTCACTTTAACTTTTTCCAGCAATGTAGAATGTAAGCTTAAAGAACAAGGAATATTCCCCTCACCCACAAAATTCCCAAAAAATTACAAAAATTAATGAAAACCATGTTTAAGTTTAAGCTTCTTTTGGAAAATCGAAAAACCAAGCCCTAATTTCTGTTTACTTTTCACAATTAAGTCAATTTTTATTGTAAATTCCATGGGAATCCCCCACGGTAATCCCACTGGAATTTCTCGCGCCTTTCGTACCTTTTGTATTGTAATAAGTGAAAATAAAATATGAAAAATATGAGAAAAACAAAAATTACAACAAAAATTACAAAGCTAATAAATGTTACATCATAATCCATTTGTTGCGTTTCGGTTCTTCGGGTTCTTCTACAGATACAGAGCTTTCAGTTTCGAGAACAGACAACACGAATATATATGTATATTTTTGTAATTTACAACACTGTTTTTGCGTGTCACCAAACAAATCAGAGTAACGTAGCGTTTATGCAAGGCTATTAAATAGATAAATATATTAACTAAAGAGGCAAATCCAATTGCAATACTAACAATAATAATACAATGTATTTATACAGTAGATGAATGAATATATTTACACATTACACCACGTGAGGCAAACGGAACGGCTATATCCAACACTAACCAACACAATACAGAAACCAACCAAGCAATAATCCCAGCAATATAAAAAGTGCATTTAATCCAAAAGATGTTGCCAATCAACAATAAATGTTGTTAACAAATTAGCAATGCAAACCACACCACACAACACAACACCGCACACGAATATCCAATTGTAATAGCAAATAGAACAATTTCTTAAATTCATCCACGGAAGAGAAGACAACAAGAGAACTCCAATATACAGACAGACAGACACAAACAACAAACAAAGTTATCCGCGATTTTCGAAATTCAATTTTAATTATTAATTAGTTAGTAAGATAATACAACCTGCCCTGCAGACATGAACAAAAGCCAAAACAATGCAAGAAAACTATACTAGAATATAGCAATATAGCATACAGCAGCAGATAATTGTTGAGAAAAAAAATGCAATAAATCGATATCGATCAATAAATAAAGTCTTTAAGCTGTTGAGTGTTCAATGCAATTACCTTAAAGATTGTGTTTTTCTTTGCTAAAAGTTTTATTTCCAGTTCGAAGCTAATTCGAATCAGCCGCCCAACTATAGTGTCTGATGCAGCGTGACAAAAGCTCAAATTGCATTGACAAAAGCTGACTGTTTTGGGGAAAAATTACTAGCGTTAGAGTATTTTTATAGTAGACAAAGGGTGACATTTTTGAATTTTGAACTCGAAAACTGTATAATTATAATAATCGAAGAGGCTACTAAAAATCAATCAATATCGTTGGCACAACTTTTGATTTTCTGTTATAGTGTAAAAAGCAAAAAATGGGAATTAGCGAAGCTGCCTCAAATATCACCAACACATCGAATTTTTTTATTATCATGTAAGTAATGACACCTTCAATCCAATGCCAATCTCTATGATCCCAACTCTGTAGATTCGGAATACTATTGCTTCGCACTCTGCTGCGCTTTAAGGAATTTTTGTGGTATTGTATATTCAATAAGCTATATTGCAAATTCGTTCTATGTAAATACGTGGACGGCGACAACTTGACACCGGTTTCTGAGCGCCGACTTACGCTCGTTAAGAAGAAAACTCTCATCCTTGACATGGACGAAACCCTCATGACGTCAGTAGTTCTAAGCACAAGGCGTAGTCTGCCTTCAAAAAAAAAATTACACGAATATTTGCCTCCTGATTTCGAGTTTAATTTGTATGATTCAACGATCAAAGTGTACAAACGGCCTTTTGTGGACAACTTCCTGGAGAGGGTCTCGAAATGGTTCAATGTTGTCATATTTACCGCTGGAACCGAGTCGTATGCCACGCCTATTCTTGACTATTTAGATGGTGGCCGCAACATTCTGATACGACGGATGTTTCGCGACAACTGTGTCAATGTCCAAGGTTTTAATGCCAAGTTCGTAACGCTTGTGAATGCCGATATGGCCAATGTGATTCTCCTAGATAATTCGATAACTGAATGCTGTTTCAATGTGGATAATTCCATACCTATTTTTGACTACATCATAGGCGATTGGGACACTAAGCTACTCAACGTACTGCCCTTTCTCGATGCGCTTCGATTCGTCGAGGACGTTCGCTCCATTTTGAAGCGTTGCAAGAGATTGAACGCGCCCTCGATCTGATTTGTATTCTAACTATATTTTGCAGGAACTGTATATTGTTTTTTTATTAAATAAATATTTAAATAGTATTAAATATACTAATAGACTGGAGCTGTAAGGATCCTACTAATTGGGCTATTCCTAAACCCTTCAATAAAAACAAATGAACACATATCCAGAAATTAGGATGCCATAATTTCATACAAATAAATTTTATTTATTTCATTATTATTATTATTTTCTGCATTAAATTAGACAGAATTCGTTGTTATATTTACGGTATATTTCTAAGGATGAGAAGGGGCGGACTTTTTATCACATTATGATACCCTTGAGGAAAGGATATTATAGAGTTAAGGAAATGTTTTCAAGATATATATTTACAGAAAAAAAATCAAATGCATGAATATGTATAAAATATGTCAATCTGAGAAGAAGTCCGTAAAGGAAACATAGTGGAAACATATTCTTATTTTTACCGTTGGCAAACCAACCACTCAATGTACATTCGTTAAGTGCAAATGATGTTCGGACCACTGCACTATGGGGAAAATTTCCATTTTTCGGGTATTTAGTCTTTTTCTCCAAGTATTAAAATTAGTAATTTTTTTATGTTAACATCTTCAGAAAACTTCAAACTGTAAGGTTCAATGCCAAAAATGTTATAGAACAGACCAATGTTATGCCTACCCGCTGTTAAAGTCAGCTGTTCTGTAGAAAATTATGTGCTGTAAGATTGCAATATTTTTGATGCCTATTTTCAAATTGCTCGTATTCAAACGCGACACATTATTTTTGTGAAATTTAAAAAGGATATCAATAATACGAGTGTGTACTATATGTTGGTTGTACTAAAACTTTGTACTTGTCCGTGTTTTATTAATATAGTGTAAAAGTAGTAAGTGTTCTCAAAGGTCATTTCTTGGAAATAAATTTCAAGTTCGTAGAGGCCTAGAAAACGACCTTTAAGTTTCTTAAGTGTACGTCCTAGTTCATGTCGTAGCGCCATTAATTGTGATTTAAATGCAGTTTGTCTCAATGTGCACTTTTCCGCACTATCGGCGCAAATTAATGTTTTTTAGGTTACTTCCAGTTTTCAAACCCGGAGCTGTTTCATGTATGTCGCAAGGAAAAAGGGAACTACTACCAGGAAAATGCAATTCTTGATTTTTTTAAGAAGAGATTAAATAAAAATGTTAATGTTTTAAAATATGTATCATATTTAAACAGCAAAAGTCAATTTTTTTTCCAAAATGTGAAAAAATACAACCAGAACAAACATTATTTTGGAAAAAGCATTAAATTGGTGAATGAACAGAACAAAATTATACATAAGCGATTAAAATAGGAAGAATAATCGAAATATTGGACGTCCAAAGTTGGCTTACTGGTTGAAAGGTGAAGAAGCACAAAAAAACAAGTAGCAGCTCTATCAAAAGCTCGAGAGGGCAACGTCTATTTGTTGATTTCCCTGCCTATTGATGTTTTAAACCTCTTATGATGTGAAATTGAAGGACAAAATCAAACTTTTTATGATTTTGATGAAGAATTTGCCGTTATATTTTTTATGTGTGATGAAGATGTTGAAAATGAAGAAAATGTCTGTTAATATTATTTATTATTTCTTTAGCTCCTGAGTTTGATCAAAATTATGGTTTTCCAAAAGTAAAACTTTATGTTTATGTATAAAAGATAACTATGGTTAGTAAATATTAGTACTAAATTCAATTTCTTAATATAATACAAAAAAAAAATATTTTTTTTTTATGGGTGGGCGGTGACACGCCCACTTTTCCAAAACTGTTTCTAAGCGCTTACATAATAATAGTAAAAAAAACCACATCGAAAAATCTTGCTTTGTTTAGGAGTTATTAATTAATACCCGAAAAATTGGAATTTTACCCACAGTGCATTGGTCACAATAATGACAGGCCCAAGCGACACCAGCAGATGGCTGTTACGCGCGGATCCCAGGCATTTCGATTGGGAAGTATTACGCTTAATAAAACACCAAGTACTACGGGAAATTAAACCTGAAAAGAGCCTCCCAGTACGTGAAAGTGAAGCTTTTAAGAATTGTATAGAACTCCCATGATGTTGCCCCTTACATATGATCCAAGACAAATATCCGACTCGACCCACCTGAAACAATAATGTAACTATCATCCGGAATAAATCTACTGTTCAAAAACAAATAAAATGCCTTTAATGAAAAAGGAGTGCAAGAAGGAGATAATATAATATATAGAAGATAATAAATATAATATAATAATATATAGAAGGATAAATAACTAAATAAAATAAGAAAATATGTGAAAGGCAATCGAAAGAAGAAGGAGGAGATAATATATTATATGTATGTGTCTGTATATGCTAAAAGATAATAAATAAATAAAATAAGAAAATATGTAAAAGGCAATCGAAAGAAGAAACAGTATAAGGAGTATAAGGATCAGCCTTTGGGGAATGGCACCTCTTTCTCCATAGAAGATCCCTTCGCCTTCGCGTGATTTTTGTTAGAAACTGCCGACTCTACTTTATCTTTGGTTTTCTCTATTAAGTTCATTTCTTTTGGTTTCTCTCCAGAAGTGCCAGCGAATTCCTTATTATTGCAGAGCGTCACATGCCTAACAAGCATTTATATTTATTTTTATATATATTTTTTAAACATCGGTCAACAACCACCAATCTGCTCGAGTTTTCCTCCATAATCAACCGTGGATTTCAGAGCGGTTTGCAAACTGCCGCTGCGGCTGCGCCTGCGTTGGCGGTTGGGGTTTCGGTTGGGGCTCTGGCCACTGCGCCTGCGACTGCGGCTGCGTTGGCGGCTGGGGGTGCGTCGGCATTGGCGGCTTGGACTGCGGCTGCGGCTGGGCCTCCGGCTGCTGGGTCTGCGACTGCGGCTGCGACCATCTTCACCGTTGCTGCGTTTCTCCGCGCTTTCTTTGGTGGCGGCGGCGCCTCGCCCTCGCTCCCTGCGCGTGACTTCGCCTTTTTCTCCGACCGGCCTCGACGTTGCTCGGGAGCCTCCCGCCGGGACTTCTTGTGGCGCTCGGCTCTACCGGCCTCCCTGCGCTCGCGGTCCTCCTCGCGACGTCGTTCGTCCTCCTTCCGTCGCAGCCGTCTCCTAACTTCCTTTTGCCTACGGGCCTCCTCCTCTCGTCGCCGACACGCTTCTTTTTCCACTCGCGACGTCTCCGCGCTTCCGCTTCCCTCCGTGCCTCCTCCAGTAGGTGCTGCTCCTCTCGACGTCGCGCTTTGTTCCCGGGCTTCCGACCCGTCCCCACTACTGGCCCGCTGCCGACTGGGTGTCTGGACTTTTAGTGGGACCGCCAGGCTCGCTATCAGTTCCTCCTGAAATTTTGACGCCGTCTTCCATAGCATCGATCGCTCTGCACCTCCCCGCGGCATCAGGCGTTCATATGCACTTCCTTGTCCTCAGTCGGCGCCGCCGGCGAGATCCTGCCCGTTTTCATCTCCCACGTCTCAATGACGTCGGCAAACTCTGGTTCCGTCCCATGTTTCTCGACCCAGATCTTAAATGCCTTTCGCATCTCGTCCACTGATCCTTCCAACTGAAGCCCGCATGCCTTGGCGCACTGCATCAGTTCCTCCTTCCTCAGCGAATGAATCCACTGCCGGCTCTTCATTTTGACACTCCTTTTGATACCCCGCTCAGCACCGCCTTTCCCAATGCACTCTCCTTTTCTTGCTTGTCTTGAGGCCCCACGTTGGGCGCCAGTTGTAACGAACCGTTTCTCGTCCGTCTGATTCAGCAGAGCTGATGGAGAACCGACTCACTGCCGCGGACCTCCTCTTATAGGCTCCCTGCGGCACAGCGTCCGCGTCGCCGCCTATCCGCAACGGTTCCTTTCCCTTGGTACTTTTCCATCGCCCGCTTCATCTTCCCAAGCCTTCCGCACCGGGATCGGCCTACATGGGATCGCGTCTGCGTCGCGGCCCACCCGCAACGGTTCCTTTCCCTTAGTACTTTTCCATCGATCGTCTTCCAAAGCCTTCCGCACCGGGAACGGCCTACATGGAATTACATGGCCTACATGGAATCCACATGGGCTACATGGGATCTACATGGCCTACATGGGATCCACATGGCGTCTCCCGGTCCTCGGCTCTTGGACCCGCAGCTGGCCCAATTCCGCCGTTTCCCTGTTCTGGGAGCGAGGCCCGCTCCATCCTCTCGCTTAACGGGATCGCCCTGCGCTCTTCGCTGGTCATTTCGCCGCATCCTCTACTAGAACCTTGTGAGGAATATCGATTCCTCACAATACATGTAACTTATGTATAAGTATAAGTAACATAAGTAATGTGCACGGGCACACTTTTCGAAGAGAAGTACCGCTCTACACTTCTATGCATTTCTTCTTCTATACGCAAAATAGAAAAATGGATTTGTGCGTTAAGGTGAGCGGCCAACAAATAAGAATTCTGCAAGCAGAAGATTGCTGCGCTTGCTTAAATAAAGCAAAGCAAACGGAGCCAGTGGGTCTACCGGCTCTGCAGCTCCTGCAGCCCGTAGACCAGCAGCAGATACAATCGGAGGAGGAATTATTCCTGCAGGAATATATTGCTTTAAAGAAAACTAAATGTACATTTTTTTTATACCCAATTGATTTAAAAAATATGAACATATCCATTGGGATTTTTTTTCTTTTTTTTACAATAATTTCCCTGATATTCCCCGAACTTCTCCAATTATTTTTTTCACGTCCTACTTGGTGTCCGCCGCATCATCTGACAATATTACATTCTAAATGCATGCCGCTTTAAAAATATTGCATACGCACTGATGACGAGGCACAAACCACTTTGATGTTTTGAGTGAACTGTACTTTGGTTCTTTCTTACACAGCTTTTTGTCGGTCATATTCTATCGTAGTCTTGAAAAATCTCAAAGCTGCGACGCATCGCGTGAAAAAATATATCAACAGGAGCAGAGATATCATGATTTTATTCATTTTAAATTTCGAGCACAAAAAGGTATGGCTTTTGCTTTAATAATTTTGTAACTTTTATCCAAATAAAATAAAACTTATTCTCGTTTTTTTTTTCAATATTATTCTTGGTGTTTTCTAATCTCCGATGAAACCCCGATGCAGACTAAAATGCACGCACACATCTGAACATACCCTAACAATGTACTACAATAAAAACAAAGTACATCTTTCATTTATACATTTTATTGATTTAATTTTTTATAATTCCATCTCTGCTATCTCATCTTCTAGTGGAGTAGCTCTATCCAAATTAGGAGCAGCAAGGGCGTTCTGCGAAAAAATTGAAAAGCGGCCGCCCCAGATGCCGCCGGATAATGCGGGAATTTTTACAGTTCCACACACATTCATTGTCCTTGCCATCGTTCCAGGCATCTGTAACACCGTGACCTTCTCTTTCTCTGATTCTACATATGATCCGGTCAATCCGCATCTCGCCGCGTGAAAAAAGACAGCTTTGCCCAAGCTGATCACTCCGACCTGCGACTCTGCGTATCCGCGGCGCAGACTAGCTCATGCATCATGATGAAAGTCTTGCGTCGTTTCACGGAAAAGGCTTATTTTCCGTTTCTGTAAGGCCCTTTATCAAGAGGGATGCGTCCTGTATATTTATGCAGGCTCAGAGCAAGCAGCTCTGCATCGAAAAAGTCTTTTCTGGCCAGAAGATTAAAATGAAGGAAGTAACCAAATTAAGTCCCAGTTTCGAAAAACATGGCGGGATCCACGCATTTTTGTCCCTTTTTAGTCAGTTAAAAATTTTACGCGGCAAAATTTAAATTTGAATCGGCTGTTTTTTTTTGTTATTAGTGGTGTTCCGCTGATTAGGCAGAAAAGTACGAAAATTGCTGTTATGCGCACAGAAATACCACAGAAATACCAAAACGCAGCTGCGTCGGAAAACGACGCAACTTTTTGCCACGTATGTAAAAAAAACTGCGTTTTTGGGAAGACGAAAAGAATCAAGACGCAGCCTCAGTGTAAACGGCACCTAAAATGGCTTCTTTTGTATTTTCGTGGTATTATATGAATATACAAATAGTATATTTTGGTATTATTTCGGGCCTAAAATAGTATAATTCGTTATTGCCGGCGCGGTCACTTCACTCAAGTTTTATAAACGTTATTTTATAAACAATCCAACCAAACTGAGTCCTTAAAATAAGTCAGTCTTGTAGAAAATTTTTTTATTTATTGCATAAAGTTATGTGTTCAGACCTGAGAGTCGTAGCTAGCTGGTAATATTAAACAGAACATCAAAATTCGAAGAATAGGATTTTCGTCGGTATTTTTTCATGGTATATACTGCTATTTACCGCCACGCTCATGCCTTGATCGCGAAAATGAGTAAAAGAGCGCGTCCACTACTACTTTTTGGGTTGAGAAAAAAAGGTATGGATAACGGGTAAATTCAGCCATGGGAAATTTCACGGCTCGCACGATTTGCACCTTACCCGAATTTTTCCCCGATAGGACGTGTTGGCGCTAGCGCCCACACGTCATGTAAATCAGGTGGGGTGGATTTTACCTTGCAGGCCTTGCGTTTTCTTTGCCGTTTCGCCTGTTGTCCATACCCGATTTGTTCCGCAGAATTTCCCAGGGAAATATTAGGACGGGATTTTTGAAATGAGTAAGGGAGATGGATAGACTTTGACAAAAAAAACAAAAACAAAACAAAAAAATTTTGAGCACGGTCGGTGGCGATGCGTTCGAATTATTCTTATTTTCACGTTCAAAACTAAACATTAAGAAACAAAATTGAAGCAATTAAACAAGTGCTTGATGGACTTGGCGCCGTGCGCATTTTTGTCATAATTAAGGATAATCGTTATCAGTGAATACCGTTGCAGTTGCATAACTTGTCATTGCCAAAAAAAAAGAGCAACTAAATTGCAGCAGAATTTCAACCACTAAAAGTTCTCCTGGATCTGGTGAAATAATTAAGAAAAGTTTATACCAATACAAATAAAAATCCATTGGGATAAGCCCCTGCCGGGCCCCAACCGGCCCCACGTCAGCTTTTGGGCCCTCCCGTCCACCTACGCGCTGCGTCGCGTCGTCGTGCCTTCAAAAGTAGTTTTTTGTGCTGTCTGTTTTTGTAAATCTCAAGTGCGCGTTAATTAGTGGCTATTTAATCAATCACTGATTGAGAATTAAGTGACCGAGACGCGTGAGAGAGCGGGAGCATGGCTCAGAACACGGCAGATACTTTCATCCACTTGGTTGCCGGCGGGTAAGTGGAATCTAATGGTTTTTTTCGTATGTTTGTTGGTGCTACTATTGCGTCTTATCGCAGGTCAGGCTACAATGAGACCTACAACAAACCGGTTTTGCTTGGATTTCATTTCGTACATAGCAATACGCTAAACTCTAAAACGGCGCAATTGCGATTAGATTTAGTTAGCCGCAAATCAGAAGCAGCCCGAAATTCGTTCAACTAAATGTGACCTGGCCTCCGCCGACTGGGCGGGGGGGAAAAGTTGGCAATGGCGCCAAAAAAGAAAGGCTGAAAAAAAAACAGAAAATCGAACTGCGGCGCACCGAATCGATTGATACGCTTTCTGTTTTCATTGATATATGCAGATCGGCAATGATATATTGTTGCTCATCAAGAATGTACCTTGCATGGTTGAAGGTTCTTCCTTTTGTGCGTTGTGCAAACATCTGCCAAGAAATAATATGATTCTTTGAAAGGGTACGGGCTCAGCAGCGAAACAATTCAAGAGAGGAGAGCCATGCTCCGTTCACGTGTTTTGGGGACAGCTGCTCTGCTGTTGCTCTCTGCTCTGCAGTCCAAGACCATTGGCGAAAATCAACAACAATTTTTGATTCGAGATAAACGTCACCGCAAGCAGGGAAATAAAAGTGCTACTATAGAACGTTGAAGCGGAGTGTAGCGACTGAAGAATATCCATCATATCACAATTATAGGCAGGAATATTCATTTTTTTATCATTATGACTGTAATAATTATCCAAACATGACAGTCTCTAATTACATTTTTACCAAATTAGCACTGATTTACGACTTGATTATAGAGACTCGGGAATAAATATGATCTATGGTTGAGAACACATTCCATGTGCCCGTGTCACAAATAGAATATACCCTTGAATATACCCGGGCATAACAATTATCGGCAGAATGGAAATATGTGCAACAAAAACACATACATACATATGTATGTACAGACATGGGTTATTTATCAGCTCCATGCTATTGCAGGAAAGGAGCTCTCCTTCCTATCCCTTGTCCTCTCTCTCTTTATTTCTTTACTTTCTCTACTCGGTTCATTGCTACCGCTTGAATCACGTTACAGGCAATGTCCAATTCGAGTTCCATAACTCAGGCGACGGGCATTAACAAGCTCAATTGCATTGTTGTTCTTGTTGTTGTTTTTGTTTCTGTTTCTGTTATTATTATGATTGTCGCTTTTATCGTTTCTATTTTAAGACCTGGGCACCGCGCATCTGACTTTGTTTTTATTTTTACCTGCACCCTACACACACACACACACACAGGGCCCACACTGCAAGGCATATCAACTCTTAAACCCGTTTGAGTGGGGGTTGGGTGTCTCTCTCACGGAGCTCGTAATGCTTCCATTGTGCTTTGTGTAGGGGATCGGAAAGTTCAGATGGCAGCTTTATTTGTGTTTCTGTTCTGTTCTCCTCTGGTTCCGTATTTGTGGGAAAGAGAAAGAGCATGAAAGAAGTAAAAGAAGAGAATGACAGAAGGAGAAGCCGAGCCTCTGGTCATTCGGGAAATGTAGTATGTAAATGTAGCAGAAACCGGAACGAAAGGTGGCTGCATTTGATGAAACATAAATGATTGGGATAGTTAGCATTTACCACAAAGCAGTTCAGAATCGAACCTTCCATTAATGTGGCCTTGACGGGGGGCCACAAAGTGTCATCCCCTAACACCCCATACAACAGGGGCCACCCAGAATAGAACAATGGAATTGCCGGCCGGCTGACCGCCCTGCGCTGGCCTAAGCTTATTTATCAGCAGTAAAAAAAAACAGCTCGAGAAAATCGTTGCAATGTTCACATGCTATACAACACTACTGTCGTAAGACTTCTTTCTTATACATATGTACATGAGTGTTATACATATTTATGTATGTATGTTTACACATGTGTAAGTACACTTAGAGCGCAGAAAAACTGTTGTTGAAATGCATTCACGTTGCCAGCCAAGCCAGAGCTTTCTTAATACGCAAGTATTTGTAACCCTGTTGTTGTTCGGGGAAACCAACTAACACTACAATAAGGGGGTGGGGGTGGTTATCTGTGTATGTCTCGTGTTTGTACACGTTGGGAAAACTAAGGCAAAAACAACCTTACCTTGCCTTGCCTTGCTCCGAGGGCCCCTTACATTGTTATACCGCTATAAATAAACCCCAAAACAAACATGCAATTAACCGACATGCATCCCATCCATCTAGAATCCCAAAGCTGCTTTACAAACTCATGTTAAATAATTCTAAATAGAACAATTTCCAACTGAACCGCACAGAAAACTATACATTTTTATAGATTTTCATGTTTTATATAAGACAAGGCACAATGTTTGTGCAATATTTGAAGTCTGCTGCTATTTTAGAAGCTATTTTTGTCTGTTTGCCTATTGAAAACCCATTCAAAATACGCTGCCAAGGCGGAAACTCAACGATATAGCAATAATACTTTTAACATTTGGTATTGTGTTCTATTACATACATATATTCGTATTATATTCTTTTAGTCGATCAGTTTAGTTGGAGTTAGAGAAATGTTTTAGTTTCCTGGAGATGTTCGAACTGCAGTATTTTCACTGTATTTTGTAGAGAACAGTCTGTACGTATTATATACAACTATTTATGGCATTTAAAGATAATTTTTTGACAACAATCGGCAATTAACGACAATTCTTAAATTGGTCTAGAGTCTAGACAATTCAGATCTACATACAGTCATGTGAAAAATAATAAGGACAGTTGGCTTTATTTCAGAAAAAGGTCTATAAAATGGATATTTCCTATCACTTTGAAGTGAACTTAATTTTTATAGGTTGTTTAACATTTGACCTTCTTAATGTAAAAGAAAAAAACCCAAGCGTAGTGGTAAAAAAATTAAAAAAAATTTTTTTTCGATGCGTCATATACTTTAAGCTGTGAAAAATAATAGGGACACACACAGAAAACATATTATATTTCGTAAAAAAACCGGGTTTCTAAGAGTTATTTGGTTTTAAACTATTGCGAGTAATTAGTGCTAGTTATTTTAGATGTAAAAACATCCATAAAATAAAGTTCAGTTGCTTAGGATGGTAAAGGACATGCACTGCAGCGCCCTGGTAGGCATGGACATGAAAAACGTCCAGAGAAAGGAATTTTTGTTCCGGAAACTGGCCGAAACATTAAAGTGTTCCAAGGTAATGATGGATAATGTAAGAAAACATGCGACTTTAGAGGAAACATCCCGACAAAAATCAAAAATATTCAAAAAGTTTAAGAAAAATATGCTGAGAATCAAGAGACAAGTCCTAATTAAATATTCTAGTAATTAAAATAAAAATGTTTTATGCAGTAAACCCTTCTAAACTACGAGTAATACTAATATCTAACAATCTAAAGTCCAAAAGATCCATGTGAAAATTGTTTCCTGGCGAACAGGGATGTACCCAAGATGATGATAGCATATTAGAGCATATTCACATGGCCTGCGAACAAATAGCGTAATAGCCTGTGATCGGATGAGCCAAAATTATACATTTTATACCCTGATTATGACATTCAGTTTGTGTGAAAACCAATTAACAAAAATTTGAATCATTTAAAACTATTAAACACAAAGGCGGATCACTTATGGTATGGGGTTGCCATAGTGCATGCCTTACTGCGACTATCATCATCTTGGGTACATCCCTGTTCGCCAGGAAACAATTTTCACATGGATCTTTTGGACTTTAGATTGTTAGATATTAGTATTACTCGTAGTTTAGAAGGGTTTACTGCATAAAACATTTTTATTTTAATTACTAGAATATTTAATTAGGACTTGTCTCTTGATTCTCAGCATATTTTTCTTAAACTTTTTGAATATTTTTGATTTTTGTCGGGATGTTTCCTCTAAAGTCGCATGTTTTCTTACATTATCCATCATTACATTGGAACACTTTAATGTTTCGGCCAGTTTCCGGAACAAAAATTCCTTTCTCTGGACGTTTTTCATGTCCATGCCTACCAGGGCGCTGCAGTGCATGTCCTTTACCATCCTAAGCAACTGAACTTTATTTTATGGATGTTTTTACATCTAAAATAACTAGCACTAATTACTCGCAATAGTTTAAAACCAAATAACTCTTAGAAACCCGGTTTTTTTACGAAATATAATATGTTTTCTGTGTGTGTCCCTATTATTTTTCACAGCTTAAAGTATATGACGCATCGAAAAAAAATTGTTTTTAATTTTTTTACCACTACGCTTGGGTTTTTTTCTTTTACATTAAGAAGGTCAAATGTTAAACAACCTATAAAAATTAAGTTCACTTCAAAGTGATAGGAAATATCCATTTTATAGACCTTTTTCTGAAATAAAGCCAACTGTCCTTATTATTTTTCACATGGCTGTACATATGTACATACGAGGTTTTGCATATGTTTTCGATTTCGAATTTTGGCAAAAACACACTGCACATTTCTCTCTACCCCCATTATTGTTATTTATTTTCACCACTGATTTTGTTGTATTTTTATATGTGATTTTATATATTATGTACTGGTAGAAACCCCCATTCTAAATTGAGCTTGTCAAGCGATTTGGATTTTTGTTTTGGTTTTTCTAGACGGTCGCCCCAGGCAAATAAACTTTTTCTGGCACACTGACTCGTCGCCGGCTGGTTGAAGGCGATTGTTGAATTGAATGCAACAAACAACATTGCTGCCAATCTCAGGTGCGGCAAGGGGTTGTAGAATCTTATCTGGGGGATAATACAGAACAAACAATGTCACTTCTGCTCTGCCCGAAGCGTGTAAATACTCGTTATTACAGTGCATTTTTCGGATTTCTCTATTTATTTTTAGACGAGTTTTTTTTCGAAGAGAAGGAAGCATATCTGTGTGTTATATCTTTGGAAAAGAAAGACCGCTCTGTTTTGCTGAACTCAGTAGAAGCGCAAGGAAAGAAATCAATAAGATATAGTTACGATTAAGTTTTGGAACCCGTCATCAGCGTTTTAGTGTTTAGAGAGAGTTTTCTATGAACTTTTCCTATGTTTGCAACAGCTGTGATTTGTTTACGTTTTCCTTGCCTGTTGACCCTGTCTCTTTCTTGGCTCTAAAAGACATGTCTACCCGCACGTACGCATTTTTTATTTTTTGTTTGGGAACCCGTAATATGTATACACATATGTACATCTGCCTCGCTTGCTCAATTTCGGGGATGGTCTACTAGCATCTAAGGCCGCCAGTTAGAAGTGTGAATACATGAATGAAAGAAATTAAAACTGAAAGAAACTCCAATTCTATACTAGTTTTTATATTTTCCTCTCATTTATCTCCATTTATTTAATTTCTTCGATTCCTTATCATCGTTTCTTCGTTTTTTTTTCGCATTGCATTGGTTTAATAATTTATTTAGTTTTCTGATAAAATGTTTGCAAACATTTCCTATGAACACAAATTGTGTCAAGGGCGATCCGTTTATTGTTTTGTTCTTGATCTAGACATATATTTTCTTAATATAAATATAAACATAAACGAATATTCTCAGGAATATACATATATATGATTCTGTAGAAGGTCGCGTGCCAAGTTTATTTCGAATTTCACCAATAAAAAGCCATATTAAAATCTAATCTTAGCCAGGTCCTTAATTAATTTCTAATAACAAATACTAAATGCTAATGAGTGCCTATTTTTCCCTGGAAAATTTGAATAAAAATTCTATAACCCATTCAGCTAATAGTACAATCAGCTGTTTGTTTTGCAAGCAGTACAAGCAGTTCAGTATTCAAAAGAAAAGCAGGAGACCCATCAGAGAAGCAGTTGAAATATCTAGCTTTAACCCACTCTATACCCAAATGGTAATATTCCCTATAACCTTGATACTTTTGACCCATAAAGGAAACGAAAACATTCAAAATTTTCCATAAATTTCGTAATCTTGAACAAAAAACGCCAAAAGAGAAGGAAGAAACGGTAGAAAAAAATAAAGAACAAAAATTTAGAATCACACTGATAAGCCGAAACTTCAGTCTGCGAATGGGAAAATAAAAAAAAAAAACAACGTAATATTCTTTGATAAGATGTGGCCCCCGCCAAGACATCTTTATCAGTGCCAAAAGATGGCTAGGGGGGGTAGCGGCAGGTGTGATTGTGTGGACAAAAGCCTCCCCAACAGAGAGGGCTGACGCATCGGTAAAGGGAATCATCGGATTCGGTTTTGGTTTCCCACATTTTACACTTGTGCGTCTTGTCCATAGACCATGTCTGCTAGGAACCAAAATTTCCACCTCTTATCTGGAGAGAAGGCGCGTGTTTATGGGGCGAACGACCAATGTCAAAAAACAGATAAATAGCGCATTAACATTAACCCGGCGACTGCACATTTTGCACATTTCACATATGTTCCGCCGCAGCAGCAGCCGGGGGGCCATCGATCGGGAGTCCCGGTGGGGCTATATAGATACTATGGCTATAAGTACGTATGCACTTTACTTTCGTGTGCACTTGAAAAGATTCCATGTATTCAGAATTCCACATGTCTCACACATGATGAACCTGTGCATAAGTTTTCTAGGGATCCATCAATGCGGTTAGAATCTGCTCTCCATTTATTCAGATGTAAGCCCCAGGTCGACCCCCTTAAATGGAAACGATTTCGTTCCTCTAGTCCGTTAACCTGTTGATCCGGGACTCCCAATTCAGCGTAATCGAAACGACTCTCTCTCCTTGATGTGTGTGTTTGTCCAACTGTCTATCTTTGTGTCTGACACGTTGCAGGGCAAACAGTTTGCCTTACATATTTTCTCGTGAAGTGGCAGCCAGATGCTAATTGCAATTCAATAGTCGGAACACTTGCCCATTAATTCATTGATTAAATGTGATTACACATATTTGTGAAATTGCTTGACTAGCTTGCGACCTAGAAATATGCCAAACATTGGCTGGATTGCTGGAGCATATGGCGTGTTCTCTCTCTTCGGATTTGCTTCGGTTCTTACCGGTTTTCGCAGTAATTATGTCACAGTGGTATACCAGATTCCGCCTAGGACTGAGCATCCATATAAGTATTGTATGGGGCCAGACGTGGGGACCACCGGGGCCATCGCTGATAAGCAGCTGATAGTCCGGATAGTCCCGCTTTGTTCGACCGAATTGCAATTCATTCGCGGGGCTGGCAAAGGTTATCTGCCCCAGAGGCGGGGGTCAATCCGTAACCAGTACGAACCGGTTCTCGGTTCTCTACCCACTGCGAAATTCTTCTTGCGAAATTCCTTCAAGATGCCAACGTTGATTAACTTCTGTATTTTCAAGGGATTAAAGAAGACACGTCGTGCCTGTTGCAAGAAACTTTCTGCTTCATCGATCAAACTTGTTGTCGTTTTTTCTCTCTCGTCCCCCTTTTTCCTTTGTTGCATAACCTTCTGCCGTCTCGTGGGCGGGCGGTCATTGTCATGGATTATTATAATTATAATCGAATTTCATGATTCTCTTGTTGCCAGCCGACAACCGCCCACCGCCTCCCGCCACCCGCCACCCGCCGCCAATTTGCAAGTTTGCGGTCACGAGTTATGCTCCGGCGAACAAATACAAATACATTCCCTAGATAACAAAGTGATTCTTCCACTTTTATCTCACAATTTTCCAAATTTGTTGATATTGATAGAGTAATCAGTGTGTTGGTTTGGTTTATTTTTCTTTTATTTGGGAAAGGTCGTGTATAATTAATTTTTGGAGGTTAACTTTAAGGTGAATGCAAGAGTGTCCGAGTGGATCATGCACTTGTCATGCATGGTGTTGTTTTGTTTTACTATTCTCAGGCTTTCGCTTTTGCGTCCCGAATCGAGCATCAATGCGGGTCGTTCTGTGGGAGCTGCTTTAAAGCAAAGTCAAAGAACTATGACTTCATTTGAATCGAATTCATTGAGATATGGAAATATGGACAGTTTAAAGAAATATAAATTAAATTATAAATATTCTTTCAGCAGAAATTATTCCAAATTATCTGTGTGGTCGGATTTCCTTTTCTTCTTTGAGAACAGACATCTGCCGCACACTTTCATTGCTCATTCCAAATGCCAGCAATTTCACAATCCAGTAAACAATTACATGACATGACCTTGATTTGCATTGGAAATGTGAAATGAAATAGAAAATTTTCTATAATTTACTTTGACTGCACTTAATGGACAACAGTGCCTCTCATGCAACACCTAGCCCCCCCCTTGCATGCTATGCATTTCCGAATGCAACGAACCAATCAAAATGGCCCTCCACTTGAAACGAAAATGGAATGGAATTTGACTCGTAAATGGAAGGGGGTGCGACCCCCTTACTTGTACAGATACCCAAGATATACTAGATACAAATGTACGTAGTGCCCCAAAGAGAAAAACCAATTTAAGCAAGGGAATTGCGCAAATCGAAGAAATACGAGTTTTCGAGATGAGATAGGAATATTTTCTGCGTGGTCGATTGCCAAATGCGATTTATTTTTATGATATTCAAACATTTTTGGCACTAATCTAGTGGGACAGGGGAATGGGGGGGAGAGAACACAGACACCATGTCAAAGCACTTTATCTCTTTGTTGGAGAGGGAGCAACTATTTTTAGATGTCATGGGGGGGGGGAAGAACATTTTCCGAACAGATTACTCATGTTTCTTTCCTTGCTTACAACAGATCCGCTGGCACCGTTGGAGCTGTGGTAACATGTCCCCTGGAGGTGGTCAAGACGCGTCTGCAGAGCTCGACGGCATTCATGACGCCGTCCTCGACAACGGGGAGTGGACCGGCCAATGGCGGCCCCTCGGAGCTGTTGAGGCCGGAACAACGACGTAAGCTAAGCACAACGATATTACGTAACAGATCACAGCCACAGGTGATTGGGGGTGTGCGTAGGGTAGTACCAACTTCTTTTTTACCTATTTCTCATACAGTACACACACACAAACACACACAAACACACACAAACACACACAAACACACATGATACACCAGTCCAAAAATATTCCCATATATCCTAACACTCTGCCACAACACATCTTTCATCTTCATTGTCCTGGCATCAATGATTGAGCAGCTTTTAATTGAATGTTTTTCTTTTATACCACATAGATTATGGCCATTTCACATTGCGGCATCTCATCGACAACCCCCAAATCCATGAGCATCATACAGTGTCTGCGGTAAGTCTATGGGAATATCAATTAATTTATGTAATTGATATTCAATCACTATGATTCCTCTTAACAGACACATTGTCCAGAACGAGGGTCCACGTGCCCTGTTCAAAGGTCTTGGTCCGAATCTCGTGGGCGTTGCGCCCTCTCGTGCCATCTACTTTTGCACCTACTCACAGACCAAGAGCACGCTCAACAGTTTGGGGTGAGTGCCTGCCTCTGCCTCTACCTATAGCGCTACCTCTATTCTATTCATTCTTGGATCATTTTTCAGTTTCGTTGAACGTGACTCCCCGCTGGTGCACATCATGAGTGCGGCCAGTGCTGGCTTTGTCTCATCCACAGCCACTAATCCCATTTGGTTTGTGAAGACCCGCATGCAACTGGACCACAACTCCAAGGTACAAATGACAGTGCGGCAGTGCATCGAGCGTGTGTATGCCCAGGGCGGTGTTGCGGCCTTCTACAAGGGCATCACGGCCAGCTACTTTGGCATCTGCGAGACCATGGTGCACTTTGTCATCTATGAGTTCATCAAATCCAAATTGGTATGACACAATCATGTGATCCGTTTTCTGGGTTCCCCCCTAATAATCTTTCAATTGTGGTTTTAGTTGGAGCAACGCAATCAGAGGCAATCAGACACCAAGGGCTCGCGTGACTTTTTGGAGTTCATGATGGCCGGCGCTGTCTCGAAGACCATCGCCTCCTGCATTGCGTATCCCCACGAGGTGGCCCGCACGCGTCTGCGCGAGGAGGGCAACAAG
The DNA here is from genome assembly GCA_037356375.1 of Drosophila affinis. NCBI lineage: Eukaryota > Metazoa > Arthropoda > Insecta > Diptera > Drosophilidae > Drosophila > Drosophila affinis. Next base: position 39,437,911 of record CM074800.1, read on the forward strand.
TACAATTCCTTCTGGCAGACACTGCAAACGGTGTGGAAGGAGGAGGGCAGACCTGGACTGTATAGGTACGTAGGAATCCCCCACTTGGTTGGGGGGTTTCTTTAGTTTAATCAGAGATCGACTGAAAATGCATTTAAAGATTGTTAATGGAAGTCCCCATTGATGTACAGCCGCTTTACGTATATTCCTTGTCTATTTTCATTTTCTGTATCAAAACGAAAATATTTATATGATAAAGCGGATGCTTTTTTAGATTGTTGGCTTCTCAAACGCAACGCTATAATAAATTATCATAACGCGCCACCCACGAAATCGTGGCTTCCTCAAACCTCTTCCCCCCCTCGGCGTGAAATCTATTTAAAAAAATCTTTATTTTGCGTCGCATCTTGTTCTGTTTGTTTACCTTAATTTGATTATCACTCGAGCACAGAGCCGAGCGAGCGTGCTTACTCTGCTTTATAGTTATTACTTGGCAAGTATTCCAGGCCACTAATCCATCTCCATCTGTCTACCCACAGAGGCTTGGCCACGCAGCTGGTCAGGCAGATACCGAACACGGCAATCATGATGGCCACCTATGAGGCGGTTGTCTATGTGCTGACGCGTCGCTTCAACAACAAATCGAACGAGTTTTACGATTTCTAGAGGCGAAAGCATCACTCCCCAAAGCACTCACTCTCAGGAGCGATAGACAGACGGAGGAATGGATGGATAGTTAACAGTGAAGAAGGAGATGGAGAAGGAGAGAAAGAGAAACCCAATCTGTGCATATGTAGACGCGACTGCTGCAACTTAATTGTAATTGTAATCCTTTTTCTAGACGATCGAAACCAACGAGCGCAAATTTTTTAGTTAACTATCTTCTAAGGCAAAACCAAAACAGAAACAGAAACAAGAAACAGAAAACAAAATGAAAATGAAAACGAACTCGAGAGACTTGAGAGACGAGACGTTGACGTTGAACGTTGGCCAACGCAAACACGCACCACGTACGATTTCCATAACACAATTTATTTGCTATTTGCTATAAAGTCAAGTACAATCTGCAGTATATGGAGGCCAAAAGAAGAGCAACGACTTGTGTAAGTTCGATAGAATTCGGCAAAAACGTTATCAAAATTTAAAAAGGCTGCTATTTAGTTAAAGATACAATATATATGTATGTATAGAACAGAACGTGGTTGATATTTTGATATAAATGTAAATAGAGTGAGGGTTGCGCTCCGAGGAGTTTATTGTAAATAGATGAGTCGTTTCGTCGGCCCCCCCACCCCACATTTAGATTGTTTAGTTTGTAAGCACAAAGTGTTGGATAAGCAAGCCGTCATATATATATATATATATATATATATACAGTAGTACCGATCCAACCGATACGATCTGCACTGCGCTGAATATACGAGTAAATCTACGTAATTGTATTCAAAACCGTTTTCTGTTAAGTTTCCTCAAATGCGATATACACTTTAGTTACTATTACTATTATTATTATTATTACCGATACGTTGCTGTTTATTTAGTCCATTAATTAGCTAGTTAGTGTGTGTCACTATGAATTATAGTGTCCCTAAGCGTATTTCATTGATAACGAGCAAAGAACGAAGAAAACTACTGTGAATAAATTGATTGCAATCTGATTTAATGGTGAAATCAATAAATACAACAATTTTGTTTAAAAATAAGCCAAGCCAAGCCAAGCGTTTATTGCGTTTAATGCGGCATTTGTCGGTCGTTGTGGGGACCACATATACGCGTATACGTAGGCTCTATATTGGCATTATCTTATCAGCGACAAGTCTGCAGACCCCCGAGCATAGTTCAATCTGGAAACCGCAGACGACTGTTGGTTGGGTAATAAAAACTTTGCTGCGATAATGACGGGCATTTGCAAAGATGGTGAGCAATACGATCGGCTCCTAGTTTAGTGGTTTCAAACTATTGACTGAGTCTCCTAGGCGCAAAAAGGTCACTCCCCGGGATCTGCATGTGTCAACTGCCCCTCGGCCGGCCGATGCTGACAAGCTGACTCCGACCACTCCAATAGTGCAGCAGTTGATTTCGTTCGCTACTCCGAAGGCAACGACAGCTGCTGGCGATAAAAATTCGGTAGCCGAATTTATCGCGTCGGAGGGCATGCAGCCAAAATCGTCTGTAGCTTCCGTGTCCGTAATGTCCGCTAACTCATTAGCTGTCCCCTCAATTCCGACCCCACCAGTCAATGTACGTCCCGCACCACCGGGTATTACCATCACAGGTGATAGGCCTGTGGTGCCAAGATTGGTCGGGATCCCACCAAAGAGACAAGTTTTTGTCTCACGACTTGCCACAATTAAAGATGTGACTCCCTCTTATGCTAGGGAGATAGCTTCTTTTAAAATAAGTGTCTCCCAAACTCACTTTGACACCATCTGTTCTGCCAAATTTTGGCCGGAGCATTTGGTGGTGAAGGAGTTTAAGGCAAAGAAGAAGACTAGGCCCCAATTACTCTGCCAACTAATCAGACCAGTGCTCCATCGTCATCTTCCCGCTCCACCTCCACCCGTCCAAAAAACTAACAAACTCTCTTTTAGTGACCTATCAGAATGTTCGAGGATAGTGTCGCATTTGCATCCCACGTTATTGTGTTTACCGAGACCTGGTTAAAGCCGGAAATTCTTAGTTCCGAAGTTTTGGCAGGTCGGTACACAACTTATAGAAAGGATCGTTCGTCTCGACGTGCAGGAGGGGTTCTGATTGCTGTGGACGCAAACTTCACGTCGGAACTTTTTACAGTCCAGATCCAGCAGGAACTGGAATTTCTGTGTGTAAGACTGCTTCTTCCCGCTTTCTCAGTTTTCATAACTTGCTCGTATATTCCACCTTCTTCGGATTCGCAATTTACGAGCAGCATTTGTCCGCCTTAACCGTTATCTCTTCCTCGCTATCTGACAAAGATCACATGATAGTTCTTGGTGACTTCAACTTGCCAGGAATTGCTTGGTCTCCGGCAAATGAGTCTAATAGCCTGGTACCCATGGCACGTCATGACTTTGTTGACGGCTTGATTGACCTGTCTCTGTCTCAAGTTAACCATGTTAAAAATTCCTTGCGTCGATTTCTTGATCTGTGCTTTGTAACGGATCCGACTCGAGTCGAGAGGATAACTCGAGTCCCCCCGCTCACTATACCTGAAGATGCCTACCATCCTACTTTCGAAGTGTCGCTCGACCTAGGACGAACGGTACTGGATCGGTCGGGTAGACTACCCCAATGTGTCCGCTGCTTCCGTAAAGCAAAGTTTACGAAGCTTAATAACCTCATTAGGGATTTTGATTGGTCCGCTTTATATTTGTGCAGTGGTGCACACGACAGGCACAAACATTTTCTATAATGCACTGGACTCACTTTTTGTCTCTTGTGTCCCACTGTCCGATTAGATCAAGAAAACCCCCTTGGTTTACCAAAGAGCTATCTCAAATTTCAAGAAGTTGGCTCTCCTTCTTCTCTCTCTTATTATGTAATAGCTCGGTAAAACTTTTCAGTTCCTAACGATCAATCCTATCAGAATTACCTATCTCGATGCAGGATACGTTTTTCTAAGGATCCCAAACAGTTCTAAAGCTTCGTAAACAGTAAGCGTAGAACGTCCGCACACCCATCCTCGCTATCCTTCCTTAATACGTCGGCAGATAATGATCAGGCAATTGCCGATCTTTTAGCCCGTTTTTTCCAAACTACCTATTCGCAGAACGTTTACTCTGGTCAGACGTATCCATACGGTTTACCGAGGTCGAACGGCATTTTCATTCTTTTGCTAAATGAAAGCTCGTTGCTTCATGATCTACGAACAGTGAAGCCGGTGTTCTCACCGGGTCCGGACGGAGTTCTTGGCTGTGTACTCAGGTACTATTCAACCTATCCATAAATTCTTCATGTTTTCCCCCGATATGGAAGGAGTCCTTTATAATTCCTCTCCATAAGAAAGGTAGCAAGTCTGACGCAATAAACTATAGAGGTATATCTAAGTTATCCGCTATTCCTAAAGTGTTTGAGAAAATTTTAACTCCGCACCTGCAGCACCTATGCAGATCACTTATATCTCCATCCCAACATGGATTTATAAGGCGGAGATCAACCCCTACTAATTTATTGGAGTTTGCCTCCTTTATAATAAAAGGCTTTCAAGGTAATTCGCAGACGGATGTAGTTTACACCGATTTTAGTAAAGCGTTCGACTCTGTAAATCACTCCCTCTTAGCACAAAAGCTCGACCTTCTAGGGTTCCCGCCCAATCTCCTGAGATGGATCTCTAGCTACCTTTGTTCTAGGTCTCAAAGAGTCCTTTTCAAAAACTCCCTGTCCTCACCAGTTATCACAAGTGATCACAAGTACATTCTTATAAAGTATGTTTAGCTTAAATTTGTATTTAAATTTATATTCTTGGCGCCAATCAGCTCAATTGGCTCGCAGTGGTCACACTGGAAGCCATAGAAGCACCACTCGATAAACACTTTTCGATAACGATGCGGTGCAGCAACCAGTGATCGTCAGCAGGTGAATAAGCAAATTGAAGGCTAAAAAAAACAGTGACGACGAAGAACGTAAACGGTGATCTGTTTTACGGTTTTGTTATCGTTATATTTCAGTATACTTCTGAGGGTCGATATCGATAAGTCCATTGATCGTCAGCTAAGTGCCAGCTCTAAATTCCAACAATTTTCAGTGTTTACGTTTTGAGATTAAAAAAAAGTTAAAAAGTGTCCTATAAACCCCCACAAATTCAATATCCCTTCCGATCAATATTCTGTGCACCCCGAACTGATGATCAAATAGATCGTAGCAACGTGAAGTAGTGAAAATCTCTCGCTGTAGGCGAGTAAAAATAAGTGGAAACAGTCGCAGTCGCGCACAGAAGAAACCAATCCAATATCGTTGACACCCATTTCGCGGCCATGCAAATCGATGCGTTTAGTCTTAATATCGCCTGAGAAATGCTGCTTAGTGAGACCCACTTTTGGACGACGCAGCGAGATGAGGTGCGCATCAAGAGCAACGACTTGGGCGCGTTTCGCTATATGCGCCAGAAGGAGCAGGATCCGGATTTGACGGCGCTAGCCAAGCGGGACTACACCGAGAGGCGAAATGGCCTGGCCGTCCTAAAAAACAGCAGTCGAAAGTCGGCCGGTCGCCTCAAGGATAATCTCAAGAAGCTGGAGGATCTGCTGCGTCAGCACAAGGTTATCCATTCCGAGTGGCAGGACGCTGCCCAGGTGCTGCTGCTCTTTGCCAATGGCATTATTGCCCACATTTGTGTCGACATCTACACGGGCGACATTCTGCGGATGGTCTTCGAGAAATATCTAGTTGGAAAATTGGCCGCCGAGGTCATTACCGATGGTAAGTAGTGTGTGGCAGGGTATATCTAGTTCGTGGTGTCCCTGGTAGTCGTAGATAGATAGAAGTAGATAGAGTATGCGCGCTTCCATATGGCAGTGGCACTTGTGCCCGTTGCTGCTGTCGATGCAGCTATGGAGAAATTTGCATTTGCAACAAGTGCGACTGCGAGACTACGTTTGCACTTTCCCACACCAACACACAGTAAAAGTCGCAGCCTCAGCCTCAGCCCAAGCCACACGCATGCACCATATCACGGCCACCACATGCATGCTCATGCAATTATTGTAATTTTTAATTAATCTGCTTGCTTGTTTTGTTGGCCATAAATATGCGCCCCTTCCACGCCTTCACACTCCTTCACACACCACACACTGCACACACACAGCTTCTTCCATGTTTTGTTCGAGCCGCTCATTCAGCTTTGTCGTTTGTGCTTTTTTGTTTTGTCGCTGGCTTTAGCATTTTTTACACGTTCCCACATCGTCTTGGCCTACAATACCAACCAGCTGACGGTCGTGCATCTGCAGCGTCCCAATGCGCGGTCGCAGGGGCCGGAGAAGATTGCAAACATGGATCCGCGCATATTTCATGTAATCATACCGGGCGCCACAGAGCGTAAGCTGTCACGCCATCTAACAGTTAATGGAAGCTTCGATCTGTTTGTGGTGTGGACGCAGTCATCGCAAAACGAGGTGTATCCCTGGCGACCCACGGTTAGGGATCAGGATCGTGCCAACATTCATGTGTTCAAAATCAAGGGGTAGGAATAAACTCTTCCAAGAATCAAATAAACGACCCTATTAATCTCCAATCGGATCTATCAGCTTGCAGCTGGAATCGATGGCCTACTGCTGGTCGGAAAACGATCCACTGTGCGTGGACTTTCTGCGAAGCAGCGAGAGCCAGATCATCACCTTGGAACAGAAAGTATCGCGCAAGGGTGAAATCAGCGCCGAGATTTGTTCCTACGAGCTGGCCACAGGGAAGATGCAGCGCACCGCAATTACCTCCATTCCAATGGGCGCTCAGATCTGCTCTTTCGCCTTCAGCCCGGACCAGGAGAAGCTCTTCTTGGGCAGCATCGATCAAAACATATGCCTGCACGATCTCGTCCTGCAGACAACCAAGTACGTAAATCAAATCGAGATTGTGCCCCATCAGTGTGCCTGGCACTGTGACTCCGCCATGCTCTGCGTGGCCAATGAGCGATCTGTGCTGCAATGCTTCGACCTGGCATTGGCCACCATTGGCCATCAGTTGGTCAGTGAGAATGTGACGCCGCTGAGCCTGTTGGATCTTTCACACTACTTTGTCGCACAACCTACGCTGCTGAACATTGCCTTTAGTCGGAAGCCGGATTTGGCGAGCTTCACGCACACCTATGCCCAGACAGATTGCCTTCTGCTATTGATATATGAACAGGGTCCGCTGGCCTGTATGCGAATCTTTGGGGGGGCTGGTATGCGAGGCGATATACACAACTCTGGACTCACGGCGGACGTCATAGCGGATAAGTATTTAAGGCTGCAGCAGCCGGATCGTGCTGTGAATGTCCTGGCAGCTCTCAACTGGGAAACCTATGGAGCCATGTGCCTGATAACCCTACACAAAATTGCCAACTATGTGTTTTTCGGCGGCGATCAGCGTCGGCCGCGGATAGAGCTAATGGCCAGAGCTTTGAACACCTTTGCCCATACGCTCTCCGAGGACACTAAGGACGAATTTAGTGATCAGGTGTACGATCTGAAGCGACGCTTTTGCTTCTTTCTTCTGCGGTAAGTTGCAGTTCAATCAGTTCTTGATTGATTCTATTCTATTCACAATCTATTCACAGCAAAAATCTGTTTGCCGAGGCCTTCGAGATCGCCCAGGATGTGGCGGACTATGATCTGTTTATGGATCTGTACAATCTAACCAAGTGCATTACCAGTCTGGGCGAATTTGCTCAGGTGTCGTTCAGTCAGGCCGCAGCCATAATCCATGAGGAAGACCGTGCCAACGGCAATTTGAGCTTGACCTGTGATCTGCGCTCGGAATCGGCTTGCTCCCAGTCGACCTGCTCCGAACTGTTGCGCACTGGCCAGGGTCAGCAGAGCCAGCAGCAGACCCTAAAGAATTATGTGCCACCTCTGCCCTCGTTCAAGTCGAAGGTCTTCAATGCGGAGATGATCAAGATTAACATACCTAAGCCAGAACTGAGGCCCCCACTGCCCAAATTGAGCATTGCCAATGCAGCACATCCCCCAACCACATCATTGGCTGGTCTATCTCTGAAAAGCGGTAGCCATCAGCAGACGCCAGTGAAAAGCACCCATTCGAATGGCAATGTTTGGTCCCAGGATGTGCCAGATCAAACGGTGGGCCTACCCATGCCCAGCAGTCCGCCGCCCCGTCCTCCACCTCCTCCAGTCATTCCTGAGCAGAGCTCACAACTGGGTCTGTTCAATGCACCACCCCCAGCGACGGCCTACCAGCCCAAGTTCTACCAGCATCCACTTGTATCTGGCAACATACCCGCCATGCTGCCCACGCTGTCCAGTGAAGACTATCAGAAGCGCTTGCTGCTTAAGAAACCGACAGCCTCTATACTGTCCAATCCGGCTGCTACGCCTGTGAACGGCGAAGCGGTCACGCCCAGTGCCAAGTCTCAAACGGCTGAGAAGAACAAAGTCAAGTTCTCGGATACGATCCAAGTGGCAGTGGTACCGGTAAGATCTGCGACGTCTCAATAACGAGTAATATTTAGTTCATCTTCTTGTTCCCACTCTACCAGGAGATTCCTCGCAAAGAGAAACCAATGCCGCCGAAGCGAAATGGATACTCCAGACCGACAGCACGGCATCTGACTAATCCGAAAAAGGAGCTGGCCGATAGCCTGCCACTTTGTCATCCGCATGATGATTATTTAAAGGATTTCAATCCGATCAACACAAGTAAGTAAATTCTGTGCCAAAAGAGATTTATAACTAAGGCGAAATGGATTCGTTTCAGATGTGACCAAGCCGCCGGTGCGTCGCCGCGAGGATGAGCAGAAGCAGAGCAGCAGTAAAAATGCCAACTCTTCCTCATCGTCCTCCATCAAGGTGGTCCACTTTGGTGTGGTCTAAGCGAATAATTCATAGTGCAATTCCTAAGTTTAAACATTTTTGGCTTAGAGCTTCCGTCTTCCATTTGTTTGTAACTACTGCCGTCCAACTAAGTGCAAAGCTTTAAATAGGAAAGTTTTTTATGCATAGATGTTCTCTCTATTGTATACTCTATACACACAGGTTATACATTAAATCTTAGCCTTAAATGTTTGCCAAATTGCGAAGTTACTTTTTCTTGGTGCTAGCCCCACCCATGCGGTCCAGTTCTGCCTTGAGGTCGAGCAGATCCTTGTCGGGCACATAGCGACGTTCCTCGAAATCATCTGTGTGCTCCTGCACTGTCAAGCTCACACCTTCGGGTAAGGCTGCTTGGGCTAGCCGCAGGAACTGTGGATAGACGGGGGCATCGACATTGCTCAACTGCAGGCTGCGTTCGTAGGTGGTCAACTTGTATTCGGCTTCTATGACTGTGGAATTGGGACGCAGGCGCTGGACTTGTGTTTGCTGTGGTGGCAGGGCATAGCAGTCGGAGACTTCGAGGTCCAGATATTCAGCCACTCCATGGAGGAAGCGTTGGTAGCTCTCAAGCTGGGGATAATCATAGCCTTTGATTTGAACATTGAGGCTTTCGTACTGCGGGAATTTTGGCTTAAGTGACTGAAACCCACAAACAAATAATATCAGTTAAGTTTTGCAGAAGGCAGAAACTTTTAATCCAACCTCTAGGTAGTCCGGCTCATATACACTGCCGCTGGTGTTTCTAACACTAGTTGTCGCTGGCCTGGCTAACTGCAAGCCCAGTCGCACACTTGGAAATACCTAAAATGTGCAAATATCGTCATTGTTTTATACAATTAATACATTTAAACGAATATATTTTACTTTTCGTAGCATTTTGTGGATAGTTTTTGAGTCGGAGGTTATGTCACAACAGCTGTTTAAAGGGTTGCAATATATCGCTTATCGCACAAAGCTACCGATATCAATGTGTACCGCTTATCGCAAAGAACAATACCACTATCGATATATCCACATCCCTAGTTGGAATAACATTCTTATTTATTTAGATTTCGCGAACATAAAAATTAATAATTGTGACGTAGTCACTAGAAAAACGCTTTCAAAATGCAGTATACGTGGACGCTATTCGTAGTCGCGTTGGCGCTTATATCAAAAGCCTCACGAACTGCCGCAAAGTCCGACCCCGGTATTGTCGATATCGAAGTTAATGCAGTAAGAATCCTTCTGACATTCCACGAAAATATTCCAATTCGAACTACATTTCATGATCCATTTGATAACTTTTTCCAGGATGTACCATATATCAGGGAACAGAGGCCACTTCTGGCCAACACCATGATCTACGCACAACGTTAGTATTATTGCAACGTGTGACGAATGCTTTTCCATAACCTACACCTCCCTTGTTTCCTGCATTGTGTATTTTTTCAATCTTCTAGTTGTGCATTGCTCAACCGAGGCGGAGATGAATCTGACAATAACATTTAAGCTGACAGAGCATCCTTGCATCTTCGATGATCGGATGGTAAGCTTTTCCCATATGACTCCCGAAAATGTTTACTTATGTTTGTTCTTTTTAGCTGCAGCTAATCGCAGAGAATCCCACGCAGCAGCAGAACTCGAGCATAAACAATGTGATCGTACAGGTAACGAAGACCTATTCCTGCAACGGTCTGATTGTACTGACTGGAGACAAGCCGACGGAAGGAGTTCCGTCTACGCCGGAGCCGAAGCACCCCATGAAGGAAAACAAACATCCACTATCGGTAGGTACTACTTCTTTGCATGACTCAGCCCAAGTGCGAGACAGCAATTACTTGGTAGACATCTAAATATCATAAAAATACGTTTGCCTACATTTTTGTGCTATCAGTCTAGAGTCGGCTTATCGTGTTCCTTTCTTAGGTTCGGCTGTTTCGGGCGCGTGTTCGCACATTCTGATAAAATGCTAAGCACTCAGTTGGGGAAATATAATATATCTAATTATTTGTACTTTCAGCCCACAACCAATCCGATTGCCAGCGTTAGGGAGGATGGAATATACGAGATCGAAGTTAACATAGCCCCTGGACAAGCGAATCATCAGTTCAATGCCATAGTTCACATTGAGTTCCTTGGACCGCACGGTTTTATCTCAGCCATAGACTGGCCATTCCTACCAGTAAGAAATGAATCACTTCATTTGTATTGTTTATACATAATTTAATTTGTTTGTTAGTTCTATCTGATCATGTGCGTTGTTTACGTGATCTTTGGCATCATTTGGCTGTTCGTTTCGTTCGCCCAATGGAGAGATTTATTGAGAATTCAATTCTGGATCGGTGGAGTCATACTCTTGGGAATGCTGGAGAAGGCCTTCTTTTACGCCGAGTACCAGACTCTCACCAATACGGGAGTGGCTGTGGAACACGCGGAGCTGGTCGCTGAATTTGTGTCTTGTGCGAAGCGTACTCTGGCGCGAATGCTGGTCATCATCATGAGTCTCGGCTTTGGAATTGTCAAGTAAGTGGATTCAAATGAAATCTTCAAACTTTAAAGAAGTAAAATGTGATTATTTTAGACCTCGCTTGGGTCCCATGCTGCATCGGGTAGTGGGTGTGGGTACTCTCTACTTTGTGCTGGCCTGTGTGGAGAGCTATTTGCGTATTACCAACGTGAAGAGCGACCGTAGCGAGTTGCTGGTGGCCAGCATTCCTCTTGCGGTTCTCGATACAGCCATCTGTTGGTGGATATTCACCTCCCTGGTGCAGACAACCAGGACACTCAGGCTTAGAAGGTAACCACTAGAACTGTGTTGACTATTAGAATGTTTACTCAGCTATTTATATTTTAGAAACATGGTGAAGCTATCGCTGTATAGGCATTTCACCAACACGTTGATATTTGCTGTTATCGCTTCCGTCATCTTCATGCTATTTGCGTTGCGTTTGCGTAGAACTGAGAACTGTACGCCTGTGAGTTGGTTAGCATAAGAGTGCCATGGGCAATATTTTAATACATTTATTCATGCCTCACTTAGGGCTGGCGTGATATTTGGATCGATACGGGATTCTGGCACATTCTGTTCTCAGTGCTGTTGCTTGTTATTATGATACTATGGCGACCGACAAATAACAATCAGCGCTATGCGTTCACACCCCTCTTGGACAGTCCCGAGGACGAGGATGAGGAGGGTTCGTCAGTTTAAACTTGAAATACCCCACAGAACTAATTGGCTTGTATCTTACAGATGAGGAGGATCAGTTTGTGGCCGATACTTATGGCGTTAAAATGCGCGGTCAGAATGGCACGCCGAAGACGTCGACAAACTCTCGCACAGCCACAACCACTGAAGAGGACGATCTGCGTTGGGTGGAGGAGAATATACCCTCATCGATGGCTGATTCCGCTCTGCCCGTGCTAGACTCGGATGAGGAAATCATCAACACTAAGTTCGAAGTTTCCAAAATGCAATAAGCCGAGACTTTCGCTGGAACTAAGAGACTTTTAGCATATTTTTTTGCACAATCTACATCCGAAATATGTATTGTATTTTTATTTCAATTTGAGGAAGAGAGGACAAGGCAAGCGAAGAAGAGAGAGATAATGATATTTGCTTGACACACTTTTTTTGGAGCTCCGCTGCTGCTGATTTTTCCCACTTACGATGAAACCCCTGAAGTGTATTGAAATGTCCTGTTTGCAACGACTACACTACAAATTTCGTTTGCTTTCTCAGCCAAGCTTTCTGATGCCGTGTAAAATATTGTATGTAATCGTAGTTACTTCTATTCACACGTTCTCCCACTAAATAAATCTAACTTATTCGTATTACCTAGCCTAAGTTGTAGATATCTATGCGCCAGACACTTAATTTATGAACCTTGAAACCTATTTCGAACGATAATTTTGACTACTTGAATACATTTGATTTGCTCATAGTGCATTCATAGTATAAATTTGATGTCCCTTGCCTCTTTGTAAATAGCTGGTAACACAAAAACACAAAATAAATAAACGATATACATATGTATGTAATAAATGTATTCTGTAAAACTTATGATAAAAACCCAAGCTACGTCATCGGGTAAACACTTCTACTGGAACTATTTACTGATAACTAAAATAAAATAAGCACAGACACACCACACACACACATACACACAACTAATCGTATTTAAAAACAAATTTTTATTCGTAGAACAATACGATTTTTCATAAATAAATGCAATCGTATCGTATAATGAAGGTAGCCATATTGTTTTTCTTTATGACTGACTGCACCATCAAGTGGCCCAAGCGACACCAGCCGATGGCTGTTACGCGCGGATCCCAGGCAAGAAAGCAGACCACCTCCCGCCCAACCGACCGAGGGGCGCTGCCGCTTAACGCGCGACTCGTTAACCGAACCGATCGCGGACATGCATGAAAGATAGGTGCTAGACTAGTGTTCGAGGAAAAGTAGAACTAATCTAACTAAAGAAACGAAGTAATTACTAATTACGGGAAAGATATAAGAGTATCAGTAATTTAAGACTAGGAAGGGAGTTAGTGGTAGATATAATATGGTAGAGGGAATTATAATCCGAGCATAGGACCATAGGAGTAATTCGATCTACAAAGCGGAAGAAACAATGGTGTATAGTTCCTAGTGCTTCTAATAGGAATCGTGAAGCTTATGCGGCTCAACAGGGCTATCTACGTCACCCTTGATCAAGTTGTGCACAAAAATCACGCCAAGCATTTTCCTACGATTAGCTAAGGTTGGAAGGTTTATTAAGAGCAATCTATTAGAGTAAGACGGCAGTCTCACACCTGCATCCCAGCTGAGGCCGCGAAGAGCAAAAAGTAAAAAGTTTTTCTGAACTGATTCTATACGGTCTAGGTGTACGTTGTACTGAGGGCACCATACACAGAAGCCGTATTCTAAAATCGGACGAACCAGAGAGTTGTAAAGAGTCTTTGTTATATAGGGGTCGTCAAATTCCTTTGACCACCTCTTTATAAACCCAAGCACGCCCATGGCCTTATTCACCATGGTAGAAATGTGTTCTGTAAACTTTAACTTGGGATCTAATAGAACACCAAGATCATCAACCCGGGAAATTCTTTAAAGAGAACCACCACAAAGGGTGTAAGGAACCAGAAAGGCGCTGGAGCGATGAAAAGTCATTACTTTAAATTTTGAAGCATTAAGGTTTAATAAATTTGCACAACACCAAGACTGAAATCTATCGAGATCGGATTGCAACCTGGATTGGAAAGAAATGTCCTTATACTGGACACAGAGCTTACGATCAACCGCATACATAAGTACTCGAGAGTATGTTAATACAGAAGGTAGGTCATTTATAAAGAGTGTAAAGAGTAAGGGGCCTAGATCCATCTCAGGAGATTGGGCGGGAACCCTAGAAGGTCGAGCTTTTGTGCTAGGAGGGAATGGTTTACAGAATCGAACGCTTTACTAAAATCAGTGTAAACAGTATCCGTCTGCAAATTACCTTGAAAGCCTTTTATTATAAAGAAGTTTATAAAGAGTTTACACTCCAATAAATTTGTAGTGGTTGATCTCCGCCTTATAAATCCATGTTGAGATGGAGATATAAGTGATCTGCATAGGTGCTGCATGTGCGGAGTTAAAATTTTCGCAAACACTTTAGGAATAGCGGATAACTTAGATATACCTCTATAGTTTATTACGTCACCTACCTTTCTTATGGAGCGGAATTATAAAGGACTCCTTCCATATCGGGGGAAAGAATGAAGAATTTATGGATAGGTTGAATAGTTTAAGCAACGGCCCACACAGAGACTCGGCGCAGTACCTGAGCACACAGCCGGGAACTCCGTCCGGACCCGGTGAGAACACCGGCTTTACTGTTCGTAGATCATGAAGCAACGAGCTTTCATTTAGCAAAAGAATGAAAAGGCCGGTCGACCTCGGTAAACCGTATGGATACGTCTGACCAGAGTAAACGTTCTGCGAATAGGTAGTTTGAAAAAAACGGGCAAAAAGATCGGCAGTTGCCTGATCATTATCTGCCGACGTTTTAAGAAAGGATAGCGAGGATGGGATGCGGGATGCGGACGTTCTACGCTTACTGTTTACGAAGCTGTAGAACTGTTTGGGGTCCTTAGAAAAACGTATCCTGCATCGAGATAGGTAATTCTGATAGCATTGAGCGTTAAGAACTGAAAAGTTTGACCGAGATATTACATAATGAGAAAGAGAAGAGGGAGAGCCAATTTCTTGAAATTTTTTATAACGTCTTGATTTTAAGTTTTTTAGATGGGATAACTCCTTGGTAACCCAAGGGGGTTTTCTTGATCTAATCGGACAGAAAAGTAGGACACAAGAGACAAAAAGTTAGTCCAGTGCATCATAGAAAATGTTTGTGCCTGTCGTAACATCACTGCACAAATATAAAGCGGACCAATCAAAATCCCTAATGAGGTTATTAAGCTTCGTAAACTCGGCTTTGCGGAAGCAGCGGACACATTGGGGTAGTCTACCCGACCGATCCAGTACAGTTCGTCCTACGTCGAGCGACACTTCGAAAGCAGGATGGTAGGCATCTTCAGGTATAGTGAGCAGGGGGACTCGAGCTAACAACGCTATGGTCAGATCCGTTACAAAGCACAGATCAAGAAATCGACCCAAGGAATTTTTAACATGGTTAACTTGAGACAGAGACAGGTCAATCAAGCCGTCAACAAAGTCATGTCGTGACATGAACTATCATGTGATCTTTGTCAGATAGCGAGGAAGAGATAGCGGTTAAGGCGGACAAATGCTGCTCGTAAATTGCGAAATCCGAAGAAGGTGGAATATACGAGCAAGTTATGAAAACTGAGAAAGCGGGAAGAATCAGTTGTACACACAGAAATTCCTGCTGGATCTGGACTGTGAAAAGTTCCGACGTGAAGTTTGAGTCCACAGCAATCAGCACCCCTCCTGCACGTCGAGACGAACGATTCTTTCTATAAGTTGTGTTCCGACCTGCCAAAACTTCGGAACTAAGAATGTCCGGCTTTAACCAGGTCTCGGTAAACACAATAACGTGGGATGCAATTGCGGCACTATCCTGGAAAAGAATGCTGAGCTTACTACGCAAGCCTCGAACATTCTGATAGGTCACTAAAAGAGAGTTTGTTAGTTTATACCCAACATCGGAGTGTTTTTATCATTTCTCTCTTATCATAATGCAGCGCATATCTGTCCTATCTCTTCTCTCGATAAGTCCCACCCCCAACAGTATGACCGATCATCAGTGATAAGGCGATAAGATAAGTAATATTTCAATATTTATTAGTTTTTATAAAATTTCTCCTTTGCCTTTGAAATGTTTCTTTAAAAAATATTAAGTAAAGAAAGTAATGTGCATTTTCTCAGGTTAATACAAATACAAAGCGATTTTAGTAAATATTTATGCTTCGAGCTCCTTATTGTTAAAATACACACACACAAACAAACAGTGAAAAAGTCACAATTCATAAAATAAAACACATGATTTATTCGCGGAAGAGTTAAGAACGGTTTGCTGGCAAAATGTTGTTGGGGGAGCAACCAAGTGAAAATTCATTTGCCACAACTCCACTTCGGTACAAATATGCATTATACAATTAAATACAAATACTTATAGATACTGTATTGAGGGCGGCGAAGTTGGCGTTTTGGCTGAAGTGTGAAGGTGACGAACGCAACAACCATGTTATTCTGTACGGATGGGAACCTGGGTGTGGATGTGTGAAACGGGGGGGCAATTTACATTAATATGTATCTGGTTTAACAATTTCTCTCATTTAACAAATTTACTGCCTAGAAATGCGTATTTAATATTTTAGTTTGTCTGCTTCTGCTTCTTCCCGATGTATACGCAGCCCAAATAGTGATCTGTTCTGTAAAGGGTGTAAGTATTAGGGAATTTAACGACTCTAATTTTCGAAATATTACCCAAATGGGATGCATAGCATTGGGGTAATATTTCGTGTACAGCAATTGGGATAATTCACATATTTATACACCCAATCATAACTCATTATTTGAAGGTAACGTATAGATCGGGCTATGGTAGGTGTGTATGTGGAAATTGAATTATGAGGGGCCGCATAGAACGGGAGGGCCACGCCTAGTGCTGGTGCTGATACCGCCTTCAGCCGCTCAGTTCTCAGTTCGATTCGGGCTTGACATTGCGCCTCAGTATTGCTGCAGCCAGGTCCTGCTTCATGGCTGCCTGCTGGCGTTGATCGGCCAGCGATTGTGTGCTGCGCAAACCATTCACAATGTCCTTGGTCTTGCCAAAGTAGATCTCGTTGAGTGTGTTTCGTATTTTGTTCTCCATCTCCTCCACCATCTTGCCAATGTTGGCAATGTGCGGCGACGATTCACTGACATTGGCGTCCTGCTCCGTCTGGCGCGTCAGTGAGCCGCCCAAGTTCATGGTGCCCGATCCCTGCTTGTTTGTCTGCAGCCACAGCATGGCCGTGGAGGTGAGCTTGTAGTGGGCAGTCCTTCCTGTGGTCTTCTCCTGAACCTCCACCACGTGTATGGAGTCCCAGCAGCCACGAATCATTTTGCTACCATCACCAGCCTTCTTGATGAGTATCACAGCGGCAAACCCATGATCCAAGTCCCACAGATATACGGAGGATACACCGCCCTCGTAGTACATCTCTCTATACTGATCAAAGGCATAATTGGCCTCAATTTCTAGTTTACGTAGGCGCTCTGAGGGCATTTGGCCATCCTCCAGCGGGGGGTAGTAGGAATTCGACCAGGGCGATCGGTAAGAGTCACCATCGCGATTGTAGTCGCACAGCAGATAGTCCTTGCCATGCTCCTTATCTTTGGCTATTTTAAGCGGCTGATCCACGGACGAGAGCAGATCCTCGCACAAATCTGGGGCCAAGTCAATCAGGTCAATAAGGTTCTTCTCAATCTGCTGCGGCGGCAGACGTCGCATCAAATCCAAAGCACAGTCCATTTGCATTTCCGACTAAAGAAAACAAAAGGCAACACGAAAAAGAGAAACTTAATTAGTCGAGTCGATAAAATTGACTCATTTGCTGAATGCGATAACCTCCGCAAACGTAATCCCCTGTGGGGATGAGTGCGACCGGTACACGGAGGAGCCAGCCACGACTACCATATATGGGCATTCTTTTAGGTCATAGGCTGCCGCCCCTATCGCACCTCTGCATTCGCATCGCTTCGATTGGGAGTTACCATCATCGATGATTACATTGTCTGCGAAACTCTGGATTATGGGGCGGCGACACAATGCCTCTAACTGATCTTTTGTTGGCCTTTTCTTTTTGTTGTGTTGTTCATATCTCGTCTCGGCTATTACTCACCATTTTTTAGATTTTTCTGTGTTCCTTTTGTTCTATGTTATTGCTCTATTTTGATTACCCACGCCTCGGTAAAGCAAATATTGAGTGCCTTCTGTCTTAATTCTAGCTATTCTTTAGTCTTTATTGCAAGTAAATTGCACTTAAATTGACTTTTTTGTTATTAGTAGAGCTGGAGAAATATCGATGTTAACATCGATTTGATCGATGTTTGGGTCCTCACTGCAGACATCGATAGTTTTTTCAAACATCGAATTTTTTGCCAGACACCCCTAAATTTAAAATTTTTCCCAATTAGATATTCCGTTTAATATTACTGGCTAACTAGGACCCTCAGGCCTGAGCACATAATTTCATACAATAGATAAAACAATTTTCTACAAGACTCGCTAATTTTAAGGCTCCGTTTGGTTGGATTGTTTATAAAATAACGTTTATAAAACTTGAGTGAGCTGGACATGCGACGTAAGAAAGCATAATATTGCATTTTATGGTCGCAAATAATAGATTTAACCATTTTACTGTGGCTGGGGGGCAACACTCTATAACGCTCGTGTCGAAGTTAGTTGTTTTGGGGGCTATTGTTTTATTTGTTCACTATAATTTAGGCTATAAGTGTTGGGGCTACGCCTTGAAAGGAAACCCATAACTTATAGTAAAAAGATAACATAATCGAATAACTGAAATCCAATGAATCAGTATACTTTGATTTCAGCATCCATTATCCATCATTATCCATTATTTTAGTAACTCCCTTTCTCATTTCAAATCCGCGCGCTGTAAAAAATCCTCGCCGTCCTGGGAAGTTTACAATATTTTTCCTTGGGAAATTGCTGAGGATCTTGGGAAGAAATCGGGTATGGACAACAGGAAAAACGGCCCACAAAATGCAAGGCCTGCAAGGTAAAATCCACCCAGCTGACTAATAGGCTTTGAGGGGCGCATGCGCTATCGGGGATTTTTTCGGGTAGGGTGAAAATCGTGCGAGCCGTGAAATTTCCCTTGCCTAAATTTTCACGTTATCCATACCTTTTTTGGCTCAACCCAAGCTCAAACCAAAATGTTGTGTCGAACCGATCGGTTTGACACTGGACGCGCTCTTTTTCTCATTTTCGCGTTCATGTATGAGCTCTTACTCTCTTTTACTCTCACGGTATGAGTTCGAAACGATCATGCAACAAAACATCGATAACAAAGTATATTTGGTGATGTTGGGGGTAATTTCGAAACTCATATTCCTTGCTTTTGATATTCCGTTTAATATTACTAGCTAACTAATAGCCTATTTACACTACGGTTGAGTTATTGAGTTTCGGGCAAAACTCGAGTTTCGTTTACATGGGGAAGCATAGGGGACCTAGAGGTGACAAAAAAGTTGAGTTTTGGTTGCGTTTAGTTGAGTTTGTCCGATTTTTCGAATATTTCAACCCTGATCTGCCTGTCGTGGAATTATCACCACTAGCTACAACAAAAATTGGCAGCTCAATATTTAAAATTTGGCGCGTAAACAATATGGCTGGGGAAAAAAGTACATACAATTGTTAAAACCAATACTTTAAACCAATTTTATTATTAAAAACCATATAAACAAAGTGGTCGATTTCCAAAATTCGGTCGAAAAAACTTAGCCAAACGCTAAATTCAATTATTATAAATAAATATAAATTAAATTATTATAAACAATTGCGAATTTAAAAAAGTTTAATTTTGGTACATATGTAATGTACATATACATATAGACAAAAATCAACATAGTTGCAATTGCAGCCGTGCCATTTCCCTGCGGAAATTTTCCTTCAAAAATGGATTCCAAGGTTATTCGCAAAGTCCAAATGCGTTTTCTTGGAAATTTGATCCAAATACTCCACAGTTGCTGCAAACATCGTCGCCAACTCCATACATTGCAGCGTTGTTATCTTATCTTGCTCTGCGACATAGAAAATCATTAACTCTTGGTCGTTAATATAATTAAAATTAAATAAAACAAAATTTATGTACGCAAGCACGTGCCAGCAGCCGAAACTCAATAACTCAACTTTGGCATAGTGTAAATCCAAATTCTGAGTTATTGAGTTACCTATCGATAAATGTGGTAACTCACTGTAGTGTAAATAGCCTATAAGACTCTCAGGCCTGAGCACATAATTTTATACGATTGATGAATCAATTGTCTACAAGATTGGTTAAGTTTAGTAACTCTTTTTTTTAGATTGTTTCTAAAATGACGTTTAAGCCAAGGGATAAAACTTAAGTGAGCATGAAATGCGACGTAAGATAACGTAAGTGAGCATGAAATGTCACGTCATTTGAACACTTGTTTGCTTGTAAACCGTAGTATCGACAATTGTATACCCTTTTTCCATTGATTAATGTTATATTTCTTTTTTTCCAGATGCTTTCAAACGTAATTAATATTGTATTTTGCACATATTTACAATTTTTGACCCAATAATGCATTTGATGAATTTATTATTATTAACATATCGATCCCGATAAAGTGAAATCCATGGATAAATATTTAATATTGCAGTTTATGGCCGCAAATAATAGATTTCACCATTTTACAATGGCTGGTGGGCAACGCTCTGTAACGCTCGTGTCGAAGTTAGTTGTTTTGGAGGCTATTGTTTTATTTGTTTACTATAATTTGGGTTATGAGTGTTGGGGCAACGCCTCGGAACGAAACTCAAAAATTATAGTAAAAAGATAACATAATCGAATAACTAATATCCCATGAAACAGTTTACTATGATTTCAGCAATTTATCTATTCCCTTGCTCATTTCAAAACCTCAACAAGATCTTAAAATTCAAATGTTAGAATGGCTCTGCGCCCTGGACATTTTCAATATTGAATTTCGCGGGCAAATAACAGCACTGCCACGTCGTTGAAATGTTGCAGACACATTTGTAAGCATTGCTGCAGACATGTCACCTAGCAGCTGACATGAGTAATATACTCGGCTTGTCACCTTCCACAAGCTGAAATGTGTGGTCTCGATTATGGCTGCCTGCAGGTGAAGCCACGAGTCAAAGTATAAGACGACGTAGTTAGCTAGAGTGCGGATATGACTGAAACTGTTAACTAAATGTTATTATATTAAAATGTTAATGTAATGTTAATGGGCTTGTCACCTCGCAGAAGCTGACACGAGTAAAATACTCGGCTTGTATAGTCTCGATTATGGCCGCCTGCAGGTGAAGCCACGAGTCAAAGTATAAGACGACGTAGTTATCTAGAGAAGGGATCTGACTGAAACTGTTAACAAAACTGTTAATATATCAAAATGTTAAGGCAATGTTTATCGGTTTGTTACCTCGCAGAAGCTGACAAGTACGAAACAATCAGTTGACCATGTTCAATTTGATTTTTCCCACAGCCGTACCAACACAATTGAAAGTTTTAAAGTCTGTTTTTTATTTTATTCTCGTATTATATTTTAGCAACAAGTTTATTGAATTTAGTTTCGTTCATATACTTTTTATGCTTAATTTCATTCAGTTTTCCATATCCGACTTCATGCCTTTTGTGAGTTTCTGTTACAATGTATTTGTCTTTTCCGCGACTGTTGTTCTTTTAGCTTACTCGTAGTTTTTTTATATGTTACACAAAAAAGTATGGCATAATCGTAAATTTTTAATCCGAATTTGTGTTTAAAATATATTCAAGCTGTTACTTAAATGTCTCGCTTGCGTTTTCTTTGGATATTCATACATTTATATATAGAAATAATATGCATGTTGTGAAAATTTAGTATAGCATAGTTTTCATTCCTTTCCTTTCCTCTCCTCTCCTTCTTCATCTACATTCCTTGATTTTCTTGATTTTTACATACATACATACATAGCCGTAGTCGTGTTTTCTGTAGTTCAATAAACTTAAATAATCGTTTTGTTTTGTTTTGTAGATTTCCCTTTTCAACCATATACATAAATGTAAATGTAAAATCTCAGACTTTAATTTTTAACTAAAGTGCACTACATACCATACAGAAATCGATCAGTGAAATGCGGAACTAAATCGAAGGTTTTGTCTTCAGTTTTGTCTTCAGCTGGGAATTCAGCCGATACAGGTATTGTAAAATAAGAGTGGGCCTCACTAATATATGTAGTCCCAAATAACTTAGATAATTATAAATTGTATTTTCCTTAGAAGATCTTTTGAAGTTTAATATTTCGGCTAATTAAATATTTATTTACTTATTCTCTGTCGCACTCTCGACAGACTGACAGACAGACAGACAGACCGTATGCCAATACTCGAACTCAAAAAGCGGTTTCAGAAAATCCATTCCAATCATATTTCATATTTCGTATTTCGTATTTGGTATTTTCCATTTTTCTTTTCGATCAATAATTATGCAACATTTGCTTGTCAATGCTTCGACAAGACAATCAAATGTAATCACAGTTTTATGTTTTCCTTCTTTATATAAACTCATTTTCATTTAGCTATTTATTTCACTATTTTGAGTGTGTGTGTGTATGTATGTGTGTGCTTGTGTATCTGTGTTGCTTGTAATGGATGTTCTTTGTAGTTCTTGTAGTTTGTTTTGGTTGTTTTGGTTGTGTGGTTGGTAAAAAGAAAATACTAAAAGAGTAGTAAGTACATGCCTAGTCTTCATGTGCTTCAAAAACTCACCTCACCTCACCTATCCTCATCTCTCCCATTTATCTCATGCCTAACCATTCCGATCCATGCCTTCCCTTCCTTATGAACATCTCCTGCCTGTATCATTCTTTCAATTCAACCTTTTTTGTTTAGAGTATTAATACTATTACGTATTTAGAAAACTTTAAGAATATTGCACAACTTGTGAAAATGCTTGACACGACTGTCGTTTCTCCATTTATCATTTCGTTTTTAAGTTTTTAAAAATATTTCCATTAACATTTAATTCCTGAGTTGTTCATAATCGTTTTGCATGATTATTACATTCCTTCTTTTTTTTTTGTTGGTTTCTCATAACCAATATAATTGTAATACATATCGAAAAGGGTTGGTTTTTTTTTGTTTTTTGTGTTAAATGCATGTATACATCTTCGTGAGTCTTGACAATGCCCTGAGTTTGCTTTTTTTAAAACTATTCTATTTTTTTACGCTTTTTAAGTTTTTCTCGATTTTTTTACCTTTTACATATACATATTCACGTAGTTAAAGTACATTTAAATACACATTCACCTGCACACCAAACGATATTGTTTTCTTTTCAATCGTTTGACAAACCATTTTTTCTTTCTTATCTGAATTCAAATGATGAAAACTTCGTTTGGTTGTTTTGAGAACTTTGCAGTTCAGAACAAAGTTGAATCGAATTCGCTTTAAACATAGACATATATCTCTTTTTGTGCCATGTGTAACTCAAGTCTTGTTGCATTTAAATTGGAAAATGAGGAACGAAGAAAAATCACAAAAATTCGATCGGATAGAAACTTAAATTCAATAAACACCCAATCCTGAAAGTCACACCAACTGTCTTTCCTTTTCCAAACAGTTATTCCTATCTTTATTTTTACGTTATTTTTTTTTCCGAAAAATTTGTACGATTTCAGCTTTATCATCGTCTTCATACATATGCATGTACTATATGTATACTCTTTAAATTTTTATTTATCTGCTAAATTTTGTTATTCGTTTTACCTGAAATTTTGTACTGTCATTGTTCCAAAAGTTTTCTTTGTAGGCTTCTCTTTTCTTGTTTGTTTTTTTTTGCATTAAGTGTGACCTACACATAATTACTAAAAAGGTATACAAAAAATTCAACTGAAGGAAATGAAAATATATGCATAAAACTAAAACCAATATAAAGTGTACACATATATTAAATTTAATTTGTACTCGAAGCGACTTCTTCATGTTAGACAAATTTACAACAACTTGATTTACACATTGAAAGGGGTGTAGAGACGTATACCCTATGTAAGGGGGGGATATATAGTCGGATATCGTATCGTATGCACATAAAACTAATTTCAGGAAACTTTCTCTTCCTCCAATTTCGCATTGAACTGAACTGTAAAGTCGCTTAGGCCTAAACACATTGATTTCCATTTCAATTAATTTCGATAATTTTAAAACTTTAGTATACATATTTTTGCGTTACAATTAAAATCGAGGAGGGGATTCCAAATGGTGTCAGAGTGTACTGTACTGTAAGGGGGGAGGAGGGAGAATTTTGTAGAAAGAAAATTGCCAATTATGAGAGGTTTTTGTGTTGTTTTTTTTTTGTTTCTGGGGTTTAACATTTATTTAGTTGCGTTTTGTTTTTAGCATTTACGTGTGTTTAGATTATAAATTTAGATTTAATCATAGGGGTTACAAATTAGAAAAATGTGTGTTGAACAAGCCAATTTTGTTGCGATCGAACAGAACGAACGTGAAAAGTGGTTGGTTACAAATTATACAAAAATATATATTACATTCATTTGCCTCCTCCTAAACTTAAACTGGGTTCCGGTTCCGGTTCGGTGCATCCGCTGTTCTTCGCAGTATTTTATAGTTATTTGAAATAACTTAGATAAAGTAAGGTAATCATAATAGGTGGTGGGTGGGTGGACTGGATTGGGGGTTCTTAGGGGGGATAGTAGGATAGTACGGTCACAAAAATAAAATTGAAATTGAATCGTAATCGTAAGTACAATTGGCTTGTTGCGGGGAGGACTTCCGTGGGTTGCGTTACGGCTGACATTTCGCACTAAACATTTAATAGAAAAACAATTACTAACAAAAATATATAACAAAAATTACATCGATCTCTTACGAAATGTTTCGTGCACTAAATTTCATTTCATTTTCATTTGAAATTTAACTTAATTTTCATTTGTACCTGTGCACACTATTATGTACTATATATATCGTTATCATTTCTTCATTTTTTTCTCATTTTTTCATTTTATTTTCGTTACAGATTTTACTTGCTTAAAAATAGTTTTTACAACGCAAAAGAGGTAAGGGGGGGTAGGGGGTAACTAAAATGATTCCAAAATTACGAATATACATACAATACACAATTATTCTTCTGGATTCTCTTTAATATAGTTTATGTACAATAATGTTTTAGCGCCCCTTTTTCCATTAGGGAGTCACGCTTCGTGTGCTTTACTGTACTGTACGCTCTAAATGCAAAATGGCGACATTTGTTTTGTTTTTAATTTACGTTTAGATTAAGTTAATTATGCTTTCAGAGAATTTTTCCTTCTTTCCTGTTTTTGTTTTTGTTTTTTTCGCAAACATATTTTACAAAGAAATTATTTTACGCCTTCATGTCGAAAAGTTTGGCCTAAAATCTGATTAAGATACAAATATTTTTGCTTTTTTTTTAATTTTTATCCATTTTTTTCTTTTCAAATAAATATTTACGTATGTATGTATAATATTTGATGCATACACATAGATTTTTGTATGTTTTTTCATGTGCCTAATAATTGTTACTTATGTAGTTTCGTTTTTGTTTTAGATTTAGCCAAAAGTTTAAGCCTAAAATTGTTGGTTTTTGCATTTAGTTTGCTTGTTCACGCAAGTTTCTTTGAGAAAATTTTCCACTTTCCTTTCTCATTTTGTTTTTATAACCGTTCTGGGTTTCAATTTTGTTTAATTTTAGAGTTTTTTCTTGGCCTCTGGGCACTTGGCTCAAGAAACAGTATACATTCACTTTATTTAACTGTGTTCGACTTTCTCTCTATCCTTTTTTTGTGGATATTTTTTTGCTCTTTATTTTTAAAGTTTGTTTTTTTTATGGGTAAATTTGGTAGCCTTAAATAATTTCTTTGTATTTTTGTTTATAGTAGGATTATATAGAATTACGTGCGTTTTTGTTTTGCTTAGTTCATGCCTCATTTAGTTGCTTTGCCAAAAATTTATGTATACAAATGGTCTTAATCCTGATCGTACTCGTATTTCGCATCTACATCTGCTCTCAAAACATACTCGTACATACATGGTAAAAGTGTAGGATACTTGCGTATATTTCCGTATAATTAGAGATTAGCCGAAAAGTATATTCTTGTGGGTTTTACATTTAGTGTTTTAAAGTTGTTTGTGTGTGTTTGTGTGTTTAAGCGCATATTTACATTTATGGGTTTGCAAAGGAAAATCTGTGGTGGATTTTGTCAACCGAATTTCGTTTAATTAGCCAAAAAGTTTTCCAGTGTGTACATATGTATGTATGCATGTGCGTGTGTGTGTGTAGGTGTCACCATTTTACAAAAAGAAGAATTACACAATGAAATGAAAAGTGTATAAAATAATATGTAGCAATATGTTTGTATTCATTACTTCGTTACTGCGCAGTCTATGGCTTTTGAGGTAGTTCAGTTTACTATTGCAGTTCGATCTGGTTTTAATAGCTATTGTGTGTGTGTGTTTCTGTGTGTGTGTGTGTGTTGCATGTGTCTTTTGCATTTAAAATTAGTTATCGTTAATCGGTAATCGGTAGTTGGTAACTGATAATCTAACCAATAATCGAACTAAAAACTAAAGCTTTCCTTTATAGCATCTTCAATTACAACAAAATAGTTTGTTTCCTATGTTTCCACCCCATTCCATTCCATGGAAACCGAAATCAGAATCGTAATCGTAATGGTAAATGGTAAACGTAAATGTAATAATAATAATTAAAAAACACAAAGAGGTAGGTTGCTTCCTGAGGTATATGAGTTCCTGAGTTTGATTACAGTCTAATTTCAAAAACGAAAACGAAGAACCTAAAATCTAAATTACAAATAAACATAACCTAAAAGTATCTGGTATTGTAATATGGTTAATCATAAACCCCTGAATATTAAATATTGTTTGATTGATTCACTGACTGATCTGATTGATTGATTGATTAATTGATTGATGGGTTGGACCCAGAGTCAGTCCGTGCATTGGGAGTCCCATCAACGTACTTAAAAATAAAATGTAATTCAGACTCCAGCGAACGTTGATGGGGAACCCCCGTTTGCAGGACTGCCATTAGGGGTACTCTATCTTCATGTGGGTGGGTGTGTATGTGTGTGTGAACGGGGTCGGCAAAGAGGTAGTTTTGGTTAAAATATTGCCAAGTTTAAATTGTATAATATTGCTATTGTTTCTGTCTCGAATACAAATTTGAAATTCGAATGGGTTTTCTCATCTCTCTATAGGAAAAAGTTAAGCATAAAACGATAAAAAGAACTAAATGAAAATAAACCTTTTCTTCATTTGCAACTTCAAAACGATATCACAGAACAAACTGGGTGTCGGTTAAGTAAGAACTATTTTAACTTTACTTAAAGAATCGGAGGCCCAAAGAGTTTCGGAGCTTCCTGCATGCAGGCGTGGTTTTTGTATAGTATGTGTGTGGGTTTCTTTGTATGTGTGTGGTTTGTGTGTGTGTTTGATTTAACAGTTAATATATTTAAAATATTCAACATTTTGGCTATTATTTTGTTTAGTTTTTCTATGGAGTTGCCTGGCTGGTTATCAGAGTGGACATCAGAGTCCTGGACTGGACTTCCTGCTATTGCCTGCTATGGAAATTCAGTTAGCTTGTCTCAAAATCAAAATTAAACCCTTCTCTATTTCTCTATATCTCTCTGCATCTCTGCATCTCTCTCTTCTCCTTCTCTCTGTTGGCGAGCCTAAGTGTTCCTACATATGCGCTTAGTACTGTGTGTATACAATGCACGTACATATACTATATATCTATGTATATCTAGGCTTTTCATTATACAACTGAGGCCACACACACATATATGCTACAGACACATACTCGTATGTATACATATATGTATATGCATATTGATAATTGTATTTACAGGTGTTGTCCGCTCCATGGCGGACTCTTTTTCTCTTCAATGTTTCCCCTTGAGGGGTTTTCTTTCAATCTTTGCTTACAACAAATATTTCTCTTTTCTTTTTTTTTTTTAGTTATTTTACAGCTTGTTCTTTGTGGGTTTTCCCCTTTGATGTAGCCTTCCAAAATTATAAGAGCCGAAAAAAATGAATTTTGAATTTTTGTTTGGTGGTTTTTTTCTTTTTTCTTTCCATTTTTGGTATGAAATTTTTGTATGAAAAATGTTTTCCAAAGGTGTGCCAAAAGTTGTTTTTGATTTTGAATTTTGTCATGCTGTAGATTTTGCTGTTTGTTTGTTTGTTGCTTTTGTTGTTGCTTTTGTTTGTTGCGTTGAAAGTTTTTGAGAACGTTTTTGAGTGGTTGCTGCTGATTCGTTAATCATTAATTATGTTTCACACTTGGCTAGAATTATTCAATTGAATTTAAAAAATAATTACATTTACTTTACGTTTCTTTGCTATTTGTTTCGTCCCTCATCGTTATATATACTCTTTGTTTTATAAAATTTCACTAGTAGTCATTTAATTATATATTCTTATATAGGCACCCAATTTACCAATTGTTTTTCTCTCTTCTCCTTCCGTTACATTCTCACATTCTTAAGAAACTTTTAAATTGAATTTCGGTTTTCCTTTCTTTTTCGTTTAGCCAAAAGCAGTTAAATGGTTTTGAAATTTTGAGGCCTAAAATGGATTTGAAAAACTCAAGAAATTATAAAAAACAAATAAAAATAGTAAATCTTTTAAAGCAAATCTTTCACTGGTTTTAAGCAGAGGTCCCCCAGGATGCTTGGCGCTCCATCACATGGCCCTACTGTATGTCTCGTTTGCCTTTTCGTATTATAAATTTAATAAAATTATTTACAAAAAACCTGGGCAGAACGGCAGTCTGGCGTCTGGCAGTGGGGATTCCAAGCATCCTGCGATGCCTCGTGTTTCGTCCCTAGGCATTTATCATCGTTTCGTTTTGTATTTTGTTTCTTTTCTTCTTTTATACTATTTAATTATTGCAGGTACTTGTGGTTGCGGTTTTGTTGTTGCTATTGTTGCTTTGTAGTTTGCTTATTTGTTTGTTGTTTGTTTGTTTGTTTGTTGCAGCTATTTTGTAATAGTTTTAAATTCAGTTGCTGTTTCGTTTGATTTGAGGCAACTTGCAGTTTTGTGTTGTGTGTTTTTTACTATAGAAAATCAAAAATATATACGCCACAGATCCGATCCGATCCGGTCTGCTCCATTCTGCTCTTTCAACACACACGAAAAAAACAAACATCTGACATTTGTTTCCATTTTTTTTTGTTTTTTGTCTACATTTGAGGCTGTACCAATCAAAAACGTTCAAACTTTTTGCATGCACTATTTTATAGTTTTTTAGTTTTAATTATTTTGCAGTTTTTGCAGTTTTGCATTTTGCGAGTTTCTCTTTGATTAGCACCCTGAAAACAATTTTTCAGCCGGATTGCAGTGTTTATAGTTTATTCTGTTACTGTATCTGTTTCAATTATTGTTTTGTTTCTGTATCTGGTTCTGTAGTTGTAGCTTCTGTTTCAAATCTCTTGTTCTGGTTCTGTTTCTGGTTTTGGGTTAATGCTTCTCTGATTCTTTTTCATATGATTGTTTGTTCCATTTAGTTATGTTATTTCTCTTTCTTGTGGCGTGTTCAAAAACATATTTGTAATGAAAAATTCTGCAAAAAGTTGGACATCAAATACTGCCTCCTGTTCGTGTGTGCGTGTGTGTATGATGTATGTGTGTCTGATGTGTGATGTGTTTGATGTCATAAAAATCTTATGAAATATTAGTAATTCTTGGTTTGTTTTGTTTGTTTTTTAGTAATAATTTTCCCCAGGGCCTCTGGTGTCGGGGCCTCTGGGTTCTCTTGGTTGTTGGTCTCCGAGGGCAACAGCAGTTGCAACAGTAGTCATCTGTTTCTCCTTCATCTTCTTCTTAGCGCGCGTAAATCGTTTGTAAATCACTCTTCTCTCTTTCATTCTTCATCCTTCATCCGTTTCTCATCGGTATCAATTCTTAACCTAAGTTCTGTGCAGCTTCTTTGGGGGGTGGGGCATCTCCTTCTTACTGCTCCACATTGACCTTGGGCGTGGAGGTCAATGTGGGCGTCTCATTGGGCGGTATAATGTGTGGGGGGCTGGTGGGCGTGTGTGGCATTCGATTGTAGACCTCGGGCTCCGGCTCGGACATGTGCAGCTGATGATCCTCCTCATCCTCAGTGTCCGACAGGGGCTCGATCTTCGGCTCCACCACGACGAGCTCGGAGCCAGGCTGTGGCTCTGGCACGGACTCGTCCACCTCCATGTTCGAGCGCATCCGCTCGAGGCTACCATCGCTGGCTTCGGCCTCGGCATCGCTGCCGCTGCCACCGTCGCTGGTGCCCGTTGTGGTGTGGCTGGTGTTGGTGGTTGTGGTGGTGTGGGTGGTGTTCGCCGTGGTGTTCATGGTGGTGTCCATAGCCTCTGCTTCGGCCTCGGCCTCAGCCCGTTGGGCCTGTTCGACGGCCATCGCCGCCTTGATCTGCTGAGCCAGCTCGTGGTGCATCTTCTGTTGCTGTTGCTCGTAGCTGAACGGCCCAGTGCCCGCTGAGCCGCTCGTGTGTATTGTGTGTGCCCCAGACGCCTGTGGTGGCGCCTCCACCTCTGTCGCCGCCGCCGCCGCCGTCTCCTCGCCCCCTCCTACCGCCTCCGGTACTGCGGCCATCGCATCCCGCCGCTGCATGCACTTCTCTAGTGCCATCTTGAGTGATTTACGTTTACGCTGCTTCGCCGCCTCCTTGTGGGCGCTCATGACTACTGCTGCCGCTGCTGTTGCGGCCGCTTCCTATGGTGAGTGATTGGCGGCCGCCGCTGCAGCCGCTGCGGCTGCCACGTGGGCAGGCGCAATGGTTGCCCCAGCCGCCAGTCCGATCTCCTGCTTGTGCTCCCGGGCGATGTGCCGCCGCACCGTGTTGTTCCTGGTGAAGGTGCGCTCGCAGAACGGACAGGGCACCCGAATGCCCTGATGACGCTGGCGGATGTGGGCGCGCAGATTCGTCTCATAGCCGTACAGGCGGTCGCAGTACAGACACTTCAGCTTCTTGCCGTCCGCTGTGTTCACGCTGTTCTTGTTGTTCATCTTGGTGGCATTCCACACGTTCAGCATGTCGGCCGGTGCAATCGACGCGGCCAGATTCCCAGAGATCGATCCATCCGCATTCTTGATGTTCTCCAGCAGAGCATTCGGTGTGGTCGACGAGGTGTTGGAGTTCGGTGGCGGTGGTGGGGAGTAATTCGAGTTCTCCAGCTTCACACGCAGATCTTCGGCTCCATTCTGAGAGAGAGCGACAGTGTCGAAAGGATTAGTTAGGGCAACTCTTTTGCCTGGTAGTAGTACTCACATCTGTTGACTCATCCATGAGCTCGCGGTCATCATCGTTTGCCTCGTTGGCACTGCCATTGTTACGCTCCGATTTGACAATGCGATCCAGCCCACTGTTGGTGTTGCCGTTGCCGGCTGTGGTGCTGGGACTGTGGTTCTCATAGCGACTAAGTGGAGAACATCAAAGAGTTAAAATGGATCATCAAATGGCATCGTTTGTTTCACTCACCTGGACTGTGGCGAGGCTCTTTCCGAGTGCAAGGTGTCCGCTTCAGTGGGCGCCGTCGATGAGGCGCTGGACGATGGACGATGATAGGATGGCTTGTTGATGGGACTCGGGCACTCGGAGGACGAGTTCTTGGAGCCGTCGCGCAGCACAGAGCCGCGCAGCTCCTGCTCGGCATACGGACTGCGCAGAGCACGCTTGCGGAGCGGCTCATAGGACATGGGTCTGAACATGGGCGGCACATGGGTGTAGGATGAGCTGCTGCCCGGATGCATCATCGAGTCGCACTCCTGCTTCAAGCTGCCTGTCGATCCGCCCAGATGAAGAGCGGCGCCAGCACCGCTGCCCAGGCTAATGGGGCCATTGTTGCCACCCACTCCGTTGCCACCCACTCCGCCAGATCCAGATCCAGCACTCAAGGGCCCATGGCCGACAGCTGTGCCACCGATAATGTTGCCACCGGCACTGCCACAGCGATCCAATGCATTCGCACTGGCCGCCAGGGCACTCAAACCGCTGGCCGCCACACTGGCGGCGGCTGCCATTCCCCCAGCAGCGGCCATGCCACTCAGGGCTCCGGCCAGACTCAGGCCATTGCCATTGCCCAGGCCACCGGGAATGGAGTTCACCCCGGAGCCACCGCCCAGGCCGATGCCAACCCCTCCGCCCGGCACAATGCTGCTGCCGCCACTGAGGCTGTTGCGCATGCTGCGGCGACCCGTGGGCGAATCTAGCGGCGAGTTGTCGCCCATGTGATGCTGTTGGGCCTGCTGTGCGGCCAGACGACCGGTCTCCGTGGACAGTCCCTTAACCTGAACGCAAAGAGAGGCCAAGCGGCCGTTAGAGAGATGTGTTTGCTTCTGAAGTGGGTTCCCGACTCACCTGTAAGCTCTCGGCGGACTTGAGGAAACTGTTGAGTGCCTCTTGGGACACATGCACCTCGCCCTTGTACATGAACTCCAGGAGGGCGGCCATGTTGTCGGGCGTTGTGGCCTCCAGTATGATGACGCACTGGCCATTAGTGGGCGTGTTCTCGAACAGATCGGCAAACTTCTTTGAGCAGGCGGCCAATATAAGTTTGTGTGCTTTGAATACTGCGCCTGTAAAGGCAGAGAATTTCGAATTTAGTAGCCATTTTGGCAGCTCAAAAGCTTCCCTTAATAATCTTTGCTTCCTTAACAATTTCCCTTTCGATTAAAGCCGGCATCTCTCTCAGCCATAAGCAGTAGCCAACAGGTGGCGTGGAAAACGCCGAAAACAAGACCTTGAACTCGTAAAAAATCATGTCAAATATATATACTACGAGTAGTATAATCTCCCATCGCCCCCCACACCCCCACACACCCCCAAACACCACAGCCATAGAGAGAAGGAGAGAGAGAAAGCGCCGCACACACACATAAACACGTAGCACAATAAAAAGCGAAAAGCAAGGAAATGATTTCTTTGCTCTTGACTTCACACACACACACACACACAATGAGCTTTTCTTTTCCACCCCACCCCCCTCCCAAAGTCTCACGGGTCCCTCTCGCTTATATATAGTACTTTCCCTCTCTATCTGTGGCTCTGAGTTATTATTCAACATCAAATGTGTCGTCTTGGTCTTGGCAATCTTTTGTGTGTGTCCTGGATCCTGGGCGACTGACTTCCCACCTGGCAACTGACATTCCACCCTCCTCCCTCCCACAGTCACTCCGGAATAAGTATATTTTGACGTGCGCTCTCTCTCCCACCCCCGGCAACCGCCTTTTCTTCGAGTTGTTTTGTCTGGTATACGGAATCTTTTTCGACTATGTGCCGACATTTTTCACGCTTTTCTTTGGGGCTACTGGGATGCTGGATGGCTGGTGGGGATGTGGGTGATTCTGAAAGTTATGTGTCGCTCCTTTATGGGGCACTTGTTGTGTTGCCAGCGAGCATTACTTAAGACAAATTGAAGTGACACTCGAACACCGGTGGCTGGTGGCTGGTGGCTGCTGCTGCTCCACACTGAGGATAACCGACGGTTTATTTACCGCCAACACTGTTCATAAATATATTTCAAGTTTGACACTTCGTAAGCAGCAGCTGCTTCAAGTTTCAAGTAAATGTGCATTAAGCATTTTCTCGGGGCTCTTATCACAGTGCATGAGCCTCCTTCCCCCCGTTTTACTTTTTTCTATATTGATTTCAACAGAAGTTGTGCCGCTTTCAAATGGTCAGATGATAAGAGAATTCCAGGCGGTTTGATATTGATAACAAAACGAGATTTGGTGAGCCACAAAACAGCATCAAGGTCATCATGCGAGCCGAGAAATCATACTCGGAAGTAGAGATGGAACATGGAACACGGAGGGGCACCATCCTGCACTGAAAATGGCCCCTGAAATGGTCGATATGGTATCCCATTGCCTATTAGCAGCAGCCACCACTGCGTATACGTCACTCATTAGCACGCAAAAAATGCCACCTATCCGCTGCGATTATATAATATTCGTGGATTAATACTACGCAAATTGCATTTCCATTTGCCGCCGCTGGCACACACTTGTTTACGCTACCAAAAAATATATACAACTTTTATTTTGGTTGTTTTCTACGTTTCTGTTCTCATGATTATGTTTCTGCCTTCGCTTTTTGCGCTTTTTTTCGGTGTTTTTTTGTGTTGCTTGATTTTCTAACACTTGATACAACAGAAATTGGGTCACAATCACCACAAAAGAAAAACGCAAAAAATACACACCAATACACACGAGTGTGAGGCACGAGCCCAAGTATATCTCTCTCTGTTTGTATATACATATATTCTCCGATATGTCTGTATGGTCTGGCCTTGATAAAGAAATGTCATATAATGTATAGAGAATTTCGAGTGCGCCCCTTCGATCTGATACGTTCCCCCCTCCGATTTATGGGCGAGTGTTTACGGGTAGTAGTAGTAGTATTCCTCTACAATTTGTTTTGATTTGGTATGCATTTTGGCAATAACATACTCCAAATATGGGCCGTTATTCTGTAGATTTGTAATCTAATCGTATGATTCATGGTCTGCGAAAAACACGTGGTTTGCTCCCCCCAAGAAGGTGTTGCATTTGCAATTTCCCACACCTTAATAAAGTACAAAGAAATCTTCAAATATATTTGGTTCATCTGAAAATCAACCCCTTAAAGGGAGCACCAGACACCAACCCACTCGTACACCCCCGCCCTAAAATCATAGCCCAAGGCCAAGCAAATGTTCATTTGGGTAAAAATGCTCATTTCTCAAGTGCCAAACGAAAACCAAAACCCATGCATCCTCCTCTGTAATCGAAAAATGTGTAAAACAAAAACACGTCATCCACATGAATATTAAAACACAATAAAAAACATACGTTATTTGCTTTTGTTTTCGCAGACGGCCAAAAATATTTAATGCTTCATTTCGAAATGAAATGGACAAAAGGGAGCAGAGAGAGCCAGGGGGCAGGAGCCAGGAGCCAGAGACAAATCAAACATAACAAATGCAGATTTTGGATGGACTCCCAAACCTCGAAAGAAATATTAAAAACCACAATTAAAACCAGGAAAACCAAAAGGGTTTACAGGATATGTGTGGGGGTGGGGGTTGGGGTTGGATGCGGGGGCTGGGGGTTGGCAAATTTTAATCAAAAGTAGTACCACTTCGATTGATATGAATGACAACGGGGACTCAGAGTGGGAGAGAGAGGAGAGGGATTTGTCTAGGCTTTTTTTTGTGTGTGTTGGATAGCTGTCTGTCTGCGTATGTCTCTGATGAACCCCCGAAATGCCCAACCCCTTTCGTGGCACCCATAATCCCAGTCAGCGACTGTTGTGCCTCCCGCATTCACTCATTCAATCAATGCTAAAATCTATACTTCCTGCAAGGACTTTAAAGAGCACAAAAAACATCAGGCTCTTGTGTAAAATTTAGAATTTAATTTGAAGGCCAACAAAAACATAAAACACACACACACAAACACCCATACAGAATCCCACATAATAATCATAAAAGTAAGCCAAGACAACACACACACAAACACACAGCAGAAAACGGGCCAAGATGGGAAATATTTAAACCCAAATCAAAAGAGAGCGAAACGAAAAGAAAAGGAAGGTTAACAAGGGTCCCAAAAGGCACACACAAAAAGCACACAAAGGAACCCCCAAAAATAACTGACCTCAGTCAAAGCCTCAGCCAAATAAATATAATACATATGTATATATGTATTTACTCGCACTTATACATAAACGACGTTCTATATAGGTCTGTGCTGTGCCGCATTTATTTGCCATTTAATAAGCCAGCATAAAAACTGTAGTAAAAGGCCGTAAATGAACTAGTAGACCCAGACGGGGGGGAGGGAAAACATTCAGCAACAGGGCGCGACAGGCGAACAGGACCCTGACAGACAGACAAGGACGAGACGGAGACTGAGACAGAGACTGAGACAAACCATAAAAGCTACTTCGCGCGACGCAAGGAACAGGACAAGAACCAAGGAAAAAAACGGAATCAATGTCTGGTAGCTTATTAGCCAAAAAAGAAAAATATTGCTCAAGAGTCTGGCAGGAAAATACGGCCAAGATTCTGTTTATCTTTATCTTTCAAGGGTTCTCGCATGTTTCCTTTCCTAGATGATGATTAATACACAGATTCCTCTTTCAGATGTGATGATTAATACACAGATTTCTCTTCTAAACGTGATGATTACTACACAGATTTCTGTTTTAAACGTGATGATTACTACACAGATTTCTCTGACAGATGTGAAGATTATTACATCTAAGCAAAGGACTTCAAAGACGCATATGGTTGGTGTTGTTGGGTTGGTCATTGGTTGGAATTGGAGGTAGAAAGGTGTCTTATAAATGAATGGAAATATTCTATAATCTATGTCCCTCTCATGCAAACATTTCTATATCTCCCAATTCAAATTTCCACTCACAGAATCGCTAAGATTTTCCTGTCAAAACTTTAAATAAATATATGTAGATATCATTGATTTCAGTTGTGAAATGTATGATTTTCTAGACTCTTTTAATCTTTTATACTTCCAGCCATCTAATCACATTATGATCCTTCCTTTATAAAGATTTTTCCCTTAAAAATATACTATAATTTCCCCTAAACATTTCTATAATTTCTTGTAATTGCTGAAAAGACTTACCATCGCAGGATAGTGTAACATCGGCCAGTAGATCCGATTTGAACAGATTTGAGAATGTTATTGCCAGATTGGAGGAATAACTGTTCCACTTGAGGCAGAACTGCTGCTGCGGATCCATGCTGAAGCCAGTTGTACCTCCCCCGTAGCGCTAAGATCTAGTTACCGTACTGAATACGGCCGTATGCCTATGCGGCGTATCCTTGATTTTCCTTGCTTACAGGATACAGGAGTGATGTAAATGATTGTTGATTTGATTTTGTTGTAGGGTTTGTTGCCAAAATGGAATTTCGTGGAATTTTGTGGCTGTGCCGCCACAAATCCTTAGCCAAAGGGAATTTTGCAATTGTTTTGCTTAAATGTTTCGTGTGCTATTTCCGTTCCGTTGGTAATCGTTGCTGCTAAATGTTGCTATAAATTCAACAAATTACAAATAACACAGATCACAGGGTCCGAACACGACAAATGCTGCAATGAGAATGAACAAAAACAATGATTATTAGCATTCAGCCGGAATTAGAATGGAATTAGAATGACATTTGAACAGCGGCCGCAGCGCCTGCTGTTTTTCAATTCGAAATATTCCCAAATTAGTCTATCGATTCCCAGTGCAATGTTGCAAATGTTGTGTCTATCGGTGTTGCCCCCCAACAAAGCTGATCCCCAGTAGTTCCTGGAATAGTGTTCAATACACCTCAAATTTCAAATGCAACGCATTTGTGTTGGTAACCCTATCTGCGGGCTGGCCTGCAGCATTTCCTCTGCCCAACCAATTTATTAGAAATTAATCGAGCATTTAGAAAGGCCCAAGCGATACGGCCAAAAAAAAAGAAGATATACGATTCAGTTCTGGGAATTTTCGACCACTCAAATGTGCCGCCATCCGCAGGTTCAGCCGCAGCCTCCGCCGCAATCTCAGTCTCCGTTTTTGATGCAACGAAGAGAGAACTTTCTGATTTGCTGATTCTAGAGGTGACTCCTCTCCTTTGCCCCTCGTCTACGGTTTCTGCCTCTCCTTGTTGCGTGCCGCCGCGTCGCTCGATCCGCTGCCTGCCTGCTGCCTGCCTCAATTCCTGGAAACTGCAGGTGACGTTCCGTTCGCCTTGGACCACATCGCATCGTTGCATGGGATGCGTTTGTTTTCTTCGAATTTGTTTAATCGTTAGAAAAATGCGATCCCCCTCCCTCCCTTCCTCATCACTGACTCATTTTTTGTTTCCCCGTTCTTCGGGGCTT
Source organism: Drosophila affinis (assembly GCA_037356375.1). Classification (NCBI taxonomy): domain Eukaryota; kingdom Metazoa; phylum Arthropoda; class Insecta; order Diptera; family Drosophilidae; genus Drosophila; species Drosophila affinis. The sequence continues at coordinate 39,475,524 of CM074800.1, forward strand.
GGCGGCAGGAATCAGAAATCAACGGTTTCGTTTCGTTTCGTTTCATTTCAAGCCCCGAAGCAACACATTGAAACAAGCAGAGCAAAGAAAAAAAGATATCGGTAAAAAGCTATTAAGAAATTCCTGGGAAGTTTGCAGTTTTTGAGTCTAAGGTAGAGTCTCCTGTGCTCTGCCAGCCACTGGAATTCGAGGGAGCAGCAGGGAGTGCCCGTGGCATGAGGCTGCTGCCCTTGATGGCCAAGATGTTGGCTCGTATGTTTATTGGTTGAAAGAGAAATTGATCGGAACTGATCGGAGCTGATTGGGCTACTGCACAAGACAGATCCAGGACTATACTTTCTTTAGATAGATAGGGAGCTATTAGCGATACTTCAGACCTTTTCTTTTAGCCCTCAACCACACCAAAGTATCTCGAAAAGGTTAACGAAGAACATCGTTTACATAGACAGCTGATTGGTAATAAAAAAGCTAGTTGAAAATTACAAAAAACCCTTAAGATGACATCCGCATGACTCTTAATTACATCTATCTCTATAATTATTCCTTGATTCGCCCTATCACATCCCTTACCCGGTCATCCCCTACTCCAAACATCTTCTACCTTCACAACCTCCTCAATTGCTTTTGCACTTTGCCAAAGCTCCCTCTCCCTAGCTTCACTTGTGCACAACTGTACTTTTAGAAGCGTTTTCTGGACTATTTCTTGCCTCATTCCATTCCATTGTTGTATTTGTCGAATACGCAATGGAAATATACGCAGCTGCATTTGAAATGCTTTTTCAATTACACAAAATGCTCAAAGAGAGACAGAGAGGGAGAGAGAGGGAGAGACAGAGAGAGAGCAGCAACAAACAAAGAGCCTTTGGAATATAATGGACAAGAAAAGAACGCCAAAGCTGAAGCCAAAAAATAGATCAAAAATTGCGTATAACCACCATCTCGTTTGCACTCGCTCTAAACACACACAGATACTCCACACACACACACAGAGGCACAGAGGCACACACAGGCACAGGCAGATACTCATGCACATGGCAACGCACCTGAATGACGATGTTTCAAGGCGAAATCATAGCTCAGGTATCTGGTAACCTATCTGCCACTGCCCCTGCCACTGCCCCTGCCACTGCCCCTGCCCCTGCCACTGCCCCTGCCCCTACCACTGCCCCTGCCCGTGCCACACAGAAACCAAACAACCAGAACAACATCCCGAAGAAACGAAACGAAACGACGATACGATGTGCGAAATATACAAGAAAAACAACGCGTAAATCCTTTTCACAAACACAAGCACACAGGCACACACACACACACACACACACAAACCAATTCTCACACATTCATTCTTATAAGGAGCTTCCCTATAAAGCCAAAGCTGTGTTCCTGGAACGACAGCACGCACACAATGAAACGAAAACAACTTCTTTTTTTCTAAGGATTTTGGGAATGGGCATCGGAAATCGGGCATCGGGGATTGGGAGGGGAAGGTGGAGGATGGAGGGGGAAACTTGTGCTCTGGAGAGGGTTGTCTTGATCTCCTGCTCCTGCTCAAAAGCCACGCACTTTCTGTAGGAAATTGCGCAATAAATGAGAGCAAAATGCAGCTCGAAAGTTCTCAAAAAGATATCAATTAAGGATATCAAAAGCCAGCATATCCTAGAGTAAAGTTACATGTCCCATAGTCAGATATTTGTTACTTCATTTCATTGTTCTCAAAGCTAACAAATTCTTTTTCTTTTGTAATTATATCTATTAGTTTTGTACCCTTTTCAATTATTTATAACAAGCAAAGCCAAAAGCCAAATTAAAATTAATTTAGAACTGTTTTATATCCTTTTCTATGCACATGTCCTAGCTGCCTGCTGCTTCTAGAACATTCCATCCAAAATGCAAACATGTGCAACATCCCACCCCCATCCCTTGCCACATTGAAAAGTTTCAAATTCCAGACCTGTCAACGGCAGGGGCTCTCCAAATGTCAGAGGTTACGGCTAACTTCGGAAACCAAGCTGTCACTCACCATTGACATTTACCTCCCCTTTTTTTGGCCACCTTTTTGGACATTTTCATATGCAACATATGTTTATATAAGATTTATATAAGGCAGTTACATAATAGGGGCTGCCATTCTTGCCATTCCATTCGATTGGGCGATCGTTGTTTCAACTGCATTCAGAGCATTCCAAGAGCAATTATTTATACAGGATCTAGTAGATCATCTAGTAGATCATCTAGTAGGTCATCTAGTAGATCATCTAGTAGCTCATCTAGTAGTAGATCATCGAGTAGATCTCCACACGTGTGTAGAGCATAAAGACAAACAAGTTCCTCGGATTGCTCTTGAAACAAATCAAATCTCAAAACTAACTCAAAACAAAACATCATTGGAATCTTATCACGAAAAAACAACCAAAACAAAAACCCCACAATCCACTATTTAATTTATATACGAATGAGTGTGTGTGCGTGGCGGTACGAGTATTTCAACTAATTGACCTTGCGCACTATTTAGACGAAACGTCCATTCAATTCCGTGATTCATAATTTGTTTGTTTTGCGGATCGATTCAATTTGAGTCCAGTTTGGCAGCAAGTGGCAGAAGTATTCGTAGGAATACGAATGCGAGTATGAGTATGGGTGCAGATACCTTTGAGTGTATGCATTAGATACGATTTGTCTATTTTTTTGACATTCTGATTGTGGCTTCTATTCGATTTGAATGGCAATTAATTCCGACAAATGACGCATTTGATTATGAAATTTAGCTGCGTTTTATTCTCCCTTCTCTGGTGTTTTTATATGTGAATGAAATGAACACAGAATGCAATCTTGAGAGAAGATTAGGAAACATTGGGAATCCCAGAAAACACCAGAGCAAAATATTGCATGATGTATAGCCAAACGACAGCCCTTGTCAGCGAATCTCAGTGAGTCTCTTTGGCAGCACTCGAACGTCTCGAGTTCATTCGAATGTCTCGAGTCTCTCAGGGCGTCTCGGAGTCGAGCATCAATGAGGAAGCATCGTGTGGCAGGTTATATGTTCCAGATGGTTTGTGCAGCTGACAGGTACATCAAATCCGATGTCAATATAAATGTCAAACCCCTAAAAAGAAACTTGTAACTTGTGTGTGTTCCTGCAACAGTCAGCTGCAGCTATGCTCTTCCATAAGCCATCCCTCATTTTGAATGTCAATTCCACTGCCGTAACCAATGCAATCACTGGAAAAGAACAAAAACAGATACAGCTACACAGCCATAGACATTGTTACAGCTGTTTTGCCAGATGCACCTGATGCCCTGAGCTTCTCGCAGCGGGTGGTGTCATAACTGAAGACACATCTCACGGCAGTACAGTGCTTCTGGAGAAGTACAGCACCGCCCCCCAAAAAGAGTCCTGTACACGCGCTTTTATGTAATGCACGTTGCTTTGATGTGTTACTCCCCGCCGAGCAGATTCCATTCCAAGTCAAGCATTTCATCATGGCTCTTCATATGGGATTATGCGATGGATTCATGGAACTCGGAGCTAAACCGAGAACCTGTAGAGCGAGAGCTGCACCAAAATAAACACTTCCCGGCTTTGGTCTGAACATCTGCCGATACGAGATGTGTATTCTTAAGCAGTTTACCAAGAATTGGCAGGGAATTCCCAGCCAGGAGGCTTGTGCCAAAAAAACTGTCAATGGCAGAGAGTCATCAAAATTTGATGGCTTACAGAGGTCTACCCATCACCGACAGACAGCAGACACTCAAAGGGAACTTCTGTTATCACACAGGTGTATTTATGCTTCTTGGTTGTTTTCTAAATGTCAGATTATACAAACAGCCAGAGGAGAGTAGGTGCCAACAGCTGGCTACCAAATGTACAGCCTTAGTTGCAAGTAGAGTGCGGTTTTAGTGCAATTTTAGTTGCATTCGATAAAATATCCTCATTTTATGTGCTTTGCAACACTGAAATTACACTTTTTAGAATTATTTAACATTATAGTTTCCATTTATGTTGAATATTCTTTATTTTCCTAAACCCTACATACTTTACAACACTACAAAATGCCTGGCAACACCACAAGCGCTTTGCAACACCACAAAATGGCTTACAACACTATTTCATGGAAACATTCGTGACCAAACATCATCTGCCAGGCATTTCAAAATAATTGATTTTTGATGACATTTTCAGTCATATTTTGTAGCTTTCTTCATATATGTCGTACCCCTAATCATCATAGATGGGTCCGCCATTAGTAGGTAATTTCTTTCCTCCAAAACGGAAAATGGAAAACCTCAAGTGTCTCTCGCTGCGGTAATTAGGTATGCATGCAAATGCAACCAACTCGCAATGCAACTCCATGAATAATAAATGACATTTCCATGGAGGGAGAAAAGCAGTTAACACACAAATACGCTTGACAGTTAGGCTAATACGCTTCGCTGAGCAGACAGACAGACAGACGGTATACAGAAAATGTTGTGTTAATGCAGTGCAAGTACAACAAAAGTATCTTCAAGATACGCTTCCCTTGGTCGCAATTACAAATTGTAATTTACTTGTTGGGTTCTCTTTTTTGTTGGTGGATGTGTGGAGCTCCCCCAAATTAATTGTTGGAAAAACATAATTAGGGGGAAGCTGAAGATTGAGGTGGGGCCAGTGGCGGGCGGTGCAGTGGAGCTGTATTTTGTACTGGACCTACAATGACATGATAACTTTCCAGGCTATGCGGGTTCTGAACGCTTGAGAGAATACTTGTAGTTCTAGTTACCTGCAAGTAGAAGAGAAAATAGAAAGGAAATTAGTGAAAAGTTCTCGAAAAGTTACCAAAGATTTATGGGAATTAAAGATGCATTTCTAATATAATTCTCAACGTATTCTGGGATAAATAATTGTAGCGATTGGTAAACTATTTTCAATTTAAATTAAGTGTACTTTGTTTTTGCATTCGTGGCACCGATGATTGAGCCCAGTCTTATATCGAACATCCAGTCAAACATCCAGTCGAGCATCCAGTCAAACATGCATGACATTTATTGTCACACGAACGACATGTATGTTGTTTTTGGTCTTAACTTTCCATTAATCCAAGGTTAAAAGAACTTGCCCGAACTTTTAATGAAAGGTTATGTTACAAGTGAAATCGAACCCTCAGCTTTTGGCCACATTCATCACGTAGACAAGCGTAAAGTGGCAAGAACTGTCAGGCAGGCCACCCTGCCACCCAGCCTCACCCTTGCAGCACCTCCTCCTGGCTACTCCCTGGGCTGTGCCTCAGCTCAAACCCAATTAAAAATGTCAAAAAATGGGAATACCTGTAGGTAGTTAGCAGTTAGCGCACGCAGTAAATATTCATCACGCCATGCCAGGAAAATGCACGCAGAAAAAAAGGGAGGGGAGGGGAGAGGTGGGAGCCCCAGGAATCAAACATCCTGGCAGGCATACATCCTTTCCTCCCCCTCTCCTCTCCGCGCTCACCCCCTGCGACAGCCACTCTTCTCCGCGCACTTTCAGCGCGTCACACAGTTTAACTTTTCATTTGGCGCGGCATTGCACGGCCCTGGGTTTGGGTGGACATCCTAACGGCTAACCCAATCGTAGACCCAATCCCAGGGCCGACTGGCTACTGCTTATCAGCATGAGACGCACACATGTCAGGACAACCCAGGACGAACAGGGAGGCTGGCCTGGCTGTAGCATCCATGGAATGCATTGTTGGATCCCGGGGAACAATTGCGTTTTGTATGTTTTCGTGCCTCGTCAGCAAAATTAAAAAATAGATACGCAAACGTTGGGGCATGGAGTGTGCGAGTGCGAGTCTGCTACGTAGCTGCCAAAGTTGTATAAAAGAAAATGTTTGCTCCTGTCCAAAGGGGGAGCTGGGGGAAGGGGAGACGACGGGGCTTTTTGCCTCTCTGCCGAATTCAAATGTCACACAAGGATCGAAAGGTACGCATGGCCGGCCACAGTCCTCTTTCTGTATCCCTCACACCGTGGGATACCTTCCTCCCCGCACTCTGTGAATCAGCCTCCCTGTGTGGATCTGCCCCACTCTGTGAATCTGCCCCACTCTGTGTATCTGCCCCACTCTGTGTCTCTTTGGATAGCTGTATATATGCTCCTGCCACATTCTATGGCTACCTCTACAGCATTCGCTCCCCCCCATCTATGGACACCTTTCCCTCCTGCTCTCCTGCTCTCCTCCCCTCTGTGTGCGTTGGTTTATTGCAAAAACACACAACAACAAATGAAGGAACATTCCGAGTAGTACGAGGCAGGAGGACCTCTATGGAGGACCAAACAACAGCTGCTTTGGCTGCCGCTTGGTTTTCGACTGCTTTTTTTCTGTTGTTTTTGGGCACATCGAAAATCTAATAGAAGTAACACTGGACCCGAGTCCTGCCTAGAAATGTCACTGCTACAGCCTGATAACTATTGCCGAGTGGGTGGGACTCCAGCCTCCCAAACAGACCCACAGCACAGACGCAGACCCCAACCGACCCCATCCCACCCCATCCAACCCCCACCCGACCCCCCAACGATGAATGTTCCAGTGTTGATGGTGTTTTTCCTTTCCTATTCCTTTCCTTTTTTTCCATTTTTTGTTTCAGTGCGTCTCGGTCTGGTCCCACACCACTCCCCCTCCCATTCCCCCCGCTCGGACTGCCTGCGCGTGTGTGTGTGTGTCTATTTTTATTGTATATATCATTGATGAATTCGCCGATAACAAATCTCAATCAAATGTCAAAAAGGTAACTGGCAGGACCAACCATTGCCACTCCCCCCAGCCTCCACTCCACCCCTCCCCTCTACCATTCCCCCCCAACATGCTGTAATGTTGCAATTTTCACGCAGGCCACGCGTCGTATGCGCAATTGTTTTAAGCAATTCCAGAGGCAGATAGACACATGGACGGGGGGCAATACAAAAATTGACCTCTCACCCACCACCAGCCAGGGTGTACCTGTGCCTGTGCCTCTGACAGCTCAAATTGTCATCTTGAATTGGGAAAACTGTCAAAGTTTTACGGAAACATTTCAAGTTGGAAAGTCAAAAAACCAAAGGGAGGGACACAGAGAGACAGGGGAAGGGCAGCAGATAGGGGATGGCACTGCAATCTGATTGTGACATAAATATTTAATAGTTGTCAAAAACAGTAAAAGCTCTTTGTATTTATTAACAAGAAATTTGGGTCTTTTTTAATTGAATTTCGGGAAAATATTTAAGGGATTTTCAGTGAAATATGAGAAATATTTCAATGATTTTTAGTGCAATTTTTGAGAAATATTTCAAGGATTTTTAGTGCATTTTAAGGGAAATATTTCAAATATTTTTAGTGCAGTTTAAGGGAAATATTTCGAGGATTTTTAGTGCATTTTGAAGGAAATATTTCGAGGATTTTGAGTACGTTTTAAAGGAAATTTTTAGTGAATTTGAAGGGAATAAATTTATGAATTCAATTGAAATTTGAATAAATATTTAACTAACTATTCATAGATCGAATTCGTAGTTAAGGTCACCCCCTGTTATATTTTGTGCACTATTTTCAATCAATTCTATCAGATTAAGTTAACAGCCCCATTTTTAGTTGATTAACTTTGATTCCCTCCCACTGTTCTAGCCCAAAATCGACCCACTCCTAAACGTTTCCCGACAAAAGGCTTTTAGTCTTGTACTTCTAATTTTCCGGAGCATTTACCACTCTGCCAGTACAAGTGGGCCAGTGCGAGAGGGAGAGGGAGTACGAGTGCGAGGAGTGCAGTACAACAGCAGCTTAACGTACTAATTGACAAGCAAGCAAAAATATTTACGTACTCAAGTCCAAACATTCTAATCAATGCACTGGGAGGGACACAAAGCCATGGAGCAGCAGCAACAAAAAACCTGGGGGTTGGGGGATAAATCGGAGTAAAAAAGATAGATGCAGTCCAGGCCAGTTCTCAGCCTATCAGTGGGTGGAGGGGGTGGACAGCAGGACAACGAAGCCTTTCAAACAAACAACAATCGTTGGAAAGCCAGAGAAGCAGAGAGCCAGAGATCCAGAGTCCAGGAACAGTCAAATTCATCAAAGCGACTCAAACCAGGAAGTGGAAATCGCTTCAGTCTCAGTCCCCCAACCCCATGAACCCTCCATATACATGTATGTAGTGCCTGCCACATTCACATCCCTTCCCCCTCCCCTTCCCCCTCCCCACCCCTCTTTCTCTCTGTCTCTCCATGCGTCGCCTTCTGTCCAACTGTCAAAATGCGTCGAAGCGAACATCATTGGATTTGTGATTGAACAGAAATTTCCATACATTGAAGGTTCTCTTCTCTTCTCCTGCTTTTTTTTGTCGCTTTTTCCCTGCCCATTTTCATTTAGAAAATGCACGGCTGGAGTTCCTTCATTAGACCCTGGAATGGCCATCACCCCCACCCCAGAAAACCATCCATGGAGCAGGGACAAATTTATATTTACGGAATTGTACGAGCAAGTTATGCAGCAGTCGACTGAGTACCCCTATTTTTTGTGGAGAGTGGTTTTCGTTGTACGATGTCCAGCTCACCCCCACCCCAGCCAGCAGGCAAACGCTCAATAATTGTGTAAAACGTTTTCAGTTTTACATTTCAATCTTAATTTAGTTTTTGGCATAACGTTTGCCTGCCATTTGCGGCTAACTGGCCAGGCATTGACGGACCAGAGCAAGGACAAAAAACGGGGGTTCAATCCCATGGTCCAGAGGTAGGGTTAAGGGTTGGGGTTGGGGGGTAAGCAAATTGTTATTTTTGTTGCCTTGGCATTTGGCCAGTTGATCTTTTGGCTAATGAAGTTTGTCATTGAGCTTTATTTAATTTGGTGATGATGCGGACGAATGGCGGAAAACGGGAAAGAGTATGGAGGGTGGGAGACCACGAAAAGGGTTCGATTGGAGTTTGGCCAGAGTCCTGTTGATGTTGGTTAATGGTCTTTAAACGAAACGAATATACAGGAGGAATATTAAAGAGGAACAAAGTGTTCTTTTGTGGATATTTGTAGGGATTTTGTATCTCATTATAAACGAATTTTCCCCCAAAATAACTTCGATCCAACATTGTGCTCTCCCCCTTTCTTTGCACTCAAAAACAGATCCTTTTGCTATCACCTGCCAATCCCCGCACCGCACCATTAGAGCTACTCAAAAAGTCATTACTTTAATCGAATTTCGCATTTCCCAAAATGAGCTGCCCCGAAGGACTGTTCGATTGCAACGCCTCCTCGAAACGAAACGAAATTCTCATAAACTTCAAAAGGCGAAGAGGCAGAGAGACGGAGAGGCAGGAGGGTGAGGGTGAAAGAGAGGAGAGAGCAGGGTGCAAAATGTCTAACAAACATGCAATTAAGTCGTTAATACTTCATCGATTTAATACGCGCGGACAGGACAGGACAGGAGGAAGGACTGGCCGCAGCAGGACACGGCAAGGATTAAAGCATTAGCGCGTCCTCAAATTGAGGATGAGCCATTGGGCCCACAACAGGCGATGGACTGCGGAGTGGCGAGTCGCGAGCCGCATGCCCCTGCCACCAAGCGGAAACGGAAGCGGCGCGATAGACGAAGAAGGATGATTGCAGACATTTGATTAGTTTGTTTGGACTCTCCCACCCCCCACACTACCCTCCCTCTACGCTCTCTCTAAACTCTCTCCCTCCAAAGAGATATGCAATTACGATATAAAAAGTTAAACAAACCAAAAGGCATCTGCGATATGCGATATGGGATATGGATACCGTATCAAAAGTGCGTTCAACATTTGAGCATTTGATTAAAAACGCAAATAGATTCGGCAGGGCCCCTCCTCCTCGCCCCCCCTCTAATACTCTATGTGCATAAAAAATTAACAAAAAACAAAAAAAAAGAGGAAGCACTAGGAAAATGCCGAAAATACAAACGTGGAAATTTTTTGAGCAAATATGGCCAACAATTCATCAGAGGAGAGAGCCTTTCAATCGAGGGGGGAGGGGTGGGAGGTGGGGCTCATCTCTCTCCCACCTGTAATAAAAATCATCATAACCAAGAGGAGGAGGGAGGCGTGGCTCAGCAGACACCAGACTCCAGACAGCAGGCAGGCAGGACCCCACGCACATATTGAACTAACGACCAAAGGATGGATGGGGCATGGGGCATGGAGCATGGGGCATGTGGCATGGCCCGCATGTCTGTGTAAAAAGGTAAAAACCAATCAAGAGCATCAATAAAAGGCACGTCAATCAGCGTGTGGCATGGTAGTAGGCTCTCTGCTCTGCTCTCGGCCAGAACTGCTGCTCAACAAGCACGAAAAAATCATATTTCCTGGTCCTGGTCCTGGCCATGCGTACGTGTGTGTGTCTCCCCCCCTTCTGTACTTCCCTGTGTGTGCGTGTGTGTGTTTTGGCCTTTTGTTTAGCATTGGCAACGCGGTTTTAGTTCAGTCAAGCTGTCATATCGACGCTTTTGCATGCCAGACTCAGACTCGGGCCCAGCCAGACTCAGCCTCAGAGCCATAGACAGCATCGAGGCATCACAGGACTCGCAGGACTCAGAGCTGGCTTTCCAGCTATCAGCAGGGAGGCAGGACTCCTCCTGTGGTTATGTGATGGTTACATATCATGATTTTTCAATAAATTCAACGTCCATGCGGCACTTTGCTCATTGAATTTTGAACAGCCGATCTCTTGCCTGCCACACGGGGCATGGGGCACGGGGCACGGGCATTGGCAATCGGAGTGGGAAACACTCTTTTGGTTAGCTGCTACTAGGCCTAAAGTTTACAGCAAACAATGGTAATGGATGTTGAAGAGATACCAGTTTTCTGAAATGGTTGGGGGTCTGGCTCTTAACTTGGGACTTTTCCGACAGCTAGTGGAAAATGCAAGGCACATTTCTGCTAGTTTCTGGGAATTATGAAAGTCTGATAGGCAATATTGTGTATTATTAACCTTCAGTTTAATTCTCAACTTGGTATTGTAGTCTCTTGGCAGCCAATGCTTGAGTAACGCCCATACAATTCTGTGCTGTATGCAGCGACATTTTATCGTAACGCGCTGTCTCGCTCGCACGAAGTCGGGAGCGCGCAAGCGGAGAGCGAGAGCGGAAAAACACATCTTAGATAGTTTGAAAAGTACTCTGAAATACTCTGCTCCAAAATGTATCTTTTTCACTCATCTTTTGCCTATTCTCCATACTTACTTCTCACCCACCAAAGCACACAATATTTCCTTTGTAAACTTATTTCTTAAAATATTCAAATATTGCCAATTCATAAATTTTTTCAATATTCATAAGATTTCATACGCAGAATTAAATTCGTTTTTTTATTCATTCAATATTTCATATAAATAATTCTGTGTCGGCCAGGACAACCCCTAACGAGTGGTGCGTGTGCCACGCCCACTGGCTGAATGAAAATCACTTGACTTTTCATTAATAAAATTGGCAGTAGACGGCAGTGGAAGGAGCAGTTCCATTGAAAGCGAGAGTCTATATATATAATCGTACATAGAGCATTACCTTTCATACACATGCACACACACGTTTCCATTTGAACCCTTTTTTATTCATTTTCAAAATTCATAAATTCTTTTTTTGTTTCCCCATCAGGGTTTTTTTTGTTGCGTCAAGTGAGACACGCAAAATGTGGCTTACCGAAAAAAAATGTGAAAGGTTCCCGGGGATCCGCGAATCGCGCATTTTCAGAACTTCTTTTCAAATTGGTAGACCGCCCACCGCCACCCACACCCCCACCCACACACATGCACTGCAACAACCCCAAAAAACGAAAATTCATTAAAATAAAACGAGAAAAAAAATGTTAAAATATTGTTTTCCATACGCATTAATGCAGCAATGCGTAAGCAAAGAATGAACAGGCAGGGGAGAGGGGTTGTGTGTGTGGGGGGGGAGGGGGTGGAGTTAAGGGGATCCATCGGATAGTCCTTCTTTGAGTTCGCTTTCGGTGGCAGGCAAGTCTTTTGATATGCGACAAAGAGCTGGAAATTTATTTATTATTTTTTTGTGGGTCCTCAGAGATTGATTAAGGGACATCTAATATGGAAAGGCTGAAGGATATGCTCTAGAGAAAGGGTTACGGCTAGGGAGAGAGAGTGGGGGTAAGCCTGAATCAAAGTAAGAGTATTTCATATTCATATTTGGGATTATAATCCCACAATTTATTCATAATTAGCTCTTCTTTAGGGATTCTTTAGAATTTCCCAAAGCCGCGATCTCTGCTAATTAGGGCCGCAGCAGACGGACTAATGAGGCCTTAAGCGACTTAAAATTAAAGATCCCTGAAATAGGGCAGGGTATGGTGGCTCCTGGCAGACAGCTTCAAGGCATTGGCACTCCGTTTTAAGCGCTGCGTCCTTTAGTTTTTCCAACCACTGCATTTCCCTGAAGTAAGCTGAAGCTTTCTCAATTCATTTCCTCACTTAGTCGGCACTTTTGTTAAGTGCTTACCTATACAGGGTGCTTCCGAGGGTTGCTCTCTCGCCCTCCCTCGTCCTTTGACCACTCCTGCAGATGCTGCTGCTGCTGCAAATCAACTCAAGTAAAAGTGTCAAAACAATACGAACGACGATGGCACAGGCGCAAAAAGCAAAAGCTTTCCCCTTGAACCCCCCCATCTCCGCCCTTGGAAACGCACATAATTTATGCCTATGTACAAGGACTCGCAGCAGGACCAGAACCCGGCAGGGACCCCAAAAAGGAACGCACATAAAACGCAGACTGCAGCCAGCAGGGAAAACTGCGGAAAAATCAATTTTCTTTCGAGCCCATGCTAAGGGTGGGCTCTTCTCCTGGAGGGGATGTATTCGGTGTATTTTTTGGGGGTTGCACACGCACACACACACACAGAGGCATTGTCACGCACTTGTGCAGCAAATTGTCACCCAGTTTCATCCAAAAAAAAACCCAAAGGAGACCCAAAGGAGAACAAATTGTGATAGAAAGAGAAAGTCGTAAAAATGGTCGCCATCTGCGTCTTTGAAGTGCAAAAATGCAGCATAATTTGGAGCTAATGCAATTAGGCAATTATTGAGCAGGTATAAGTGAGAGGGAGAGTGTATGTGTGTTTGTGTGTGTGTGTGTATCCTTTGCGTGCGCTGCTAATTACTCATGCCGCACGCATTTGCCAAAAAGGGCACTGAGGCGTATACACAATCATTTTCATTGGACGTGCATTGAATAAGGCTGTAGGCTGGAACGGACAGAGAGCACGGAGAGGGAAACTGCAGGAAAGATACAGAGAAAGAGAGAGAAAGAGATAGAGGGGGAATGGGGGAAGAGAAAGACAGGCGACAAGTGACAAGCAAAGGGGAAGAATTCAACTTAACTCCAATTAGGCTCCAATTACTCTCCTCCCCTAAACGGAGCGTACACTCAGCAAGAATAAATGGTTTTCTTAACTATTGAGATATCTGTTAAGAATGCGTTTACATTTTCTCGGCTGTAAGCGTTTTCCTTTCCCTTATATGTATCTCGCTCACTCCGCTAGGGGGCGCACCACTTGCCGAGAACCAGTGAGAGGCAGGAGCGAGAGGCAGGAGCGAGAGGCAGTAGCGAGAAGCAGGAGCATCTGGGGAGCTATGGCTACAATCAACCATTCACTTTTTATGTAAATTCTGATCAAGAATATATATGTCCCTAATGGGATTGGAGACGTCTCCCTCTGGTTCCCATACTCTTAGTGTACCGGTTATACCACATATTTTGTTGCAGTGTACACCCGAATGTCATTAAAATGACTTTCGCAGCCCACTCACGCAAAGGCCAAACCAGAAGAAATAAGAAAAATACCATTTCCAATGACGTAAGCAACAAAAAAGTTGAATTTTTCTTTTTTTGCCGTTATTACAAAAAAAGTCTAAGGCCCAAGTCCAAGTTCATGTCCAGCATCTGCCCCGAGACTTCCCTTGTTGTTGCTGCTTTTGGGGCGGCAATGAAATGTTGCAACAAAGTTTGTTCTTGCCACTCTCACCCTCTCTCTGTCCCCCTTCTGGCTCTTGGGAGAAAGAGAAACCGAAAAGTGATGAGCCACAGAGGCGTGACTCTTTCTTCTTTCTAGAAGGATAAATGTTTTTCTTTTCTTTCGGACTGGCAGGGGGGACGGTGGATTGATGAGGGGGCTGATGCTGCTGCAGAGTGGCGGAAGGTGAGTGGAGGGTGACTATTGAAAATGTGTCAAATTGAGGCAACATTCGATTCGGGACGATTGCTTTTTGGTCATCTTTTTTGGGTCTAGGCCGAAAAATAGGAAACAAAGGGACCGTTTTGGTCTGGCAGCGATTTATTTGCAGCTTGAAGGATGTGTGAAAAGGACAATGGGCATAATAAGAAAAATAGCACTCCACTCAGGTGTTAACTTTCGGACTTGGGATGTGTGTCGGTAAGGGAATAGAGAAACTATGTGTGGGATTTCAATTGTTGAACTTTTCGAAAGAATTTCAAGAGATTTCCGTGGGTGAACAAAAAGGTTTTTTTTGGAAAAGAATAAGTAATAATAATCTGCTTTTTCTTAAGGTACAAATATAGTACCATATCTGCCAAATATACAAGATTAAAGCCATCGCAGTTTAAGGATTTATGTATGATATAAAGATCTATCATTTTTAGGTATAGAATTTGATTCACGCTTATTAAATTAGGCTATTAAATTATTTTAAAAACCCAACGCGATTTGCTTGCCAATCCATTCAGATCTCATAGCTTATAAAAGCTGACTCTTGGGATTTTTGTATCTAAAAACATTCCAAACCTTATGCCAATTACGAAATATCAGCAATCTAACAAAATAATCTGTAACCAATTTGCTGTGCCAGGGAGATAATCTCTATTATTAATGTAGCATATCATGATGTTCCCACATTTTTCATACATTTCTTGGTAGCGAGAAATCTCTGCCCAAAGCCTCTCCTCCTAACAATAGGCACACACATCTGTAATGGAAACCAGTTTTCCGCAAACTCCTGCTCGGATCGAGCACTGCAATTAGTTGGGTGGCGGCGGGACACAGGACACGCGCCGCCGTGCCACGTCACAGTGGACACAATTCGAACAGGACAGCTTAGCGGATGCCGACGAGGCATTCAACCCTTCAACCCCTGTGGCAGGCAGACTGCAACAAAGACGCGACTCGACTCAATGGTTAATTAACCCAACACAACTTTGTTGCAGTTGCACTCGAGGGTTGTTGCACAGGCGGTTGCACGGCGCACATGCCACTGCGAAATCCTTTGATGATGCAGCTGGGCTGCAGTGCAGAGGATTAGGTCCAGTGCTACCCCTAACCCATATGCGTCCAGAAGGGGGGCCGCCACTCGACCCTCGAGGGTTGCAACAGGACCAGGGACCAGGTTCATTATCAGCACGTGCCCAAAGGATGTTTTCCCGCTTTTTCCGGCCGAGATTTGTATTTGAAATTGCATTTTTGTTTTGGTTGCATGTGAAAGTGGCAGTGGCAGTGGCAGTACACTCGGGTGGGTGTGGCACTGTGTGGTGTGTGTGTGCATTCGGTGGTAACTTTTTCCATCTGCCTGGATGATGAATCTGGTTTTCGGATTTCCTTTTTTCGGCATTTCGAAAGATGAGGAGGGTTGCACAGTTATTGGGCCATGATGTGGCAAGTTCTCCCATTCGCCTGAGGCATGACGGGGTACAATTTTCAAGATTTCCTATCTAATTTGGTGGAAAAACTTACTTTGGGGTGGCTTTGAAGCCCGGAGTTTTTGTTACAAGAGAGAAAGTATTTACCTGGAAAAAACAAGAAATGGAAACAATTTATTAGTTTACATTCAGGAAAATATAAAAAAATACTAATAGAAATGTTTAAAAGTAAATAAGTTTTGTTTTCTTGTTACTTTTTGCAATATTTCCATTAATTGAATATCGATGGCTGTTCCGAGTACGAGGGCGTGCATTTTTAATATACAGACACGAACTAACTTCGTGCATGTCCACGAATGCAAAAGCAAAAACCCGCCGACAAATTAAAATGCACAGCGTTACACGAAGTCAAAGTCGCGATCGCGATCGCAAAAAAAGCGCAACGAACGAACAAATTGCAACGAACGCCAGCCAACCACAGGCCACCGCAGACCGACTAGCAACGAAATCGACTGACGATCGCCAAGCAGCGAAAAACGACTGCCAGCGAGGCGCAGGCAGCGCACGAACGGACAAGTCAGAGAGAATGAATGCAATGAATGTCGTCAGTTCATCTCACTCACGCATGTGCAGTTTTTCAGTGTGCGAGTGCAAGGTGTCTCGCTCTGGCCCTCGCTGAAAGCTTTGTGCATTCCTCTATCTCACTCGCTCACTTGTATAGTTTGCAATCTACAGAAGCTAAGTGTTTGCAAAAATATTAGTGCTTCGGTGCACTCTGATTGGATGCGCAAAAATGGCGTTTGACTAAAACTAATTGAAAAATAAAACACTGATATCAAATTGGAACTTTTTAATTACAGTTTAATCTCTCGCAGTCCTTAAGCACCTGTTTGCAGGCGATGCCATATCGTTAGTCATCCAATCATACTATCTATCGTTGTCTCTTGTCTCGACTTTGTTCAGTTATTGCATAATCCACAAGCACACACACAGGCAGCCAGACAGACCGAAACAGAACATCGCTATCTGAACACGTATCTGATTTGTTGTTGTTGTTTTATAGCAATTTTATATTTTTATACCCATACATAAGCACTGTATACATATGTGTATGTTAGTGTGCGTACATGCGTCTGCTTTCGTCGCAATTTCCGTAAATTTAACCTACATTTTGATTTTTATTTTTTGGCAAAGCAACAAAAATTAGTGGAGCACAAATTGCAGGCATTCGAATGGAGAGTGAACGAGTGAGAGATTGATTGGCAGAAACAGAGAGAGAGTGCCAGCACAGCTGAGTGGCGATATACTTACGTATGTCAGTTGTATGTGTGTGTGTGTGTGCGTGTGCATGTTTTGCCGTTGCGCATGCTGAAATTTCCCTTTTTTGGGGGAATTTCTGGTGAGTGTTCTTGTTGCTGTTTCTATGCGCAACGGAATTGAAAGGCAAGATAAAGGCACAGAAGAATAGTTGAGCGATGATCAACAGGGATCAATTTTAAGCTGAAAAACACTTGTATTGCTGAGACATTACTCTTTCTGCTCAAACACATCACATCCGTCTACAGGGTATCGAAAACAAAACACTTGTGCACCGACCGACCAGAGAGAGCAGAGCTTCGCATCGGCTCGGCTCGGTTCGTCTTCTGGTTCTATCTCCCTCGTTCTCTCAATCGCGCCAAGCAGCGAAAATTCAAAGCAAAGCAAACAAGCCGAAAAATACGCCACAACACGAGGAACGCAAAAACAAGCAATATCACAAATATGAATTCGGCTGCACACAGAGAGACAGCGGAGTGCTCGGTCTCCCCATCTCTGTTGCTCTTATGTACTGTGGCATATCTTGTTTGTTCTAAGCAAAAAAAAAAAGACCGAGCCATACCCATACACGGACAGATCGAAACAAGGTCAAATGCAGTTATTTGCTCATTCGAAAAAAGCGCAAAAAAAGCGAACCGAACGATGGATAAAACTGTTTATTGCTAGTTTCTCTCTCTCTCTTCCTTGCTTTTGCTTTTTTCGGGTATTGCATTTGTGAGCGTGTATGGTTACTTTTTGATTTATCTTTTCCGTTGTTGTTGCTTCTAGCGCTGCTTGTGCGGCTTGTGCAGCTTGCGACTGCGCCGCCAGCTTCATTTTATACACTATCACCGTGGTAGGGTATGATGATTATGTTGAACGGTTGCAACGACACAGTATATCGCTACTTCAACTGTAACGGTTGTGTAGCTTAGAGAAGGCAGAAATCAGATTATTGTCGTGTCACCAAGTGATCTTTCAAGGGTATCTCAGACTTCGTCTTTCTTTTCTTGCTAAGCGGCTTTTGCCTTTTTCAAGGATATTCGGCGCCATTTCTGGCCGTTCTGTTGGGCTGCCTTTTGTGTGCTGCGCGTGTGAGAACAACAACTTTTGGGTTAGTCAGTCAAAGGAATTCCAGGAATTAGTCGCGCATGCATGAAAGGTGAGAATAAGAGACCCCGAAGAGAGGGAAAGAGAGATCTCTCTGCCTTGCCTGCGTCTGTGTCTCTTCGAGTGCTTGCCGTGAATACGAAATTGAATGAATTGAATGAAATGTGAATCAATTAAGCAATTAATGCATATGATATATGCAAAACGATGGGAATCGCTGGGATATGGGAATGTCTTTGATCATTTTAATGATCATCTTGATGAGGATCGTGAGGATGTGGGAAGACCATAAGGGTTGTAGATGCGGAAGCAGTAGGGTTGTCTTGAGAATGAGACACATAGGACATAGAAGATCCTTTGTTGGAATATATTTATTGGGAAGATGATATTAGAGTTAATTGCACTTTATACAGTGAAAGATCTGTTTTGATCTCTCTGAAGGGTCTCTATAAAGCTTCAAGGAGATCCCCTCTAACGAGTACCATATTGTTTTAATACCTTTCGATATATTATATACATAACTCAACTCAAATGCCCAAATGCAAAACTCACTTGACAAATGCCACACCACAAAGTTTCGGCCAGAATTCGCACTCGCAGAGAAACACAATGCACAAATAAATACAACTAAAAATACATATAAAATAAATGGAACCCATATTATACGTATGTACATGGGGGTCTATGTACATACATATGATACCTCCCCGTACCTCCCATACCCATACCCGAACCCGGACCCGTTGTGGCGACTGACAAACAAATTATTTACTTTGCACAGCAAACCCAAAAGTCAGAAAAAAACGCCAAAAAAAAATAAAAATCTAAAGAACGCATTTCGGTTCCATCTCTCTCGCTCTCTGTTTCTCTCTTTCTCTGTTTGATTCTCTCTTTGTCTCTGCAAGTGGAGATCTCTGACTGGTACAGAGAGTACTAAAAAACAGAGAAATAAAGCGAAAAACCGAAACAAGAACAGCGCATTTGCTGTTATTCGTCATTGCTGACCTTGGTTGCAATCTTTGAGTGTATTTGTTTGCCAAAAATTGTTGTGTTTCTGTGTGCTGTTTCAGTGCTGCTTTTTTTCGGAATTTTTCGTGCGCATTTCAAGTTTTGTTTTTTTTTTCACAATAAAAATGATTGCTTTAAATTTTTGTATTTTTTGCCGTTAAAGATATGCAAAGAAATAGTTTGAGTGTGCAATTTTTGCAGAACTGCGGAAGTGCCAGATATTAATCATACGTCCTGTGGCTAGCCGATCCAAATGGGAAATTTCCGGACAATAAATGATTGCAGTTTTGTTCAAAATATTTACCCAAAAAGAGAGCAAACAATTTGGCACTAAATGAGTGAAGAAATTGTTTCGTTCCATTTGACATTGAAAGACACGCGCAGAAAAACAGCAGTAGGAGTGAGTGGATGAAATATTACGTGACTGGGTTAGATACCCTGTAGTCGGAAGTGGGATATGGCAAGAGGATCTAAGCAATGCTTGATCGTTGCATCGTGAAGGAGATTATGGCGGGGGGGGGCACCACCCTGTACCTAAGACAGGGTACACCTAACAGCAGTTTTTCGCAGACCTTTTGCAATGAAATGCACACACACACACACAAACACACAAAAGCAAACGCACACTCACACGCTTTGCAAAAGAAAGACGGGAGAATGGGGAAGCAAACGGCGACAGCCGCAAAAAAAACGTTCATACATACATACATAGAAAGAGACGCTGAAGCAGAAGCAGAAACAGCGGCAGAAAGAGAGACAACAACAAAAGCGCACACACTGCACACAAGTGTCCCACTTCCACGAATCTCTCATTCCACGCTGCTTCCAAGCAGCTTCGCGACTGGCGGCGACTGCTGCTTGCTAATACATAATAATGAGGAGATAAAATAAAAGAGGGAGCAGCAGAAGGGAGGAGGTAGACCCCGACAGCCAACAAACAGTTATACAGATAACTATACGGACACCGGGGAAGGTGTGTGGAGTGCAGTGCCGAAACAGAGATAGAGAATAAATACTTAAATAAGTAGAGTAACGGTAGGAGAAGAATTTATAGGTTGAATTAGGTAATCCTTATAAGCAATAGGTTAATATGCAACACTTAACCATGGACTAGCTTGTATTTTCATATTTTCAAATCCCTCTCATTCTGTAAATGTCTTTTCCGAATTTTATTAGAATTATATTAAATTCTTTTAACAGAATCTAGTATTTTATAGTATTTTTTTATAATAGTTGACAATATGTAACCAAATCCGTCTCATTCTGTAAATGTCTTTTTCGAATTCTATTAGAATTATATTATAATCTCTTAAAGTTTTTGAGCAAATGTTCTCCTTGCACCACCGAACAGCATCTAGCATTTTATAGTATTTTTTTTATAATAGTTGAAAATATGACATAGAAATAATTCCATTTCTTCACGATGATTTCATTTATTTCATTTCTTTTTGTGTGAATTCGCTTCATAAATGTCGCACTCATTTATTTATGGACTTGCATTGGCATTTATTTATCCCACCAGAAAATTATACTTAAAAGTACATATCTGTATATATGTATATCTGTATATTATTTGCTCTATTATGTCATTGGATTTGGCTGCTCTTTAGCCTTAGATGTGTATTTATTTGGCCAAAACATTCATTCGACTTCATCTCTCATGTGCGCTGACGTCGCAGCATTTGCTGCTGTATTTTTTTCTGTTTATTTACGGAAGTGTTTTTGCTTGTTTTTTATATACATTTTTTTTATTTTGATTGCGTCTGCGATATTTGACATTTTAATAATGAATGCATTAGTTGATTTTAATTGATACTAGTGGGATTTCAATGGAAACTAGAGAGTGTAGTTTTAGGTATTTTCTAGATCTTAAATGTGGCTGTATGTATCCATCCATATCTGTCCTTTAATTAAGCCACGTGCTGATCATTTTTATTAAATATAAAAACCATATTTTACCTAATTAAACCCCCGAATGTTAGACTCATTAAAAGTCGCCAAATGACACGAATCGCCATTCAAGTCGAGCTCTGAAATTCTCTCCGTTTCTCCCTCTCAATGCAGCCTCATGCATTATCCACTTATACATATGTACATATCCCAGACAGCAGATATATATGTATATATATGGTTATATATTCCATATGTACTTTTGTGCTATTTTCGGACACTGTGTCTGTGTCATGATTAAACTTTTTTTTCGGCGTTTTTTGTTTTAGCGATTATCTCATTAAAATACATTTTGTGTGCATTCAATGTGCGCTCCTACAGCTCCGCCTTCACCACCCCATAACCCCCCCTCTAGCCATCAAAATACAAGTTTTTATTAATAATATTATTTGTTGTTGCAGTGGCAACACAGTTGAAGCTTCAAAGTCGCAGCAGCTGACTTTGAGCCCCGGCGCGGCGCTGACATTCAACAAATAATAAAATAAAATGCAAATACATAATATATAAAAAATATCAAATTAATTGCTCATGTACTCCTTTTTGTATTTGTATTTTTTCTTTGTTTTTGGTTG
This sequence comes from Drosophila affinis, assembly GCA_037356375.1. Taxonomy (NCBI): domain Eukaryota; kingdom Metazoa; phylum Arthropoda; class Insecta; order Diptera; family Drosophilidae; genus Drosophila; species Drosophila affinis. The sequence goes on from CM074800.1 coordinate 39,497,048, forward strand.
GCTTTTGTTTGGGTTTTGGGTAGCTGCAATTGTTGATTGCATTCAAGATGGGAATACCATAAACAGCATCTCATCATCATTAACATTAGCGCTGGTGTGTCGTTAAGAGTTTTAAACAAAAGCAGAAACAGCAGCTGCGGAAACCATCAACAAAAAATATACAACAACAAGGCATCAACAATATATAAAATATGCATAGGAACTCCCTGAAGATACACCAACAATGCATCATCACAAAATATCCGCAACTTTCACCAAATATAAACTCAACAACAACGTTTTTACACCCAACAAAAAGTGCCACAAATCTACAACATTACTAGCATATACGTAACAAGAACACCAAAAAATACAACCACAACAATAGCAACATTAATACACTCTTATAAACCAACACCAACAACAACTGCAACACCCACAACAACATTATCAACAACATTACGCGTATTCCCCCAACAAAACAGCAGGCAAAAGCGTCTACATCGATGTCTTCATTTTCATTTCGTTTTTCAAGTTCAAGTTCAAGATAAACTTGATTTTTATTTCAGCTTTTTCTCTCGGTCGCTCTTTCTTTTACTTGTCTTTTTTACATGATTCACAGATACACAGACGCAGGCACAGATACAGATACTGTACCTCGGTGTGAGTTTGTGTTTGATATGCATACAAATATTTTCATTCATACAAAAAAAAGAGAAATGAATGGAAGAGCCGGAGTGGAGCAAAGTGGAGGAGAGTGAAGAGAAGTGGGGAGTTTTCTTTAAATTTATGGAAAGTGTTACAAGCGGAGGGAAAAACTCTTGAGGGAATGAAGGTTACCCAAAATGTTATGGAATATATTTAATGTTTACGATGGAAAGAAATCTTTGAAATATCCAGCTTGAAAATGAAGTTCTGTTGTAAATATCTACTGAGCTTAGTGAATCATCTAACATTTCCAAAGCAACTTTCTTTCAAATCAAAAACCCCTCACAATTGTATCTCACCAACGCCATCAAACTTCTCGCCCACCCAAAAACAATATGCGTATTAATTTACCTACAAAATGTCAAATGTTTATAAAAAAAAAAAACAATTGATATACAATTTTATTATAAACAATAAGCAGCCGGCAAATGATGGAGAAAGAGGCTCACAAATGTGGAATTTCTTTGCCACTTCAACAGATGCGCTCTCGCCCACCAAACAAAAAACTCAACTAAAGTGGAAGCACACAGCAAGATACAAAGATACATGTACATATGTAAAGATACAGATATGGCTGTGCTGTGCATGTACGAGAAGTCGCACTCAAATTGTCCCAGACAGCGTTTGTCACGACGCCGACAGCCACACAAAAGGCGCAAAAAAAAACAAAACAAAAAAATGAAACGTCGCATGCAATTTACTGCAAAAAAAATGTGTTTTGTCGCATGACTTTTACTTTTTGTCGGGTTTTTTTTTTGTGTTTTGTACATATTTTATTTATTATTGTTTGCTGCTTTTTTCTCGTTGCGTGCAACAACTTGGGGTCTGGCTGGGGATCTCCTCCGGTCTCGGGGTTGGTCTTATGCCGCGGCACAAACGAAAGCGAAAGTTATGACATTTTGGCAGCCAAATCGAAAGTGTTTTGGTGTAGGTGTATCTCCCGCCCTCCACCTTGTGGCCACCTTTCATTGACTCGCTGTTTTTTATCGCTCTTTTGGTCTCAAGTGTGGCCGCCTTCAGATACGTATCTGCAAATTGCAGTTGTCATAATAGACCCAAAACAAATTTGAATAAATATAGAGAAAAGCTAGCTGAAAAGATATCTATCAGATATCTATCTCTTTTGAATTGAAGGAACATTTATTTGGAGCCTAAAAGTAGGCTAAAATAAGTCAAGGAATATGCAAAAGGGTATCTTCAAGGATTCGCTTAGACCCCACCCATTTTCCTATTATTTTGTGTCTAAAACTCTGTGAAAATATCTATTTTTTTGTTTATTTTTGCTTCTGTGTATCCATGGATGCAGTCTATCGATCTGTTCCTGAGCATTTCCAATTACTATCCTTCATGCATTCTATCCTTTTCCCATTCGGTTCTCAATTTATTGCTTTTCTTCAAAGATTGCACCCCCGCCTACCCCGCCCCCCATGCACTGCCCACAGAAAATCACACAAATTAACTAGAGAAAACTGCCGCAGGAGGAATCCAACAGAAATCCTAATGAAAAATTGCTCAAAAAAGGGAGAAAGAGAGAGAGTGAAAAAGAGTGAGGGGAAATTGTGTGAAGCCCAAAGAAATTTCATTTGGGTTCAAGTTTTTCTCAAACCACAAATATGGCCACATAAAAAAAGTGGGGAAAAGGAAGACCGACCGACCGACCGAGCCATTGACAAGGATGATGTCCCAGCAATAAATTGCTCAGAATGCAACAGGGATGAGGGCGGAAAAAAGGGGAGAAAATGCAGGCAAATTATAGCCAGAAGGCTAGACGTGCTGGAAGGCTAAGACAGAAGGCCACAAGGCTGAGGGGAAGGGTAACTTTGGCTCGTAGTAAAACAGAGAAAATACTATAAAATACTACACAACGAAAGGAAAGAGAGAGACACAGAGAGGGAGCGATAGAGACAGCTAGATAGATGCACACAAAGAGAGACAGAGGGTGACAGAGAGGGAATGAGAGGGAAAAGCTGAAATGAATTTTCACTCATTTCCTTATCGTCTGTGATTTCCTTGCCAGACTTTAGCCAGACCCCAGACGAGGAGCAAATGAATATTCTCTCTATGCAACACCCAACCACCCACCACCGAACACCTCTCCCCCTCTCCTCCCCCACTACTACGCCACTGTCTGTCGCATTGTCTGCAGGCGGCGCACAAAAAATGCATTTTGTTGCCTGGAAAAAAGTTTTCCTCCTTTTTTTTGGGCCATGTGGAAAGAAGGAATACCTAAAAAGGGAAAGAAAAAAGAAAATCAATGAAACTGTGGTAGTGGCAGCAGCAGTGGCAGCATTGCATGAGGGTTGTAGCCCCTGCACACAACGTCATCATCAGCATCCCCATAACACACCGTCATCATCACCAGCATCATGATGATGAGGAAGAGGCAGGAACAGCATCAGGAGCATCAGAGTCAGAGTCAGAGGCACACAACGTTCCCTGTCATCATTATGAAACACAACAACCCTCGACTGCAGCATTTTCTGGCCCAAACGGGGGCGGGGGTGGTGGCAATGCCTGGAGGGGGATGCAACCCCCAAACAAAGTGCAGAGCATACATACACCCTTCTCTAACCACTTTTTCTGCCTCTCTCTGCTCTCTCTTTCTCTGTCTCTCTCTCGCTCTGTGGAAAGCTCAAAAAAGGAGCAATAGAAACTTTCACTTTTTTGCATGCGGCACACAGCAAAAAGGGGGGCAGAGGCAGGGGCTGTGTAGCCAAAGGGGGTTTGACTTTGGGTTGGGTTGGGTTCGGGGTGGCCGTCATGCGGCATTTCATTTATAGTCGGTTAGTGCAATGCGCCAAAAAGCAGACTACACATATGTATACGCCATAAAAGAGAGCCTGACAGAGACCCAAAGGAGCAACAGAGACAGCGAAAGAGAGACAGAGATGAGCCAAGCAAAGAGACTGCAGTTTGCAACCCTTTTTTCCCACCAGAGTTGCAGCAATAATTTTTGCATAACAAACAACAACGACAAACATTTTCTAGACCAAAAAACTGCAACTCTGCAAAAACGAAACTTTACCAAAAGCGACAAAAGAGAAAGAGAAGCATAGAGAGAGAGAGAGAGAGAGAAAGGTTGGGTTTGGAGGAGGGTTGGTTGGAAAAACTCCAAAGCTTGGAAAAACTTTTACAGCTGTCTGAAAAGTGGGCTGGTGGTGGGGTGCTGCTGCAGCAGGGCTACGTGCACGAGTGTAGATAAAAATATTTTAATTTATTTCACATTTGCTGCAGTTGAGAGAGTGGCCTGGGCGAGAGGTGCAGACACTCCATCCCCTCTGGAAAACCACTCTTGAATTTCCGCTAGCATAGACATTGCACATTGGCTTTCAAGCCAGAGAGGCTTTTCCCCAAACAACCATCCACAGCCCTGCCACATACGATATGCCCGATGCTCGTCTGACTTTTTCACATGTTCCCTTTTTCCCTGCATTTGTCGCATGCAGCTCTGCCCGCTCTCTCTCTCTCTCTCTCTCTTTCTCTCTCTCTGTGTGTGTTTCCCTCTCCTTCTTTAGTTTTCCCCCCATTTTATTTATCTTTGATAAAAGGTTTTAGTTTTCCGTCTGTGTGAGCTCTGGCATCCATCAATAGTTTCGTTTCGGCTGGGACTAAAAGGTTTTTTGTTTAGGGGATTTCTCTGAATGTGGAGAAAGGGTTGGGGGACAGAAAGCAGGGGGTTGGTAGGGTGTGGTGGACGGGGGTGAAAGGGGTGGCAAAACGACTTGGGTTGACCGCTTGGCAAAGTTGGGGCTAAGTGAATGATGTTTAAGGATACTCAAACTCATATCTACTTGGTTCTATTAGGATGCTTGAAATATGTTCAGATCTTCCTGAAAGTAAGTAGATCAATGGATAATGCATCCAAATACATATCTAACAGGTATTAAAGCTGTAGCTTGATCATTTTGCGAACTATGTTGTTGCCCTTTCTCAACTGAGATCCAACTGAGATTCTCTACTAAGCGCTGTCTTTTCGACTTCTGAATTAAGGTGCCGACTGGGTGTTCTTTCGAAAACCTATCGAATAACCAATTCGGCTTTCTCGAGGCCGATAATTTGTCGGAACGTCAAAGACTAACAGCGTGCGCACACATATGTATACTGTAGATCGCAAATTTCTTTGGATTTCTTTGATTCTAGCATCAGCTGTTTATGATTTATGAATGGCTTTCCCAAATAAGCTGTCAATAGTCCCCTCTTCGTTATCTTTTTATCGTTTAGCCACCGGTTAAGACTTAACTCTTGTATAAGCTCTTGAGAAAGTCAATTGTTAGTTTTCAGACACTATTTTGGTTCGAGAAATGTTAACCAGAAGTCGAGAAACTGGCCCTCAAAGTCATGTTCCTAGTGCCCTTTAGTAGTACCTAAAATAGCACTTATACAGAATAGTCTGGAAAAAACATCCGCTTTCATTTTGTGAATATTAAAAGCAATTTATATTTTTAATTATTATACCAATATCCATATGCCATATCCAATTTGCCAGCTCGGAAACCATCACAAAGGGAAATTTTATTGTCAAATTTCCAATTCAATTTCATTTAAAAATTCCATTTAGTGCACAAAACTTTTTGCATTTTTGACTGACAAATAAAACTACAAATAAAGTTTAGACTGACATTTGTGTATCCATCTCGAATTTCCATCTCGATTCACGCTTGACAGGAAACTGCAATTGGATCTCCACCGAAAGGCATCAAAAGAGGGAGAGGGGGATGGAGTCCCGTCCCCCCTCCACTGCATTGATGATTTATTTATGCAGCGGCCAACAACAAAATTGATTTTTGCATTCTGCAAATTTATTTTTGCAAAAATTTATTTTCGAAAAAAGCAAAAACATTTCGCACAACTGACAAAACAAACAAAAGAGCAAAGAGAGGGTCGGTATTAATGGAATATTGCCGAAAATTCTGCAGAAAAGCGCATGCAAAACAAATGTGCAACACACACACATGCCACATGCCACACACACATACGTAAAAAAGTCGGCAGACAAAAACTTTTCAAAGAGGAAACGCTTACCAGAGAAAAAGAGCTGGCAAAAAGGGGAATTACATTTTTGTTTTTGTTGGTTTTTATTATTTTTTGTTATTTTTATGCTGCTGCTGCAGTTTGCTGATTGTTTATCTGCCAGAGAGAGGGCAGGGAGGGGGAGGGGCGGGCGGGGAACTGCAGCATTTTCAGCCACGCCCATTTTATAGAGGAAATTAAGTTTTGAGGCAGCACAGCAGTATATATAGAGAGAGAGGGAGATAGAGAGGGAGAGATGTGTGTGTGTGTGTAAGTAAGGGAAATGAAATAACTGGGAAAATCGAAATTATATTAGAGGAGAAGGAGGCGGAGCAAAAAACGGAAATGGACAAAACATCCACACATGGACACACACACATTCACACATGTGGTACAGTGTGCAAAAACTATGCATAGGCAGAGAAGGAGATAACGACTGGCAGAAACTGCGATGGAAAGAGATTAATGAATGGACGCCAAGAAGAAAAAACGCCACAAAAAGGCAAATAATCCAACTGCAGCATCCCCTGGAAAAACAATTTGGGATTGGAAAAACTATAGACATTTCACAGCAGTAAATATTCTAAGGATCTATAGGAGAGAACGCCCTGAATGAAGCTAAATTCTAACTAAGAAATGCCACACAGAACCGAATATTACCATCGATTTCCGCAGATATAAAACCTCTCATTCTTTCAGTTAAGAACTATTTAAAAAGTCCACAGTATAATCTATGAATAAAATTTAATGAAAATGAATTGAATTCTCCCCTCCAAAAGAATGCAACAAGATATTCCCTGGCACAAAAAACTGCATTTAAAATATTCTCTATAAACAATTTACGAAACTTCACCCGCAGCACCGCCCACTGACCTGCCATGCAGCAGAGGCTGGGGGGTGGGGGGTGGCAATTGTTGTATAGAAGGGCTGCAGTAGTCTGGTTGCCACAAACTGAGGCTCGAACTCGGACTCTCGGACCCATCGTGTCTAAATTAAACTTCATCATCGTCAGAAAAAAAAGGAGAAAAACGAGTAAAAGGAAAACAAAAGAAAAGTGGGCTTTGGGTATGGCAGGCAGGAGTGGCTAGGAGGTTGTGGGGTGGGGTGGGAATTTTTGTAAAAATTGCATAGCTTTCGCTCTTCTTTTCTCCCTCTCTCTCTCGTTCGGTTGAGGATTCTCTGGTAGCTGCAGAAATTGGCAGCAAAAATATAAAATGGGAACGGGCACAAAAAAGAAATCAGAAATTATTGTAGATTGCAGGGACCTCCTAGGACCCCCCGAACTCCCCAGAACCCCGTCTGACCAGCATGCAACACACAGCCCAAAGAGTGGAATGGCAGGGGTTGGAGAGGGGTTGGCGAGGGGCTGGTTGCCACAGCCATGCAAAAAAGAGAGCAAGTGAAGTGCATAAATGGATTTTATAACGTTCCCCGAGCCTGGGCTAAAGTAAATTTATGCTTTTTAATGCAATTGCAGGACGAGCAGACCGTAAGAGTGGGTGTGGGGTGGGGGTAGTGGTAGTCCGCCCGGTCAGAGGCCAGGACATGCTTGGGTAGGTCCTGGGCTAAAAGCATTCATAGCCAGGCTCTGGCTTCTGGCTCAAAAAAAAAGGAAAGAAAAAAAGAGTTGTACCTTCGCACCGACCCCCCTCCCAGCTCTGCCCTGTTGGGGCTGGAGTTGGCTTGCAGTGGATGGCGTTGTCGTTGTCGTTGTCGCAGTCCGTCGACGTTGCCATCGGCCAGACAAAGTGACATTTGTCGTTAATTGCAAAATTTATGGCCAGGAATCCCACAGAATCAGAGAAAGAGAGGCAACGGGAAAGGCAAATGGAAAATGCCTTTAAGGAAATGGGTGGAGTGGAGCGGAGTTGAATGCAAAACAAATACAGAAAGAGTAAAGGAGAAATGTAAAATTTGTTATACAATTACGGGGAAAGGAACTTACGTTTAGTTAGACGACGGCCTAATTAGTTCGAACAAAGAGAAATTCGCTTACCTGCAATGAGAGAAATTAAATGGAATTGCGGTAAATTCATTTAGGCAATAGAAAGAGGGATATATGTCATTATTTTAGATGAATATTGTACACTATAGGCCGAACAAGTCCCACTGTGCACTCTCAGGGCAATTCTTATCGAACATCTTTGGCCCCAGCACATCAGCTGTTGCATGAGACAGCTGTCCTGCAGTCCCAGGCCCATCCTCAAACCCATCACCCATACATGTCTGGTCGCTTGACTGAGCTGCTCAGCCACAAGTTGGCTGCCATGCCGCCACATTGTCTTCTTGCTTTGTCTTGCTTGGTTGCAACAGTCGCACTTTGGAGTAGCCTCCAACTCCAACCCACCCACTGGCAAACAATTGAGCAATTTCTGTTGCATCTCTCACACTTAAGCACTGCCTTACCAACAGCAAGCAGTATGCAGTTCAACTGCTTAGCTCTGCTTGCCGTTTCAATTGTTTTTCTTTTACTACCGTTTCGAGCTTAATTTATGCATTTTCCCATACTTTTCCGAGTTTTTCGTTGCGTTATGCGCGGGTGACTCTCGCCCCCCACCCCACCTCGTCGTGCGTCTTGCGCAAGGTGTCTCATTTACATTGCGATGACCGCTGATAAAAACACATCGCCCGAGACCGCCTGCAGTGAGCGCTTCTTTTCGGTCTAATTAAAATGCATTTTGGGCGGCCTGTGTCCCCATGAACTCTCAAGTGCAACGCATTTTCCAGACGTGATTTACACGACGGAAAAAACACCATGGAAAGAACCCCGTTTTTTTTGGTGGAGGAGAGGATGGGGTATAACCATGAAATTGAATTGCTACTTTGAAGTGCACTCAATGTCAGTTGAGGTTGAGGGGCCCCCAAAAAGGGTTAGCTGCTGCTGCACACATGGCTGCACGGCTGACAGACAGGCAGAGAGGGGAGCGGGAGCGGCTATGCCAGTGGAAGTGTTGGCCTGGGGTAGGGGGTACCACCTAGTCACCCCACACTAATTACAAGAAAATGCAGCCAAGGCAACGTCGCATGTGCAAAGGTTGGTTTTTTCCTTCTCTTTGTTTCTCTGGTTGGTTGGACCACGAGTTCATTAGAGGCTTCAAGGGGAAAAACCCCCGTTATTGGTAGGGAGAAGTGCCACGGTATAGCCCTGTTTTTTCTAGTATTTCGTTGATTGGGAATAGGCAAATAAAAAGTGATTAAGAGATGGGTAGAGTACGTGGATTGTACAATCAAATAATGCTGTTTTCCAATAAAAATGTTGTATAAAACCTCTAAGACTAAGACTAACCTCTAAGATCTAGATAATATATAATCTTCTCATTTCCACTTAAACCCCACCAAAGACCTGTGTCTTCTCCATAGACCTTTTCATTTCCTATCATTACCAGGCTTGAATCAGATATTCTCTCAAGAACTTTTCCCCCCCTCAATTGTTGGAATAAATTACCCGCAAATGATTCGTTTCCCATCAAGATGGAGGCAAGTGCAATCCGGAGTTCTTTCTGCATCTCAAACGAAAACCGTGGGGGGGGGGGGGGGGACCAGAACAAAGAAAAACACGACACAAAAACAAAACAAAATCAAGAAATTAACCACAAGATCAAAAAACCGCCCCTCGAAGCGACTAACGGTAAATGCTATGTGCTGCATATGTGCGCTTTGCGTGAGCTCTTCTCCATCTCTCTCTCCCTCTGTTTCGCTGCTTCTCGTTCTCTCGCTTTTGGGAACGGAACCCTTTTTTTTGTGTTCTTGCTGCTCGCTTTCTTTGTTCCTTCTTCCACTTGAATTCGCTTTTGTTTTAACGGAAGCTGTTTCCCTCCTCCTTCACCCCATCCACCAACTTCTTTAGCTGTTGTTTTTATGCTTTTTAATTTCCTTAACCATTTTTCTTTTGTGCTTTTTGTTCCACTTCTCGCTCTCGCTCTCGCCTTAACTGCGACACGAGTGCACTCCAAGCGTCTTGTCTTTGCTTGACTTGGCCAAAGCGAACGGGGTACGGTTCTACCCGGAGAAAGGGCTGATATAAGAGGGTGGTGCCGGAAAAAAGGCGCCTGATATAGAATTTCCAAAACAGTCGCATTAAAATGGGGGAAAAAACGTATAAAAAACCACACACATGCATAAATGCACATGCACTTCGACTATGGGATACCCCTTGTTCAGAAGAAAGTTTGCCATGTTTCTAGGTAGATAACGGAACGCAGGATATCCCAAAGGAACCTTTTAGGGAATGAAAGAAAATACATATGTATGTCAGTTTACGTCCGTTGACAATATTCCTTCTTAATGGATATAACAACCCAATCTTTGTATCTTCTTCGACAAGTCCATTATACCCCTTTTTGCTGCCTGAGTAAGGAGTACAAAAAATCTCTTGTGACAGTCCCAGATTGAGGAAATTTTGAAGATTTATATAAAAGTACGAGTATGTGTGTGACTTGGAGTGTTCTGGAGTGTGTTTGCCTGTGTTGTTGGCATAATATCCGTATATTATACTTGACTTAATTAGCTGTTATTAAAAAGAAATTGGGGTAGCCGAAGGTTCTTCAATTAAATAATCATTTTTGTTTCATGGCTTTGCCATGCATTTCCCCGGTAGAGGGAGGAATGGAATGGAAAAGAAAAGAAAATATGTCACCGTTGCAGCTTCTCAATGTGGAAGTGGAACGGGGCCTAATTGAGTGCGATTTGGAGGAAGTATTTTGTGGGTTGTTTAAAATGTCATTTGATTCAGAGTTGGCTTAAGGAAGTGTTTAACTTCTTAACGAAGATTTTTTTTGTTACCAAAGCCATGAAGATGAAGATGGGGATAGACCTAATCTATGTGATGTGTATATTGTATGTTTTTCGCTATAGGATCGATATACATACATACATGTACATATATCAAACATAAATCCTTTTGATTGGCTTAAAAATCAAATAAACGCCAACTAAAGTCTAGTAACTATGTGAACTATAGACCTCTACCCCTACCCCTACGATCTATAGATCATGCCATGCCAAAAGCTTTTGTCCATTTTTGTTCGGTGGCATCGCAAAGCTCCACAAAGTGCGTGTGCGGAAAGCTTATCATCGCTCCCTCTGTCTCTCTCTCGCGCTCACACGTTTGCATTGGTCATAGGCCTACGAGCAGCAGCAGTGTAGTGCGGCCATTTTTAGACTTCCTCGTCGCCCCCCCGCACACCGCCTACAACTAAAGGAATAAAAGCATTTTGTTGTATTTGCAGTTGAGCTTTTTTTAGGTTCAGTTCATGATTGTTGTTGCTGCTGCTGCTGACGCTTGCTGCCTGATATTTATTGCGCGTGAATGTCATTTGTGAAGCGGGAAAAGCTTCACGCACTGCAAAAGTTTAGTTTTAGTTTTTTTTTTGTGTGGTATTTCTCTCTATCTCTCTGTTTCTTTGTTAGTGTTGGTGTCTACGCACATTTTTAATTATGTTGTGGCGTTCAAGGTTTTTTCTATCGCTGCTGCTGCTGCTGCCGTTGCTGCCGTTTTTTGTGTGTAGTTTTTTTGATATTTTTTGTTGCTGTGCAGGCCGCTGCCCACTCCTCCCCTCTGCTCGCTGCCCCTTACGCACTTTGAGCCAATTTAATTGTAGGTCGCTCTCTGACTCGTTCTCTGTCTCTCTCCCTCGCTCTCTCTCTCTCCAATTTGGATGCGACTTGTGAATATTTTTTGTGTTGTTGCTGCTGCTGCTGCTTTTTTGCGTTTCGTTGCGTTCGCACAGAGCAAAAGAGAGAAAGAGAGAGATAGAGGAATTGATACGAGTGTGTGAGTGAAAGAGAGGGGTAGATGGGCACAGTCAGTACATGGCCTGACGACAAGTGTACATAGGCCTACTTCTATGGCTGTATGTATTTCCTATATAGCAACGACCATCCATTAGCTTTTTTTTCTCTCTCTCTCTCTCATTCTTTGATTTGTTGTAAATTTTTGTATTTATTTGTTGCGTTCTTCTGCATGTGTGTCCAAAATTTATACGAATCTACACGTGGCTGTGTGTGTGTGTGTGTATATATTTCATTCCGGAATTATCAGCATTTGGTTCTGGGGCTGGGGGATGTGATGTAATAGCGCGCTCCGCTTTGAATTGACAAATTTTTGTGTGTTATTCTTGGCCTGCCTGCAATTTTATTTAATTTCATTTTTGTATGAAGATATTTTTTAAGAAATTTACTTTAATTTTTAATTTGATCACATTTACCGTGATATTTATCAACATTTTTCTATTAGATCTTGTCTTAAAATATCATAGTAATAACAGATCTACAATTAGAACTATAAATACCATGATTTCATATTTTATCTGTATTTACAACTGTTTGCAAGTATCTTTCCTGGCGTAGTTCTTTGTAATTGGTAAACAGAACAGATCAAAAACCTTTCCCAACATTCAAATAAATCATCGTTGCAACAAACACCGAAAAAAACATCACCCAAAAGGTTTGAAACTCTTTTTTTTGTAAGTTCCCATAACTGCCACTTCCTCTGGCCATATTTTTATGGCTCACACATACAAAGCATACATCCATAGCCAGCACTCTCGAATGGCAATGAAACTTTACAAATTTCAACTGTTCAATGCAGATAAAGCACCAAAGAGGAACAGAGACAGAGAGACAGGCGGAGAGTGAGTGAGAGCGAAAGAGAGACAAAGATGTCCGCCCATGAAATGCGTTTTCTATTTGTGCAAACTATTGCGGCAACCATGGTACATAGTAGTGCTACACCCACACCCACACTCATACATACACATTGGAGGCATATTCACTGACTGCTCTGCTGCTCTGCTGCTTGCATGCAAAAGTTTCATTTCGTTTGCTCTTTGGTTTGTTTTGCCTGTGACTGTGTGTGTGCGAAGTAGAGCAAAAGGCAACTGGCAATTAGCAACCCACAACCGGGTAGGAGGACGAGTGGTGAGCAGAAAAAAGCTGCACGAAAAAGAGATAGACTCAAGCCAAAGACCGAAGTTAGAGATACTCTAAAACAGTGCTCGGCACAGCCATATCTGCAGCCCACGCAGCCTTCGTGTGGCTTCGGCAATGCGACTTCGGCTCTTGCCATCTCGCACGTGTAAGCAATGAACCGATTTCACCCGCAGGCATGTTCGACACTTGAGTTAATACGTGACGAGCACTGGTTTGAAATAACCTTTGTAAAATTGTATTGGATTTTATTCACTATTACTGGTATGACGGGCATAAGCTATAAGAAATAGTCATGATATAGGCTATAGGATGACCATGATCAAGAATACATATATCAAATTTATTCTATAAGTGTTGCAAATTTGCCCAAAATAAAGAAATCCCCCTTTGAAGGGTATATATGTAGTTTGCCAAACCCCAACAGACATTGCACATAGCTCCACAAATATGTATCTATGTACGACCACATATATATGTATGTATGTATGTCCATTTACTTTTGTAGCCCCCTCTCTCAAGATAGGCCTACTCCGCTCATGTGGTACGTTTCTCTATGTATAGTCAACACTTAAGTGCCATGGAAACAACATGCCCAAAAAAAATCAAATAAAGAGAAGCAAATGAAGAAAAAATTGTCATTTTGACTGACGCTGACAGGTTTCCATTCGGCCGGTCGGGCCACTCCCTCCCTACCCCTTTCAGCATAGTATCCCCCTCCCTCCCTGCCACCACCTGCCACTCTTTTGTCAACATTTTTGCAGTCTAGAAAACCTTAATTCGTGTTGGCCTTTTCGTTATTTGATAAGTCTAATTAGCAGCTCATAAAGACGATTATTTCATACGAAGCTTTTTTTTATGGTCAAATTTCATGTAAGTTTCATTTTTTCTTGCTTGAAGATTATAATTTCGATGCCAAATGCAGGCTTTGGCGAAAAAACGTGCGTGTTTTGGCTTTATTGTTTCAGAGGGTTATAAAAAAACAAAGTCTAACAGAAATATCATGAATTCATTAGTAATATTTGGGGGACTAACGTAGAGGTAAAAACAATGTTTAACGAACTTTGAATCTAGAGCCCTTTCCTACCATTTTATTGTTGGCCAAAGCGCACTTTTCATATTTTTATGGGAAAAACTCAAGAAAATAAAGAAATACGAGTATGAGATGACGTCTCTTCTCTTTCTGGTTCCACTCCCCCAAGCAAGTTGGAACAACTGTACTAACAATGGTGAAGCAGAGCAGGAGAGCAGTTGTTGCACACGCGCTTGCAGGGTGTTACGAGTGCATTCCAAAGTTCATGAATTTCTTGAATGCAGGGTATCCAAAGCTACGAACTTGTTCTCTTTTCTATTGTACTTGTTGCAACATGGCGTTGCATTTGCTATGGTTTTACTCGTTTCGTAGTTCTTATTTCTTTTATCTTGCGCTTTCTTGGTAATTGTTGGTATTAAAATTCAGGCAACTGCAGTGGCAAGTCATAAAATTTCAACAATTATTACGACAGGGAGCGAGAGAAAGGGGGGCACAGCATATCATAGGCACTTTACGCAAGTGCCGACACCGACAACAACAGCAACAACAACAGCAACAACAACAGCTAGAATGAGAGTCACTTGCATTGCGTCAGTTACAACATCAAGCAGTTCAGACGCAACATCAAGCAGCTCTCATACATGTAGTACATGTCGGACGAGTGTGCAAGGGAGATGGCATGGCATGGGAATTGGCTGGGCCCCTCTATTCTAAGAAACAAACTTAACGATTGTGCAAATGCACGTGAGAGAGAGAGATAGAGGGACGGAGGTGTGAGTGTGTGTGTCAGAGTGAGACGCATTTCCGACAAGTGAAAATGCAACGCAAAAGAAACGAAGCAAGACACAAAAAAAATAGTTGTGCATTTAATTAAATGCGGAAGACCCCCAACAACAAAAAACTACACGCAATAGAAAACCCAGACAGGGAGAGCGTGTGAGCCACAGAGGGCGAGAGAGAGAGAGAGGGGGCAGAAAAAAAAGAGTACTCACAACGCCACAAAATTTGGAACACGCTGCGCCGCTAAGTAGGTCAAAGTAGCAGCAATGCCGGCAGAGCAGTCAGCAGCGGAGGCAGCGCAGGCAGGCAGACAGCGCGCTGAATGGGGGGATTGCGTGTCAACTGCGACGCAGTTTTTGGCTTAGATGAAACGCCAGCAGCAGCAGCAGCACAAGCGGCAGCAAGCAGTGTGCAGGCAGCACAGTAATATATTTTTAATTAATGCACAGCCCTTAGAGAGGGGATGCGTGTGACTGGGTGGGATTTATGGGGGATTAGAACACCCTTAAAGTAATTATATTCAAAATGTTATTGAAATAGAAACAGGTAAAGAACAGGCCATGATCGGATCGAGTTACCCTCTTCTCAGAGAGTTTCATAAAATGTGCAAGATATGTAGATCGTAAGATCATCATCTTTATACGAGTATAAGACCATAGAATGCAGATATGTAGATCATAAGATCATAAGATCATCTTTATACGAGTATGAGACCATCGAATGCAGATATGTAGATCATAAGATCATCATCTTTATACGAGTATAAGACCAATATCTTGTCAAATGAGCAAACCAGAATATTATTCTCAGAAAATGCAATAAAGAATGCAATTATAAACTTGAATCTTTTAGTTTTTACGAGTAGAAATACGGGTACTATGTTTGACTACCCTTCCAGCCCTACGCCACTGATGTATATAGTACATATATATATGTTTGTACATATGTCCATTTCATATGCGTCGTGGCAATGTCAACCCAAGCAACTTTTGCTTTCTTGCTTCATTTTTCTTCTTTTCTTTTTTTTTCGCTGGTTTTCTTTCTCTGCTTTTCACGCATTACCGTTATTAATATGCAACGCTGAGTCGAGTGTCATAAATCATACGCAAAGTGCGTAGACAATTTTTTTTCGTTTGTGTTTTTCTTCTTTTTTTTTGCATAAATTATAATTGTAATTAGAGGCGGAGTATGTTTTGGGGGCGGGGTGCAGAGAGAAGGGAGGTACCTGTAATTGTTTGCAAATGTTTGTGGACGACACTTTCTAAAACAACAACAACAAAATTTTGGTGTGTACGCACTGTTTTTTGGATGGGGATATATGTACATACATAAGTATCTTTTGGGTAACGTTACATGAAACCAAAAAACATTGTAATGATGGCTGATTGATTGACGGAATCATTATAGATTTAGATCCTTTATGTTTGCTTGAAACTCACCTTAATATCCAATTGCAAATTTTCGCATTAATCCAAAACCAGAATCCAGATTGAATCCTCAATTTGTAAAACTCTTTACAAATGTTAATTTTGAATTTGTTCAGTTTTTCCTTCTTCCTCATTCACTTCACTTTCCCACACACTTTCTTATGCCAAAATGTTTTAGTTTATAATTATCAAAAATTGTTTTCCAAATACTTTTCGATAAGATTTTGCCAGTATAGATATATGTAGATATATATGTATATATATGTATGTATTTTAGAAATATATTATTACGATTTTTGTTTTGAGTTTTGTTTTGTTTTAGCTTTTACTTTGCTTTTTTTGCTTTTATCGAAACGAAATTTTTATGCAAACTAACACACACGTTCTCGGCTGCTGCTGTTGTTGTTACTGAGTGATTACTGTAGCGGTTACTGTAGTAGATTTGTTGTTACTGTAGTTGTTGCTGTTGTAGTTGTAGTGCTGCTGTGTATAGTATTGCGGTATGTCCGAACCAATAATTTTGAAGAGTTGACCAATTTTGTTGGCTTAAATTTTGGATGCTTTTTGCGTTTGTTCCAAAAAGACCTCTCTGTGTTTTTTTCCTAACTGATTTTGGGTTTTGTTGTTGTTGTTGTTGTTTACGACGGTTTTTTGGTTTGATTAATTAAAATTTTACATTGATTTTATTAAATTTTTGTTGTTTTGTTTTGTTTCCTTTCCCGTGTGGACGTTTGAGTTAATTTTTCTTTTTACTTAATTTTGTTGCACGCAATTTTGCCAAAAATCGTTTTTGTGTTTTTTAATTTTGTTTGGTATTGAATTTAGACCAAAAATGATTTTATGCCAATTTGTAAATTTTTGCGTTGCGTTTTTGTTTTCATCAAGTTCTTCTCTTCAGTTCATTTTTGCTTTAATTTTGGTTTTCAATTCGAAAATCGTTGATTTTTAGTTTTAGTTTAAATGTTCCAAATTAGTGGCATTTTTTTGTATTTGCCGATTTTGGTGTCGTTGAAGAATTCTCTGGCTGTTGTTGAGATTGTTTAAATTTGCGATGGTTTTTGGAGTCATTTTCACAGTGACATTTGGCTGAAAGTAAAGAACGGAAGGGAAGGGTTATTATACAGTAAATGTCGTTTATAATGGATATTACAAATGTTCCCTACATATACCTAGTCGATTCCTTTTCTTCATATAAGCGATATGTATTCACTTTTTTTTGTTTTGGTATAAATTCTCGCAAGTTTAGTTTGCCACTAATAAAATCTACAAATTATGTACATTTTTAATAAAAATATATGTATGTAAATACTCTACTGATAAGAAACATTATTTATATATTTCTATTCGTAGCATTTTTGTATACAATCGGTTGTATTTCCCTATATGTATTGTATGTATTTCATTTATGAAACTTGAGAATGTCGATTCACAGAATGAAATGAGCTTATTCGAGCTCCAAGCATAGTTTTCTTATCAGTGGAAGTCGTCGAATGGCTCGGCTCGTAAAGTGAATTGCACAAATCGATCTGTTATCGAACAATTATTCATTTTTCTGTTTCTCTAGTGTTTTATTCCCCATTGGCTTCTGGCAAATGTCTTTTCAAATGTCCCAGAGCTACTCAAAGAATCTTTGATTGGGGTTGTGGTTGGAACAGCTGTGCACAAATAAATGGAATCGTCTCCGATATCAGACGATAGTTTTCGAAGAGTTCTTGAGTTCTGTGTGAGGAGGCTTTTGGGAATGGGGTTTAAAGAATTTATCTTTATTTCACTGTAGTTTTTATATAGGAATATTGAACTATTGCCTTTCTTTCACTTTTTTTAGGTTTCTATTTTTTATGCAGTTTTTATACAGTCTTTTATTTCCTTTTCTGCTTCACACACGAATTTGTAGCCGATTTTTATTTTTTCCCTTCGCTCACGAAACAAGTGTCCCTTTTTGTTGCACTTCTTGCACTTCCTTCATTCTATTTCTCTCTTTCCTTCTGCACTTTCAACACACATAAACCATGCACATAAACACACACACACAAACATAGACACAGGGGGGACTTTTTGGGCAGGGCAGTGCCAAAAAGGGGTTCGAATTCACTTGGATTTTCGCCTTGTTTATGCTCCGGTTGTGCCCCAGGAGGTTGTGAGGGGTAGGGGGGGTGTGTGTGTGTGACGGGGTACGGGGAGGGTTGTTTATTGTTCGCCTTATTGTTGTTGTTGCTATGCGCGCTATTGTTGTTGCTTGATTAAAAATGCAGACGGTTCTTCGTTATGCATAAAGTTTTTGCTTCACTTTTATTTTGCGCCGTTTGCTTTTGGTTTCAGTTTGTGATCCCGTTTCAATGCTGCTGCTGCTGCTTCTGCTGCTGCTGCTGCTACTCCGATTTGCCGTTGCAGAAGAGCCACCCCATTGATGGGCATATGCACACACATACACGCACACGAACAGGCACAGGCACGAACTGCTTTGATAGGGATTGCACTGCTTGCATGTGTGCAGTTTCTTGTGGGGAATATTTAAGGAAAGGAAACTGTTGCCAAGTGCAATTTGTAATATGAATGGAACTTTGCCCAGTGCACTTTCTACAA
Organism: Drosophila affinis; assembly: GCA_037356375.1. NCBI lineage: Eukaryota > Metazoa > Arthropoda > Insecta > Diptera > Drosophilidae > Drosophila > Drosophila affinis. The sequence goes on from CM074800.1 coordinate 39,515,495, forward strand.
GTATCCCTTTGGTATTTTTTGTATGCACTTTATAAGAGTATTTAATGGTATTTTTATTGCTTTTTAGGGGATTTTTAATATATTTGTTTAAACATTTGTGTAGATCACCAAATTACCTTTCAATCACTTGTTTAAAAACACTCACGCGCATGCAGTTATACGATATTTTTTTTTGCATTTGTTGAAACACAAACCAAAAATGTAAATAATAAATGAAAAAATGTTTTAATGCCGTAAACCGTTTTCCGATCGGGAACACTGCAGTTTTCCCACAATAACCATATACAGAAAATAAATAATAATTATTGTATTTTTTGATGGCTGTTCGATTATCGCTTTGGTTCGAATATTTGTGATATTTTCGTTAGTTTTTTGTTTTTGTTGTTTTTTGAATGGGAATATTGAATATATTGAATTTCTTGTATTATTTTGTGCTGGCGGCCGCTGTTTCAGTACTCAGCTTCTTAGCTTTTCAGCTGCTTTTTACACGAGAGAGACGATAGAAATGCACACAACGCTGCTGGCTGCCGCTGCGAGCACACCGAAACCACCGAATAGACCGAGCCGAATAGACGAGCATGAAGTTCAAAATTTTCGTTTATGGCCTATCAACCGGGCGCAACGCTGGCAGCGACGGCGACAGAGACCAGGCAAGCCCAGAGCGGAGCCACCACCAGTCAGAGGAGCAGCAGTAGCAGCAGCAGCAGGCAGCAGCAGCAGAGCGCAACAGTCGCCTCGGCGGCGGGCAGAGAGTGAGAGTAAACGCAGCATTCAGCGCAGCAAAGCGCAGCCAAAAGCATAGAACGGCTCGGCTCGGCGAGCGCCGCTCTCTGCTTACAGTGGGTCGAAAGTGGTGTGAAATAGAATTAGCACTTGAATTCAGCTTGTGCTTATTAGATTTTATTTAAATTTTATTACATTACAAGCAGAATTAAGCTCAGAATTTATCGCCCATTAATGCATCGCAAAAATAAAGTTTAATTAAAAACTGACCATCAGTTTGGCGAAAATCAGGCCACAACGGCATCTTACAATATTAGTGCTCATTATCGTATATTTTAATTAAAAATATTAAACAACTATCACTTTAAATTAAACGAATATTCTCTCCATAGAAAATTCAAGAATGTGCCATTACCTTGCGTGCCACTGTTCGTGGCAGCGGCGCAGCTGGCGTCGCCGTCGCCAGCAGCAACAAAACAAGTTTTCGCCTGCGCTGACAGCGATTTTCGGCTTTTTTGCATTGGTTCGCTGCCGCTACTGCTGCCGCCGCTGCCGCTGCCGCCGCCCCCGCCGCAGCGTCTTATGTGTGCTGGCTTTTGTGTTTGCTCTTGCTTTGCGCTCCAATGCAAATGCAAAAGTTTTGCACTGGTGTGTGTGTGCAGCGCGGCAGAGAGTGACTTGGTTCGTTCTCTGCTTTTGTTATGTTATGCTCTGCTCTCTGAGAGTCTCTCTCTCTTTGTCTTTCTCTCTCGCTCTCTCATTCTCTCTGTCCCACTCTCTCTCTCTCTCCCACCCACTTGCGGTTTTTGTTTTTTCTTTTGCGCTATTAATCCAATTGGAATGCAGGCGGCAAGCTTGCAATTCTCTTGGCAAAAGGGCAAGCTTTCAAGTAGGATGTGTCGTGGGGGGAGGAGACGGAGTTAGGCACTGGCCACACATCATCCTCCAAAAGTTAGGTAAAAACCTTATAACGGGGTCTGGCTTCGACAGTTATCTGGGTCTGTCTCCTTGCCCGTGATGCAACATCCCTCTCTGCATTTTTCCTTATCCTGTGTGTGTGTATGCACAGGACCAGGACCAGGACCGACCACACGCGCGTATCCTTTCCTTGCCCGGGGGTGGGTTTGCTCTCCCAGTCTCCCTCCCACTTTCGCACTCTCTTACGCTCTCGCTCCTGATCATGCTCTCATCTGGCAGAGAGTGTTACATATACACCATCCATCTGTACCATGCAGTCGAAATTGCATAAGGTACGACATGAGGTAATTACGAGAGCGGATCTCCTCTCAAGCGGAAAATACTCCTGGAATATCTCATCCATGAATAGAAAACGTAAACTTGGTCTTAACCTATTCCCCAGCGGGTGGTGCATGTGTGTACATCCCCAGGTGGTCGCCAGGGTATAGTCGTAAGATGGCACTAGTTCAGGGTTTCGCTTAGGCATTCCTGGAAAAACGGTATGCTATTGTAGGCTCTGAATGAAGCAGCTATTTACAGATTGAGGGATTGCCCAATTGAGGATGATACGATTTGATTCGAAAGGATTTTATTTAGGGGCTCGTTCACAGGATGCAGAATTCACAAATTGAGCATGATACGGTTTTAGTGATATTGGAAGAAGTAATTACAAAGGACATAGGGATTTTAAAGATTAAAGATAGCAAAACAGTTCAAGGGATTCGGAATAAATTATAGTTGAGCAAAGATGTGATAAGTAGTGTACTAATGTTCATTGGGTTTACGATAGAGAACCAATTAAGGGATTGTGTAGTTTATTTTCCCAGATATTTGCAACCTTAATTTAGGAATGGACTTAAAATTATAAATGTTCTATTAACAAAAATATTTACATTCTTAAATAAATGTCTTCTTTTTTTTGTATTGTACAATAGTTCCCACAATATCACTTAATTTTCAATAAGACCTACAATTTGTATACTATCCCAACAATTGCTTTAAGTAATTTGCATTTCCATTGAAGCCTCTTAATCAATCAATTCAGAAACGCACAAAAACCCCTCGAAAACTTACCCATTTTTAACCCAAAAACTTCCCTTATAAACCCTCAAAAATTACACACGATTCCCACAAGTGTCTGGTCCCCGTATAGAATGCATTTTCCCTACCAAAATATCAAATTCCTGCACAATCCTAACAATTAAAATCTAATTACAATGGAAATTTAAAAAAAAAAATATGCAGAAAAAACCACAAAAAAATACATTTAGCTGTGCTTTTGATTTTCTTTATATTTCGATTAATTAAAAGTTGATTTTGATTCTTTGACCCAAACGCGATAAACACACACAATATGCAAAGACACAAGCAAAGACAGATATAAGAGCGTAGCGAGAGAGAGAGAGCGAGATTGAAGTAAAAACTGGCAGCAACAAATTGAGAGAGCGCGAGAGCGTGCACGTATGTGTGTGTGTGAGGCGAGATAGAACGCGCGCATGTCGTTTTCGCTCTCTCTCTTTCTGTTGCGCTGCCATTTATGCACACAATGACAATGAATGTTTGCTTGTGGACTGGCGGAAAGCTTGAGGGGGGGAATTTACGCAATTCAACAAACACGTGGAGCGGCTGCTTCTCTGCCGCTGTCGCTGCTGCTCTGCCGCTGTCGCTGCTTCTCTGCCTCTGCCTCGTTGCTCGCTTATGCTGCTTAGAAATCCAATAAGCAAAAGCTTTGGCCGCACACACCAATGCAGCGCCTATTATATGCGTGAGTGTGCATATTGAATGCGTGTGTGTGCGCCTATGTATGTGTTTCTGGATGCCAGCCAGGGACGGATTGCAGGGGCAATTAATATTGAAATTGATTGCTAAAATGGGGAAATATCCGCCAAGTCTCGAGCGTTTAGAATATTGTTGGCGGCCTTTTTGTTAGCTTAGTAGTTTGATCTGGAAACGATATTAGCGATCAGCTGCTCGGAGGTGCTCCTTAGGATGTTATCTGTGAAAACTAAGATCAGTCTGTGAATTGAATAGTAGTTGCTGATCTTGATATCTGGGAATATTGATAGAATGCATATCTTAACTGCAGACTAAATAATTGCTATTGCCAGTGAGCTTTTGAGGCTGTTCGAATATTTATATTAATCCAAATTAATCCTTAAGCTTCCATTATATTAATTAACAAAAACTGGCTTCTTATCAGAAGACCCATGGAAAATATCCTGCAAATATCCACCCCTGGCATTTGTGGCTTTTGCAGTGCTGCACGCACTTTTCCGTCCCACTCCCACACCCACTCCCACGTCCTTTCAAAGACAAAGTTTTTGCTTAGCTTCACAATTTCTTGTTGTTGCTGTTGCTGGCAAGGCCTATGTACAGCTTTTGTTGCTGGAGAGAGTGGGAGTGGGACAGAGAGAGAGAGAGAGAGGATGCGAGTGGGAGTGGGAGAGCGTGGCATTTTATATGCTCCACTTTTTGGGCGTTCGCCACCCCCCCCCAACCACCCCCAAAAGCATTCTCTATGGGGAACGCACTTTTGCAGCTTGCGTTTGTATATATGTATGCTATGTACTATGCGTATGTATGGGTTTATGTATAGGTGTGTGCGTGCGTTTGCGTGCGACACGCGCCCTTACTTTTGTCTGTTTGTGTGTGTTGGTGTGCGCGCATTTTTGGGTGTGCTTTTTTTTGTTGTTGTTGTTGGTATTTCGTGAAATTTTAGCATTTATTTGTTATGTACTTTGACGCTCGCTGCGTCAACTGACGTCGTCGCTACTGCTGCTGCTGCAGAGAGAAGAGCATGTTGCTGTTGCTGCTGCTGCTGCTGCTCTTCTCCATCTCCTGCTTCTTCTGCTTTGCTTTTGGCTCTTGCTTTTGCTTTTGCTTTGGGTTTTGCTGTATGCGTGAGTGCGTAGGCTCGACTATGTACAGTGTGTACACTATTGGCAATTACATTCATGTATTGTGCATACATACATACATACATATATACTGTATACTGCATATACATGGCATTGTTTGTATGTATTGTATGCATGTGTATATTTTATATTTGTATGCCTGTTTGTACAGTTAGCTTTTTGATGTGGGGGGCGGGGGACCTGTACAATATGCGCCGCCAAAAAAACACATTTTTTATGTGTGTATACTGCATTTTTCCTTTTTTTGCGTTCTTGCATGGGCTATAGGGTTTTCTAAGGGTGGGCGACCCCTTCTTTAATAGTGGACTATGGTACAGGGTATCCAATAGGGTATCGTATGGTTACAGATCAGCGGGATAGAGGGACAGAGACAGAGCAGTTTCAAGCAGTTTAGAAATGATCAAGAACAAAAGCAAGCAGCTTCAAGCAGTTGAGTAACCGTTCCTTTAGTTCCTTCAGTTTCTACGCCATTTCCAAAGAATTGCACAAAACAACAAATGCCTCTTTTAATGTTTCGCCTGTGCACACACACACGCACTCAATTATGTGTATATTCTTTTTTCATGGACAACCCACCCACTCTAACCGCAGCCCCATCCCCCAACCCACACCCCATTCCAGCTGCCTGTTGTTGCGTTGCGTTTTCAGATAAGATGATATCATTTGTTTTTGTAGCAATGCGAGCACATTCAAATTGTATCTGTGTGTGCATACAGTACATAGCCAATGTATATGTGTATGTATATGCCTTTTTTTGGGGCAGGGCAGGGGGTTAGGCGCTGTGGTAGCGGCTGCCCAATTTGGCGCTTGCATTGACTGCGTTTTATGCTCATTGCTTTTGTTTCTCTTTCATTTAGCCTTTGTTTTGTTGTTTTTTTGAGTGGGTTTCGATTTCAATTGGTTTGAACCAGTTTCATGGGCGAAATGAGCGATAGAATGGGGGCACATAATGCCCGAATATAGAGCATGCTATACTTGACACTGAAAATGTTGCCCAAGAATTATGCTTCTTCTATGTATATATGCATGTACATATTGCTTTATAATACAAACATACATACACATGTACGTGTATATGTACAGTTGGTTTTTGAAAGCTTAAGAAGTTCAACGAATGAAATGCTAGAGCTCTGCTTGCACTGCTTCTTGCAATTTTTCTCGCATGCTACTTGTATTGCACTTTTTTCTGCTCGGTAAAAATAAGCAGTCGTAAAGCAAGAAAGACGGAGTTAAGTAGTTAAACATAAGCAGTGCAGATACAGGCTGCAGTTAAGACTCTCATTCCTTCTTTCCTTCCTTGTGGACATGTGATCGGACATCATCTTCTAAGCACAAAAAAATAGCTGCTACGCAATCAAGAAACTGCGTTTTGATCGCATTTCACTCATTCATACTCTTCCATACCCTCACATTCATTCATTCACTCCTTCTTTTCCGTTCTCTTGTTTATTTCCTCATTCATTCAAAAATAAAGGCGAAAAATAAGAGAAAACAAAAACAACAATGGAAACAGCAAGAATAAGGAAGACAACAAAAGATAAAAAAGGGTTTCAAGGACATTTTACACATAATTTTTACTACCTTACACGCTTTTCCCTCGGCAGGCGACAACAGTGGGTACGAGTGAGTGAGAGGAAAAGCCCAGCTAATGTAATAATTTTTGCGCTCTCCTTTTTTGGCAAGATGTGAGAGGAAGGAAGGGAATCAGGCGGTGAGAGAACAAGGACACAATTTGGTTCAATGCTGTTCCTGTTGCTCTTCTGCCGCTGCCACTGCCACTGCCTCTGCTTCCGAGTTGAATGCTCTATTACGCTCAATCAACGACGCCAGCAACGACGACGACGACGACGCCGGCAGAAGTAGTAATAAAAAAGGAAAAGCTACTTAAGGTATTCGATGATTTGCTACCCTTCAAGATCCATAGATGAAGATTTTTCGACCAATTGTTGCTATAGTGGGAAAGGATAGAGCAAACCAATCTAAGCTTGTGTCTCAAACTCATCATACCCCCTTCCAGGGTATCATAAGTGTTGAAAAAGGGAGTGAGAGGTGAATGTAAGAGAACGAGTGAAGAAGGTGAAGTTCTAGGACGACGACATTGATTGCCTTTTCACCTTTGGCTCTCCTCAACTTTATTATTACCATTTTTTCCACATCCCCCCGCCTACCCACCCCTTTCAAACCCTCCACTCCACTTCTATCCTCACTTTCCTTTCCTTTATTTTTTTTGTTTACCTTGCGGGACTAGGGCCAATCGATTATTATGATTTGGGTGAATGAACTTGAGTGGGTTGACAAGAGTCTTATTCTTGCTATTTGCATATGAACAGCGTATATTATTTATCCTTTTTTTCTGTTCCATGCTTATGGAACTGCAATATAATATTCTTTATAGAGAAGAAAAGGGATCATTATGAGACGAAGCTGGAAAAGAAAGCTGATGGAGGGCTGTTTATAAAAAGTAATTAGAAGAGCATTTCGGAGAAGGAAAACATATGTAACTAAAAGAAGGAAAAGGGTAAAGTTATGCTTTGAAAGAGAAAAAGGAGGAAATACGAATAGAAATAGCTCCCCAATAGAAAAGCTCCTCCTAATCTGAACTCCTTGTAATTAAGAACCAAACAAGTAATCCCAAAACTAGAAAAACGAATGAGAGGAACAGCTGAGAGGAGACCGAACTGCACAGTTTGCTGAATGAAATGAGAGCACTGGGAACAGGCAGTAGGAACAGCGGGAGGGAGTGGAATGAGAGCGGTAATGATGTTGTATTACGGCTGGCTGACTGCGCGAGAGAGAGAGACAGAGAGAGCGTGAGCCACTGCGAGAGAAAGGGATGGTCACACTGAGTGGACAAGAAATTAGGTCACGCACGCATGTTGTCGCTGCAACAACAACAACAACAACGCACTTACACACACACAGACAGAGAGAGAGAGAGAGAGAGAGAGAGAAAGACTAGATGATGAGATAGGAGTTATCATCCGCTTGGCAATGCCAAACTACAGCCAACTCCGAGAGACCCAGACAATGCGACGCGACGACTGCAGGCGGCAGGGTGAGTGCAAGAAGGGAGGGGAAAGGTGAAGGGAAAGGTAGAAGCGCAGAGGATGGAGAGGTGGCAGAGGTTGGAGTGCTCTGCTGGGCGGTGGTGTGGTGGTGCATGCAAAGTAGAACCAAAAGAAACCAAGGCACAGTGGTGGCTCTATAAGTGGGACAGTGCAAGAGATGCCTGAAGATGTGCAAAGATAACAGAATAACTGTTTTTATCACTGAAAGCATCCCATATCATGTATCCATCGGGTTTACTATGATTAATATTGAATATACAATATTGTGTTGTACTGTATAGTCTTAGGTATGAAGTATGGTTTCGGAACCACTAAAGGAAATCATGAGATTAGCAATCCAAGCCTTTACTACTTGAAATTATCTGCATCTTCCACCTTCAAAGTTCATCTTCACTTATTTTCACTGTGGCTTCAAATGATTCAAATTTGGTTTGCCTCTGTTTGCTGCAGTCGGTGGGTGACTCTGCCTCTGCCTCTCCCCTCCCCCCTCCCCCCTCTCTCCCTTTTCCACTGCAATTCTAGAACAGAATTCGAACAAAAAATGCGTTGTTCCCTTCAGTTTTTTCGGGTGTTTTTTGTCGGTTTTTCGTTCGGTGAGTGGAAAATTGGGTCAATGCATATAATTTGGAGTGCGCCCCTCACCCGTCTCACCCGTAAATGGGGGGCTATCTACACGCACAGATGCGCTCATGTTTGTGTGTGTTTGTGGATGTTGCAACGATGTCTCTGTGCCACCGCCATTGCCACTGCTGACGCAGTTGATTGCTGTTGCTGCTGCTGCTGCTGCTGCTGCCCTTTGTTGTTGTTCTCCCTTTGATCTTCGTTCTCGTTTGGTTCCCATTTACTGCCGCCCCCTGGCTGGGCCGCCCACTGTGCTAGCCACGGTGTGGCAACATTCTGAATGCAATCTATCAATCGTCAGCGCTGCTGCTTCTGTCGCAGTCAGCGCGCCTCTGCCTCTGCCTCTGTCGGCGTTTGTTTTGTGTGCAACCACTGAGCAATTATGTAATTCTTGCCACGCTGTGTCTGATTGGGGAAGGGCTGGGTTATTTCAGCCGACAGATTTGTTAATCGAGAAAGAAGAATCGTCGAACATGTGATAATTGGAGAAGATATTCTCAAGGTAAGATCGATTGGAAGCAAATGAAAGCTTTCACGGTTCCAATCATTCGCCTCAGACAACGGAATCGCGTTAGTTTGAGGAAGAAACTATTTCCAGAAAATGTCCACCACAAAACAGAAATATATATTTCTTGATTGGACTCGGATTGGGGACATTTTCATGATTAGTTTTATTCTCCAAATCTCCACCAATCTGGGTCCTAGAATGGGTTAAAGGTTTCAGCATATCTAGGCATTTGTATTTCGATATTCACAAATGCCCCGGACCTTCCTTTCACGGTCCCTCCCAAACTACACCATCTAGCCGAACGTCTTGAGTATCTGCCACACAATTGAATTCTTCCGGTGGCTGTTGCAAGCTGAAATCTTTGCGTCATGCCCTCAACATTAACAATTCATGCATAATAAACAAATAAAGAAAACTTTGAGAATTGCCTATGAACATTGCTCTGTCTCTTTCTATGTCTCTGATTCTGATTTTTCTCTTGGCTTTTCCTTTTTCCGTGGCAGCCCTTTAAATTGTGCAAGCTTTTCAACTTTTTGGGGGGTTTTTTTTTTGCATAAAAAATAAATAAAAATGCGAAGAAAAGGCAGAAAAACAGCCAAGAAAACTGGGGAAAATCATGGACAATTGTGGCTGGTGGAAATTGTTTGGGGTTTTCCGCCTGTTATACACATTATACGAGTACAAGACTCTTCCCTTGTCTTTCCTTTATTCGGTTTTCCTCTCTTTTTTGGAGTTAATTTAATTTATGGTTAATTCGGTCGGAGGTCCTTGTTTTGGTCCACTAAATGTGATTTTATTATGATGTGATAATCCTAATGGGGATGTTGGGGGATCAGAGAGCTGTTGGCAAGATTACCTACTATCTGTTTCTGCTTTAACAATAATGGAGTGGAGTTCTGGTCATTGCTTTGACACTTAAAATCACTACAATTGGGGGCCAACATCGTTCCCGAAAATTATACATAATAGCCACTAGAATTCTGTTGGAATGGGCATCCGTATTTCCCAGGGACCGTAACACCTAGAAGAAAGCGGCAATGAGTGCCCCGTAGTCCCATCATGTCACCCACCAGTATATACATTTAAATACAATTGAATTCTGTTGGAATTTTATTTAGTGTACTCCTTAAATGCATTTCAGTTTGGATAAGCATAAATACTTGAAAATACATCTTTTGCAAAAGTTGCTAATTGGAGGAATCATTGCATGTCTTTGGGGCAACGTATTGTAGCAAGAAGCTCATCTCCACGAGAGGAGACTGATCGTAGGAGTCGGAGTACCGTGTGCCATGATCAGTACTGGCAGTAGTTCTGCGCTTTGCCCGGTCTGGGTGTCGCCGATCTTGTCCTTCACCTGGTCCAGCATGATGCATATCGCCTCACAGAGCCCCGCCGCCTTCGGGTCCAGAAATGTGGTCCAACTCGTTCTGCCTCCAGCATTTGGTGGTCGTATAAAAGATGGGTGTTTCGGTCCAACGAGAAGCAAATTCTCTGTGGAAGTGCATGCCCGGGCACTGCATGGGATCCTTGTGGATACAGAACTCCTAGTGGACGTATAAAGACGTCTCGCAGTGGTACTGTGTCCTCGAATACGTGGGCCTTGCTCCGCAAGAACGAACGTTGTCCGTTCCACTGGGGGAGTGAGAAGTGCATTAGCTAAGAGATCGGATCTGATCCCCAATCTCTTTTCCCTTCGCTTACCTCTTTTTCTTCTTCCACATCGCATCGTTCGTCGTCCAACTGGCTAAACAAGCTCCATCAGTGGCAGCAACTGCAGGCATCCGCGGAGCCTTGCACTCACTTCCACTGAGCCTGTCGCATTCCCTATGCCGGGGTGCCACTGAGAGCCGTATTTCTACGTCCGCAAGGAGTTCTTTATCCGCAAAGAGCCCAAGCAGTGCCCCGACGGGCACTGCCACCGAATGCGCTACCCGTCGCACCTAAACGTCCATCTGGTGTACGACCACCAGAGGCTGGAGGTGAAACAAGTAGGACTGCCACAGACGAAAACTCTCTATCTGGAGACGATGTTGTAGGGAAGGAGTCGAAAGTGTAACTGAACTGTATTAAAAGGGAAACACTGATAGGCTGACATTTCTACCTTTGAGGGTTTTTTCAAAGCCTTCCTTCTATGATATTTCCCTACTTGATTTTTGGTTCATTTTTTGGCGACTACAACCAGGGCAAAGGGCAGTGGCACAGGGGTATGTATATTCGATTTGTAGTGATAGAGGATGTGTGTAACGCCTAGAAGAAAGCGTTTCCGACCCCATAAAGTATACATATACATATATTCTTGACCAGCATCAATAGCCGAGTGGATATAGCCATGTCTAATATGATTTGTGGTGGAAGTGGATGTGTGTAACCAGAAGGAAGCGGTTCCTGTCCCATAAAGAGCACACATTTCTGATGAAATCAAAGTTAGCGTCAACAAGTGCCACAGCAAGAAGGGCTCCCATTAGCCGAAGATACAATTCAATATAGTTGAATATAATAATATAATTCTGTCGCAATTTTATTTATTAAACTCTTCAAATGCATTCCAGATTGGATGGGCATAAATACTCGTAGATACGAGTTTTTCAAAAGTTTTTCCCTAATTGAAGAACGCTGAAACGGCGAGGACGTCTTGGCCGCTGTTGGTCACACGCTGGGGCAAGGTGTCCAGGAGAAACTGCTGAATATGGCAGCCATTTCTTTGTCAGAAGAAGCTACTCAGCTTCTTCCGAGAGGAGCTTCCTCCTACTAATCGTAAGAGTCGATCGTAGGAATGTGACAGTCAGACTCGTTCCGCCTTCAACCATTGGTGGTCGTACAAAAGATGGGTGTTTCAGTCCAACGAGATGCAAATTCTTTGTGAAAGTGCATGCCCGGGCACTGTTTGGGATCCTTAAGGATAAAAAACTCCTGGCGGACGTAGAGAGACTTCTAGCAGTGGTAACCCGTCATACGAGATGCGGTGATGAGCGATTGACTCCGAGGTAATGACTGTAAAGCTGTGGTCGTTTCTGCCATTGCTCGAGCATTGGGCGAAGAGCCGGGGATGGAAGCATCTCCACAGGAGCCATTATGCAATGTAGCTGAGGGACACGAGCTGAGCGTAAGGGAGGATCTTTAAGGATGATCAACATTTTGGGGCCCGTGTCCTCAAATACGTATGCCTTGCAGGACCGCAGGACCCCGAGCAGCTCCTGTTGCAGAACTGTCTTCCTAGGGGCAGAGTCTCCACCTACAACTAGTCTCCACGTACAGTGGGCTGCATAAGCGTGGACAATCTTCGCGCAGCCTTCCTTCTGTTTTCAGCAATCTCTAGGAAAGTGAGGTGTGCATTAGCTAATGGCGGAACGGATCTGATCTGATCCCCAATCCCTTTAACTTTCGCTTACCTCGTGCTCTTAGGCTTCATCGCATACTTTTGGAGCTTTTACCATCCGCGGACCGCAGTGCCTTTCGCTCTCCTCCACCCGGCCAGTCACTAACCTCTGCAGTTCCTATGACGGTTTGCCGCTGAGAGAAATCTCCCTACGTCCGCAAGGAGTTCTTTAACCTTAAAGAGCCCAAGCCGTGCCCCGACAGGCACTGCCACCGAATGCCCTACTCGTCGCACCTAAACGTCCATCTGGTGTACGACCACCAGAGGCTGGAGGTGAAACGAGTAGGAAAACTCTCTATCTGGAGCCGATGTTGTAGGGAAGGACTCGAAAGTGTAACTGAACTGTAGTTAAAGGGAAACACTGATAGGCTGACATTTCTACCTTTGAGGGTTTTTTCAAAGCCTTCCTTCTATGATGATTTTTGTTCATTTTTTGGCGACTTCAAGCAGGCGACAAGGAAAAGTGTGAATGTTTCTATTTCCCTTCAATATTCCCTTTAAATTACTTAACTTTTATATATTATATTTTTCATAATTTCCTTGACGACAGCCTGAGAGTGCCACCAGCTGTCAGGGGGATGTTCAAAAGGGCGTATTTATCTCTTACCAAATAAACTTTTAAACTTATAGCTGGCTAGTAATAATAATTTTTTAATAATAATAATAATTCCAATAATTATTTTCTGTTATTTACGGTCCCTGCAATTTCCAGAACTAAAACAAATCGCTTTTAAAATCCATTCTAAGAATTAAGTAATTAACATTTCTCCCCCAACCAATTGCGCACTATATTATTAACAAATTTCTAATGAGAGCTTATGGCTAACCTTCAGCTGTTTTTTCTTTTGGGTGGAGATGCTCTCTCGAGTACAGCCTCCCCTTGCCAGAGACATAAAGTTTCTCCAGTCGACTGGGGAAAATCGCAGGCAATTTCGATTCCCACGCGTGCACAGTTTACGCCAGCGAACTAATTGCAAATTAATGACTTTACCAAAATCTCAAAGCAGCAACAAAAAGGGAAGAGAAAAAGCAACAAGAGCTCCAAGAACTATGAGGATTGGCATTAGATATTTGCACATCTTTAAGATGCCGAGCCGAGCCCTTTGGGCTTCAGTTAATCAATCATTTTGTCTATTACAGAAAAAAAACAGAAACAGTTTCTATCATGTCTGTCAATTTGTAGTTAATTACTTTGGTGTGCCTCTACTTGTACGCCCAGCGATCGATGGCAGAGCGACAGAGATGGCCATACACCACCTGCAATTCTGATGCGCTCTCTGTCCGTCTCCCTCTTTCTTTTAGCCCTCGCTTATCTCTGCCAGTGTTGCACTTGTGCTTGTATGCGCCCGACTGACCGTACAGGCATATGTGTGTGTGTGTGTGAAAGAGAGAGAGAACAAGCTTTTTGCGAAAGCTATGGCGAAGCTGAAGATTCTTATTGGATGCGCAGAAATGGCGATGGAATTGATTGCGAAAATATGTACAGAAATTTAAAGAGAATTGCATTTTGACTAGAATACTTACGAGAATACATGAACACTCTTAGATAATCTTTGATAATTGAAATGTGATTCATTAAACGATGCAAAAATTCTGTCAACTAAAAGAAAAAATAAAACAAGTTTCCACATTGTAGAACATCTAAACCTTTGAGTAGTTGCCCTTGAACAGGGCATTACATACTATATTCAACAAGTTTGTAATGCCTTAAAGAATGTATTTCCTAACATCTAAAGTGATTCCTGATTCTAAATGTGTTCCTACACTGCTAAAAACTTCGAACTAAATTGTATGATCTTATGGCTGAAATATGAACGATCGATCTATCTGCAAGCTTCAGAGGTGTTGTTGTTGTTGCTGCTCTGTTAATCTTCGTCGACGAGCCGCGTGGACATGAAATTTATGGGATGTCAAAGGGCCATAATCTGCTCCAAGAGCGAGGGGCTTTTGCCAGAGAGACCGAGACCGAGACAGAGGCAAAGAACCTCCAAAACGTGAACCGAAGCGAGCGAAGGGTATGGCATGAGAGCGGAGTGGGGAGGGTGTGGAGCAGTGCGGTTCGGCGCGTGCAATGAGAGCCGCCGCCGCCGTCGTCGTTGCTGCTCAAGTTTTGCGCTCACGCACGCACTCGCTCTCCCACTGTCCCCCCTCCACTATTGTTCCTCTCACACACGCACGCACATTGCTGATTACCTCATCGCAGCGAATGTCAGCGCAGAGCAGAGACCGAAAAGCAGCAGCAAAGCGAAGAGGAGGAAGCAGAAGAACAACAACAGCAGCAGCAAAGCAAAGCATAGGCATGGAATGCGTGCGCATAAAAATTGTAAAGGAAGGAGAGGAGAGGGGGGACGCTCAAAGGCCACGCATACGCGTACAGTGGCTGACAAAACTGTAGGCCTACCCCATCTACACGTCAGTCAAGGGCACATCAATTGTTGTAAGCGTTTAATCAAATAATTAGCTGTAATCATACACGGAAAGCTTCAATTGCATAGCATATAGCTGGTCTTATAGTTCTGCCCGACACTGTAGAGTGTTCTGCGTGCTGCGATCCTCTGCTGCTGCTGTTGCTCCGAGCTTTCTGTTGTTGCTGTAAGTTTTCGGGGGCCCCAGAACTGGTCCGGTCCAGGCAGCATTTGAATTAATGATCCGTTGCTGCTGCTGCGGCTGTTTCTGCCTCTTTTTGGGGTTCTTCAGCTGCTGCTGCTTCTTCTCCGTGTGCCACTTCATTTTTGTTGATAATTGTTGGGCTGTTTTTGGGAATATAGGGGCTTGGGGCATGGGGCATGGGGTAGGTCATTCTGCTTGTCTTGTAACAGCCGGAAATGTTTCGTGTTTGGTTTTAGTTGCCCCGAGATTTGGTCAGAGATTCATTCCACAATTACAATTGCCTGGGCTTGACCATTTTTGCATTTTACTAGGTCTGTCTATGCGTATGTATCTTTATCTTTCAGTGTGCTGTTGCTTTTCGAGTGGCAATTAATCAAAAACAAAGTTGAAAGCATAGAAATCTCATAAATCACACAAAAGAAAACAAAAAACAAAACAAAGAGAAAAGAAAAAAGGGTGCGTTGGAGTGAACTCCTTGACAGGGACATGGAGGACCTGGGCGACCGATGGCTGGTCACCTTTCATCAAGTCAAAGTCCTCTTTTGCGGTGCTTTCACGCAATATGGAAAATATAACATAATTATTGTAATTTGCATTTCAATGGAGGGAGGAGCACAAAGGAAATGGAATGTGGAAAATGTGCGTTAAAACTATTGTAATAATAAATCAAACAAGTGGGGAAGCAATAGAAGAAAACGAATTGTGAATGCTCTAAGAAAATGGCAAATAATAAGAGGATACCATTTCCGATATATTATCCATGGATTATTGGCATCCTAGATGTAGTTTTGGTAATTAAAGTAGAAATACTAGAAAAAATATTTACACTAATAGAAATATCACAACAAATAATTAAAAAACTCCTAATATATTCATAAAATTCTGCCTATATATTATATCGAAATAAATTAGAATAATAAAAAGAAATATGTCAATTAAGGGTTTTAAGCTTAATTTTTAGCTAAATCTAGTGGCTCTATCCATATCTGTGCCCACAACATACACTCATTTCTATATAGTACTATAGGTACTCCCAAATCATATATTGGACATTCAGCAAAAGGTTTTCCTTCATATGTAGCTGCGCCCAAAAAAACCAAACAACAGCTGCGTATGCGTAATATATTTCGTTGTCCAGGCACGCAGGTCGCAGTTCACAGGTCACCTGCTGCTGCAGGAATATTCCCCCCACATACATATATTATTTAATGGCCGAATGGCATTCAAAATCATAGCACTCATACGCCATGTAGAACACAGCCCAACCCAGGGAAAATTTCCTTTTAATTTTATTATTTTCATATACATTTTGTGTAGTTAGTTTTTCTCTTTTGCTGCTCTTTCTTTTTTTATTGCATTTTAATGGAAATTTTCGGTGTCGGTGCGACATGCATGAAATAATTGGCCATTCTTTGGTGGGTCCGGGCTGGGTGGTGGCCTCCTTCTGCGTTAATGCGCACCAAAGAAATAAAAATTCATTACAAAAGTTAAATAATTTCATTATTTGCTGCGTTTTTGCTTTTGGGCTTGGCTCAACGCTCCTCAATGGTGGTTTTTATAGGAAAATTGCGTTTTCATTTATAATTCTATTCTTTTTTTGGGAAATATTTTGTCCTGTCCAAGGGGTGTGCCCAAACTTACATATTTGGGTTATTGCAGGATGGTCAAAGGGGAATATGCAAATGGAATGTCGTACCTCCAAGGAAAAGTATACTTCTAAAAATATATGCCATTTACTTCCTTGTTTTTGCCGATTTAACGATTATTACAGCATCCTCTTGCAAACCAAATCTAGCGACAAAAATATGATAATAAAGTTGGAAAAAATAGAGAAAAAAATGTGTGTATATTTATGCCCAAGCAAAGGAAAAAAAATCATTCAAATTAGTTCCAGGAACAGCAGCAGCGTACAAGGGGGAGAGGCTGAGAAAATTATTATGTGAAAAACAAGTCAACGAAAGGGAAAGGAAGTAAACCAGAACCAACCAGAGTAGAGGAGAGGAAACCAATCCAATCCAATCAGGCCGAATGAAATGTGCAAGTGAAAGCGAAAATCGCTGACTGAAGCTCATGCTTTCTTCTATGGAAGAACTATTGGGCCTACGCTAGGAAGCAGGAATCCTGGCGCCTACTGACGGCCCCATAAAAATAACACAGCACAGAATAGCAAGGGGGGATTGCGAGGGGGGTGCGACTCTTTTTCATGCGTTTGTTTTTAATCTTTGACTTGTTTTTCGCCTACTTTTGGCCAGACAATGTTATTGCATTCTGGCGTCACTGACAGGCTTTTGGGCCTGGGAATGAGGGTTAATGGTTAACTCTAAGGATATATAAAATATACTCGTTTGTATCTGTGTCTGTGGTGCACTGGGCTTTGACATTGGCATTGCCCCTTTTACGACCCCAGCCACGGTCTTGGTCTTGGTCCTGGCTCCCGTCCTGGCTTCTGTTTGTGACATTTGTGGGGAGATTATTTTTTCCTTCTTTCTTATTTGTG
Organism: Drosophila affinis; assembly: GCA_037356375.1. Lineage (NCBI taxonomy): Eukaryota > Metazoa > Arthropoda > Insecta > Diptera > Drosophilidae > Drosophila > Drosophila affinis. Next base: position 39,532,773 of record CM074800.1, read on the forward strand.
AAATTTTTGCTGCCTTATTTGGACCTGACCGACGACGACCCGCCGACGCCAGTTGGCCATTAAATTGATAAGCGAAGGGGCCAAAACGAAAAAAAACTGCAAGGAACAGAGAGGAAGTTGTGGCACGGCTTCGATGCCAGTTGCTTGATAGAGCGAAGAGTATCTAAGAGTAGGCGGGGGGAAATGTTGATAGGAGGGGTGTCAGGATGTGGGAAATTCTGGTGTAAGTGGTGGAATTTTGGCATACATTTTGGTAGTGTTTTGAAAAGGCTTACAAGCAGCATTTAATAATTTTAATTATTATATCTTTTCATTTATTCTTTCAGTCTTCCAACTGTTTTAAAAGCAAAACAAAATCATCAATCGAAATGGGGAAATAAAACCTCTCAACTTGCTCACGGATTTTTGTGAAAAGTTTTCATTTGAGGCTGGTGGGGGGGCGTGGGGAAGGTACTTGAAAAATAACTTGCCAATAAATGTCAAAAATATAAAATGGCAATAAAACAGGGCTGTCAAAAGACAAAAGTTGTAATGACAGCAAGGAGGGGCAGGGAGGAGGAGACATTAACATGTGGCACACATTTTCATTGACCGCCAAACGCAGGAAACGAAAGTCAAAGACCACAAATAAAAGGACTTTATTTCAATTGAGAAGAGGCCGAAGGGGGGACCACAGAGTAGGGGCTAAGAAATGGCAGCCAATACATTAAGTACTTTCTGGACTAACTTATACCCATCCCCCCACCTCCTTAACAATGTCATTGGCAACTACAAAACAACAAGAACAATGAGGAGAGAACTTAGCCTCCCCCTGGCAAATGTCAGTAGATCAATAAGGATAATGAATTGGCTGAGATTTTGTTCTGGTTTTTGTCCAAAAAAGACTTAAAATGAAATAAAATCGAAACTTTGGTTCTTTAAATTCAGCTGCTGGGTATTTAACAGGATAAAGGAAGTGGAACATCGAAAATGATTTCTGCTCTGGAGGGGGTCCATTTTGCTAGGATTCGAGAGCCTCCGATTGCCTTATTCATTGACATTTATTTACTAACAATTATTTGAGTATATGTTTTTATGTGTGTAGTTTGATCTTTGTGGATGGGAAGGAGGTGTACTGTGTTACTGGGGATTCTGCAGGACTGGTATGCGGTTATGGCAGACCGTCCACCGCAGGACGAATGTGCCCAGCAGTGTTATCCAGAACAAGTTAACAGCCACTTGGAGCACGCTGGCCAGGCCCGACACCATCATCTCGGTCTCCAGGTGCTTCGAGTACTGACACTTGTACGCGTCGAATCGGGGCTTGCACATATGCTGGCCCGCCTGCAACAAGTGGGTGGCCAGACCAAGGCCAAGCTGCATGCCAGCCCGTACCGCCGGCAGCAGCAGGGAGGTGGAGATGGCCCAGCGCACCGAGTACAGTAGGCCTCGATTCACCACAAACAGGCTACAGGCAGCTCCAGTGAGGATGGCCAGTTGCATGCGCATGAAAATGCTGAGAAAATTGCACTGGTACAGTATGTCCTCGGCGATGGAAGCTGTCATGGAGAACAAGTGACCGAAGCCGTAGAGGATGAGGCCGATGGTGAAGCCCACGAGGGCCGAGATGGCGATGCCGATCAGGGAGTTCTTGAGGCCCAGCCAGGAGAACTGCCGATCGTCATTCACCGAGCCAATAATGGCCGAGATGACGGGCCGGATGAGCGGCGAGATGAGCCCGGCCACGATCACGAGCAGCACGTTGGGCCGTATCACAGACAGGCCCAGGAGGAAGGCAACCATCACCATTTTCTCGTAGTCTTTGTAGGTCATGGCTGCATACATTTGAATCACGTACACCCAGACTTCCGTATCCCGCTGTTGTCGTGGCTCTGGCCGGCGTCTGCGGTCGTGGTAATACACCCGGTTCCAGGCGAAACGAAATTCGTTCAAATGGAGGACGCGCCCATCGTGGCGCCGACGGCGATTTCCTCGACGGCGCCTATGGGCAGCAGCAGGACCTGCCACTTGTGCAACTTGTTCGTCGACAGTCTGCTCCTCTGATAGGGCATTCTGCTGGTCGTCTTCCTGCATCTGCATCTGTGTCTGATCCTGGTCGATCATTTCAGTCGGAGCCATATTTTAATCAATTTTGAAAATATATTTATTGGAATTTTCTGCTTTATTTACTTTTTACTGCTTTGACAACAATTATTTTTTGAATAGTTTGCGTATTATTTTGTTGAGTCAAGAGCTCAACTGACTAGACAAAGGTTTCTGGGGTTCGATTCCAAATAATAACATACTTTATGTATATTTTGATAATTTTTATTCAATTAAAAACAAATATTTGAAGATCCAACAAAATTTTAAGAGAGAGCAGCACCTGTCATGGAAGAGAGCATCGATCGCATGACGTTCGTTCGCTTTGGCTTCGCTCTGATCTGATCGTAAGAGTGCAGCGCGCTCGTTTCGTCAAGTTCAACGAAAGCAAAAGTGAACGAACGTTCAAATGGTTTGGGGCTCGAATAAGACAAGGGGACGTTGGAGATTCAAAACTTGAACATGAACAGACTTGCAGCGAAAATAAAACTTTTGAATTGGGCAATCGTAATGCGGAAATGCTGAAATGAAAGATTTATTTAGCTGATGATTCTACAGCGGCTGATGAGAGGTTTCACAATGATTTTCTCAGGCCAGCGTAGGCCAGAAAATAGTTTGCAGCGTCATTTCTGTTGTTGCTAGTTGGACTGAACATACATCTCGTATATATGTGAATATGTCTATATAATTACCGGTTATTGTACGCTGAAGCTGCGTCGACCTTACGCACAAAATGCGTGTTGTGTTAACACCAGAGTTTCAGGCCAAAAGCCCACATAAAACCAACAGATTTCAAGCCTCACACATACACGCACACGAACACACGCCTGGCAACACAAATGTTTGAACAAAAAATGTATTTCTGGTTTTTTTGGTTTGGAGCTGAGTCTGAGTCTCTTCGTAGGCCTAGACCTGGGCAGAAACCGCACGCAGAATTTTATGCGTTTGGCAAAAGTTTTCGATTTCGTTGTCGCCTCTTTCTGATTCTCTCTCTCTCTCTCTCTACCACTTTGTCATTCGCCGTTCGCTTTTGTGCTTCATTTTCGTAGTTCATGCTGGGAGCGGAGAAGTCTATGTTGAATCTTGGAGTTCGGCTTTGGGGGTCTCGAGAGGTGCGCTACTCAAAGAATTCATAAAAATCTGGGACCGCAAATGAGAGTTAAGAATCGACATGTTAGCTGAGCAAATCAATGTGAAGGAAATATGTTACGGAAAGTCTGGATACAGAATTTGATTGCTCTAGCTTTCATAGTCTCTGAGGTGTAGGTGGAGACGGACAGACAGACAGGGCTATATCCACTCGGCTATTGATGCTAATCAAGAATATATATGTATACTTTATGGGAAACGCTTCCTTCTAGGCGTTACACACATCCTCTATCACCACAAATCTAATATACCCCTACCCACTGCCCTTTGCCCTGGTTTTAGTCGCCAAAAATGAACCAAAAATCAAGTAGGGAAATATCATAGAAGGAAGGCTTTGAAAAAACCCTCAAAGTTAGAAATGTCAGCCTATCAGTGTTTCCCTCTTAATACAGTTCAGTTACACTTTCGACTCCTTCCCTACAACATCGGCTCCAGATAGAGAGTTTTCCTACTCGTTTCACCTCCAGCCTCTGGTGGACGTACACCAGATGGACATTTAGGTGCGACGGGTAGCGCATTCGGTGGCAGTGCCCGTCGGGGCACTGCTTGGGCTCTTTGCGGATAAAGAACTCCTTGCGGACGTAGAAATACGGCTCTCAGTGGCACCCCGGCATAGGGAATGCGACAGGCTCAGTGGAGGTGAGTGCAAGGCTCCGCGGATGCCTGCAGTTGCTGCCACTGATGGAGCTTGTTTAGCCAGTTGGACGACGAAGGATGCGATGTGGAAGAAGAAAAAGAGGTAAGCGAAGGGAAAAGGGATTGGGGATCAGATCCGATCCGCTATTAGCTAATGCACACCTCACTCCCCCAGCGATTGCACGGCGATCCGATCAGAGAGGAGGATAGATGGCCTGTAGATCGGGCAATTACTGTTACAACAAAGCCATTGGTGCAATGCGAGTTCATGGGGAGGAGCTGCGTGCAGAATAGGATCTTGAATCTTTCTCCTTCGGCGACCTCTGGCGACGTCTCCGAATACAAAACCAGTGGAACGGACAACGTTCGTTCTTGCGGAGCAAGGCCCACGTATTCGAGGACACAGTACCACTGCGAGACGTCTTTATACGTCCACTAGGAGTTCTGTATCCACAAGGATCCCATGCAGTGCCCGGGCATGCACTTTCACAGAGAATTTGCTTCTCGTTGGACCGAAACAACTCGCCGAGGCCCAATAAGCTCACATGCATCACGCTGTACCATATGAAGGACAAGATCAGCGACCAGCAGGTCGAGTGCAGGGGATACCTGCTGCAAGCACCATAATCTTCAGTCCCTCTACAATGATTCCTCCCGAAGACCCTGCTCCTGGGAATGACCAACGTTCTTGCCGTTGAAACGTTCTTTTAATTTTTATTTTTTAATATATTTATAATTGCAATAATACATAATTGCAATGTAAGTTGCCATTATACCGTACATTATTTATCGAATGTAATTCTAAAGATCGATATTCGTTTTGGAAGCGCATTCGGTCAGTCCACATGACCTGGGCCCAGGCCTAGACCCGGCAATCCAAAAGCTTCGGCGACGCATAATTTCGGTTTGTCTGTTTTTTCGTTTTTCTTTTCGGTTGCCTTCGAGTGCCATGCGCCTATGTCTAGATCTATGACTGTGACTATGCCTATAGTGTGTGTGTGTATGTGTGTGATTTGTCTCTCTATCTCTGGGCGATTGAGAGTGCCTATGTGTGAGTGCTTGCTCGTATGCGTAACGCATTTTTGCCCCTATCTCTCTGTCTCTATCTCTGCTGCGCCTCGCTCTAACGCATTTATTCAACAAAAGCTTCGCAGAGAGGCACTAAAATTTATGAAAAAAAAAATTAACGAATCTTTAAATAACAAAAAAAGCAACAACAAAAAGCACAGTCAACCCAACTCAAGGTTATGTTCAGGGCTACACGCATCGCATCGACAAATGAATTTCAGTCGCCTTTTCAGACTCGCTTTTTCTTTTTTTTTTGCCTCGGATTTTTCGTTAGTGCGTTTGTCGTTTTGTTAGTTTGTTAGTTTGGAGCACTGTACTGTACGCATATTTCTTTGGATTTTACTTGTATGTGTGCACATTTGTATGTGTGTGTGTTCTTTTTTGTTGTTGTGTAGTTTTTGCAGCTGCTAATCAAAATGGTTAATGCTCTTGGGCCGCTGTCGCTGGGGCTGGGGCTGTAATTTATAAAAATGCCCCAAAAGAGCAATGGGGGGGCCGGGTTTTGGGAGGGGTTGGGGGTGGGGACTTCCCATACGATACGCATTATTTACGCAACTGATTTGGTATTTGCACTGCAAACTATAGCAGCACATTGTCTGGCATTTAGGCTTTTTCAGTGCGTTTGTAGGATAAAGAGATGTAGGGAAAAAAATTATAAAAATTATGTCAAAACGACTGGAACTGATTCTATATAAACTGATGGATATCATATGAAATAGTTTAGTTTTTCTTAAGATAAAGTAGGTATTTGTTAGATGTATAAGAATAAACTAAATACTACAGTAACGCAAATTTTGAAATTTTGTATTTTTTATGTTTTTTTTTGTTCTTTCTGAATATAAATGAATATGTGTACATATGTACAGTGACGGAGAAAATAATATAGTTTAGGTTTTCGAAAATGATTATTTTTTATATTTTGATGCGTTACTATATAGACTTTCAATTAAAATTATGAAACACAAACAAACAATATTTTTTACTGAAAAAAATTTTGAAAAATATGCAAAAAATAAGCCGTTTCTAGTATTTTTTCCATCATTGTATAGTCAACCATAAATCTTCATTTTGTATGCCTATTGCCAAGTCTATTCCAATTATTTTCCCAATTAATACGCGTATGTAGACCAATTTTAATTTTTTTTTTTTTGGGTTAAACTAAATTTGAATTTCTATTTGTTCAAATTATGTGAAAGATATTGAGAGGGGGAGGAGCAATTAGTAGTGTCTGGCAGCTGATTAAAATTCTAATAAATGTTTCTATTAATTTGCTGAATTAAGAACTAGTGATATCGTTAGAAATCGAAAAAACAATTACGGAACTTGGATTGCTGCTGTGTGCCATATAAACTATATACTCGTATGTAGATACATAGTTTCCAATATTCGTTAAGTCCAAATGACAGCAATTAAAATTTGTTAACCTTACAGCGCTCTTTATTGAATATTTTATCAATCAGTATCATAGCCATAAGCCATACAATCCTATAACCCAATCACTTCCCTTCCTCAATCATAAATTTGGAGCCCAATCATCGTGTAATGAAATGCACAACAAACCATAAAACCATAAAATTAAATCAAACCATGGCTTCGGTTAATCGAATGGCGCATTAAGATAAATGTGAATATCGGAACGATACACGATACCGATTTTCCCCCCAGAGCAACCTCACGTGCACCGCGACATGACACGGCATTCCAACGGTTGTTCGTTCGGTTATTCGTTATTCGGTTGGCCATGCACCGCTCTAGAGGTCAAGTCGAAGACCGAAAATGAAAATTGAAACCTGAAAACCCAAAACCCAAAGCTAGACCGAGACCATCAAGCCAACCATCGAATGATAACCTTGAAAACAGCCGACAGGTTACAGGTTTATGGCTCAATTTAAATATTTAAACAGATTAGAAGAAGAAGAGCACTGCTGGCAGAGGGCTGGGGGCTGGGAGAGGGCTGGGCCACCAATGCACGCTATTTGGCCTAAACAGCCCATTTAATTTGGTTAGAGATCCATACATAACGCAACTTTCCGAGGCGTGCCACCCCCCCCCCCGTCAGCTGTTGGCACTCTCAGGCTGTCGTCAAGGAAATTAGGTTTCACCTTTTTTCCATTAATTTGAAGATATCTATTTAATAAAAAAGTTGAGTAATTTAAAGGGAATATTTACAGGGAAATAGAAACACTTCACCACATTTCCTTGTCCCCTGGCTTGGCAAGTCGGCCAAAAAATGAACAAAAATCATCATAGAAGGAAGGCTTTGAAAAAAACCACCTCAATAGGCAGAAATGTCAGCCTAATCAGTGTTTTCCCCTTTTTAATACAGTTCAGTTACACTTTCGACTCCTTCCCTACAACATCGGCTCCAGATAGAGAGTTTTCGTCTGTGGCAGTCCTACTCGTTTCACCTCCAGCCTCTGATGGTCGTACACCTGATGGACGTTTAGGTGCGACGGGTAGCGCATTCAGTGGCAGTGCCCGTCGGGGCGCCGCTTGGGCTCTTTGCGGATAAAGAACTCCTTGCGGACGTAGAAATACGGCTCTCAGTGGCACCCCGGCATAGGGAATGCGACAGGCTCAGTGGAAGTGAGTGCAAGGCTCCGCGGATGCCTGCAGTTGCTGCCACTGATGGAGCTTGTTTAGCCAGTTGGACGACGAAGGATGCGATGTGGAAGAAGAAAAAGAGGTAAGCGAAGGGAAAAGGGATTGGGGATCAGATCAGATCCGCTATTAGCTAATGCTCAACTCACTCCCCCAGCGATTGCACGGCGATCCGATCAGAGAGGAGGATCAAGGTGGAGCAGAGTGGCGTGGAGGAAACCAACCTACAAAACCAGTGGAACGGACAACGTTCGTTCTTGCGGAGCACGGTCCACATATTAGAGGACACAGTACCACTGCGAGACGTCTTTGTACGTCCACTAGGAGTTCTTAGTCCACAAGGATCCCATGCAGTGCCCGGGCATGCACTTTCACAGAGAATTTGCTTCTCGTTGGACCGAAACATCACGCTGTACCATATGAAGGACAAGATCAGCGAGCAGCAGGCCGAGTGCAGGGGATACCTGCTGCAAGCACAAGTCATGGCAGCCCGCACACGGTTCTCCGACTCCTCTCGTGTGGCAGAGCAGCTTTGGACCCAACAACATTCCCCATAATCTTCAGTCCCTCTACAATGATTCCTCCCGAAGACCCTGCTCCAGGGAATGACCAACAGCGGGAAAAACGTTCTTGCCGTTCAAGCGTTCTTCCAATATTTTTTAATTTTTTTTATTATAAAATGGGAAATACATAATTGTTAGATTGTTCCTGATAGAAGTACCACTTATACCTTGTATTCCAGGTTTTTAAAGTCCTTCTTGTAAAAGTCAAGGGTCACTGAAAAGGGAATAACGATCTCCGTATAATTATCGCTTAACAGCTTCGGCTGTTCCCCATCTTGATTGTGCCCTTGTCAAGTTCAACGATTTCTTTGTTATGCAGTTTTTTACATAAAAAAAACATCGAAAATTATTAAATTATGTTTGATAATTTTTCAGTGGCTCTAATCTGAGAGCAACAAATATTCCGCGTTTCGAGAAAACGTGTTCGTTGCCGAGTGCGGAAATGAGCTGGGCACACAAACAAAAAGTTTATTGAAGGGCCTAAGGTCTCCGTCCCCGTTGCCCACAAGCAACAACAATGCAAACAAATACAAATACAAATACCGACAAAAAAATTTAATTGATATACGCATTGATAGCGGAGCAATAGCAACACCAACGATGTCGATTGTTGAATTGTTGATGGGTGCTGTTGATGTTGGTGTTGCTGCGGTTCGCTCGCTCTGAAGGGCATTACAGAGAGAGAGAGAGAGCGAGAGAGAGAGAATGAGGCCCTAAAGAGAGGGAACTGCTCGAGTGTTGGTGTGAGCGAGTGTCGGTTGTGGTTTTGAAGGTCAGTCGGTTGTAGTAGATTGTCGATTCGTTGCTCGTCTACTGCTGCGTTTTACATCGACTTCCAAACAAACACAAAAAGCCAGCAAACAAAACACAGCACACAAACACACACAGACACACACAAAAACAAAAACATAAATAAATTAAGAAACAACTTGCAGCCCAAACATCGATGAAGTCATATTACAACTATTTTTTTTGGTTTTTTTTTTTCATTTTTTATTGCAAGGTCAGTTTTTTGTTGGGGAGGGGTTTGTGGTTTCGGATTTTGTTCAGTTTTATAAATGCGTATTCCGAGAATCGTGATTAGATAGACTGAAAGGGTAGATAGATTGAAGGGAGTTCTTTACTATAAATGAAATACTAAAATGAAATTTCCTATAGAACATTAATTGAGTTAATTCTTTTGTATGTAATGATTACATGGTAATCGTTTGAATAAAACAAATCTCATTGCTTACAGTTTATCTTAGCTCCTTTCCAAGTCTTATTATCTTATTATAACTCTTATTATAACTCTGAAAAGTTTAACCTAATCGCTTAGCTTCCCTGTTACTTCCTTGATTTATATCGTTGAAATTTCTTCTGGAAACCCAACTAATTTAGAGCCCTCCCTTTCGGAGAGTGTTACCCTGACTTCTTCCACCCCCGCGACCTGCCTTCCCATCAAAACTGTCAACTCTAAATCAAAATGCCATAATTCAGCGGGAGAGACACTTGCCCCGTAATTAGTGTGGCCGTAATTAAGTTGCAAAGCCCAAAGTCTAAGGCCTAAACAATGCACTTCACCAGGCCAAGACACGAAGGTCCCTCCATAAAGAAGAAAGAAATCTGCCCACGCACATGGATATATATGTATGACATATAAACCCCCTCTATATATTTGCCACCATTTAATGTTGAAGCTCAACAAATCAAAGTCAAAATGGAGTAGCCGCAACAGAAGCTCAAAAATTAAGGGGAAAAAAAGGGGAAGACAAAGCGAAAATCGCGTGCTTGTCACACCTACAAAAATGCCTCGGCTCTCTGGCAAGTGTGAATGTGTAATTAAATTTTATGAAATTGTCGTGTCTGTGTGTGTGTGTTCCACCTACGCTTACAGAGTTGGTTACCCTTGCCCCCACCCTTACCCTTTGCTTTGTTTTGTCTCATTCCATTACCTATTCATTCCGCGACTTTTGGCACGCCCAGCTCCTCTGATTTTACATTACCAGAGACACACACACACACAGACACACATGCATTAATGAGAGAGTGAGTGAGTGTGCGGGTATTTAAATGAGTGTATAAGTATGCAAATGAGTGTGTTGTTTATGATTTATGCTTATGCTGCAAGTGCCTGCCACCCCCCGTACTTACAGAATGATTTGTAGCTAAGCGTTTCGTATTCCACTTACATTATTGTTAGATAATTGTTGGGGTAACTAGCCCAATTCAATGACTAAAGTACTAGCTACATACTAGGCATATTCTCATTCTGAAAGGACAGCAGTTTGAATATCTGTTGACCAATCAACAGCTCCCAAGTTAGAACTGTGCTTTCCACAAATGAAAAGGAAACTTCAGTAAAAAAACCACACTGGAAATTCCATTCACTTTATCAGTGATTAACACAATTAATATAAGACCAAGTCATAAAGAAAAATTATTGAAAATTTTCAAAATATCTCTTCATTCTGGCATTCCATACGCATTTGTCTGAAACTGTTTTCTTGTGACATTTTCTTCCCAATAAATCACACGCACTTTCCCAAACAGGCCCTGATCAGAGACCACCCAGCAGACAGAATCTTTCCCCCCCATTTCCACTTTCCCCTTTTTTCAAAATATTTTGTCACTTTAGGCAGGTCCACCGAAAATATTCACTCTTAAATATAATTATTGCAAAATTAGAAAGAGACCGAAATGGAAACGGAAAAAACATTAATCAAATGGCCAAAGGCAGACAAAAAAAACGAGTAAAAACTTACCAAAAACATTTGACAGCTGTCATTGGAGACACGCATTTGGATAGGCTCTCCCTCTCTCTTTTGCCCACTCTATTGCGCTCTCTGTCTGTCATGCAGCTTACGCACTTTGCACACTGTAATGAAAAACCAAAAAAATACAACTTAGCATCCATCGCCTGTCATTAGCAGCAGCGGAAATACATATACTAAATAGCAAAGCAAAAACAAAGTCTAACTAAAACTCGTTAGAACATACATACTTATTATATATGCATATTATATAGGCATATAATAGAGGAATATAGAGGCCTAGGCATAGGCATAGACGGATGTGTAGGTAGAAATATAAAGCCGCATTAAAAATAAATATTAATCATACGCACTTGCACAATGGAACTCAATTATTCATGCAAAGAACAAGAAATATGAGATGAGATACGAGTAATATGCAAATCAAATAATCAATTTGTGTGAAAGGCACTAATTAGAATGCAAAAAATAATATATTTTATACCCAGAAAGATAACTCTTTCAATTCTCAGCCAATAAACCAATTAGCTGAAGTGCCATTCAGGATATAACTAAACAAAACTTGAATCAATTGCTAGAACTGTCATCTTAGGACTACTTGCTCAGTTCTTGCTATCATTTGGCAGCCTCCGATGGTGTGTCACTGAGTCTCCCATTGAATCATTAGAACATTAGATTAGGTTAAACGGGACGGCCCTCAGAGGGGCCACTCCGGTTGGCCCTTAGATATCCCGATGGGTATACACCTTTACGAGGGTGCTAGTAAGGCTTTAAAGTCTCCGAGAAGCGAGGTGTTTTTGGCAAAGGAAAAAAGGGAACTCCCTTGGCATCCTCTTGGAGAAACCTTCCAGTGAAGTCAGCGTGGGTGCTTCTCCTTGCCCGTGAGAGAGCTGGAAAGCTGCAGATGAGATGTTCTTGGGTTTCGATGGGCCATTTCCTACAACTGTCTCCGTTGGTGATGCTTAGCTGATTACCCATAGTTATATAACTATGGATCAAAGTTACGTTTAACCTTTTAGACCTGTCCCAATACAGTGTTATGGTTTCTTATTGTCTTATCTTTGGCAAAAGTAGAGTTCCAGCCCAAAGCTGCCTTACGAGTTTATATCTCTTTTATAGCACCGAATATATCCAATTATTTTTAGCTATGATAATTTGGATAAATTAATGATGCTGTGCTTAGACGAGCGAGCGGCTAATATTAATCATTACGCACTTGCAACCTGAAGACTGACGGATATAGAAAACCATTCAAAACACAACATATGCTTGGAAGGGGCAACATACATACGTTTGTATATACTATATATGCGTATGTCTATAAGTAATATTATGGCTGTATGTATGTATAGAGCACCCTGCTGCGTTCCATTATCAAAACAGCAACAGCGACGCACACAAAAACACACACATGAGAAGCACTCTCACACACACACACGCGCACATCACTCGACATCACTCACACACTTGCATAGATCACGGATCACACGCACTATAGCCTCGGGTCGGCAAGCATAGAACTATATTCAAGGTTAGAGGGTTACTGACTTTGAAAAATGCGATAGAAGGCAATTTCAGTTTTTTATACGATTTTATTTGAATTTTGTTGTTGAAATCAGCAGCAGAGGCAGCAGCAGCAGCAGCAGCAGCAGAGGCACAGCAGAATATCATTCTTAATTGAGCTTTTTCGCATTTTCGATTCTTGAGTCGCAGTGCGTGAAGACAACAGGGAGAAACATCGAGAACATCTACAGCTACAGAATGTCATAGAGCAGCAGCAGCCAGAGAGCAAAAAACAATCGAAGTGGAAGGGAAACAATAATAAATAGGGAATGGTTTTCAGAGAGGTAAATGGTATTACGACCACAAAAACACCTTTCAATTGGGAGGGAAGAATAAGCCCAGTGGCTGTAATGCTGTCAAGAGATGGCCAAGAGAATAGGAGATATTTCATACATATAAAGAAGGCTTGGACTTGTAGAAGAAACCATTAAAAGATAGAGTTAAGAGATCCACTTTCCCGATCCAGATGTTAATGCAACGCCAAGGCTGCCAGAGAAACCCAACATACCCCTAAGCTCTGGGCTTACAAGGTATGCAAAGGCCCAAATAATAATGACAGGTAGTTTGTCTATGTGCGTCGCTGCCTCTGCCTGTGTGTGTGTGTGGGACGCTGCAGGTAGCACAGGCAAGCCTAAGCCAAAGCCTCCACTTCCCTGTTCCCCTCTAATACTCATAGTCGTTGTTTACTGGAATAATTCTCATTGCTTGGTCGCCTTCACACGCACTTTCGTAAACAACTTCGCTTCACGGAGCGGGATTTCTAATTTTGTGGCGATTCTATTCTTTTGTAGAGTGCAAATGTCGGGAATGGTTAGCAGCAACAAACACACACACACACACACAGACAGACAGATCGGATCTATGTATCTGCATGGGAATGGGAAAGAATGGAAGTGGAATGGTAGGCTTCGAATGACAGATGGGGGAACTGTTTTGCGGGCATCATGTGACGGCGTCATGTTGAATTCTGTCCAAAAACTGAAGCGCGCAGTGTGAGCTCATTTACCAGACAAAAATTGCGTTGTTCTATGCGTTTATGGCCAACGCGCTGTATTTTTAGTTGGCAATGGAAAATCGCATAATATTATCTAAAAGATATTAGCTATTTACTAATTTTAAGTATTTAGAATGAATATAATTGTTGTACATGGCGTATGAGTGATTGCGGCCAATAATATCCATAGAAAATAGCTTATACGACTTGTAATTCTTTTTTGTATTGGAAAATAAAGTATTTGCTATCGAAAATAACACACCGGCTTTTGAATTACATTCTCTTATCCTATAGTAACACAATTCGTCCAATAATTTCGCCCACTCACCCTGTTTCTGTTGGCGAAAGTGCGTGCAAATCAAGCAATAACATTCGAGAATATTACTCATACGCAACGTACGCTGCACACGCAAAAAAATATGAGATTAGTTGAAAACAAAGCACTTGGTCGGTCAGGCGCTGACTGTTGGAGCCCAAACAATTTCGCCACGAGGTTATTGCACTTTCTAATGAAAATTATGAATCCAAAAGAGCCGCAAAAAAAAGTTGGTAGCAGTAGGCGACGCAACGCAACGCAACAGCAACGACAATCAAGAGCGGCAAAAGCGGCTGCCTCTGTATTGGTGCAAAATGTATGAAAAAAATTCCACCAGCAATCCATGATCAGCATAAATACGCCACACGCGCACAAACACACGCATAGCGCAAGCATCAGAAGCAGCGGAAGAGAGCAGAGAAGAACAACAGCAGCAGCAGCAGCAGCAGCAGCAGAGAACAGGCGCAGCAAAAGCAGTAAAAGCATAGAAGTCGGCGCATAGAAAGAGCAGAGAAGAACAGCAGCAAAAGCAGTTTAGGCAGAGAACAGCAGCAGCGGCAGAGAAAAGAACCGCAGCGGCAGAAAAGAACAGCAGAGGGCGGCAGAGAAGAATAGCAGAGGGCGGCAGAGAAGAACAGGAAAAGCAGTTGAGGCAGAGAACAGCAGCAGCAACGGCAGAGAAGCAGTGCCAAGCAGTCGAAGCAGCAGCAGCTAGCAGCGCGAGCGCAAGCAGAAGCAGCACTTTTTCGCTCGTTTCATTCACTCGTTTGTGTGTGTGTTTGATTGAGAGAGAGTGCGTGAGTGTGCGTGCGCTTTTTTTGTTGTGTGTGGAATGAATTTGTTTTTCTAAATTTGATGATGCAATACACGCATTTTGGCGACGCCAGGCCGCATGAACAGTGGACACCCGCTACAAAGAACTTCGGGAAGTAAACGTGACATTAATTATAGCACGCTTTTGAGAGTAGTTGATATCAGAAAACATGTTTAGGAATGTTTCGACTTTAACCAAGACATAATATGATCAGATCATACAGTGTTTAGTAATAATCAATGTACGGCTAAAAGTTTCGGTCTAGGGCCCTTGAGTTTGAGTTAAGGGAGTTTCGAGGCTAGTGCTTACTGTATTGTTGCTCTGACTTGTTCTTACATCTTTACAACAAAATCACAGTACATATATATGTATACAGAAGTCTCCCCAACTCTTTCCGGGCTCTGCTGTGGCGTACACAATGTTGAAGATACGAGAAAACTAAAAACGCAGAGTCATAGAGAATAACCATTTCTATCAGAGTGTGGAATCTGGATCAGATCGGATCATTATTATAGCTACAATGAAGAAAACCATTTCGAAAGTCATCATTCCTCTCGCTCTCTCTCACACGCGACCCCATCTGCTTTGCTTATTCGTATAAATGAGCGCCTAGTTCTCAGAGACTATAAGAGCTAGAGCAACCAAACTTTTTATCCAAGCTCCTGTGATACCGAACCAGCACAAGTTTGTTTTAAAATTTTGCCACGCCCCTTTCCGCCCCCACAAAGACTAAAATCTGTGGAATCCACAATTTTTAAGATAAATGAACCAAAAACTTAGAATCATGGGAAACTAGCAAATCTACCAGATTACCAAATCTGGATCAGATCGGATCAATATTATGGCCAGAAGAAACAAATTAAATTTCAGTGGCTACGCAACGCCTGCCAAGCGCTGACTCATGTTTTTTTTATTGCTGCTGCCTTCTGGGCACGCACTCTGCACTTTGCTTTCTGCGACTGTTGTTTTCGGCCAGTCTAAACTCTATTACGCAGCTCGGCTAGACATGTGGGATGGCCAATATCGAATGTGGGCTTGGCGGGCTGGCGGCTAGGCGGATGAATAATAGGCTGTGCTCTATGAGCTCTGCCGAACGCACTGCCCAAACGATGGCGATTCATCAAAGTCCAAGCTGAACAAGTTTTTTGCATTTGAAAGAAACACACAAACAAAAAATTAATAGAACACGCTGAAGAAGAGACGAAGATACTGGGAAGCGGTGCTGGAAGTGGAGATGGGATTGGTGTTGGGCCATAGAGAATTTTATATGAATATGACTATGAAATATGTAAATAATATGCGTGTTTGTCGGCTTCTTTTTAAAGACAAGAACTTTGGGTATATCATTGGTTTGTGCTGAGTACAGTTGTGCATAAGTTTTACCTACGAATATAACCATATAAATATGAATGGATAAGTACATGTAGTAGTACCTAAGACATTTACATGATAGTGGTAGTTACCTATGCAATTTTTATGTTCTTAAATGATCAACGATCATTGGAGCAACACAATATGACCAGACAAAAGTCCAGCTAAGGGAAGAATCCAATCCAATCGTATCCACAAAAGCTGCAAGAGATTAGGCCTGTGTACATCTAATTATAAATATGTTTATTCCCTAAAATAAACTCGTTAATCATATAAAATATGGATCACATTTACGTAGATGATCTGTCTAATCTACTCATCAAAAGAAAACAGTTTTTGGCACACACTGCCGAACATTTATATCAAATTTTATGGTTTTATTTTGATTAGAAAAAATACAAGAAAATATTCGAGTGTTTCACCTATATTTTCCAAGATTAGTTGTATCTTCGGCGGATCGTCATTTATGAGTATTGAAAAATGATTTAATGTTTGACAAGTTCTTGTCCGTGACCTTGAGTGAAGGCCATGAAGGCAGGCCGGACCGGCCCCAGCCCCGGCCCCGGCCTCATAATCTTATGTTGAGGTAGCAAAAGAAACGGAAAGAAGGGTGGAAGAGAGTGTGATAGAGAGAGAGAGAGAGAGCGTGAGAGAGAGAGGGAGATGGAAAACAACTTTTACTTGGATTCTTTGTTATGATTAGCCCATTCGCGCCGTACGCACATAAATTCTAATTTTACTTTTTCTCACGCACACACACACACACACACACACCTCTAACTATATGCCACTATATAGTATTCGTATATGATACATAGAGACACGGGTATATGTATTTTTGTCTGCTAAACGTGTATTTCTATTAATTTTTGTTGTTTTGCCATTTTATTCTTACTTTTCGGCACGTTTGTGCCATGAAAAATAAAAAAGCAAAAGCTGAAGAAATATTTTGGAAAAAACAACCCAAAGAAAGTTAAGAGAGAAACACTATCACTTTTTAACAAATGATTCTTGAGTTAAGTTTTAGATTTTTATATAAATTTAGTTTTAATTTCATAGATTGTTTTATAGTTTTAGCTTTTCGTGGTTCCCATTAATTCCCAAAATTAATTGCCTCCCACGCTTCTCGTTGGCAGAAATTTGATTTATGTGGATCTTTGTTGCTGCCGCTGTCACAGCGATCATTGCACTCTGAACCGCCAAAAAAAGCAACAGCAAAAAAGCTCTCGCAAAATTCGCACTCAAAATATAAAGATAATGCTCGAAACGAAATTTCGCGAGCGTAAAATTTAAGAAGAGGGTGAGAAAGAGTGGGAGAGGAGGAACAAAAGTTACCGCATCGTGCACGGAGCAACAGCGCATAGGAGAGTTCATTGACTCTAGAAGAAATTTGCACAAACACACACGCATATGAGTGCTGATATACGCGTGTATGTGTGTGGCACTATATTTTTTTGTGTGCTAATGTTGTTGCTGGCGTGCACCAATCAGCGCTGACGTGAACGTTCCTGTCGCTGCCGTTGCCGATGTTGCTGCTGCTGCTGCTGGCGGCAACGCCCGCGTTGCCGTCATTAGAGCTCTAGCATTTCCTTTCATTAATGCTCCGCAATCTTCTGATCTTTCAAGCTCTTGTTCTCATTTCTTTGGAACGTCAGCTTGTCCCCATTTCTGCAAAGTTGCGTAGCACGATCTGCAGAGGCGGACTACGAGGCTTTCTGCAGGTAGGTCTCAAAGATTCTATGCTTTTTTTATTGATATTTGTTGATAGCCACAGATTCACAGCCATTATTTCACAAGTGATTTATCATTACATCCAGAATTAAGACAAGAAATATTAATGAAAGCCAAGAACTGCTTGACAATTCCCAAATTATATTTCTGGCCGCACTGCTTGCTGCTGCTGCTATTCTTGCTGCTGCTGCTGCTCTGCTTCCTACTCTTCTTACTGCTACTGCCCTGCTTGCTGCTGCTACTGCCCTGCTTGCTGCTGCTGCTCTGCTCTGCTTGCTGTCGATTTCCTTCCGCTTTGACGTGGCTCTCTTTCCCACTTCCCCTCTAATGATGTTACCACCCCATCTCTCCCCTGTCCACTGTACACAAATTTCAAGTGCCTTTCAATTAATGCCTCCTCCCCCCGCTCATTATGCAGATAAATACAGTGGCGGCTATTAGCAAAACATAAATTTCAATTTATGTGCGTCGCCCACAAAAACAATAAGAAAAAACAATAATAACAACAACAACAGAAACAACAAAAGTTCTGGCCGCACATTTATGCAAAATAGATGGTGATGTTCGTTTTTGAATAGAAATTTTCTGTGCGAGAGAGACATAAATTATTGAGGGGCAAGAAGATTCAATCTCTAAGGCTAGAACCATTCATAACTTTTACTTTTAGTATAACTATTTAATTCAATTATTGATCTCCAAGGCACATTTTCTAGCCATCTACTGGAAACAATCCACAATTCGTATAGCCATAAGATCCATTCCATTAATATTTTCCTGTTCGCATAGACACTGCATACAAATCCAAGTGATTTGCATATGGTTAAAGCCGAAAGAGTTGGGGTGGGCTCCGCTCCAGCTTCGGCTCTATAGGCCTAGAAGACGAGTTCGAATCAAATGAGATTCGATAACCTTGAAACACTGTACGAAACGTTCATTCCACTCTGTAGTATGCATACCAACTATTGTACAATAGAATGACATTCGATATTCTATTCGTAACTGCCTGAAAATTTGAATAAACTTGTGGCTGCGTTTGTTCTTTTCTGCGCCCAATCCCAAGCCCAGGCAATTAATTAACGAAAAGTTTCTTGGGCTGTAAAATTGATTGGCCAGGGGCAAGTGGCTGCCAGTGGGGTGTCGGGGGGAGATGGTGGCCGTTGGCTTGTAGGAAGTGAAGTCCCAAAGACGCGTGGGCCTTCACTCGAAGTCTCGTTGCTGTTCTGGCGTGGAGTGGCAGCAAAGCGGCACAAAAACTCATTGAACGCACTTCGAAATTAATGAATATTTTTCGCGGGGGGAGCCACGAATAAATTAATATTGGGCCAGGTCGCCAGTGAGGTATCATTCGCTATTCTCAGAAAATATTTAATACATGCAGAAGAATTTTTTGGAATATTTTCTTAAAAATAGATGTACCCACTCTCTGCCTCGCCCACCAACTCCACCCCAAAGTGAATGATTTCTTAAATTACAAAACAGAATCTTTAACGACGGCCTGCTGTTGAGGTTTCAAGCAAACAAAAAATAGCCAACACAAAATTAAAACGACAAAAAAACGGCCAGTGCAAAGCATCCATTGGTCAGTGGGACCCCTAGGAGGAGGGGAGTGGTGTAGGGCTAAGAATAAACGTAGAAACAACAGAGCCCACAAAAATGACTCTTTTCAACCAAAAGAATAACAAGAGAGGCAAAAGCCAAGAAGCAAAAGCCAAAGTCAAAGCCAAAGCTGAAGCCAAACGATGCGAACTCCAAAGCCAGAACCAGAACCAAAGCCAAACTTTTTCTAGCAATTCTTTTGGTTTCCATTCTTCTGCTTTTGAATACTCTTTATAGGGGGGTATTACAAATCACATAAGGTGTTTGAAATGCAGAGAGAAATGCTATTTGCAGGCCTAATATTAGGTGAACGGCTTGGGCTCTCCGATTTATTTCAAATATGTTCCGTTTTGTGACTTCTTTCCATTATCTTCTTGGAGAATAATTTTAAAATTTCACTCTCAAAGAAGGTACTCTGGTACTTTCTGTTAAAAAACTCGATCAATCTAGTTTCACAGTCCTTCTTTGAAGAATAGTCGTTTGGGATAGGGACTATTTGTTGGATGCATTAAAAAAGAATATTGAAATATTTTGAACAATCTTAATAAGATTCTTTAACAGCATAATGGATATTTCAATTTCATTCCATTCCTTACAGATAATTCAACCATCTATGATTCTATCTGTTCTATCTTTGATGGAAATATAGGCTCAATAGATCGTAATTTTGATAAATCTTTCAGGGTATCAACAACTTCAGCTCTGCTTTTTGCTGTTCTTTTGCTTGCTCTCCACTATTGCTTCTTTGGACCGAGAGAATCTCGTCTTTTCTTCCACTATCCATCTTACATACATTCTGTCCTCCATTCTCTATCCCTCCAGCAGCGATGGCGACCTGCAAGCGATGACTCTTTCCCCCCCCAGCCCTCTCCAACCGCAAAATAGAGAGACAGAGACGAAGAAGAATAGCTGGCGCAAGAAAAAAACCCGTCTCAGTCCTCATGCGTGTGGGGAGATTTGTTGTTGTCGATTGGAACAACAATCATACGCTCCCCAGAACACACACACACACACACAGGCACGCACATGCACACACAGATACAGTTCACACTAAAGCAGTTCCTGTTCTCTTTTTTGCAACTGCCTCTGCCTCTGCCACTGGCTCGGCTGGCGCTGACGCTGGCGTTGTTCTTGTCGCTACATTTTCTAGTTTCACCTTGAAAAGTTCATTCACGCCAAACGCAACGAATCCCAAGTCCAAGGCAAGAGAGAGAGAGAGAGCCATAGAGAGAGAGAGAGAGAGTAGGGGGAACCAAAACTTGCACAAAAATAACATAATTTATTTGGACGGAAGGCCTCAATGGGATAGGGGGGGCTTGAAGCAGGGGGTCTTGCACGCAAAAAGAAACGCACAAACACACACATAGTCGTACATATGGGAATGAAGAAAGAGGAGTAGGAGAAGATGGAGAAGAGGCACAGAGAGAGAGAGAAGACCAATGGTAATTCCAAGTGCCGGCCAACCGCCCACTTGCCAGAGCAGTAGCTGCTCTTTTGGTCAACATTTTGTAATGCAAATATATACACGCATTTTTTTATTACTTTTTCTTTTTTTTGTTGGACTATTTATGGCCAGTTTTTATTTGGGGGGAAAGGCAGAGGGGGTTACCATCCTACTATATGGTATCTTGGGAGTTGGGGATGTAAGAAGTTGGGTCTAGGGGAGAACACTTTCACTTCTTGGAATAAGTTCAGCTTCATTTTAATATTATATTTGTATTTCGCTGAAGATACACTTCCATTTACTGAACATACTTTATACCCCTTCATCTTCCCTTAATTACTCTCCAACAATCTTCCCCTACAGTCATGACTCACTGTCCAGAACATAAATCAAATCTTTGTCGAACCCCCACAAATAAAATCTGACAAAACTCTTCTCGACCCAAACAACAAATTAAATTAGATTACGACCTACAATAAAAATAAAGCAACAATTTCGCCAACCCCTACGCACGAAAGGGGTGTGGAGGGGGCCGGCGAAAAATTCGCGAAATAGAAATGCGAAAAATAACGAATTAACAACAACAAATGTGGGTCCAAAACAAATGGCAAAAATTCGGTGAAGTTCAAGGTATAGCCATTAAATGGGAAAAAAGAGGAACAAGAAACCGCAGAAAACTAAAAACTACAAAAAAAAAACTATCATTACGATACGGGGGTTCTGGCTACGCGTATGTGCGTGAGTGTGTGGCAGATAAGAACGTAGCTGGGAGAGAGAGAGAGAGAGAGAGAGGTGGAGGCAGGCAGTCAGTCGTCTGACCAATTGATGAGTGCGTGCGTGCGATCGGCAAAAGCAGGGCAACATTCGCTGATATCTATGAGAGAGCACTGCTTGATATGGTAGACTGCTTGGTAGACGAGAGCGCAAAGCAGTAGAGAGAGCAGTGCTGTTGTGCAAAGAGTTCGCTAGAAATGGGAGCTTGTAAAGCACGAGACGGCATTAAAATAACATTTTCAGTCACGTATTAAAAAATGTACATAATTAATTAGTGTTTGTTCAGTAATTTAAAATATTTTATATTAATTTCAGTCAAGAATCAATAAAAACAACAAAAAAGACAAAAGATTTGGATAGCTTTTAAGACATATCCCAGCGAGAGAATATTTTGTTCCACTTTGATCTCTTGAACCCCTGCTGTAAATAAGTTAGATCTTTAATTTAAAGACTAGTTTGCCTAGAAACAGATACAATTCTTCAAAGAAGCGTAGCGCCGTGCACCCTTGGCTTATCAAATCATCAGCTTGTTCCTCTAATTTTTGGCCATCACTGAAAAGTTTGTACGCTGTCCAACAAACCAGCCCACACGGAGTCGAGTAGGGTATCTTATCTCTGGCCGATCGTGCGTTCTATTTCGCCTGACAGCTACAACGCATGTCTGTATGTATCTCCGAGATAGATGTACATACATACGTATGTATGTATCTGTGTGTATGCCCACAGATACAGATGTGCGTTTCTACTTTGTTTGGTTTTTTGGGGTCTGTCTAGCGAAGCGTGTGGTTGATTCTATATAATCTATGATAATAATTATGTTAGTCTAGGTCTGGCCTGTGTCGAACGATGCGTGAGTATGTATGTATAATATTTTGAATGTTTGCCTAGCGAATGTCATCTGTGGTTTATTTTTATCTAATTCCAGTTGCTATTGCCATTGCTATTGTTGTTGCTTCCGTTTTTTGACATATATTAATATATTTTGTAGGTTGAGTAAGCAGGCACAAAACCGATAGACAGACAGCAGACATTGGCAGGGGGAGGGGGGTGGCAGATAACAACAAATTGCGGGTAATTGCTTGCAATTAGCAATGGATTATATATTCATATTGTGCTGCCCTTTAAAATATTTAGAAATATTCTAGATTTGGATTGACATTTAACATGTTTAATCAACGGACTATTCATGGCAGTATTTATGCCTATTTCGTATTTATTTTAATTAGTTCCTAGCACCTATTCCTTCCTGCACTTTTGACCATACTGACACTCCAAAATGGACTTTAAAATAATTGAATTTCCCCTGTAATTTCATATTTTTCGCCATTTCATTGTGCCCCTTAAAGTATGCAACAGTTTTCCCACACTGAACTGAAAGATTGATTGATGGAACGAACAGCAAGCGGCAATCAAGCAGCCCAACCCCAAACCTCCCAAAAGCAAACCCAAAACCAGCACCAGGAACCCTTAACTTAATATGGTTACATAATAAAACTTTTAAATTAGAGAGATTAAAACAAAAGAGAACACCAACAAACACCACAAAAAACAACAACAACAACACATCAAATAACAAGTAATTATCCTTTTTCCAAAAATGTATGCAACAACCAAAAACTTTTTTTTTTTTGCTGACTGAAAATAAAAACAAATTATAAACAGACCTTGGCCATTATTTTTCACCTACTTTGAGTGCTTCGTGCGTGTATAGGGAGGGGGTGGAGGGGGCTGGAGAGATGGGCCAAAAAGGCTTGACCTGAATTTGCTTATCAGCCGGCAGGCATCTGAATGGCTTAAATATCTCATTTAACGCCAGAGCAAGTACCGGAGGGTAACGGGTGCCATGGTTGGGTTAACGGGGCTTGTGCGGGTTAAAAGGGGGGTTTTCAGAGGGTGCTGCACTTGTCGACCACAAGCACACCACCCCACACCACCACCCACCCATACACATACATATTTATAACTAAATATAATAAATTTCAACATGTTTATCCCTTTTTATTTTGCTCGCTTTTTCTGCCGCCTCTAATCTCTCTCTGTCTCTGTCTCTTCCTCTCTGCCCCTTCCTGTCTCCATCTCTCGCTATCTCTTTCTCTGACTGCCTCATGCATGACGTTGCTTACTTGCTGGCGTCTGTGCGTTGCGTTGTCCCTTATCCCGTTGGGCGGCATAAGTGCTGCCTCTTCCCTTTCGTGTATCCCTTTTTGTACGCTTTCGTCCTTACCCAATTCTGGGTGAAACCCAGCTCTCCGGCCACCGCACTATCCTCCCCCCGTCGCTTGCCAAAGTGTGTCAAAAACTTTCTTCTTCTCTTTTTTTTTGGCTATTACTTTCAATATTTCGAGTTGGAGTCGTTGGGAGCAAGGGAAGTCTTTGTGGAGTGGGGGGGGGGGAAGTGTGTTCTGGCATTTTCTTTACTTGTTTTCCCCCTACTTTTCGAGGGTGGCATCGTCTAGCCCTTCGCTCGGCAGTTTTCTCCCCTTCTTTCGAGCTTCTTTCGAGCTTATTTCCTGCTTGTAATGTAACAAATTAACAATGTTTGTAATTAATATCCCCAATTGGCTTACAATTTGCTAAAAATTTGTCATATTTGTGCCACAAGAATGTTCGGAGAATGCCTGTTGGTGGTGGGGTTCTATGTGTGTTGAGGTTTCTACTGCGGAAATAGGATATGAAAGTGGGGTTTCGGAATTCTTATATACTTTATGTAAAGTAATGAAAAACAAGAAGAAGGACTGTAAATGTAACGAAATTTCTTCGGGATTCAAATACTTACATTCACGGCTCACTAAAAAAGTATCATGTGCTCAATTTAGAAGACGGCTTTGAAGTCTGCTATATCATTGAACACAGCTAGAAAATGGAACAATTTACTCAGAAGATAATACAGGAAATACCCCATGAATGCAGTCGATTTCTTACAACATTTTAAATGCCAGTAACTTTAACAACTAGTAAGAACTTGTAGATGATTTTTTAAATATTTTAATGGTAGTTTAATATTTTTTATTAACATGGGACTCGCGAAGGTACGAAGGTGGAAAGGTCACTTCAACAGAATTACTTTAAATTTGTATGTCTTTGAAAGACTTTCAAGAATATTTTCAAGGCCTCTCAGGAGCTGTGTAACCACTCCACTGATAAACACAGAAACCATCTGTCAAAAGTTCCTTTAAAGTTCGAGTATAGTTCTCCGAACTATTGACAATCCTTTCGCCAGCTAATTGACTGATAAATATTTAATAAATTTCACTTTCGAATACAGTCTCAAGCGATTTTCACGCACGCCATTCAGAAGAGAGAGAGAGAAAAAGAGACGAAGAAACCGATTAGGGAAAAGGGGAGGATAACAGGAGAAAGCCACTAAAAACTTATCGCGCATATATAAATTTTAATTAGAGCACAACAGCAGCGAAACGAGGCAACCCCCCGCCCCCGCACGACCCCGAAGATACTCGTGCTTTCCCTTTTTCGAGCTTAATTAATTTTTGGCCAAGTGACATTTTGCTCGGATAGATGCCACCCCCGC
Organism: Drosophila affinis; assembly: GCA_037356375.1. Classification (NCBI taxonomy): domain Eukaryota; kingdom Metazoa; phylum Arthropoda; class Insecta; order Diptera; family Drosophilidae; genus Drosophila; species Drosophila affinis. The sequence continues at coordinate 39,557,757 of CM074800.1, forward strand.
CGAACACGAATTGATTTTCCCTATTATGTACAGCGGAGAAAGCGAAAATGAAACTGAAAGTGCAAAAGCGCAGCGCCCAAATGTATCTCACAGATACACAAAAGCATCTGAAGGAGCAGCTGAAGGAGAAGAAGAGAAGCAGAGAATGGTGCCTGGCTGTACCTTCAAGATGATGATGGTGTGGAGGTTGTGTTGTCAAAGTAACGAGTAGGCCGTCAGACTGTCAGCCGCATCCTCAAACCCCTCCTCCATACTGCCTTCAATCCCATTCTCTGCTCTACTTATCCCCTACCGCCTTTTTTCCACTCCTATGCCCCCGCTGAGAACGCCTACAGTTTTTCGGGGGGCATGTCCCCCTCGAAGGCTGTCAGAAGTAAGTAAACTAAAAAGACAAAAGCCTCGCCTAAAAGTGTGCTACACATAAACAGGAGGAGCGGAAAGCGGTAGTGGGGCAGGGAGGGGAGCAAAGTATATAAAGGAGCTAGGCTGCCACTGCCACTGACACAGCTTTCTCTTCTACTGCTTTGGATGCTCCTAACACTGCTTCTCCCGACCACTGCTTCATTCATCTGCTTGTGCTGCTTCATCTTCATCTGCTTGTACTGCTTCTTCTTTGCTGTTGTTGAGCTTCTGCTGCGTCTTCATCTTTCACTGTGTGTTTTTTTCTTATTTTGTTGCACGTTGCCTGGCGACACGGACTTTCGGCCACGAGCCTACGTATCGGCAACAACATCAGCCTCATCCCCCTCTCCCTCCCCCTCATGCTTCGCTTCAGCCCCATCTTCAGTATCAGCCTGCCACTGCACCAACAACAACCAGCAGGAAGGGGGGGGAGGTAGCAGTAGCAGCAGCATCAACAAAAATTTTCTGGCATTTCGGGGGTGGCCACATGCCACACGCAACTTTTGCTGCCGTTTTTCCCCCCATCCCCAGCCCCCTGCTGGTTGGAAAATTCGAATGTCAGTTGTAATAGCTTCGGCATATAAATCAATAAAATGATTGTACGCACCTTTTGGGCCCATGCCCTGCCCACAGCCCACCTCCGCCTTCAACTTCCTTCCTCTTCTGTCCTTTCCTGGCTCCTGGCTCCTGACTGCCTGTCTGCCCTGCCCACACCTTTTGCCGAGTCGTTTGCTTCCTTGCAGCTTCTAGAGGCAGGCACTTGTATCCATCGCTCTGGGTTGTTGTTCCTGCCATTCGTTTCTCAGTTTGTGGATGTTGCTGCCTACTGCTGCTGCCCCTTGCTGTTGTTATTGCAACGAAAATGTTGCCGAAAATGTTTCGAAAAGGGGTGGTGCCACGAGGGTCGTTTCAAAAGTGAAGCTGATTGGAGAAGTCTGTTGGCTACAACTGTCAATAATAATAGATAGCTGTAGTTATAGATTATAGATAAAGATAGATATAGTTTCGTAGAAAATAGATTCTAAAAGTACCTTTAAAAGTTTCTTTCTAATATTGCAACTCTTCGATCCACCCTCTCCCTGTGCTAGCCCCCTTCCTGTTTCGACCAACACGAGCTTCAGGTGCGCCTGCTTGTTGCTATTCCCCTGCTCTTTCTCCTCTTTCTCCCCTTCTGTTTCCTCCTGCTCCTCCTCCGTTCTGGCCACCGCTTTCCCCTTCAGTTTTTTGGGCCATTTTGCTGACTGTTGATGATGATAATGGGCCACCCAAATACATACATACATACATATATACAAACGTATTTTTTTTCTTCTGGGTTGGGTGTGGGAGGCATGGGCGTGCCCCGTCCCGTTCCATTCTCGTGGAGTAACAAATTTTTACGCATTTTTGATTTATGGCCCAAACGCAAATAAATTGTCGACGTTGTCATCTGTATATTGAAAATGCATTGGTCTTCCCCAAAGAGCAGAGGAATATATGTAAGCTCCCACGCAGAGAGAGCAGAGAGAAAGAGCGAACTTAAAGCCAGCGATTTGCCCGGCAATCTGGGCAATAATCTTAATGATTATGGCCGGGAATTGAGGCAACAGCTGTAAAGTTGTTACCAAAACATTACGGGGCATTCCAGCTTAAGGAAAGGAAAGGACAGGGCACCTGCGCTACACATATGCAGGAGCCCCCCGCGGGGCAAGATTCGATCTGCTGCCGGTCTGGGCCTCTGCCGGTTTTGGCCATTAAAAGTTTTTACAATGCAGACACACGCACTTGGCCCGAACTCTGGCCGGGAGCCAAGGGGCACGCCCGGGGCGGAGGATGGGTTTTGGGGCAAGTAACGTGGCACTTTTCACAACACAGCAGCAGCAGCATTTTTTGCTCTCCTTTTTCCGTTTGTTGGTTTTCGGTTGGCATGGCCAACAGTGCGCATACTTGATGTGGCGCCGCCTCACCCTCACTGCCGACTCCTGCCTTGATGGAAGACCACAACACATGCGAACTAAAAAAGTTCGTCTCTGGCCAGAGGCCTTACCCCCCCACTCACCACCCTCTCCACTCTCCATTTCGCTGGCTTCGCTTCTTGGTAACAAACAAGTGGCATAAGTCAAGGGGCACGGCACTCGAGAGTGTGCTCTGTTCTCGGCTAGAAACAAGTTTAAATTGCACAGAGAACCAGAACCTGGCCTGCAATGGAGATGGGTAAGGGATAAGCTACTTAAATTTGTCTGCAAACGGGATATGTTGGGTTCCAGGGAAAAGTATTCTTTCAAATATTATTTGAAAAACGTGGAAGTCAAGGAAATCTCTTACAAGCTGATTCCATGGAAATTGGAATTGGGATTTCATAGATATTCAACGATATTGCAGGGGATATTGCAGGGGATATTGGAGGGGATATTGGAGGGGATATTGGAGGGGATATTGAGAGGAATTTATTCTATTTAGACCTCATCAGTTACTGAATCGACACTAGATCCGACAGATTGCATTCCATGACCTTGAGGATCTGCACATCCTTCTAGCAGCTGCAAATATTGGCAAATGAACATCGTTGACCCAATCGATCATTACGGAGCACCTTTAATGGGAAGATCTCCTTTGGGTCCGGTCATCCTTGTCATTGTTGGCTGATATTGATATCGTGATTTTCACTAGTCCATTGCCTCATTAATTTCTTCTTTTCATATCTTTCTTGCCAGTCCCAACCATCACTCAACCATCACAGACCTGACACATGGTCTGGGATTTCTTGCAACGATGTATGCATTTTCGCGCTAAGCATATAGGCGCATTCACCTGTCCATCACAGCCGGCCTCAATCTTTGGAGTGTCATGGAAGACTCCATGACTTCTAACAATTCGATTGACTACAGAATGTACATTCGATAGATCATCCTTGAGCGAAATTCACGGGGATATAGAGCTGCAACTCGAGGAAATGGTTTGGATATTTTAGAAAGATACTTTCAGGAAAGCCTATGTTCTATTTAAGAACTTAGGTTAAAGAAAAATAATGCCTTCTTTATGCATCATATAGTCCCAAAGGTTAATTTAATTTCAGCTTTCTTCAATGTGAGTCTAGAATCGCCCTTTTGCGTATGTTCTTCTCCTCTGAGAGATAGGTAGAGTATCTCTCCATCTCTCTCTCTCTCCATCTCTCTCTCTTTATATGGCTGCCCCCTCAGCCTCCTTCTGAGGCTGCCTCTCCGCCATAAATCCTGATGGGGGCAACACCTCATTAAAGTTACATTGAAGCCATCTCGCATTTAACTAACGAGCCATCCACTTCAACCTGCATGAAAGGCTACCCCAATCCAAGCCATCCTCCCCCCAGAGCCCACACACACACGCACCCCCATCGCCGCCACACAGATACACATACGCATACAGACACGCAGTTGAGGCTACAGCGATGGACGAGGATGGGACTGGGACTGGGATGGGACGCCTGACGTTGCTGTGACAGCAAAGATAACGCAATAACAGCAGCAGCTGAAGCTGAAGCAGCTCCAACAGCAGCACCAGCTCCTGCGCCTGCCTTGTCAATGCAAGTGGCAAGCAAATGACCAGCAGGGAGGGGGATGGGGAGGGGGCACACGCCCGGACACATGGACACGTTGAGCATGTGATCTATGCCTATCTGATGTATTTTAATGGTGCTCACATATATTTTTCATTATTGCTTTGGCTTTGGCGACTGCCTGCTGCCTGCCTGCCTGTTGACCAGCAGACAGAATTTGGCTAAAAGTGGGCAAGAAAGGACTAAAGGGATACCTTTTACATGATTAAGTATCCTACCTAATGCATTTATTACAAAACCTGTCTCAAGAACTATTACCATTAACCTATAGGGGCTTTAGCCACATAGACTTAATGTATCTTGAGGTACCCTCCAGCATACCCCACGCACACCCATTACCTATCTGCAGAGTATTACTCTATCCACTGCCCATATTACGTATACGCAATGTCTGATGCGTCCCCCCCCACCCACCAATTTTTCGGCATGGACCAACAATTTATTTCTATACACCAGAGACCGCGAATTTTTTCCAACTGTCACTTTGTGTGTGTGTCTCCGAGTGTGTGGCTGCACTGCATTGGGAGACCGGGGGCCGCGGGCAAGGATCCACCCAACCTGACCCAGACCCAGTTACAACACCAGCGCCCAACTCCTATGCCACAGCCTGGTGGTACCCTTATCTGTGGCCCTGCGACTCGTGCTGCGGCATTTTCCGCGATGATATGCGATGGTGCTGGGGATGGGGCATGTGTTTTCGGTAAAGGCTCACCCATGGAGTGATATTTTTTATGGCCCGTTGAGATTGCAATTTGAAAATCGATAAATTGCAATTAATTTAATGGTCACAGCGACACAGACTGGAAATAATATTCCTGGTAAATAAATCATGGATGCTGCAGTATAGGGAGGCTGCAGATATGACGGGGAGAAATATGGTATATACATACCCGACGCATGAAGGAAGACAACTTCCAATGAAAAGTCTGCAGTTTTCCCTGAACGCAGATGGTAGAAAGTGCCACCCCCAACTCTTTAGACTCAATTCCTCAACTAAGTTTTCAATTTGTGTCCATGAAGGAAAACCAAGGCCGAGCTCAAAGCAAATTAAAAGGAAATTGTGCTTTTTTTAAGGATCTTAAGGACATACACTTAATTAGCCACAGCAACGTCCCTTCCACTTAATGGATGTCATGGAGACCCGACTGAAATAGAAAATGAAGGAAAACCCAGCTAAGGAAAAGTGCTTGACGCTGGTCAAGAGCGGAGGACAAAAGAGTAGACCAGAAGGAAGACTACAATCAATCGAATGACATCTTTTGCTGGAATTTAAGGACAAATCTAATGAGGGTTTTCCAAGGCAATGCAACACTCGTTCGTGTGTCCCCAGGAGCACATTTTTAATTAAAATTTTGATTGGCCTTAAACATATTTTTGCGCTCCAAAATGCAGCAATGAAAAAACAATTTCCACATTGCTTGCCCCCCGCTTGGCATTTGCATAATTCCCACCACCCGCTGGGAGTCGGTTTCTGGTCCACATCGACGCTGATTAGGTGTCCCCATCCAATGCCTCTGCCTGCCAGCCTGCCAGCCTGCCAGTCTCTGTGGCATGCCCCCTTCCCCATTGCCATTCCCTTTCCATGCCCCGCAGCCACTGCTAACTGCGGTCCAGTCGGGCAGCATTTAATTACCAAGGCGAAAAAAACGCGTGGAAACGGATCTCCAGGATGGAGGTGGCTGCTGCCCAGGTCTCCAAAAAGTAAAGGAAAGGCAAAACAAAGGCATAACCTAATTTTCTCAAATTTCCCAAGCAGCAAAACGTGGAAGAGGAGCAGCAGAGTGGGAGTGGGAGTGGAAGTGGAAGTGGGAGGGGGAGTGTGCTGCTGTCAAGGGGTGTGGCTGTTGGTTAGAAATTCCAACAAAATGAGATTCGAGATTGGACTTGAATCGCTGGGAGTTTTGCTTCAAGAAATCACTGTACGAGTACGAGTAACAGGGTGTTTCAGGTGCTACAAATGCAAATGCAGAAATTAATATTCAGCCGAACAGAGGCACATGAGGCGGCAGAACGAGTAGTGAAAGATGGTTGTCAACAGAGAGCTCGAAAAGGGAGACCGAAAGAGCGAAGGTCAGGAAAGGATAAAGGGTATTAAGAAAAGACATATGGGAGTAGAAAACCATTAAAATAATGATCATAGGATTATAAAGATCAACTTCAGAAGGAGAATAATATCATTGAAAGAGTTGGACTGGAATTTTAGGGGATAGAATCTGGAATGGTCTCTAAAATAAGGAGAACCATCAGTAGAGAAGTAGAAGAAGATTATGCAAAGAATATGATACAAAATAACAATAATTTCATACAAAGATTGTAAAAAGCAAAAAATAGAAGAATTGGTACGCCTCGAAGAAGATCTGGTGAAGACTAAAAGTTAAATATTTTGAGAAGCAGAAAGACGAGCAGTTTAGGAGCTGGAGACTCAAAGAAGAAAGATACATTCTCTGAATGTAAAAGATAACTTACAAAAAGAGTAAAATCGGGTCTCTACCTCAACTTTCATTATTCCTCAATTCCCCCTACAAAAACACGCGCGCACACACACACACGCACACACAAATATCTGCATTATACCTACGCCACGCGTAACAGCAACAACAACAACGAACACACAACAACAATGACAACAGAATAGAGCCGAGCCTGGCAGCAGATTCGGTAGCAGCAGCAGCAGCAGGCGGAGGAGGAGGGGGACAAGGAGCAGCAGCAACAAACAATGATTTTCATGGTACGTAAAATTAATTAGGGCACTGAGACAAAAATCCTCAAATTTCAATTGAGCCGCTGCCGCCAGTCAATGTCAATGCGTGCGAGTGAGACAGGCATAGATACAGGGAGAGAGGAGTTGGGGTAGGGAGGGGGTGACTGATAGAGAAAGAGAGCTCAGAAGATATGCAACGAAAACAAGTCGAAGACAAAAACGAAGAAGAAGAAGCCCAACTAAAAATACCAAAGACCAGGGGGAAGGGCAGAGCAGGAGCCAGAACTTGGGGAAGGGGAGGGGAGTGGTGGAGTGGAGTGGAGTGGATGCTGCTGGGGAAACATAATTACTCTGCATTTGTATGTGTCCTCTGTTGGCGTCTTTTCTGGGTGTGGTGCTGGGTATGCGAGTGTGCGTGGGCTCTGGGCTGAGGCTTGGCTTGGCTGATATAAGCGACTGCTTTGACGCTGCTTGTTCAACTGCTTCTTCCACTGCTTGTTCTTCAACTGCTTTTGTGGGAGGTTTTTCGTACTGGTTATTTTGTGATCTTCTTTAACTGATTCTTCAACTTTTTCTTTAGCCTTTGCTTTGGCCCACTGCAAAACTTCCTCTTCCTCTGTCAATGTCAATGCAGGCAGTCGCTGGCTGAGCTGCTGCTCGTGTTTCCTGCCTCCTATCTCCACCGCTCTCCTGCCGTCTGCTATGTACTTAGTATATAGCAGTAAGACTTGCTCTGTATGTGTGTATGTCTGTGTATCAGCCTGCGCTTGTGTGCGTTGGTGTTTGTTATCAGCACAACAACAGCAATTATAGCAACAACAACTGTCGCCTTCAGCTTCGTCCTTACATTCAGCCCACGCATTAGCTCCAGCTTCAACTTTATCCACATCGCATCAGCAGCAGCAGCAGCAGCATCAAAGCTCAAGACAGAAGAGGCAACAGCAAAGGCAACGGCAATGAAATAGGCAAAACGTTGTCGCATTTTTTGTTTTGTTTCGACTTATACATAATTACAAATACATTTAATCCCGAAGGTTTTTTTAATTGTTCGCTTTGTTCGCTTTAAGTAAAGGGTTGAGGAGGCAGCAGCAGCAGGCGATGTTGTGATTGACATTTAACGTGAAACTGAAAGTGGAAAGTCATGAATGGGTGGCAGATGGGTTGGCACTTGATGAGGGGTAGCCAGGGGAAGGGGAAGATGGCAATCGCGTTGGTTCCGCCTCGAATGCACTGGAGTAACTGGCTTCATTTAATTAATTGAGGGATTGGGTAGAGCGAAACAAGTTGAGTGAAGTTTTCGGAAAAGTTTTCCCATTTCATTAAAATGATGAACACTTCTAAAGTTATTACTGCATTTCTTTGGTATTTTTTAGTACCTGGCAAGCATTATATTATGTCATATTACAATATATTCTCTCCTCTAATCTCTACCAATCTGAACACCTTTAAGATTCAAAGAATCTCTTTAAAATATTACTCAAACGCAAATCGAATTCTGTTTTAATATTACATTCCCAATTACAGTCCCACTTGGCCATCCTTAAATCTTTAAAATTGCAATTAACTTTAGAGTTAACCAAGCCTCACCGAGGACTCGTACTCGTACTCGCAGAATCCATTTCGCCCACAAGCAAAAAAGGCTGGCACTTTATTAGAAAACCGTAGAAACTGTTTTGGCAAAAAAGGAACGATGATGAAGAATAGAAAACCAAAGAAGATGCTGGAGAACTAGAGGTGGGGGGGCAGAAGTAAAAGGCATCTGACAACATAAAACCTCAAACCTCAAAGAGAATTTTCGTCGCTACTCGAAAACCAAAAGGGCATGAGAAGGGGACCAAAGAAAAAAAAGGAGAAGGCTCAGGCCGCAGCTCGGGAAACCTAACCTCAGTTCACCCCCTAACCCGCCCCCTGATCCACGAAAAGTAAGAACTTTAAACTAACGCACCGCAACAGAGCACACATACAAAGATACACAGATACAACCACAGAGAGAGAGAGAGAGAGAGAGGCACTCATTGCTATGCACTGCATGGCATGGGCATTGACGAGTAGCAAGCAGTAGAAGAAGCAGAACAAGCAGTGAAAGAAGCATAGAAAGCAGTACGAAGAAGCAGGACGCGACCCACATTGACGAAGGCGACCAAAAATAAGGAGTAGCAGAGGAAAGAAACCTTTTCTTTTTTTCCTTGCATTCAAAGAGGAAGCACCAATAAACGAAACTACGCAATTTGGCCAAAAAGCAAGAGGGAGGCCTGCAACACGAACAAGAACACGGGGGAGAGAGAAGTGAAGGCAGCAAGGCAGGCAGGGAGGAGAAGCAGGAAGGAAGCAGGGAAAACCAAGCTGCTATATGCCAAAAACTCCCTGTGCTATATACCACATAGAGCCCCACCGAAAACAACAACAAAGCAGCCAACGTCACTCACATTGCCGCAGCCTGTAATACAGCTGAAAATGTGCCTGGCCACACACTGAGAGAAATGAATGGTTGAATGAAGTACGTGCACACTTATTAGTGGCCAAAGGTACAGTTCCCTTCAGGTGCGACCCTCTAGGATATCCAAGAAGCTTCCCGCTCTATGAAGACAGAATGCATATGTGTATATCGTATTACATTCTGTCACTGTATATACCCCAATACCCATTCCCCATTCGTTCTTCTTGTTCTTCCACTCCTTATACATCCTCCCATTCCCCCCTGCCCGCACACGCACTCTTCCATCCAACCGCTGCACACGCACAAAAGCGCCAAAATTACAAACGCAGCGAGTGGTCGGTCGGTCGGTCGGTCGACTTGGGCGTCGCTGCGCTGCTAATGGGTGTGCGAGGAAGGTGGCAGGAATGGAGCTGGCTGCCACTTCTCCTCTTCGTCTTCTTCTTCTCGCCCATAAAGGACTGCAGTAAATTCGACCTCCATCCCCACACGCACACTCACACACACACACAGACACAGAGAAATACAGCCTGCCCTCGCCCTTGGCCGCCAACAAAGTTGTTGTATATAGGCGCCGGCGCACGCACATCTGGCCATGTATTCGTTTCGTATATATAGAGAAGTATATAAAAGCTGCAGCCGAAAAAAAATACACACGCACAAAATGGGGGGGCGTCCAAAGAGCTGGGGAGGGGAAAACTCCAAGCCCACAACCCGGGTACCCGTGTCAAAGTCATCCTCCTTCTGCCCCTGCATACCATCCGCCACTCAAAGGAAAATGAACGCCCTGCATTTATTTGTCTTTGCCTTTGCCATTGCCTTTTGCTTTTCTTTACTTTTGCTATACTTTCCCTTTCCTTTTTGGTTTTCTTTTAGTTTGTTTTGCTTTTCGATTTTGGCAGCGTATTTTCTTGAACGTCCTTGATCCTTGCAACGCACAGCCATAATAAAAACCAGCTAGAAATGCCGAACAGTGGCGCCTGCTGGTCGTCTTCCCATCCACGGAGAACGTCAGAGAGGGAGGCACAGAGACAGAGAGAGAGAGAGAGCAAGAGAGCGAGAAAGCAGCATAGCAGGGCCCCCCTCGCGCCTGCACGACGCCTTATCAGTTGTAAAAACAAAACCGGAAGCCCACACAGGAAGTCGTAAGTCGCGGCCCGAGAGCGAGCGAGAAAGCTGCTGCCAGAGAGGGAGAGCGAGAGATGGCGAGTGCAAAGCAGAGCAGAGAGAGAGCAGAGACGACGTCGTCGAACTTTCAGGGTGAAAGCGAAAGTTGAAGGCAAAGGACAAGGCAACAGTGGAAAGTGAAAGTTCTGCGAGAGCCAGGCAGCGAAGGAAGTGAGAGAAAACGCAGGCGCAGCACCAGAAATAGTTATAAACAATGCAGAAAAATGAGAGAGCGCAGTCAGAGAGAGAGAGAGAGAGCGTAAAGTGTGGAAAGAGAGAGAGAGGGAGAGAGAGTGAGAGGAAAGTTTGTCAAAGTTGCAGTTGTCTCAAGAAAACTTGGTTACGCGAAGCTTTTTACGCTTCATTTTTAATGGCCGCAATGTCCTTGGATACTTGCAGGGGATAAACAGGGGGCAGGGGGGTGGGACAAGGGTGTGGGGGAGGAAGAAAAAAAGTAAGCAGTGGCTGCTCAGTCAGCGCCAGACGCGCCGCCAACTGCGACTGCGACGACGACGCGTGAACTTCGTGCGGCTTGCATTTACTTTCACTTTCAGGAGCAAGCAACCCCAGGGCGAAGGACCTAAAGTGCTCTCACCCCCGTCTTCAAAGTTTCCCTCTTTGCCACCCTGCCCCTCCGCAGCCTTCCCTTTCTCACTAGCCCCCCTGCCACAATTCAAGACTGCTTGCATATAATGTACACGGATTCCATTCCCTTTTTTGTTGTTGGAGAAACTTTTGCCCCAGAGCTTTTGCATTTTTCCTTTTTTTGGGGATGTGGGTGGGTGGGTGGTTGGGTGGTTGGGTGGCATGGGCAGTGCGTGGGGTTTATTTCTTGAAAGTTTATTTTTGACAGAGTTTTATGTGCCTGGCGGGTAGGCACAGGACACTGCAGCAGCAGCAGCAGCAGCAGCAGCAACAGCAGGACACACGCCGAGGGAGGCCCCAATGAAAATGACAAAATAATGTAATTTGGACTCTTAGATTTATGCGTGCTGCGCCTCCACAAAAAGGACGCCCCCCTCCCTACCCATTCTACCCATTCTTCCTGCCTTTCTCTCTCACTCGCCCACTCTATGTGTCCCCGGATATGTGTGTGTGTGTGTGTGTCCTGTCCTGCAATCTAAAGAAGAAGGAAAACGCAACGTAGTCGTTTCCTATATGCCGCTCCTGTTCCTGCTGTTGACGCTTCCACCGCCCCCTGCCCCCCACCCCCCCTCAGGATTCTGGATGGCTTCCTGCTGCGCGTGCTTTGGCTCGGGCTCCTTTCTTCGTTGCCTTTTAAGCCGCTTGGCCGAATTTAGGGCAGGTTTCACTCCCGCCTTAACCCAAAATAAAAACGAAATCCGTCGTCTTCTGCTGCCCGAAGAAAATTCTCTTTCTGTTTTTTCCTGTGTGTTGGCTGAAGGCAAGGCGAGAGTTGTTGACAAAACTTTCTAGCGCCAGAGGGAAAGTGGAAATATGAGACAGAGTGCAGGAGATTGGAGGAGGAGTTGCACTGGGGAGGACCAGGATTAACTGGGTAAACATTCCAACAAAAATATATATCAAATTTGTAATCGAAAGGTATTCTATTGCAGATCTATTGCAGATTTCTATTTCATATCAGATTTCTGATGTAATCTAACCAAAATGTATGAGCATAAATTGAACTACTACAAAATGTACCTGGAATCGTAATGAATTGGAATGGAGGAATTAACTAAGATGGAGCATTATTATTTCTGTTAAAAACCTTAAATATGGGGTTATTGCTTTCTATGTTCTTTGGAGATCCTTAAACATCTAGGATTCATTGGATTTGCGTGCCTTAAATTCTGCTACGAGCATCGTAGTTTTCGCCTATATTTTCTGTGTACTATATGCTCGGATAGCCCTTGGAAACACAAAAGCCAACAGAGAGCAGGGCCATTGTCATGGTCACCTAATCCGGCTGGCGAAATGGCCCGACTTGAGCCGGCCTCGATCCGGCCAGGGGAAAGTGGAGGAGACGGCCACCGAGAGTCCTTGGCCAGGAATAATAATTTCAAATGCAAAACCCGGTCGCCAGTGGGAAAAGACAAGAGGCAGGAAGCCCACAAAGGAGCAGATAAATGACTGCCAGCTGTGTTACAATTGGGGGGCACGCTGCACATGCCACAGCAGAGCGAGGGGGATGGGCGGACTACGCCTCGCTCTCTTCCCCCTTTTGTTCGCCGCTGATGATGCACAGATGATTCCTGTTCATTTAATTTTCATTTTTGTTCCAGAAGTAAATGGGTGAAGCCCGAAGCAGCAATGGAAAGGGTAAGAAGGATGCTCCGAAATGGCAATGGAGTGGCTGGAGTGGGTGCCTGTGAAGCAAGCCTGGTTGCGCCTCCATCGACTCGACTCAACTCGACTCTTTCGTCTGTCTGTCAGGGGGGGCCTCAAAACTTTTGCCTGCCACGCACAATTTTCCACTTTCAACTTTCCCAACCGTACGATGGATGCAGGGGTGGTGGGGTGGTGGGGAGGATGTGCGTGCGATTGAGGGGGTTGCTTGAAGCGGAGGTGGGTGGGCTGAGCTTTATGCTTGGCTGATGTTGCGATAAGCAGCCAACGTCGCTGCTGCTGCTGCTGCTGCTTTTGTTGTTGCTGCCGCAGCCGCAACGCTGCACACGCCACATAGGACTTGTGGCCAGGGGTGGGGTAGTGTTGTAGTGGGTGGGTGGTGGCGCCTAGGCCCTAAGGCAGGGTTGAAACATAGTCGGTTGCTGCTACTGCTGCTGCTGCTGCCGTTGTTGTTGTTGTTGTTGTAGTTGGCGCCAGTTTCCCATGTAAAAGTTGCTGAAAAGTGTAACGCAGTCAAGGCTCGGCAGAGTTTTCCCCGGAATCGTGGATGCGGTTGAGGGGGAGAAGGAGAAGGAGGAGGATGGAGGCAATCTGTTTTGGCTGGTGTGGGCGGCTGCTGTTGCCACGTCGCCTACGCGGCATAGTTTTAACTTTCCTTTCGCACGCACTGCCAACCGAAGGATACCATGACTTTCTGATGGAGTTGATATCCGAATATGATCGAAAGTAATCGAATAGAAATATTATTATTATTGCATTTTCCATATGACATAACAGGCTTAAGGCCAGACTGTATAGGATATAAATCTTAATAAATTATAAACATTTTCATCTTCAAAACTTGTCCAGAGATTCGATTATTAATCGATAATAATTTGAACTATCGACAAAAAAGATTAATTTCATTGCACAGTCGAATCAAAAGAGTATTCCACTGTCGTTGCTATCTGTACATTTTTATCTTGCAGCTGTTTTTGTTTTTGCCAAAAATTCACGCACTTTTCCGGGCTTTCCCCCTTTTTCCCCCACACACACACACAGCCAGCCTATGGCTGTTTGTGTGTGTGTGTGTGTGCGTTTGTGTGCCAAGCAAGTACATAGAGGCGCCGTTATGTGCTCAGATTTCCTTCCGCTGGAAATAGACGAGTAACCACGACCAGAACCAGAACCAGGACCAGGACGCTGCTTTCGGTTTCACTTGCCACCTACAGGGCGCAATGCGAGGCGGCAGACATGGCTGGGGGGAGGGGAGGGGTGGCAGCAAACTTTCGACATCAAAAAGAACTACTTTCGATAATCACAGGGCTGGCGCCAAAGGAATTACATTTTTGCGGGGTTACTGGGTCTGCGGCAGGGAGTATATCTTCCTGCCTGCTTTTTACTGCCCGTGCCCGCGCTTTTTTCGGTTTTAAAGTTTGGTCTGAATTTCGGCATCTCCCACTTTTATGCCCATAACATAACAAATTCGCCTTTATACTGGCCAAAGTTCCGCTACAGCTATTTTTTATGCAATCTTTTATTGGCATTTTATGCGTTCGTGGATTCCGATGAGATCAGCGGAGGAAAGCGTGGAAAGTGGCAAGTGGGAGTCCGTTCAGTGATTTGTAAATCGAGAGTAATATTTCAGGAAATTCGCTTATTAATTAAGCTAAGCGAAACCACCCCAAACAGCCTCCCATGCTCAACATCAAACAGAATCGAATCAATGACATCATTGCCGCCGCCGTGGAAATGGAAAATGCAATGGGAAAATTGTGTAAATTGTGTTGGCGGTGGTTGGTTTACCGGTTTACCATGGAAACCCTTTTGTCCAGGAAAAGCTAAGCCGATGCAGTTGCTAATTTGAAAGAAAAGGAGTTTTCATTTAATCATGGGGGGGTTGTTGCTCAGCAAAGCCTCCTCACCTTTTCGGAATGCGGAAATGCGGAAATGTGGGGGTTGAAAGGGTTTGTTAGCAACGGAAAGGTATATTTAATACAATATATAGTTTATCGGCTTTGAGATATTATGCGATTTTCCACACATAGCTTGTCCATAGACCTATAAAATGAAATCATTACAAACATTACACAGAGCATAAAACAACTTTTCAAAATTCAAGTTTCTCAACAGCTACTCAACCGTGCACTACTCTGAACGTAAATCTTGTTGACGCCTGACAAAAGCTGATTGGTCGAAAACCGAATGCGGATTGAACTCGTCTACTACTACTTCTACTACTTTTTGGACACGACGCTGCTATTTTTCGGTATGGCTCTGCCAAAAAAAAGGATTTTTTACAGCGCGCCGATTTGAAATGAGCAAGGGGGTTACTAAAATAATGGATAAATTGCTGAAATCAAAGTAAACTGTTTCATGGGAGATTAGTTATTCGATAATGTTTTCAATTTACTATAATTTATGGGTTTCCTTCCAAGGAACAAATAGAACAGTAGCCCTTAAAACAACTAACTTCGACAAGAGCGTTACAGAGCGTTGTCCACCAGCCATTGTAAAAATGTTAAATCTATTATTTGAGGCCATAAACTGCAATATTAAATATTTGTCCATGGCTTTCACAATTTTAAAATTTCTACGTTATCTTTTTTAGGCTCATCCAAATGGGTTTCTTGAAAACGGATCGATGTTTGAGAATAAATATCGATGTCTGCAGTTAGGACCCAAACATCGATTATATCGATGTTAACATCGATGGTTCTCTAACTTCTTGTATTTACTTAATTTTATTCGAAAATGTTGAAAAACATTTTAAGTAAATCGAGGCAGGTGTGGACTCCACTGGCACGTGGGCTGTCAAAGACCAGCACCCAGAGCAACGTAGCCGAATCCGCGGCTGCTACCAGCATTACAAAGCCGGCACTGATACTGCCTCAAGATTATGCCGACTATGCGCCATTGAACAGGAACGCACCACGCCAGGCATGGATCGAGAACACCGATGCAGTGGACGAACGCAAGGTGGGTCTGATTGAGCTCCATCCGGATGTGTTTGCGGCACAGCCGCGTGTGGATGTCATTCAGGAGAACATCGAATGGCAGCGAAAATATCGTTATGTAAGTTTGGCCCACGCCAAGACCCGGGCGGAGGTGCGTGGCGGCGGAAGGAAGCCATGGCCCCAGAAAGGGGGCGGCCGTGCTCGACATGGCTCCATACGTTCACCTTTATTCAAAGGCGGCGGCGTCGTCCATGGACCTCGTTCGCCCACCACACATTTCTACATGCTGCCCTTCTACAAGCGCGTGATGGGATTGACCGCAACGTTGAGCGTGAAGCTGGCCCAGGATGACCTGCACATCATTGAGAATGTAGACATTCCCACCAAAGACCCGCAATTCATCAAAGATCTGATAGCGCAGCGCAATTGGGGACCATCGGTGTTGATTGTGGACAAGTAAGTGGCAAGCATGAATTTCGAGGCAAATTTAATCTTATTTTTCTTATATTTCAGAGAATACATGTTCCCAGAAAACATCTGCTATGCCACCGACGACCTGGGCTATGTTAATCTGATGCCCGCATTTGGTCTCAATGTCTACTCTATGCTGAAGCACGATACCTTGGTCCTGACTGTGGCTGCCGTGAAGCATTTGGAGCAGCGTCTGCTCTACCAACTGCACCGAAATGATGCCACCAGCAAGGGCGGCAAATTCAAGCTAGATCAAGTCTAAATGTTATACATATTATAGTCGTTTATTTGTAATTGAACTATTTTTGATGCCAGAAAATGCATTGCTAACCCCGATTTATTGTTGAGCTTGCTGGGTGGCTGCACTCACAGCTCCCCGTACGGCCGTGACTAGCGGATCTTGGTCCTTCTCCGATATGAGGATTTCACAGGCTCCCTGCAAAAGTTCACCAAGTTTCGGTGCAAACTTGAGCAGGAATCCGCGCTCCGAGTTGCTGTGATTGCAGAGCAGCACGGTAGTGCCATTGTGATTGAAATCCAGCACTTCATGATGTGACATTTCGCCCGTGATGATGGTATCGGCTTTGATGCCTCGTAGAAGCGTACCACCCGATCCCGCACAGATGCCCACAGTGCGCACAACAGTCTTTGAATCATGTCCCACGGCCAGGGCCACGTGCACATTGTTGTCGATGTGATGCTGCAGGGCCTCAACCAACTGAGAAATTGGCATACTCGTCTCGATCAACCTTCCCGCGCCGGTACCAGGTTCCGCGCCACCGAACTCGGGTATCAACGGACGGATGCTTTGAATGGTCACGGCCTGGGCCAGCCAATCGTTGACGCCACCGGACTTCTTATCCCACGCCGTATGGGGCGAATACAAGGCTATGGAGTTGGCCAAACAGGCAGCCACCACACGCTCCTTCCAGTTCGACTGGGTGATTCTTGTCAGGGGCTTGAAGATTGGCGGATGGTAGCTTATGATCATCTCCACCTGCTTTTCCACAGCCTCCTTCATTACGGGCTCGGTGAGATCGTTGGTCAGGAGTATCTTCTTCACATCCCTCTCCTGGTGCGGCTCGATCAGAAGTCCCACGTTATCCCATTTTTCGGCCAGCGAAAGCGGGGCGAAGGATTCGAGTTCCTTGACAACGGCTGCTAATTTGTGACCACTGTAGCTGCTCATTTTTCTTAAGTTGGTTACACCCCGTAACATATGAATTTTGAAATTTATAGAAATTAAATATTAAAAAGTTAAATCTTTCGCATCGATACCTTCATATCGCACAACAATATAACAATCGATTTGCGATGTTTTCGACAGCAAAGAAAAGAACGATAGCAACATCGGGTGGCATTTGAATTCAAGAAACTTTATTCAATTCAGTATTTAACTAAGAAATAACGCCTAAAATAGTCGCTGACAACCTCACCTAGGCCATAGAGCTTGGAACTATTTGGAAAAGAATAAGTACCATACGAATAAAAGAACAGAAGCCTATATTGGTATTGCGACTTGGCCTCAAACAACATCATCTGTGACTGTAGGTGATGACGATCCAGTTTTACAGACTTTGAGAAAAAGTCCATAGTGCACAACATGCAAGTAATGCCGTAAAGGTATGTTGTTGCATTTGTGAAAAAATCTATTTCCAGCAAGACCCTCCCACACATACATAAAAGTCGTTGTTATCCGCGGAACAAAGTAAAAAAATAAGCGAAATGAGTGAACAAGCTTCCAGTAGTAATGTGGCAAAAGCTGTTCTCGCGGAAAATAGGAAAAGAAAAGCTAATGGAGACAAAGACTCTGGCAGCTATAATTCACTCAATGCAGAGGAAGCCAAAGCAATGACGCCTATTACAACAGTTCTCGACTTAAACGAGGATTGCCTGAATGTGGTATTGGATTATTTAGACGTAGAAGACCAGCTACGCCTCGCTTCATCGCACGTGTACTTTGAAGATATATTCAAGAGATACGCAGGCCATAACTACAAACATCTTAATCAATCGTTCAAAAGCAGAATTGGCGAGGAGTATGTGAAGCAACTGTTGCCGCTTGTTGGCGAGCATTTAATTAGCTTTGAATCCAATGATTATCCCAGTTTATATGACGATCAGCAACTGTGTCTCTTGCTGAGCCACTGTACGAATATCGAGCACTTGCGAATGACCTTCTATGGGACAAGTGCCGCATTGGACGATCTATACAGCCTGAAAAAGCTCAAATCTTTACACGCCTGTCTGGACTTTGCAGCAGAAGAAGAGGATGATGAGGATGAGGATCTGAAGAGGTGTACGGATTTCGTGTACACTCTCAAGCAGTTAACGTGTCTAAGGAAACTGAAGTTGGATTGTTTGCTCTCATATAGTGGAAAAGAGTTGCATGTTCTTGATCAACTGGAATCTCTGGAGCTCGAGTTAGAAGGATTCGATGCCAAAAGCTTGGTGGATTTCTGCCGAACGATGAAGCAATTGCGGTATCTTAAATTTGGTCGGGTTGAAAATATGACTAAAAACCGTTTTGAAATTCTGGCAACCAACTTCCAGCAGCTAGAACGTCTGACCTTTAATATAATATACCTCGACTTCACGGTGCCCTATGAGTTGGTCTGTCAGCTACCCAGGCTGCAACATTTGCAGGTGAAGCATGATGGTTATGTGCGCGAGTCCTTTTTTGAGGGATTGATCAACAAAACGGGCTTTCCCCTAGAAAGCCTTATCCTGGATGGCCCCAATTTTCTGGAGCCAAATCTCCGAAATCTTTACAATATATCTTCACTCAAGGAACTCTATGTTTCCTGCGACATCGTCCCCGTTTCGGCCTTAAAGAAGCTGGAGAACCTTGAATACCTCCACATAATTGAAGCAAGCACTACGAATGACGAACTTCTGGACCTCGTGAAGGCTCTTCCCCGACTAAAAGTTCTAATTATGAAATATTGTTTTAATATAGACACAGTGAACCTATTAAATAGTGTTGGTACCTGGATCAGCGGACAGAGACAACAGCGGGAGAACATCAAAATCTATCTCGGAAATCAAATCACGGACGATATTTTGTATGCTAATCCTTTGCTTGCAATCCATAGTGGTTCTATAGAGCCCATATTAATAAACAAAGAACTTAGTGCACGAAATTCTGATCTCTAGAAAATCTAGCGATCTTTCCTGTATAACTTGGAAACTTTCCCCTAATGGGACTCTAGTAAATTAATACCCACTATTATTTGTAGTCAACATCCCTCAATCCGTACATTGCATTATTTTAAACCAAAGCTTTTCTAGAAAATTTTAAATGAAATTATAATCTCAGTTGAAACATATGTATAAGCAATGTGCAATTACATATACCCGTAATATTTGTAAAATGCTTTTTTAATTTTTCTTGTTCAAATTATTCAAATAGTGAAGCATTGGTAGATAAATAAGAAAAGGGCTTTCTATAGGCCTCAGCTTTAACTTTCAGGAGTGTAGTTCTAGATGATTGCTGCTATTTTGGAGATATATTCATGATGTGCCTACTACTTCGAGTGTTGTTTCTGTTTTGAAATTTTGGAATTTCAGAACATCAGCTTGGCCTTGGAAAACTTGTATCGAAAGTGAAGGACTTACAAGCAACATCACTCACAGAAACTCATATTTTACACCAGGCACCAGGCAATAAATATTGTCGAATAAAACACGCATTCTTGCTGTAAAACCTAGACGAGACTCCCGAAGTCTCCTTCAGAATGCCAAATGGCAACAACAGCGATCAGCCTCCAAACGTCAAACGGCGGCGATTATCAGATGTTGCAAATAATGATGAAGATAATTTAAATGAAAGTCTGACGACTACAGACAGCAGTGGTAGGGAGGTCGGTGGGCCTTGGGGCTGTGGCGACTCTGGTCTTGGTGAGCGACTTCAGAATCTACTGGTGTGCGTTGTATGCCGCGATGTTCCACATCCAGAGGAGAGCTATCAGTGCAGCCATGGGCATATCTTGTGCGAGGACTGCAAGAACCACATTCTGGCTGTTGCCAACATAAATGATAGGGAAGCCCGGTGCCCCAATTGTCGGGTGCTCGTGAACTACCTCGAGATGAAACAAAATCTGGTGGTGCGCCAAACCCTCTGGGAGCTACCCAGCAGCTGTCCGAGCTGCAATGTCCAGATTTCAGGACTGAAAAATCTCTCAAAGCACTTGAAGTTCGTTTGTGAGGAGCGTACGGTTCGCTGCAAGTACCACTACCTGGGCTGTGTCTGGAAGGGCACCCACAAAGATAGCGTGTTCTCGCATGGTCCACTCTGTGAGTTTCCCCAGAAGAAGGGAAAGGAGATCCTGGAGATTCTGCGTAGGGCCGATGCCAAGATGTCTGAGGCCCAAATACCATTGTTGCAGCTCCATCGCAAGCTCAGTGCTAGCCGCATTTTCTTTGCCACCTTGAAAATGATTTGGGTACCCCCGGTGGGGGCAGAAAGCTCAGAGGATATACGCGCACGAACCCTCCAGTCTGAGGCAAGTATTTGAAGAGCCAGAACTAGTCTGCAGCATATCTCTCATCTCCATATCCCCATCCCCATAGACGATCACTGCCTTCGAGGAGAACTGGGTGCTGCGCCTGCATCTGACAAAAGCTGGGGAAACATACACCGTCAGCAGCCAGCTGTTGCTGATGAGTACCCCACGAGAAGACCTCATGGTCGACCACTTCATCCAGACGCCGAATTGTGTCTGCGGCGTCAAGCGGCAGCAGGACATATGCACGAAGCATTACCGGCAACTGTTTGATTCAACCAACAAGAGCGCACCGCGTCAGGAGCTGCACTTTGTGGAACCTCAGGCAATGTACCGGATGTTTGCGAGGACCCCGATCCGGCTCCGTTTGTGGATGTTCTTGCATTCTTAAATCGCCCTATTAATCGCCTTTAAACTGTACTTTAAACCTTTTGATTATATTTTGCATTCTTAGGGCTTGCCCGATTTCACGCAAACGGCTTTTCTGCTGTTTATTCACTTCGACTATTTCGCGTTTTGGGAATTTTTGTTTCGATGTTTATTGATATAATGTGTTGGATTGTGTTCAAGCGTGGGTATAGATGTTACAATGGTGCTTAGTCTTAGCCTATTTACACTGAAATAATTCAGAATTAGCGTTTGGCTGCGCGTGTCCGACCGAATTTTAGAAATCAACAAAAAGTATTTAAAGATTGTATGTATATTTGCACCTTTTTGCTCAGTCTTAATTTTTACGCGCCAAAATTTAACTTTTGATCTGATATTTTTTGTTTTTAGAGTGTTGAGAGTTCACACGTTAGGTTATTTTCAAAATTACCGCCAATTCTCAAAAATATCGATATTTTGTTGCCTTTTAGCCGTCGTGCTTGTTGGGACTTTCAAGGGAAATTTCACGGCTCACACGATTTTCACCCTACCCGAAAAAATCCCCGATAGGCTATCGGGGATTTGGGTGGATTTTACCTTGCAGGCCTTGCATTTTCTGGCCCGTTTTGCCTGTTGTCCATACCCGACATTTTCCGAAGAGCCTCAGCAATTTCCCAGGGAAGAATATTATAAACTTCCCAGGACGGCGAGGATTTTTTACTGCGCGCGGATTTAAAATGAGCAAGGGAGTTACTAAAATAATGGATAATGATGGATAATGGATGCTGAAATCAAAGTATACTGATTCATGGGAGATCAGTTACTCGATTATGTTATCTTTTTACTATAATTTATGGGTTTCCTTCCAAGGAGTAGCCCCAACACTTAATAGCCCAAATTATAGTGAACAAATAAAACAATAGCCCCCAAATCATCTTAAAATGGTTAAATGGTTAAAATTAGTAAAATGGTTAAATCTATTATTTGCGGCCATAAACTGCAATATTATGCTTTCTTACGTCGCATGTCATGCTCACTTAAGTTTTATAAACAATCCAACCAAACGGAGCCTGAAAATTAGCTAGTCTTGTAAAAAAAAGTTTTATCTATTGTATAAAATTATGTGTTCAGGCCTGAGGGTCCTAGTTAGCTAGTAATATTAAACAGAATATCAAATTGGTAAAAATTGTAAATTTAGGGGTGTCTGGAAAAAAAATCGATGTTTGAAAAAACTATCGATGACTGCAGTTAGGACGGATGTTTCTCCAGCTCTACAGTTTAGTTACAGTTAAACACGAGAAACACGGCGGATGATAAATATAGAGTCGCGCATGCAGGAAACTATTCTGCAAAATTGTTTAACGAGACATTAACATTCACATGATTGGCATACAACGCGCTTAAATAGCAAATGAGTGGAATTTATGCATTTTAGTTCTAAAATCCAAGCAAAACGTTGCTAAATCGTGTGTAAAATCAAAGTGGAACAACAATTAAGTTGCAAGGTAGTGGAATATATAGAAGGAAATGAATGTTTTAAAGCTGCCATTTTGAAAAGAAATCCCAGAGAATGTGTGAATGCAAATGAAAAACAAAGAATATGATATAAAAAGAGGCGAAAGATAAGGAGAGAGGCTGTGCGGAGATAATAGAGCTCCGGAAGGGCCAGTGTGTGAGTGCGTGTGAAACAAAAGCAGAGTTGGCTGGCGCAAAACGGAAACATAAATATAAGCACAACAACGGAATGGAATAGTTCCCCGATGAATCGCGTGGTTTTTTTGTTGTCAGCAATACATATGTATAATTTAAAAATTTCTTTAATCTACAAATTTCTGTTATTGCGTTTTCACTTGCGCCCCCCAATCTACGTTTGTTTCGCTCGCACCAATGGCACATTAAAGCTCGAAAGCGCAGTTACGTGAGCTTGCGAGAGTGTCAACTTTTGGCAGTGTGTGCGTGAAAGAGAGGCAGAGAGATAGAGAGGCCAAAGAGAGAGAGCTTGCGATTAAAACTGAGCTCAAAAGCAAAGTTCAACTTAGTAGATTTCCACAATTCAAACTAATTATTTTGCAGAAGAACTAAACAACAAAAAAACCCAATCCCCCGCCCCACGTCACTTAAACAAACTTTTAATAAAACGACAGTGGAGTGCCGGATAGTGAAACATTCAAGACACAACGGGCAACGCAACAAGTACAAGTACAAGTAATAATCTCGCGTCGCGCAGAACCAGAACAGCAACGAGAGCATAGCAGAGCGGAGCAGAGCAAAGCCGAAACCAAAGGCAAAGAAAATTAAGTAAAGCAAAGCCCTAGAAAGCTCGAAAATGTGGAACCAAACAACAGAGGCAGCAAAAGCAACAGCCGCAGCAGCAACAAGTGATAATAGCAAGGAGGAGGCCAGTGCAGAGGAGTGTGGATGTGCTGGCACTGCTTCCAGTGTTGAGAAGCGCAACGCTAACAGTAAAACTCCCAAATATCCATTTGGCGGCAAAATCACCGATAACGACGGCGACAACGCCATTAACAAGCAAAAAGAATTTGCAGCCGAAAGCGAAACAAGTGATTCTGGTTTTATATCTGGACCGCAATCATCGCAAATCTTTAGCGGGGAGATTACCAGCGAGCACAAAACGGAAACCGAATCCCAGCCCAAGCCGGCACCAGGCGTTGAGCCACCACAGCCATCGCCGAAAACCAGTCACGCTCCCGATCAAAAGCAAATCTCTTCCGTGGTCCTTGATTCGGGCATCATTGACGAGGACGAATCCGGGGCGGAGGACAACGACGAACAGGAGCCACAGAATCCAACAACCTCCCGGGCTGGCCTCAAGCAACAGCCGGCCGCCACTGAACAAATGCGCCTCAAACACAACACAGACGCCGGGATACCACAATGGACAGTCCAAAGCCATCTGGCCGGACGTGGCGAGGTCCTCAACAATCTGGGCACCAGCACCAACAACAGCACCTCCATTTCGGGCCGCAGCAAAGCCATCAGCAGCGATAACAAACCCACCAATGCAGCAGCATCAGCATCTGCCTCTGGATCGGCTATTCTAAACAATAGCAGCATCAACATCATAAACGCCTGGGAGCAATTCTATCAGCAGAATGACGACGGCGACACGTAAGTATTTCCGTTGAGAATTTCCCGAAAAATGTCCGATCAAACGACTCTTGACCACCAACTGTGTGAGGGAGAGTTTCATGAATCACATTGAAGACAATGAGAGACTGGGACTGGGACTGGGGAGAAACGCGACTTCGGATTCGGACTGACACATGTGTGTGACTGATTCGGGGGTTTTCCTGGTATGTGGGCAGGTATCATCATCAACAACAACAAAAACAACAGCAAAACAGGTTTTTGGGCAAGTGTTTCTTTCCTTGCCTTTGGGTTTTCTGGGTTTTTACACACACGCGAGACATGACAGACAACAAGTGTTCGCCACAAAGAAAGAAAGCAAGAAAGGACGGAAGGAAGCAAAAGGGAGGGTCAGACCCCAGAGCACAGGTAAATAAACTCTGTCTGCTCTTTGTGTTTCAGACCTCTGCACTTGGCTTGCATATCGGGCTATGTGGATGTAGTGGCCGCCCTCATACGCATGGCACCGCATCAATGCCTGCTGAACATCCAGAACGATGTGGCACAGACCCCACTGCATTTGGCTGCCCTAACAGCCCAACCGAATATCATCAGGATGCTGCTACTAGCAGGAGCTGAGGTAAATATTAATCAACAATACCAATATCTTAATTTCCCAACATGAGCATGGATCTATCATTATACATATGTAACATAATTATGATATCCTGCACAGCCCACTATTCGAGATCGTCATGGTAATACTGCTTTGCATCTATCGTGCATTGCCGGTGAGAAGCAATGTGTTCGTGCCTTGACGGAGAAGTTTGGTGCCACGGAGATCCATGAGGCGCATCGCCAGTACGGACATCGTTCGAATGACAAGATTTTTAGCAACCTAAGATATGCCCAACTACCCGCCGATCTGGAGATACGCAACTATGATGGTAAGTGCCACCCACCCCCTCTCCACCATTATATTTCTCTACATACATATGTATATGTAGATACCTAGTAAATGGTTTATTTTGGGTAACATTTTCATGAAAATTTTCGTGAATCTGTGCCAAAAGAAAATGGTATGCATATATTATATATTATAGTATATTTTTGTGTCCCGACATCGGCTAGCCACAGTGCGAGACAATGTCTGTCGTCTGTTCGTATAGCATATATCCACAATACCATGGGGAATGTGTATTTCCGTGCATATATGTGTGTATCTCTGGCTATGGTCTTTGAACAGATGCCAAAAATACATTGTGGCCGGCCTCTCCTCTCTACCCTGAACATTTTCCACGCTTTCCCTCGTCCCACCCTCTCCTCTCACCTCCTTCATTTGGCCTTTTTTTTGCTCGTTATTGATTAACGAAAATAAACGAAAGGCAAACATTTGCCAGGTTTCAGACGTCAGCAAAAATTGTCTATAAAAACAAATTGTACAAGAAAACTGAGGAAAAACTAGAGATTCTCTTATATAAGAAATGAGTTTTGGAAATTATTTCAAATGTAAATTCAAGCAGATTAAACAGGGTTCCTGAAATACACTTTTCAGGCATTTCAGGCAGCAAAAAAGGCGTGGCGGCCCATCATTTAGATTTGCATTTGTTTGGTTTCCTTATTTGATTTTGAACAGAAATCGAATTATTGATTTGCATGCAGCGTGGAGAAGGAATGAGAATGTGTATTTTGAGATATAAACCATGGCTAAAATCTCAGTGAAACATGGCACTAAGGAGGCACAAGCGAAAAGTACTAAAGAGTATGCAAAACTCAAGAAAAGTAAAAGTCTTTGTCCACAAAAGAGGTTAATAAACTTGTGTCGGAGGTTACATGTGTGTGTATATTGCAATATCAAAGTTATTTGCTTTTAACCTTTCGTTTGTTTAATCGATTTCTCTGTTTGGAGTCGTTTTTTTCGCTATAACCTTGCCCAAAAATAAAACCCAACAACAAACACAAAAAGAGTGCCAAATGAGTTCGAGTTCGTGAATGGCAAACATTTTGGTGAACAAACATTATTATACTACATACATATGTACGAGTATACATATGTATTTTTGGTTGGCAGCAGCAGAAACCGGTTTTTGGGGCACCCCAAAGAAACAGCTGCTCTTCATATGTACGTGCACACCTATTTATGCTCGGAATATAATGTATTTCGGCTAGCCAACAGCAGGCAGACAGGCAGACGGACTGACAGACATGGCCGACAGAAACTATTAAAATCAAAACGAAAAGAGAGAGAGAGAGAGACGAACAGACGCTGCCGCCTCCTGAGTATTTCTCTTTTGAAATTTCTGGGTTTTCCCGATCGCCAGTCTACGGCCTGCACACAAAACTTTGAATTATTTGGAATCGTCAGGGGGATACGATTAGGAAGGGGCCGTGGCAGAGTTCTGTAAACAGATTGTACAAATAAAATGGCCTGCCAGGCTTCCCCCCTACCCACCTCCCTCCCTCTGCAGCCCATTGACGTCAGTCTTCAGGGAATACACACAACAACAAAATATGAATGTACATGGGAACAGCCGCAAGAACCAAAGTTCAATGGGTTCAAGTGCGATCAAGTGATAATATAATCCTTTAATTTCCATGAATTTCTGAATATATGACAAATTCTTGTGGTTTTTGTTTTTTGGACAAAACCGCTTGGAAACCCCAACCCATGAATGTAAACAACTTCCGAAAATGCTGACGTACTCTACAGAATTTCCAACTGATATTAATAGCATGACTAAATTTAGTATTACTCGTATATCCCCATTTAGAGTGACTTTTTGCTAAATTCCTCTTACACTGAAAATAGTACGAAACATTTGTTGAGTTTGGCTGGTTGGCTCATGGCCAAATACGGCACCAGAGATACCTAAAAAGAATAGAAAAGCAAAATATAATTCTTAGAATTTAATTGATAAGAAAGAAACTCATTTTGATGGAGGACATTGGGAAAGGTTCGTTATCAACGAAGACCATTTGAACTCCCGTACACTCAATTTTGTTTTGCGGACTTTCTGATGGGGAAATCCCAAGTATTTTCGTAATTACGGGCCACCATAATCCATTTTTGGGAACCTTTCATTAACGCCACGCACTCGAACGCACGCACGCACGCAACGGGGAAATGGGAAATGTGAAATGGAAATGAAAATGAGTTTCGATTATAAATAACCTCACGCAATCCGGGGTCCCCGTAGGACAGGGCTCTATAAATAGTAGGAGAGCAGAGCTTTCTGTTGCGGGGCCACCTCCTCCTTCCACTGCAGAATTTTCCCATTTTGGGTAATCGATTGATTGTGTGGATTCTTTATCGAAAAAGAGGGGAGAGGGAGGAGAGGAGAGTATATCAGTTTTATTATCTGGTTGGTAATTGTGACGTTTCCAAGTACTAGACTAGTGTACTGTTTGTGATTCCTTCACTGCTTATCTGTACGAAAAAAAGCGACTGAATACCCGGATCATTGGTTGAATTTCCAGAATACGCCACTGGGGAATACTTTATGTCAGTTCCACAAATGGTTGCACATATTTTTCCCAAGAGAATGACCTAGACACAGGGCTCTCTCTCTGCCTCTTCCAATGCTTTATCGCATATTAACCATGACAGGGAATTTCAGAATCTCAAGGAACCCCAGCCCCCCGTGAGGCAATATGCAGCATTTGTGCCGCATGTGTGGCAATCTCTGAAATGAATCTCTATTGAAATTCCTTTTAAACTTCCAATAGTCTTTGGTAAAAGGTACTGTCTGTCCTTTCATTCGGAGAAATGGGAGTACAAATCACAAATCCGTTGCTGGGCACTCAAATTCCGTACTTCCCCCGACAATCGATTGATAAGGCGGCCGTCCAGAGTCAGAGCCAGAGGGAGAGCCAAAACAAATGAGATATTTTCAGTCGATGTTCGATCGTCAGTAGACATTTGGTAACTGGAAATCAGTCGTATCGTTATCAGTGTGTCGCCGGCCAGGAAAACCCCATAGGTGGTCGTTTATTATGCGATTATACGAGTACGACGCTACGATATTCCCATTGCCAGTAAAGGAAGATAACTGGCTATCAGGCAAATGGTTTTACCAATTCAATATTCCTTATTTACGATGATCTTGGGGCCCCATACCAAACCATACCATATATGCACATACGTGTGTGTGATGGCGTTAAGTGATCGATATTCAAAAAAGTTGATCGATTCGATCGTTTGTTCTTTGAACCATAGACGACAGTTGGAAATTTGCAATCAGGGCATGACTTGACGGAAGCTCAGTGGAAAACCAAGCCCCTATAAACCTTTTGACGTAAATAGAACAATGGAAATGCCTTTAAAGACATTAACTAATGATGGATTGAAATTAAAAAGTGGCACATCGGAACTCAATTAACGTCGATTGTACGGGGGAATTCAAAACTATAAAATCTTGAACCTTAGAACAGAAACTAGAACGCAACAGTGATAGAGAGAGAGAGAGAGTTCGATATAGCACCTATAGCACCTTATGCGATCCTATCTGTAGAACCTGTTTTTTGTCGGGCTGTGGGGCGTATTATTTACTTACTTTTGATTCTATGACATTCCATATGGCATCTATCTATTACATTAATGAATAACAAATTAGTCAGAGACAGGGACTGGCCTGGCCTGGCCTCTCCCCGCTTGTCTCAATTGTTGATCTAACGATTGTAGGTCCGTGGGTAGATTCGATTGATGAATCGTTTTGATCCTCTCATTTCCGCCCAATCCGCTTAACTCTTCGAACAAACTGTTTTGCTCAGTTTGGTGACCCCAATGAGCTCTCTTTAAGGAATTAAGATCTACAACGGACAAGGTTAAATCTCAGACAAAACATCGGAAATATTTCTGCCATTAATTATACTCGTTTATCTTCAATGAATACTGGAATGAGTAAAATGTACGTGTTTCCTTACCCCCCACCCGGCTTTAAACATGAGCTCATGCAAATCTTGAAAGCAACGGAAGTTTAAGTATTGCAATGTTGAAAACACTTTGAATAATACTACTACCTGATGGAAAACCCACAACAGCGCATACACGATGATCTCCTTTCCAACGACTGGGTGGCTCGGCTTTGACCTCTTGTATGGGAAACCTATGGCGTCGCCGTTACTCTGTGGGATTTTCCCCCAAAATTCCCCCCATTTGCGGCTTAATTATACCTGGGTTTTGTGTGTGTTTTCTTTTTTCCTTTCTTTCGTTTTGTGTGCCACACGTGGCTGACGATCCCCAGCCCAAGTATTTGCATTCCGCATTGGGATCGAATCCCATACAAAAGAAAGTCAACAAGGTGGCGATGTCGATGGCGAATCGCTGACATAACCCCCACCCGATGGTTGGTGACTGGAACTGGCTTTGGATCGCCAACTCCCGATCTTGGGTTGAGTCTTGAGTGCCTTTCAAAACACTTTCATTGCCAAGTCAGTCAGCCAGTCTGTCTCTGTCGTTGTCGTCGTAAGCGTCATGGGATGGAAAATCCATAGCTTTAATTGTGCTAAATTGTGCGCGTTGTTTGCCATTCGTTGAAGTCGTAGTTGTTGTCATTGTTATTTGAGTTGATTCGCTTCATTTGGCGGTCGTCTGGGTCTGGGGTTTTTCACTTGCAATTCACTTAATTTTCACGTTGGGAAAGTTCGACTTTGACACAAAAACGGGCAAATGGCGCCCAGAAGTCTTTTTGTTTTGTTTTTTAGCCAATAAACTACTAATTTGATATTGTATTTCCCTTTTTTCTATTTATTTTATATGCCTTGGTGTGTTTTGTTTGGGCAGCTGACTTTTTCGTACATTTGTTGTGGGTTTTGTGGTCGGTTTTGTGGTCGGCCAGGTAATTCCCCTAATGGCCTGGTACCTTCCTTCTGTGGCACGCGTTTTGGGTAAAACTCGAAACACAGCTGCGAAAATGTTTACCCCACTTTACAATTTGTTATCAAAAGTTTGAGGAATTCCCAAGAGCTCCCCCAGCTAAGGCTTATCGATAATTATCGATACTACATCCGGGCAGGGTTGCCAACATCGCATTGCGTCGATCCTGCCAGGACTGTCATCACATTCTCTCACAGATCATGGGAATTCCCACATCTAATTGCGTCTCCGAAACAAAAGCGAACAGGCGAACAAAAGACATTCCAATAAATGTTTGAATAATCTTCTATTAGGAATAAATTGAATTCCATAAATGTATAATTATGAATCAATGAACCGCCTGTTATCCCACACTTGCACTGAAGGACAAATACTCGTGCGGAATGGAACGGTGGGGGGAGGGTACTACACCATCTACACCGAAAACCCGTTGTAGAAACAAAACCAAAAAACAGATCCCATCTCTGCCTGCCTGCCTGCTTCAACAATAAGCACAATTAATTAAATTTAAACGAAAGACAACAACAGGGGCTGCCAGCAAAAGCGGCATCAACATCGTGTTTAATATTTGCGGACTGTCAATAAATTCATGAACTTTGCGGCGACATTTTCGGTTGACTTGTGGAGTACTTTTAACTGCGACGTTTTTGGGTTTTTCTCACCATATAACAGTTAACATAAGGTCGCCGGACGCCAACGCCTGTGTAAATAGGCCCCCCCTCGTGAAGTTGTGAAGTGGTGTTGGGGTGTTGGAGTGTTGGTGTGAAAGCATTTTGTGAAAGTGTTTCGAGTGCTCGACAAATAGAATTTCCCCAATGGGCTTTTCTGCGCAGTTTCGTAACGGTTATTAAACGCTCCACAAATGCTCACCAAATTCGATTAGCATTATCTTGCACATATATTTGCACATGTCAGGTTTTTCGGGGGGGGCCTCTCAATATCTCACAGACTTGTTGGCAGGCCAACATTTGTTTTTGTGGTTTCTGTGACGCAGCCCAAGCGGCTGTTGGGGAATTCCCAAAACAAAGTTTGAAACAAACTTTTGTGTTTCATATTTCATGTTTTATATACACATGCATATATGTACATATGTGTGTGTCTATTAATAACTACCATATAAGTCTGTGGATTGCCTACTACCCATCTTTAATCGTATGCTAACGATTGGCACGTTGCTCGGATCCGAGAGCCAAGATCCAAGATCCGAGCAGCTTTTGCAACAACAATTCCATTGAAGATTGTGCTGTGTCTTCTTTTACTGCCACCTGCCCTCTGTCCCTCCTCTCTCTCTCTCTTTGTCTCTCTATCGGCTAGTCTTAGCTGCTTCTCCTTTTAGTTAGTCGAGCTTTGGAACAGACACGACACACACACACACGAAAAACGTCATGTTGTCATCGTTTATTTTTAAAGCTTGTGACACAATTGTTGCTTTTGTAAACCTACCCATCATCTCGGAGTCGACGAGTCCGAAAATAAAATACAAAACTGGACTGTAAAATATTTGACTTTCTTGAGCTGCCGCTGCCGCTTTCTTTACCTCTTTCTCCACTCGAGAGAGAGAGAGAGAGAAACAACGGAACTGGGAAAATACCCACAAAAGTACTGCTCTGATTTTTGATATACCGTGATCTACGAGTCTTAATCTTTCTTTGTGATAACCTCTCTTGATGTCATGCCTCAAGTTCATGGCTAGCCGAAGTCGTTATCGCTTCTAGGATTCGACTGATTCATAAATTTACAACTTTAACAATTACGGCATTTCCCTAAATACTAATCGTAGTCATAAACATAGTCATAGTTTGGAAACTGTGAATAGTTCTTAAGTAACAACAAATTCATTGCGGAAATATCCGATCTTGATCCCTCAGCTGTTTGTCGGACAGAGGGGGTGTATATTATGCAAATGGGAGGGGGGACCCAGCGACCGACTGCTGTTTGTGTGTGAAAGTCAATCAACAGCACGTGTAGCTGAACGCAAAAAATAAAAGCAGCAAAGCAAAACCAGGCAAAAGCCAAAAGACTACGTCAACTAATCATAAAGCGATAAAATCAAGCCAAAGCCCAGGCACGGAATACAAACAAAAAGCTAAACAATCTGCCTTTGTTTTCAACGTTGTTGTTATTTTTGTTGTTGTTTTTAACCACTATAATCTGTATGCGAAACGAGAGACCCAGCACCGAGCCGTAAACGGCTCAATTTGAGATTGAGAGAATGATTCGATGATCGAGACAGCAACAGAAGAAGTATAGAGAGAGATCAGATAAAAGAAAGACTAGAAATACCGTTTATATAGCATGTAGTAATGCAAGGTGTCAAGTTGTTATACCCGATACTCATAAAGACAGTGGGTATGAAGTAGTAGAGCCGCGGCACTAGCCGCAACTCACATCGTTTCCGTGTTTTCCCGTTTCAATACAAATAAAGAGTAAAGAGTGTGCATTCTATAGAATCTGGAAGGGTAAAAATCTCTTTTAATAATGCATTGATCTAGGAGTAATAAATCCTATACAAATAGTATACGATATATATAGACTTTATATCCTATTGAGTCTTCTGTTCTTTGCCGACTTTTAATGAATATTTGGCAACCATTTACTCGTATACCCATCAAATCAGTCATTCCAAATCTCTTTTTATTTTAAATGTCAATTAAATTATTTGCAAATTTAGCTACGTTTATTAGTATGTGTATCAGATACGTATCGTATCATATGTATATGTAGCTATAGTGTGTTCAAACCAATTTGAACTTGAGCAAACTTGTTGCTGCTCGAAGCAGAAATCCAAAAAATCCAACTTTGTAGAGGTTTTGTTTTGTTGTTGTTTTTGGTTTGTTAACTTTAAAGCCAACACTCTTGATGTTGTTGTTGCTGCTGTTACTGTTATTGTTGTGCTTCGCTCTGTCTGCTGTGTGTGAGTGTGTTATTGCTGCTGTTTTATTGTGGGAATTTCTTGGGTTTTTCAACGCACACACCCATGCACTCCACACACTCGTCAGGCAATCACACACACATTACACACACAGCCACACACAGTGCGAAGTGAACGCGCGTTGTCATATTGTCTTATATGGCAAAAGCCTCCACTTGGCTGGCACCCCATACCCTGTCGTACCTTACCCTGCCCCCCAGCCCACATGGAAACCCCTTCCGTCCATTGGCGGCTGGTCATTGTCGTAATCGAAGCTTTTTATTTTTGTGTAGTCGTATTATAAAACGCTACTTGTTTTACAACTGAAAGCGGTTCGTTCGGAGAGAGGGAGCTTTTGATGACTCTGAAGCTTTGAGAGTGCAGGAGATCGATCACATTTCATTCATAAACGAAGCTTTTACCTGGGTACAGTGGTGCGAAAGTCGAAAAATACTATAAATTAATTTAATAAAAAGCTAATTTTTTTAAGTGAAAAAATTGTTTAATCCATGTTTTGTTTTTTGTTTTTTAGGTGAACGCTGCGTACATTTGGCTGCTGAAGGTGGTCATATTGACATTTTACGCCATTTGGTACTACATGGAGCTGATATCAACGCTAGGGAGGGTAAATCGGGCCGCACACCTCTACACATTGCCATTGAGGGCTGCAACGAGGATTTGGCCAATTTCCTGCTCGACGAGTGCGAGAAACTCAATCTGGAGACGGCCACCTTCTCGGGCCTGACGGCCTACCAGTTTGCGTGCATTATGAACAAATCCCGAATGCAGAATATACTCGAGAAACGCGGCGCCGAGACCGTAACGCCGCCCGATAGTGATTACGATAGTAGCGATATTGAAGATCTAGACGATACGAAGGTGAGCGTCACAGCATAAATGCACAGAAAACAAAGAATATAAACAAAAGAAAACTAGAACATAAGCAAGAAAAATGGACCACCACCAGCTTCCAAAATGTTCAAAAATTATATGAAAAAAAAGGAAGGGAAAATCCTTTAAGCTGAACTGGTATTCAGTTGAAATCATCCGTTTAGAAACTATCTATAAACTATTGTCACATTTATGTATTGTTAACCAAAAAACAAAAGAAAAAATAAGCAAACAATAGAGAAGCAGCATCGATCTAGATAGGGGATCTATGTTTTAGTAGAACCCATTGAAAGAACAGAAAACTCTGCAAAATATAAGATCAAGATTCAACCAACAAAGTAACGAACAAACACTGCAAAATACAATAACTTATACTGATGTCCGTAACCACAGTGAGTGCCACAAACCTTACAGTTGTGGCCAACACTGTAACCATTATTCTGATAAGCTGTCGTTCTATGTAAACTCTTGATGTTCGTTGCTATATATCTCTCTCTAACCTATCCACCTAAATCTACTATTATGTTTTCTTGTATGCAAGTCAGTGTGTCTGTAATTGTTGTATGTATATGTGAGTGTGCCTACTTGTGTGTGTGTAGCCCCTAGATCTATTGTGTACCCCCATTAACTCTTAACGCAGAAGAAATATATGGAAGCATAATTTCTACTAGACCTTAAGTTAGCTAAATCTAATTGATTGATGTTTTCATGTTCTGACTGAAAAAAAAATAAATATTTTACTCTAAAAAAAAAAAAAAAAAATTACAATTTTTTCTAAATTATAAAGATGATGTTGTATGGGGGCCAAAGGTATGTAAAAAGTGTTTAGTGCTATTACTTCAGTTTGTCGCTTTGTTAAATTGTTTGTTTCTTACTTTTGTTGCTGGTTAATATTGCTTTAGTTTTTTATTTTTTTTTTTGGTTAACATTAGAGTCTAAATTAAACCTATGTACTTCTAAATTTAAAAGTAATTTAACAAACCTTATGATGGGGTATTTTTGTGTACTTGCAGATGTACGATCGCTTCGGTGATCCGCGCTACTTTGTCAGCTACAACGGCGGCAATCCCATGACAGTTGCCTGAGTGCCCTAACCACTTGTACATACCACCCCATAACTTAGCCTAAAAATATACATACTTACACATGTACGATTAACGCAAAAAAAGAAGAAACAAACACAAACCCGAATTCCAAAACTTAACAAACTGGTTCAAATGCTGTTCCTGCCTGCCCCTGTCCCTGCCAATGCACCACCAACAACAACAAAATTAAGTAAAATGTATGCAATAATCTTTGACACACGTTCTCCCATGTCTGGAATGATGTAATGAATGTAAAGCACCCACACACACATGATAGTACTTAATATGAAAATAAAGCATACAAGGATGCAGAATGTCAGGCATTTTATTTATACATATTTAAACATAAACTAAATAAAGTATTAGACAAACTCCTCCATATAGTTTCTATCTATCGTCGTCTTGGTACACAGGTTAGGTTAGGTTATCCCGGACGGCCCTCGACGGGGCCTCTCATAGGCCAAAAAGGCCCTTAGTTATCCGGATCTTTGTATGGACCTTACGAGGGTGTTTCTGAGGTTCCGAAGTCCCCCAGAATCGAGGTGTTTTTAGCAAAGGCAAGCAGTTTCCCTGGCGACCTCTTGGAGGCGTCCTCCAGTGATACCAGCATCGGTGCGCCCAGGTACATTCTCCTTGCCCTTGAGAGAGCCGGACACCGGCAGATGAGATGTTCCAGGGTTTGGACAGCCCCGGGTTCATTGCATTTCCTGCAGGTTTCACTGTTAGTGATGTTCAGCCTGGTCGCATGCGACGCAGCCAGGCAGTGGCCTGTTAGTATGCCCACTAACAGTCTGAAATCCTTCCGTGGAAGATGCAGCAGATAGTGGCCTGCTTCTCCAAGTCGCTTTGTAGCGTCCTTAGGGAGACCGGCACGCTTTCTGTCCTCTCGACAGCCCGACGCCTTCCTTAGCCAGAACGTCTGTCTCTTCGTTTCCTTCGATGCCCTGGTGACTGGGAAGCCAAAAGATCTGCACTGACTTAGTCGTGCTTAGTGATTCTAGTGCCTCCCTGCTTGCCAGGACACTTCTAGAACTGACAGCGGACGACTGCATGGATTTTATCGCTGCTTGGCTGTCAACGAATATGTTAACCGCATTGTGTGGTCGCTCTGTGAGCTAAGCGACCTCTGCTGCCTTCTTGATGGCGAAGACTTCCGCCTGGAATATGCTGCATCGGTCGGGTAGCTTATATGACGCCCTTATTTCATGGTTCGTACAGTATAGACCTGCTCCTACTCCTTCATTCATCTTGGAGCCGTCGGTGTATATGTTGAGGTGTTGAGTCTGGTCCCGTCCCGCTTTCCAGTCTTCGGGTCCCATGAGGAGGTTTGTTTTTACTTCAAGGCACGTTTGGGGGATCATATAGTCGGTTGAACTGATCATGTCCATTCCAATTGAACTATGCCCGGAATCTTTGAGGAGACATGTTCCCCGACGCAATCAAGCGCTGTGTTGCCTTGGTTACAGTCAGCCTAGCGTAGATGTAGATGTCGAGGGGGTCGATTCCGAGTATAGTTTCGAGTGCTTTGGTTGGCGTTGACCTCAGCGCTTCTGTTATGGAGAGCAAAGCCTGCCGCTGGGTTTGTTCCATTAGCTTGTGATACGTCTTCTTTTCAGTAGCTTTCCACCACACTAGGACTCCATACAGCAGAGTTGGTCGCACTACCGAGATGTAGATCCAATGCATCAGAGCGGGCGACAGGCCCCATGTGCTACTAAGCATCTTCTTGGATGCATAAAGTGCAGTGGTGGCCTTTTTCACCCGCTCTACTACATTGGGTCTCCATGCCAGCTTGCTGTCCAGTACTGTGCCGAGGTATTTGACCTGTGCTTTAGGGGTTAGCCTTGTTTCGTTGACTTTCGGGGGGACCCATGTTGGTACCTTGTATCCCTTGGTGAAGAGGATGAGGTCCGTTTTAGCCGCGTTGATACTGAGTCCTACTCCATCTGCCCACTCACATATCTCCCTGAGTGTTCGTTCCATTATGGAGCGGATAGTCGATGGACATACACCCGTGATAAGTACGCTTATGTCGTCTGCATAAGCTGTTATTTTTGGGGCTTTCCTTTCGAATCTCTTGATGAGGTTGTCGACTACCAGGTTCCACAGGCGGGGTGACAACCTCTGACCATGGAGGCGGTGCCCCACTCTGATTGCACCCGTCTACAACTTAGAAGGTTTTTTCATCCAGAGGTTGATTGACGGGTGGGTGCTGGTGGCTTTTAGGCAGTTCATCATTGCTCCTGTAGCCACGTTATTAAATGCTCCGGATATGTCTACGCATACTCCAAGTGCATATTTCTTAGTGTTGAGGGCTTTCTCGACGGTAGCTACTAGCTAGTGCAGTGCTGTTTCCACCGATTTTCCCTTGGTGTAGGCGTGTTGGTTGGTTGAAATCAGTCCGCTTACTTCGGTTCTGATATGTAGATCCAGCTGCTTTTCTAATGTTTTCAGTAGGAGAGAGGTTAGGCTTATCGGTCTGTAATCCTTGGAACTCACATGGCTGCACTTTCCTGCTTTTGGGAGTAAGACAACTCCAGATGTTCTCCACTGGATCGGGATATAGCCTGTTCTTAGGCATGCTGCGTACATTGCGAGAAGCCAAGGGGTGATCACCTCTTTGGTCACTTGCAGCATGGCTGGGAACATTCCGCCCAGTCCAGGTGCCTTTATGTCCGTGAAGGAATCTATAGCCCATTGGATTTTCTTTGGGGTTATCAGGTCTGTTGGGGGTGTTTGTTCCTCAGTTGCTAGGTCCTGATGCGTTTCAGCATCGGTGACCTCGATGCATCCTGGGAAGTGGGCCTCCATTAGTGCCGTTAGGGCTTCTTTGCTGCCTTCCGACCACTGTCCGTTGTCTAGTTTGAGTTGACTTTGTACTGTGGGTTGCTTTGACAGCAGCTTCCTCAGCCTAGCCGTTTCAGGCACTTTCTCAATGCTGGAGCAGAAGTTTCTCCATGAGCTGCGCCGTGCCTTACGTATTTCCTTCTTGTATTCCCTTAATAGCGTCTTGTATTCCTCGTTGATGTTCTCGTCGTTCGCTAGTTTGGCGAGCTTGAAGTGACTGTCTTTCTAAACTTCTCCCAGTTTGTGTTCCGGGGGTTTCTATAGACTATCACTTTCGGAGTGTATTTAAATTCGCACTTCAATTGTTGTTCAATTGTATTCAATTGTTGTTCCTGCCTGCCCCTGTCCCTGCCAATGCACCACCAACAACAAAATTATGTAAAATGTATGCAATAATCTTTGACACACGTTCTCCCATGTCTGGAATGATGTAATGAATGTAAAGCACCTACACACACACATGATAGTACTTAATATGAAAATAAAGCATACAAGGATGCAGAATGTCAGGCATTTTATTTATACATATTTAAACTTAAACTAAATAAAGTATTAGACAAACTCCTCCATCTAGTATCTATCTATCGTCGTCTTGGTACACAGCAAACAGGAATTAAAGTAAAGCATTCAATTTAATATATAATTTTTAATCTATGAACAGAGAATGGAAAATAACTCTAAACTTAAAACTCAAACAAACGCAAAAGGAAATATCTTATGGCAACACATGCACAAGAACACAGTCTACAATATTATAACGTTTTTGCTTAAGGCTAACTAATGTTTCAGCTCTAACGAATGCTCTGGCGGAACACGCTTTGCTTGGCCTTGCTGTTGACGCTGGCCGACTTCTTGGCTGCAAGCGGATCCGGGGCAAAGCAGTTCCACAAACGCAATGTCTCATCAGCACCGGCACTGATCACAGTGCTGCCATCCGGGGACATGGCCATTTGCAGGACACGCGACGTGTGTCCCGTCAAATCAGCTTGCTTCACCATTGTCGGATACTTCCAGATGGTCAACTGATTATTGGCAAAACCATGTGCCGAGATCAGCTCCTTGTAATGTCGGGAGAAGAGCAGTGAGCAGACTTGAGACTTGGAATCGACCGACTTGATCAGCGAGCCATTGTTAACGTTCCAGAACTTAATGCAGCGATCAGCAGTGCCGCCACCAGAGGCCAGAGTACTGGGCTGCCAGGGGCACCAGGCCAGGGCGCGCACGGCCGCCTGATGTTCATTGAACTTGTGTAGAGCCTCGCTGGCCGTGCCCACGCCGTTGCCGGCCAGAGCCCAGACATTCACCAGATTATCGTTGCCGCCGCTGGCCAAGTACTTGAAATCCGTTGACCATTTCAGACCGCATACCTCTTGCGAATGGCCGGCCAAGGAGGAGATTTTATGCTCCCGCGAGCGCACATCATGATGGATAATGGTGCCATCGCGACTGCCAGATGAAACCAGGAAGGAATTCCAGGCCAAGGACCCAACGCGAGCACTGTGACCGTCCATGACACGCAGGCGCTTTACCTTAGAGCAGTCCCAGAGCTCAACAGCACCGGTGCTGTTGCCTATGGCCAAAATTTGGCCCTCCTGTATCCAGGAGAGCGAACCGGCGTAATCGCCCTCCTCAAATTCAGTCAGCTGTTCAATGTTGCCGCTGGCTGCGTTCCACAAATACACACAGCTGCCCAGAGCAACGGCCACAATGTTGTCACCACTCCAATCCATCAGATTGAGATCTGTAATAAAAATAGGACAGAACAGAGTATTGGAGGGGATGCGCGTTTCAAATGGATGCCAAACGAAACCTACAGTAATCGTTAATGAAGTCTGGGGCATCTAGGATACGTTCCGAAGTGGTTGGTATATAGCGAGAACCGCTTTTGGTCGATATGGGTGTCTTGATGGAGTAAACCACCTTCAGGGGATTCGTGTGGGACTCTGGAGCGGCAGGTGCCTTGTTCTGATAGCACAAAATGCGGCCACCTTTGTTGTCGCCGGCCACCTGGGCCACATCCGAAATGAGCTTCTGTCGCTCTCCCTTGTGGGCCGAGGCCTGGACATTGGTCTCGTTGCTGTTGCTAGTAGTGGCCTTGTCATTCTCCTCATCAGATTTTTCGCCCGAGTCTTTATTTACCTGCACGGAGAAAGACATGCGCCATTTTGAGAGGCAATCAATGGAAATGCTGTTTCTCTCCACTTACCAGAAAGTGCGCCAACTCGAAATTAGTGGCCGCGCGATTTGGTATAAAACGATCGCCACCGCCAGGCGTCTTTGTTGGCGTTGTTGTCGACTTCTTGCTCTTGCCCTCGCTACTCTTGCCAGGCGTCTTGGTGGGTGCCTGGACGCCGGAGAAGCTGGTATTGTACGAGACGGACAATACCGAGCGCGTCGTATTCACGCTTCCATTTAGGGACGCTTCTAGCTTCTTCTTCCAGCGCGGTGCAGGACCGCGCGTCTCGCCGTCCATGATCAGAGCATTTTGCAAATCGCTCACAAAATTGAACTGAGACATTTTGGCAACGTTGGTAGTGTCAAGTGGGGTCAATTATGAATTTTGATTAATCAGTTGTCTAGTAATTGCACAAGCGTTCGGTTTCTATCACTTGGTTGTGGATTTTTTTTCATCTGTTTGGCGCACAATAATGGCGGTTCGATTTGGAATTGCAATGTGACCGTGAGCGGCTTTCGGTAAAATGCTAATTTTGCTCATAGAAATATACTAAAATACTGTTCACACTTCGTTTCGTTTCTATTTTATTTATACTGGAATTTATAAAAACAAGAATTAAGTAAATGACTAG
Organism: Drosophila affinis; assembly: GCA_037356375.1. Lineage (NCBI taxonomy): Eukaryota > Metazoa > Arthropoda > Insecta > Diptera > Drosophilidae > Drosophila > Drosophila affinis. The sequence goes on from CM074800.1 coordinate 39,598,126, forward strand.
GCATTTGAGACTTTCAAAAATATACGCATATACGCAAATATAAGTTTAGATATATGTTAGTTTAGTGCGACCGTACGTATGTCGTCACGTTCCTTCATCCCTGGTCCACAGCTGTCATCATCGCCGCCCTCTAGGCAAAAAACAAGTTTTTTACAATTGAAAATTTACGTAAATAATTAGCAGCGTGTGCCTTAGCAAGAATTATTTGTCTACACGATGGTTTTCAACTTTACCGCCTTCACCTACATCGTGGCCCTGATCGGCGATGCATTCTTGATATTTTTCGCAATATTCCATGTCATTGCCTTCGATGAGCTTAAAACAGATTACAAAAATCCAATAGATCAATGTAACAGTCTTAATCCGGTGCGTATTCTTAGTGCTTAGTACTCGAGGATGTGTTCAAATATTTATTTGTATTACTTACAGCTGGTCTTACCTGAATATTTGCTCCACATATTCCTCAATTTGTTATTCTTGGTTTGCGGCGAATGGTTCTCCCTAGCCATCAACATACCCCTCATTGCCTATCACATTTGGCGGTAAGCCCAGCCCGCATAATGACTCACTTTACAGATCATTGAACTGTGAAATATCCTTCCTTTTAGCTACAAAACTCGTCCTGTGATGTCCGGACCGGGTTTGTACGATCCCACAACCGTACTGAAGACGGACACCCTGTCGCGCAATATGCGTGAGGGTTGGATCAAGCTGGCCGTCTATCTGATTAGCTTTTTCTACTACATCTACGGGTAATTAGCGATGCATATGAATTCTTTTGTTCTTCAGGGTACTGTACGCTCATTTGTCTAATGTAAAATTTCTTGGCTAATTTTAGCATGGTTTATTCGCTCATCTCCACATAAAGCTGCCTGGGCATCGGGATCTCTACATCGTGTATAAGTTGTCATAAAGCCATACGGTACGGTACGGAACGGGGAGTGTGTGTGAGGTGTGCCGTGTGGTGCTCCCTTCAGATGAGATTGTCTCACAGCCGCGAACAATATATTTCACCTCTGTAAAGCTTAGTGTGAATCCCATCAATGAGAACTCATAAGAAACGATAATTATCAGATCAGATCAGCATTTTCTTGTTTGCATATGATTTATTTTTATTTTTTTTTGTAAATCTGTATTATTTTTTTATGCATTTCGCATTTGTGGTGTAGTTGGATTTTAAGCATTAAATAAAAGTCAAATCGAAGTAATTATTGTAAAATTTTCATATGCAGCCTGAAGGATAGTGGATTATTCGACTAGCCGGAGACATGGTGAACCATTCTGTTCACGAAGATTACGTCGACAAATTCTTATCGACTATACGAACATAGATATCACAATCTAATATAATGGAACTGACTTGGAGGTCACCTACATATTAACTTCCTCAAATAAACGCATTTTTTCCACGTTTTTACGTATCTTTATACTTTATTTTACAATCCAATCGGTCGGTTCGGGAGGCCACAGCATGGAATAATATGGTATATATTTCACAAAACCAAAGCTTGTTTAATCATAATTGTGTGTTATACAAAGGACTGAAGGGCATTGGGAGCATTGAATGAGGGGGCATTGGATTATGACATAAAAACAACAAAGAAAAGGAAGAAAAATATCAAAACACCGAATATCTTAATCATCAGCCAACGATTCTTTGAGACAGACTGAAAGTATTTGAGAATCTCGCCATGCGCTGCCTCAATATTTAGCTCGGCGTCTGCCACATTCGTATCGATGCGTTCGACAATCTCCTCCTGTTCTTTGACCATATGCGCCAATTGCTGGAATATGCCACCCAGTTCAACAATAGTCGATTCAATGTTTTGCATTGTCTCGGCGCGTTGTTGAACATAGTTGTCCGAATCGTCGTAGATGGCCATTTGCTGTTGCTGTTGCAGTCGGGCCGGAGGTCCCAGGAGCGGCGATGTATCACTGCTGCCGCCCATGTCTATGCTGACCGCTTGATTTTCTTCGCTCATCAGCAGCGAGCCCTGTTTGGCCGTCGATGGGGATACCGAGTGAGCAGCCCTGGGACCTGGTCCCTGACTGAACTGATCACGGCGCGTCTTCTGGTGTTTGAGATTTTCCGTGCGAACTTCCAGAATTTGCTTGAAATCCGTGCTCATGCTGGCCAGCTTTGATTGGAGTGCTAGAACCATGTTGGAGGAATGTGATACCAGATGCTTGCCGTTTGTGTTGCGTCGCTGGTCCTTGGAGATTTCCTGCAGGCGGGCAATCTGCTGATTCAATGCATTCAGATCACCCTTGATGATGTACGTCAGTTCCTGTATCTCCTGCGGTCTGTCATCGAAGAGGCTCTTCTTTTTGGCCACTGCAAACGAAACAGAAGGATTACATGAAGAATTCCTTGAATCCCACTTGAAAACAATCAATCACTCACACAGGGTTAGTTTCTCCAGCTTCACATAGGTACTGGCTATGTTCTTGCCAATGAATCTGGCCACCATCATGAACTCGGAATAGCTTTGAATCTGTTTGGCCTTTCGGGGATCCCGGATGTTGACGGCCCGTGTGATGTTGCGTGCCTGCAGCGAACGTATCGCATTGGCGAACTCCGCCGTTCGATCTCGTGCTGCCATAATGAAGATCTCCTGCTCTGGCTCTGGGTCAAGATCTGGCTCGCGTCGATCGGTTTGTGTGGCTGTGAGAGTCGATGTCGTCCCACTGTAGTGGTAGTTGTTGTCGTTATTATTGTCGCCTGGATGATTTCCTGTGACAACAGCTGCCGCGGCACTCAATGTGCGCAGTGCCTGTCCAGAGAAGGCACGCAGATTCCACTGACGAGCTGCCTTGCCGTACTTGTCGTCTGAGTCTGTTGTTCCGCTCGAAGCCAATGACTGCGTATCGCCAATGTGAATGGCCGAGTCAAGGATGCTGACTCCTGGTGCCTGCAGCTGTGATTGCTGTCCAGGTTGTATTAACACGTGAGGTCCTCCGCCGCCGGATGCTTGTTGATCCTCCGCTGCTTGAAGGGTATAGGTGCTGCTATAATCCTGCTGGTCCGTTTGATGGAGTCGTCGTCGAGTTTGCATCTCATTTCAGGTTACGCTTTTCCCCCACAAGTTGACGTCGTTGCTAATTTTCTTTTTGCATTCGTCATGCACTGGAATATTCACAAAAGATATGGACTGGACTTTTCTTTCGTTGCGAAACTTCTTTTTTAAGAGCGTGCTTCGCCTGCTTTTCTATATTTTTTTCGTATATCTTTGGCTCAACAAGTGGAAGTCATGCTATACATTTATTTTGGCTTTAACATCATTGGAATTTGGCTGTGTATATAAATTAAATTTGATTTGATTGCTGAATTGTACGAGAAAACTCACAGACACATACACGCAGCACGGGCGCACACACACACACACACCTTGGCAGCTTCACAGATGGCAGATGACGTGTTGATAGCGTATATCGACTATCGTGTATCGTTATCGTTAGTGACAGCTGCCTTTTTTCCTCCGCTCCTATGTTTTAATTAAATAAAGAAGAATAGCCATAATTATCAAATAAAATGACGCTATATCATTTTGGAAACTGCGTAGCCTTGCTAACGCCATATTACTTCACCTATAAATACTCCGGCCTGTAAGTTTCGGGCCCTTGAATGTGGGTCACGCTTCTGAATCAATAAAAACATTTATTATATCTTTGCCCGGCACACTGCCTCAGCTCGGAATATGGGGCATTCTGGAAGTGCGTACAGGCGGGCGGCATTTACATATTCACTCAACTCTGTAAAATGCTGGTCCTGGCCACGTTCTTCTACTCGGACACATCTTCCACGGGGAACGGAGAGTTTAACTTCTTTGCGGTGAGTCTTTATCAGTAACGTAACCCCGCCATATTTGTATTGTATTAAGGTTAAGGTGTGCTTTTCCATTACAGGAAATCTTCCGGTGTAGCGTGGACATAGCCGATTTGCTTGGTTTTGCCTTGATTCTGAGCCGCATACCTGGCAAGGGACATTCCAAACTTATTACGGCTGGTCTTGGCTGTGAGTGACCTAAATAGTGTATGATAAAAATCAATTAGATGATCTCCCTCTCTACTATTCTTGCAGGGGCCACTGCCGAGGTTATTCTCTCACGTGGCATTATGCTCTGGGTGGGTGCCCGTGGCACCGAATTCAGCTGGATATACATACTGAAGTGTCTGGAGTCGAACGTTATGCTGGTTCAGCACATATCCACGGCCACGCTTATTTGGCTGTTCACTCGGCACGATCTCAACAAGGCACTAAAGCCACTGGTCAGTGTACTGCTGGCGGTGACTGTTTTCAAAGGCGTCTGGCTAGAGGGTCTCCTACATATCCTGACCATTGGACCTTGGCTGACGATTGCTGTGAAGGCATTGGTGGCCGCTGTCATTGGCTTCTGCACGTTGCACATTTACTCGGGTCTAGCCCAGCAGATTGGCATTTGAGCCTTTCCAGTCACAATCATTGTATTCCCTTTGTTTAATATTTTTGTTTTTATTTCGGTGTTGTCGCAGGAGAGAACGAGAGATTTTTTTGTAACAAAGACAACAAGTACGGTTATAGTAAATTACGAAAAATGTTGATGAAATAAGATAATTATGATAACGTAATGGTAACAAAAAGAAAAAGAAACTTAAAGATGAGGCTTGTTTGAAATGGGAATAACAAAAGTAACAAAAATTATATTGATGAGATTCATGATGGATAATGATAAAATGCCCTTGCTATACGCACATGGGACTCTTAACAATAACAAAAGTAACAAAAATTATATTGATGAGATTTCATGATGGATAATGATAAAATGCCCTAGCTATACGCACATGGGACTTTTTTAACAATTCTAAAAAGTAGTCTATAACAATATCGAGTCACTGTAACACTTACAGCGCTGCAAAAAAAAAAAACTTATTAGTGTTCGTCCAGCGACACATTAACAATTAGCCTAATGGACTGTTCGCCCAGTGTTATTTGATCCATTTCAATGGAGTTTGGCCTTTTCGAGATATTTATAAAGTTGTCACGTACGAGAGCTGTAAGCAAAAGATATATATACATATCGAAAGAGATCATACAGATTCTAGAAAGAAAGACCATTTAGCGACATACATAATAGGTGACTAAAAGCAAGGGCCGCCTTAATACGGTCCGGAAATGATTTGATGAATTCATTTGCATCTATTTCTTTGAGGTCTGGAAGGCTGCGCCACGTGTTCAAAAGGTCCATCATTACGTCGTGGCTGTCTGTATTGACATTGGAAGTGTTTGACATTTAGAAGCTATCTGCAGCTGCAGTATCTTACCAAATTGATTATCCTCATAGCTTGTTGTCTTATACAAATTATTGTTGTTAGTGGGAGTTACCGCCTTTACATTTACTGGCAGCAGTGGAGGCGGTGTAATGTTTTCAATATCTCCAACTGGCATAAGCTGAACTGGAGCAGCTATTTCTTCTCTATTGGGCAGTTCGGAAAGCTTATCAAATACATCTTTGGCTAGAGCGTTAGTATACTCTTCGCCAAAAATCGTTCTCAATGTACTCTCACAGTCGGTTTCCATTTGTTCTTGGGAAAGTGTATGGCTTTGACGTCTTTTTAGCACATCTGGAAATATAAAGCTGCCAAGAAAGCGCTCAAGATTAAAGGCTTAATCGATTAAAGGCTTGTGTTACCTGTTCTTCAGAGTTAATAGAAGTTTTTTCTCACTTTTTAGTATCTTACTGGGAGCCGGTGTTAAAATTACTCTATTTTTGTGGTCATGTAGGTATTGATGTCTGTGCTTTATTAGTTCATCGCGAGAATATTTGATATATTTGTCCACTATTAGTTTTGTTTTTTTGCCTCGTTTTTTCGACTTTTTCCTGGGTACATCAACATCGGTAGGTGGGGGTGTAGGAGGTGACGGTAAGGGGGGAGCATCTGCATCCCGTTGGTATACTGTGGTTGCTGATGTAATGCTATTATCCTCGATTATCGTTTGAATAGCACTCTCAGCAATTGAGGTTACAAATGGATTGATACCCATATCCAATCGGGGCATTTTAGGATCTAAAATGTCCGTTGAAATCGGGCTCAATGAGCGATGCTTTAAGGACCGCCGGTCCCTGGGGTAGAGTTCTTTAAATATAGTCAAATCCACCTGCTCGTTGTCACCGAATCCATCGGTTTCCTTTAAAAAGCTATGATCTTCATAGACGGCAAACTCTTCGGTGATGGTTAAATGACTGCCCAAGCTGGTTTCCTGACCCATTCGAGGCAGCTCAATGGACTATGGAATCAAATGTTGAAGACTATTCAGAGAAAGAGGAGCTTTTATGTTATTATCCTACCTCTTCCACGACTTCCTGTGTGCTCTCCGTCTGCCACACCTGGCAGTCAGTCATCAGAGCGCGATAGTGATCCAAAACATCATCATCCAGGAGCCTAGGCTCCTGGAATCTGGGACGCTTCGAAAGTGTTAGCCTGGCCTGCTTGGTTATAGTGTGCTTACGTTTTCGCCCTTTTTCCTGTTTTAGCACCACCGTTTTCTTCGAAGTGAGCACAAAGTCAAACGTTGTGTGATTCATTTGATCCAGCAAACGCTTGGCATCGTCTGTATCGGCATCATCATGGGTATGTTGCTAATGGCTTTATTTTATTACAACTTACCCAACAATGTGTCCACCTGCCTCCTGTATATATAGGCCACTCCATGAGTGAGACGTGTAATGCCCTTGAAATCAGCATATCCTTTGGTACGCGTGTTCAAGGACCTCGTCGCGTTAATTCTTAATTGATGTTCATCTATTAAATCAGTTATCTGTTTGCTAAAAAGCCAGACCAGTGAGCAAACTTACTTTTTTGTTTTGTTTGGTGTAAATTCACTTACCAGCAGGCCACTATGTCCACTGCAGCGATCTCATGGCGGTCAACATCTGTTGCTCGTGGGTTCTTGGTGGCGCCTGCCTTCCAGCAGGGCTCCAAAAGGTGGGTTTCATACCGGGACAAGGCTAGTCTTTGAAGCATAGTTTACCATGTGCACCTGTAAATTAGGTAATTGCGGGAAAAGAAAGGCTACTTCCCTACTGTCATTTTGAACCAACGGTAAAAACATGTAGCCCTGGAAAACATATATAGACGGGATAATTCATCCATGAAAATGTCCGCACCAAAATCAGGCATCAGCGCCCGAGCCAGTCGTGGATATGAGCACTAACCATACAATATTGTGCCTTTTGTGCATATGGCCAAAGCCAAACGAAATATTTTCGCTGCCGCAGAGCTCCCGATCAGAATTATGACAGCAGACACGAAGTCATACGATTCATATTCTCTCCCGGTGCGACAGCCAATCAGAATTATGAAGCCATTTGTGCATATGGCCAAAGCGAAACGAATTATGTATGTATTTTCGCTGCCGAGGTGCTGCCGATCAGAATTATGACAGCAGACACGAAGTCACACGATTCCTATTCTGTACCGGTGCGACAGCCAATCAGAATTATGAAGCCATTTGTGCATATGGCCAAAGCGAAACGAATTATATATGTATTTACGCTGCCGAGGTGCTGCCGATCAGAATTATGACAGCGGACACGAACCTACACGATTCATATTATGTACCAGTGCGACAGCCAATCAGAATTATGCAGCCTTATGTGCATATGGCCAAACGAAATGTTTGCGCTGCGGCAGAGCTGCCGATCAGAATTATGACAGCAGACACGAACCTACACGATTCATATTATGTACCAGTGCGACAGCCAATCAGAATTATGAAGCCATTTGTGCATATTGCCAAAGCCAAACGAAATATGTATTTTCGCTGCCGAGGTGCTGCCGATCAGAATTATGACAGCAGACACGAACCTACTCGATTCATATTATGTACCAGTGCGACAGCCAATCAGAATTATGCAGCAATTTGTGCATATGGCCAAAGCGAAACGAATTATGTATGTATTTTCGCTGCCGAGGTGCTGCCGATCAGAATTATGACAGCAGACACGAACCTACACGATTCATATTATGTACCAGTGCGACAGCCAATCAGAAGTATGCAGCCTTATGTGCATATGGCCAAACGAAATGTTTTCTCTGCCGCAGAGCTGCCGATCACAATTATGACAGCAGACACGAAGTCACACGATTCCTATTCTATACCTGTGCGACAGCCAATCAGAATGCATGAGCACGCATACACTCACTCACTCACACTCACGACTGGCTCGGGCGCTGATGCCTGATTTTGGTGCGGACATTTTCTATTTCCACGCTCACTTACGTTGCTTAGTTACATTCCCTGCTCACTTACGTACTTTAACGTTGGCATCATTTTTTTGTATTGGCCAGCAACATGTGTCGCGAAATGAGCGATATTGTCCCACAACATTTGAACGGAATTTGCAACATTTTCATACCCCTTAGGACCTGGATATTATAGAACCAGCGTATGAATTGTCCCGTCTATATATTGTGTGGTTAGTGGTATGGGCCAGCAGCATGTGCCCCGAAATTAGCGACACTGTCCCACAACATTTGCATAACCCTTATGAAAGGATATAATAGAATTTATGAAAAGTTTGTTTTACTAGGCACCAATTATTGCAGAAACTAGTCAGTCTCTATCTCAGAAAATTTTACGGTTTTTGGTCTTCTTATAAAGACTGAAAATGGGTATCGGGATCGATATGTTACTAATAATAAATTCATCAAATGCATTATTGGGTCAAAAAGTGGAAATATGTGCAAAATTCAATATTAATTACGTTTTAAAGCATCTGGAAAAAAAGAATTTTAGCATTAATCAAATGAAAGAGGGTATATATATGTCTATACCACCGGTTAAGTTTCCAAATGACGTGACATTCCATGTTCACTTACGTTTTCTTACGTCGCATGTCATCTTCACTAAAGTTTTATAAACGCTATTTTATAAACAATCCAACCAAACAGTCCTTAAAATTAGCCAGTCTTGTAAACAATTGATTCATCAATCGTATAAAATTATGTGCTCAGGCCTGAGGGTCCTAGCTATTTAGAAATATTAAACGGAATTGTTTGAAAAAAACCAAACAAAAGGCCAGGCCAGTGATATCACTTCATATTATTTTGTGTGTTTTAATAACCGAGAAATCCTCCTCAAGACCTAAGTCCAGTTCCCAGAGTCTTATCCACAGTCCCCATTTAACTATATCAATGGTAAGTGATTTGGCCAAGTCGAACATCAATTACCAGAAGCATGACTAATGGGCCCTGTGGGCGTGTTTAATGTTTGGTGATTGTTTTTGTAAGATAAGGTCCGGTGGTTTCTGTTTTTGTGCATTTCTTTGTAAATTAATAAATATCTTTGCCCCGCAGGGTGATAACAAAATATGCGACATCAGCATCGAAGTGCTGGAGGAATTGAAGAAGTTTCGTTTCAGTAAAAGCAAAAACAATGCAGCTCTGATATGTAAGGAAAAATTGCCATTTAGGCCCGGGGCCTATGCGTGTCCCCAACAACAAAATAAGTGGGAATGTGATTGATTGATGGCCTCTTTCTCTCTATTTTACCCCCAAATAGTGAAAGTCGATAGAGAGAAGCAATCTGTGGTGCTGGATGAATTTATTGATGATATCTCCGTGGACGAGCTGCAGGACACACTTCCCGGCCATCAGCCACGCTATATTATCTATACATACAAAATGGTGCACGACGATCAGCGTGTATCATATCCGATGTGTTTTATCTTCTATACACCAAGGGACAGCCAGGTGAGTGTGCTTAGAGAATGTACAAGGAATGGTCATAACAATGGGATTTCAGATTGAATTGCAGATGATGTATGCCTGCACAAAGAGCGCTCTGCAGCGCGAGGTGGATCTCACACGCGTCTATGAAATACGCGAACTGGACGAATTAACCGAGGAGTGGCTCAGGGAGAAGCTAAAGTAGGGGACCACAGCACCGCAATACACACGCCCAAGGGCCGTTGTTCAAAGCAATATTTTATGATGACTCTTATTTTGGAGGTGCTTCTTTTACTATATACACTTTATAAACTGGAAATCAGGAGCCAATACCAACGATGCATACCAATACCAAACAAACCAATCAATATTGAAATATGACAATTTTTACGACACAAATCAATATATAAGTTTTATAGTAATGACAATTTTATGTACCAGTATACGTCTAAGGAAGTTTTTAGTGTGTTTAGTTTTTGCAGTTTGCATTTAAGTATAACGAAAAGAATACGATCTTTCCATTGACATTAGCAATCGTAATCGTAATGATCTTATAGAAGCTGTGCTTGCCAAATTCTACATGTATTTATTGTAAAGATACATAGCAAACATGCAAATATTCCATTTTATATAAACTACATAAATAAAAGTGTGTTCAATATTATCTAAAAGCCACTCTTCTCCACATTTTAGTAGTGCAACCTTTGGGCCGCCGTGTGATGGAGCATTGAGTAGCGCCCCTCACTGGGAGTAGGTGGTGGTGGCGGCGGAGGCGCCAGCATGTGAGCCATGGCCGCCATTCCCATTTGGGTGGCTGCATTCGGCGGGCCCAGGTGATGCAGTGCGTCGTGATGATGCATTGCTGCCGAGGACGGTGCACTCCCTGCCGGATGATGGTGGTGGTAGTGATGCGACATGGGTGGAGCAGGCGGCAAGGGTAGATTCAGGAGGTTGTTGTTCACCGCATGGGTGCGGAAGTGCAAGCTAAGAGTGTCGGCAGTGTCGAAGGCTTTATCACAGTCGGGACACTTGAAATGGGCATGATCATCGTCGAGGGTATCCAGACCCACGGGATCCGTGTCTATGGGCTCATCGTCATCATCATCCACAATATCGTGGGCCGTGCTGGACTCCAAAGGATGGAGCTTCAGTTTGTGGGATCGCATATCACGTCGCCGACTGAAGGCCTTGCCGCAAACATCGCAATGATGATTCTTGATGCCAGTGTGGGTTATCATGTGCTTGGAGAGATCACCGGCCGTATAGAAGCCCTTCTGGCACAGCGAGCAGATCTGATCCCTCACACCGATGTGGATTTTTTGATGCGCCTGAAAATTGCCCAACGCTGAGAACTGTTTGGAGCAGATCTCACATTGGAAGGGCTTGTCGCCCGTGTGGGTACGTTCGTGCACTTTCAGATTGTACTTCTGGGCGAATCGCTGGATGCAATAGCCGCACTGATACGGTTTCTCTCCCGTGTGCGTTCGTATGTGCTGGGTAAGCTGGGCAATGCACTTGAAGCTATTGTGGCACTCGTAGCAGGTGTGTGGCATCTTGGGCAGGGGCTTTGGGCCACGTTTCTTGTGCTGTTCGGGCGGCTTGCGCTGATAGCGCGAGCGTCGTTTGCTCGTCTTAGTGTCCGCTGCCTCCTCCTCATCACTGGATATCAGTATATGACTCGGGGCTAGGGGTTTCTCCACAAAGTCCGTGTTGGTGGCTGCATCCTGACGCCACGACTCCAGCACACCCAAATATTGACGCAATCTCAGATCGCTGTTTTCACATTGCTGCTTAAAATGGAAAGCTACACCCAGACGGTAGATGCAGTTATTGCAGATAACCGAGGGCAAAGCATCTGTCTTATAAACCTATCAAGAAAAACGAACATAAACAAACATTTACTTTAATCCATTGGTACTCCTACTCGAATCTTGGCGCACTGCATCAGCATCACAGAGGGCATCATGGCAAAGTCTGTGCTGTAGATAGACGTCAGCGGTCCTGGGGTGCCTTCCTCCAGGCAAACGCGACAGATTTTGTGAATATTGTAATCCATTTCTAGTTCAAAATTTAAACAATTCAATAAAACAGCTGACGACTAGGGCTGTCAGAGCACACTAGTGTTGCGCAGAGCTTCGCGGCATAACACACTAAATAAGAAAAAGGTATGACCTTATTTCGTTTAGCGCTGACGTGACAGTTGATTTGTTTGATTAAAATAAATAGGAAAAAGAGAGCAGAGCAAGAGTGAAATTCAATTATACATAAATCAATCAATCAAAGCAGGCGCTACCACTACACACAGAGTGTCCCTGCTTGGCCCCCCACTGGCCGTAAGACATCGGCACAGGACGTGAAGAGCACGCAGAAACGAAGCCTGCAAAATTGGATCTGCTCGGTGAAATTTTGTGGTTGGGACACTGCTGCTGCTGTGGAGGCGCCCCCACCCCCAGACCGTATCGTATCCATCCCGAGCTCCCTGCCGCCACACACACACCAAACACACACTCACAAGATGCTGTGTATACAATATTAGCGATTATTGAGAAAGTACGCGCAGCACACGCACACTTGGGCAGGCACATATACAGACCAGGTGGAAATCCGCCGTATTGTATGCTCAGTCGCAGCGAAGCTGCTCGTGTGTGCCGGCAAAAGAAACAACACAAGATATTTCGCTGAATTATTTATGTTTTTGTAAACAATTCCTCCCCACTCCAAACCCAACGGTAGAAGGCCAAACAAACGCAGAATAGTTTGTGTGTTCTGGCGAATGAACAGATAGATTTTCCCGCAGTCCAAGTGCCAGTTATAGTTTGGAACTTGCAATGGCAACAAGTAGGAGCGAAAGCCCATTGCCGGACGCAACGCAGCTGTTGCAGGAGCACCGCCATCAGTCAAATGGCACCACCTCCGCAACAGCAACGAACGGAAAGGCGACAACAGCAGCTACAGCCACGACATCCTCGATGATGGCCAATTCGGGTACTTTTATGAAATTTAAAACATATTTGCTCGCCCTGCGTCCATGGTCGCTGTCTGCCAGCTTGGTGCCCACGCTGCTGGGCTCTGCGTTGGCTTATCGCTCCCAGTGGGCGGCCGAATTCTCGCTGCTCACCTTCTTCCTCACCGCCTTCACCGCAGTCACGGTCCACTGTGCCGGTAATGTGGTTAACACCTATTTCGATTTCATCAAAGGCATTGACAAACAGAAGGCTGACGACCGCACACTGGTCGATCACATACTCACCAAGGATGAGGTAAGCAAGCCATCGGTTCGCTATTAATTGCTGTTTAATTAATGGATTATAAACATGTTCTGTTTTTCACATTCTCAGGTGGTTTCGCTGGGTGCCATATTGTACATGGCCGGCTGCGGGGGCTTTGTGCTGCTCGCCGTACTCAGTCCGGCCAAAATGGAGCACCTGGCACTGATCTACTTTGGTGGTCTATCATCGAGCTTTCTGTACACGGGCGGCATTGGTTTCAAATACATTGCCCTAGGCGATCTGGTCATCCTGATATTGTTTGGCCCCATCTCGGTGCTATTCGCATTCATGTCACAAACGGGTCATGTCGATTGGACAACAATGGGCTATGCCATACCGCTGGCCCTCAACACGGAGGCCATACTGCACAGCAACAATACGCGCGATGCGGAGAGCGATCGCAAAGCGGGCATTGTCACCCTGGCCATACTCATTGGACGCACTGCCTCGCATGTGCTCTACGCCATGCTGCTTTTTACACCCTACTCGATGTTCTTTATCTTTGGCCTTAAGTACTCGCTGTGGTTCCTGCTGCCACTCGTTACCCTGCCGCAAGCCTTTAAGATCGAGAAGCGGTTCCGAAACGAGCAGACAATGCATCTGGTGCCACGGCAGACGGCCAAACTGAACTTTTTCTTTGGCATCCTGTATATTGTGGCCTGCTGCTGTGCCCAACAGTTGCCCACATTTGTGCTACGAAAAGCTTAGGAAGGGAGGTTACTGCGAGATCAGACGAGAAGAATCGGAATCGGGAAATCGCTGCAACATTATTAGGGAATTTCATTAGTTTTTATCGTCAATGTGTGGTGTAGCCTCGTCTCGTGATTGTTTTATGAAATAGGAAGATAAACTGAAATGTAATTTTGTGTCAATTTCGCGCAGGTTTTTGGATGTTTGATGTTGCACAAAAATTTCGAACGCTTGCTAGTCTCCCAATTAGTTTAAAACATCATTTTGGAACTGAACATATCCTATGCCCTACCTATGTACCCTACCTATACTGTTATACTCGCTTTTATTTATTTCACCTTTCATTTGTAACCCAAACTCAATGTAATTTATACTCTTCCTCTCTCGCGCGTTGGGAATCACGGACCAAAAGAATGTTGATGTGCAACAGTCAGTAATCAGCAGCAGCTTAGCTTATAAATATATCTTTGAGCATATATCTAGCTGAATTGAAATGTTAGTTAATGTTTGAAAAAAAAAAGAATCATAGCCATAAATGGTGCAGCAGATACTTAAGTTTTTTCGCGTGTGTGTGAATCAAAATGCAGATTTACTTTATAGAAATGCTTGAAATGCAGCTAAGTTAAGGTTAATGCGTGTGTGGAAGCTGGCTTTGCTTTTGTGTAACCATTGTTAGAGTTTTTACATATATTATATACACCACATATATATACATATATATACACATCTAGATTCTAGATCATGTAAGCCCAGTGTCTAGCGGCAGGCTCAAGAGTGAGAAATATCGAAAGCGAAAAACACAAATTTAAATTTAAAGAAAAAAACAAGAAAAAGGGGAATATATACACAAATATTTGTAAAAGGCGAAAGTCGAAAGAGCAACAATTGTTTTCCATTAACAATAACAAATAGCTTTAACAAAAGAATAGAGAAGAGAACCAAAAGAACACAGAATACTAACATCCATTTGCATACAAAAAAAAATCCATTGTGCAATTTTGAGCAATTTTTCGTGGCAATAATTATTTTGTACGCTAGGTTGTTTTTTGTATATTGTATAAGCCGATCCAATCATTTCATTTATTTATTGTGTTCTATATATGTACATGTATTTAAACGCTTTTGTTCTGTTAACTGAAAGATGATCAGAAGATCGGATAATGAAGTGAAGTTGAGTGGAAGAGAAAAACCAAACTAAATGACAACTTTGTAGACTACAAAACAAACACCACAACCAACAATGAACAATAATAACTATAAAGATATTGATAATTAAATATTTAATTAGAGAATGTATATATGCAATTGTGTTTTATTGTTCAAGGAAGAAGGCGGCCGAATAGATCTGTAATTTCAATCGAATCTCTGTACTGCGCTGTCGCTCACGGACAGTATCAAAAAGCAGCAAGCTTTTTTCTGGCTTCGGCAACGCGACTTCGGCTCTTGACATCTCGATTTTACAGTGTAAGGCAATAAACCGATTTCTCCCGTAGGCATGTTCGGGTTTTTGCTACACACACCAGCGCACTTGAGTGTATGAGTGCTGAACACTGCCCTAAACGGATGCGATGAGTGCGAGAGAAATGGAGTGCAAGAACAGCTTAGGTGCGCTGTTCTTTTTGGCACAAAACTATAATTTTAATAACACTTTAAATTTGGTAAAAATAACCATTAAACCTTTATTTAACGCTGCAATCCGCACATCCCTTGGAGCACTACGCTCAACACCTATACCCAATTTGCGCTTCGAATCAAACATACCCACAATAGAACAAAAAAAGACCTTATCACAACCAAAACCTACAAAACAGTACTAAACAGTTCAAACTCACCTCTTCACAAACACATTTAAAAAAACGGAAATAAAAAAAATAAGTAAATTAACGTCAACACTGGAAAGTCATTATCTCATGCAAAGAACACAACATTCCCTACCTCCCACCTCTAAACAAAAAAATCAAACCCCAATGGCAATTTCTCCCTTCCCTAATCAACACTACACTACAAAAATTAAGCAAATCCAACACACCACCAAGCACATAAACATACATTCTTGAACTCAATGACAAATACCCCAATCACAAATTCATATACACTGACGGATCCTTACAAAACAGCACAGCAACTTTTGCCATTAACACCGAAAACGAAATCCTTAAAAGATGCATTCTACCCCACTACTCATCCATCCTATCAGCCGAAACCATAGCCAAAATACATAATTTGCTCCGACTCCCTCTCCTCGATTAAATCCATCTCCAACATCAACAACAATAATTTATATCCTATTACCGTTAGAGCCCTCCTCACCAAAACCGCCCCTATAATAAAACTCCTTTGGATGCCTAGCCACTGTGGTATTGAAGGTAACGAGCTAGCCGACACTACAGCCAAATCCACATATCATATGCCCCTACATTACACTCTCAACCTTAACACAACAGACATAAACAAATTCCTTGCCAATGAACAAGCAAAAAAAATCAAGCAAAACATAGATCTCTGCTACAGATGGTACCAACAACTAAACCCAAACCTAACATACACAAACCTGTACCTAAAAAATATGAATCAAAAAAGGATCACGCGATTTACACAACCCTGCCCTAACTTCCATACAACAGACGACCTTAATATTAAACACATCCTCACAACTTCCCACCTTAAAAACCAAATCTTCCAAAACACATGCCCCATATCCATCCTCGAAAACCCAACCATAGAAAACATCTCCAAAGTTATTGAATTCCTAAAAAAATCTAACATATATCACCTCCTTTAATCCCAATTAAAGTAAACGAAATTTATATGTAAATATACAAATCCTAGCTCTTAAATACCTCCAACAAGCCGAAGGCCTTTGCAGCCAGCGCTTTAGATACTAAGTTAGTGTTAATTTAAATTATAGCAAACTATTATAAATAAATAAAATAACCATTGTGCACTAGCTATGAATTCTAGATTGAATAGCTAATATCAGACTGCTTTCGAGTACTTGTTTTATAAAACGATAATTGTGATAAGATTTTATTAGCGTTCGTTTCGTTTCCAGAACAAGATGATATGCCAGGTACCAAGTATGAGAGTAATGTTTTAACAAAAACTGAATCTTAACAAAAACCCTTTAAAATGCTACATTGTAATTTTTGAACCCCACATAGATTAATCAGCATTGCTGTTCTGGTGTCCTGGCCACCAACATGATCTCATATGGCTTCACTGCAGCTGTGGCACCCTCCAGTGGCACCTCCTCCGGCATTTGGCCTGGTATGGACACCAGTTTGAAGTGCTGCAGCACGGTGGTGGTGAACATGAACAGATTCTGGCGTCCCAGAAGATCGCCCATGCAACGATGGCGGCCAAAACCGAAAGGATTGAAGGCCTCAGGAAGCTTCAACTGACCGTCAAATAGGTATCGCTCCGGATTAAAAGTCTCCGGCTCGGGAAAGTCCACCGGATTGATGAGCATGCCACGGAAGCAGGCGATGACCATCGTGTCCTTGGGTATCTCGTAGCCCGCCAGTCGCGTATCGCAGACTGCACGATGGGGAATACCAAACGTATGAAGCATGAACATACGCACCGCCTCCAGGGTGATGGCCTCGCAGTAAGGCATCTTCGAACGATCCCGGGACCACTCTGGAATGCGCTCCAGCCCCACCACCTCCTTGATCTCGGCGTAGGCACGCTCCTGTATATCCGGGCGCAGGACCAAGTGCATGAAACAGAAACCCAGACTCTTGTTGGTGGTCTCCGACCCGGCAAGGAACATGTCCAAACAAATGGCCAAGAGGCTTTCGTCCGAGAACATACCCTTGTCGTCGTTGCCCGCGTCCTGGGCACGCAGATAGCTGTCCATCAGATCGCGCGGCTCATCGTAGTTCCGATAGGTGCGACGATGCAGCTCGATCTCCTTGCTCATAAATGAGTAGAGCGCCCGATGGCTCTCGACGAAGCCATTGTAACCGGAGTAATCCGGAGCAATGAATCGCAGGAGTGGAAAGTGACTGAACAGCGCGCCCACCATATCGATGTTCTTAAAGAGCTCAAAGAAGGTCTCCAACAGTTCGGTGATCTCCGCGGAGCCCGGCTCATAGCGCTGTCCACTGAGCATGCACCACAAGGTGTTCAGGACATAAACGCTGGTCAGGTCGTGCATTTCGATCCTGGCCTGATGGCCACCCTCACGACGCACCACCGCCCGCAGGTCCTGCAGCAGGCAGGTAGCCTCATTGTGGACAATATCCGCCATGCCACTTCTGGCAAAGCCAAAGTTCTTCAAGTGTCGCAAAATGAATCGACGCTGCTCCACCCACATCTCGCCATCGGTAAGGAGGACGCCCAGCCGCGAATTGAAGGTCCGCAAGCGATAGAAGATGCCATCGGGCCTGCCATCAATGTCCTCGTTGGTCATCATCTCGCTGATGGCATCGTTTGTGTAGGCAATCACCACCTTATCCTTGCCAATCTTGAGGCCAAAGAAGCCATAGGGATTCACATAGCGACTGGCCAGCACATCGATCACCTTGCAGAACATACCCAGGCGACATCTTAGCTGAGAGATCTGCAGGGCACTACCAACAATCGGATACCAACGGGGTCCTGGCGGAAATCGCTTCGGCTTGCGTACTCCTCCCAGAAGCACCGCCAACAAGGTGGCAAAGAAAATCCAAATGACCGCATAAAACATGTTTTCCTCTGGACGACTTTCACTTTTCCTCGTTATGCAATCCACTCTGCTGCAATCGGACTCGACTTCGACTTCGGCGTCTCCTCTTCCCCAAGAGTCCAGCGGCTGACGTTCACCCAAATCGACTGAATCCGCTGACGTGACGCGGTCTGGCTTTTATAGATGTCTAGTGGAAAAGCTTTTTCTTTTTTTTCTTTTTGGCGGAAAAGTTTTTGAAAGTCTCGTTTCAGAGAGTTGCGTGGGTCTTTGAGAGAAAGATCAATGGCTAAAGGAAACATTCTTGTTTGCGATTTACGAGATATCTCTGAATAGAATAGAATTAAAGAAGATTTTAAGTTTGTGGGGGTTGTGAGAAAATACCCTTCGTCGATTGTCTGAGAAATGGAAGCCAAGTTTGGTTTGATATTTTTTTAAGAGGATCAAGTAGGAAATAAAGTTCGCATGGAAAACTTATCATATTATTGATTTGTAATGTCTTACGAAAATGTATCTTTAGCTCCACACCTTAACCACTTTTGTAGGAGTTTCTTACAAATTATCACCTAGGTGCAAAATAGACTCTATATATAGTAAATCAGGTTTTATTTCTTCTTTGAATTCCATCTTGAAGAAGATTTCACTTATTCAGAACCGTCTGAAAATATGCTTTTAACCGGTTATGAGATTCGTTTAAGTATTTTGCATTCAATATCCCATATTTAATCGAAATCCCAATATTGTAGCTCTATTCTAACTCATATGCTAAACCTTAAATACTTTAAAGCTGGGCTTAAACGAGGAAACCTTTTCAATTTTAATTTATGATGGAAAAAAATCTGTAGAAATTGGGGAGTATAGTTTACATTTATAACATTTATAAAAACCAACTTGAACTGGCACAAAAATAATCTACAACGCCCCTTCGACATATATTCGAAAACCCGAATCCTCAGCTGAAGAAAACTACTGCCTATTCCTGACCTCCATTGTTTTTTCAAACCTCTCTCTATTGTTACACAGCGTTTTACCTTGGAGCCTTATAGACCTAGATCTGAACCGAAGACTGACCCACTGCCTGTGTGGAAAGTTCAATAGTAATTTCTAGGGGGGATTGACTGACGTAACAACCCACCGATCCACCGCAATGGTCATGAGCATGAGCCGCTATCCGGCTGCCCGCCACCGCAGAGCCATATTCCAAAAACCAGAGACCCAAAACCAAAGTCAAGGAAAACAAGAAAAGCGAAGAAAACGCACAAATCGTAGAGAAAACCCGTTTGGTGGCTGACCAAACGAAAGGAAAACCACAATCGAGATTGAGACTACAGACAGAAAACTGAAGAGACTGAAGGCTGGGGGACAACTGGGGCCTGGACAACTCGATTGGATGAGGCTATTATGTCATCGCCATTGCGGAAAGCAGTGGGATGGACTTTGTTTTGATGATAACTTCGCGTGGTTCCGGTTTTCAAGCGCGAAAGGGGCCGAAAGTGGAGCTGGAGCTGAAGCTGGGACTCGAGCCTGGCATCAAGTAGGCAGCTGGCATCGATTTTTGGCATCCAATTTGAAGCTTAAACATGACTGCAGCTCGGGGAGACTGCCCATTTGAACGCTGACAACGAAGCTCAACGGACGTGGCAGGACACGAAGGCAGACTCCAATTCACCAGCATCAGGATACAGACATGGGATTCAGGTGGGTTCGATCCACATCTCTAAGTGAAAGGAGGAACCCCCTAAGCCGCAACATCATCCTCTGCAGACTCTTTCTATTGGCAGCCATGGGATTGGGGGCTATGTACATGATGCATCAGCTGGCACAGGACTGGAATAGGATACGTCCCATCCAGGGCATCACCATGCTGGCGGGTCAGGTTAGCAATAGCTTGAATCTTAACAGACTCCCGGCTCTGGCGGGTCAGGCCAGTGCCGCCCTGACTCGGATTCGTGGTAGAAGAGAGGCGCCATTGCACCACAGACAGAGGCATGATCTGGGTTGGGTTCGAGGCACTCCCGACTCTGGAAGGGGTCCATATCGAGCTCCTCCGCCTGCGATCGACTGGAAACGCATCCTCTCGCGCGATCCCTTTGAGTGCCTCCAGTCGCTGATCTGTCAGCTAATGTCCGGCGCCGAGGCGGCTTCCACCGAGGCCGAGCTCCTCATGGACTACCTGGAGTCATCGCTGGAGCTGGCTCCGGCCAAGATCGGACGCGCCTTCAGTCGGGGCCTGGCGTTGCGTGGCTCAACGGATCGCTGCTACAATGAATATCCTTTCTGTCTGTACTCCGCGAAGACAATGTTGCGCATCCTTCGCTGGTTCAGCGAAACGGGGGAAGTTCCTCAGGATGTGGAGGATGGGCAAACGTCAGAGGACTAGAAGAACTTTCGTTAGATTAAGATTTGGTTTAAATAAAGTTTAAGAAAAAGAGGTAGAGAAATGCTTGCATCCGTTTCATTTGGGATGCGTTTTCTCAAAAATATTGTATGTATGTGCCATTCCTATATATCTTCCCCAAACTGTTTTGAATCAGAAACAGATGAACAAACATTATGAAAAATGTTAATTTTACACTTCTCGAACATTATCTTCATCGGCGTTCAGAGCACGGACGTAGTTTATAAGAAAACCTCTTTTGGTTGGACTCAATAAAACATAATTATAATTTAATGGTTTTAAATTTTGAATTTTAACTTTGTATTTAATCAACGATTGCAAGCAACGATTGCTTGCTCATGACTATAACATTGGTATCAGTCTATGAGCCTTTGCTGGTTGTGTCTGTCATTCTCACATGTGCATTGTCTCCACTATTGCGCTGTCCGTTACTCTCCTCATATTCTTATTCTGTTGCTGTATCCGTGTGTTGTTGAGAGAGTGTGACCTCGCTCAGAGAGGATGAAATTCAGAGGTCATGAAATTCATTGTAGAGAATATTGGAAAAGAAAGAAGGCTTTGTAATTTTTGGAATACCAGTATCCTTTGGCTCTATGTGAGCGGGAGCCAATTGATTATGATGATATTTGTAGTGGAGAAACTCGAATTTCAAGCCCCTAGAACAAAATTCCGAGTTTTTAATCAAACGCGGACATCGTGTCTGAAGAATCAACATAGGATGACTATATTATATATTATTCGTTTTTCTCTACAACATATTTTATACTATGTTAGTTAAGATCAATTCCCATCAAACTTGTACACAACCTCTTCGATTATAGAAAAAGTTTATTAATAACAATAAATTTTCCATTGTGTTATTCAGTATGCAAAAATATTCATAGAGTACATTCTATATTACAAATGATTAAAGAAAATAAACGGAATGAAATCAATTCGAAATGGTTTTGGAGCTATCGATCGATCCTTCTCGAGGGAGATTCCAATACAGGGGTTAGCTTCTAATATTTCTTGAATACAAATATTTGAGACTGCGATAACCGCTGTAAATAACAAAATAGGCGGTCGCTAGTTCTGGTTTCAAAATAGGCTTTCAAAGCGCACAGCAGCATAAACGTAAATATTTAAATAGTTAATAATAAATAGTTGTTTTTGATCAACATATTTTGTACATGAGAGTGGGAGTAGAATTTAAAGGATTTTGTAGAGAGCTTCTGTTGAGATATCCTTTGTGCACTTATAGTTTGATTTGAGCGCCAAAAATTATAAACTAAATATTTCATGTATAAAAATCGAGAAATAATTTCCTAAAATTCGAATAAAAAGCACATTCAGCGAGGAAGAAAGAGTCTTATGGCACCCCAGAGGCGCCCTTGAGGGTAATGCTGGTCACGTCCTTTACAATCATCTCGGCCACCTGCCAGGCAATCTCCTCCTGAACATTGTCTTCTGGAAGATTGACCAGCTTCCTCATGGCATTTTTGATCTTGCTCCCGCTGACGCTCAGCGACCACGGCTGTGACTTCAGCGTCACTGCATCCACCGCCTCAAAGTCCCGCTCGTAGCGTCCCAGGGAGTTGACAAAACCAAATTTCAAAGCACCCACTGGCCGCTGCCAGAGCAGCTGTGGATTCGTCAGCTGCCGGGCATCGATGTTCAGATTACCAGCTGCTGCTGGTGGCTTCGTTTGCTGATCCATTGCCGCCAGCAGGGTATTGTGTTGCGAGATGTGCGTGCAGTCCGACATGGACATGGTTTTGCGATGCCGCTGCTGGGCCGACACCTTGGAAGTTCGCCGCAGGCTCAGTTTATGCTGCAGCCCCGACAGAGAGTTGTTGCTGGAGTCTGACACATCCTGGGCAGCGACCAGAGTGCCTCGCTTGGCCTTTAGTTCATTCACATAATTGTCAAAGATGTGGGACTTGAGGAAATCGGCAAAGTACTTCTGTTCCAGGTACTTGGCCGTTACGAGAAGGGCCAGATCGAAGGCCTGCCACATTTCATCGGGGCCGCAGATGGCCTGCTCCACGCGCAGCCGAAGCTTCTGGGACATCCACAGACGGCAATCAGACTGCAGGGAGAAGTATCTCTCGTAGATGATCATTGCATCGGTCTGGGCCGCTTGCTGATCATCATCCCCGGCGAAACTCTTTCGGAAATTGACGGCCGTGATCCAGAACTCCAGGCACTCGCGCTCTTGCTGCTGCTCCAGATACTCCGTAAAGTAGAATAGAGCCAGCTCGCTGTATAGGACATCGTAGATGTTGATGGTGCCCTCGACCTCGATCAGCTCCAGACAGTAGTTGCAGTAGTAGCTGCTCTGCAGGAAGCCCTGCACATGCTCTCGCTCCAGCTGCTCCAAGATATAGTCGCGGGCCTCATCAAAGCAGCTGGCAAGGATGGGTTGGTTTGGCAGCGATTTATCTCGGCCACAGAGCAGCAGCGATATGTGCGCCAGGATGACAATGGGCAGCTCCACCTGAAGATTCGCATTGACTATCAGGTACTTCTGATAGATGGCTATAGCATCGCTGATGCTCGCCAGTGAGAGCTCGCTGCAGGCCTTCTGTTTGTTAATCTGCTTGTTGGTCTCCGCATATATGCGGCTCTTCTCGTCGTCCGTGAGGGGCTTCCGCATGGATAGATCGCACAGCGTCTTCAGTTCAGGTACATCGTTCTCTTCGTTTGGCTTCTGTTCCGCTTTGGTGGCAGGCGGCTCGGGCTCTTCGTTCTCCCGCTCCGTCTGGCTTACAGCCGCCCTCTTAAAGTTCTCTATGTCCAAATAGAACTTGATCAAGGGCAGAGCCTGTCGCGTCTCCAGGTACTGAATGAAATAACTCAAGCAATTCGGTTCGCTGACAATTGCCGCCAGATTCATCGAGAGTCGGGAATTGTATTTGAATATGTCTGCCAATATGGGTGAACAATGGGTGAGAAAGAAAGGTGCAAAACGTGATAAGCAATTGTTCAAGTTAATTACCATCATCAGGGCCCCCTCCATTTAGCAGGCTGACGGCATCGGATGCGCCTCCGTTGCCGCCTCCGCCGCCTTCCTCCTCTTCCATAAAAACCTCATCACAGAAACTGGTTGTGGACCGCAGCGAATGGCGCTTCTGCGCCGCACAGTCTATCACGTCCACATCATCAGTGGGAGCCACCGCCGCGTCGTGGGCGCTGCTGCGACGACGGCCTGCAACAAAAAAAAAAGAAATTTTCGTAGATTGGTGTCATCCCATAGAGGGACAAAAGTTCGCCAATTCCAGCCACTTACTGGTCTGCCTCTTTATGTACTTTAGCATCTTTACATGCTACTGCCTGGGTACACAGTCTGATGCCTTTGCTTGTGTCAATTGCTCCTTAATTTATGCGTAATTTGTAATTTTTATTATATTGCGCGTACTGTTGACAAATACCAGAGATCGACCAGTGTGACCGCGGACGTATCGCTAAGATATACTGTTTAACCCTTAGAAAGATAGCAAAATATACTGTCTAAATACACCGACTTAACCTCCCTCAATTTAAGCAGGTTAACTTCTTGAGTGAAGCTACAGAAAATTGTACTGAATTTAAATTCTTTTCCTTTCAGCCTAGTAATGAGTTCCGCCAAAGATTCACTGGCAGAACGTGTCATATAAAAATACTGGTGGTCAAGTGTGACCAGACAAGCAATACAATGTATACAAGTAAAATCAGTTAAAAATTCAAATACGCTGTCGGGAATTGCAAATTGGTGCTGGCAGATGTACAGCAATATTTGATAAATCCGTTTTTACAGAACAGAAGTTCAATCAACTATTTTGTATTTTCTATTTATCCCCCTTTTAAGAACACAACTCAACAGGATTAGTCTATTAATATTGTGGTGTTGCTCATTTTAACTTTTGTTTTATCAAAGTAAAAAAATTATGTTAATCGTACCTGTAAATGATGATGAGCTTCATACGCTCGGTAATTAACATACCGGATAATCCTCCCCTTTTTCACTGATTTACACATAGTTAAATATTAACTAAAAGAAATTATTTTCTCATTTCTCCGCAGTCCTCAAACTCAATAACTCGCGCTTTAAATGTAACCGTGTGACCGAAAACTGGAAGACTACAAATCCCAAAAAATGGGCAAATAGTTCTCAAAGCAATTTAAATTTCAAATTTGTATATTGCTCTGTTCTATCAGTTGGTCTTTAAAGTATACTTTTTTAATATGTGTTTAAAAAATTTAAATTAAAGATAAAAGCTATAATTTGTCAATATTCAGATAAGTAATAGCTATACATACAATATTTAGTTGCATTTGTGACTAACAAATTCTTTTCCAGCGAGAATTCCATATAAAACACATACATAAAAGCTGATATAGAAATAGAAAAGAACACAAGAAGAGAAATGAGTCAACACGCTTCCGGTGGCATTGTGGCAAAAGCTGAGCTCGGGGAAAATGAAAAAAACACTGATATGGGCTCTGGCACCTATGATTCCCATGGGGGAACGTCTCGTACAACTGTTCTCGATTTAAATGAGAATTGCCTAAGAGTTGTATTGGATTATTTAGGCGTAAGAGACCAGATACGCCTCGCTACCTTGAGCGTCCATTTTGCAGATATAATCAGGAGATACGCATGCCATCACCACAAGCATATTGCTAAACGGCAAACGAAGAGTTTCGACAACGAAGATCTGAAACAATTTCTGCAGTTTGTGGGCGAGCATCTGGTTAGCTATCAGATCGAACTATATCCCGGCTTAGATGTCAACCAAGTGTCGCTGTTGCGCAGCAACCAATGTACGAATATCGAAAATTTGCAAATCCCATATTAATAAACAAAGAACTTGAAGAGCTTGAACGAGATCAGAACTAAAAAATCAACCGATCTTTCTTTTATAATTTTCAATATATGTACATAAACATATAATTTTGGATGTACATGACCGCAGGTCGGAACGTGGTTATGGAGTTATCAATGGGGTAATACTGTTGTTTTGTGTCCTTAATAGGGGGATAAATGGGAAATACAAAATAGTTAATTGAATTTCTGTCCTGCAAGAACGAATTGTCATCTTCCAGCACCAATATACAATTCCCATCAGAGCCCACTTTCGCCTATTACATTCATGCTTGCTTTCGAACAGTATTTGAATTTTTAACTGATTTTACTTGTATACATTGTATGGCCCGCCTGGTCACACTTGGCCACCAGTATTTTTATATGGCACGTTCTGCCAGCGAATTTTTTGCGGAACTGAGAACTAGGCTTAAAGGATGGCTCTACGAGAAGGAATTTAAATTCAGTATAATTTTCTGTGATTTAACTCATGTTAAAATTGAGGGGGGTTAGACGGTATATTTCTGAGGGCCTGACGGCCCTGTGAATATGTGCTAAATACAATATTAATTACATTTTAAAGCAGCAGGAAAAGTAATTTTAACATTAATTAAATGAAAAAGGGTATAAATATATCCATCCCAACGGTTACGTTTCCAAATGACGTAACATTCCATGTTCACTTACGTTTCTTACGTCGCATGTCATCTTCACTAAAGTTTTTAAAACTTTATTTTATAAGCAATCCAACCAAACGGAGTCCTTAAAATTAACCAGTCGTTTAGAAAATTGTTTTTTCTATTGTATAAAATTATGTGTTCAGGCCTGAGGGTCCTAGTTAGCTAGGAATGTTAGACGGAGTATCAAAATCGAGGAATATGATTTTCGTTGGTATTTTTCTCATGGTATATACCGCCACGCTCATACTTTTAACACGAAAATGAGTAAAAGAGAGCAAAGAGCGCGTCTACTGCTCCTTTTTGGGTTGAGCAAAGAAAGGTATGGATAACGGGTAAATTCAGCCAAGGGAAATTTCACGGCTCGCACGATTTTCACCCTACCGGAAAAAATCCCCAATAGGCGCTAGCGCCTCACAAAGCCTATTAGTCAGCTGGGTGGATTTTACTTGCAGGCCCTGCATTTTCTGGGCCGTTTTGCCTGTGGTCCATACCCGATTTCTTCCGCAGAATTTCCCAGGGAAATATTAGGACGGGATTTTTTAACAGCGGCCGATTTGAACGAGTAAGGGGGATGGATAGATTTTGAGACATGTCCAGACATGTCGACAAAACAAAAAATTTCGAACACGTCGGACGGTTGGTGCGCGCGTAAACGGTGAATTTTCAGCGAAACTCGTGAACAGAAATCTCACATTGTGGCCGCGGCAAGGAAACAACGGGAAAATAGTGTCGAAATTTTCTTCCAGTTCGGAAAAGTCCGTGGATAAATCCAATTGATATTTTCGCAAAGAATAAATTATAAAAAAATTATTTAATAGATATATATATATATATTTAACATCCCGAGCCCTCAACAGCGGAGAGCAAAACAACAACAGAACTATTCCGCTTAACGTACAGTTCAACCATTGTTGCTAGTGCGCGCGCGTGTGTATTAGTGAATACCAAAGTGCTGTAGCAAAATAAAAAACAGCTGCGAATTACACCAGAGATTAAGAAAACAAAAAAGGGCCTACTTCTCACTGTAAAGCCCAGGATCAGTAGCAAACCGGATAAAATCTATTTCGGTGGTGTCGTTTGTCGAGAGAGTGTATATCCGTGTTTGTGTGTGTGTGAGAGGCCAAACAATTTGCCGCTAAATACGAAAAAGCAGCTGAAGGCAGCCAACCAGCTGACACAACGATCGATAGCAGTACGTGTGTGCGTATGTGTGTGTAGAGTGGAAAGAGTAGAAGCGATAAGAGTGCAAACAGTACAGCAACAAATTGTGGAATATAGAGTGGAACAGCTACAAATAGTGAAAAGAGAGTAGCGGAAAGAGTAGAGGCTGAAACAGAGTAAATGCAACAAAATAGCAACAATAAAAACACGTGCTTCACCAGTGGCTAAGAGAATTATTGGGAGGAAAACGACAACAACGATTACTGTGCGATTTGCGTCGCCCACAATAAGCCAATACACGATCAAAGATGTCTGGAGTACCGGTCGCAATCAAAACGGAGGAAGTCATACTAGAAAACGCAGAATACAACAGCGCAGAGGAATTGGATGAGGAATTACAGTAAGTCCCCCCATACCGCAAGATCGTAAAATGTTTATGTTTATGCCTTCATGTAATAACAGTTACAAAATAGCCGACCCAGAGCTTCGGTTGCATTTTTTATCACGCAAATTATTGATTATTTTTACTATGAACGCGCGTTCTCTTTCTCTCCCTTTGCAGTGCCTTTTCGCTCGCCTTCTTTTCAGAGAGTGTGAGAGCGCACGCAGATAGGGAGAGAGAGAGAGAGAGCGTAGAACCTTTTGCCGCCTGTTTTGCCGACAAAACAAATACGGCACAAAAACACAACCACCACCACTACCAATGCAGCAGAAGCAGTCGAATTCCATTCCACACCATTCCACGCTGTTCCAAGCTGTTTCTTGTTGCTGGAATAAATGTGACGCTACTTTTTTTTCTTTCGTCATTCTCCTCTTCCTCTTGTTCCGCTCTTTCTGGCCGTTTTGTACGCTCTTGTTTTTTGCCTCGCCTCGCCATATTGTAAAAACGGCTGTTTTTGTCAATTTATTCAGCGGCGCTACACTGCAGGCAAAAATATTGTGCCAGCAGAAAAATCCAAAACTATCAGTATTTTAGCTTATAAGCGAGCGTTTATTTGGTTAATTGAGTATTGGAAAAATCACTTCTAGTATATTTTTAGCCTGAAACCGCTCTTAAATCTCACCCTCGAGACGATTACAGCTGCTAGACAGCCAGCAAGCCGATCGTGCCGTTCTCTCTCCCCTCTTCTCACTCTCTTCTGCGCGCTCACATGTTCGAAAGAAACAGCTGTCCCACTCCCTCCGCTTATCACTGGTTGCCTTGCCTAATCAACATTTTTCTGATGCTAGTCTAATCGAAATCAGCTGTACCGGTATGCGTGTATCATCATATGGTTGTGCACTATTCACACGATGTTTCTACCTGAGCGGCGTCGTTTTCGTTCTCCCTCTCACACACACACACCCACACAAGCGCAACAGTGTCCGACAACGACACGACCACCTTGTGGCTGAGAGTGCGAGTGAAAAATGCGCTGTAGGGGCAGAAGAGGGGAAAATGCGCTAAAAGAAAGAAGAGAGTAGCCAGCAGCCCAGAAATGTACAGTTTAATTTGTTTTTTCCTTTTTATTGCTCTCTCTATCTGTGTTTGCTGATCGTATCTTCTTTCTTATTTGTGCTCTCCTATTGCTTTGATCGAATTTGCAGTTTTTCGTAGCGAAAGTTGTGCCGGCTTATCAGAATCATATGGCGTTGCGCTCACACGTCACGCCGCTACGCTTAACTGGCATATGTTCTGGCCGATGAGGGAGAGAGAGTGTGAAGAGACCCGCACCCGGGCACAGTCGCGTCACCCCGTAATCTCTCACAGCTGGGGTTTCAAGGCTTTCTTTGGACATACTTATCAATAGATACTCGCGTGTTTTTTTTCTTAATTTATTAAAATCAGTAACAGCTGGTCAGCTTTTGGCGACTTTAAAAAGATTAAAATACACAGGTCCCCCTAATATTTTGGCCACCAGTGTGTGGGAGGGAACTGCGTTTTAACAGCAGCTGCTTTGCGGCGTGCCTCGGCTAAAAGTCTCCACACGTTGCACATTTGCAAATACTACGATGCCGCCTGCCTCACCATGTGGCGTCATTTCCGCTTTTGCCCCACACACTCTACTCATTGTCGCTCTCTCTCACTCTCTCACTGGAAAGCACACCGGAGAGCTGACTGCCACGCTGGGAAGTTTCTCAGCTCGTTTTTAGAATCCACAACTCGATTCTCCTCGGGTCAGATTGCAGTTTTATAAGAGCCGCTCCCCAGTTTGCGAAAAGTACATAAGCCCCGCCAAGAGAGTTTCTCTCTCACTCCGTCTGTCTGTCTGTGTGTGTGTGTGTGTGTATGTCTGTGAGCAAGAGTTGAGTGTGCTGGGTGTCAGAGCAGGAGAGCACGATTGACTGTGGTGTGTTTTAAAATGCACTCAAAAGCTTGTTGCTGCTGCTTTGCGAGTGTGGGTGAGAGCGAGCCAGAGAGAGATTCGCAAAAGTACAGATGCCGCCACATGGCGAATGCTTTTATCTACTACTACACACATTTCATTGAAAAAAGTATACACAAAAGCTGCTCTCGGTGCAGGCAGAGACAGCGTGCAAGTGAGAGCGACTAAAACGAAAGAAAACGAAACGAGCAAGCAAACACTCGCACACACACAGACATACCCATACAAACATAGATAAAAATCTGCTGCGCAAAATTTTTGGGCGATGCCTCGCCCTGTTCACCCCGTTCTACCTTTTGCAAGGGGTATTATGATTTACAGCAGATTTTTGCCACAAAAAATAACATACACTCACTATATTCCATAGCAGAAAGAGCATCAAAAGCTTCGGCTACCCTCTCTCTCTCTCTTTATTTTCATTTGTTTCTTTTTTCAAGCGGCATTTATTGGCAACCTGCAAAAGTAGACAAAGAGAGAGAGAGAGAGAGAGCGCTTGCTTGTGTGAGGGCGTAAGAGCAAAGCAGAGAGAGGCGGCTTCGGGTTGTTTATGAAAAACACATGATTTTTGTGTACAACGGTTTTTGCGTGCCATTGGAGAAGGGGGAGGGATAGGCAGGCGGCAAACTACTACTACACTACACCTGCCATCCCTCTCTCTCTCACTACTCCCCTCTCTGCTTATCGTAAAATTGCAGATTATGGCAAATTTGTTTGCACCAGTTATGATTTATGCGCTTTCTGTGCCACACGCATTTCAGCCACTACCCTGTGTAACCTGAGAGTACGATGGCTGCCTCTGCTCCTCCGACCTCCACCCTCGTTGTAGTATTACCTCATTCAGACCTGGCCTTATGTAATCCATCTGTATCTGTGCCTTCTGCTGCTTCTACTGTATTTTTATGGCAAGTGTGGCGCCAAACGGTGGAGATAGATAGCGCAGTTAAGAGAGAGAGAGAGAGACGATCTGTATGGTCGATTTTAAAATATTTCATTAGTTTATGGCGCCTTTACATTGTTGCACAAATTACGCAAGTGGAAAGCGTTTATTGCGTTGCATTTCATTTCGCCCTCAGCCACTGCAGCAGTCTCGCGCAGTCAGCGTCGCTGTCACCGGCTCGACTCGACTCGTACCAGCTCTGATCTTTGCAAACAGTCGCCACCAGAGGTGTGCGTCCAGTCTCTGGAGCAACCTAAAGAGGGAATTTCCCTTTACACAAAGATTTCCTTCTTTCTATCAAGCTTGAAGGGAAATTCCCTTTTTGCATTCAAGTGACTGGGCAGACATAAAAGTCCTCTAGCACTGTACATTTTCCCAAAGGGATCTACAGGTTGGTTGGGCTTTAAAGTTAGATAGTTATGATAGATCATTGGGCACGAAATATTCCCTTCTTTCCTCGAACATCTCGTGAGATCTTTCTAGCACAGCCATGGGTGTCCTGCTTTCTGCTCTTTCGTGATTTTCATTTCAATTTCATTTGTGTCAGCGTGGTGTCCCTTCTCAAGGTTGTCCCCAATCCAGTTACTCACTGCTTCTTCTCATCGTTTTTGTTTATATAAGCAGCATCCCATCGCCTCCTCGCCAAAAAGTGAGTGTGGCAAGGCTGATAAGGACGAATTACAAAGGGGAAACAGAGAAGAGGAGAGAGTAGGCCAGGGCGCTGGCTGGCTTTGTGTTTCTGCCATTGTTTACCTTTCGTGTGTTATATAATTTTCATGTTTATCTTTATGAATTGAAAATGCCGGGCTTCCTGCTACTTCCTTCCCCCCGAGCCTGATACATGCCCCCGTTTTCACCTGCCACAGGAATAGCAGCAGCAGCAGCATTGGCAGTGGCAGAGGCAATACGATGAATTCCAGTGAAATGATGACGTAAGCAGTGACCCAATAAACGTATGTACAATTTATGTGCAAAGTGCAACAGCAGCCCCCAGAGGGGGGTGTGGGTGGGGGAGGGGGAGTCGGTCGTTAGGTGCAACAGCAGAAGCAGCGGCGTCGCCAGCTCTCGATGGTACTCGTGACTTCGGCTTTGTCTCTGTCTCTCTCTCTTTTTCTCTGTCTCTGTTTATCGTTTTTTCTGTGTGTGTGCCTGTGTGTGTGTGTGTGTTTGGCGAAAAGTGGCCAATGAACTACATTGAACTCTGGCAGCGCGCAGCACGGTGCAGCAGAAGCCAGAAGCCAGAAACAGCCCGCACCAACAGCCAACAAGCAGCCAGCTGTCGTGTGTCATATGTTCCACTGTTTTCGTTATACCCTTTCGGGCAGGGTATGATGATTATGGCCAAGCAGAGAATACAACTTTGGCCATCTATCAAAGTAGGTCCGCAGAGTATCAAAAGTTTCGACTATCCTTAGTTTGCTTTGGTGAAAATGCAAAAAATGCGCGTGCTGCATCTTAATTGCAATTAAAAATGTGAATGTGAAATGCAAATCTCTCCCTCCCTGCCCCTCTCTCTCCCCACTGCATATTTGTTTTTTATTTGGGCTCCCACAGGCCTGGCAGCTGCTGGCGCGCGCTTCGCCGCCGCCTTGTTATGCAGCGCTGGCTGCGTGCTATAATTAAAGTTTATTTTGAACAGCTGTTTTTGATCGGGGGGATCCCTCCATCTCCCTCTAAGAACAAATTGTGAGTCCCAGGGGGAGGTGGGCAGGAAGAAACTAGAAGGCTTTGCTTGGGGGGAAATTGTACAATGTATTTGGGGAATCATCTGTGTTCCCTGTATTCATTCCATAAATAAACTGTTCACCAAAATTTGAATGGGGTGTCCTGCTCCATGCTTCATAAATACCCAATATTGGAAAAGGGAAAAGCAGGGATATTTCTAACTTATTAATAATCCCTTTTTAAACATCAAAAATGTCTAAACTATGCTGGAAAACTTGTGCTATAATGGGAGATAATCTTCTAATAATAGAGAAACTTTATAATTTAATTAAACTTCTGGCAAAAGGTAAAGGAATTTGAAGCGGAATACTTCCGGAAAAAGTGCAGCATGCTTATTAGATTATGGCACAAGTTTGTGCACTGCTTTGCTCTGCATACCTAACATAATTGCCCATCATAAAGTACGACCCACACACAGGTGCACACACACACACAAAAGCCAGGCACCAGCGTACCACAAGAGAGCAGCAGATGCAGCATGTCAGCAGTGCATTCCCCGAGTAGTTTCATTCAACTTTTTGGGTCTTTCCATCCTTGTTTGGCTTTTATGGTGCAAAAAGCATAGAAACAAATAGGGGGGAAAATGTGAAAATGCCAGAAGCGAGCCACATTCCTGGGCCACAACATCCGCCTGCTGTTGACAAACTTCAGAAGCAGCAGCAACAGCAGAAGCCGCATCAGAGGCAGCATCTTATATCGGCATCTCCTTCTTCGACTGCCGCAAAAATGCTGCTGCTGCTGTTGCTGCTGAAGCCGGAGAACGACCTTTGGATTATGTGGCTAAAAATAAACCATGCAACCCCCCGACGGATGCCGACTCTAATATTTTCTAGCAGCGTCGTTGTCGTCGTCGTCGTCTTTGGAAATGTTCTTCTTCTTCTGCTTCTTGGCTGGAGGAATGCAGTGTTGCAACTTTTACGCAGACATAGTGTCCGTCTCGTTCTGGCATTGCCTGCCTGCTTGCTGCCTGCCCCTTTGCCTCACTCTGTCAGACATGCATGAAGGTAGAGCATAGCATACCATTGTGAAAATTGTTTTCATTAGCCAGCCAGGCCAGCCAGCGGCAACTGTGGAAAAGCAAACGTGTTTTGTTTGTGCTTTTGTCTCTCTCTCTGTTACCGGGTAAACCGGTTTGAAATTCTTGAGACCAAAAGACGATGCTTGTGCTATGCTGCAGCATAGACCCAGGACCCGACAGAAGACCAAGACCAAGGTATATTGAAGAGAAGGTGTGGGCGGCACACACACTTCAACTAGGTTTACTGCTTCTTGCCTTCCTCTATTCAAATATGTACCCGAAAAACTTCAACCAAAGCCGAGAGTCCGTTACAACAACAACAGCAACAGAAAATCACGACACAGGGAATACCATATTGACAGCTGAGCTGTGGCGGGCTCTCGCTCACGCTCTCTCCCTCTCTCCCACTCTCCCACTCTTTGGGCTTTGCTTTTGTGCGCTCTTTTACATGTTGCTGTCGCTGATGGTTGGATAGTGCAGTTATTGATGGATACCCTATGCTGAAGGAGTATACTGATTTGAATAGATGGGAGTTTCATGGGTTTTTGTTTTTGAAATTTATGGAAAAAACCATATCATAACATTAATAGAGATGAAGTATACTGCTGTATTTATTCATGTATGCAATGTTTTGTAATGAATTCACTGAATTTTAGCTATATTTATGTGTTTTAGGGTACCACAGGGTATCCACAAGTAGTTCCCATATATACGCCACTCTTGTTCCGTTTTGTTGTGCGCCCATGATGCTGTTCTGCTTTGCTCTTCACTTCTCTGCTGCCAACGTCAGTCGTGACTGCGACAACTCTCTGGGTGTAGGTGTGTGTGTGTGTGCTCGTACTCGTTGTGGTGTGTGTGTGTGAGTGTATTGTATTGGCGCTGTTGTGCTGCGGCGGCGGGTTCAACTAAAATTGAATTGAATGGAATTGTAAATTTATGAATGAATGAATTTTTCAGCGCCTTTGTGTGCTCGTGTGTGTGTTCGTTTGTGTGTAAGTGTTTGTGTATAAATTGTAAAAGTTAATTGGTTTTATGTTTGGGCGGCGATAAGCCAAGCTGAGTCATAAATATGTACACAATACGAGTTGGTGGTCGCTTGGACGTGGGAATTTTTCAAGAAATGAGAATAATCATTAAAACCCTAGATGGTCGTCCCTCAAAGAATCAATAGCTTTTTTTTAAATACATGCAAAACCAAATAGGGAAAACCTTATTGAAACCCCATAATTGTAAACTCTTCAGAAGTTTCTGCTAAAGTCTCATCAATCCCATACACAAGATGCAGCATCTGTAACTTCCTTATAGATCTGCCTGGTTTTTTACAAATTATTGAAATATTATTTGACTGACCTAATGACCCCTTTTTTCTTCACTTATACTTCCCATTTTCAGATTACAATTAGAGGATTCGGGCGGAGAGAACACCTATCATATTTACACCTCAGAGACGGAGCATCAGACCATAGGCTCGCAGCGGCGCCAATCGAATATGAGCGGCACAAACACTTCCAAGGGGGGAGGGGGAGGCGGCTCCGGCGGTGGGGCCATCAGTGACGGCGATGGGAAGCCCGTGGCAGACAGCGAGAAGAGGATTCGGCGGGAGATAGCCAACAGCAATGAGAGACGACGCATGCAGAGCATCAATGCTGGCTTCCAGAGTCTGCGCTCCCTTCTGCCACGCCACGAGGGCGAAAAGTTGAGCAAGGTAAGTTCTGGGGTCCGATTGCCAACACTGGCAGAAAAAGAAAAACCAAATAATCGGGCTGTGAGTTTCTGAAGGTAAATCTGTTGAGGTGCCACATTGATGCTCAACGCGAGAGGCACAAAAGAATGCCTAAGAATTGCAAAAACAACATACATTTCGTGTGCATGATATCTGGTTTTCTTCCTTGATTTGTGCGCTCAGTGTAGCATGTTTCTCTTGGCCATCTCTCAACACCATTTATGGTCAAATCCCCTCTTGTTCTTCTGTCTGTCTTTGCACACGCAACTCCAATTACATTTAACCTGAACCCCTGGGCTGGGCCTGAGCCTGAGCCGCAATTACAGGCCTTACTCCGAAACACATGTTGACAAATTGCCGGCGACTCCTGTGTCCGCACACACACACACACGGACGAACTGCTTTACAAAAAGCTTCACGTTTTTATTTGGTTTTCAGGGAGGTAGTGCGGAGCTTTGAAGGTCCCTTTTCGACGTTTAGTCGTCAGGGCAACGCAACGCAACGCCATGTAACGTAACCCTGTGGCGCCTCGCTCAATCGTTGGTTGGAGGCGTTTCGTTTCGTTTATTTATTTTTATGTGGTTTTCTTCTTGCCTTTTTTTTGCATACACACATGTTCTTATATTTATGGGATTTTCACCTTGAGACGACATCGATTTGTTGTGACGCGCATGTTGAGGAGAAGCTGAAGCTGAAGGGCTTTTGGCTGGCTGGCGGGCGGGCTGGCTTGGCCGGTGAGACGGCCTTGTCGAAAGGTTGATGATGGGTTGTCAGGGTATTACCACTCAAGCTTAAACGGAGGAGCATTTACAATGAGAAGGACACGCACGAGATGCTCACCCCACAGACAATTCTAGAGGATAAAAGTGGTTGAAGATACATCAGTACAGTGGAAACTTTCTTGACTGGAACGACAATCTTTTTAAAGGTCAAATGTTCTCCAAAACGCACATTTCACTGTATGATATACCCCAACTCTCACCTTGGGAGTTTTTGTAGCAGACGGCACTAAATCAAGCTAATGTTATATTAAAAAAGAAGCGAGACTCATTTGTGGCGTTATTTATGTGTCTGCAAACAGATTTGGGGCGGGACAAGTAAATTGGAATGCTTTTCAACACTCATCGTGTAGATATTTAATGTTGGTAGAACGCCTAGTGATGGTAAGTACGAATAGTGCTGGTAAAGAAGATTAGAAGTGTTGAATAGTAAGTATCAGTAAGCCGGAACATGATTTCTCCTTTAAGCTTCTGAAGCTCAGCTTATTTATTGCAAATTGAAAAATGTCAAGCCAAACTGAACTTTCCCATAAATCAGAGAATAAAGCAAAAAAGAAAACACATAAGCAACAAGAAAGAGACGGAGTCCAGCAACGGAGAGAAAACGGGACGAAAAACGCGTAAATATTAAAAATACTACGGAATACAGGAAGAAAAGAGTGACGACAGGCAGGCAGTCAGGCAGCGCGACTGATGAATGACATAATGTGCATGACAGTGAACGAAAGAGAGGGCGGGGCAGTGCAGGGGCGGAGAAGTAAGCTCAGCTCTGAGGAGGAGAGAGAGGGAAACGCTGGGGGGGGCTAGTGCAAGTAGTTTATGGATTTTTCATCTATGCACTTTTGCCTGTCACACATAGTAAACATTGTAGTAAATAGAGAGAGAGAGAGAGAGAGAGAGAGAGAGAGCGAGAGAGCGAGAGAACGCGAGCTAAAGGACCGAAACGGAACCTGGGACGACAGCTTGACCAAGTTTACGCCCGCTATGCCACCTCTATATGCATACACATACATATATACTTGTTGTACATAGAGAAAGAGAGTGGGAGGGAGAGGGGGGGTGGTGTAGTAGGGTAGGCCTCTAAAAACAGAAACAGAAAACCGAATGAAATCAGATCTCTCGCACACAAACACATGGAAAAACTGCAAAAAAGTGCGAAAAATAAAGAAAGAGGAGCAAAAAGCAAAAAAAAAACTGCAATGCTGACAGAGAAAAAAAAATAAACAAGGCCCGGCCCCGGTCCGGGTATGCCATTCACAGTTATACGAACGGAACGGTACGGCACGGCACGACGACACACATAATGACAGTCCAGTCCGGTGCATAGTAGTACGCTACGTACTGTACATAACTGTTATACACACAGCCCAGCCCCGGACCCGCCCCAGCCCCAGCCACAGCCACTACCGAAGCTCAAGCCCGAGCCCAGGGCACGGCTGCTGCTGCTGCATTGGGTGGGTGGGTGGTGGGGGGTGGCACTAGTCTGTGATTGCTGTCCGGACCGGTGGAGGTCATTGAACTTGCACGCTAGGTGGCGCTAAAGAGTGCAAATATCCAATTGCGTACAGTTGTGCCCCCATTTGTTGTTTTTGATTCTGCTGTGGCTCTGGCTGTTGCTGCTGCTGCGTCCATTGGAGATTTTAGGCGCGCCGCAGCTGAAACTAACCTACATTAAAGTGGGTAGAGAGGGTGTATCGCACTCGGAGACGCCACAGACAGCAAGAAAGAGAGCGAGAGAGAGAGATAGAGGTGGAGTGCCGCAAAACTGGAATATATCGATTGGGCTTCACACAGTCCTTCCAGTGGCGAAACGCGCGCCAAAAGCTACCCCCAAAAAATTAAGATAGGACAATGGGCGCCAAACGTGGAAATGTTGGCGCACAGACCCGAAACTCCACTCCAGATGGGAACGAACCCCCCCACACCCCACACCACTGGCACAGCTGTGTAGCAGGCAGGCAGGGTGGGTGTGTTGGTGGGTTCTGTGTGTGTGTATTGGGGTCCTGTATCCCATGTTTCATTGCCATTTCGTTCTGGCGTCTGTCTGGCGCCTGGTAGGCAGCTGTTTGGACGACCCAAGACTGGAACTCGCGAGTGAAAAACGCCAGTCCACCCCACTGCCACCCACCACCCACCCACCATCAAAATATTGGGCGTTCAGCTTTGCAGCTGCGCACTGGGCGTGTTGGCCCGGCGAAATGATTTTTTTTCTTCACTCCGTCTCTTTGGCTCCCGATTACGCGGCGCTGCTGATGACGACAGGGGCGTGGCAGGGGCTGATGGAAAGGCAGAGGGGAGGGAGGGAGGAGGAGGGTGGTGGCAGAGTGCACTAGGCCATTGGCATCGTCGTGCAACCTTTTGGCCGGAACGTAACGCAGCGGGATTGCAGTGGCAGGCAGTAGCCTCTGTACGGATGCTGATGCTGCCGCTGCCAACACCCAGTTTTGTGAGCACCGAAGAATACATAACAGGTCAGGTACTGTAGTAGTACATAATGTAGGTACGACCTGATTATTATATAACCCCCATGTACAGTGCGCGGCTCGGTAAGTAGTATATGGCGCATTGTGTGAAGCCTGTACTTGCAATTCAATCTCGTAGTAAAAATGTTTGCTCTACTACGACTGCATGTGAGTCGGAGGAGCCTAGCCTCCAAATCCAATTAATGCATGGCAGCAGGAGCCTCCATTTGCTTCTGCTGTTTGTAATGCAAATATATCATTATGCAAACAAACAATTACAAATAGGCATTCCCAAATTCTAGTTTCTATGATCCTTCGTTGAACAGGCCATTTGGTGCATTTACAACCCAATAAAGTGGATCTCTCATTGTTACAGTGCTGTAAACAGCCATAAAAGGCACAGGAATTAGTGCTGCATAATTACCAGGGCTGCACCAAACACAGCGAGAAGCCAAAGAAGAATGCACAAAGCAAAGAGAAAGCTGAGAGAGCAGGCCAGGCAGAGGCCGCCAGACCCCCGACCAGAGACAGACAAGGCGATGGCCTAGCCAAATCATTGGATCAGTTACTTGCTGGCCAGACAGAGCGAGACAGAGACAGAGACCGATGCAGATGCAGATACAGTGTGTGTATGTGTGTGAGCGTGCAAGAGAGCTGCTTGCAAAAATATCGGTCGGTCGTTGGCTGCACTTCTCCCCTGTCTGTCTGTCTGGCTCTGAAGATCGTCTCGAGGCGAAACGACGCGACGCGATGCAACATCGTCGTCGTCGCTGCCGTCACTTTGTCAATTGCAGACTTTCGAGAGCTTTAGCGCATGGAATGCCGTCTCGCCGGATTTAATGACTTTGTTGCATTGTAACGGTTTTCTTCTTTTTCATCAATGGCAAAGCCAAGAAAAGATCGCAGCGAGCAAACTCTTCTTTTTTTTCTCTGTTTCTTTATGCCGGCTGTGATGATGGGGAGGGAAAAGCTCAGTCTAGTTGCAACGAATTAAATATACCCTGTAACAGCTAGTGCTAAAGGGAATTTCGAGTACTTCAGAGTTGAAAAGGTAAGTGCCTCATAGCTGAGAGACTATTTAGGAGGATCATTAGGTTTGGTTGGGTTAGTTTATGCCCAATTGAAGGGTAAAGAGTCGCCTACGATGATTGGCCTCCATTTCCTCACGTACTAGTATGTGTGTACGGTTCCGTTCCGTTCAAGATATGCATGCAAGTCAATTGTTTTTGCCCATAAATCAGACGCTGAGCAGATGCCGCGTCATAAATATTGAGATTTCTACAGAAAATGATTCAGCCAAACAGCTGATATACGGAATACGAGCTGGAGCTCGATAAATTTCTATAATGTAAATTGAGTGTAAAATAATAATCAACGAGCCGAGCCAAACGAACCGGCATTTCTGCTGCGCAATTACACAAACGGACACTAGTGTGTGTGTGGCGGGTGGAACGCAGAGGAGTCAGCTGCTGGTCAAGCAATACAAAAGAAATAAACAAGGTTAGACCCGGCAAAAGCTCAGCTTTCCCAATTGCGTCGCAAACTTGCGACAAAGGCCAAAGACAGTGAGAAAGCGTCATCATCATTTCGTTCAGAAATGTAATTGTAGGACATAGTACTATTTATATTTACAACAGAGCCAATGTTCGGTTTTGTTGTTGGTGTTTTTTGGGGTTAATTAAAACAGCTGTCTTGTGTTGTGTTTACACACATTGATCTCGAAGTAAGTATGGCATGAAATGTATACGATCAGCTGATCTCTCTCACATGCTTTTCAAGTTGAATCGTTTGTGTGTGTGTGTGCGCGCTTTTGAGGGTCAGCTGCCCCACTCTCTGCCTCTGCTTTGGAATTTGACAGCGAAACGACAACATTTTGCCGGCATACGGCATGGCATTCACAAAAATGTTCAACTTTTGTTGTTGTTCACTCTTTCGTGCCGCCCCCCCTTCTCTCTATTCAAATTCAAATCGCTTTCAACCATTTTCGCGTGTGTTAAAGAGAGAAGGAGACCTCTTTCTGTTTGTTTGTGTGTGTGTGTGTGTGTAACCTTTTTTTTATGTTAATTAAATGCTTTCATTGACCATGAGCTTTGTGAGCGAACGCCGGCAGCAACAGAGCAACCGCGTGGCATGCCGTGGCTAGACCCCATTGCCACTTGCCACTCTTTGGGTTAAAGGTTTTATTGACCTTTGACGACGTAAAAGGGGATTTCTTTGGGGTTTTGTTTTTGAATGAACCGAAAAAGTGCAAGTGACAATTGCAACCCTGGTTATCCGTTAGCCGTTCGTTGAGAAGCAGCCCTGGGCTGGGCCGTTAGTTTTTCAATTGCTGCGCTACGCTGGCGGTCTTTAATTGCTATTTTTTACGATCTTTGCCTTGAGACAACTGCTGGAGATACATATATCCATATGCATACATATATGTACATATGTAGATGTGTGTGTACATAGCTGAGCTCATAAACAGCACGTGTTTGAATTTAATTAGGTTAGCGTTCAAGCCAAATAATTCTTAAAATATAGTATACTTTGAGTCAGCAGCAGTAGCTAAAAACTTGCCAAAATTCCTGATGAGTGCTAAAAGATCTTTCATGTACATACATACATATGTATGCATCTGTGTGGGTGTCTGGTGTGTGTATAGATTTATCACAGCTGTTCGTTTTTAAAAACGCAACCCAACCCATCATTATATACATTTGTACATATGTAGGAATGACTCTGCCCCAAGTGACCTCGCCCCTAGCGGCTAATCTTTTGCTTTCCCTCCCAACAACAACAACAACAACTTTCGATGACGGCATTTCTCTGTGCTTGCTCTCTTTTCCTTTCGTTTTGATATTTTACAGTAAGCATATGTCGAGGGGTCTCTGCTAGTGCTAGTGTGTGACAGTATATAAAAATAGCTTCAATTTGTGCATTAGCAGCCGACGATGCCGACGCCTCTGAATGACCACAATACGCGCGATGTTGTCACCAGGTTTGGCCGCTCACCGCTCTCTTACCCTCTCTCTGGGGAGATTAACAGCACACACACACTCTCGCTTACAGAACGACAGCGTGCTCGTGTGTGTGTGTGGGGGGGAAACACATGTTTGGCGCCCAGCGATGTGGGCGCGCCGCCAGCCAGCTGTGTGCTAGAAAGAGCGAGTGCGACTGAACCAAAGACAACGGTATGACCATGTGTGTGTGTTGTTGGTGTGGGTGTACATCCGTACAAGTGTGCGTGTGAGTAAGCAAGCAAGCATCAATGCCGGCAATAGTAGTCGCAGCTGTTTTTCCTCTTCTTTTTGCATTTGGCGTGGCGTGGGAGGAGGAACAGCAAACGGCAACAGCAAAAACACCAACAACACCAAAAACAGCAACGTGTGTGTTCGTTATGGCGCATATTTCTCATATTTATGGCCAAAAGAAAAGGCAACCAAATAGTTGCTGCTGCTGCAACAAAACGTGTACTCGTCTCGGGTTCCGTTATGTTTGTTCGTTGATGCTAATTTTAGCAAAAAGCTAAATGCTACAAAATGCTAATGAGTATCAGTCCAAGTGAAGCCAACACGCGCTTTTGTTTCTTCATCAGTTTCTGGGGGAGCGGAGCTAAAATTCGCACAAAAATTAATGTCAGCTGACTTGTTTCTCTTTCAAAGAACTACTTTGCACACACACGCACACTTGCCATCTGGTAGCAGTGGCAGATAAGCAGCAGCAGCAGCAACGTAAAGAAAGAATAACAGAGTAACATAACATAACAGAATAACATTCTGGCGAATCGGTAAATAGGGAATTTCCCTTCCTTGCTTTGTATACGCGATCAAGAAAAGATACCCACATTGGATGTCCACGGAGTGGAGTTCCCTCTTTTTGTTGCCCTCTTCAAATGAACTCTCCGTTTCTGTCTCCCCCGAAGGAAAGGGACAGTTCTCTGGCAATAGATAAAGTGACGTTTGTTTGCATTTCAAGCAAGGCGGAGCGAGGCGAGGCTACCCCAAACTAAAAACAACAAAGTTGTAAAAATAAATTGATTTTTGTTTTTATGTTGTTTTCTTTTTTACTACATTTTCCGGCAGTCTACTTGTCGTCCGCCTTGAAACGGTAGTATATTTGGTGGAAAGCGCGCCACGCCACGCGTAGGCATGCGTGCACGCACGTAGGCCAGAAAAAAAGGGATGGGATATGGGATGGGTCTGCATTTTCGTTGGTTTTGCTTCCATTTTAATCTTAGCCGGACAAGTGGAAACGTTTTTCAGGCAGTGACTGTGTCCGTTGGGTTGGGTGGTCGTCGTCTCCCCACTACACACACATACATATGTGCGTCCCTCCCGCCGCTCTCTCAATTGCCAGCTCAGCTGATGACGAATCAGCAGCGGCAGCAGCAGCATTGCTATTTTTATGCATTTCGTTTTATTCAATCAAATGAAAAAAGAAAAAAAAACGGTAGTGTGGTGTGTGAAGGGTGGAAGGAAAAACAGCAGCAGTAGCAGCAGAAACAGGCCGCCGCCGTAGACAGACGCGCCATTTATAGAAACAGAAAAGCCGCTGCTCGTCAGCTGCTGTACATGCGTTTCAGATTGCCAGTCTTTTAGGAGGGAGAGTGAGCGAGAGAGCGAGCGGCACGAGAGCGACACCAGACACTTCCAACTGAATACGGGAATGACTGGAAAGCTTCATAGACCGTAATACACGTGCTTGAGAGAGGGAGGGAGAGAGAGACATCACATCAAGCAGTGCTAAAAGCTGACGAAAAGCTTGCTTGGTTGGTCCCACATGTTTTTTCGCTACGTTGCTTCGCGTCGCGGCCCGTCTGTTTCCGTTTCATCCGCCAGCGCAACGAAACGGAATGGAATTAAAACGTAACGCAACGGAACGAAACGAAACTGAGAGAGCAGCGAGCGAGCGAGCAAGAGAGAGGGAGAGAGCGCGCTACCATATGATGTGGGTGCATGAACGAGAGAGGGAGAGTAAAAACCCAGAGCTCGCTCTCCTCTCTCTAGCAACATTTGTGACGACGCCAGACGCCGGCGAATATTGAAAAATTTGTTCGTATTGGAACTGTTGCTGGTTCGTGGCGGCTCTGTCGGTGGTGTTGGAAAAAAGGTACAGTCACCGCAAAAACGACAACGCTGAATGCCGCTTCTCTGCCGGCGACGACGACGACGACGCTGTTTGTTGGTTGTTGTCTCGAACGCGTTGCGGCCTCTGGTGGATGGACGATGGTGGTGGGATTCTTGTTGGAACCAACGCGCGTTTGATCGTCTTTTATTTTTCCTTTGTCGTTTCTTTGTTTATGCTTTTGATTTTGGGTTTGCCTTTTGTTTACTTGAACTCACACCACTACGAAACTGTATCTGTGTGTGTGTGTATGGTGTGGAGTGGTGGTACAGCTGTAGTCGCTTATAGATTTTGTTTGCGTTTTTTTTCCTCGGCTCGGTATTATTTGCCGGCATTTTCCAACTGCGTCAGAGAGCAGCAAAAGCAGCGACTGCGACAACGAATTTTCTTATTAGCCAGGGCCTAGCATGCCGGCTAGTATGGATACCATATGACGGCTTGGAATGGGCTTCAGACCTTATCGAGCATATAATGTACAACTCAGAGTAAAACACAAATCCAATAGGAAATACTATTGGTTATTACTCGAATTTAGTTTAGAATTTGGTAAAGATATGAGATACAATCATTTTTGCATTCAATCTTCAGGATAGAACACGAAATTTATAGAGACAAATTATTAGAAGTCTTTGTGATGAAGGGGGTTGGCTTCTATATTGAAATACTGATCTGTAAGATACGTATAGCTTAGTTAGTTGGGTTTTTCTGTGCAATGTTAACATATGTGAGTATTTTGAAGTAATATTTCTTTCAGCTTTTCGTGTAGAATGAGGATGTGCCTCCTCTTGGAACTCTCACATGTTGTGATACGAGGATATTTCTCAGTTTATGGGATTATAAACTGGAATGACTTGGGATTTATCCTCATACTTTTCACAAAGTAGCTGTGTCATTGTCAAGGGAAATCCACATCAAATAAATAACCATATCAGTATTTTCTATCACGTAAAAATGTAGATACATCAATAAATGTACATTCTCTTTCCTCTTTTCCTTTTTCCTACCCCGTTTCGTTTAACTTAATTAAAAACATTTCTCAAACTCCCTTGAACGCAAGCCTTTGCTCTGCTTATCTTTCCAATAATTCCAATGCAACAAGACGGCAAGACGACTTCCAATACAAATTGCTCTCTAACGATATCGCGGAATGGAGTCAATGAACGACCTTTGTGTGCATGACTGCAGCTAGAAAACTTAAATGCGCTTAAATGTGC
The DNA here is from genome assembly GCA_037356375.1 of Drosophila affinis. Classification (NCBI taxonomy): domain Eukaryota; kingdom Metazoa; phylum Arthropoda; class Insecta; order Diptera; family Drosophilidae; genus Drosophila; species Drosophila affinis. The sequence continues at coordinate 39,642,853 of CM074800.1, forward strand.
GTTATTTATACATTTTTCTCTTGCTTTTTTTATACATAAGAATAAAATATGCGCGCGACATTGCAATGCCGTCGCTGCCAGACAGATGAGATGGGTGCGATTTTATCAAATCTGTAGGGGACCAGCGGGAGAGGCAGGGGCCGGCGGGCTGGGCGACTAAATCATAATAAACCTGAGAAAACTGTACACACAACAACATTGCTGCTGTCCCACTCTTTCTGCAGCTTTTTGTGGGGTCGGGTCCTCGACAGCTGGTGTGCATCCAGCGAGAGAGAGAGAAGCGCCAAAAGAGCTTCGGAGAGAGAGAATGGGTATGGGCTGTACCAGCAGCTGTGCGGCGATGCCGGCGTCTACGATGTGTTGTTGTTGTTGTAGTAGTAGTGACCTCCGACAACAAGCAGTGCGACGCGACGCTACGTATGTCGGCGGACCCCCATATGAAAAATAAGTTTTATTACAGCAACAACACCAAAGTGGAATAAGATTTATTGTTTTTCAATCAAAGCTAAAAGAATTTCCAGCCGCACAACGCATTCCTTAGCCATGATGAGGCCCATACTGTCGTATGCACATACCAGTATGTGGTTGGTGTGCACACATTCTCATGTGTGGCCTGTGTTGCCTTGCCTGCGTGGGGGTGGTCTGTAATCTTGGGAATTTATCATCAGAAAAAGACGCGAGGAGAAACCAGACAAGGCAAATCAATCTTAAGGATGCGATTATTTGCTTTTTGGACTAAGAACTAAACTCAAGGGAGTCAAGGAAGTTTAGCAAACTTTTTGAATTGGTATTAGGATTTCTAGGAATTGTCAACTATAATTTTATCATGATAAATGTTAGCCGTCATTCAACAAAGCTCCTCTGAAATCCCCGACTTTTGGTCGCGGATTTGGGCTGATGATTTGAGGCTATGTTATGAAGAAATTATAATAGATCTATTACATTGTAGTACTACCCTCTGGAGTGCTACTTTTCCAAAAGTATTTCCCTTTTAGATGAAACATAAGCTTCAAGGTTTTGTGGTTGCTGAAGAATGAAGGCTCTTAGTACTCGTACTCCCATTTTGTTTTTTTTGGAGCACATGCAGCAACATGTCGCCTACGCGCAGTGAAATGTAGTGATTGCAGGCAGCTTTCTAAGCAAGCTTTTCACCGTTATTGCAAGCCCGTCCCCCTACGCAATAAATTCTGCGAGTTTAAGGCGGGCCACTCGGTCAGTGTTGGACAACAGCGAACGGATATGCTGGCTAGCGAGCGCGCGCATTTTGAAGGACACAAGTTCCTTCACCTTTGGCGCTCGACCGCAAAGCATCAGAAGCAGCAGCAGCAAAAGCATGAGAACGAAGCTTTACTACAGTGTTTACTATAAACACTACCACACAGGCAATAGGGCCAAAAAGGCATGAGCAGAAGAGAAACAACAGAAAACACAGAGCCAGAGCAAAACACACAAACAAAAACAGAGACGGACGCCGAGAGCAAAGGAAAAATGCAAAAGCAAAGGCATTTTATGTGCATATGTTGTTGTTGCAATTAAGTCTGCCGCTGCTCTGCCTCTGTCTCGGCAATTATGCTGCTTCCCTTCATTCCATCATTCACTCAAGTCTCTTACTCTCTATCCATGGGACGGGTTGGCGAATGTGCATGTGTATGCGTCTTGTGAATGATTTGCGTAGTCTCTGGAACGACCGAGAGAGAGAGAGAGAGAGAGCGCATAGAAGGGCCTGGAAACTGCACCAAACGACATTAACCTAAAAGTGCATTCAATTATAAATTGCGTTTAGAAGAGAGAGAGAGAGAGAGACGGGGAGAAAATGTCTGCGTGCAATATGGATTTTATAATTTTGTGTACCCTTTGCCGAAAACCATAGAAATCCATAGATATTAGCAATTGAGAAACTATTTTAACATGAAAATATACTAAAATTTCCTTTAGTTCACACAACTAACAATATTCTCCTTCTGTTCTTTACAGGCTGCCATCCTACAACAGACCTTCCAATACATTGTCGATCTGGAGAACGGAAAGACACAGCTCCTCACACAGAACAGCGAACTGAAGCGACAGGTGGGCGAGCATGAGGCTGGCGGCGGTTCGGGCGATAGCGGTGGCAATGCAGCCAGCGGCGGCAGCTACGAGTCCAGCAGCAACACAACGGCGGTGGCCATCAAGAAGCGCAAGCTCACGGACAACGTCATCAGCATTCAAGCCATTAGCGACAGCTCGGACGAGGGCCTGGGCTCCATGTCCCCAGAGCCGATGACACTGCTGTCGGCGGGCGGAGCGGCGGTCACCAAACTGAACAGCGCCAGCATTATTGCGGCGAAGGAACTGCTCGATATGAAGAAGCAGCTGGAGAAGGAGCGCAGCCTGCGCCGACTGCTGGAGGATGAGCTGCAGATGATCAAGCGGCAGTTGTACAGCGTGGCCACGGCGCCACCCAGTACAGCGGTGGCGGCGGTCAGCTCCGGCAATGTCGGCGGCACCTACATTCCACGTGAGGTCATCGAGCATACGGACAATTTTGTGCGCAGCGAGGATCTCGAAGAGCTGGGCGGCACCGTCTCGTATGTGGAGATCGATGAGATGACCGGACAGCAGCAGGTGGTGGTGTGCTCCAGCATTGAGGAGCTGGAGGCGGACGCAGCTGCCGAGATCATTACAGAGGATCAGGTGCACGAGGAGGTCATACTGTCGTCGAATAGCTCCACGGAGTCCGAGAACGAGGTGAACGTGAATGCCATTGCCAAAGCCTATGCCGAGGGCTGTACGCCCAGTGCGGCCATGCTGCAGCCGATCCTGCAGGCGGCCATCAAGGCCACGCCCAAGGTGGAGGTGGAGCGCATCCACGAGAAGATCGTCAAGGTGAAGACGGAGAAGCTGGACCAGCCGGTGCCGACGGTGCACTACCGCCAGAATCTGGAGACAATTGTGGAGGCCATTCGTCACCTGGAGGGCGATCATCTCTTCTCCGACGGCAACAACGGCTCGGAGCACAAGCAGTACAGCCAGCAGCATCATCACCACCAGATCGTGACCACCAGCACGCACCACGGGGGCGTTGTGGGGGTCCACCATCAGCAGCACCATCAGAGGCTGGCACAGGATGCGCCACTCGCCCTCACCACCGGCAAACAGCATGCGGCGCTGGCGGAGCTGCGGCCCTTTCTCCAGATCAAGGGCAACAACAAGGTCATAATCACGGCCAAGACGGCCAAGGATGGAGGCGGCATGATCACCACCGGCAGCAGCGTGACACCCACCGCCATCTTCAAGGTGCAGAGCAGCGGCAGTGCGGGGATGGGCGTCAACCATCAAGGAGCTGCCACCATTGTCACCGGCAGCAGTGGCAGCGGCACGCCGCAGCAGCTGACGATCACCACAGCCCTGAAGCAGTGTCGCCCGGGCGTGATTGTGGCCAAGCAGCTGCCATCATCCTGATTGCCCAACGACGCGACCAAGACCAGCGCCCGACCAGGACCAGCACGAGCTAGTATTAAAGGCGCTCGAACGGTGGCTTCCACAACAACAACAACAGCAGCAGCTAGAGCAGCAGCAACCACTAATTTAAACAAGCAGAGACATTCAGTCACAGTCGCCGGCAGGCCTCCTCCACGTAACGGTAATCCAAGCACTAACAGAAATTCAAATGTTAGGATTCCGCTGAAGGACCCTTTACGCACCAGAGGAGGAGGCACCACCATAGGCAGGAAACACGTGTAAAAATTAGTAAAAAATAAAAAAAAAGAAAACCTGGAAACGGAAAAACCCCAACTGAAACAATTTTTGTATTTTTGGATTTTCAAAATATTCTTTTCTTAAAAAAAAATGAACCTTAACTTTCCACAAACGCGAATACATAGCCACAGTAATTAAATGCAAAAATTAGTAAGAATCCAAGCCCATTGTTAACTTAAGATGATAAGAAGATAAGGAAGAAGGACGAACAGAAAATGGTTAAAACAGAAATGAAGCCTATTGATTTACAAACAAATAAAAAACAGATGCAACAAAACAGAAAAACGAAACAAACAAAAGTACAAAACAAACATAAAAAAAAATAGACATACAAATTATTGAATTTTTTTTATTATTTATCGATAAAAAAAAAGGGAAACTCAAACACAGGAGAAACAATAAAAAATAGCAAACAGAGAAAGGAGGCGGAACGAAGAAAAGGATATAAAGAAAGTTTAGAGACAGAAAATTGTAAAAGCATCCAATGGAAAAAAACTAAGCAAGAAACCACATTTAAAAAATAACATAAAGTATATAATATACATGCATACTATATATCTATAAGGTGTATGTATATAGGGTAATCGTATAAATATATATGTATGTAAAACACATGCTTAACAGCTGTGTTGAACTCTATAAAAACCATCGCATTAATTTTACCTTTCTTTAAATTATTTTGTTCGTATTATTACTTAATTTAAACATTACCTTATTTACGGATTCATATTACTTTTTGAATGGAACTTATTGAGTTTTTGTTGATATATTTGTGTACAAAATTTAAGTCTTATTATGTAAGCGAGCGAGAACGGAAGGGAAGGAGAGAAAAAGCGATCATTAGGGCTAAAGTAAGAGCCCAAAATATAAAAAACCCCTTTAATAACGAAAGTAAGAAGAAAAGAAAAAAAAACGAAAAAGAAAACTAAAAAAAAGAAAGTGAAAATCGTTTATTATATAAACTATATTATATAAATATAAATTATATACATATAAACACATACCATAAACATATATAAATAATACATACCTACATAAGTAACGGAACATTACATAAAATTACTACTAAACAAAACAAAAAAAACAAAAAATACACAGAAACAAACATACATACATATATACGAGTATATATACTATACATAAAAGAATAAATAAATACTTTGCATACATATTTAATATGCTTTAGTACATAAGTACAACAATGTTCAGAGTTAAAAGGGCCAAAAACCCCCTTTCGAGAACCCAAAACAAAAACAAAAAGCCCTTAACACCTCCTCTTAAAACCGTCATACGCGAATGCCCACGCCTGTGCGCGAAGGATATGTCGCTGTGGGTGTGGTGTGTGTGTGTTCTGCTCCACTGCTGCTGTCTCTCTTTGGCTAAGCCGCTGCGAGGCTGCGTGCGTGCGCGTGCGCAACCGCCTGCGCCTCTGGTAGCTGCCAGCTAGCTGCGACACCAAGTGTCCGAGATAGCATAGCGCCCAGCCTCCGCTGGCGGCCTGGCATCCCCCCCCTTCCCCTCACAAGGAGAGAGAGTATGAGAATGATCGCAGAGAGAGCAGCAGACAGAGAGACAGGACACACAACGCATGCATGCCCATGCATGCTATATGGTCATACCGCTCGCACAGGTGTCTGGCATTCGGGAGAGGAAATGATGGATGTCGTAAGGAAACAATATGCAGGCCGTTTACCGTTAAACAAAAATCAAGAAAACGAAAAATACTTTGAAGCATACAAGTATATAAGCCAGATCATACATACTACATATTACTACATACATTCATGCTCTATAAAAAACAGAAAACTACAAAAAACAACAAAAAAAAAACTTAAAAAATACAAACGATTATGTCAAATAAATGGTTTTTCCTTTTCCCCTCAAACAAAACTCTGGAGTTATATATATTTTTTGGTTCTTTATTAACTAACTATCAGTAGCATGGACCTTTAGGAGATTGCATCTCGAATGAATCAATTGTTCCGTGTTGCTTAAAAGGCCTTTGGGCAGTAAGAACATGTGTACAGTCTCTCCTCTGTTGTGCGTAAGGATATGCGCGGTGAGTTGGTGCTTTAGCTGGAATGGCGGTTAGGAATTGGGGATTAGACTAGGGAGGACGATCGCCTGTGGGTGTACTTCGTCTAAAGGACTTTTCGCAGTAAGAACACTGGTAAAGCTGTTCTTCAGTGTGAATACGGGTGTGATCAATGAGATGTGATTATTGTTTGTAGCGTCGCTCAACTGAGTGTGTTCGGATGTGGCAGTCATGATTTGCAGGTATATGAATTCGGATATTTAGGACATTTGAACAGAAGATCATTTTAGTGGGTAACACAAATGATTATCTCAAGGGGTTATCTCAAACAGGTGACTTCGGATGTGATATTGAAGTGATTGTGGTCGTGTAAACGCTTTTGAACATTGATTGCATTTAAACGGTCGCTCTCCAGTGTGTATACGGAAATGTGCAATGAGTTCACATTTTTTTATAAATGACTTTGAGCACTCGGAGCATTTGTGGGGTCGTTCGCCGGTATGTGTTCGGACGTGAACACTAAGAGTTCCAGATTGTTTGAAGGTCTTGGAGCAGTACGAACACTTATACGGTCGCTCTTCCGTGTGTGTGCGTATATGTCTTTGAAAGTGCTGTTTTTGGCCGAAATCCATCGTACAGATAGGGCAAATGTAGCGTTGATGCCCCACAGTGTGAACAAGGATGTGTGTTTCAAGCCTCTTTTTATGTCGAAATGTCCTTGAGCAATAGGAGCATCGGTGCAAATTTTCGTGCTTCTTTAGGCTGAACAGAAGATCCACATCCAACACATCCAACAGAAGATCCAAATCCAGATCATCTTTGTACATTATTTCATCGGTTTCCAAATGTTTTATCTGCTCTTCACGTGTGCTGGAAATTTCAGAGTCCTCATCTTCCAGATTATCACAGAAGCTATCCTCCATATCCTCCTTGAACACTGAGAACATTCGTCGATGGCTCCACTCGCAGGTTTTCTTGAGATTGAATGCACTCACTGCATCATCGAGGCAGGGCGCACATATGTTTTCTGGTAGGGAATCACCTTGCTTAACCACGTATCCGGTACACTCCGCAATCACGTCAGCAATGCTTGTGTCCCAACTGAGTGTCTCGTCAAAAATGTTTTTAAATGGTCCGGACGTACCCCTGCAAACTCTGCACATTTCCTCCATTGTTCTGCAATAAAACGAATTTGGATTAAATGGAATTTAAAATTGAGGCGAATGTAACACAAACAATAGAGCTGGAGAAACATCAATGTTAACATCGATATAATCGATGTTAGGGTCCTAACTGCAGACATCGATAGTTTTTTCAAACATCGATTTTTTTTGCCCGACACCCCTAAATTAACAATTTTTCCCAATTTGATATTCCGTTTAATATTACAAGCTAACTAGGACCCTCAGGCCTGAGCACATAATTTTATACGATTGATTAATCAATTGTCTACAAGATTGGTTAACTTTAGTGACATGAAATGCGACGTAGAAAAACGTAAGTGAGCATGAAATGTCACGTCATTTGAACACTTGTTTGCTTGTCAACCGGTAGTATCGACAATTGTATACCCTTTTTCCATTGATTAAAGTTATATTTCTTTTTTTCCAGATACTTTAAAACGCAATGACCGAATAATTCATTTGATGAAATTATTATTATTAACATATCGGTCCCGATACCCATTTTCAGTCTTTATAAAAAGACCAAAAACCGTAACATTTTTTGAGATAGAGACTGACTAGTTTCTGCAATAATTGGTGCATAGTAAAATAAACTTTTCTGTTGAAGATCTACTGGGATACTTCTTTCAGTAGGACGAGGTCCAGCGTCGCAAAAGCCTCCAGCACTATGCGTCCTCTGGCGTTTGTGCGAGTGGATCCCCACTCCATGGCCCAGGCGTTGAAGTCGCCCCCGACTACCACATTATTCCGTCCGCGTAGGTCGTATATGTATATTATGTATATACATATATTTATATGAACACACAGATACAGTCTAAACGCTGCGGACACCTACATGTATGAACTGTCCCATCTATATACTATGTATATCTATCTATCTATGTACAAAGACAGAACCTGTAAGAACGTGTGTGTATGCAAGTATGTGTGTGTTCTTGTGCAGAGCATGTCATTATTGACACCAATGGCAAGGCAGTTGACTTATGGAAAGATAATTTTCTCTGTCCCTTAGAAATATACGTAAATATTTGGTCTCATATTTAAAATATGTAAAAAACTATAATCACAATCAGCTGCTTGTAGAAGAAGACACACTGGAGAACAGCAAAAACGATGCGATTCTTACCCCTGTGGCCTGCTGCATAGCCCATTGGCGCAAGCACACGGTTCGCCATTTTACAAAATTGTCATTATTGTGACCAATGGCAAGGCAGTAAGCGACAAGCAGACCTACACATACACACATACAGTTAAAGCTCAGCCTCACATACAGAGTCCGCGCCATCGTGATAGATCGGCTCTGCCGATCGGCCGAAGTACAAGAGAATTCGGTTTTGTTTCTTTTCGGCTCTTTTGCGCCTGCGTCGGCAGAGCATTCTTGGTGTGTTCGCCTTGCATTTGCCTATTACCGTTACATTGTTGCAATTATGCGGAAAGAGTTGCAGTGATTTAGTGAAAAATATCTATAATATTTATTACTACCAGGTAAGTGCATTGTTCAAATAAAAAAAATGTGATGTACGCGTGTAAATAATGAAAATTACAGTTGTATGTAATGCTGAATTTGTGAAATTGTGAAAAAACTAAGTTCAATGTATCGCTCATTCACATTGTATTTATTTATTCTTCTTTTATGCTCTTTAATTTTTTTGTCCTTATGCTCCGACTAATATGTATGTATAGTATGGATTAAAAGAAGAATAAGTAAATACAATGTGAATGAGCGATACATTGAACTTAGTTTTTTCACTATTTCACAAATTCAGCATTACAACAACTGTAATTTCATTATTTACACGCGTACATCACATTTTGTTTATTTAAACAATGCACTTACCTAGTAGTAATAAATATATAGATATTTTTCACTAAATCACTGAATTTTGCTTTCAACTCTTTGTAATTGTAACAATGTAAAATAGCAAATGCAAGGCGAACAAGCAAGAATGCTCTGCCGACGCAGGTGCAAAAGAGACGAAAAGAAAAAAACCGAATTCTCTTGTACGCCTGTCGGCAGAGCCCGATTCTATCATCCGATGGCGCGGATAATGTGGAGGCTAGGGCTCTGTATGTAGGCTGAGTTTAGCTGTATGTGTGGTCTCCTTGTCGCTTACTGTCTGCCATTGGTCACAATAATGAACAGTTTTGTAAATGGCGAACCGTATGCTTGCGCCAATTGGCTATGCAGCAGGCCACAGGGGTGAGAATCGCATCGTTTTTGCTATGCAGTTGCCTCGTTGTCTTCTTCTACAAGCAGCTGATTGTGATTATAGTTTATTAATATTTTAAATATGAGACCAAATATTTACGTATATTTCTAAGGGACAGAGAAAATGATCTTTCCATAAGTCAACTGCCTTGCCATTGGTGTCAGTAATGACATGCTCTGCACAAGAACACACACATACTTGCATACACACACGTTCTTGCATGTTCTGTCTTTGTACATAGATAGATAGATATACTATATAGATGGGACAGTTCATACATGTAGGTGTCCGCAGCGTTTAGACTGGTATCAGTCTATCTGTATCTGTGTGTTCATCTTAATATATGTAGGTTAAAGTAGGGAGTTGTGGACAGTCGGTAGTTGTGGACACCCCTGTGCAACTTTTGACACAGAGCAGATTTGACAGATCTGACAAATATCATGTGTGCGCGATAGTAGCACGATGTTTTTGTGCCAAATACCAAAGTAAACAGACGCGTCTGCTTTGTGCTGCAAACAAATAATTTTTTTTAACTCGAAAAAAATCACAAAAGTTTCTTTGAACGTTTTTTAAAGTGTCACCATGTGAAGTGTGTTAAGTGAGAAGGTGAGTGCAATGGATTTTTTTACACGAAATTTAGTTTTCTTTGAGATTCAATACCGGGTTCGGACACAATCTACACAGAAAATTTTTTTTCATATGATTTCAAAATGGCTGCTCAAGGGAGTTGTGGACACTTGAATGTCGGGAGTTGTGGACACCCAATTTTTTTTTTTGGCAAATCGTGAAATATTGTCGTTGATGTCAATATAAATTATTTTAGTAGTGTTTTATGCATTTTTTCGATGTTTTTAGTCATGTCGTCGAAGAAAAATTCAAAAAAATCGTCCGATTTAACGGGAATTGATTTTAATGCGCTGACAAATGCCATTAAACGATGCTTGGTGGAAAAGCAATCCGTAAAACGGACTGCTGCGGCGTTTGCTATTCCCCGAACCTCGCTCATACGCTACCTGAAGAAAGTGGAAGAGGAGTTTGATGACATTGAAGCCATTGACGATGTTGCTTTGTTGGAATTTGTGCGTAGATGTACCCAACGCGTGCCATCGAATCAGGTAAATTGATGTTTTTGCACTTTCTCCAGATATTTTTGAAGAGTGTTGATTAATTATTTGAATTTTTTTCATTATTTAGGTCTTTTCGCCGGATCAGGAAGAGGACTTGGTCACATACGTGTTGAAATGTGCCAGTCATTACTACGGCCTCAGCATAAACGAATTGCGTCAGTTGGCATATCAGTTTGCTGTGAAGCTCGGTGTCAATTTTCCCGACAATTGGATCGGCGATCAGATGGCGGGTAAGGATTGGTACCGGGCATTCTTCCGCCGGCATCCCAAACTTACATTGTGTATCCCAGAACAAACTTCGTTGAATCGCGTTAAAGCTTCCATTTCTCGTTCAACATCTCTGAGCAGTCTGTCGATTTTGGATGAGGTTGGTCCGCTTCATGGTGTGACTCCGAGGAAGCCATCCAATCGGGGTCGTAACACTATGAGCAGCTCTGTTTTAACTTCACCGGAAGTTTTGACAACTTTGAAGAAGAAAGCTGAAGAGCGTGCTGTGCAACAAGCGGCCAAGACGGCCAAGGATTTGGCAAGACTCGGTAAGCTTGTCAAGGAGCTTTCGGCCACGCCAGCCAAAACACCAGCTAAGCGCGGCGGCACATCAATGCCAGCAAAACGTGCCAAACCATCTAAGCGTTCCAAGAAGCAGAAGTCGTCGGACGAAGAAGATGAGGACGAGGACTTCTGCATCATTTGCATGAAGACGTTGCCAAAAGAATTGACCTCCTCAAATTCCGTTCACTGCAATGAATGTGATCGGCCAGTCCACTTGAAGTGTGCTGACATGCGTGCCAGCTACTTTACATGCGCGCATTGTGCTTCTGACGTGGAATGATGCCCTCTCTCGTTATTCTTTTTGCCATTGATGGCCTTTAAAATTAATAAACTTTTATTATTGATTAATTTCATTGCGTTTAACTTTATACTTTCTATATTTAAGCTCATTTTACAAAGGTGTCCACAACCCCCCACCAAAAAAAAAAAATCGCAAAAATGACCATTTCACAAAAAATTTGATAATTTTTTTTCAATGGGAGATATCAATGTAATTCTTTCAAAACTAGTTAGCTGAGGTTTCTAGCTTGCCATTGATATGCATATGTCCGCATAATATGCCCCAGGTAAAAATATATGATTGAAAAACAAAACTATGTCCACAACTGCCTACCTTCCCCTATGTACATAATATATGTACATATACGACCTACGCGGACGGAACAATGTGGTAGTCGGGGGCGACTTCAACGCCTGGGCCATGGACTGGGGATCCCCTCGCACAAACGCCAGAGGACGCATAGTGCTGGAGGCTTTTGGATCCCAGTAGATCTTCAACAGGGCAGGAGCAGGGTCAGGGAAGGCGTAGCGCCAGGACACTCTGAGGGCCCAGTCCTTCGCTAGAGCACTGTGGGGCTCGAACTCAAGCGAGGCAGCTGGAGCCAACGAGTGGGCCAACAACTTGGCCGTCGCAGTAGGCCTGCCACCAGAATATGCAGCAGAGGTGGGCGTTCCGGTAGCACCATAGGCCGGTGTTCTGGTGGAGTGAGGAGATAGCCGAGCTCCGCCGAACGTGCATCCGTGCCAGAAGGCTGCTCCAGCGAGCTCGGGGCACACCGTACCTAGCGGTGCTGAAACACGCCATCAGGGACAGAAAACGGGAGTGCTTCCTCCAGCTATGCGACGCCGCCGAAGAGGATCCATGGGAAAGCGCCTACAGGACGCAAAGAAATCTTCTCAAAAATATTTTGCTGGTAATTTTGGTAGCTGATGCCTGTTCCATCAGTGATTTTAGTGCGGTCAACTTCAATGTATGGAGTGTCGTGTCTATATATTGTATGGTTAGTGCTAAGACCCTATACACTGACCATAATTTTAACTGATAAATTAATCAATTTCAATGAGATTGGAAAGTTTTCCTTCTTGGCAAAGGTCTGAAAACATCGAAAACATCAAAGCGCCGATAAGGTTCTCCGGAAATACCAGTATATACCAGTGTATACGAATGAAATTGGAGGGATGTATAACACTTTTGGAAGTAGAATTTTTATAAATTATTCCTTTGAATTTTAAGAGGTAAGAAATAATTAAAAGGTTTTAAAGTAAATTATTTGATTTTCACTTCAATGAACCTTTTCGAACAAAGGATGTCCTTCTGCGGAATACGATTAGTTTACAAGATTATTAATTAGAGCTGGGGCGTAAAGATAAATAGAAATATTGGTATTTACAAATGCTACGAACTCGCATCCAATTTACCATTATAAGATTTCCTCCTGAATATACTGGTGACTCCAACAGCCAATTCGGGTGTTGTCAAGTACGACAGATAAATAAAACAATGGGAAATAGACTGTCAGAAAAATGTATTTATATGAATACAGATTCGCCTGATTCCGACAAAATCATTAAATATAATATATGAATAATAGCTATCAGATCAGCCGACAGCTTCGACTCGCTCCTAGAGTTCAGCTAGAGTGTGTGCTATCCCTAAGTCTCTAACGCTTACAGATTAACTACAACTGATCTTTAACTATCTGTCAATGGTCTTACACATAAAGAACTATCATATTCTAACTGCAACTGGTCCTCATTGGTCTCCAACTCTTCAACAGAAATCTTATTTACAATGAACTTTACTTGAACTTAGACAAGAACCACCCGAGACGACCAATGATCTTCCTTCATTTGCTAATGGACTTGCAACTACACATACATATGTATATTTACTACAACTGCTCTTCCTCGATCTGCAGGTCTGTCGTGAAGACGTACATGTCCCGCCGTCTGGCAAACAGCAGGTCCTCTGAACGCCTGGGATGCGTGGCCAGGGAGTGGACCACTCCACCATTGTCACCTGAAATAAAGATATTTACAATAAAGGATTCGATTTCGGTTTTTAACAAATTTGCAAGTGTACAAATTCTCAAATATACCCTTTACAGGGTCGAAGATGTTTTCTTCGTTGAACCTTACTTATGCGTATCCTCTGCAAGACTTTTCCCTCCAGCAGATCCCAGATGTAGGCATCTCCCGCACTGGAACCGGCCACAATGTGCGCATCATTGGCCAGGATGCCGCACTCTATGTGATAGTCATCCGCCTGGTGTCCTTTGTATTCGGACAACAGTCCTCCTGTCTCGCAGTCGATCAGACGCGCCACACTGTCCTGACAGCCCGCCACCAAGCACTGCTCGTCCTGTGTTTTGGCCAGGTAGGTGATGGGCTCCCCGATCTTGTCGCACGTCATCTCTCCCACACGTATATCGTAATGTCGGATGCAGCCGTCCAGCGAGGCGGCATAGATCTTGTTTTCGTTGGTCAGAACTGTGGTGATGCAATCGCGGGCGTCTTTCATGACCTGAACGGGATCAAGGCGGCGGGTGCGTATGTCCCAGCACATGATGGCATTGTCGCGGCCACCAGAAATGGCTATAGAAGAGTCCTCATTAAAGCAGACGCAACGTACGCCACCAGCATGAGAGCGCAGACGGCGAACAGGTGTACCTAAAAGGGAAAATCCATTAAGTGCAGTGCTGGTTGAGATTTACATGAAAACCCCTACCTGTGGAGACATCCCAGTAGATGATGCTCTTGTCCAAGCTGGAAGAGACAATGTAACTGCTATCACAGCTCCCAGCCACGTCTGTTACCTCATCGGCATGGCCTCCATAGGTCTTTAGGAGCAATCCGGTGGCAGGATTCCAAAGTTTGATCTTTTTGTCAGAGCCACACGACATGCAGTACGAGCCGTCCACTGAAAAGAGGTATTCACTTAAAATGTATGCCCTTTATTCATCATATCAACCCACCATTATAGCGCACCGCACGCACCGCTCCCTGTTGGCAGTCTATAGTTGTCTTGCAATGGTAATTGGCAAAAACCGGCATAGTTTAATTTGCGTTTGTTTAAATACATTAAATGCACTAACGCAACTGGAAAACAACCCATGGTAAAAACAACAACATAAGCCGAAACTACGAGATTTTTGGAACTTTCCAACACTATTGTTGGTATTTTTGGCACGTGTCGGGTGTGCACACACTCTGCTGCAAAAAGGTAAACACAACGCAATAAACGGAAATTTTATTTACGCACTCGAATGAAATATGCAAATAAATCGAAACGTATTGGCGGAAAATCAAGTGTGTTTTAATAGTTAAGCAAATGTTGAATGATTTTGTTTCGGATTCATATATATTTCACATTGAGCAACTGCGTGTCAAGTGTAAACTATTTGTGGGCGGGGGTGGCGGCAGTGCAGAGTATTAACAATCAAAAAAAAGAAGTGTGAGCTGGAGGAGGAGGAGAGAAGAGCTGGTCAAAAGCGAACGAAACGCATGTCAAGCGCGACAAAAATCACCTGCCCAAAAGCCGATTTCTGATGACGTGGGCTGCAAAACGAAGGACAGCCAGCAGTCAAAGTCAAACGACGACGACAGGATATACACATATTTTTCCAGTGCACACACACACATGCAGGAGTATGCAACGCAGCAAACCAGTTGTTGCAAATAATTGCATAAAGTGAGCGAAAATCCTGCTTCCAGAATAACTGCACAGCAGAAGAGGAAGAGGAGAGAACCAAGAACAGAAGCATGGAATAATGGTGCATATCTGGAGAGGAGGAGGCTAAGAAAAGTTAAGAATAAGTACATACCAGGAGGAGAAGGGCAGGTAAGGCATAACTGCACTCAAGAAGAGAGCGAAGAGAGAGAGAGTCAGAGACAAGGATTGCACACCTGAAGAAGAGCGAGAGAGGCCAGGAATTACACACACACACTTGCAGAAAAGGAGCAAACACAGGCAAACACAAACAAAAAAGCTACAAAAAACAAGTAAAAGAAAAAGGGCCCACGGACACGACGACACAAGGTGGAAAAGTAAAAAAGCTGTTTGTCAACTTGTTGGTCGCTCAAATGTGGCAGCCACAAAAAGTGGCTGCTGGCTGGCTGTACAGCTACCAAGTGGAATCCCAATCCAATACCGATACCGAAAACGTCGCCGATTCCCGATCCTCGAGTCATTTCAAAGGCAACAACGCCTGCGGCTAGATCGAAACAGGCAACAGGAATATTTCTTGTGGAATACTCGCATTCGCTCCCCCTCGGCAACACCCACGCGCAGCAACAGCTCCCGCCCACCCCCTCGGCCGCACCATGTCAACGGTCACGCGGAGCGCCAGCGCCAGCCCCATGGCTCTCAATGGCATCATCGATGCTAGTCTCTTTCCGCTCAGGTCCACCGCGGATGTAGTGAATCTGTTCCGTCGCTCCCTCACCTCTGGAATTGAGCCCGATCTGACCCTGCTCTCCATTGTGGTGGGGTATATCGAGCTGTCGCTGACCACGGGAGAGGCGGCGTCTCAGGCGGCCGCCGCGGCAGCCGCTGCCGCCGCCGCTGCAGCAGCAGCTGACATGACACAGACGGCGACAGGTGCGTACCCATTTACCGTTAGCGGGCGAAACAGCAGAAGCAACAGAAACCAATTAAAACGGATGTTTAACCCCCAGTCGAAGGCAGCCTTTGAATTAAGACAGTGCGTTTCAAAAGTGTAGGGTTTTTGGGCAGAATATTAAATGTGATTGATTAATTAGTATATTAATACACTTCGATAATTCGATAAAGACGATAAAAAAGCCTCTTGTTTTTATGAACTGAAATCCTTCCATTAAACATAAATCACCTTGAAAAGTCTTCTACTGATGAAACGCACTGTTTATTGCACTCTTTGCACCACTGTTCTGTTTTAAGTGGATTCCGTTGTACCGTTTGTATGACCAAGAAAACTTAGTCAATCGATCTTTCACCCCTAACTGGCAGGCGGCAGCGACGTGATCATGGGCAACAGCGTTCCCTTCCCAGTGGTGACCCACGAGCTGATTGCGGGTCTGTACAAGAAGTTCCAGACAATCCTATCGGTGGTGGAGAAGCCAAAGCCCCACCGCCAGGCTACGCGCGAGATAATCAAAAAGGTGTCGGACGTTATATGGAACTCTCTGATCCGCAGCAGCTACAAGGATCGGGCCCACTTGCAGAACCTCTACAGCTATCTGTCGGGCAACAAGCTGGACTGTTTCGGTGTGGCCCTGGCCGTGGTGGCCGGCTGTCAACTGCTGGGCTACAAGGATGTGCGTTTGGCCATCTCCGAGGACCATGCCTGGGTGGTGTTTGGCCAGAAACGGGTTGAGACCATCGAGGTGACGTGGCACGGCAAGGGCAGCGAGGACAAGCGGGGCCAGGACATACGCCCCGGAATTGAGTCGGGCTCTTGGCTCTATCTCGGTGGCCTGGCGGTGGTCTGCGAGCGTGGCATGGAGGTGGCCGCCATCTGTGCGGCCCTCAACATCTCTTTGACGGCCAACAGTGATTGCGTGGAAGTGGCCGATCTGCAGCAGCAATTGCTGTGGCTTCTCTATGATTTGGGGCATCTCAAACGGTATCCCATGGCCCTGGGCACACTCGGCGAACTGGAGGAGATCCATCGGACGCATGGCAGCATCACTTGCGAGCAGCTCTACCGCGAGGCCATCGACTCGGCGCGGACGCACTACCGCAACCACCATGTCTACCCGTATACGTATCAAGGCAACTATTACAACCGTCTGCTCAAGTATCGGGACGCCTTTGCCGCCTGGGCCAATGCCGCCGACGTGATCCGCCTGTACACATACCAGTGTCGCGACGACGAGGAGATCTACAAGGAGCTGCTGGACATTGCCAACGAGCTGATCCCCTATGTGATGAAAACGGAGAGCTCAGGCCATTCGGCACGCAGCATTCTGCGGGATGCCGAGGTGTTTGCCAATCTGCTGCGCTTCTACGATGGCATCTGCCAGTGGGAGGAGGACAGCCTAACCCCCATTCTACACATTGGCTGGGCCAAGCCGCTGGTCAATAATATAACCAAATTTGATTACGATATACGCTCTCAGGTGGTCATAAAGCTGCCCGAGGATCTGGAGGCTGAGCAGGCACAAGCGGCCGCATTGGAGGCTAAGGAAGTGGCAGCTGCCGCAGCAGCAGCTGCTGCAGCGGTAGCGGCTGGAGCAGAGGCTCTGGAGGGAAATAACAACACACTGATAAAGAAGGACGAGGTGAGTCACAGATTCAATTTTGCATTGAATGAAAATTATACCAACTACGATTAAAGTTTCTTCTTGGTTTCCAAAAACTCTTTTCTAATATCTTTTGTTTTTCTTCTTTCTTCTCAAATAGAAGACAAAATCTTCGGAGCTGCCGACAACATTGGCTGATCTGACCGCCGCCTGTGGAGAGAAGATTCTAAATCCGGATTTTCTGCTTCAGGGAGGTGGTCAGCCTTTTGCCGAGCAAAAGCAGCAGACATCATTGGGGGATACGGAGATCACAGAGCCCCACAACAACAACAACAACAATAGCAATAGCAATAACAACAATCACCACAATGCTGAGAAGGAGGCTACTAAAACTACGGCAACAACAACAACCACAGCATCAGTAACCACTAGCAATGGAAGTGGTAGCAGTAGCAGCAGCAGCGGCCACTCTCACTCCATTGCCATCCAGTTACCAGTTACTAGTGAGGCAAGCCATCATGCTGGCCAAACGCAAACGCAAACCCAAATCCAACCACAGCACAAAGAAGCTAAGCCAGAGCCAGAGGCGACTGCACACGATGATTACGATCCCTTTGAGATAATGCTCAAACGTCCAGTGATTGCGCTGTACAGCCAAAAGATGAAGGGCCTTAAGGACCTGCTGCTGGCCGAGAAGCTCAATACGCACGCCATATCGCTGCAGGTGACGGCCCAGTCGGTGGCCTCGCGGAAAGTGCGTGGCGTCGCCGAGAAGCAGTCGGCGGCCACCATATCCGCCACCATCACGGCCATTGCATCATCATCGTCGGCCACAGAGGGTGGTGTCGGAGGTGGCTCTGGATCTGGTGGCAGTGGCTCTGCAGGAGGGGCATCTCTAGGCGCCTCATCGCCAGGCGGGGATTCAATAGCCGCCTCGCGGCCCAAGAGAACGCGTCGCGAGTAAAACTTTGTTGTCTTGTATCTATGTAATACAGAAAAAAAACCTTTATTATCCATATTCGAGTATATACATATATAGATAGATGCATACATATGAATATAGGATGTATGCTGTCATATTTTTGATGTTCGATGTGTATTTATATAGTTCGTAAGCGCAAAAGAAATCCGTTAGAGAACGCCTAGCGTTTTAAAAAACAAAATATAAAAAAAAACAAAAGGCAACAAGCAAAATTGTAAAAGGATTAAAACCTATAGACAGATCCATTAACTTAACAGACGATCCACACACAGAAAACACACACAAAATGAAGCAAGCACTTGAAACGAAACGCGATATAAGCTATGCTAAGTATTTATAATGTATTTTTTAGCTGTTATAATTTTACTCTTTGTATTTATTGCTACTATCTATCGTATTGCCCCCGCTCCCCCCACTTCCTACAGATTTTTATGTTTTATTGATTGTTTAAGCGTAACTTTATTGGTGCTCTACTTTGAAAACGAGAAACAGAAAACAGAAACAATATATATTTATGTATTTACTTGAATGCATTTTACTGAGGCTAAGCTGTTTGATTTTTTTCACTCTACAAATGTACTATGTATATCCCCCGCTCCCCCCTATACCATATATAAGGATGGAACGTACACGTATAAGTTTTTTTTTTTTCAAAACTTTGTTACACACAAGAAAAACAGTTGATGACCGGGAATAGAAATTGAAAGAAATAATACATATTTAACACTTCCTCTCTATATGTGATACAACACTTTTTTTAGAAAAGCTTTCATATTATCTTATAAACCTACTACTACATAGAATATACCTAAACACCCCCACACCCCCACCACCCAACACACACCACACTCCACTTTAACGCAGACAGACACACCCACACACACACAGCAGTCCTGCTGTCCAGGCGCACTTGTTTTAGGGAGATACCATATCCCATCTATAGATATATAATATCCCTGTACTTCTTCAGACTCCCCCCGTCACTCCCACACCCCATCCAATTAGCAAACGCAATTATGAAGCATGTCAAATGTAATTCACAAATTGGAGCTTGTAACAAATTGTTAAATGATGATAATAATTGCATTCAATTCGATTTTGATTTGATTTGTGCGTAGAGCATCTGTGATGAATAATAATGTTTAGAAGAGATGAGAGAGAAAAAAGTGAGAGATGGCCAGCCCGAACACACAAAAACTGAAAAAAACTGAACAACAATATAACTAATCAATGTATGGTGTTTTATTCCTCATATACGAGTATATTGTACAACAAGCAACACATTACACAAAATCAAAAACAAAAATTACAAAAAAAAAACAAAAAATAATGAAACTATTTAATTATGTAGATGCAGAGCGCAGCAAAACTAAATGTTAAATGTTGAACTACCAGTTATATTAATGTAAAACTAGATACTTAAACAAACAAACAAACAAAACGATACAAAGGATTATATATAGTATACATATATATTTTGGCATACAAAATTTTTAACTTTAAGTGATGAAAGTGTCGGATGCGATGAGAAATGGTTTTTGATTTTCTTTACATTTTGGCCAGCACAAAATCCCGATAACGAAAGTTCGCTATGCAACAAATCAAAAAAAATGCAGCAAACCGGAACAACAACAAACAGAACAAACCACAATATAGAAACATACATATATAAACGTATACATATATATATTTATAAATGTTAAAGTAACATCAATTTTCGCTCTAATTGTTTTAAAATAGCCAACAACAACAGCAGCCATTGCTCGAGGAACAGTTTAAATTATATGTAGTTTAAAATCCAAATGCTCAATAACCCTTTTAGCTTGAAAGTCAAATAGCCACAAGTCAAAATGTTATAAAACAATAAAATCATAAAAAAAAAATATATTTGAAATGTATTTTATTTGGCGGTTAGGTTAGGTTAGGTTAGGTTACCCCGGACGGCCCTCGACGGGGCCTCTCATAGGCCAAAAAGGCCCTTAGTTACCGGATCTTTGTATGGACCTTACGAGGGTGTTTCTGAGGTTCCGAAGTTCCCCAGAATTGAGGTGTTTTTAGCAAAGGAAAGCAGTTTCCCTGGCGACTTCTTGGAGTCATCATCCAGCATCGGTGCGCCCAGATATCTTCCTCTTGTCCTTGAGAGAGCCGGACACCGGCAGATGAGATGTTCCAGGGTTTCGACAGTCCCGGGTTTTCGAGATTCTGCAGGTGGTGGTGTTCTTGCTGTCTGTCTTCATTTTGGCCTGCTTCTCCAGGTCGCTTTGTAGCGTCCTTAGGAAAACCGGCACGCTTTCTGTCCTCTCGTTTGCCAGCCCGACGCCTTCCTTAGCCAGAACATCCGCCGCTTCGTTTCCTGCGATGCACTGGTGCGCATTGTGTGGTCGCTCTGTAAGCTAAGCGACATCTGCTGCCTTCCTGATGGCGAAGACTTCCGCCTAAAATATGCTACATCGGTCGACGCCCTTATTTCAGGGTTCGTACAGTATAGGTCTGCTCCTACTCCTTCATTCATCTTGGAGCCGTCAGTCTATGTTGAGGTTTTGAGTCTGGTCTTCAGGTCCAGATTCAGAGCTTTGTTTTTACTTCAAGGGGGATCATGTAGTCGGTTGTACTGATCATGTCCATTCCAATTGAACTATGCCCGAATCTTTGGGGAGACATGTTCCCCGACGCAATCAAATGCTGTGCTGCCTTGCCTGCAGTCAGCCTAGCGTAACTAACTAACAATGGCGGTAACTTCCATTGAATATTTTCTGTAGTCAAATTATCGACAGGTCGAAAAACATCAAAACATTTTATTTGTACAAACTTTCAACAGTAAGAAAAAGAACGTGAACTTCTAAATTCGTTTTTGACACATTTAATATACAATATAATTGTTTTATTTTATTTCAAAAATTAAATTCGAAGTTCACCATGCAACCAAGCATCTGGATTCTACTTTCGCGCGCAAGTCAAACGATAATACAGTCCTAACATTTCCTAACTAACATCCTAACATTTCCTAACTTTTTTCCTTGAATCGGTTGCTCCCCTTTTTCGATTGTTTCGAACCGGTAAGAGACGGTATTTTTCATCGCAACAAAGTGTCTTCATTCCATACACAGTCATGTTTTATGCTTTGGCCTTTTTAGTTTAATTTTTTACAAAATATGAGGGAGTCCTTATAATTTAGCCATTCTTATAAAAAATTGATTAGTTTTCAGAAAAAAATATGTAAACATAGCATAGGGTCCTGGCTAGCTTGAAATTTTAATAGGGATTATAATTTGAGGTCAGACCGTATATTTTATTGGGACTTTCTGAGGGATTTTGTGGAGGGATTTTTGGTGCAACATCATCCCATCAATTTCCCTTATATTCCTTACTTTCCATGGACAATAACGATTAACCCTTTGTACACCAATGGGTATTTAAGTGAACTACACGAGAATTATGAAGCTTTGACAATTTTAAAGAAGTTTATGTGAGATATATCATGACTCTTTTTATTTGCAGGATCTAAACGGAGAATTTACAAAAAGTATTATTTTTCGCGTTTTAGCACCAGTTGTTCACCTGTTTAAATAAAGGGAGATTAAGTGGGTTAAATTCGGTCTGAAAGTCTGACCGTATATTAAATCCACGGTCATACTATCCATAAGTGACTCGGCATCTCCAGAAAATTGCAAATAAATAAAACTTTTTTTAAATAAAGAAAAGCATCTAGACAAGACAAAATGTCTGCACCCGATAAGGAAAAGGAGAAAGAAAAGGAGGAGACCACCAACAAAGGCGAGGACTTGGGTCTGCTCGAGGAAGACGACGAGTTCGAAGAGTTTCCCGCTGAAGGTGAGACCGCCGATTTTGGCATCGTATTCATTCAAAGGAGCACCAATTGTAAAAACAAATTGTTATTGCAGACTTCCGTGTCGGTGACGACGAGGAGGAACTAAACGTGTGGGAGGACAACTGGGACGACGATAACGTGGAGGATGACTTTAGCCAGCAGCTGAAGGCGCATCTGGAGAGCAAGAAAATGGAAACATAATCCAGCCAATCCATTTCAGTTCCCCGTTCGTACCTAACCATAAAAACGAAGAAATCGGTTAAAATCTAGAATAAAATCAATATATTAAGTGGATTCTCAGTTTTTGCCAATTAGTTTTTGGAATTCTTCAATAACTTTGCCCATTACTTCTTGTTCTTGTATTTGTTTTTGTAATTCTTCCAAGTTCTTCACCCGCTCTTCCTCGGTCTTTTTCTGTCCCTCAAAGTCGATCTTTCGCTTATCAATTCGCTGCTGGAACTTTTGGCACTCTTCATCGTTCTTCATCTTGCGTATTTGGATCTGCTCGGCGGACTGCTGGATCTCCAGCTTGTTGGTCTCAATTTCGTTGAGAAGCTTCTGATTCTGGGCCTCCAGGGCGGGCAGCTGTTTCTCCATGAGCTCCTGCTGCTTGAGGTTCTCCTTGTACTCGTCCAACAGATTGGAAGGCAGCACTTCCAAGGCCTTCTCTATCTCATTGACCATATTCTGATTGGTTTCGATTTGATGGCGGTGCTCGTTGAAGACTTTTTCCTGGCCGGCCAACTCTTCCTTGCATTTCTCTATATTTAGGGAAATGTTTTCGATTTGCCTGCAAGGATTCTTGCATTAACAGATTGACTCCAGCTTTTGGAATGGTTAGGAACTTACTTCTTCAGATTTTGCACCTCGTCATCCTTCACGAGAAGCTGCTCCCAGTGGCGGATCTGATTGGTGAGTTCAGTGTTCTGGTTCTCCAGCGAGTCCAGAACTGATCTCTGTTCAGTGCATGCCTTGTTGACTTTGGCCAACTCGGCCTGAGCCTTGGGCAGCTCCTCGTGCAACTCGTTTATGGTAGCTTGGCAGTTTTGAATATCGATTTTAACAGTGGCTGCCTTCTCCTTTCGATTCTCCAACTGACAGCGCTTGGATGTGATTTCAGCGATGAGGGCTTCGCGCGTTTTAATGCCCTCCTCGACGGGCACCAGAACCGACCGCTTGAACATTTTGTAGTAGGCCAAAAAGTTGAACAGCGACTCCAGTGTTTTTATTGTCTTCTTTGAAGCTAGAATTACGAAATGAAGATGGAGAGAACTAAGAGATCATTCTGTTGTGCAGCTGCTTACCTGGCCTGATAATGTCTAGGTATGTGTACGTCTTGTTGGGAAAGGTGATTTGCATCATCCGCTCCACTTGTCGGCACAGCTTGATCAGGAAAACGCGCTTCTCCCGTGACGTATCCGTGCTCTCGGTGTCGACATTGAATGGTGGCTCCACACGAAATCCAAAACAGCGCAAGTAGTGGACATAGACTTTGGTGAGGAAAGTCTCTGTCGGATTGGCGAGGTCGCTGGGGCGTATGTGCAGATCGGGCAGTAGGGTGTTTCCTTGCTGGATCACCATTTCTATCTCGGTTGTTGACGGGTTTTTGGCCATATCTGCTTAAAATTTAATTTAACATTTAAAAATTAAAAGGGACGCCAAGCAGTGTGACTGCGGAATTATCGATAAGATATACCGTCCGACCATCAGGAATATACCAAAAATTGCGGTTTCATTTTAAAAATATACCGTAAAAATACCGATGAAAATCAAATTCCTCGATTTTGATACTAGCTGAATAGGATACTGAACCCTGAACAAATAGCTTAAACTTATAGATGAATCAATTTTCTACGAGATTGGCAAGTTTTTCTACTTGGCAAAGGTCTAAAGACATCGAAAACATCAAAGCGCCGATTAGGTTCTTCAGAAATACCAGTGTATACATATGAAGAACAGTATGACCAGGTGGCTTTAGTTAGCGTAAAATTTATTTGAATATGCTGCAACCCCCAAGTAACGGCCGAACGTTGTTTGTTGCCATGGATGATTTTCTTTATTTATTTTGTCGTAAGAAAGCGTAAATCTAGCAATAATGACGTCCTCTAGCGCTGTAGAAGATGAACATCTTACTGACTCCGATTTGACCGATGATGAGGGTGAGCTGGTACAACCCTTATTGAGCGTTATAATCTGAAACCAAACATTTAGAGCGCAACGTGAATCAAGAGCAGGAGGAGCAGCGTGTTGAGACACCTCGACCGGTGTACAGTGATGAGGAATTGCACCGGTTGGTGGAGTACATACAAAGAATGTGTGTGCTGAGCTGCTTGGACCATCGGGACTGGCATGAGAACTCAGTGGACACAATTCGTCGTTGGCTGTTGGAGGTTAACGAGCCTCTGCTGACTGTTTTCTATGATGGGAGCACGCTTACCTCCTGCCTGGGCTTCCCGACCGCCTACATTACTGACATGAGCTACTTTCGTCGCGAACCGAACGAGATCTTCACTGTGGAGGCCTTCCACGACGAGATCCAATTTGGCACGGTTCATAGCGATGTGGATGGCTGCCTGCTGCATGTCCTGGAGTGGCTATATATGCCCTTTTTTCGCAACTATCCCGAATGGAATGATACTGTCCGCCAGCGGTTCTGCTCGAGCATGGATCGATTTTTGGGCTTTCTCACGGGAGTGCATTACCAGATTGGTGGTATGGCCGTACTCTATGTTCCCTATGTGATCAAACAGCTCGGAGGTGGAGGCTCGGTGGGTGAAGGTGATTCAGCTGGAGTGGTTAAGGTGGACAGGCACCTGGTTAAGAGCCTGGAAGGCATTGCTCTCTATTGGACAACTCAGATTCGTACTTTGCTCGGTGATTACACATTGACGGTACCCCACGATTTGGTCACAGTGCGGGATGAGTTTGAATTCTGGGAATATCGTTGTAGGTTGGCTCTACCTGTAAGAAATTTATCTTAAATAATCAAATCTCTATGTCTCCTCTTTGTTAGATGAAGTGCTGCAGGGAATCAACGCACAATTGGCCCAGTCAGATGTGGAGAAGGTTTTACATGTGCTAAGACAATCCAACTCGGTGCACATGCCCCAAGTGGATGAGCTAATAGCGCTGGCCAAGCTGAAGCTGGTTGAATCAGTGTCTAACATTAAGTATCTCCATTTGCTGATCGAGCCCTGCTCCAAAATCGATCTGTCCAGCAGCCCCGCAGAGCTCACAAAACTTCTGCCCAGAATAATCCATCTCGTGCGCTTCATCTGGCTGAATTCGGAGTACTATAACACGCGGGAGCTAATCACCGGTCTTTTTCGGAATCTCAGCAATCAGATTATTAAGTTCTGTACCCAACAGACCAAAGTGCAGGAGATACTCGAGGGTCGGCCGCGCTTTGGCATCGGGATTTGCAACATGTCCATCGAGTGCTGCCTGGTTTACAAGGGAATCTATGAGGAAATATCGAGGCAGACCACCCAAGTTGATTGGCAGTTAGACGAGGGGATCATCTTCAATCATGTGGATGCTTTTGTGGAGCGGCTTAACGATGTGATTGATATATGTGAGTCAATGATTGTATTTGGCCGTTTGGATGAGAACGAAACCATACCCAGGGCGGAGTTTGCTGGCACCAGGGGCCAGGAGTTGGACAAGATTGCCATCAATGTGGAAACTAAATTTTTGGAGACTCTTAAGAAACTTCAACGCTGCTGCAGTGGCTCACAGTCGATCATCCTAAATGTCCATCGTGAGGACTGGTACGACCAGGTGGCCATGTATCGTACCAATGTCCAGCACTTGGAGGAAACAGTACAGCGTCTGATCTTCAATGTGTTTCAGCATGTCTGCAATGTTGAGGAGGCCCTGGAAGGCCTGCAAGCCTTGCTCTTCTACTCCTATCGCCATCGCGGCACTCTGAGGAAGACCTTCCTTCGGGAGGTGAGTCGCTTGTGGCGCATGTTCTCCCAGGAAATGGATGCCACTTCGAGGAAGCTGTTGGAGTTTCGACAGCAACAAGAGTCCTGGCTCTCCCTTCATGTGTCCCGTGCTCTCAACTACCGCATCAATCTGGAACGCCTCACCTGGCTGTGCAATCGATTGAAAAATGCCGAATGGCTGCCGGCAGTCAAGGAGGCTGCTACCACTCTGGCCAAATTCGACTCGCTGCGCAAGGAGTACGACAGAGAGTCGCGGCAGGCCTATGAGGACTGGCAGTCGGAATGCTGTGGCTGGTCAGCCAATCTCAACCAGAGACTCGAGCGTTATCTGATAATACGCAGCAAGCAGGCCCGCGGTCTGCTGGAGTGCAACATAGATCCGGCTGTCGTCGAGGTCTGCGAGCAGGCGCAGCATTTTGAGCGATTGGGTTTCCCCATACCAAGTACCATCAAAAAGTTCTACGAGCGGTGCGAATGCCTGAGATCTGTGTACAATAGCGTCACCCAACTTTGTCTCAGTTATAATCGCATCCTGATGGGCCTTACAGATCGCGAACGGAAGCTTTTTAAGCCGCTGATCCTGGCCAGCGATCGGCACTTGGCTCCCGGCATTTTTAGGTTCACCTACGGGGCCGATTTGAGCGAGGAATCGTTCTTTGAAGATTGCGGAGAGTTCATCAAAGACTTTCAGGAGATTGTCCACATCTATAAGCGTGCAAATCGAGGCGTGGCCAGGTGTTGTGAAAAGATTTGCGATACCACCCTGCTGCGGTTTAACTTGATGGGTGCCGTGGACATATCCGTGTTGCAGCAGCGACTCTCCGGCTGGTTAACGAGTGCTGGCGATACACTAAGGAAACATTACAGCAATATTGTGGAGTTGCTTTCCGCATTCAGCAGGCAGTTCCACTTGGTTAAAGATGAGGTGATTGACAGCTGAAATTGTTGTACTTATAAACAAAACTCTCACGTGTTTCAGATGTCTGCCGAGTGGATTGCTTATGTGAACGGTCTAGACGATATGCTGGCCCATGCCTTAATGACCAGTGCTCGCAGCTCATTGACCAAGCTCTACGAAGCCCTTCATCGCGATGATGACATGGCCCCAGCACCCATATTGGTATTGGAATCGGATGTTAAGGATGGTCGGATTGTGTTTAGCCCAGATATGGATGAAATTGGTACTATTCTGTGTGAAGTCATTGACAATATCCGATGTATATTGGATCAGTTCCCTCGCCTGGGCTACAAGCTGAGGCTGCCCAAGGCCGAGCAGCGTCAGGGATTCGCCTCAGTGTTTCGCGAGGACCAGGAATGCTCCGAGCTGATGCGCAGCATTCAAGCGGAAATAGCCAAGCAGCGGCAGGAGATGGACAGCTATCAAGAGCATTGGAATCGTCATCGCACACTGTGGGAAACCACAGAAGAACAGTTCACCCAACGCATAATGAAAAGTGCCCGAACAGCGGGAGTGTTTGAAGGTGGCATCGAGCATTATAGTGCCCTGGCCGATGATGTGTCCTTCGTGGATGCCATTGCAAATGTTTATTTCATATTAATCAATCAGAATGCCCTTAAAACCACTATATTGGATTGGATAGAGAAATGGCAGGCATTGAATATTAAAATGCTTCTGGAACATGCCACCAATTGGATGAGAGGTGGGACTACATACTCGTATTTCTCTCATAACCTCCTAAACAATCATCTTCTTTTGCAGTCACCTATCGCTATATGCGACGGAATGAGAGGAATGTCATGAAGGTACCGCGTACCATTCGCGAAACGGTGGCTGCCAAGCAGCTCTTCGAACGTTTGATTAAGGAGGTGCCTCACAAACAAGCCACTTTTACACCTATGCTAGAGCTCTTTGTACTGCTCCACAAGTATCAAGTAAATCTGGACGAGAAGACGCATGAGCGGGTACTTGGGTTGGAGTCCGCTTGGCTGCACTACCTTCAGACCTTGAGCGAGGCTGATGAGATGCTCGACAATGAGGGCGATGAAAACAAATTGGAGCTGGCCAAGCAATCTGAGAAATGCAAGCTTATATTGAAAGAATTCCTCGAGGATTTCTACTCTAAATTACCCAAGAAATAGGTGGACTTGAATGTCTGTCTGCCTTAAGTTGTTTCTTGAAATATCTCATCATCTGTTAATCTCTTCAATTATGGACATGGAGTCTCAACCATTTGGATCACTTCTTTGTTTCACTGCCAGCATTTGCTGTTCAAATGAGTTATCTTTAAGTTGTAAATGTAAATGATGTTTAAGTAAAAAACCGCAAATAAGCTTCAAACCGAATGTAATTAAATTTGTTGCTGATTGAGACTTGCGTTGATGTGCGGTTTTGGGCAATTAGTTGTGGTGTCCAACGCCTGTTGTGGATGCGTTTGCGGTGTGCTTTATTAATGCTGTAAATGTTTAGTATCCGTAAAGTTTTCGAAAATAAGTTTAAGGTATAAGATCGTGATGAAGTTATTTCAAGTGTGGATACTATAAAAAGAAAAACTTAAGTCTCGAATATCATAGAAAACATAAAAAGTAAATGCTATATTTATGCCTCGATGGGCTTTAAATGCATATTCTACATTTCTGTTAATTTTCGATTACCTTTAAAATTATGTATCGTCTATCTTACCATACCGTGACGTCACAGCTTGAGAGTGATTTTGTTGAGTAAAAAAATTTGGTTTTGGGCCAATTTGTTATCAATTTGATTGATTGGGAGTGTGCGGGGGAACAGATACTCGTAATTATTTATTTGGTAATTGTGAACCGGCCTCAGTCATGAACCGATCGCCGGTCAGCCATATACTGCTCTGGATGCTAGCTATCTGCAGCTCTGCCGTGCTGCAGATGGTCGAGTCCCATCATATACTTGGCCTCTTTGTCAATGTGCATCGCTCCCAGTTGCTGGTGCACATGGCCGTGGCTCGCGCTTTGCTCCGACGAGGTCACCAGCTAACTTTGGTCACTACGCTCCCGTTGGAGGAGGTGGAGCTGCAGGGCAATGTCACACACATACTGGTGCCGTGGCAACAGCCGGTGGATGAAGATCATCATGGATCCCCAACAGATTGGCTGCTCCGCCTACAGCGGATGTTCAACCGCTTAGAGCAGTCGGGTGACCTGCTCGATCAGCCAGGCTGGAAGGATTTCCTGAAGCTGTCACCAAATGTCCACTTTGATCTGTTACTTTTGGGCTACCACTTCAATGATCATCTGTTGGGCGTGGCTGCCCATTTCAATTGTCCAGCGGTGATTATCTCCACTCAGCAGCCGATTGGATTCGTCAACAGTCTCATGGGGAATCCCGAGGAGCGCTGGTATGTCCCCCAACCATATGACGGTCGACAGCGCAGTGGAATCTCTGCCTGGCTCTTTGGCGTGTGGGAAAAGATAATGGAAATGGTGGCAAGGAGAGTTCTGCACAGGATTTACAGGTGGGAATAACGTGTTTCCATTTCTATAGCGCTGACCCCCATATCTCCTTTCAGCTCAAATTTTCCCGAACCGCACTATCCACCATTTGAGACGATGCGTCGTTCTGTTGCTCTGGCTCTAAATAATCATCACATGATCAGCGAGGGCCCCATTGGTCCCCTATTGCCCAGCATGGTTGATATCGGTGGAATACTCTTAGAACAGAAGTTGAATGAGACTTTGCTTGAGGTTTCGAGGAATCGTTCTATCATAATCTTCAGTTTGGGCACCCGCTTCACTTGGAAAAGATCTCCTGACCATGTGGTTCAGACTTTCACAAAGGCGTTCGCTCAATTTCCCGACTATGATATCTACTGGACCTACGATGGACCCAATGCCAGTGAGATTATGTTGCATCATTCTCATCTAAAGTTGGCCAAATGGTGGCCTCAGCGGCAGTTGCTAGGCCAGGAGCAGGCGTGCCTCTTCCTCACCCACGGAGGCAAGGGCAGTCTCACCGAAGCTTTGTATTATGGAGTGCCCATGATAGGGTTGCCCCTGCTGGGCGATCAGCGAGCCAATCTTCGAAAGATGCAAGCCAAAGGCTGGGGTTTGACTTTGTCTGTGCAGAATCTCAGCGATGTAGAGCTCTCAAAGGCAATGGGAAGAATTCTAAGCCACTCCAGTTATTCCAAAAGTATATCGCAAGCTTCCCATCTCTACCGTGATCGTCCGATGAATTCCAGCGATCTGGCAGCCTTTTGGCTGGAGTATGTCATACGTCACAGAGGGGCCAAGCACTTGTACAGTCCCGCCCGGCAACTGAACTTTATCCAGTATTACTCATTCGATGTCTATCTGGCTGTCTATGGGGGATTGCTGTTGCTAATTGCCATCTTGACTAAGATAAACCGCAATGCTTTCTGTGACTAGAAGTATCGTTTTATTGAATACGGATACACGCGGTATTTAGCTTAAGATATAAACTTAACCGAAGGTAACTTAAGTACGGCTGAATGTTAGTTGCAATACTTCTGAACGGAACTTGAATACAAGAGCCCTGCATGAACGGGCAACGGAATCGATTCGGTGGGATTCGGAATTTGTTTGGTTTTGTCGGCTTTCTCATAGATTCGGATCATGCTCGAATCGAGGATTCGCAGTACTCGGATTAGGTTTTTAGTGATCGGGGGTGTTTCGAATCTGACTGAAGGCAGGATTTGTAATGTTTGAACGCATCGAAGTGGCATGATTTTGTGAATACTGTGGATACATGCAGGGTTCATTATATTACATTATTATATGTATGAATATGTATTAATCGTAATCTTGTATAAGTAATATTTAGTGTAAACACAGTGCTGGATTGCTTTCGTTCCATGGCGGCGACTGCTTCAGCCTGGCCTCGCTTGGCCACCAGCGATTAGAGCCAGACCAAAACTCAACCCTTGCCCCACTGCAGCTTTGTCTGCAGTTTCGTCTGATGCATCGAGCCCGGACGCGGACAGCGTCCGTTTTTCACATCATAGAGGCCATAGTTGCAGATCGGTTGACTGCTTTCCCGGTGCTGGATGCGACTGTGGAAAAGATCGACAGATAAAGTGACATTGATGGAAGTTACATTTGTATCTTGCAAACTCACATTCGGTCATACATGGCGAATCCTTCCTCGCCGTTCTTTAGCCTCTGGCACGCCGCATCATTGAGATGGCAATCGCAGCGGCAGTGGAGCATCCCCTCGCCCACAACACTGCCCCGCCAGCTAAAGTCCTTGAAGTGTTTGGGACACTGGCACTGGGTGCTACGCTTGCGACGACTCATATTCTGCACACATTCGCATTCGGTGTGATTGACCATCGGTATCATCCTGCCGCGGTTACTCAACACAAACGGCAGCTCCACCGTGACGTTCTTCTTCACGGAACAGATCTCCCCATCACGACAACAGCCAGTGGAACTGTCGCACCGATGGAGAATCGTGGCCCGAGGATAATACTGTATGTTGGTCTCTCCAATCATATATATGACTTGGGCCTTGGGCACTCTGCATTCGCCTTCTCTGTTTATCCGGTTGTTGTGAGCTTTCGCCAGTTGGATGATTCTCGCTGAAAAGGTAGCATGTCGAAAAAACTCTAATTAAAAAGATATTTTAAAGAATTCGATATCAGAATATGGACATAAAGGACGTGATATATATGGTCTCTGTTCGTGTCGTTTGTAACCAGAGTAGCCGTTCGCTGATGGGTAACTTATTAAGTCAATTCCACATTTGAAAACGAAAGTTGACTAATAGTTTCAGTTTACCGATAATCATTAAAATGTCTAAATAAAATAGTCCTTTAAATAAATGTAGGTCGAATATCTACCAGTTCAGAAATTACTTTTTTCTGATCGTAAATATAAGTCGGTACTTTCGTATATGTGTGTCACTGATATAACCTGTTCTCCAGTTAATTATTTAATAATCCATTGGGGTTCTGCTCGTTTTAGCAGTTCACTAAACTGCATTTACTCCACTACGTTTTCAATGCCGTTCGCATTTCACTGGGGCTGTTGATCGCCCATCCCATTGGCATTTTGCCTTAAAGTTTAAAATCATTTTAGCAATTTTACTTCTTTTTATTGATCGACGGGAGCAGCGTGCACCTTTATGTCCTTTGCCTTGCTTAAGTTTACCGTTGCAGGCGCGTATTTTTTTACTCATTTCTTTATGTGTGGCGCTATAAAAATTCTCTGAACAAATCTGCATGCGGAATTCTTTTGTATACCCTTTAAGAAAGTTGATTGAATGTGAAAAGATGTTTGTAATGCATTGTGGGGTATGTATTTTATATTAGCAAAAGAGAAGTAGAAGAGGCGATAAGGAATAGACGGTAGTCGTCAGCCCCCAGCTTAATAACTTCACTCGATCTCAACGATACAATGATGACGATCCACAACTTTTTTATATAACAGAGAGATAGAAAAAATCCTAGTAAAATCGATCTTCGAGGGTATGCAAATCTTCGCCCTTCTACGACCTCTCTAGCTTCTATTAAGTTACAGAAGCAAATCAAGCAACAAAAGCAAAGCAGAGAGCCTGGGGCCAGGGAGCCCGAAGGAGTCTGCAGTCAGAGCAGACCACCCAATGTGCAGCTAATCCCAGATCCCACCACACTCGAACCCCCCTACTGGAGCACAACTTTCAAAGTATTTCGTCTCCTTGGGTGGGTGAGGGGGTGAGAACAGAACCCAGAATCAAGACACAGACACAGAATCAGCTGCATCCATATGTAATTTTCATAAACGCTTCATGATTGAATCATCAACTTAACGAGTACGCTGAGGGGGGTCGCAAGAGGTGGATTGGGGCTAGTTATAGTAGGTGAGAGAGAGGTGGGGAATTTCTAGAAGAAGGAAGGAAGGGGGGCTAGGGGATCGCTGCGATGGTTGAATGCCTCAGACTCAATGGCTGGGTCGACGTCGGCGTCATCCACAACAGCCACATGAATAATTCAAGGGGCACTATCTCAACAAGCTTCAAGGACTGAAAATAGAGAGGAGAAGGCGAACGAGGAAGAGTTGGTGTTGGGTGTTGCAGAGAGGGGGGAGGAGGAGGGAACGTTGCAACGTGGCTGCTGATGCTGTTGTAGACTTTTCCCCAGTTCTGGTTGGACTGGTCGGTCTGCCGGTCTGGCTTGCCTTTGAACTTGGCATGGCATTGCCCATGAAAATGTGGGGCGACCCTGGCTGCCCCCTCTCTGAAAACAGGAGAGAGTGGGAACCCCTTCCTGAAAGAGGGGGAGCATTGTGGTTCTCTGGGAAATTACCATAGATTACCATGGCCAACAGCTGAAGCAGTTGAGCCTGGCCAATAAAGTCATTTTGAGTGCTCTGCCAAATGTTACACATCATTTAATCAAGGGAAAAACTTTTCCAATGCAAATGACTGGGGAGAATACGACTTTTCCCACAAATGCGAGTGTGTATGAATATGGAAGAGCTAAACGATTCGAGTGAGGAAAAGCAAGCAGAAAGAATTTCTATATTTCTTAATGGGGATAAAGAACAAAGCAAAAGAAGAGGTTTAATATGTAAAATATGAAAATATTTATTACTCTTTAATAGTTAAAGAATTTAAGGAAATATCTGTAAAGAATTAAGGTTTCGAATGTTGAAATGTGAAACTGAATTTGATAATTAAAATTCTTGGAAAGTGCACATTTTGAACATTAAATGGTGTCCAAAAAGGTGCTGAATTCCCTTACAAAATTTTAGAATGTTGATCCAATCCGGGCGAACACAAAGTACACTCCTCAGGAGCCACTCATCTCATAAAGATATAATTAAAGGAAAAAACCCATTCTATGAAATTGAGAGAGTGATAAAGAGACCCCGATCAAGTCACTTGACCTGAAATACATACTTCAACAATGTTTTCCTTAGCACTTCTGTTGGCAAATAAATAAGATCAACAACTGCGAAGCACACCCTGAGACTTAGACAGAGAACTTAAGAGACTTTAAGGACTATCTATAGGGTTTATCTGATTGGGAAGATAGTGGCAAGCCCCCTTAGTAAAATATCGTCAGCTGAATCTCTTTAGGTGTGTTCTTAGCCCCCACCTGGTTACGCCACTGACCAAAGTGATGAGCAAATATTCGATAACGGCGGATAAACACCTCAAGAGCTCAAGGAAGCCAATCTGAGAGGAAGCCTCCAACTGTCAACTTACTTATTTTCCTGCTAATGCAAACAGCCAACGAGCAATGTGATAAGAAAATTGTTGCATCATTATGCAGTTTGAAAGCAACCTCTCCCAACAGCATTCACAACATCCGATATACGAGTGTACAGATGCCGCATTCATTGACAATTTCCCAGGCTTAGTGACACACTTTCCATTGGCATGCAATTGGAGGCCAGCTACTCCTCCTTCGGCTACAGCTTCTCCTCTTCATCCTCTGGTGCTGTCCACACGCTCTTAACGGTTTTCCAAAACACACAATTTTCGCGCCCATTAAACGGTGACAATTTTCCACTCGAATGCAAATGGTAAATGAGACAGAGAGAGAGAGCAGGAGGAGTGGTGAAAGATAAAAAGATATTGAGACAGAGCTTGAGCCCAAGCCC
Organism: Drosophila affinis; assembly: GCA_037356375.1. Lineage (NCBI taxonomy): Eukaryota > Metazoa > Arthropoda > Insecta > Diptera > Drosophilidae > Drosophila > Drosophila affinis. The sequence continues at coordinate 39,677,499 of CM074800.1, forward strand.
GGGCCCCTCCCCCCCCAAGCCCCTACTCTGAGCTCGAGCTCACATTTCATTGTCATTGTCTCGGTCTAAGACTTTGTGGCTGTGGTAATTGTGGTTGTTTGCTGAAGTTGTTGCTGTGCGCGTACGAGTACGGATAGTAGCTGTTGGCAAGCCTAGCGGCATTAAGCCAGTAATGAAGTAATTGGTAAGATCTATGCGAGACTTGAATTCCCCAAAAGCAGCAACAGCAGCAGCAACAGCAACACCAGCAGCAGCAGCAATAATCAACAGAAGAGAAGCAGAAACTGAGACCTGCAGTGGGGAGGGGAGCAGCAAGTGGTGTGTGAGTGTGTGTGAGGAGTGAGTGTGGTTAACAAGGCAACTCTCCTTTTAATTGCAACGAAAGTGCAGACGCATCATGGTGCAAGTAGGAGAGATGGAGGGAGGTGAAGATGTAGTGAGAAAATACCCCAAGGGGTATTACTATACCCTTATAGTGAGTATCACAAATATTCCACACAAGTTTTAAGAATCTCTACAACTATGTAGACTATACAATTTTTTCAGATTTATTGTACCTTTTGGGGAAATACGGATAGTACCGATGGATTATGGGGTATAAAATCAGGTTCTTTGAGAATTCTTGTCCAAATACTTGTAGGTTTTCTAGCTATCAATCTAATAAGTTGTGGTATATATTAGGGTAATCTACTAAAGAACACTTACTACATCTACAGTCTACTTACATACACATCACGACATCCTGTAAAGTACATCCTATATGATACTATAGCTAAAAGGTAAAAAGAACTTCGAAAGGGTATCCTAACGTGCGGCCTGCCCTTAACTTGATTATTTTTGTCCTTCTTAAAGTGGAATTTTCACCCATTTGTTCGGTTCCGAGTTTCAGTCGGGCATTTAGAAAGCAAAGTGCGTATGGGGCTTTAACCGGGCCTGACTGTTGACCTTCTGTCTCGTTTTGGGTTTGTGCTGGTCCTCGACGCGTAGTTCTGGTTTTCCATCATCAACTGCAGAGAGTCACGTGCCAAAGGATAAAACAGTCATTTTCATTTCCATTGCCATAAATAACGACAGGGATTGTGCCGGGTTGGGTTGGGTCGGGTCGGGTCCTCACTGAACATACATACATACGAGCATATCTATCTCTGAGTCTGGTCGCTTTTGCACATCAAACACCATACAATTTCATTCTGTTCTATGCCATTTCGTATTTCCCCCTTTCTTTCTTGTTTTGCTTGCTTTTTTTTCTTGTTGAAAACATTTGCTTAGCACATTTTTTATGGCCAGAACGTGATCATCATAGGCGGGCGGCGGTTGGTTGGGCGCCTGTAACATACATCTATTTGCAGCACAATTACCACAAACAGAAAGGGACGAAGATGGGGATGGGAATGGGGATGTAGATGTGGTGCTATAGAGACATCGAACGACCTCACATATGTGAGGAGACGGCATTTAATGGCCTCAATGAACCCCATGGACTCTCTACTCACTCTGCTTGATCTTCTGCTTCTCCTCCTCCTGGTAGGCCTGCCGGGAGGCCTGCACCCTACTGGCCGTTCCCAATTCCTGCTCTTTCTGTGCCGTCAAAACGCCAGGCGCCTGATCGGAGGGATAGTCCTACAAAAGAAGAAATGAAATAAAGAAAAACCATTGAAAATTGATATGGAAATGCAAAAATCCAGCAAATTGCACGCTTTCGCTTTTGGCCCACACACACCCCGACCATTCGGCCATATGCGGGTGTATACTTCTTTTATATGGTTATATTTTTGTAATGGTTAGTGTTTTATTTATTGTTTTTTGTTGTGGTTTTTTGTGTTGTTTTTTTGGTGGCAGCCACGTAACTCCATTTCCCATGCTGTGTGTTGAGGCTTTCATTATTATTGCACTATTGCCATATGGTTTTACTCCCCATGAAACATTTGCCATTTACCATTCACCATCAACCATTTTCCATGTGGAAATTGTGTGACTACACAAAAATAAGACTGCAAATAATAAACAGAACGAGCAGCTAATAAATTGGATTCCGAAATTCGAGTGAGATCCATGATGACACCCCACCAAATGAAATGTTTTTAGAGGTGACATATGGCCCAAGGCTTGCATAAGCTTTAATCATATTTGAATGCAGTCAAACTTTACTTTAATTGAAATTGGCTTAAAGTTCAGTTTTGCCGTGTGACAAAATTTTTTTTTATTTTTTTTAAAGCGAAAAAAGCTGATAATTCTGACAAATTAAATGTTCATTTGTTTCCCTAATTTGCAGATTATTTTGCAGGTTATTCGTTTGCTAGTTTGTTTTTTTTTATTGCGTATAGTTTTGTTTCTTTCTTTCAAGGGTGTGTTTTATAAATCAGCAAAGAGAATGCAATGGAGTTGAAAATATCGAGTTCTTCAAATGTATTTGGCATTCAGACTTTGCTAATTTTAATCATTTTCCTTCTTTAAGTGATCTTTTCTTTTACCCTTCCGGATACTACCGGTTTGGCAACATGTGTCCCATGGCATGCAGCAGCGCCTCTCGTTCGCTTTTGCCTAATATTCTTAGCAACATCCTTAGGAACATTCTTATGAATATTCTTAGCAACATTCTTGGGAACATTCTTAGCAACATTCTTGGGAACATTAATAAATATAATATATCTTTCTCTCTCTTATACATAGGTTGAAGATATTTGTTTATTTATCAGGCAGTCTTGCAGTCAAAGCTAAATATATAATACATAAATATGCACAGGCACGTAGATATATGGACATTCGGCGGTACTTTGGTCGTGACTTATCTTGCAAATTCTCGTTTCCTGGCAGATTGATTCATCATCCAATAGCCTCGAATAAACTTGCTGAGAGCTTGATGGGAGCTACGAAAGTTCTCATATCTACACCGGAAATGGTCTCGCTGAGTCTATTCTTTGTGCCACATTTTCATGCTTAAATTCTGATCTTGAAACGTCATTGGACTTGTGATACAAAACAAAAAACTTCAATTACAATTTCTTGTGAAATAATCGAAAACCTCGTTTTGCATCAGAATTTTCTGATGAAATATGGAAATTTTGTGTGGAAATTCAGTGAATCTGTTATTTTCCTTTGTCCTAATTTGATGAGGGGAAAATTGTCTGGAAAATGCGAAAATGCATTATGCTAGAAACATTCTGTAATAAGCAGATTGTTTGGCTCTCAAATCCCTCCACCCAACCACCAGCCCCGCCCACGTGGGCTGCCCCTTGGAGTATGCAACAAGAGCTTTAACGCTTCTTGGCTCCAACTTTAATTTATCGGATGTTTGGCTTTGTTTTTGCGGCAAGTGAACAAAAATTAAATTAAATTTATGCATTTTGATTTATGCTGGCAGGCTGCAGAGGCAGGCAGGTATTCATGTGGCAGCAGCTATTCACGGGAGTGTGTGTGTGTGTGTGTGTGTGTGTGTGTGGCATGTGGCAGCTTTTTATGAATGTGTTTGAGTGTGTGGCAGCTATTCATGGCAGTGGCTGTGGCAGTGCCTGTGTGCTTGCTTGTTATACGCAGCAATTTTGATTTATTTAACAGATTTTTAACACGCTTTCCACACACACACCAACTTACAAAAGCCGCACACAGCAGCAGCAAACTGCAACAGGAATGTATGCCACACCTGAGAGCACCTGAAAAGCTATCACTTACAGCTCAAAAAGCAACCACCAAGGAACCACCAGCAGAATCAGCAGCATCAGTAGCCGCAGCATCGGCAGAGAGTAGAGGGTGGAGTATGGAAAAACTTTTACAATTTGCATTGCCGCATATCGATTTTCAACAAAAGGATTGTCTGTGCTCTCCCTTAGATGCCCCCTCCCCCACTTCACCCCCGAATGACATGAAAACTAACGACATGCATATAAGTGATACATAATGCGAAAACTGCGCAAGGGGATGGGGGTGTGGGAAAGGGGTGCCAGTGTAGCCAGGAGAGGAGAACCTGCCTTCAGGGTGTAATAAATGAAGTGTGCATGTAAGAAAAATGACACCAGGAGGAGCAAGGAGCAAGCAGCAGAACGAGCAGCAGCACAACGAGCACCAGCCAGGATACAACACCATTCACATTCCCTTGGCCACCAAAGCGTTAAGTGAAATGGCCAGCGAAATGGAAAGCTTCTAAGGAGCCATCATGGGCAGAGGTACGGGACGGGGGTTAAAGGTTCGGGGATTCCGATAAATAAGTTATCCAGAATGTGTGCAAGAGTTAATGCTCGTTCGGGGATATTTTTTGTTCGAGGTGAAAGGTTATATCTTGTTTTTAAATGAATGATAGTTCCTGGATTCAAGTATTTTATTGGTTTCGATTTCCTGTATTGAGTCATTTCTGCAGCTATTTTAATTGTATTTCCAAAATGGTACAAATTTCCATTCGCGCTATAAATTTAGTAAAGTTGACACATTTCGAAAGTTTTTTAAAGTCATAAATTTCGGTTTTATTGTCGAAATGTACATAATATTTTTTTTGTTTTCCGGCCCTAGAAAACTGGAAACTTCATTTCCAACTTCTGTTTGCAGTTCTATAAATATACCTACATATTACCCTCTGACTGCTAAGTCATTCCATTTACAGCAATCCATAAGAGTCATTCCTAAGGTATGTACTTTCCTTATTACAACTAATAAAGTTTGTTTTCCCACTATTATTATTTCCGTAATTCTAATTGAATATTTCCTGAATTAGTATTACTACTTCCCTTTTCCAAGCAACATCCATTCATTTCCAATTCATTTCCCTAAGCACTTCTCCTGTTTTACAACCATTTGAATAGTCTGTCTCTTGCTTTATCGTTTTGCTTAGCTGAATCAAAGTCTCGCCATTCTGTCAGCCTCTCTAAGAACTGCGCATCCACCTACCCATCGTTCTTCTCCTTCTTTCCGACTAATTCCCATACCATCAAAGGCAACACATCGACCGTGCCTCGTGCCTTTTTATAACCAGTTCTACTTAAGCTTCATTACGCATGCTCAGCCATGACAGGGCCATTGCCATTCCATCCCAGGTTGCCACAACCAGAACCCGACTCCAACTCCAACTCCGACTCCGAATCCAGCGCCTCCCTGTATTACCATCAATCTGCAGTGCCAATCCCAGGAGCAGGAACCGGAGCTCCACTCCAGGAGTTGGGGCTATGAATGAACACACACACACACACCAAAAGAGAAGAGAAAAAAAACCCATTAAGTGTCTGCCGGGTTGACAGTATTCGAAAAACAGTTGTTGGTGCTCTGTTAGGCCCCTGCACCGGTCCCTGCCCCCGCCCCCGCTCCGGTCCCGGCCTGGAACCTACCGAACAATATAAAAAAAAAAAACGAACCAAACTTCATTTGCATTTGCATTTGCCTCTTGTGTTCTGCTCGAGCGTTTGAAGGATGCCCTGGACTGTCGGACTGGCGGACGGGCGGACTGTGTGGCGGACTCTGTGTGGCAGTTTCTTTATTATTATTTTTTTGTGTTGTGTATTTTTTTTTTTTGGTTTTTTTGTTCACCTTTTTGTTTAGCCTCAATTGGGATTCCTGGCGTGGGTGTGACTTGTGTGTGTTTGGTATTTTACGAGCCAGAAGGCAACTGCGACAACAATAATAAAGAGCCTGTCGTGGGTTTATTTGCAATCAAAAGAGTTATGAGCCAAATGCAAATAGCGCACCCAGAACGCACTTTTTTATTATCCTGCTGCCTGCTTCCATTCACTATAAAAAAGAAGGGAACCAACATTTCAAAGGCGATGTTCAGGGCTTAGAGGTGTTGGACCTGGTCAAGCTGTGCCCCCGCCCCTCCATCTTAAGGTCCCATTGTAAAATGCGTCAATGGGAAAAATATTAAAAAAGAAACAGAAGCTACATTTCATGTAACGACTAAACGATACCTTCTGGTAGGGTTAGGGTCTACCCCATATGTCTAAGACTCTGGCTAGCACAGAGGTATTCTTCTAGTTTCTTAGATCTTCCATCCATGGCTATAGTGAGTCTACCATTTCACGTGCATACCCAAATTCTCTAGTAGGCTACAGGCTACACAAAAAATAGTGGCATAAATAGTCTGGCCAGCAAATTCGCCAACAACTGTGCAAAGAAACAAATAAACAAAGAGACGGGGTGCTGAAAAAGAGCCCGAAAAGTTGAGGATGATAGCTAGACACGCCAGGGGAGCGACGAGTACTTACAGGGGCATCCATCCAGTGGTATAATTCAATATTTGTCTGTGCCAAAGAGCGCTCTATAAACAGGGCCAACCAAGTATATGTGATGCTGACTTTTCCCCCGCTGAAGCCGTCCCTGAATGGGGAAGTAGATTCCACTCCAGATTCCCTCACTATGATCTCCTCTCTTTCGCTTAATTAGAATTCCCCAACCGAATGTGTGCATGGAATATGCAGAAGAAAGCATTTCACTGTCTTTGCGTGAAGAGATTTCTGTTCTGGCAGATGTAATCTTTATGCTTCTATGGATCTATTTCCTTTGGGGTTTCATCTGAAGGGCACTTTGTAGATATTTCATATATTTTTTAAATATTTGCAATGGAAGATGATTCAACCTTTTACGATATGTGACGTGCTACATCATTTTTAGGTCTTTTTTATATCTTTAGGACGTTGATATGCAATGACTAAACAGAAGCAGAAGGCTGTTATGCGCAGATCCCAGGCAAGAAGGCAGCCCTCCTCCCGCCCAACCGACCGAGGAGAGCTGCCGCATAACTCGTTAATCGAACCGATTCCGGATGTGCAGAAAACCTAGGTGTTATTCCATACTTTCTATGAAGTTTGTAAAGAACGCTTTTTCTCATAAGTTGTTTTCTTGAGCTTCTACAAGCTCATCTACATCTACATCTCGAACTGTAATTTGTATCATCCAAGGCCCTTTGTACTCTACTCTATGGAGTTTCCTTCCCTAAGGGCATCCCCACTTCGTTTTGGGCTTACCAAATGAACCTTCTCTGTGTATTTTAAAGGCCTATTCCCGTACTGTTTTCTTAATTTGTGTAGAATGCCGTGCCGTCAAATGCAAAATGCTGCAATTTGGCTAAAAGCTAAACAGTGAAAAAGCGCAGCGTGCAACAGCGTGCAGTGTTTTGGAAAAATGTTGGGCACCACCAACGTCTCTCTCTCTCTCCCTCTCTCGATATTTCTCATTTCAGAAATTGTAAACATGGCCCCCAGAAACGAGAATGATATGGGGGGCAGGGTGGCCAGTGCACAGAAATTGTGGACCACATGGCGTATGCGTATGCGTATGCTTAATGTGCGATGAGTTTTGCCTGCCTCTCATTGTTGCGAGTATTTCAGTGCTTCAGTGCTTGTGTTTCTCTTAGCATTATACTATTTGTTTTTTAGTTTTGTTGCTTGACATAAAAGTGCCAATTAGGGGGCTGGTTCTCTGGCAATTTGGCCATAAACTTAAGTAATTAAAACTAGGCAACACTTTGCATACAGCGCCCAGTGCTTGACGCTTTTTATGTCTTAATTGAAACTGCACTCGGACTAAAAGCCCATACAATTTCATACATTTTAAGGAAAGAGCTCGACTTTTGGCTAGTAGTGTGTGTAAAATGGTAAATGCTTTTTAATTTTAACGAGCGAATGGATACGGCAGCCACAGCGACAGCGACAGTAACCCTCCATGGCATGGCACGGCATGGCATGGCTCTCCTTTCTGGCTTCATGGTCCATGGTCCACGGTTTATTATGACAATTTTATATTTGTTTGCTTTTTCGGTGAATGCGAAAACGAAAGCAGCTGTCGAGTGGGATAAAAGAAAGCAGCAGCAGTGGCAGTGGCAGCACCATCACCAAAGACGCCGCCTTTTGGCTCCATAAAAGGCAACATTTGGCCATGCCACAGTGCCCGAGCGACCCATGGATCCATCCAATGTCAATGACAGCGCGACTGCTTGTGCCAGCCAGAAGATGCGACTGAAGACAAACAGCTGAAATAGCTGGGGCGCCTCCTTCCAATTAAGTTGCGGGGCATCACCAAAAGTTGCAACAGCAACATGAACATGCCGGAAATGTAGAGAACCCGCGATCCCATCATCATCATCATCTTCATCATCACCATCATTGGCGTCATCAGCATTGAGGGATCGATAGGCTGCAGCAGCGATCACATTGACTGATTGCCAGTCGAGACATCAAATTGAAGTCTCCGGATAGAGATAGATAGAGAACATGTCTGGGGCAAGAAGTGCAAGATGGTTGTGGATGCGGGGGGTGGCTGTGCCTGTAGCTGCTGCTGCTGCAAAGCTCTTCTAATTGCAACGCCCACACGCACCGCGAGAGAGAGAGAGATTGCCCAAGAGATTGAAACGTTCCGCTTGCGCCAGTCCTGCCTCTGGTCTGCTCTGATATGATCTGATCTGGTCTGGTCTTGTCTTGTCTCGAAACGGAACGAACTGGGGGACTGGGGGTCTGTCCAGGACTGGTCTAGATTGACTTTTCCAATTTGTTTGCATTTATCATTTAGCGATGCCCTGACTTTCGATCGAGGAACTAAAGCTATGGGCACGTTTTGGATTTGGGATCTTTTCATACTATTCCCAAGTTTTCTCAACAAAAAAATCCCTCAGTTACCGAAACACTTTCAAATACATTAAATGCCAAAATAAACACAATTTCTTTCATATTTCTCCCTAAGCAATCCATCAATCAAGCATAAAGTCAGTGCCGCCTGGTTACAAAATATTTCAAACAGAAATCACACTTAAATCTGCACAGAAAATTCTTGGAACTACTTGCATGCTATGCTCTCCATCATCTGGGAGAAAATCCCACATTAAATATAGAACAAACGGATTTCTATGATTTATGTGTGGAAATAGGGCCTGCACTAGTGTGAGTGTATTAAAAACTTCGTCTTGGCCGTGATTTATATTTGTTGCTGGCTTTTAATTGCGTGACTGTTTGGCGCATGGCTCGTTTAATGGCCAACAAGTCGGTCGGCCGGCGATCAATCAGGCAGCAGTTCCCCACAGTCTGGGCGAGTAAATTATGACCAAAATCACCGAAATATGCCAAAAAGTGAACTCTTTAGAGCCGTTTTCCTCTTATTTATTGTGCGTTCGGGCGACAAGTTCCCCTACACATTCCACCAAAAACATTCCTTTGCCTGCTGCCTGCCTGCTGCCTGCCTGCCTGCCGCCTGGGTCAACACTTTCCCCTCGAGAGAAAAGCGCGTGGAATTAATAATATAAAACTTTACTGATTTGCCATATAAATTGAAGGCTTCCGCATTATATATGTTTTAGCTTTCGCTTGAACTATAAATCATGACCAGATCGTAGCCGATGTCGGCGAGGGGAAGGAGAACCGAAACCACTTTGAGCGGTTTGCTATTATGTCATAAGCCGATTTGCCTGTCATTAGTGCCAGAGAGCGCCCCACATTAGGATTGCCAATAAATCAAAATTACCCCCAGACATATCTACGCACTAAACAAAGTATATACGAAAGATATATACGTATATCCAGCGATGTGGCAACGGATTTCGTCTCTCAACAGAGTGTGGCAATCGGCAGGTCAAGATTTTATAGTCGGCGAGCGGAGAACATTTTGTTTATTTCATTTTAAGTACAATCCCAACGCCAACGAAAGAGAAAGTGAAACGATATAGACGATATCCAGGGGAATCTAGGCATTCCCAGAAAGTGTTTAAGAAAGGCTAAGAAACTGATAAGACCTTCAGTTTGAATACAATATACGATTTCATCTAGATTTGATGTTCTTTGTTTACTTAATTAATAGTTCCATTGATAAGAAGTTTCACTATCAATCTGTTCCGCGAATTTCCGAATTCCATTCACAATCAATTCCCAGGCGAATGTTTGATAAACTTTCAATCTTTCCGTCCTATCGCGAGTCTGTCTATCTAGTGGTCTAGGCATCATCTAGTGGTATTATTGTGTACCCTCATAGCGCAATCCCCTGCGAGTATTTGCCTTAGATAACCTCCTTCCGTTTCTGTTCACATTCCCGTTCCCATTCTGTTGTAGATAAACGGCATTTTGTAGTCATTCAACTACAGAGATTATACAATTATGTATGCACGGAGATGCTAATGACTAGATCGGGTCTTATTTCTATAGATAGTACAAGTATATATTGCATTTTATTGACCTTGTGCCTGGGAGCACAGACCAAGTGCCCGATGATTAATTGATATGAACATACAGAACAAGTTCCTCCAACTAGTACGCTTTTTATTTTGTTATAATTTATATTCTATATTTCGCTGTAGAGACTGGAAAAAGTTCCGCCGGATAGAGATAGAGATAACCTTTTGGCGGGCAAACTTTGAAGGTATCTGATTGGAAATTCGCAGCATTAAAAATGTTGAGGTTATGGGTGTAAAATGTGGCACAAAGATTCTGCTCTGCTCCCCCACCCTCTGCACCTCTGTGTGCAGTTATGCACACGGGGAATGGAATGCGTTGGCAAACAAAAACCAGCAAAAGGGAAAATAAACAGAGAATCAGAACCGAGAAACGCAATGAAATGAAATGGGATACCGTGGGAGGGAATGGAATGGAAAAGTTGTGGGAGGGAGTGGAATGGAATGGTGTGAGAGGAGAGGACGGGCGATGCCAGGAGTATGAAATATTCGGAGGACAAGTGCACAGATATTGACAGGCGAGGCAATGTGCCTGCCCCAAGGCAGAAGTTTGTGGGAGTGCGCACGTGAGTGTGCGTGTGTGTGTGTGTGCGTAAGGCAAAGGACACAGATATGATATTAAATTCCTTTCTCAAAAGGTCAGAGGATAAGGGAAAAAAGTATGGCTTGCGGTGCGGCTTGTATGCAGGTAATTTCATGACCACAGACCATAAGCTTTTTATACGGGCAGACTGCATCGACAGACTGTTTGGTCGCCTCATCCCCCCCACTCTCTGATGCACAGGGGCGCCACACCCACTCTCTGCCACACGTGGACTGGCATTTATGAGCGCTTATTAAATCAGCTTTGGCATTGGATTCCAAACATGTGTACATACATAGTTGCGTGTGCCACAGATAAGAGATGTCAGATATGTCATATATATATACATATATTGGCGGGGAATTCCAGAGTTAATCCATATTAGAGGTTCCAGACGATTGTTTGACAAGTATTTAGATTCCATGGTTATATTTATAAAACACGATGGATGGAAATCAGAAGGAAAAGAGATGGACGGCCATCGCCAGACTGCAAATCGGATGACTAATTGCTGATATAATGTACATATATATATAGTTCAGGGTTATTTGTTGGACTGGACTACGACTACGAACTCAATGTTGAGTTATTTATTTATTTTATTCAAAGAACTGCATGAAACTTCTCTGTTGAACGATGGTTGTTAATCAATAAAATGTGCGTATACAATATTATATATATACTTTACCATTTACCATACAATCTATAGAATATAGAAGGAAAACCAAACTACATACGTGATTAATTTGTAAGAAATGTAATTTCTTGTTTAAGACACAAAATCAGATCACATTTACTACCAACTCAATTGGTAGTAATCAATATTCATTATCGTACATCAGGAGATCTGTGATCTGTGTGGGATACTGTGTAGCCTTAAGTACGATCGATTTCCCTATAAGGGCCCTGGGCGACAAGCAGTTACAACTTGTCGCATCAATTAGGCCAATTAATGATGGCCCACCAGCATAACGGAGAGTTATGTATGTAGCCCCTTCTGTCATCCGAGATTCCTGTAATTCCCCTTATTGAAAGTGTCGCTGTGTCTGTCTATCTCTTTCTCTCTTGCTCTTTATGATTGTGCGTGGCGATCATTGACCAGCTGCTGTTGGCCCTGGAACACAAAAGTAACGTCAGAGACAGGTTCTCTGCCTCCCCTCTGCTCCTCGGCACGGCATTGAGCGGCTTGGGCTGGCCCAATTACAGGCCGGAAAGTGAAACCGATGCCATCAATCGATGCTTGAGAAGGATATACATACGTGTGTGTCTTTCTGGCTACCGATCTGTGGGGCAGAGCCAAATTGGCTTGTTAACCAAATTGGTGGCTCCTACCTGCCGCAACGCGTTTCATAATTGCCAGTATCCACAGCATTGTGTAACTGCTTCTTACCAATCCACAACTGGGTGGGCTCCGAGTGCCTCTCTGTGATCAGTGATCAGTGCTCGAGATCGGGGCTGGAGGGCTGGAGGAGGCTCAGGGTTAGTCACTCACTCGATTCAATCGCATTGGTTAGTGCGTTCATTCACGCCCCGTGCGAGGTTCAAGGTGAGGCAGCTGAATGAATGCCGATTCTAATGCGCAAACAACTCGCGCAGACACTCGAAACTTGTCCCACTCAGAGGGTTGATCAATTAGTTGGTCCTTTTATCGATTATTTATGGTATTTATAATGTTATTTGCGACATTTTGTCATCATTCTCATGAAAATGTTGGAAAAATAGCCATCTAATAATTGGTATTTATTCTGATTTTGAGTAGAAACACTTTTCATATCTCTACTTTATAATGTTTTAAAATATATATATGTTTATTACAGAAATAAAGTACAAATTGGGATGCAATTTTAAAGATTTTCTTAAGGAAAATCACAAGCTATCACATCTTCAAGCTTCTTTTTGGTATTACAAATTTAGAAGATTCATGAAAGAACTGCCTGCTTCGAAATACTGCATGAAACCTTCTGCCAACCCTCGTGGAATGACAAACATAAGTCCAAGCGCACACATCCAGCGCGAGCGAGCCAGAGGGAAAATAATAAAAGATATAGTAAGATCCCCGCTGGATGCAGAGTCAACAACAAGCATCATGGAGTGGAGTGGAGGATATTTTTTTACGACTTCCACGAAGTCTCTCTGCTTTTCTGTGTGTTTGTGTGTGTGGGGGGGGTGTTCTGCAAACTTACCTCATCAAAGTCGGTGCTTGAGCCATCCACTTGATTATAATTATCATGCGGATGCCGTGGCACGCGCTTGTGGTACCCCACCTCCGCACCCTCGTTCCACTCGTCCTCCTCACTGTCCTGGTAGAAGTCGTAGGGCTCCGCAGGGCTGGTCGCTGCCGGCTGCACGGTGGGCCTGTTATACTGGTAGAAATGCCTTGTTGCGGTCAAATTTCTCACGTCACGATAATTATTATCCGGTAGATTGGACGGCCAAGACCGATGGTAGTTGGCGCCGTTCGTCAGGCCGAAGCCGACGATCAGGGGAATGACTAAATACATTTCAATATTTTGCAACATTTTCTCTTCACTTTTTAATATATTTGTGTGTTGAATTATCTATTCTCCTATATTTTTTCTATGCACTTTCATTGGACACTTGATACTATTCTGCAAGGATTAAAGGAATAAAAAACGAACTTGATTAATTGGAAGTTATGGAAATTTGATTAACTATAATTAATATTGATTGACGTTTTCCCCCACAAGTTGCACACTTGTCGATGTCGATGATTATTTACTGCTCTGCAGCTTGTCACAACATTTTTTAAAGAGTTTACACAATTTCAACAAGTTGTTTAAATATTTCGGCACACATCCAAATATTCATATATGCATTTTTTTTTTTTTTGGCACACGCCTTCGCTTTTCGCGCACAGCTGAGCCTCAACGGGTCGGCTACGTATTTTATTTGCCAATGGAAACACAAGAAAAAAGATTTTCTCAGTCACTTTGCTGTTTTTTATTTATAAATAATTTGTTTGCTGTCTGCTCGTCTGGCGAATGAAACATATTCGCGTCGGTCGTGCCAGACGCAATCATTTAAAGATTTATATCTTGTGCCTACCTAAACAAAGAATTTTGGATGATTCGTGAGGACTGTTGCTAGTCGCTGGAAAAATGTATAAGAAGTACGAAAGGAACGAAAATGATGTGTTCTTTGAATAAGTTTTCATACATTGTTTTTGGGGCCTATTCGAACAAAGAAGATTTAAGAAAACACTCTGATTCGGAAACAAAAATATCGTTAAAGTTTTTTTTGTATTAAAAGTTACATTTGTATTTGCATTCGTTTTTATTTGAGTTTTATTCCCTATAAATTGTTGTATTTATTGAAACACTTTTTCCCGTTTTGCATTTGCTTAAGAACATTCACAAGCACTTGTGAAATTGACTAATTATTATGTCACACTTCATTTTGCACATCAAATTGACAAGGAATCAACATTTTTTGATTGGAAAAATAAACACAAATATCGGGCACCTTATTCTCTGCCATATATCATCAAGTTATACACTTTTTTATTTTATTTTGAGATTTTTTTATTGGAGATTCTTTCAACCACTGGAACCGATTCACGTTCGATCCGATCCGATACGATCCAAGCCGATACGATACGTGATGTGAACGCTTCAACTGTTGCCGGCACACTTAGTGCGCTATGCCGGTTCGCAGCAGCCTTTATCCCCAAAAGTTCGCTCTCTGTCGCGCGGACTGCTCTTGATCGCACCCGATTGCTGCTCGTGGGGCACTCTCGTGGGGCACTCTCGTGGGGCACTCTCGTGGGGCACTCTCGTGGGGCACTCTCGTGGGGCACTCTCGTGGGGCACTCTCGTGCTCTCTTTCTCTCTCTCTGGTTCTCTGTGTAAATGAGACGCGTGCCAAGGCGTCTGTGGAGCTGTTGCTTTCTTTTAACCGCTGCAAAATGCACTTCTTAAGGTTTTTACAACTTGGCACTTCTGTTTTGCGCTCTTTGAGAATTCTCTTAAGGTGAGTGAATCATGGTATTTTTTGTCGGTTGTGTTCAATAAAAACGATATTCGATCTGGAGGGTCTTAAGATGGATGAAAATTGAATGACTCACGGGGGAACCAGAAAATGTGCATGCACGGATCTTTATAGAAAAAAGGTCAGATTACTTAATTTCCTAAAAATATTAATTTTTAATTTATCGTCTCAAAAAAAATGGATTATTCCAAAGTATTCTATGAATCGCCATGGGCGAATCGTTATCAATTAATATTCCAGGAATAAAAAAACTGAAATGTTTCTAGAAAATAGTTTTAATAAATAATTAAACCAAATTTCAGTCCCAAAGAGAATTGCAGTAGTATGTACAAACATATGTACATACATATGTATGTTGTTGCAAGTGACAGATCTTACATGAGGAACTCCTTTTTAAGAAGTTTAAACAGTAGATGGCTGCCCAAGAGATATTTCACTGTATTGAAGCTTTCGCTCAATTAAAATTGATATTATTGAGTTATATATAGACTTCCATTGGATCCTTCTTCCCCCTTAGTTTCTGATAAACCTGTCGGCGATAAATCATTATTTTGGCCCCAATTATTTTTAATTATTTATATTTGCTTATCAATCTCGTGCTGCAAATGATTCATGCAGCCTTTCGATTTTTGTTCTACATTTATTTGTATTATGTCTTACAATTTATAAATAGAAATGAGAATATCGGATAATGTTATCCATTACGTTGAACACTTGCTGCTCTCCTCCCGTCCTACTCTTTCTCACTCGTTCTCACATTGTGCGCTTACTCTTTTGCTGTCTTCCACTGCCCATGACTCATGCCTCATCTCGCTCTGCCTATCAAAGTCCAATTACAGGAATGCTTATCAGTGCATGGTTATGGTTGGGGCTGGCTGCCATCTTTTTGGTTGGGTGGAATCGGATGTTCTATCTGCTCTGTAGATCTTTATTCTGTTTTTGGAGTTATGTCACTGGAGTTTCTGGTTGTAACTTTTGGTGTTTCTTTCCTTTGATCGAAAGCTTTCTTTTATATGCATGCGTGTTTGACTAAGCTTTCGTATGAGTTAAAAGCTCCAGATGTGTGTAAGCCTGTCAACAGGTTTGTCTCACTCTGCTCTTTGCTGTTCTGTTCTTGTTTTTGCTGCCGTTCTGGGGCTCCATCCGTTCCGTTCGGCTCTGTCCCTCGTCGCATCTTATTTATGGCCTCTGGCTGGTTCTGCTAATAGCGCATAAATCTTATTAATGATCTCTGTCAAGTGGCTGAGCCACAGAAGAGAACCAGAAGATCTGCATATATGCATTTGCATTTCATTTCTCAGTTCTAAGCCCAGACCTCTGCCCCGCCCCTCTGTGTTCTCGACTCTCCCACTCTCCACTCTTGACTCTGAGTTCTCTGGTGTGGCTGGGCCTGCTGATGGACAACTGCTTTCAACGCTACCGTCAATCAGTCAGGCTGACAAAATGTGTTTCACCCTTTTTCCTACGAATTGTGAGGAGACCCACCGCTTGCCCTAACTTGAGTGGGTGTCAAGTTCCTGTTGAATGTTGAACTTGGGAGCTGTTGAATAGAGCTAACTGAAAACGTTTTTTCCAGAGATCATAACTTTTAAATTTAGTATTAATTCTTCAAACAGATATGGAAACATTATGTTATATCATAGAGTTGTATTTTTCGATGATAAGACATTAAAATTGACATATTAAAAAGGTGTAAAATGTTTTACCTAAGGGTTAAGGCTTTTACTTAGTTTTGGTTAGGGTATTCCTGCTTCGTTAATGTTTCTTCGGGATCTTTCTTCACACTTTGTTGTGCAACACTTGAATGCTCCCGCCTTGCCACAAAATGGGCGTGCCTCGTGGGCGTTGCTGACTTCGCACCAGGCCAATAATCTTTAATAGGTTTGAAGAATTCAGGCAACGCCAATCGTAAATATGTGGCAGTCCTCCTCGCACCTCCGCCTCCTGTCTTTGGAGTTGTTGTCTCCACCCACGATCGGCCAATTTGCATACATACATATACATATACATATACATATATGTATGTACAAATGTATATGTATGTCGCCTGATCTGCACCGATCTGACTTTGTTTTCCCATCTACCACAAACCTTCCCCTCATCTGAATATCTGAATATTTTGTCATTTGCGTAGACACTTTTTGACATATTTTCATATGTCATATTTGTGTTTGGTTTTTCCTCCCCATGTTTTCCGGGAATGCCCATAGCAGACACCCATCCCGCTGATCTCATTTCTATCTCAAGCAAACAGTTAGATAAAGGGGGACGGGGACAACTTAAAGATCTGGAGATCTGGAGAAGTGGGGGAGCTTGGACTCATGTCTCACTCATCGCTCATCGCCCAAGAAGGGGGCTGGAAAAGGGGGATGGAATTCAATTTGTGGTCTGACAGTTCATATCTCGATTTGGGATTTTTGGTTGCTTCAATTGGGATGTTTGGTGTCTTCTATTGATAAATGGGATTCTCCTAATTGCTTGACATGCTGTGCGCTTCCCCACCATGTCTCATCAAGGGTGACATGATCTCATATCAAAGAATTAATGTTTTACATTTTAATGAACTCCACGGAATATTGTCTAAAATCGAAGGAGATAGAGAGGCATCTATGCCAGGCGTTAGTTAATCTCTTCTGCTAAGCTCAGAGCTCTTAACTCTAGCGAGAAGAATGCCATTCAATCAACTGGGGATCAGTTCAACGATCTTTCCCCCCCCTTCTGATTGTTTATATTTGAGTGCATTCTGTTCAATGGAAGAAATTCCATAAATGGAAATGCATTATGATAAAAATCTTGGCAGCTTGCGAGGGCGTCAAGCAAAACGATCGTTTGCTCAGCTTATCTCTAGTCCAAGTAGCCCTCTCTTTTTCTCTTTCTCTTTCTGTGCTGTCTGTGAGGTGGAAGGCACGTTCGGTTTCGGTTTCTGTTTGTTCCAGTTTCCAGTGTGCGGTTTTTGTCTTTTTCCGATCGAGCCACAGAATCGACAATTAGTGAAAGTGGGAAATGTGTCTGGGGGCTGGGGGCCTGTTTTCTTGTTGACTTAAACCAAATATCTGTACAGGCCATTGAGATCTCTGGCCCTGGGACGTGTGAATATTTGAGGCTGACTAATCTCCATGATTTGCACTTTGCTCCAGTCTCCAGTTTCAGTTTCCAGTCTTGGATTTTCTCTCTCCCTCTTCCCCTCTCTCTATCTCTCCTTCTCTCGGGGGTACCATGGAAATTGTCAATGTGCAAACAATCAACAAATTATCAGGGAGAGCCCCAGAGAGCCCAGAGATTAATGGTGGTCTGCGGCTAGGGGGACCTAATAGATTGTACCCAAGACAAATTGTGTGTGTAAAAATGTAAACCATAGACAGGACTGGGGGCATGGGTAGGGGCACGGGCCCAGACCGGCCCAGACAGCACAGACATGGCCAGATGGTTGTTGGCCTACTGAACCGCACCGCACCGAAAACTGTGCCAATAATGTAAATAGCCACCGAAGTGTCTAAATACTTTTGGCAGCGAAATCAATCGAAAGGCGAGACAAGTCGGCTGCTAAACAGCAAAACCTAAAAATAAAACCCATGACGACGTTGAACACAGATTCGCGACACAAACCCATGATGATTATACAGGGGGGGTGCCACATGCCGCATGCCGCATTTTGCCAACTTTTTTATTGCATCTTCTGATGGCCAATGATGCTGGCCAAGAGACTCGACTCTTTTATTCTTGCGGTTCTGTGTGTGTGGCTTGTGCTTTATGACATTTTCTGTGCGTTTCCTTCATGTGTGGCGGGGCGTGGGAGGGGGCAGCGTGGGGGGTGCGTGGGCTCCCATTGAAATTAATTGCTTGGGGTCCGCGTCCGCCTTTTGGCAAGTGTTTACATGGTTTATGTCTTCTGGCCAACGAGAGTAAGGCATTATGTGGCTATAACTGATTTTGATAATCATTTGGTGTAATCTGCAATTAGCTGGGACTTTGTGCAGCTGCTGAAACGAATGATTTATTTTATTTAATTGGGAATTTTTCTCAAGAATAAGTAAATAAATAATATGAGTTATTTTGTGAATATTTTTGGGAAATCTTCTGCCTCCAATAATAATAATAATCAAAGCCTTTAAAATGATTTATGTACATATATTGCATTTTTGATGATTTCATTGATTTCATTTTATTTTTAATTTTAATATTTAAATAATCTTCTCTGACCACTCAATATAATTTCATTCTTTTTATATGTTTTTAAGTTCCATTTGGCGTCCAAACTTTCTCTCTTTTATTAGATATTTCAATCCATTCGCAGAAGAATATTTCCGGACACTTTTCAGGGCAACCAAAGTTCTGCCTCAGCAATGCGGCATTCAGCAGACATAAACTAGATATATAAATATATGTTTTTGCCACATTTTGCGGCCACTTTGGTGTCTCTGTTGTGGCAGATGCTCGAGACATAAAAAACCAAAACTGTGCTAATGTTTTTATTCTCTGAAATATATATACATATATATGTATATATTGCTTTGACTTCTGGGGCGCCAAGCCAATTTGGCGACAGTTGGGTGGGACGGCCCCCTGTCCTGCCACCGCCTTCTTTTTCCCATTTGGGGTGGCAACAAGTGTCTGGCTGTCTTCCTTGTGGTTTTTCCTCTTCTCAGCCTTCTTTTGTTTGATGATTAATGCGGTTTATATTTGGCCAAGAAGAGTGCCAGTTACAGTTACTGCAAATTGTGTCAAACTGGTGGAGATGGAGATCTCTTACTGCTGTCTCGGATGTCGGATTGTCGTGATGACGCTTAAGGTCAAAGTTCTCTAGCGACCCAGTGGAAATAGTAGACAAATGTTTGGTCGGAAACTCTTGAGATCCCATCAAAGGCGTGCCCTTGTCGGTGGCATGCCTCCAACTGCTTCTCCCAACTCTCTAGATCTCTCCTGACCTCTGTCTGGTCGGGTCTTTCTCTTCCCCAAACGATCTTTTGCATCGGAACTGCATTTCTTTTTGTTTCTTCCTCCGATTGTTGCACAATGATATGCAGTTGTCTCTGTTCTTTGTTTGCCTCTCAGTTGTTGTTCCCCAGTTATTGTTTGTTCAACATGCCCCACGGGCTAGGCGGCCCTCGTTTCCACTCGTACGCAGACG
The DNA here is from genome assembly GCA_037356375.1 of Drosophila affinis. NCBI lineage: Eukaryota > Metazoa > Arthropoda > Insecta > Diptera > Drosophilidae > Drosophila > Drosophila affinis. The sequence continues at coordinate 39,697,344 of CM074800.1, forward strand.
CCTCAGGTTATGCTTTGGTTTTCTGTCGCTCTCGGGTACTGCCGCTTATCGCAGAAGGGAAATCTCATTTTCCTCCTCACTTTCCTCTCTCTTCTTCTATGTATGTACATATCTGTGGCGGCAGAGTTCAAGTTCAGCATTGCGTGAGGTCTGAATGGGTGAGGAATACCCTATAACAAGTGGGGTATGCGGGGACTGCAGCATCTCTTAAGCATATAGAATAAACATAACACGGGTAATCCTCCCTCCATTACTTGAATTCCCTGATATATTTGTATTTGTATATATCTTTCACTTACTTGTATTCAATAACCATTCTCTAGGGCATCAGCTATTCGTACTACTGCACAATTTTTTGTTTGGTTTATAATTAAAATCCGTAACGCCTTGCACGTGATTCAAACAATGAGCCCGCTTCTCCTCCTGCTCCATTCCCCTAGCACATTCCCATTCAACCTAAAAATGTGGGATACCTTTACAGAGATGCCTCTGATGCCTCTGTCCCTGTCCGTCATAGTTTCTGTTTGGTAGCTGCCTCTTCTCGGGTGTAGTGTTTACCGATGTGGGTACACACACGGCCATCAACGTCAGTATCATGCTGATAAGCACGTGGACAGATTTTTTTTGAAATGGGGATGGGAATGGGAATGGAGGCCATCCATTCAGGTAGCTTCCGATAGAGCCGACAACGTGTCGCCTGGCACGTTCAAATATATATTAAACCACAAATCGAGCAAGACCCCTGGGGGGACGACCCAAAACCCCAACCCGAAACCAAAACCGAGACGAAGCGCATTTTGATTGATTAAACAGACACACGACAGACAGTTGATGCACTTAGTTACCTCTGAGCGGCAAACACATAAACGATTACTGCCCGTAATTCCTATGTAACTCCCCAAACCAAACCCCAAAATCAGTGGCAATTAGTGCGGCTTGTTGTTTGGGTTGGACTAGAGACGAGTGGCAACAGCAGCAGCAGCAGCAACATTTTCGATTGGCCAACAAGAGACTGTGTCAAAAATTGTGTCCAACTTGGAGGCTTAATTGCCCGAAGCCTAAAGGAGGTACAGATGGGGGGGGGGGGACTATTACCGGTTGACCTCAACGGTTACCTTACGTCTGGTTACCTCATCTGCATATGGGGACCCGACCCGTCCCGACCCGACCCCCTCTTGGCTCTCTCGATTATGAAATCTCAGCCAAACAACCGATTTTTGCATATATTTTTCTATCTATTTCTTTTTTGGTCTGTGCATATAAATAGTTTTGTTTTTGTTTGTGGCCCAAAGCGTCTCGTCCAAGAAATATGTAGAAAAATGGGACTTACTGCGACAGAGACAGAGAGAGACAGAGAGGGAAAGAGAGAGAGAGCAAAGAGAGAAGTAGCTCCAACGAAATATGAGTTTTATGCAAATTGCTTTGTAAATTTGTGATATTTGTGTCTGCGAGCGGTTTTTCCTTTTTCCTGTAACACTCAGCCTCCTCCTCTGTAGCCTCCTCCTCTTTAGCCTCCTCCTCTATAGCCTCCTCCTCTGTAGCCTCCTCCTCTGTAGCCTCTATATCCTCTTTCCTGGTTCCATACATTGTAGGTATATGTTTTTTGTTTGCTGTTTCTGCGGTTATTGTAAGCCAATTTGCCCATGTGATTTGTCTTTCATTCAGTGGAAGGTTTTTCCTCATTCTGCTGTCGCTATCAGTGTTTATTAGTCTGGTTTTCCCGGCGCTTTTGTTTAGGTTTATATGCCGAGGGGGTCTTGGGTTAATGTCCTTCCCATGAGGTGTTCGACATCTGACAGAAAAGTGGGAGAAATTTAACTTGTCTCTTGGTTCTTTGCCAGGGTTAGGGTTTTTGCGGTTTTCATCAGGGCTTCCGTGACTTGACTCATCCAGAACTGCGTTTCTTTGCTGGATTTTGTCAAGTGCCTCAGGGACTAAAGCAGGTCATTGGTTGCTGGCTGAGTCACTGGAGAGAATGGTATACCGATTAATACCGATTATATTCGAATTTGCATTTGCTTTTCCATATTGATATGCAGGTGATTCAGTTGCTTTAGTGAACGTTGCAGTCTCTTGGAATGCCCCAAAAAGTTTGTCACTTTATAACGAGGTTTATTTATATCGATTATTAAATGTTTTATTAATATTCAAAGTATGCAACGATCGAACACCTTTGGGGAATAAATTCAAACAAGCCAATTAATGTCAGCAATCGGAGTTCCGCGGCAGGAACATTGGCGTAGTTGAGGACTATTTTCACGGGGTTTGGCATTTAACTATTAGTGAAAAACAAAGTTCATTTCACAGTTTTCTCTAGTATGTTATTTTATGACAAAGATTTACAAGAGTCTAATTTTTGCTATAATATATGCAAATTTCAGAAGAGGATTACTTGTTTAAAACATCAAAAGAATTTAAGAATTTATTGCATTTCTTAATGAAGTGATGATACTGAAGAAAACTTTGAATGAAGACAAAATTGAAAGATAAATAAATGATTTTCGATAAATACTCAATATAGTTATAACACTATTGATGATAATTCATCAAAAATGTTCTTAAAGTCTAAAGATTTTGGAATTTTTAAAATACAATTAATACCTCTAAATGGAGATATATTAACAACTTTTCTTTAGAAATAAATTTCAAAAAATCCCCTTCAAGTACGCCAGTGATCTTAGGCAAACATCCCACTCCCTTTTAATGCACACATTTTGTTGGACAATTAACCAAAAATTGGGGCCAGACAAAGGTTTCGACCTGCGATCCCCCCCACGTGTACATACTCGTATTTCTAGCTAAAGGCTCTCCGCAGTCATATATTATATGCGATGAAATTCAATTAAATCTGCAACGATGCCGAATTTCAATTTCGATATTCGATTTTTCGTCGTGTTATTTACCAGCTTTCAATTCAAATGCGATAAATGAAAGGCCAGAGGCGGCACCAGACACCAGGCACACGGCAGACAACCAGAAACCACTGCCAATGGCCAAGAGATTGCATCAGATGGCATCTGAGATCACAGACACAGAGGAACAGAGAGATATATAGAGGGGGAGAATGGTCTGAGATTATGGGTACTCATACACATACTCATACTCATACTCATAGTCGTATTCATATTCGTATTCAAGACCAAATTGATGTCGACGCTTCGACAGAGTCGGTTCAGAGTCTTGTTTTGGCCTTTGGGGCGTTGTTTGGCTGGCAATTAAATTGCAAAATAATAATTTTTATTACCAACTTGACGACTTTGACTGCCACGACTACGACTGCAATGGAAGACTCTCCTCCACTTAGTCTCCAACTCGATCTGGCCTCAAATGAAATGGAAATCAATTGAACAAAAAACGATAAAGAAAAGAGAGGCTACGATTTCATGTTCATTTAGCAGACTTTCAGGAGATTGCTGGGGCGGACAATTTCGGTGTCGGTGTCGATGTCGATGTCGATGTCGACGTCGATGTTGTGGGTAGATCTTAATAATTGGCCATTGGCTTTCCCATCAAATAAACAAAAAAAGAAGTTTACCAAAAGTGAATAAAATCTGTCAATAGATAAAAGGAAGGCTATCTTTGTCTGTGAATACCCTAGAAAGATCGATCGTCGTAGTGGCAGTTATTGGTTTTAGCCACCTCCTTAAGAAAGGATGTTCTATGTGAAAATTTAAGCTTTAAATCATTGGAACCCAAGGAATAGTTGGAGCTACTTTTCGACTTATAGTCGGTAATTATTCAAATGTGATTTTTATTATCTTCCTTTTCATTGAATGGCCAAGGATATACTTTAAGGAAGCCTCGTTGTTTTGGAGAAATATGTGTGATTGAGGAATGAAGGCTTAGCCATGTAAGGACCCTCTGATAGAGTATGAAAGAGTTTTCCAAAATGTAACAAAATCTGTCTATAAAATTGAACCAAGATCGTTCAATGAACCACAGTCTAAGAGACAGATCCTCTACCATCCGTCCCCCTCTCTCTTCTCTCTCTCTCTATCTCTCTGACTATTTCCATAAGAGTATGTGGGTGTTGTGAAAATGAAAATGGGGCGAAAGGTTGTTAAATGATTAAGAGGCGTTGCATTAGCAACAATCCTTGCCCCAGACCACAACCCTGCTCACACCTCAGCCACCTCCTGGCCTCCCACCTCCAGCCACCAGCCTCCTCCTGGATGTGTCTGTCAGGCTGGGGGGGGGGGGGGACGGTGACGGGGACTTGTGGTAGGTGCATTAGAAAGTTCGTGGGAAGTCTTTTCAAGTTTTTGCCGACACTGAAATGGTGGCAGGGGCTGGTGGCACAGGCACAGGCAGAGGCATAAAGTTTTTCTGCAGTCAGTGTGAAACGCTTTTCATAAAGGAAGTAAGCCAAACACAGCCAGTCGCATACATACATATGGAAAACTTAAGAGGTGGTAATGAAAAGCGCTAATACACATACACATGAGTGTGTGTGTGTGTGTGTGTGTGTGACTGTGTGTGAGTGTATTTGCATTGCATGCAACTTTTATGTTAATTGAAGCAATGCGTCAATGGCAAATGCTTGTCGCCCTCTCCAGATCCCCTTTTCCATTTTCCACTCGTTAGCCCCCCCACCCCCCTTCGGCGATGCTCCTTGCCCCCTGCTCTTTGGGTTATGTCAACTGTGAAATGTGCCTTGAAAAGGTGGAAAATCTTGAACCATTTCGCAGGAACAGACGAAAACTTTACTCTGTGTGTGTGTGTGTGTGTGTGTGTGGGCTGAAAGAAAATTGTGGGCTTGGCTTGGCTGTCTCATACCGAGATTACTATTAGGCTGAGGGGAAAAGTTCATTCTGCCAGAAGATGTCTGCACTTAATGGCTGATATTTGAAAAGGTTGTTTTAATTAAAGATACATTTAAGTACATCTTTGAGTGTTACTCTGTAAAAGATTCTTCTCAATTGGGGACCATTTTGAGTGGTTTTAGGGAAGGTGTTCTCTATAGAATGTGTCCGTGAGTCAACATTACTGCAAGTTCTTCCCAACCATCGCAAACTTAACTGAAATCGATAGAAATCGATATTTATCGCAATTAACCCCAAGACTTAATCCCCGCTGTGGACTTATTGACCCAAACAAATATCAAATCATGGCCAAATGCCCCATTCACATAATCAATTATGTGATTCCAAAACCAAAAGCCAAAAGCACAAACATCCCCGTTCCATCCCCACCCCCATCCGCACACACTATGTCCCCACTCTGTCCCCACTCTTGCCACACAGAGGCGTTGCAGCAATTCCCAAATGGAACATTATCGGGGCGATATACGAGCCACAGAAGCGCACAATTTCCGGGGCTAATAATAAATATCAATAAGCCGAAAAATTTATTACCAACTAACCGCAAAATTTGCAATGCGTGAGAGAAGTGCGGGCTTCTTGTTCTTGGCTTCTTGGGACATCCGATACTCGAGAAGAAACTTGGAACATCATCAACAGCTAAACGACTTGTCGGAACATGTCTTTGCTCTCCGTCTCCCTCTCTCGCTTGCTTTACTTTATGGCTTGAGGTTCTTTGTGTCTCTCCGTCTCTCTTTCTCTCTCGCTTTCTGGCTTTCTTTATCGCCTGCGGTTACAGGAGGAGCAAACAAATCCCTTTGATTAATTCTAATAGCCTCAGATGCTCAGGCTCGACATCATTTCTTTCGTTTAATACTCAATTTGGTGTGGTTCCTTCCTTGGATTTCCCTCAGACACTCTCTATATGTATCCCCCTTCTCACCTCTTCAGATATACAGCGCTGCCTTCACGTGCCCCCCTCCAGCCCCCAGCCCCCCAGCCCCGTCTGGTACAAGGCGTCAAGTTGTTTGCGTTTCTCTGTTCTGTGACTAATATGCAAACAAGCGGCAGGCAAAGGCAGCAGCACCAGAAACTTGGCCAATAACTTAACTTGGCTCAAATGCTGCCATGCCACACACTCCTCTTGCCTCCAGTCGCCTGCCTTCTGCCTCCTGCCTCCCTCTACATGTCATAAGCAGACTGGGGCAACATTTACGCACCCGCTGCACGATACGCCAATAAGAAAAAAAGAAAGAGAAAAAAAAGAGACAGAGAACAAGTCCAAGTCCGTAGAGACCATAAAAATAAGATTAGCACACGATTCGCAACGTTCCCAGCTGTTGGCAGCAGCAGCAGTAGCAGCAGCTCCACTGTGCCCCATGCGTCGACTGTCGACTTCGAGTGCCTTGATACCCTGCACGCGTAGGGTATAAACAAAGACCATATAAACACAAAGATGAGTAACTCCATACAAAGTTTTCCGCACGATTTTTTCGGTGTGGAATTTTTGAAAACGCTACATACAGCACAGAATTGTATGGGTGTTACTCATCTTAGTGTTTATATTGTCTATGGTATAAGGGTGTAAAAGAAGCTTTAGAGATTATATATATATAATGAAAACTGAGATCATTAGTGGTGCCTATTTAGTGCATTTGTTTTCCTCACCACCTTTTTTCACTATCATAAGATAAAGACGAAGTTATGTAGGAAATCATACTGGGTTTTGGCATTCTTGTATGTATAAAGAGCTAGTATCTATCGATACAGCATATGTAATTAATTAATTATAACCACCTATCAATAGTCCATTAGTCATCAGGATCGATCAAGTAGAATGAGACATTTTTGTTACTATTTAAGGCAGTATCCTTGAATGTTGTTCTCTGGAACAAGGAGTTTGTCTTGGATGGTTAATTTGGGTTAATTTGTGAATCTGATTAGTGGGTAACTTGTAGTCCGACTTCTTTCCCATAGCTTTCTGACCTGTTCCTTTTCGTGTTGTTTTCCTTCGTATCGGTTTGGGTGCAAGCCAAAATGTTAGTACACAATGAGTTCTGGGAAATTTTGAATGTTTATGGTTTGCCACCCCCCAAAATGTGGGGCTAAATGGTGGTCACGCCTCATAGTTATGGGATTAATATGAATACAGATCGATTGGGTAATTATGAGTGTAGTTATGGAGAGGGTATTTTTGTGTATATTTTTTGCCGGCTGTAATTTATCGTTAATTTTATGAAACTCGTTCGATGTTCTGTTTGCATCTTACACATTCCTCTACATACAGTTCGGTTCAGGTTCCATCGCTGAAGTTTACCTCCCTCTTTGGTTCGTGCCGCAAATGCGCAACGCTTCTTATCAAGATACATTAGTATCTGCCCACACACTCGTGCATGTGTGAATATCTTTTATGACCTCTTTTTCGCTCCTCCCATATCAAAGGCAGACAAAAAACAGAATTAACCCACAAGCAAGTTCCTTCCAGGAGTCTCAAGGATAATCGCGAGGTTTTCCCTGCCTTTTGGAGAGGGATGGGAGGGGGATTTTAAAACTTCTTGGAATATGTATATGCCGTTTGATGTGTGGTGCGTGCCTGGGCATTGGGGTCGATTGTATTTATGAGCCTAAAGGTCAAAGGTGCTGTAAAAACAGACACGATCTTAAATCCCAACACACTTGGGCCCTCTCCCAGTCAAGGTCGAGCCAAATGTTGTAAGTACTGTCTGAAGGAGTGTGCGGAATGGTTCCTAGACTCCAATATCTTTAGATCTTAGTTCTTGAATGACTGGGATTCCATCATGCGACTTAAAGAGAGGTGTACTCTGGGGATAACTCCAACGATCCCAAAATAATCTCCGTAATTATGCTCATCCGTTAAATATCCCCCTCCAACCGCACATTACCACTAACCGCAAAAACAATTAACTGCAATTATAACTGTTGCCCGTAGGGCCACTGGCAAAAAGTAATATGAAAATATTAAAATCTGTTTCGGTTGGATTTACGCATAGATGGTTTTGCATGCAATTAAAATTTGCGCAAAAGTGCAAAAATTGTGTGCGAGTAAATTCCATTAATGCTTAATTTTTTGTAAATGTTTGCAAATTTTCGCTGGCCAAATAGAAACCGGGGAAAAAGGCAATAAAATGAGCCATAGAGAAATTAGCGCATTCATAAAGATATCCATGAGCAGGCACAGACCGACAGGCAGACTCATTTACACACTAAATTGGTTCATAAAGCTGCCACAATGTTGTGCCACATAGTACTCATATGGGTGGCACGAACAGAAGATGGGGAAGAGTGCAATTTGAAAGTAAACTAGAGGAGAGACAGAGACAGAGTATAGTGAAAGTTTCATTAGGAAAACATTCTATTCTTTTTGTTTCATTGAGCTGCATGGTTTTTCGATTAATTACTTCAAAAATATAGGACTAATAATGGTACTGTAGGCAGAGCTATTACTGTCTAAACGATTAACCGCATTTACAGATTTGGCTTGCAAAAAACGAACAAAAATCATTTAATCAGATTTTCATTCAATTTATAAAAATCGTTTATTTTTTTTTTAGCACTTTCATGGCACATGTGCATATTTTTTGCTGCCACTATAATCTTTTAATGGAGACTTTGCACTCGTTAGTTTTTATGAATTTTACTCAGTGCCGATACTAGAATGGGTGGAGTGTTCTTTGGATTCTGAATGGCAAGGCCCAAAGGTGGTTCCGGAGTTTATCTCTTACTTATAAATATACTTGGGCTACAATTTCCTAGCATATGCAGATAGTAAATTATGTTTATTTGAGAGATCATATCATACTGAAGATAGTTTTCCGCAGGATATTAAATGCAAGTTAGCTGAGAACACGGACATCCTATTTATATAAACTTCTGCTGTCAATTGTACACGACTGCGTTTATCTGTGTGTGGGTTAATTTATCTCTGTGTGTGTATAGGGATCTGCAAGCCTGTCCGTATGGGAGTCGAGTTGCAGTTCGAGTGCAGTGCCATTTGCCGTTTGACGGCATTTCCTGGCGTCCAGTGCAAGCGTGGGGTTGACTTTTGGGGGTTGGGGTTACAGGTAGGAATGACACCCAACTGAATTTTCTCCATTTCACGGGAAAAGTTCTCTCTCTCTCTCTTTCTCTGTCTGTGTCTGTGTCTGTGTGTGGTGGGAATTAATTATGCAGGCGTATCATGGCAACATCATTCCCAGCCAACCTCCTCTCGCGCACAGCCTGACAGAGACCGACCCACGACCCACACACCTACAGACACTCCCACTCCCACTCCCACAGATGCAACAAACTAACAGAGGCACATACCCACCCCCACCCCCACACACGCACCGGCACATCCTTCCAGAGCCAATCTTGCCCTCCCCTCCCCCACCCAGCAGCACTCTGACTGCGGTTTTCATTTGTGAGCTCTGCCCATGGAACATGCTACCTGATCCTTTTCGCTGTTTGCCGTTGCAGTTTCCCCCCCAGTGCCACGCCCACGCAACGCTTGTTGCTGGACTCCGTTTTTATTTTGATGCCCCCTGAGAGTCCACAGGGGTATGCTGTATTCGTGGAGGTGTATGACCCCAAAGAATCATTCAAGAATCTGCATAGTGGGTATCTTTGCGTCGTAACACTCCATATTTCATGTTTTTTCTTGTGTGTTTTTTGCTTTGTTTGCATTTCCATGTGATTTCACTGTCCTGCCAGAAATCAATGGGTGACATTGGGGGTGGTCGATGGCTGTGGCTGTGGGCTCGATTCGCTTCGAGAAAGCGAATTATCTCAGCTACCATTTATTGCAGTTTTAATTGATTTCATTTAGCTTCCTGTTCACGTCCCCAAGGATATGCACACACCCCATGGATATGCCTGTTTCTACCCCCTTTCTGGTATGTATGTATGTGTCTGTGATGCGGTTGCCTTGGCGCCTGTCTCCTGGTGGCGCTGTCATCAGCGTTAACCCTTTGGGGTGCACTACTGCTTATAAATTCTATAAATTTTAGATCATAATGTGGACAAGCGACCCTCGGTCTCGTCTCCCTCTGTTGTGCCTCTGTTGCGTTGTGTGTGTGAAAATTACATCTGCTTGATGCTGTTGCTCTCTAGACTGTGGGTGGGTGGGAAATGGGTCAAGAGATGAGCTACTATTTGTTATGCATTTTCATTAGTACAAACTTTCCAACTTAGGCGCTGTCATTAGCACAAAATTGGCTGCCATTGGGGTTGGGGTTCACAGGTGCAGCTTTTAGTTGCAAAGTTTTTCAAAGTGTAATCAGGATATTGTTATGAGGAACTGGGAAAACTTTTGAGTATACAATGGCTGGTAGTCAATAGATGTAGATCTAGATGCGAGGGGTTCTAGAGCCCTTCTCCATGAAGCCTGACTGACTGACTTCTATCCAGATGGAACTATTTCCTCTGCAATGCACTGCCATCGGCGATTGCATGAATTCAGGTTTCTCTTCGACTCATTAGCCACAGTTTGCACTTTCCCCCACTCACGTTCCCCGGGCCTGGAACTCATTAGGCCAACAGCTCCTCTAGCGCCAGTTTGCTAATGAAGCCCCCCAACCCCCCCCCCATAACACCAGCCGCAGATCCAACCCACACCCCGATCTCCCTTTTTCCATGCTGGAAATCATTTATTAGCCATTGTTCGTGTGGTTTTTTTTGTTCACTGTCATATTTATTTGGATTTTTGCATAGTAATAATATTTTTCCTTTTATTAGTAATGGGTTTTTGTTTTGTTTTGCTCAACGTTTGGGTTCGCTTCTAGTTGTTTTTTTTACATTAAAATTTATGCTAAAAGTTGTAAATAAAATCATTTTGAAATGTTTTGTTGCTTTGTAATAATTATTCGTATATATATTTGCTTGGTATTTCTGTGATGGCATCTATAAGGACAGATAGATTACACAGATTTATGGAAATATTTATGTGACATTTAGCATTGCATTGAGATTGCGATTTGTTTACGATGTTCGTGTGTATGTTTGTGTGTGTGTGTGGTTTGGCGAAATTTCATAAATATACAGATAAATTTGAGCAAATAAATGGCCCATAAAGTATGGCAAATAAACGATAAAAGTAGATTAAATAATATAGAATGGAGTAGCATTATGGAACATTAAACGGCTTATTGTGTCGCAGGCTAAATGCTAAATAAATTTTGATAATAATTCAAATTCACAAAATGCATTCGCATTAAAAATCCATCGTTAGAAAATTAATAATTGAGCTCCACAATTTCCCGCAGGCAAAATGTCATTAATATGCAAATGATATAATTCCTACTGCTGTATATTTATTGCCAAAAGTTGTTGAATTTGTTTGGGTGCCGCTTAAATTTAAGTTTTCATCTAAAATATATATATACAGTGCTTGAACTATATCGATAGGATTAAACTAAAGAGTTGTGCGGGTATAGAAACTAAAGTTAATTAAAACTGCTGTTTTACGATACGTTTTCTACGAGGCAAAAACTGTTTATAGAGAACTCGATCTATTCGGATTGTATTGTGAATGGCAAAATCGATTCAGTTTTTGTGTGAATGGCAACAATTGGGTCCTCGAATATCGTATCGTGCAACAGCCTTCAAGCTTTCAAGAGTTTTTGCTGTATTTCTAATGTTGATGTTCTAATTGCTTAATTTAGTTTAGTTGAGCCATAAAAATGTTCTGGGAATAAGCAAGAGTTCACATTCATACGAGTATGGTTTATACATTTATCCTTCACTAGACTCGTGGATATTATATTTTATATTCTATATAATATTTATGCTTGTTTATATGTGTGGTATCTGTTTTTAAATGCCTTTTGTTTTGCGTTTTGTTTGGATATTGGATAAAACATTTTGTTGGCTGGCAAAAAGGAAAACAAAATTAAAATTTGACTAGAAATTAAATATGAAAATTTAATTTTGTTTGCGATTTTGAGTGTGTATGCGTTTTTCTTTGTGTTAAAACTTAGCTAATAACTAATAACATGGATAATATGCTACATGTATATATGTGTTTGTGTATGTGTGAGTGTTCGTTTAAAGGTAATTTATATATTTAAATTGTAATTTTAATGATTTGTTTTCGTTTGTTTTCGTTTATTATAATTAAATAACATAACATTACTTAATTAAAACTATAAACGCAGTCAATTTATATATTTGGAATTTCGTTTTTTCATTCTCATAAAACACGCATAACTTTCTCGAATGCCCTTCGTCATAATATTTATGTATATGCATATTTAAGGTGGAAACATTTATGAACAATTCTACATTTTGTTGCGGTTTCTATGAGTTTTTCTTTGTGGATTTAAGTATGCGCGAAAAAGTCTTGTTTCTTGCTGAAGATATAGATTCTGTTTTAGATACTTTTTTCTTTACATACTCGTACTCGTATATTGTATTTGGAGACATTTACTCTACTCAAATTGAGGGCAAAAAATTGTGGTTGTAAAACATCTAATACACAATCAGCAGATACAGATATCAATATAGTGTTTTCTGTGGTTTTATTCGTATGGGATTCGTATAGGATATGCAACTAAATTCACTTTATTCTGTTTCGAATGGAAATATTAGATCCTTCCTTTGCCTTTCCATCCCTGGTTGTTTGCCTATCGACTTTTGCCTGCCTGCGCGAGACTGTACACAGACCGAATAATACTTTTCCAGGTTTACTTGAGAGCGGGGTGCTTACGACATGGCGTTATAGACGGCCTGCTCATGCTGCTTGGGGCAGCGTCCGTGCTTGTCCATGTAGTGTCCGTACTCGCAGGTTGGGGGCTTGCAACCGCCGTGTTTTATGCATCTGAAAAGAACACAGAAATACACAGAAATATAGAAAAGCTGTGTGCTGCCTGGGGGGTGCCCTGTACTCACTTGCGATCGTCCACGGCAAAGTGTTCGTTGCCCCGCTTCAGCCAGTCGCAGTCGTAGTTGCCGGAGCTACAGTCACAACGGCACTGGCCATTGTCCTGCAGGATCACCTCGAAGCTGCGCGGACAAGTGCAGCTCAGGATGGTGGCCCGCACACTGGATGTGCTGGCCAGGGCGGCGGCATCCTCCTTGAAATTGGATCTCTCAATGCAGTGGCATTCGGTGTGATTCACAAAGGTTCGCTTCTCGATAATGGGTCGATGTTGTTTATTGCTTTTCACCTGTGAATTGGGCGGAAAATGGGGAAAACGGAGTGTTAAATGCTTAATCAGTGATGCCATGCCACATATAAATTGTTGAAGCATTAATTATGTCAGCAAACTATTTGCATATTGAGCTTGCATAATGCCCTCAATGTGCGACCCCACTGAACCCACCACACTGATGCACATTACAATGATATATGTATATCCATTTATGTGTATCTGTATCTGTTTATGTGTATCTGTATCGGAGTTGACAGTGCCTTAAGCCGACTGCTCATCAAACTTGTTGTCATTGTTGCCATGGCTCGTTGTCGCTCTGTGGCTATAGCTCTTGTAATTCTTAAATGAGTTGTCAGTTGTCAATGGCAGCGGCTTAGTCGGATTATGGCCAGCGGTTCTCTGGGGGGGGGTTCTTAAAGGGGACATTTTTGATATTTTCATATATGATATACTCGAATATTTTTAGAGAAACTTTCTAGATTATTTTCAAGTATTTTTATTGGATTACCATAGGTCTACTAATGTCAGTTCTTTCCATGGAATAATAAATTGAAATTTACCAATAAATACCACTGTCAATATCTCATTCCTAGCATATTCCATGTATGAGTAATTCTGGTAAGATTTGAAATGAAATTCCTTAGTTTTATTTGCAAACTTTTCGAAACAGAAACCAACTTTTCTTCTTGCCTTGAGGAATCCCCTTTCATTTTGGGTGGACGCCTCTGTCCAGCAGCCATTAGCAGAGCGCAAAACTTCTACAGCTGCTGAGATGCTGGGGATTGGATCGCATTGGTACTTCTCTGGATGTCTAGTCTCGGGACTGTGGACCCATGTCTCTCTGCCACTGCCACTGACACACTGTCTCGCTCCTTCTCGTTCGTATTTATGTATGTGTGTGTGTGCTTTGTGTTGCATGACAAGTGCAAAATGATGAAATGCGTATGAATTGCATAAATTAAGTTGAATTCGTTTAATTAAAATAACAAGTTGGTTATTAATCAAGACCCAGGCACTCATCCAGCTGAGAGGAGAGGGCATGAGTCGCAGAAGGAGAGGAGTTGTGTTGCAGAAGGAGCAGCAGCCGGAGGAGGAGGAGGAGGAAAGACAAATATTAAAGCAGACCGGGCAGAAAAATAGGTAAAAACGAAACAAAACCAAGGGAAAATGCTGTGAAGCATTTGAATTTTGATTGGACGCATCAAACCGGAACAACTAACAAACCCAATAAGTTGACAAAGGAACCCGGGAAATGCGAGAGCAGGCTGGAGGGTGGCAGGGGGGAAACCACGATTTCCCCACGAAAGATTCCCTGAATGTATTTATGAAAATGCTGCAAATTGAGTTTTTAGGTAGTTTGGCTCGTTGCGGTTCGTTCGTGTTGTGTGCAGTGCCGAGCCGTGCCCCATGCCCCATGCCGTGCTGGGGCTGTGTGGTTTTTTGGCCAATGCTTATGCAAATGCTCTCGAATGCAACGAATTGAAAAAGTTTTTCATGCCCAACAGAAAGTTCCTTCGCCACCATTCTCCACTCTGTTGTAGGTTTTCTACGAGTGCGAGTATTATTCGCATGCCACGGCACAACAGAAATTCCTCCATGAGAGCGAGAGCCTGTTGAAGGGAACCTGCTGCTCGAAAGAGAAACCTTGGATTTGCAACTGAAACTGTGGCCCTTTTTCTTCACTAAGAGCAACAGTAATTGCCGGAAACGGAAGTGCCAAAGTGCTGCTGTTGTTACTTTGGCCCCCACACCACCCGTTTTGACCACATTTGAGCAGAAAAACTGCACTCAAGTGCTTCGCCTGTTGTACAAATATGCAAAACACTATGCCTATAGCATGATATATAACCATATTGTTTATGTGTAAGTGCGGAGGTGGGGGAGGAGGCGTTTCCAAGATGGCTTCTCTAATTGAGGTTAGGTTTTTATGCATGCAAATGCCAGGCATTCTCTCTGTTCTCTCTGTCCTCCAGGGAACTTGCGTGTGTGTGTCCATGAGTGTCCATGTGTAGCCATGTGACTTGAGCAATTAGTCAGTTATTGCTCGGTTTGCTTAAAAGTATGGCCAAAGGAGGTCCTGGCTGCCAAGCCGAAGTGCGATTAAGTCAGCAATATGTGTATAAAATGTTTTTCCTAAATTTGCATGCACTTTCGAGAGGCGTTACTTTCCCACCCGTCCCCCCTCCTTTCCTTTTGTTGTGTTGACCTCAAACAATGGTCGGTGCTAAGACCTAAATTAAGCAGAGCACTGGATGCAGAGTGCTGCGTAGAGATTCCTCTGGAGGATTGAGGCCTGCCTACTTGGCAAATGGAATATGCAATATCAAAAATTCTTTGTTTGATTATGGATTACTGTAAAAATGTGTGAGAGTCGATGCACTTTGATTAGGCTCGGATTAAAATATTAGAAATAGCAAACCAAATTCATGATCGTTGGAAACAGTCGCCAATAAATTTCCCAAACATCCCACACTGAAAAACGAAGTGGCTTAACTTATGGTATCGCATGGCCTTAATTATCCGAACTTTGCGTAACTTTCCATACTCTTGTTATTCCATTTAAGAAAAGCTTCAAACTTCTACCCCCCCTAAGAAGTGCAATCAACAGAATTATACTGAGTGCACTGACAATTTCCAACATCCTTTCCCTTTCCACCTGAATGGAATTGATGAATTTTGTTCGAGAACTTTGAACTTTGGCAAATGAATCTTTGAACTTTTGCCGTAAACACACACATACAGTCAAGCCAGGCTAATGCCTTCTTCGCAGCATTCTAAATACTGGCTAAAACCCAAAGAATGCAAAACGGCAACTGTCATCAGCATTTCAGGTGAAGTTTTAGCCGTGTCGGAGCAGCAGAGGAGAGCAAGAGCGACAGAGACCATTTCTCATCCATTTCATACCGGGGAACATCAGTGGAGCATTAGAGAAGCTTTCGCCACAACTGCTTGGGGGTCCTGCAGGTGCTGCTGCTGCTACTCCTGCCGCCTGTCTCCACCCGCTTACGTGCTCGCAATTTGCATTTGCCCCCAGACTCAGCGTCTACACTGAGCAAAACAAAGTAGAGATCTTCACAATTGCATGCCTGTAAGCCTCTGCCATTTTGTGTCAGTGTAATACTCCTACACCTGTCTCTCTCTCTCTCGCTTCGAGACACACACGTGTGGCTGTTGTCTCTGTTGCTCGCTCTCCACTTGGCCTGGGGATTTATGCTTGGGAAAATTGCATTACGCAGCTCAAACTGGCAGCGGATGTGTCACGAAAGTGCCACCCACTAAGCCCACCCCCCGCCCCTCAGCGCTGAGCACTACACTACTCTCTCCTCGCAGCATTGTTTAGCTAAGCAAAATGAATGCTCATCTGGAGCTGATTATGCATGTGCCTAGAGCTAGCCACATTTTGTGGCAAATTAATTAAATCGCCTGCGTTCCGGGGGAGGACAGGACACTGGCTGGGACACTGGGACTGGGGACTGGGACATGGGCCATAACCATTTGCCTGTCAGCCAATTGACTTTTACTTTGGTCTTGGCCCCAGCTTTGACTTTGGTCTAAACAAGCAAAACTTTGTTTGTTGGCTTTGCGTTTGGCTTTGGGTGAGTGCGGCTGTGGGTGGGCGTTGGCTTTCACGTTTAGAGGCTTTTGATTTCAGCTTTGCTTTTCTAGCCACAACTTCTCCTGACTGTGGCCTGCTCTGCCTGCTTTGCTCTGCTCTGCTCTGGCCTGGCCTGGGTGAAAGTTGAGTGCATTGAACCCCAGAGAACCGGGAGGACCATGCGAGCAACTCATAAATCTCTCAACGCTTGCAACATGTGGCTCAGACGGCAGCGGGAGCGGGAGGGCAGGAAGATGTGTGTGGGCGTGTGGAGTGCATTGCCCCGTGCTGAACGTTCTACAATTCAGAATATTCCCCCTCAAAAAATGCGAAAATTTGCGCAACATAAATTATGTTTTGTTAAAATTGTTAACCTTTTTTTGTATACTCTTGCGGGAGGGTATGGGGACTCTGAGAAGACCTTTGCAATTCACAGGAGAAAACCCTAAAAGTGTTTTATTGATTTGCTGTCACAAGTCTCTATTTCAAAGAACTTTTGGAACCGGCTACTATCTGTTCTATTCCTTTATAGCAGTAACTGTATGAAGGATCCTTCGAAAAGCAAGTTGGATTGACTTCATAGGAACAGGAACTGTAAGGTTCGAACTCTTTGGTTTTTAAAGACAATCCACTCCACCTTTATAAATCGCATTGATCAAAATCGGACATCAAAAGGGTATCTAATGAAAGTATTTTCTTTCATGGTTGGCTCTTTTGTTGTTGGTTGCATCCTCTCCGTCTGGTTATCTTTCTTCGCCTCAAGGCACCCCTTCTCTTCCACACCTCGATCTCTGCTGCCCTCCTGAGGCCTTGCGCTGCCTCCTGGTGCTTGGGTCTCAAGCTGTTTGCCTGCCACTTGACACCTCTCAATGACAAACCGCTGAGATGGGCTCCCTCTCCCGCTCGCACTCCCTCCCGGAGCTCGTGCTGTTCCTTCTCCAGGCTTTTCAGATGCTTCTTTCAGCAATCTTCTGCTTCTTCATACACTCTTCTGCTTCTTCCTGCCCTGCTTATTCTTGCTAAACAGCTTCTCCCCCCTTTTCCCGTTTTCTTCCTGTTCCTTTTGGTTTTTGTTGCACATTTTCTGTGTGTGTGTGTGTGTGAAAGCTTTTGGAATGCCAACAGCTTTGAAAGGCAACTACAGCTTCCTGAACCTGCTGGCCGTCTGGCCATATTTTGTTTTGTGCTTTATGGCTTGCATTATAAGGATAACAGAACCAAAGGACACTAAACTTCCTTATGCCCATACACTATAGCTGATGGCAGGCTCTATTCAAATGATCATAATGTCTGAGATGAAATAAAGTGTTTTAGAGACAATTAAGATTTATTCTCAGCAAAAAACCTCAGAAATATAATTCCATTATCATGGAATTCCAGAACTTTCAATGCCTCAAATTCGGTAATTTAAAGACTTTCTTAAAGACTTTACTGTAGCTAAAAGGATTCATTGAGGAGGACAGTCGACTGATTTTCCAAAAATCTTAACGAAACTAAAATTTTTAAGGTTATCTGTTTTATAAGATTACAAATATGAATTAAGGCTTTGCTTTAAACTTTATTGATTGATTGTATTCCTTACACATAAATTTCTTGGAATACACTTCTTGCATCTCATAAACCAACCATTTATCTTCTCACTATCCCCAACATTCATCTTGTATTTCCATGTAAAAAGGTTTTTGCTTCCCTGACGAAAATGTTAAATTGCCCAACAATAATTTGTGTGGTTTTTGCTCCAAAGTTTTATTGGATAATTAAGCGGAGGAGCTTTTCTGGAATACCAACCGAATAGCCACGTTCATATGTGGGGATGTTTGTCTTGTTCTTAAGCATTTTGCGGTTGTCCCCGTCACCCCTCCCACTTCTATGCCAATGTGGGCGAGCATATATCTTGAAAGTGGAAACTTTTTGCGGCAAGCGCAGCATAAATATTTGAAAATTAAAAGCCATCCGAAGAGTTCAGAGAGTTACGAGCTCCTTGGATGTGTCTGCCAGCGCCTGCCACCGCCTCGAACGGGAGTGGAGTAAAAAAACGTTGCAGCTGCAAAAACGGCGCCACAGAAAGGAAATTTATGAAAGTTCTGCAAAAAGAAAAGAGCTTTTCATAATGGAAAACTAAGCAAATGCAGGCAACAGCAGTAACAGGATTTGCTCTGAGAAATAATGAAGAAAAGGGCATATGTTTGCTTTCCGAAAAGAAGGCCACAAGATATGTTGGGGCGATGAGGGGATCTGAGGGAATGGCGTTTTTATGAGTTACTGTTGCCAAGCAAATTGGTATTTTCTTTGTAGGATATGAAGTCTTGGGGGGAACTTGGGAAATTTGTTGTTTTAGAGTTACAATTTGAAATTGCTAAGAGAGAGAAATACACATTAGAACCAAGTGGAAGTGTGTGTGGCTTCCCGTCAATTAATTTTCAATTTTCACCTCAATTCTAGCCTCTACTCTAATTCTTAGCATCACCTGATTCCTTCTTAATTTCCGCTTAATTTGGCATCATGGCATTGATAAACTTCAATCCACCCACAGACCTTTTTCAAGCACCATTTTCCTCCACACGACTTCTCTGATATAATTATGAACAATCCATCAAATCAACAACAATGCAATCTGCAGCATATTAAAATTATACAAAATGAGTTTCCTACCTCTATCAAATGCTTAATTACATTCTCAATTTCCACATATTCTCGTTTGTTCGTATTGAAAGCTCGTTACGTAACAAAAAGCAGCAAGAACCATGTTCAACAACAACAATAATCATATCATGGAGCATAAATCACCAAACAAATTGAATTATCATTGCGTCATTAAAAAGTCATTTCAGTCAAAAGCCCACAGAAAAAAAAAGAGAAGTACATTTGTACCTACGGGAAAAAAGGTAAAAAATGAAAATAAAGGTGAAGCGATATAATTATGTTGCAATATGGCGCCCTCAAGCATGACCTACGCCCACGAACAACATTAAGAGAGCAACAAGAGCAGCGACAGCGACAGCGACAACGACAATTACGGTTGGAGGTAGGAGAACAAAAGAGATGGAGAGAGGTTAGGGAGAGCGGTAGCGGTAGCGGAGGAAGGGTCGTTAGATGTGGTGACGGTAAAAAATAATCGATATTTTATGCGATAAATTATAAAGAATTCGATATACACTCATAGTTGTACATCTGGATGATAATTCGATCTCTAAATATGGTTTTGTTTAAGAGATAAGTGTACGATTTTAATGCGCACTTTTCAGTTCAAAAGTGTGGTTATAATTATCTTAAACTCGCTTAAAACTTGTATAGTTATGGTGTATATTTTTTCCATAATTACGAACATATTAACTGATTTTTCAATAAAGATTTATTCCTACAAATCCTGGAGATCGCCCATTAAATATATTTGTTATCGCATTTTAAATCAAGGAATTATCGATTATTATTTCCTACCATCTCCAGATCTCTCTATGTGTTTATAAGTCCCCCCATTGAATCAAAAGCGTGCCCGTGTTCACTCAAAGCCTAAACACAATGAATGCGTTTGCTCCGATTCATACTCGTATCTGAATGAAAATTGGTTTAATTTAATTTTTGGCTTTTTTTGTGCTGCACCCAAGCGCAACATTTGAATGAAAGTTTCTACCGACAGACCCAAGGGCGTGGCCTATTAAAGGGAGTTAATAGAAAACTGATATAATAATAATACCCATAAATGCCTCAACAAGCGAAAGCTTTGAATGGAAGAGTTTAAAAAATGATGTGTGTATGATGTGGCGGCTGGTGATGAAAGGGAATAGTTTTAATAGACAATTTTTTTGGTACAAAATTGAGGAAGGCAGACTAATAGGACTGTAAAAAAGTTACCACTATAGGGAGGAAAATTTGATTAGGTTTTTTCATTTAGTTTTTTGTGAGTAAATATGATGTATTGGAAGGTGGTGAATCAGTTTACTACTGAGCAGCTTCTGTATGACTAATTAAGTTCTAATCACCGCAGAATAAACTAAAATCCTATAATTCTGCAGAATGTTTTTATATGCATAAATATGTATGTAATATGGTACTCACAAAGAAATGCAATTCAACGTTGTGGGTGCTCTTGGCGGCGCAGATCTGGGTGCGGCTGGGGCAGCAGCCACTGTCCTCGCTGCAGCGGTGCAGGACGGTGCAGTGGGGCGTGTAGATCTTCGAGGGGTCCTGCTGGACGCGCTGGCAACGTGGCTGGGGCACGCGACAGGTGGCATCCGCCATCACCTGGCGCATGTGGGCCTGGGCCAGAGCTGCAATGAGAATTCCCGTTTACTCTGGCCTTTCCATTCCCATTCCCATTCCCTGGCTTTTCCGCTTTCCCTATGGTGTGTGTGGACTTACCTCTGTCCCGCTTCTGCATCAGGGCTTGTTGTCGTCGGGCTTTGAGCAGTGCCTCGGGCGAGCCCAACTGTTCCTCCTTGCGCTGCGTTAGCTTTCCCGTTATGTAGTTGGGTGAGTAAATGTTTTCAACATCCTGTAAAAAAAGCAGGAATGGGGGAACACAACACAAGTTTAGTATTCGTTTGCTCGTGCTAATTGATTGTAAGGTACGGCATGGAGTATGTTATGGCACAAAGGTTGTTCATGTTGCTCGTATTCCCTGAGCTTTTTCTAGCCCCCCAAACACATCATTCACATTACGCATACGCCGTGTGGGGCGCACCGTAAAAGTTGGCTCACATTAATAATGCCACCATTTGTGCCGTGCGATGACAATTTGTCACAATTTTTATTGTCCATGGGCAAGACATGAGGCAAGAGGCAGGAGGGATAGTGGCAGGGAGGCAGGAATAGGTGGGCACAGATTGAGGTAACATGCCAGCTGAACATTAACCAGAAGTTGGACCAACTGAAGTTCATAAACTGAGAATTCATGTGCACGCAGAAGGCACAGGTACCGAGAGAAACAGCAACAGGGAAAAGCCCCACTAACAGGCAGCGACCCAACGAGGAGAACATAAGAATGGCATCAGGTTTTACACTGAAACTTGGATACTCTTTCCCGACAAGCTGTGTGCATTTGTAAACAGAACTCGAGATCTAGAAGCTAGAACTACGAAGATGATTCTTTCTCGCCTAATGAGTCTCAGAATTGTTCGCAAACATAATTATCTTCATTACCATTGATCTGATATCTTTGATCTGCCATACAAAAGAACCAACTTCACAGATGAATCGACATACCTTGACCTCTTGAGTGCATAACAATGGCAACACGAAACAAATTGGCATTGAAGGCAATAAATACGACTGAGAGAACAATAGAGAAGAAATTGTTGGACATGGACATGAACATCGGCATGAAGCTGGGACTCCCAGGGTCCAGAGACCGACCGGTCAACCACGAACCACCAGCAGCAGCAGCAGCAGCAGCAACAACATCGAGACGAAGTAAAAATGTTGACCAATGCGCACAATTGGCAATTTGTGAAGTTAAGCGAAATTAATGAGCTGGCTGTGGCCATAGCTCCTCCATGCAGTACTCGTATACAAAATATATATACTATATAGTACGGAGTACGGAGTGGAACGGAACACAACAAAAAATCGTAAATTCTGTAAATGTGGGTGGGCCAATGGCTAAATAAAAGGCCCAAAAAGAGCAACAACGCACAGGCCATGGAAGTCTGTTCATTAGTCACACATTCGGGATAGGAATGAGAATAAGAGGAGGTTGGTGGTCGGTGGTTGGTGGTTGGTGGTTGGTGGTCGATGGTCGGTGGTTTGTCTGGTATAAGGTGCTCAAGAGCAATTGGCATAAATCTTCGTCTTACTCTTGAGCTGCGGCTCAATGCTCGAGCGCTCATTCAGCGCCCATTCCTATTCTCATTTTCATTTTAGCTTAGCGTTTCTGGTCCATTTGGCCTGGCCGAAAACAATGGCTCTTTGATGTTGGTCAATGATTTTTAGCGGTTTAACCTTCAGGCTTATGAATGGGCCCTCCATTGTTCTATGGCTCTTCCATCTCTCCCTCTTTTTCTTGTTGGCTTCAAGGGAATGCGGTGGTTCGAGGCTTCAGGGAGAGGCGGAGGTTTGAGGCTTCAGGGGAATGCTGAGGTTTGAGGCGCAAAGCCTGACAGGAATGTGGCGTTAATGCTCGACTATATGGCACTTTGGTCTTTGGTTTATGGCCAGGTAGATGCTCATTTGTCCATTGGGCCCCATATTAAACGTTAATGCAATTTGATGGAAATGCTTTGCGTTCTTTTAACGCAATAGAAGAGATTACTTTTGTGTAACGTGTAGATACTTTAACAAAGTGGTGATAAAGTTAAGATTGGAAGAAGGGCAAGCTGAACTCTGACACTTGTATCTGTGATTATTACTCCAGTAGATATTTGAGGTTAAGGGATATTCCCCAATATATTCCGACTTGCATGACTCTCATCTGGAACTAAGCTAAAGGCTTTAAAGAGTTTATCCTGAATTTATTTATTTCAGATATTCTTAAATCCCCTTCCATTGACAGCTGAAATATTTCGTGCTCTCCATCACTACATTTAAATGGAAATCCCTAATGAGTTGTGTCCTTGCACAGAAGAAATTCCAGTGGCAGGAATAGGGTTCTGCTGCAGTAGAAGCAATCTTCAATCAGTCAGCAGGACGCAGGACACGGGACACCCTTCTATACCGAATCAGACTCTCGGGTTTTTATCTCATTTCACAAATTGCATTTTCTAAAATCATTTTTCCTGACCCGTATACTTCCGTTTCCTCTCGTTGCCTCGCCATTTGCAACGTCTCTTCAAAGCTGCCAAGTCTCGCAATTAAATTTGTGTGTTTTTTTTCTGCTTGCCTCAACTGCAACTGCTGTTGATGACACTTCAGTCTGTGATGTTCGTCGAGAATTTATCACCTTTAGTGTGCCATCGCTCTCGCACTCTTCGTCTCCCTTTGCTTCTGCTGGTGGTGCTGCTGCTGCCGCTGCTGTCACGCCTCGTTTGTCAGCTTTATTCAATTTTGAAAACTGCAATGGCAGTAAAAGTGGGGGGCTGGCTCTGAGAGGAAGCTGATGCCAGACAAGCTGCCTTTACTTTCATCAAACTTCTGGCATCTGACGCCGCCTCGCTCTGCTCCGCTTCGCTCCTATGGCTGCTTATTAAAAACTCAACCGCCTGGGTTTCCCCTTCGCCTTCGCCCCGCCGTCTCCTGCCAGACACTTGGCTGTCGAGTTGAGTGCTGAAATATTGCTGCCTCACTGAAGCGGCGGTTCCACCGATTCCCTTCCGGCCCCGTTCCGCTCTGTCTGGTGTGCCCGTGCACATACTTCCTTCCCGCCATCGCCAACGTTGTCGTCCATCAAAATGGGGAGCCAGACATTGACGGTGGAGCCAGGGATATCATATCAAAGTTGAACGCTTATATTTATTAGCTGCATGCTAAATTTACTCTGGATGGAACGCAAATGTCTCCCTTTTTCGTGGGGAGTTGAAAAATGTGGAAAATGTTTCCGCTGCATACTTTTCGGGGGACATGCAAATATTGCACATACGCCACGGGTGACGCCAGGAGGTCTTGAGCAGATAAAAGTTGGTTTGGAAAACACTAGGAAATAGATAAAAACCGTTTTGAACTGAAAACCAACGAAAGTTTTCCCTTGAAAAGTTTACTTTCTCTGTGTGTGGGCGGGAGTAAAAGTGAAAAATAAATTCTATCCCCAACAATGCAATGGAAAATGTGGGTTCGCTTGGGTAATTGTTGTTTACTTATCATCTGTATGTGTCCCCATCTTTCTTTCTTTGTATTTATACCTGTTTTTGCCTGATGCGTTTTGTTGCCTATAAATTGTATTTGTTGAACTTTGTAATGGCAATGAAGTTGATGTTTTTACGAAGCAATTTGCTTCAACTTCTAGCTGTCTCCTTCTTGCCTGTCTGCCTGTCTCTGTCTCGCTTTTTACTATATTTCTTCTTGTGTGTGTGTCTTCTGCTTTACTGACACAACTTTTCTGTTACTGTTTTCCCTGCACAACTTTTTCTTTGGAGGCTGAGCTCATAAATTTTTATTATGAATGCACATAGTTTTCCTCGTTTGAGTTGCAGTCAGTGGCACTCTCCTCCTCCCACTCCCCCTTCTCCTCTATTTCTCTTTGTGTGTGGTGGTTGTGGCGCGAATATGTGGCTCAGTTGGTGGTTGAGAGTTTGGTGTGGTTGCTGTGCATTTGGCAGCTATTTTGAAACATGTTTTGTGGCAATTCTTTTTGGCTGCTTTCCGCCCCCATAAATATCGCCTAAATGAAAAGTTGTGGCAGCAACAACAAAAGCGATTTGTGGCCGCCTATGTGCGGCACGTTATTAAATTATTAAATTGATGTTCAAATGCGTACTCGTATAACTTATAAGTAGGATCCAGAGCAAACCTTTTTGTTTTAGCATTCCCAGTAATTCTTCCATAATTTGGGCAGCTTTCGAATCATTCGAATAATTTAATTAAAACATTTCCCACACTTTACGGGTCACACGAATACACGTGTAATTTGCTTTTCACTGAATAAATATGCCATACATGTACATAAATATAATATATGTACGTAAGTATCTTTTCCCTTATTTATATGCTGCTGCGTCAGCATTTACGCAAATTTCCCAGGTGCCTTATTTTTCATTTGCCATCAGCAACAGCAGCAACAGCGGCAACAGCAAAGAGAAAGCATCGAAAAGGGCAACTTAAAGTCCTTAAATTCCATCAAGTGAATAATAAATGATAAACTGACTGAATGATGGGCGCTTTTACAATTTTCCTCGCACCAAGATCTTTGCGGGGCCTTAACTCGGTTTCGCATATCACCCATGAGGGAATGTCCGTATACGTTTCATTCTTTTTCGGTTGTGTCCGCCATTAAGCAGGTTAATGCGCGCCCTTGCTCTCCGACCGCGTGTCCGAACGTCCAACCCTTCCACATACGAACACACACACCCTTCGTACTCGTATATATCCATGTGTTGTGGCAGGTTTACCCAGGCTCTGGTTGTGCATCGCTCTCTGCTTGTCATCTGCAGTGGCAGGAATACAACAATAGGGCGAAAGGGCACAGCAGGGCAGGGCAGGACAGGGCGGGGCGGTGCGGGGCTCTTTTGTTAAACATCAGGCTGCATTATAATGCAACTACTGCCCCTATCCCTATCCCAGACCGTGCAGCAGCTCCCTCCTCCCTCTCGCTCATTGTTCAAATTAAGTTTGGCGCACCTCGCTGGCCGGCTCTGTGTGTTGTAACTGACCCTGTGGCATACTGGACTACGTGCTGACCTCACCTAACAATGGTCTCGTGCGAGCCCACAATTTAATGCGCCTTTGAAGGTAGAGGGATACGAGGGGCAAGTCCCCCATGTAGGACAATAGTCTGAGGGAATTGAGAGGCCTGTCTGTTTGTGAACTTTCACTTGGCCATCTGTCCAACAGTCTATCTATCTATGCTGTCAGTCTGTCTGTGAGGAATGTTTGCTTTAGACGGACACAAAGGGCAGTGAGGGCAATGAGGCGGAGACTTTTTGGCCCCTTGACAGCTGTCGGCTAAGGATAGAGAGAACCAACTAGATGTGAATTATAGATGTGTCGGATATAGATTCAATTTAGCACTTCAACAGCTGGAATACACGTATTCTAATTGATTACCTGGAATTGATTGAATATTTTAAACAAGGTTTGACTTTAGGAGTGATGAGACTTTTAATTATATATCTATATCATTTCTGTAAGAAACTTGTCCAAAATTACAGCTAAGTCTACATAAAACCTTACAAAAACTTGGCCAAAACTGGCAGCCTACTTGGCCAGAGAACTCCTAAAACTCTCATTAATTAGCTCTGGCTTCTTGGGAATTTTGTTGTTGCTGGCAAAGGAACCTCAAGCAGAGGCATAGCCGTAGCCAAAAACAAGGACAACATTAATGCCTAAGCGGGCCTCAAAGGCGGACTGCTATGCAGGCGACTATGCCATGGCCACCCCGCTTGAACCGCAACTATTTTGCAATGCAAAGCGGTGCAAAAAACCGCAGCGAGCGCCAAAAGTTTACTTTGCATAGATAAAACCACAGAAATACTTGCCAACTTTCCTGTGTCTATCCGTTGTACTCCCCTATACCATACCATGCCATGCCAGTTCTATCTTCTATCCCATCTTCTTCCCTATGCTAAGTGTACGCTAGCCTGGACATGTCCAGAGTGGCTCGTCCTGCCTGGGGCAGAACCTTCTCACATGCCTGCCACAGAGCCAGCACCACCACCTGCGAACGGCAGCCAAAAAGTGTCAAATTTATGAACGGCTTGCAAAACAAATTTAAAACTGCATCGCTATGGCATGGCCTGGCAGGGTGAGAGGTCAGAGCCGGAGCCAAGGGGCAAAAGGGTTATGCACGGACTAGGCAAAAGTTTAAAGTCTGCTTTTAGGCGAAAACACAAACCGCAAAAAGTTGCAGTAGAACTGTCATGCACAAAAGTACAGTACGCCACAGCAGAACAAAAAAAGGAAGGAAAAAGAAAGAAGAGTGTGCCCAAAAACCAAAATGAATTTTCAGTGTTGCCAACTTTTTGTGGCAGCGAGGGAAGGGCGGAAGGGCAGCAAGCGGAGAGCATGCAAGAGTTACGCATATTATTTGTTCAACGCTCGCAGGGGGGGGAACACCAGGGCGGGCGGGCGGTTGGGCGCTAAACTAAACGAAACGCTTGCCATAAATTCATTTAGTAAGGCAACACTGGCCATAAATTTCCAGCTATCGATTGGACCGGAAATCCAGCGCAGATATCCTGGAGAAGCAGAGGAAGGAAAGGGTAAACATCCCCTCCGCGAGGGAGGATGTCCGAGCAAAAAAAAATACGTGCTACAAATGCAACGCGAAGCCAAATGGCCAAAGGCGATAAAATAGTTTATGCCCTTCGAAAGCATTGAAGTGTAAGGAAGGATACATTAACTGGGATGAAAGGTATGCTCAAAGGACACTTCCTTCCTGGCAGACTGATATATTTCTTTAATGATCAAATCCAATGAATTCAGCCCAATGAGCTATTGTATTCAGATATCCAACCTGAGCAAGACTTCAGCAAGACTTCAGCTTCAGCATCCTGGAAAACATCTTTAGAGTATATCTTTCATTCCTCTATAGCCAACCATCGTTTATCACCTTGTATATTTGTATTTTTTTGTTGCTACAACTTTCTGTTGCAGTAATTTTGTTCCATAAATCAGATTTATGTTTCGGCTGCCAATTGGGCGGGGCCGAAAGGGTTGTTCGATTTGCCCAAAAACATGGCAACAATTTAGGGAAAAAGTGAAACAAAAAAATACAAAAATAAAACAAGGAACTGCAAAAAAGCATAAACTACGAGCATGGCGGAAACGGAAATCAGAGCGCCATTTTGATAGGAAAAGGGAGAGACCGAGAGAGAGAGTGAGAGGAAGGAAGATGGAAGAAGAGAGGAAGCTAAACAGAAGAAGAGGAACTCGTTTACAGGTCCCACTCCTCGCTATGAATGTGGCAGCAATTAAAGGCCAACAACTGGCGCGACAAAGATTCATTGAAGGTGCGACAGTTAGGATCGGACCAGTGGACTCTCATTATGACCTTTTTTGGGCTGCTGCAAGAAAAAACGTAATATTAATGACTTGCTGCGAAATTAATTTCTTCACTTGACTTTCACTTGGTCGCCTCGGAATCAGTAATGCAGAAGACGGAAGAGATCCCCATCCCCAGCCCCATGTCCCATGCACCATTCCCGCCGTCCTTGCCGCCCATCCAAGTGGGTCAACATTGATTTCCGTCTGTTGATGGCCAAAGACGACGACGATGTTGAGCCAATGGACGACGCAGCTCATAAATATTCGAAGCGGCACGCGCTCCTCTTGCCAAACAACCGCACTCGGAGCAATCTGCCCCTGCCTGTCCCTGACTCAAAAAGTGGCAAGACGAGGCGACAAAGTTGCTCCGGGAAGCAGGAGGTGGGGCACCAGACTGGTGGGGCACAACTGGAGCTTGTGGCATTGATTGAAAATAAATAAATTCGTTCAATTCGGAGGGGCTGGTCAAGACAAGCCGGTACTAGGGTTACTCGAGAGATAAGTCAGGACAATATTTCTTGGTTGTGATATGGTTGGGGAAGATTTGGAAGGTAAAAGTTATGTTATGGAAGATTCACATTATCTTAACTGGTTTTATCAACCTTGAAAACAAACCTTCTGTCGTCGTCGTACATCACCCCCTTCTTGGGAGAAGTCTGGCGTTACTTTACTCCAATTCTGAAACATTAAGATATTAATAATTTCACCTAAATTTCCATCATCTTTTGTTGCAAAAGTTCCCTAGAATTTCGTTCATCAATTTAGCAAGCTCTTGCAATTAATTACATTTTTCAGAACAATATTTAGCTGCAGAATATTTCAGGCGTCTGCGTCTCAGCATTTCAGAGATTCATATATCACTTAGAGTAATTCCTGGAAAATGATGTCCTCACATGCGAATCTTTCGTCGAGTCTCAGTCTCTGAGGCCATCATCCTGAATGCCCCTCGTTTTCTCAGCATTTTTTCGGAAACGCATTTTTCTTCATTTCATCTTTTTTAACATTTCTTTGCCTTCGTTTTTTGCTTTTGCACACACATCATTTTGGGATGGTTTCTGTAGGTTCTTTTCTGTATAAATATACGAGTACGAGTACAAGAAGAAAGTGTTTCACATGCATATTTAATGCCAGTTTATGGAAGTTCACATTTTTCGCTGTGGGTACATCCTTCAGTTCTCAGTCTGCTTTCGGCTCCTTTGGGATATTGCAATTTATTGATTTGATTCGGGTTTTATTCAATTTTTGCTTTTTCTTAAACATTCCTTTTCATAATTCCTTGAGAGGACCTTATCGGGCCGTGACAGGCCAGAGCTTAAGTTGCCTTAAATAAATGATGATGATGTTGCCAAATGCCTGTCGAAGGGCTTAAAATTCACGAACGAACGAGCCAACATTAACATCATCGATGCTCTTGGTGTAAAGTTTCTTAAGAATTTTGTGCAGGGTTTTCATTTTTGTATTTTTTATTTATTTTTATCAATGCACAGAAGAGGATGAGCACTGTGGAGATGGGGTTGGGGGTTGGGGGGGATGGGGAATGGGGAGCGTGCTTAAGTCAAAATCAATTGCCTTTGATTCTGATTTAAGGTTCATTGGCTTGGTGTTTGGTTCTCATGATGCGGCGGCTGGCATTGGAGCCCCTCATTCCTTTCATCTCTTATATCTTTTGGGCTCCTCTTAGTATCTTTCTCGTTCCTCCCTACATTTCTTGGTATTTTTGTTTCCTCTCTTGGGGAACTTTAGTTCTTTTCGCTTGAGTAATTTCATTAGCCACCAAAAAACTTTCAATTGATTGCTGATACACAAATATTTTTCGACAGCTTCCGATAATCCAGCGGCTAATTGCTACTCCCTTCCTCCAGACCAGTGTCAACGGGTTCCCTAAGCTACTTGAGATTTCTCCGCTTTTTCATCATATTCTTACCCCTTGCTGTTATCAGTTGAAGTGAGTTTCGGTCTGGGGTTATGTTGGGGAGCCTTATCGTACATTAAACCCGGTGAACAAGTGCCAAGCCTCTCTCCTCTGGGGAGCGCCTGCACTTTGAACTTTGTCTGAGGTTTGTTCTGTGTGAAATTTTCTTTGAGTGTTGCCTGCTGTTACCCTTTTTTCCCCACCCTTTTTTTCTCGGAGATGTTTGCTCTAAGTAATTGAATGGCTCCGACGCTGGCTTTGGCTTCGGCCTCGGCCTCGGCTTCAGCTTCGGAGTCTTACAATTATCTGTACAGTAAATGCAGTTTTCTCCCTCCACCTCTGCCTCTTCCCCCTGGCCACACTTTGGTTATTGTAGTTGCCGCCTTTCCCTACTCTAATGGAGGCTAATGAACTGTGGCTATCAGAGGCAGCAGCAGCAGCAGCAGGTAGAACTTGTTCGTATACACAAATCTAATTAGTAAAGATGATGATGATACAACCAATCTATGCAATTGTGGCAGGGGTCTTATGGAGATCCTTTTATGAAGGCGGTAGCGGCGGTAGGTAAGAAGAGAGAGAAATCAGAGCATAATAGGCGAGGGGGAATCTCAGGAAGCTATAAATGTAGCATAATAATGAATGAAAGCAGAACCCTAAGGGAAAACCTTAAGGGACTTATGATACTTTATGAAATATATCAAATTTCCATATTGCCAGATTGTATTAACAGATACAAACCTTAGTTCATGTCTTTAAATCCATCTGCTTCTGAATGCATTCACAACTAGTGCTATCAGACCATTTCCACTATCATACAATACGTATATGAAAAACCCCCAATTAGCACTTCAATTGTGTTCTTTTTAACAATTTCCGTAACTATAAAACTTGTATTTTTATAGAGCAAACAAATGCTACGAAAGTGAAGTCTATTTGTGCAAGAAATCTAGTAGAAATTTGAGCAAAGAGCAGGCAATATGCCCTCAAATGTTTACCATACTTATAAGCAACATTCGTTTGCTGCGTTCGACAGCTGCCCCTCCAGCAGTAGATTCCAAATAGGAATAAAAAAGTAATTAAATTTCCATGCTGGCAGCAATAAAATCTGTCCGCATATCCCCATATATGTGCATGTATTTAATAATTAATCTTTGTTGCACAAATGTTTGCATTAAATTAAAATCGCAAACGACAGCAGGAAAATGTTTTATATAAATCTATCCACTCCATATACATATGTATGTATATATCCCTACTTCAAACTGAACAAATGAAATCCTTTACGAGGTTTTTGCGGGTCACAAATTGAATTTGCCAATTGTCCATTTGATTGTTTGGATTGGTGTCCACCCAAAAGGAGGACAACTAAATATTTGTTTAAAATATTCTCGTTTATGTTTAAATATTTCTCTTCCCCAGAAGAGAGTGCTATGAATATTCAGATGGCCATTCGACATCCATGAGTTGTATGGACACAGATCCTCCCTCAAAGAAATGATCGGTCGTGAAACAAGTCATCTACTTGCTATTCCCATAGGATTTTCAAACCACACAAAGTCACAGAGCGGATTTCCAAATTGTTTTCCATACCAAACGATGACTCTGAAAGAGTATCTGAAGTTTCGGCCACCATTCGTTATCCTTTCGTTCTTATTTATTCTATTTTGGCGTGCATTTATTGTCATGCATGAATATGCAGATGCATAGATCCAATGAAATCTGATGGTTTTCAGGGCGTGGGTTCGGACTCGAGTTCCGTTCTGGCATTTGACAGTTTAGGGTTTTTCGGGCAAATAAATTGGCAGTTGAGCAAACAAAATGGCAATCCCTTGCACTCGCATAAACGCGTATTTAAGTTGGCTGCTGTTCCGCTCGGTCTGGGGTCATTCTCTTCGTGAAAACATGGCCACAACAACATAAACATTGACCCACATTTCAATTTATTTTATTCGGTGCTGTCGCTGTCGCTGTCCCAACTGCTGCCATGGCTCTTCCGTGATTTGTGCGAGAAAAACACAAATGAAAGTCATAAATTTCCGCAGGAACATGCTAAGGGTTTGTTTGTCTCTCGCCCGCACCATTAGTTTCAACCCCTACCCCTACCCAACCCAATTGTTCCCACTTCTAATATTATATGTAGGTCAGAGAGTAAGTAATGTAAGTAGTCTGTGGGATATGTATAGCCCACGACATTTCCAGTCAAATCAGCGTCAAGTTCTGGCCAACGTTTCAATTAAACTAAGTTCGCTGCGAATGATTTCGCCCAGACCAGACCAGACCCCAGATCAGACCAGACTGTTGACAGACAAGAGCCAGACAAGTCACGTTTTCACTCTGAGCCACTGACACAAGCGCCAAGAGCTAAATACGACTGTGAGTATGGTAATGAATCGATTGCGAATACCCTTATATGGAAGTGTCGTCATGTTCGATGGAAGTTAACGATTACGGTTACGATGGGCACAGCGGAAATGACATATAAATAGAGTCTATTGAAGTTGAAATAATACTTGGAGCTAAGTAATAAAGAATCTTATAAAGGATCTACAGAGGAATATTATGACTGTAAAGAACTTCCTGTAATGGTCTTTTTAGTGTATTTTAATCTTCGGCTTTTGATTCGCGTGCTCCCTTCTGCCTATTTTTGCATGGCAATCGTCGACGCCAGTTTTTAATTGAATATTCAAGGCACAGACGATGCGATGCCACCACAGCCGCAGCGCTTTTCATATTGATAGACAGGTCTCCAGTGGGTGCGGGAGTGCTGCTCCCGAGTAGCAGAAGCAGAACAAATAGTGTTCCCCCTAGTCTCGAAGATAAAGCGAGAGAGAGGCAGATCCGTTCTCTATTCATAGTGTAAATATTTGCAAAACGACGGCAGATGCAGCTGAGGAGGGGAGATCTTGTTGTTCGTTGACCAACAAATTGGTCACGATCGCTAAGCAGACGCCTATTGTAATGTATAGTGTGTGGCATGGGATCGTTCGCAGGTCATCTACCCGTGTGGATGATGCATTTCTGATGATGAAAACGATGATGATGATAATGAGGTTCATGATGGGGGCGTATACGGAGAAGTTCAATGCAACGGAAGTGCCGGCAATTGTCAGGAGTGGTTCAGTCTTGGTGTGGTTTCACTACACTTCACTTGGCACACGGACCACACACTCATGCACACTCACAGACTCGCAGAAGATGTGGGGGCTGCGGGGCATAGGGGGTGGCTGACAACCAACGTGTGGATGTGGGTGGGTTTTATACTGTTTTGAGTACTTACATGGCCATCGTTGCCGTCTTCTAATGTCTTTCGAGCACTTACCTGCAACAAGAGAGAGGGAGAGAGAGGAGACAGAATTATTGCAGTTGTACCAAAAAGTTGCTCGTGGGTTGCTTGAAACAAAGTTGCAATTGTCTAACTCGAAGTTCTGTTCTGTTCTGTTGAGTTCTGTTCTGAGTTCTGAGTTCTGTCTGTGCCACTCACTAATGTGCGCAACCATTTCGAGGCTGGCCAAAGTTTTTACTCTTTTCCTTAGTAGAGTATAAAAACAGTTGCTGGCAGCTCTCAGAAAAGTGCTTAATGCCAGTGAAAACAGTGTTGCCCAAACCCAGAAACCAGCCCAAGAATAGTCGGGGAGTGTTTTACGGACGTACTTCAAAGTTGCTTACTCGTACTCCTATTAAGCAGCCTAGTTGGATGATAGTTTGAGTGTATTGCGGAATATACTCATACTCGTACTTAAGAAAGTCTACTCAAGTCAAGGAATCAAGGAATTCTGTATGAGAGATCATTAGTTGTTTGACTTTTGGTTGTGAACTAGCCGCAAATTTAAGGAATGAGTTAAGTATTTTACGTCGTTCAACGGTAGGGAAATATTTAGTTGGGTATAAGATGGGATATCATAAAATAGATACCAGATAGACTGGTATTGGGATGGATATGAATGGATATAGATAGAGTAAAGAGATTTAGAGGTAGATCTATGTAAATGGTGGTATCTAAGTAGAATATTTAGTGTAATCGAAATGGATAACATAAGTAGAACCCAAAAACATCATGGAAACAAGATGGATTAGTGAAATTTTTCTCAAATCTTTTATCTACATAGCAACCAGTTCTGTCCATGACACAATATGCCATTGTCTGGCCATAAAGCCACTGCAATCTCATAGAATTCGCATTACAACCTTCTACAATTTACCAAGATAATCTTTTGGCAAGGTAAATCCCCATCTGTAATCCCCATCTCTGCCTCTCTAGCTCCCTGTTACCTTGGCAAACTTCATTCGCACTAAAAGTTTTCCCCCTCCCTGATGGTTTTTTCTGTGCCATGCAAATCTTCTCTCTCGCTCCCCCTCTATAATCATAATCAGCTCATATGCAAACATAAGCGAAACCCAGCAGCGGCTCTCGCGTGGGTGTGTCTGGTCTTCCTGTAACTGCCACCTGCTTCTCGCCTGACTCTTCACTTTTCATGTCTTTTATCTGTTGTTGCAACAAGCTGCAACTTGTTGAGTCATTTTGTTGCGTTTAGTATTCAAGTGTCGGCCCCCAATGGCTAACGAGCCATCAATCATCGGTCGAACTACCAAAACTTTTGAGACCTGTCCAATCCCCAGCAACATGTTGCCCAGCGACCAGCAGCCACAATGTTGCCTCAACATGGATGATATATGTGCGTTTTTGTTATTTTTTTGGGCTTCAAACTTATGATTAAATATGATGGGACGGCACCGTCAGGCGACTCGCTTTGGGGCTGTTGACAAGTGAAATTGCATTCCACTCACCACAAAAACCCAAACATAATTGCCCAGGCTAATGTAATGTATAATATTACAACGGATAAAGAAATGTTTTCCGATTTTTTTCTCCTTTTTTCCTGGAAACTTTCACGTAAACAATGCCGGAGACAGGCCAACAAATTGTTGCAGTCAGGCTCTCCTCGTTTCTTGTTTCTTCCAACAAAATCAATTTTGTTGTGGGTGGTCGGGCCTAGGCCGTGCCTTAATTTAATTATTGCACAAAAAGACGAAGAAAACTCAAGTAAAAGATTGCATTTGCACAATTGAAATAGTTTTCAATCAACAAAAAGTCAATTAATGCGCTATAAAACGCCACCAACACATGTCGCTCTAGTTTTCCCCTCCCCTCACTCTCCTCTCCTCCCCGCTAAATGATTTTTTAATTGCTCCGTCAGACGCGCAGCAGCTGCCGTCTGTGCGGCTGGCGGTAAAATCTTAGACAATTGGCTAACTGGAAAAGGCACAAAAATGGTTGAGTTGGCTAATTGCATTGCAGATTTTTCGCTTGGAAATTCATTTACTGGAGTTGCAGTTTTCATCAGGGTTTATGTGGCTCTGTAGCTGTGGGATAATCTAGCGATTTGCGATTTGCGAGTTTCTTTTCATTGATTTTCGACTGAACGAGTGGAAAATGCATTAAGACTGTATATTACAGGTAAATGCATGTCATGTCTCTATCTTCTACGATTTGTATGCATATTTATTGTATTAAGAGTTCTTTCTGAAATATGTTTTTGCGATTTGTGGGATTAAAGGCTACAAAGCTCTGATTTTCGGGGATTTTCCACAAGGCTGCGCTGCTTTAATCACTGCATATCAAGTGACTGTCGCATTTTCCAACATCGCCTTGGCTAAGGGAATTTCCTTCAATTTGTAAGTGATTGGTGTCAACTGCTGTTGAATAATTTGGCATACGAAAAATTATTCAAAATTCGTTTAGAAAGTGCCTGAACGTAAACGCCTCCAATTTTCCAGCTGTCGTTGTCGCTGGTGCCAAGCCCGCAAGTCGCCAGACCAACAAAATAATATTCATTCATTCATACACTCGAAGAAACTGTCAACAAATTATGCAAAAAAGAGGCAGGGGAGTCCCCCTTACAAGGACCGAAGACCCCGAAGACCCCAAGAAATGTTCTCATGCAGCCACTCCTCGGAGAAGTGGGCGCACGCGACAATTAGCACATCATCGACACCATGTGCTACGAATGGAGTGACAAAAGGGAGAGAGAAGGAGAAAGAGTAACGGCGAAAGAGTGAAGAGAAAGCAGAGGGCGGAATAAGAGAGAGAATGCATGAGATATTGAGCTCTTTAGTGGTCGCCTCTGCTGCTGTCTTCCCAAGAAATGGAGCATTTTATGCTCTAATAAAAATAATTAAGTGGCGTAATTGATAATGACTTTTTTGCCTTCGTTTTTCATTTGTGTTTTTAT
The DNA here is from genome assembly GCA_037356375.1 of Drosophila affinis. Classification (NCBI taxonomy): domain Eukaryota; kingdom Metazoa; phylum Arthropoda; class Insecta; order Diptera; family Drosophilidae; genus Drosophila; species Drosophila affinis. The sequence continues at coordinate 39,733,598 of CM074800.1, forward strand.
TATTTTATGTCATAATTTTGTGAATTTATGGCATCATTTTGGAAGGCGTCACCAGCTTGGGTTAAGTGTGTTCTTTTGTCTTGTTCTCTTGTTGATACCCTGGAAGAGGGTATGCTGATTTCGAGCACATAAGGTAAGGATTGCCAACATGGCGCAACATTTATTGTTACTGTGGAAATTATATAGATCGGATGGGCAAATGTCGTATCGCTGTAATTGGTTAAAGAACTTTTTATTTTAAATATTATTATGTATTTTCATATAGACTATAGCTAATCGTGATCCAAATAAGATGACTTTATCTTCAAGGGTATCTAATGCTTCGATTTCCGCTTCAAGCATTGCACTCATGTTTTATTATTATTCCCATTTTTGTGTGGTGACAGAAGCGTGACAACAATTTTATAATCGATGTTGATAAGCACTCGAAATCGGAGGGGGGAAGTCGGCATTCAGTCGGCATGCAATCGGGAAAATGCTGGAGGGGAGAGTGGGTGAGATTGGGTGGCGTGGATGTGGATGCAAATGAGCAATCATCCAATTATGGATGCCTGTCGCATCAGTCGGAATGTGGAAAGTGGAAGCGATGGTGGGACACACTTAAAATGTCAGCAAAGATCAGTGTTTTTTAGTGTGGAATAAACTGAAGTTAATCGGTGAACAAATTGCAGTTGAACTTTCGGACTGTGGGTTGTGAAACTATAGGAAAAACTACTTACAGAAGATCGTTTATAGAGCGGAAGTCTGGGAAACATCAGAGAGCTCTCAATTGTCACCTATGCATATCCCAAAAACTGTTGGCATTAAGCCACTGTATAACAGGGGCTATCTTTTATTCCTATACATTTCTCAACTCCTCTTTAATCATTTCATTCAATAACTGAAAACTTCTTTATGTTAAGTAACATTATTAAAAGCTTACAGATTGAGCACCTACAATACAATTTTGTATCTCAATTCTGTTCGAGTTGATGTTGATTGAGACTTCAATATTGATTTAGTTGAACTTCCTGATTCACTTTCAATTCGGCTTCAGCTTCAGCTTTGGCTTCTCGTTTCTGTCTCTTCATGTGCCCCCAAAGTGCATCAACAATTCCCAGCATGATTCTTCTTCTTGTCTGTTGTACAGTTGTGTACACAGTGACTAAGTCAAGTTCGTGAAAATGAAAGAAAAAACTTGTTCAAGCTCTGCCATTGACAAGCAGAGAATGCAGCAACGTGCAGTGACAACAAGAACATAAAAAGTATCAAGTGCTCTGTCGAATCGTTGAACTTTTGAACACGCCCCAACCTCCACGGAGCACCGAACCTCCCTCCAGTACCGCCCCTGACATTACCACTCGAATGCCTACTACCAGAATGAAGCAGGCGGCTGCCATTGATGGCCTAAGAGCCGGAGCTAGAGTCGGCCCAGAGTCAGCCCAGAGTCAGAGTCGGAATGCCATTAAAGTGATCTATGGGCTTGTTGAAGTTGCCAATATTGTGAGCGTAAATATAAATCGCTTGCAAACACAATATAAATTATAGTTTTGTACACGACTGTACATGCCATACAGATGTGTGCGTACAGAGAGTTTCAGAAGTTTCAAACTTGTATTTCACTCCCTGATGAACGGAGACAGTTATTGCAAATGAGATGGGAATATACTGAGATGTCAGATGGAAACTACTTGCAACTTTGAATGGATAGACGAGTGATTTATAAGAACGTTAGAGTTTGAGTTGCAAGTAGATTTGTATTTGCTTAGGCATAGAACATAGGTATAGTTTTTATGGAATGGAATACATTAGGTTCTCGAATAGAATATTGATGAATAATGCATAGTTAATGATTGAATTATTCGAATGGTGATTAATGAATGTGCATTGCATAGAAATGTGTCAGTAGTTATCGAATAGGACATATTCTGAGGTTGTACACCATGGTCTTCTATCGAATTAGTTAGTAAAAGGTAGAAAAGTAATAAAAATATGGGAATATATATGGTTGTTAGAGAAAATAGAGCTATTGATCGAAGAGTCTTTGTTTTACAATAGCTTAAATGGTGCTTATGATCGGCTACATATGTATATTGCAATGTTATAGGAAAGTTCCGTTATTCAGCAAAAAAGGAAGCTAGTTACGATCGATCTATTGAATACAATAATCTAAATTGTAAGAAATTCCGTACATTGTACGATTTGTTTGCTTTAATCAAGACACAAAACCCACAAAAATTGTTAAGTAATCTATTATGCAGATCTTTTTGTCAATATGCATTACCTTTTCCATCATTTAGCGTAACGCAAAACGAACGGGAAATCGTTATCTCGCTGGGCTTTTCCTTATCTAATTTGATTCACTAACAAAGACAATTTTTAACAAGGGAACGCAGGAAGTTCACTGAGTGGCTGATTGGTAGCGAATCCCCCACATCGATTCGCTCTTTTCTTTGCTTTTTTCTTTCAAAATTAATCCAACAATAAATCTCTTTGGCCCACCCATCGCACAGAAGGTCGAGCGGACAAACACTAATTAGCAACGCCCACTTTCGGTTTCGACTCGACTCGACTCGGGACGGGACCATTTCAAAATGTATCCAACAAATGCATAACTTTTCCAGTGGTCCCCAGCCCCCACTCAATGTGTCGTGTCCGAGACTTCGATTCCAATTCCAACTCCGACTTCGACTGTGACTCTGACTTCGATTTCAATTTCAATTTCATTTCAGCTTTGGCTTTTATTGATTGTAAATACTTGTGTTCAACTTTGGTTAGTGCCAAGTGCTGCATGTGTCACTTTTACGTTGCGTTGCTTTGTGTTATTTACATTCAACTTGGAAGTGGCACAGCACAGCCCAGGGAGAGGGCAAACATGGGAGAGAGGCGACCGACCCTACATAAGGAAATCCCCTTCAATGTCGTGAAATCTCCAAAGCGTAACCAACCTAAACGAGGCGAAATAACTATAGTAAGGGGATTGTGTACACCATAAAATGCAGTTGAAGTTGTTATAGTAATTGAATGGGGGCTTCAGGTGGGTCTTATGTCCATTGTCGGGTTAAATTGTTTATCTTACAGATAATTATCTGATAAATAAACATACTCGTACACTTGTTCAAGGCATCAACTTGCTATAAGACGTAATGGAAGCTGATGCTCTAAAGATAGCATCTGATTTCTAAGAACTCCATAATCAATTTAATCATTTGAACATTCTGAAAGAGATGATTGATCCACAGAGGAATTATGGATATATATGTTCAGATTATGAACTTACTTGTACACGTTAAACCTCTTTCAAACTCTTATATTTTCTCTTTAATCTACCCTATAATTATTCTATCAAGTCTCTAAAATGTGTCACAGTATAGAACTTTATCTCATAAGCGATGGAACCTCTTCCAAACATAGCTTCATTTTCAAGCAGGCATTCATTCAACCCTGATCTTTCATATATTAATTCCTTGAAAGCAAGCCTATCATTATCATATTATAACCCCATAATATACCACTCTCGAAATGCATGTCCAGCAGCCAATTACCGAAAGATATTCATCATTGGAGAGTGGCCTCGGCATGACCTCCGTATCGACTCCACTCATCACCCGAAAACCGAAGCACGAACTCTGAACTCTTTGATCAATTAGGTATGGGAGTGGAATGGAGCGGAGTGGAGTGTAGGGGACCTGCACTTGCCACTAGTGTGGCTAGTGTGGTGGCGCCTCTAAACCAGAGGATGCTCTGAGAGAGATAGATGTGCACCACCCACCCCCGCCCCCCGCAAACCATTAGAGACACGCAAGAGTCGGGGCGAGGCGAGGCTGGGTGTGGAGGAGTTTCGTTCCCGTCTATAATTTGTTTGAAGAAACTGTCCCCTGTGAGCCGTGCCATGTACCACACTTCAAGCTGTCAGCATTTGATGGCTCACGGTGGCCACTATGCAGTATCCACTAGCCAGTATCCAGACCCCCTCCCTGCATACCGTCCCCCACTCAAACCCAATTAAGCAATTTGTGGTCGACCATCACATGGCTCACGCACACACGACGTCGGCATTGGCATTCAAAAGAAACCTCTAATCTTGGCCAGCTCTTTTGGGGCTGGCGCTGGAGCTGGGACTGGGGCTGGGGCTGTGGGTTAGCTCTTTTCCCCATAAAATCATCATCGTGCGGCGTGTGTCCGATCTCCGATGAGACATTTGACACAATAAAAAGAGAGTTTTATGTGCCTTTAATGCTCAGGGAAAATATTATTTTACTATCAATAATAAAAACAATTTTCACTTTGGGTCAAAATACAAAATGACAGTTTTTTATTATTTGATCGCTTGACTTCTGTGGCCTGAAAGTGAAGGTTTTATGACCGTTTATTTGATAAGTAATAGTCGTAGATACATATATGTATATGGGGTTTATGAGGCTTGTTATAGGGTTGAAAAAGGGGTCAGAGGTTTCAGATCTCAAAAGATTTTAAAGGGTGATGTGGAATTTGATAGAGTTGTAAACTGATTTTTGATTACTAATGGAATTATAATTGATAGAATGCGATAAAAGATTTCAGAGAAGTGAAAGTTGGAGGGGGTTTCATATCATTCTTTAAATAAGTAAACAAAAGCCTGTTCATTTTCTTCTTTCACTTATAAATATCTTCTCCTTCCTTTACTTTAATTTACAACCAATATAATGCAAAGTTTATTTACCTCTCAACACATTTATTGGATACCCCGCCCTCATACCCATTCATTCGGTCCATTCATTCAGTCCATTCATTCGAACAACTCCAAACTTGAACTCGACTCGCTTAGAGCAACTCAACTCCCTCTGCTGAAGTCTGCTCGGAATTTATGGCTGATTCTACTTAGCACAAGTCAGAAGTGCAGCTGTCATAAATTTTGGCCAAAATATGACCCAGAAATGCCGCGAACCAAGTGACTTGAAGCATAATTCATTAGACAAGTGAAGAGGAGAGGAGCGCCGGAGTGGCTGCCTTGGCCAAATGATTTAATTAAACTGAAAATTAAAAACACACGACAAGCGCCAAGAGCAAAAGCTAAAATGAATGAATGAAAAAAAGCAAAGAATATACGTATCTGACAGATACAAGACAAGAAGTCAACATGTGTGCTGCGGTCCGGCTGCAGAGGGGAATGGGGTCTCAGGCCACCCATCAACGGAATGTCAGAGAGCCATCATCGTCGTCATCATCGTGTACATCAACCTCATCACAGTCATCATCGTCATAGTCATCGTCATCATCTTTATCTGTATCTAGTATGGCATAGTATACAGCTCTCTTTCTTTTGCTGCTTCGCTTCACATAAAAACGGACATAAATTCAGTTAGCTGCGTTGCATACGAAAGTATCTAATAGATATCATCTTGATACGGACCAGACCAAGACAGAGGCTCTTCGCTCCATACACTCGTTCGTTGGATAGTCTGTTCGTTTTTCAGTTTGACGGCAACATTGTAAGAGTATAGTATAATTGACGGCACGGCTGACTGACTGCCCCCCGCCCGACTGACAGACTATATGCTTGACTGAATGACTCAATGCGTGCACTTGGCAATTGCCACTGTACGGGTCTTGGGTATTCCTGTCTCCCCCTCTCACTATGTATCTCTGTATCTGTATCTGTATCTGCGATGCAATCAGTGTACGGGAATGAATCGCCGTTGGGCCCCCTCTCAAACATTGTTTCGCTCTCTTCTCCCTATTTCTCCCTGTTGCTGTTACATACCACCCGCATTTTCAATCAGTTTATGTCAGTTGAAAGATTTGACGAGGGCTTCAATTTTCATTTTCCAATTTCCATTGTTGTTTTTCGACGTTTTTCGGTAGTCAATTCAATTTCCACACAATTTTCATAACCAAATTCGGTGCCGCAATGGGATTGGGAATGGGAAAGGGACAGGGACAGTGCATATTTGGTTTCTAGTTAGTGGCGAGGATGCCATAAAACCACCAGTGTTGGAATGCCCCCAAAATTTCCAGGAATTCTTTTTGGAGGGAAGTTCATTTATAGGGGAGTTGCTTTAAGGAATCGACAAACTTGACCCTTTACTGGCTCCTTCAATTGTTATTTCTCTCATTATTTTGTTCTAATATCCTTATTTTTCTCGACGCTAATTTGATTAATAATATTCGTTTCCAGTCCTCGGCAACAAAGGACATTCTTGTATATTTTCTGTGGAATTTGTCCCCTGATTCGCCTTGGATTCGCAGAGCGGCGACCCATCGATGATGTCTTCGATTGGCTTCATTTGGCTGCTCAACATGCGCGCTGTTGGGCTTCATTAACTTTTGCTCCAAGATTGAGACATTTGCACCCGATTGGAACCTTTCGAGAGCAATCGTCAGCGCTAGGCATATTTAATGGATTGCCAAAAGGAATCCCTCTTTCTCTTTGGATACGCTTGCCCCTCATGCATGAGTGACCCTTTTGTGGGGGCGGCAAATCTTTGATTCTGCTTTTGGGATTTCGATTACTGTTCGGGATTGTTGTTGTTTTCGCTTTTGTTTATGCAGTCATCGGTAAATTGCTTTGTTTGTACAATTGTTGTTGCCCCCATCCGTTTCTGAATGCACCTCAAGTGTTTATTGCAAGTAAAAAGTGCCACTTGCACTTGGCAACAGATGCTACCGGAATAGATGGGAGTGGACCTTGGGGCATTGAACTCAAAGTGGAATATACTTTGAGCGATTTCAAGGTAGAATCCTCGGGAAAAGATAAACACTGCCCAGAAATCCAATATTCATATTTCTTCCACAAAAGTTTTTCTAAACAAAAGAAAGATTTTCCAATTCCCCAGTACATTTAGGTATAAAAGTTTTCCTTTACCGAGAAGTTTTTTCTTTTTTTCTTTTTGTTTAAAAATAGACAGAACTCTTTCATTTGATTGGTTTGGAAATATATCTGTGTGAATGTTGTGGCATTATAAATTCTCTTTTCAATGAAACTTGACTGGATTACTTGCATTCCAATTAAGAGCCCACCAAATGATTTCTGAATCAATGAGCTTCGTGCATAATTAATGCAAAAAGTTCCAATTGAATTATTGGCTTCAACTTTCAGTTCCATGTGTGGTGTTCCACGTATTGAAATTTGATTTTAATTGGAATATAAGATACGAATTTATTTCAGGCTTTAATTAAGACAAATCAAAGGAAATCAAAATGTGAATTTTTATGAACTTTTGTATGGTAAAATTTGCTAAGGCAACTATTTGAGCCACTTATTAACTTTAAATATAAGGCTACAGGTATAAGTTATTTGTAATAGAAATAGTTGAAAACTCCACTAAAAATTAACATATATTTGAAATTAAATACTTACTATCTCTTGGGGAATTATTCAAATTTTTCTGTGACAACAAACCAACAAAGAAATATTTAATTTAAACTTTATTACAACACCAAAATAAAAGATTAAAGAAATAACTCTATTTGTTTGTCCTCTTTTTTCTCCAAAATGTAACAATTAATTTATGAACCATTTTTCATCATCATCATTCAAAAACATTTAACAAAACTTGCTCCCAGGCCACAAAAATGTATCTTCTCGGTGGTTGAATGCCCCATCCAGCCGATGTCACCGCATTAGAAACTGAACAATGACAATGTTTGAACAAAAATGTATACAATTAATTCCAATTTCACCCTTTCCATCAAATCTCTCTGATGATGTTAGACGTGTAAACACAAATCAATTGGGGTACGGCGCAGGGCTCCTCTTTTGGCCAAAGAAAGCCAAAGAAGTCGGGCCTACAAAAGAGACCTGCCAACGTCAAGACCACACAGCCAAAGGTTGAGCCAAGTCTTCAACTTGATTAATGGCCCAATCCGGCAATCCAATCCAGAGAGTAAAACCCCGAACAAGAAAAGTGTAGACATATTTTTGGGGGGCGAGCAAATTGGGGAAATGAGGAAATTGAAAAGCCAATCGCATTGAGGGAATTTTGTACACTTTTGTATTGATATTGTGCCGGTGCCGGCGCCGGCGAAGGCGAACAAACAGCACAGCACCCAAACAAATGATGTGCCAGGCCGGTCAGATTCGACAGGGCAATCAAAATGAAGTTACCTTCAGTGCGGGGTATCATTAATCACCATACAAGCGATGGTCGGGGGTACCCTGTAATTGGAGTAGAAGAAAGCAGAGCAAAAAAACAGAAAGAAAGAAAGAAACACCAACAAAGGAGAAACGATTTAAAACAAATTAATAGTTGGAACAACACGAGGAAGAAAGAGGTTTGTGGGTTGAGATGGGGTTAAGGTGGGGATAGGGAAGGGTTAAGGGTTAGCGGTTCGGACAGAACTCACAGTTCCAATATTTAATTAGTTTGCAGAACAATAGCCAAAGGGTCTTTAGAGCTGGTACTTTCTGGGGATGTGGGGTATATTGCGTTTGTGGAGATGTACGTCACAGGCAATCCACAAGGAAAGTATCTTTACTCTTGACTTTTATTCTTGGCCTTCTGTTAGACCCTAATTGCATATTTTCCTCTCATTGAAAGAGTGTTTTCGAGGACAGCATGTACCCATTTTACTTAGATCATCATTTACTTATATTTTAATGAAGAAAATGCCATGGTCAACCAACTATTTCGCCTCGTTTTCGTATTATCTTAGCCAGAAAAAGGAATTCCACTGTAGTTCTTATTTTGCCATTCAACTTAGGCTAAACCCTCTTCTTAGACTCTCTCTCCTCTGAAGCTCTACCAATCATATTATGATCTGAGAAATATATGTTTGTATCTGCCAAGAGTATCTTTTAGTTGGATTCTAGTCACCGTTCCTTTTGCTGTTGTTTGCTTTGGTAAAAGTGTCTGGAAGTTCAGTTTAATTAAAGCCACAAGCCGTTGCACAGAAGGAACGAGACAGATACAGTTAGGAAAAAGGAGCGAGAGAGGGAGAGCGAGAGAGGGAGACACGTGCTAAGAGAGCTGCTTGCACTCTGACCAACGCCGAGAGCAAACAGCATAGCCTCCATTGGCTTTTGCATTTTGATCAACAAAAGGGGTTTCGTGGCAGTGGCAGTGGCGGTGTGGCAGACTCCTTCACTCCCCCCGTTCCGTTCCCCACCCATTGCTCTCTTTATCCAAGCGCCAGACTTGTTGAAGCCCTGCCACAATGAGTGCTGCCAACTCGACTGGACTGGACTTGCCACCCTCTTAATATTTTTGCTCGCCAGCCCAAAAAAAGGCTTCAGCTAGCAAATAATTAAAATTGTAAGCAACCCCAAAAAAAATAAACAACAACAAAAAATACGAGGAGCAGTAAATAAAACCAACAAGAAAATGCCATGAAAATTGTGTGGGAAAACATAAACACAAATTAAATTCAAAGCAAAGGAAAACGAGAAAAGCAGAGAAAATAGAATGAGAAAACGAGGACAGCAAATAAAATAGCAAAAAATAAAAAATAAATAAAAAAACAAAAAAAAAGGAAAGAAAAATTATATTCACGAAACAAGAAAAACTATAAGGAATATTACCATCAGAGGGTCTGATGCTTTAGATGCACTTGCTGATCAGATCTTAAAGTTTTTATGGAAACAAAAGGTTCTTGTCTTATATGATATAGTATATTATATCATAATATAATATTGTAATAATGTTATCAAAATAAAGATATGTTTTAGGTATAAGCAAGATATATTCAAAATTAAGAGTAATATCTGTAATAATATAGTGAGGAATATCTGTACATTACGAGTTCGAACTTAAAATCATAATACTATTTGAAAGGGTATAAAAAGGAAAAGGGAACAACAAGAGTATGAAGAAAAATCTACTGCAGAGAAAAGAAAATGAGGAAAAAAATTGGCATGGGCATGGGTTCTAGCGTAGCCTGAGGCGAATTTTTCGTGGCAGTGTGGGCGTGGTTGTCGCACAAATTTTTTAGTTAATTAAAACTAAAAGTGAAAATGCGCAAATTGCGGGTAATAAAAACGCTTAAAGCATCATGGGGCATAGAGGCAGAGACAGCGAGAGAGAGAGAGAGAGAAAGAGAGGTGGAGAAAGAGAGGGATCAAAAGGAAGAGCAAAAGGAAAAAGAAAAGCGGGCGCCAAAACAAAAACAATAAAAACGATGATGACAGAATGCAAATAACGGAATAAAACACGGGAAAAACGAGAAGACAGAGGGATGGCGTACCGGAGGGGACCCGCGAAATTTAGCGAAATAAATAGCAAAATATGCAGGCGAAAACCGAGAACAAAAGGAGGCACAAAAAAAGGACAGAGAACGAAAAAGGAGGTTAAAAAAAACCAAATGCAATTTACAATGCTAACACAAAAATTGGTAGCATGAAAGGAGTGCCGGGAGAGAGAGGAGAAGGGGTGAGATGAGAGGATGGAGAAATAAGTAAAAAATTTGTGGGTGTACTGCAAAACAGGCTGCATAAATGAGAATGAGAATTAAAGTTAGGCCACAAAATAGGAGTAACGGAACGAGGAGGAACCATAGAGGATGAGAGAATGCATGAGATTAGAGATGGGTGTACGCACCGTTTTTAAGGCAGTGACCAACACTGACCCGAAATTAGCATTTTTGAATGCTCGCGAAAGAGAAGAAGATCGGATTGGAGCCCATTTGAAAGTATTTAGTTAATTTTATTGGTAATAATACAAATTATTAGGATCTGGACATTAAATTGGTTTTCTTCTTATATCTCTATCTTTCATTTCATTAAATATGTATGCCAAGTGAAAGGGTACTCTACATAGATCTCGTAGACCTTGCACGATGAATCATTGCGTGTCACGATGTACCATCACTACATAGGGAGGACGGCGCTACCCTACGTATTCCCGAACAGGGGGACTGGACCCCATGCTTTGTTTAGCTCCTGAAAGCTGGACAGCTGGGCACAACAGAGCGTGTGGGTGGATAGGGGCGGAGAATGAGAGCGAGAGAGCGGCAGAGAGGGGAATCAGCAGAGTGGCGGAGCAGCTAAAGGGAAGGCGCAATAAACAGGCGACTAGTTAACAAAGGGAAGAATGCGGAGAAAATGGTTGCACTGGGGGCCTTTGTTGTGTTTAAGGTGACAAAGAATTAGCAGGACTACAAAGGATGCCAGAGCAAAAAACAGAAGGGGCTTCAGAAGGAAACTTTTCCCCTAAACAGGACCTGGCTGTTACAGAAAGAAATAGTAATAAAAGGAACTTGAAGCTTTTTATACATAAAACTATTTGGGAGGAACGAAACTAGACCAATGGAATGAGTAATTAAATTTAAGATATTACCAAGATAAGAGAAAATTAAATTAAATACATTTTTTGGGAAAATTTTGGAAAAGAAAACCAACAATGTGGCTTTGTCCTTGTGAAAAGTATTGGACAGTTGTCAAACTTCAATAAATTGACATTTTTGGCAAATTTTAAATCATAACTCATGAGGGATGGCATTTGCTAACCACTGGATACATTTTACATAATTTAGTATGCCGTTTCGCAATTAAAAATAGAAATATTCAAATGAAAACTGATAGGAAATGGCCATAAAACAACTCAAATTAAGGTATTTAATAAATGGTCCTGACGCATTGCCCACACGATTATTTCTGAGAGATTCAACCAATTATCCTCCTAACATTTCTCATACGGAAAACATGAATAAATATCACCTTAAATAATGCAAACTTTCACATGAGTTTCTTCTTCAAGGCGGAAAGAGAAATGGGTAAAAGTATTTAAGAATTAAATATAATATTTTCTGAAGTTTTTCCTTTGAATATCCCTCTCCACCACTAAATTATTCTCTCCATTTCTCTCATTTAAGCCAGGGGGAAATCTTTAAACAGGAGCCAAGCCATGCAAATTTCTTTTGGCTTTCGTTTTATTTCCATTGCAATTTTCATTCCATTTTCTTTAGCTTCTTTTTCGCTGACCAGCTAAAAAAAAAAGAGGGGAAATGTGAAAAGCGTGCAGTGCCAACAAAATGCAGATTAAGTCAACAACTTTGGTGGGGTTTTCTCCCTGGAGGACACGGGGTTGGATTTGGATTTTGGTTGCTTCTAAGGGTTGGACACAAAGGAAGCTACAGCTAGAGTATCTGTTAGATTGGAGCCACAGCTGTGCGGGAGAGTAATGCTAAATTGGGTTCTGGTTACGAATTTGTATGCCATTCTTTCTGTTCTCTTCTGTTTTGTCTGTCTTTCGGTTTCCTTTGGGTTCTGTCTGCTGTTTACCATATCCATCTCCCTGTTTTCTCCACGCTTTTCTTCTTTTGGATCTATTTCGGTTTCGATTAACATTAAGTTCTCTTTTCTCATGATTTCCTCTATTATTCTTTTCGCCTTTACTTCTTTTCTATTCCAATTTATCTTCCCTTTGCATGACAATTAGGTTCAAATGAGCTAAAACGCATGGCGTACGGTAGTCTCTGGCCTTCAAGATTCCTCTGGGAGGCAAAGGCCCCTCTTCACCGCCCACCCCTTTTAATTCTTTACACTTTTCCCTCACTCCTCTTTTTCCCCAAAAAAACGAACCAAATTTCCTCTGTATTTCCCATGTTTATTTCAATTGCATTTGTCGGCCGACTCAACCGACGCCTCTCCATGGATGGGTGAAAATATCATAAATTGCGTAAAAATAAAAAACGGGAGGGAAAATTCGAGCGGCGGCAGGCCATGGAAATTATGAAAAATGCCAAGTAAAGTGGCTCAAACCGAAAAATCATCATCATTAAAAATTAGCTGCACTAATTTGTGTGAAAATTGGGTCACGTCTGTGGCTGGGCTGGGGTAGAGGAGGGAACATTTTCCACAGGGGGCGGGAGACGAGAACTGAGAGGCGGGGAGTGGCGGGAGGCAGGGATAAGAGATTGAGTTGATTGGTGCCTGCATTTGGCAAACAAGAGGCGTAGTCGATCCGTAGGGGGTATGCGATGGGGAGGCGTGTGGCAAGTCAATGATGCCACAAACGTTTAATTGTTTTAATGCTTTGAATTAATTGAATGTGCAAGAGGCTGCTGCTGCTGCCTTGGAGCTGCAGCTGCGTTTGTGTACTCGCGCCAAAATGTTTGAAGTGGCACCCAAAGGAGGCGGCGGCGGTAGTGGTGGTGCCTCAAGTGAGGCAGAACGAAACTCAAGCTAATAGACTGATTGCAAAAGCTGAAGCCACCACCACACACAGGAAAAGTGGGGAAAACTGTGCATAGAGAGGGAGAGAGAGAGAGGGGCAAAGAGGCGAGATGCACAGAGCAAAGTGAAAGTGTTGGGAATCGATTTGAAAAGCAAATAAAATTGACTGGCGGTTGCTTTGGCCCAAGGCGCCAAAATAATCGAGCGAGGAAGAGTGTGTGTGGGTGGAAATCAATTGAGTGAAGGCAGGAGGGGGCAGGAAGAGTGTGAAAGAAAGGGGGTGGATTGGAGGGAAGCATGGAATGGTAGAAGGGGGAACAGGCACCGGGAGTGCATCCACAAAATGCATTCAAACAAATCGAAAGTGTTAATAATTAGGCGAGAATTCGATTTACTCTACAAAACAAAAATAAAAAGATAAAAGAGAGCACACACTCTCTGGAATAATTAGCCGGATATTTGTTTATGCCATAGATATAGTTAGCAGATCATTAAAAGAATAGACTACAGAAAATGAGAAGTGAAAATAACCCATCATAGGAAATTAGAATAATTATATTAAATGGCAGAGGAATGCACTTAGAATATAAAACGAGTTAACAATTTCACAACTATAAAAAATATAAATATAACAAATTGCATGGGTCATATGTAGATTCTTTTAAGAAGTTAATCCCCTCATATTTCTTGGTTTCTCTTTTCTAGATAGCTTTCTTCCCAGTAATGATTCTCCCTCAAAGTTAGAATAATTGCCCTAATTATTTCTCTTTATAAATCTCACTTAAGATCGCTTGAAACCAATCTGCTACAACCAGTCCACAGAGAACTAATTATGGTATTAGGGCTGTTGTTTATGCATGTGAAGGATATTCACTGAAAAGACTGTAATTTAGGGAAGAGCCCAAAAGATTATTTCGACTATAAAAGAGATATATATGGAGGAACAAATCAAAAAAAGTATTAAGTGCGATTTAAAGAAGACTTTACATTGAAAAATTGAAGTTCTCCAAAAAATATAATCAAAAATTTTAAGCAACAGTTTCCTTACGGGTTTGTGATCATTAATTGATTCCGTTCTACTTTAAGAGAAGTCCGAATAGAGAAGAACAGGCGCAGTGCGCATAAATCCACCAGAAAAATGATCATCAAATTGATTAAAGTAGTAGCTGTCCAGTAGATGGCAATTATGTAGTTTATCTGACAATTTAAAATAATTACTGTCAATAAATTCATCAAACGTACAAATCTTCTAGAAGTTTTGCAATCAATCTTAATATACTCCCAGACCACACACACACAAGTTCGCTCTTTGTTACAGCAAACATGTTCTGTACCCCAAATTCTTGGCATTGAATCACCCGAAGAATTCCAACTGAAAGATCGTTTCGACACCTATACGATGAGTAATCCTCAGACGAGACTGTTGCCAACTGCGGAGCACTTCAATCGAATCGAATCGAATCAATTGGGCATTTTGCAATAAATACGCATTTAATTGGTAATCACTTTGCATGGCAGTCGCTCGTACCGTGTGCGATCGCATAAATATCAATTGAATCTGAGCAATTACGAATGTGAGTACCCACAGCAATTAATAATAAAAACGGAATACAAAACAAGCAAAATGTCGAGCCTAATCTAGACGAAGAGATCTCCTTAACACAGGGAACGTGCCGAACGGCCAGTCACAATTAATACTCGTACAAATTAATTTGTATGCCAAGTGGGAAAATTCTGCTGGCATACAACACACAAATGAAATGAAAACGAGGATTGCGGGTGAGGGGGGGAATGAGTGTTCCCTAATTGAAACCAAGACAAGTATACACTGTGAACTGCAGCATTTCGTTGGCAAAATCTCGATGATAAGTAAACAATTAATAAAACAAAGCAAAACACTAGAGAATTTTCTGGAAAGCAGAAGAATAAGCAATTGATCGATTGATTGTACGATTTGTTCTGATATTGAATATTCAATTAATATAGAAAAACCTTGGAAATTCTGGAAATTATAAACCATAAAAGACGCTTTTAAACGACTATTCTAGATCATTTATGATTCATCATTCACGTCATTTTATTTATAGCAAATTAATCATAATTTGAATGGCTATTTTGGAAAAGGATATGACGTGGAAAGAATATGGGAATAAAACCCTTTGACTCGGAATGGTTCAAAGAAATAAAAACAAGGAAATTATTTATGGAAAATTATATGGGAAATTCTTGTGGGGGAATGACGTTTGTGGCATTGTGGAACTTCATCGAAAGATAATGAATTGCACAACTCAACTGATTCATAAATTTTAAGAATTTTTAAAAGAACTCTTCCCTTAATAAACGGAATCACTAATTTGTTCCACTGATTCCACTTATCTAACGAAAATTCTCAAGAATCTTTCAATTATAGCTACCATCCTCAGCGAAATGTCTTCCTGCTCCGACGCGTTCCCCAGGGAACATTAAATTGAGTCCCCAATCGCTGTACTCACATCATTATCATCCGATTTGGCCTCATTGAATCCCGTCAGGAGATGTCGCTGCTGTTGTCGCTGGCCGAGAATCTCCTTCAGATGCCTCAGCTTTTGGCGGTGATGGGCAATTTGCTTTTGTTGCCACTGCGGTGAGGTGAGGCCTCCTTCTGAGGCTCCGCTTTGCTGACTCGGATCATCGTTGTCGTCGTCCCATTGACTGTGGTGCAGTTTGCGTTTAACCAAAATGTGCTCATTGGAATTGGATGGCGACAATGTTGGGGTATCTTTGATGGGAATGGGCATGAGAATGGGCTTCTTCGACTGCTTTTCCAGATACATCTCCCAGGGTGAATCTGTCGTGGCTCTGTCTAACTTCGCCAGCTCCAGCTCCAACTCCCTGGCCGCCTCCATCTGCTTCAGCTTCATCTCCCTGACTGCCTCTGATTCTGTCTTTGGATTCCGCTGAGATTTATGCTGATGATGACGCACCGGCCGGCCCAGTCCTCGTTCCAGTCCCAGTCCCAGTCCCAGTGGCTTCTCCCACGCCCATTGCTGGTGCCGCAAATGATGCTGCCCGTGTCGAAGTCGTAGATTCTCTTCTCGATTCTGGTCCGACTCTCCCGCTCCTTCTTCTCTGTAGCTCTGTTGCTGCAGCATCTTCTGCATCTTGGCTGAACTTTTATCACGTTCCTTCCTCAAGTCATCAGTGGCGGCGGCGGCGGCAGGTTCGTGTGGCAGCAACACCTTCTGCAGGCTATCATCATCATCTGCCATTGCTGTTGCTGTTGCTGGTTCTGTCTGGTCATTAGCGCTGGCTCCCAGCCATAGGCGGCCCGACAAGCAGATCAGGGCCAGGGGATACAGCAGCAACACGTTCCACAGCATTTTGTCTTTTTGTAAAATTAATAGTTTTTCTTTGTAGTTTTTTACTCTTCTTTTTTTCTTGTAATTTTTCAATTAACAAATCTTGAAATAAGCCACAAACTTTGGTTCGACAATAATTCTTTCACACATTTTACCGCCATAAATCATAAAAGATTTGGAAATTCTAGTGTGTCACTCATGGATTTTTTGAATGAATGCTGCTAATGAATCATTTGAATTTAATTGGATTTTACACACACTCTTTTGAGATGCCAAAAGATACACACAGATGCAGCAGATAGACAGAGGAAATCGGCTAGACAAACAATTGATTGCCAAATGCCAAGAGTTCTGGCTGTCTATCCGTCTTCTGGCCTCTAGAACATGTTCAAAAACTGTTTGGTTTTTTACACAATTTTTGCTGGCAGTCCGGAACACGCGCTGCTCTTGGCCATTTCACAATCCACAGATACAGATACAAAATTACGTACGCAACATGCACGCACTCGTAAAGCACACAGATACACAGGAACACGCACACGAACGCGCGCAAGAGGGGGACAGCGGACATACAGCTCGAGATAACGGCACCGAATGACGGCTGGCAACACTCGTAATGTGTCTGGCCGGCTGGCAGCAGCATTTGCTGCCGTCGCCCCGACTTACACTAGCAACATTTCCCCTTTGGATGTTGAGTGGATGCCAAGTGCTTGTGTGTGGAAAATAAACAGAAAACAGCTGACAATATAAACAAAAGACGCCGCTAAGCGAGGGAGAGCGAGAGATATGATAGGGAGCCAACAATAATACTGAGAGAGCGAGAACGGCTTGCTGTGCGCACGTGTGAGTGCAGCAGCAGTTGGCAACAAGTTGCAGTAGGTGCATGTTCCGGACTTAAACCTGGCAACATGTTGCTGAATGACAGTAGGAACTGGAATTTTTGGAGTTGAGATAGGTTTATCATAAAAAAAAGACGTAATTCGCAATCAATTCAAAATTATAACTAATAGTTATATAATTTTTGCTATAAAAACTAATTTTCGAGTATCACGATGGGAGCCTTTTGGCTCCCAAATCTGACATTTTCCAGAGTTTTCTTGCTGCAATTGTACTAAGACTCCAGTGGAGTCATTGCCCGCGATGCTATGGCGTTACGAATGGCATTTTGATTGTTTGTTCAACATTTCTATTGCTCTGAACTAGTTTTCTGTGCTTATATTGGGAATACAGCATACAAAAGGAAAGCACACACGCAGCAGGGAAGCCTTATTCTCATTGGTTAATGGCTTTATTTTTGGGATTTTCTTCTGGTAAAATTGGTAAACATTTCAATTGAACTAGAACGGCAAACTGATTCGTCAAAGTTTGGTTTGATTGTCTTGCTGGTTGTAATAATTCTACAATTCTCTCTGTATCAAATCGGAAAATAACAGGCAGAATACTATTGGAACTTTTGCTACATCAAATCAACTTCCATTTACTAATTTTCGTATCAGAATACTCTTCATACTAGTAATTCCCCAGATCCGATAGACCCGACCCTGCTTTGGTCCTTGAAACACGCCTTTCTACCAGTGTTGACCAACGCTCAAGTGTCTCTCTCTAGATGGACTCCCATGCAGCAGAATCGCATTCCCGTATCAGTTTTGTACTCGCACCTGCCGCTTTGGCAGATGCCTTGGATTAGCACTCGGTCACGTTGTTGCACCTATTGTTTGCGCCTGCTGCCCTGCCACTCCACTCCACTCCTGCCTCTGTCTCCGGCTGGTGGTGTCAACAAGTTGGCCTGCAGTATGATTGATTGACTCCAGAGCATTCCAGGTGTAACCCTGGCACACGCATCAGAATCTGCCACATTCAAGCCACCTGTCTCCCATGTGGCTTGCCCCAAAAGATGATGACGCTGTCGCCCGACGATGATGATGATGATGAGGTGTTGCCCACTTGCACTTAATTGCATGTTTGGTCGGGCGAATCAACGCCCCGGCCAGTGCCAGTGCCACTGCCACTGCCAGGGCCTCGACAGACCGCCAAAGTCAAAGCCGAAAAACGCCCCTGGAATGTGCCTCAATGTGGTCTCCCCTCCCTGCCCCCACACACCCTTCTTCTTTGAGAGGCGGCGCCTCCTGCTGTGTGCGACGATGGCGGCGGCCAGCGTGGAAATTTATGTGGCCAGTGCTGGCCATGGCTAACAGAGACAGAGAGAGAGAGGGAGAGTGGCAGGAGGGTGGAGATGGGAGAATGGGTGCTCCTGCTGTTGCTGTTGCTGCATAATTGATAAATGTTTACAAATTATTATGTTGCACATACAGCAGTGGTAACAGCAACAGCAGGAACGGAACCATCGAGGCCACCCAGGCGTGGAGGCCGCCTCTGGGGCAATCTGTAGAAGAAGAGCTTTGCCCCGTGTGGCAGATGGGGCTTTTCCAGAGGAGCCACCCGACCGACCCGGTGAAAGCAGGCGCAGAATTTGTTTTACTTTATTTTTTGTTGTGTTTTCCTGTTGTTGTGTTGTTATTGTTGTGCCCTGCAACGTTGCCGTTTTTCTCACGCCGAGGCGCCGCCAACTGCATTTTCATTTAATTTTTCTTGTTTTTGTTGGCGCTAATTAAAATGAATCAGGTTCAGGAACACACAGAAGAACAGAAAGCTAGAGGGGGCAGGGGAATGCGGTGCTGTTTTCCATTAGCAGCGCGGATCCTATTGTGTAATGGATCTGGCTTTATTTTTAGACCGCCCCTGGAAATTGCTGGCAAAATCATTTTCCATTGAGGCTTTTGATGAGCATAGCGAATCATTTCACTTCAATTTGTTTTGTATACGTTTAGAGGAGGTTGTAATGATTTGTACGGAGAACCCTTGAATCTTGGGAGGGAATAGCATAATGTTCAGTTCTGTGGTATCCACACTTTTGAATTTATTATCCAAGGAAATTCAAGACTAATTCATTTGGATAAAGATACTGCATCCCCAATATCTGAACCCCTGTAGCTGGGTATCTTATAGTCTTTATTTCAATTACATAATTCTCTACTTCTTTTCTCTTGTGTTATCTGTGGCTTTTCCACATTGCCCTTGGCATTAGCTTTTGTTTTTGCCTCTGTTGCCGATGCCTCGTTTTTACAATTCACATTTACCGCATTCAATTTGCCTAAGTTGCCATTCAATCGAGGTGGCATCCGAGGCATCCGAGGCATCCGAGGCATCCGAGGCGGCAGCAGCTGCCGAAACGCCAGCGAATTCAATACAAAATGCAAATGAGACACAGAACGAATCCAAATTCAAAGCGGAGTGGGAAATGGGAAATGGAAAATGAGACGCCATCGAAATCATAAAAATCAAATTTGAAATTGATAGATGGAATGAGGGATAGAGGGAGCGAGGCAACGACTCGGGTAGAAGCTGCAGAAGGATATCATCTGCGGTGCAAAAACTGGATCAATTGAAATCGAAGCAGAAGCGAAATCGGGAGCAAACCGAAGGCAACCCCTAATTGAGATGAACCCCTAGCGATGTGTGTGGTTCGGTTACTACTCTGACAGCCACTTCCTGGTAATTATTCAAAATAGTTTTTGGCTTCCAGCGGCGAGGACCACAATGCTGATCTATGACAGTATTTTGTCGCCCCGTCTAACACAGAGATAGAGAGAGGAAAATACTTTTTGAAAGCCCTAAACCGCTTAGCCCAACAATGATGAGGGGAAAAGCAAATTGACTTAAGATAAAACTGCCAAGGCACAAGGCCCAGGGCCCAAGGCCAAACCATAACCATTGCCAGAGAGAAAAAGGGTGCCCAACCCCAGTTAAAGAGCAACGCAATTTCCGGTTGCCCCCGCCTGGGGCAGGCAGGGGTTACCAGATGAAGCGAGACAGATAGCTAGACAGGGAGGGATAGACAGACAGACAGACAGACAGACAGAAGAGTCAGCCAGTCAGCATTTAAATATTTGTCATCATCAAATGACATTCGTTCCGTTTGTCGTTGGCTTCGTTTTGAAGGCCAGAGAAAAGTTTGTGTAGTCAAAGGTCAGTGCATGACGTACAGTATTCGTATGTTTACAGTGCGTTTCAGAAGTGTAAATGCTGTTAAACACTGTCGTTTCTATGTATGTTACAAAAGAGAGAAAATGAAGTACAAACTTTCAAATTTAAGCAACTGTGGACTCAGTTCTTTGGATTATTTGTTGGCCTTTCCTTCTCTTGTTGAGCTTCACTGTATGCATAAACGAGTGGGAAGCATGTCACTCTTGGGTGGGGGTCTGTGACATATGGTTGAAGATCTTTTTCAAAAGATTGCTACACATCCATCATCCCAGTAGCAGCAACAACGGGAGTCAATCGATTGTCAGCGAGAGGAAAAATTTGCATTCGTCTTGCCACGCCTCCAATCATACGGAAGCAGGCGGCGAAAGAACTTTTCGACTGGACACAAGATATGGAAAGGTGAAAGGTACACAAAGATAGGAACGGAGATGAAGGTATTTTCATGGCTCCATTTTAACGAGTTGCCAAGTTCCCAGGAAGCTGCCACAGTTTTTCAATGGAAATGCAGCGAAGAGCAGGAGGAGAGGAGGGAAATGTAAATAGCTGGCAAGAAAATACAATAAAAGCAAACTCGAGTCGAAAATCCAGCTGAAAATGCAGTTTGGGGAAAATGCATTCGGAGATTCCCAAATTCCTAGAGACCCAATGACATGGTTTGCATTCCCCAAACAAAACCAGCAGGAAAGATTTAAGGAGAAGGTAGAGATGGAACCATGTGAATGGGGAAGGGGAGATGGAAACTATTAAAGCGGCATTTGCAGTGTGTTGAAAGGCGTTGAAGCTGCAATTAGTTGAAGGAGGTGGAGGAGTGTTGTTGCCACTGCAGCAGGTTGCGCGTAGAGTATAAAAATAGAAGTGCATCAGCGTACGGAGAGAGAGAGAGAGAGAGGGAGAGAGGAGGGATAGCATCATATAGAGAGGGGGAATCTTTTTATGTTGTCTTCGAGGTAATTGAAGCAGAAGATGTTGGGAAAACACGTAGGGGGGAGTTTTTACGACCATGCTAGAAGAAGTTAGCATTGAAATTTCCTTACAAATTAGAAGGGGAATGATGTAAGGATCATGTACCATTCAGGTTTTCTAAGAACTCTCTGGGAACTCTCTAGACAGTCTATACCAATTCACACGAGATTTGCATACCCTTCATGAGGGTGAAAAGAGGATAACTTTTAAAAGGCCCTTTGGAAAGAATGCTCCACTATTTCGGCCAGCTTAGAAATCTATTTAGTTATTTAGTCCTTATTTTCTTTCGATTTTTAACCTACGGCGAGGGTAAGTATAAAGTTCCTTTAAAATTTAGAGATACAAAAATATCATACTACAAAGAATTTGCCAGAATGAAGTAAGACCTAAGGGAACTCTGGCTTTTCGCATTTAGGATTACTATTAGGATTACTTATATCCATTTAAGTATTTCAAATGACACAGCAGAAGCTTAAAAAGATACTATAGAATCTGCCAGTTATCGTCTACCTTTTTCCATTGAGCTTCTCATACTCATTTTCCAGCTTCAAATGTTATAAACCCCAATAATCAGAAACAAAGACTCAATTGAGTCATCAGTAAACCTAATGCCATTGAAAGCCAACATGCAAACAGAGCATCATTTCCATGAGGTTTCCCTCCTCAACATTCTCCCATACTTCGCACCAAGCAGAACCCATTTTGCCCCAACGTTCTCCTCTGCATTATAAGCCATCGTATCCTCAATATTGCCCCCTCTATTTCCCACCAACTAAGCAAACAATGTTCTCTCTCTCCCCCTACCTCACTGTCTGCTATACTATAGGATGCCTTCTCTATAAACATAATAATCTGCAGCTCAATTGATATGCGTTTGTGTATCGGAGGAGTAGAAGCAGAAGCAGGCCCGACTCTTTGTATTGGCCATAAACAATTTGAGCCAATTCCAGTTAATGGCAACAGTCCGGTCCGCTCCGGTCCGCTCCGGTACAATAACCGAACTAACGATGCCAACGTGCGCCTGTCGGAATACCCGTATCCTCCACATATTTCTATAATCGTCCAGTTTGAGACGTGCCAAAGCATTGGCAATACGGAATTGAAATGCCTTCGGTCGTACGAGCATCCCTACCTAATTAAGTGCAGCAAATGGCGATGGACAGGATTAGAAGGATGGAGTGAAGGGTGCATTTCTAACAGAATTCGATCCGCTTGGGCGCCGCACGAGACCAGAGCCGAGAGCCCAAAGACTGATCTCTAGGACGGGCAGTCCAGTATCCTCTCGGACATTGTTTAACTAATTGGATTAAAGTTGATGCCTGACCTGAACAGAACCAAACCAAACAGAACCGAACCGCACTGAGTGACGGACAATGGACCACTCAGGGAGCTGTACTGCGGCAGGTAGGATCTATTATCTCTGCGTTCATGGTAGGCTGTACAAGCAGGATACCAAAGAGAACAAAAACTGACACTGAAACTCGTTCTCGTTGTCGATCTGGTTCTGTAGTTTGTGTATTTTGCTGTATCTCGACCCCGCAATCAATGTAAACAGTCAAACCCCCAACAACAATGGCATTTCAAGCAAGTCATTTTCGGATTTTATTGGTGTTGCACCTTTTGGTTTCGTAGTCGTACTTTTAAGATGATTCCGATTCGGCGATAGCACACAAAGCGCTGAAGGTGGTTCTGTTCTCTTCTCCTTTTTTTTTTTCGAGTGCATTTAAAATGAAATTAAATGAAAATTATTTCCACTTTGATTTCGTTTTGTTAAATGAAGAATGGAAATTCTAAAGACCTTAGAATGATGTTTAATTGGATTGAGTGGGATTCTCAAAATAAACCTTTTAGAGGTAAGACAGGAAAGGGTGTTTCCTACTAAAAATCGAAACCAAAAGTGTTCTTTTGTATGATAAACTTTATAAAAATATTCTCAATGAAAATGTTATTATTTTTAGCGAGAATTCCTACGAAAGATATGAAATCTTTTAATTTTTCTTTTCCCCAAAAAGTTATTGGATATGTATGATCAATATTTATAATATCTGAGTACCTACTTCTACTACCAGTGAAAACAAATGTAAAAAAACAACCAGAGCTGACTGAATGCCACTCTTTTTTCTGTAACCTCCACCCACAGATCTAACATTAATAAAAAAATGTAAAAACTTTTGCGAAAAAAATTATATGTGCATATGTATATAAATTTTTTTGGCAACCGAATTTTTATATTTTGTTAATGCGGAACTCGTGGCAGACCAGACGCAGCAAACGTCAGGAGCAGCAGCTGCAGCAGTGGCAGACATTTTTAAGATCCCAGCGACGTGGACGAGGACGAGGACGACGACTCCTTTCAATTTCGGGCTTGGGGTTTGCCGCAGCATTTTGCTCCACTTAATTGTGTGAAAAGTTTTCTTACGCTCAACGTGAACAAACATGACTGGCAGCAAAGTGTTTTCTTATATTTTCTCTATGGGGGGAAAAGTATTTGACAGCACAGCCCCAAGGAACGTAAAGTAAAAATTATTTAATGTGATGAAAGTTAAGACTTTTTTGCCAAAGAAAGAACAATGAAAACTTAGTTTGGAGAACAAAGAAAATGTGGGAAATGTGCTAGAAAAATAAATATTTTTACAGCAATTGGTGGAAGTGTAACCAAACAAACTTGGAATTGGAACCAAATTAAAATGTATACTTACAAAATATGACTGCTGTATAAAGGCAAAAATCTTTAGAAATTTAAGTTGAAGATCGGCAAGGGCTTAAAGATCACTTAAGTGTTACTAAATAAATGTACATACAAATATTTTCCTTTAAATTTTTAAATACATAAATTTAATCCCTTTTATTCCCTCATTTTCCAAATTATATTCATTTGGAAAAACGACAAAAACTCATTCGAAAAGTAAGTAAACTTTTGACAATAGAAAGGTTCTTAAGCTGTTGGGGGTTTTCTATGGCTTGACGTTAGGTTGGGTATGTCATGGGGATGCCTTGGGGGTTGGGTACTACTTGGGGGTTGTTTGTACTAGAAGAGGGCCAAAATGGGCGGGCGTCTATCCATCAGGCGACAACACTTAGCCAGAAAATGAGACATTTATGATGACGACAACAATATCTTTCGCTCTCATTTTTTACGATGATAATGATGACGATGATGAAAACTTGCACTGCAGTCACATGCAGAAAACTGCACTCTGAAGAGGAAAACACATACATACATAGATAAACATTCTCATAGATACACATACAACCACACACTCACATGTGGTTGTGTGTGCTCTGCTGCGTGGAAAGAATTGTTCTTGAACAGGACTCAATGATGAGGTGGGGTGGGGGAGGTAGAAAGAACAACAACAATGAGTAGAAGTGGATGAACAAGAGCAAAGAACACGTGGGCAAAAGAGATAGCAGCCAGACTGGAGAGGAGAGGGGAAGACGGAGAATTGTTGGCTGCATTTTAGACAAGTAGTGCGAAAAAAAAGAAGAAAGAAAAAGTCTGGCAGAGAAGGAGAGTGGATGAGCGTGTGTGTTCAAGTGTTGTTCAGTAGAAAAAAGTGAAAAGAAACTATAGAAAACATGGGAAAACCTTCTGTGAACCGAAGCTTGGATACCCTGTAAGTTCGGGAATCAAAAGAGGCTAACCCTTTCTACCTATTTTCTCACAAAATGCTATATAATAGATCTAAATTTTCAAAAGATCGAATGAGAGGTAAATATTTTTGTATTCTTTAGCGATCAATCTAACCCCTGTTCAATATAAGATGCTTTCCTGTCCCAGAAAGCTGAACAAGTCTGTAGTACCCCTCCTTGCAAGGGAGGGTATCAGAATATGAGTTGAGCGAAGGAGAAACCATCACTGGAGTGCCAATAACGGGTGTTGACGTTTTATATTGTGGCGACAGGAGCTCGGGGAGCCACACCAGCCCCAGCTAACCGATAAAGAGTGAAAGAGAAGGAGAGAGTGCAGAAAATCGCGTGTGCCTTATCTGGGAAAACGCGAGCGCGTTATTCGAGCGTTTCGTGAGCGTTTTTAATTGGACCAATGCCAGCAGTCTCCTAGTTTTTGCACTGCGACCGCTCTTTCTCTAATCACTAACTAAATAATTAATCAAACCAAAACCAAAGCTTCACCATGTGGTCAAGGGGAAGGAGGCGGTAGGCGGGAGAGTGGTGGCACTTGGGAGGAGAATGTCACGCCCAGGAAGTGACATTTTCGAGCGAACGTCAACACGATGGGACAGCGGACCAGTGCCAGAGCGTCAGCACCGTCAACGCGTTCGTTCGTTTGGACCAACCGCCAGTTGATTAATGAGCCACGCTTCTCGGAGACCCCACCATGATGGCGAGAGCGGAGAAAGAGCTGGTGCTGCCCCCATGTGGCATGGTGGCACCGTGGCAGCATGGCAGCAACAGCAGTGACAGTAACCGAGGCAGTAAGTTAAGCAGTTTTAAAAGGGAAACGTCAGTCGGGGGGATAGTCAACTCAAGGATTTGTTGATGGTAACTGGGGAAATAAGCGGCTGGAGTACGTGAGATGAAGGAGGGACTAAGAAAAGTGCAGCCAAAGGAAAAGACTTGCACAAGGAATAGAAATAAAAATGTTAGCTAATGGAAATGGTTTGGGAATAGACAGGGATATCAACGTTAAAAATTAATTATCCCCGGTTTAAGAATAGATCGAGGAAATGAAACAAATGAAAATGTAGGGAGCTTTAAGCAGAAGAAGACTTACTCTTAGCGATAGATGCTCTCAAGGTTAGGGGATCTTGTAGACTTAAAGAGTAAATATAATGGTGAAAACTGTGTACTACTGCACCACACTCTGCCTATCAAAAGATCCCTAATTATAGGCACTGTTGAATCGAAATGGTATTCTCTGAACACTTGGTAAGACTTTTACTTTTACCATTATGAATGTTTGAAGTCCGGTCTATCTTTTAAATAGATACATATTTAAAATATCCGAATAATTCACTATGGAATGCAAATCGAATTTCCACGGCATGTACCAACAAAATCGTATTCTGCCTTTCCATCTCCTAGCCCTTGAAAATTCCAATTATTATGCAGAAAACACCTCTCGACTCGACCACATTTCGGCATGAAAAACAACTGCCATAATCGAAAAGTGAGAAACACACATAGACAGACATCAATCCACATCACATCACATATCATAGTCGTATCGTATCACTCTTCATTGCGATGGCAACCTAATCAAGCTGGGGAATTTCCCCCAAAAACTGCACCACAAACTGCGTGTCCGTGTGGAAGCGGAATCCACACATACTTGCAGCGAAATTAAGTTACATCTGACTGAATTACAAATTGAAATGTATAGCCCAATAACCGAAAAATCGAACCCTAAAGCTGGAAAATATTTCTCCACACTCTAACTCTATCACATGCCAGAAGACCCGCAAACCGGCGAACCAGCAACAACTACAATCAGCAACAAATTGCATAAATCAAGTTACAAAATCAACTCAAAAATCACAATCACATTTGTAGTCGCAATCGCAGTCACTGTATTTCAGTCACTGGGTAAACACCAACATTGCAATTGCAATTGAAATCTAATTTTGATAGATATTTTCTAGCAGCATTTTTTCGCAGAGATTTTCCCCTTCCCGCCCCTCTGTGTATTACTAGGATTTTGTTAGAGGAAAACGCTTTTCGCGAACTGAATTTGAGTTTGCATTTTTCTGCAAATCGTTTCAGTTTGGCACGTGACCCATTTGGTGTTCTTTTTTTTACGAGTATGCTCTATGTCTATGCCCGTATCTGCGGCCCAGACCGAGATTGAAATGTAATCAAAAATTGCGTATACTGCGAAAAGTGTAAAGTGCAGCTCGTCTCTCTCGTTCTCTGTTTTTTTCAAGTGCGTTGCAAGTACTTTTTCTAACTATTGAGAGTTTAGTTTTTATACAGGGGATTTTAACCGTTTTAATTGGGGGAAATGGCACAGATTTGGCACAGATTTTGTATTATAAAATGCCTATGCGTGTACATTAAGTGCGCGATCGCTTTTAGGCTTATAGACTTCTTCTGTCTTCTATCAATTACCGATAATAGTCCCCTCAATATGAAAATCTAAGAATTCTCATACTTTATAGATTACAAGTTGTGCCAGCTTAAATCCAGAATGTACATACATCTGCAGCCGGAACAATCGAGGCTAATTTCACACAGCCCCGGCCTGTAGCAGCATTTCTGGATTCCGTTCGAGAACAGTCCGAAATTAATTAAGGCAAACTGAATCATGACAGTGACAGACACGCACTCCACTCGCACGGACACAGGCATCAGGGCATCCAAGCATCAGGGCATCCAAGCAGCAGGGCATCCAGGCATCAGAGCATCCAAGCATCAAGGCATCCATGGCTCATGAGTGCAGAGGTAGAAACGGACAGGCAGCCATTCTGGACCCAAGGAGAGCACAGCTGCATACTAATAAGCAGAAGTCGCCACGAGGATTCATGTGGCTGCCAACCTCTTTGGCCTCTTTCAAAACTGGGTGTTCCCGTTCCCAGCCTGGCCAAAACCATTTCCAACCAAGCCTTGGTCAGCCACGTGCCACGCCTACACGACTCCGGCGCTGTGAAAGCTGTCAAGCTGACGTCGGTACAAGCATTATGACGGCATTTACACTTCAGCTACAACTACAGTTCCAGCTCGGGCTCGGGCTCTGGCGCCAGCTTTGGTCAGCTGCAGGATTAGGAGCTGTAGGAACAGGACGGACCTGAAGTCTGAGCTGGAGCTGAAGCTGAAGACCAGGACCTAGCATGGCCAGGACACATGAGCTCATAAGCTGCCACAAAAGGCTGTAGGGTCACACACACGCCGACTAACATCACCCCGATGCTGACCCATCTCCTGTACGTATTCCCGTGGCATCTTTTATATCTGGCATTCATCTGGTGCTACCATGGAAGCTTTTACAATTTTTGTGTCTACTATGCAAATAAATCCAAGTCGTGGCCAAAAACTCAATTTCAGCGTGGAACTGCAGACCCAGCTGCGGCCTATCGAGGAGGATGTCTGGCATGTGGCAAGTTGCTGTGGCACGGCATCCTCCTCTTTAACCCATTCTCCCACTCTTCGGGGGGTCTCTGTGGCCTGTCAATCCGCCCTTCCAACATATGGCGACAAGCAGCGGGCAACGTTTTCTATTTTCCCCATTTGTTTGCCTGCAAACACGCAGCGAACAGAGCGAACAGCATCAGCCACTGCCACTGCCACCAAGGACAAAGGACGAAGGACGAAGGACGCGGCACGACGGCGATGCTTTGCTGCTGAGCATGCACTAGACCCATTTCGTAGATGTTTTAGAATGGGGCACGGCACGAGTACTAAAAAGGGAACTGCCATGGGGTGTGGGCGCCGAAAACGATTGCACTTATCCAAAAGGAAAAACAAACCATGAAAATTTCATTGAAAAATGCATGGTAAATGTGGAGATACTCTACATAGCCATTATATGAACTTATAATCTTGGTAGATTTAGAATGGTTTTCTTTTTCAATTTATCCAACAATAAAAGACTTCCCAGTGCCTTCCCCTAATTCGTTTCTATAAGCTCTTAAGCTACCCAAATGCTCGTCTAATTCAACAGGTTAAACATTTCACTTTGATGGACAGGGCCCTGTAGTTATTCCATTGTCCGCCATTCGACTAGTGTCATGGATAGACTTCCAACTGTATCTTTCTATACTAAATGCTCTTGATAAAGTCATCATACCCTTGTCGGACAAAGGCACAAAAAATATAGCGCACACCACTCGCACTCGTATTGTACGTGAGGGAGCAACGATTTCGAGGGCTACTCGTACCAGAAAGGGGTGAAGTTCTGGGGTTAGGATGGTTTTCCTCTGGTCCGTGCCAGTGCTTTTTTTTCGGCTGTTGAATTTTTGCTTGAAATTCGTTTTTCTGCACGTTGCACACGCCACACGGCATTGGGTTAGGTCCGGGACTAGAACTGGAACTGGGATTCAGAATTTTTGGGTTAGGTTTTTGGTTGCGCGCCCTAAATGGATTTAGCATGTTACTCCTTCTCTCTTGACTGACTGCTGCTGCTCTTTTTTTTGGAAAAATGTGTTCATTTGCATGGGCCACACATATGTCCCAGAGAGCTATCTAATGCAATAAAAATCCACACCAAAACTGATGTTAATTTGCAAATTCAATTGTCGAATCAATGCCGCCGCATGTAATGCAAATAAATTTAATTCTCTTTGCGCCTGTCACGTTTCATAAACATACATATACTATCTTCTGATTGAAGGTGTCAATAGATGAGACCCTCTAATATACGGATGCTCTGGTCTGGTCTGGTCTGGTTAGTGTGGTCCACATTTTGTGGTCGCTTGACGGACAGTCCATATGCACACAGCCTCTCCACAAAAATGTCTAACAGCAGGCAGTCCCGAGTCTTGGCTGCCACAAGTTCGTCAGCATGGGACAAATATTTGCAGATATCGCAAACGACGCTTCACATCTGTTCCTGTTTCAGCTTCTGTTGCCACTGCCGTTGCTGTTTGTTGGTGATTGTTGATTGGTGATTGTTGGTCCAGTGGCCGGCCTGCTGCTTGACCAACACCCAACAATTGGTCACGATCACTTTGGCTTTATTGCATTTTCTTTTTTTTTTGTGGTTGTTCAAAATGTACTTTTCTTCCTCTGCTTTTCCGGGGGCCGTCATGGCGATGTCTCCCTTGTTTTCACACTTGCGGTCGTTGTGGACTGCTCGTGATGATGATTTGACGTGACTAATGGGTCGTTGGGCATGTGTCCGGCCAGGCCAGGCCAGCATAAGAGGCAAACAGGTGGAGGGCAGGGCAGGGCAGGGCAGGGCGAGATGGCTTGTTAGTCATGCTCGGGCTGTGGTGCCTGCTGCTCCTTAACAAGGTACAAATTGCGTATATCGCTTCATTGGTAGCTCCAACGTTGTGAGGATGGCAACGATGGGGAACGCGAACTGATTACAAAGTGAACTTTAACTAAAGGTCAAGGATAAAGGATGGGGCGCAAAGAGAAGAGAAGAATTTAATGGTTAAGAACATCCGGTATTTGGTGGGAGAGGAACTGAATGAATCCTAGTGAGTTTAGGGTTATATCTGAGATTTGCTAAGATATATCAATGCTAAGTTAAATGAGGAAATACTTATGTATGTATGGCAATGCTTTAAATTATAAAGATCAACAGAACGTCAACTTATTCTGAGGGGGGGACCACTAGATCGTATTTTCTCCCTGTAGACACATCCCATCCCTAACCTTTTGGTAATTATAAGAAACCTGACATTTTTGTTCCCTGTCTTTATTGTATTCATTATGCTATAATAATAAACATTCCCTGCTTATCACATACCACAAATTGCAATCTTGAAATGTCGTTCAATCATTTGCCAGAACTCACCTGAAAAGAGATGTAAAAAAATGATAAAAAATTAGTCAAATATTTGGCATAAATCGCTGGCAAGCAAACAAACAAATAAACAAGCAATGGCAATCGCAATCCCAATCGCAAACATTCCAATCGAAAGAAACACAATCGACTGCTATATCCATCACCATTAGCATCACCTTTGTCATTTTGCGACCGAACACGGATTAGCTATGAAAATTTGGCATCTGTCTGTCTGGGGCTGCAGTTCGCTCGTTTGCAGAGGGGAATTTGCATATGACATCATCAAAGTGCCAGCAGCAGCAGCAGCAGAAAGCAAAAGCAGCGGCAGCCAAAGTTTTGCGCAAAACAAACAAAAGCAAACATGCACCCAAAAGCCAACAAAAAAGGCTGGCAAAATCTCTTGGCTTCGGTGCAAACGCGACGGCAGCCGCCTGTCAAATGATTTGCAACTCTGTGCAAATTTATTTGCCTGTCGTCCCCCGTCTCCACAGTCGCCAATGCCTCCATCCACGCTGCACCGTGGCCTGCCTTTGGCAATTATTAGTTAGCAGTCGTAGTTGTAGTCGTAGACGTAGTCGCAGTCGTCGTTGTCGGCATCGTCATCGTCATCGCGGTTGTCTGGCAGCAAACAGAAACCAAAAACCGAGCCACGTAGAGCAGAGCAGACTGCAACGTGAAGAGTGCAACTGCCCCGCGGTGGACACGAAGGCCACGCCACGAACAAGAATGAAAAATTTCGACGGCGCATCAAAGTCTATATACATATACTCTTGGAGTCTGGGGAACAGTTTCCTCTGCTTGTCGAACTTTAAACACAACAATCTATGGGCTAGTGCGATACTCAACAGATGGCTTTGAAATTAACATAAAGTAAGCGCTTCTTGGTTGGAGCTCAACAAAACTATATATATTCTTATGATAGAGTAGTCCAATTTCGATGAAACTTAATAAAAGTGTTGAGAACTCTATAACATTCTTAAAATCCAGTTTTGTTTTGATAAAATATGAGTATGAAACCTCAGATTAAACCCCATATTAGAGGTGTAGTTCCTATGTAAGCCCGTATTGCCAATCGATCAGAAATTCTTCCTATTCTGCATTGCAAATTTAACTGCAAAACCCATAACCCCCTCTTCAAAAGGGTATGCCAAAAAAAGAAAAAAAACAATTTTGATGACTCTGAAATTTGTTTGCCAACGGACTCTAGAATCCATTGCACCTTGTCTCCCCTCCCCTCCCCTCAGCTCTGCTCCGCTCCAATCCCCACTCCGTTCCGTTTGGGGCTGATTTCTGTTCGATTTGGACGTTGATGAAGTGATTAACCAAGCCAGCAAGCATTTGGCTTTTTGATATCGTTTAGTTTATGAGCTGACCTCGAGGGCCCCTCAATGTTCCACCGATTTGCGGTTGATGAAGCGCACAGCAGGTGCAGCACCAGCCAAGTGGAAGGTGAATGGGGAAGGGGGCGGGGCGGAGAACAGGAACGGGGTAACAATGGAAAGCGGATGGGAGTCGCTGGATGAACGGATGGATGGATAGATGGATGGATAGAAAATGCAAATTATGACATCAAAAAGTGCAGCGGCAGCAAGGGACTTTTATGTTTGCGAAAAGATCAAATTTGATTTATGAAGATAATCGTGAGTTCTGGGAATTAGTCAGACATGTACCAGACCTTAAAGGTCTCTCTATCGAATCTTAATTATGATTATATAAACAGAAATATAATTTGTGAAGAAAAACCATACAGATAATGAGGTCAAGAACTTCCGCAATTCAGGCGGAACTTCACTTATGTTACAGCCATGAAGAACTCACACAGAACCTAACTAATTCCACAAGTTCCTTTACTCGTTTGTAGTTCTAGGAACTAAAAGCAAGAACTTTCACAATTAAGGCTGATCTTGAAAGTCTCATTCCATTCTTTCTCCTTTCTAAAGATTCCTAAAGATTTATTTTAGCAAATTAAAAACTCATGTAAGTTCTGATTCGTATATTTAACAAATTCCTCTATAAAGTAAATGTCACTTGCCCATATAATTAATGATTCATAAAATTAAGCAAAAAGTCTATTTTATTCAACATATTTCACAAGATCTAAAAATGTCTCGCTTCGTTGCCAGCAAGAAATGTATGAATCCATTTTTAAATATTTTTGTATATCATCACCACCTTGACTTTGTTTCTTTTAATAAACTTCCAACCAAGTTGTGAAATTCTAAAAATATCCAAGCAATAAATAAATGTTGCATTAACCTTTGAGAACCCCTCAGAAAGAGAACCCTAGAAAGCCGCAAAGCCTCTTTTGAGTGTGCAACCAAATCGAAGTTTATTCAGAAAAGCGAAAGTGTCAAAATCTACACTCCCTAACACCGAGAAAACCCCACCCAAGCCATTAAGACACCCCGTTATAAGCCCCGATATACAAAACACCTTCGATGGTGTTGTACCCAAAAGTTCGTGTCTGGTTTGGAGGAGACTTTGGAGGGCTTTGTTTCTCACTCACCGGCGAACCCAATCGGAATCCAATAAAATTGAAATGAAATTGTGTAATAAAAGAAAATCGCTTATAAATGCCAGAGAGCCCAGTGTGTGGCTGGGGCCAATCGAAATGCTGAAAATGAAATATTGATGAAATTTACTGATGCATTGTCCGCATGTCAAGCGTCACTGTTGTCGTCGTCTGCGGTCCGCGAACGAACTTGACTTCGAGTTCGACTTCGACTTCGAATCCGAGTCGAGTCCAACAACTCCTCATGCATAATGCAAACCGAGTGCAACTGGAGACGTTGGAAATTTCTAACAATTTAACAAGAAACACAAGAAGAAATCCATCATCGATGGAGCTGCGGCTCATACTGGTTGTCCGCTACTGGGCTTTTTCTTTATGCCAATCGAATCAATTAGACGATTTATGGATGATGGGCCTGGCATTGGCATTCAATTTGCTGTCTTCGGCGCTGTCTTTCAACAATTTCGAATGTCATAGACTTTGACGGGTCTGCACAAGAGACATGACCTATCGGACCCGACCCCTGCTCTTATCAGATGCCAAACCAAAAATTGAGTCATCCTCATAGGCCGCCAAACATTAATTAAAACGCATTCAAATGCAAATTTTTGTCAATCTGCCAAATGCCAGAGTCAGAGTCAGACCCCCCATGACAGCAGCCCCATTTTGGGGGCATTCAACATTCGGGGCATGGCATTCGACTGGCTCTGGCACTGGCACTAAGTGCAGGAGTTTCGACTCTTGTCACGGCCCAAAATTATGTTTATTGATTTAGCTGTCAAAAAGTGCATATCTTTTGGGTAGTTTCTTTTTTAGTCTTGTCCGAGTCAGAGCCAACTTTTGTAATGCCAAATGAGTTGAGATTTACAGTGGTCGAAATGCATGGAAATACTCACACCATGACATGGGTATTAATCAAGTGAATAGGCAAGTCACTTGAGCTATTTGTCAGCGACTAATCGGACAGAGCCACCGGTCAAGTCAGGTATTTTATAAATGTTATTTACTTTATTAATTGTGGAGATTATAGGTATTTGCAGATACATTTGAATTCTAACGAATTCTTTGCTTAAAGGTTAAATATCATAGTTTTGCAGGGCTCTATAGATATTACAGAGTACACAATCTCTGAAGGAAGTAAAATCTCATTAAAGAGCTTAAACACCCATTAAATATTTGGATATTTTGGGTTGAAAGAGTTCAACTTTGTGGGAAGTTCTACTGTGGTCACACGGTGCATCCAACTGAAAGTGTGTGACACTTGTCAGATACCCAGATACACACACACACCACACACATTCTCGTTTGCTGTGTGACACTCGCAGGTGGGAGTGAGTTTGAATTCTCGTTCGCCGGAGAGTCTCACCCTTGCCTCGGGGTCTATAATCGGGGCTCTTACGTTATACATATGTATAATGTAATGGGATTGCAATTTGCTGCGACTTTTTGACACACATTCCACACACACACTCACAGATGCAAGCACACACACACAGACAAAGATGCGACCCTCCCAAGAGTGTGGCATGAGTAACTCAAAAGATTTATGTTAAATTTTTAATGACCAGCCGGGCAATGCATCAACTTCAATAAATATTGGATAAATACATTTGCAAGAGCACCCTTTGACCTTTATTCTCCAGAGATTGTACACTTGATTGTGTGTGTGTGTCAAGAGCAGAGTTCCCAGTGCAGAGTACCCAGTATCAAACCCAGGGACAGGTGGACAATGCGCACAGCAGGTGACATCGAGGAAGGGGGAGTGGGGGGTTACAGATCATCAAAAATCGATATTTATTTCTCTCTCTCTTTTCTGTGAGTCCGATTTGATTTATACGTTGCGTTTGATGAATTAGAATGCACCACACTCGCACACACACACACACTCACACACACACATCAAACGTCGTAAATGGGTTTCAGATACTTTTATATCTTTGTCTCTCAGAGAGAGAAATAGGGTTTTTTATTGTCAGTTGGGTTTCTGTGCTTCTATTTGCAGTTCAATGGTTCAATGCTTCACTTTAGTTACAGTTTTTGTTGTTGTCTACGAGGGGGCCTTTGAACAGCAGGCGTGACCGTGACAGGCCCTCCTAACCCACTCCACTCCACACCACTCTTTCTGTAACCCCTCCATGATGTGCCTAACACGACATTCAATTTGTCTTTTGCGGACTTTTTATACCCTTTACTCATAGAGAGTATAACGATTTTGACTAGATTTCTATACCCTCACGATTGGATTATCATAGAAATATTTAGTTGTGATAAATATTAGAAAAGATGCCTCAACAATCAAATCTTTTAGAAAAAGCATGAATTATTTTTCACACCTAACTTCCATTATTTTTAATCTAAACTCGACAAGAGTATCTCTATCTTCGATCTGCAATTCAAACCTTGCTTTCTCATTTTTCTTCTTTTTTTCTAGTCTGTTTGAAAGGGGCTTGGAGGCGGAAATTGTAGGGCAAGCATTTCGCAATGGACTTGCAACAAGCAAACGCGTCAACAAAAATATTTTCGTTTGCTGTTCATGATTTATCGTTGGACTCTTTTGACAAGCGTGTTATTTTCAGTGTTGTTGCTGTTGTTGTAGTTGTTGTTGTTGCTGTTGTTGTAGTTGGGATCTGTGTCGTTGTGGGTGTTGCTTTGTCACTTGCAAGTGTTGCGTGAAATAAAAGCATTTTCTATTCGGGCGGGGTTTTCGGATTTGGATATTAGATTACAAGAATGTTTGTGCATGATTTAAAGGTGTTTTTCTTGGTTATAAAGTACGAAATATAACAGCAACAAGGAGCGGCCTTGACAAGGCCAAAGGGAGATTGAGAGAGAGAGAGTGATCAAATTACAGAAGAATGAATGGGTAGCCAGAAAATATACTTTTATTAAAAGTTCAGGAATATTTATCATTTTTCTGTATCAAAAAGATACTAATTCGGACCAGAACTCAGATAGATCGATGACCCATAAGCTATCTATTTTCTCCACTGTGTCAAAAGGTTAAACTGTCTGTCACCTTTTCCTGACCTTATTCGACACCCAGATCCGATCCTATTAGATCAGATCCCCAATCTCCATTTATTCTGCACATTATGGTCATACATTTTCATGGTTATTTCTTTGTTAAACGATCCAAATTGACAGAGAAGCTACGAGATACGATCAATTACGATCATTTAACGGGGGCTCGGTGGAAGTTCTCTTTGAAATTTTCCAGAATCAATCAACTTCTTTGATATATCCGCTTCAATAAAGAAACTTCTTTGACCAATCGATTTGGTTCGAGACTTGTAGAGTTATATGGTAATTGCTGGTGGCACATAGCCAACCATCCATCCATCCAACCATCCATCTATCCATCCGTATCCACATAGCCGTTTGACCATTCACATAAACCATAAACTAAAATGGTTATCGTCGCTCATTCTCTCACTAGTGCGAAGAACATTTCATTCTTTCTCGTCACGTAATAAAATATTTATGTCACCAACGCGTCACCAGTCCAGCGCTTATATCATGGCAACGTGATCGCGGATCGTAATAGAGTTCTAACTGTAAACACACCCAGACAGTCCACATCCACCTTGACCCCGTTCCATGGGTTAACCAGAGGCCCAGCCCAATCCCGGCGTGCATTTCAATGAAGGCTCCAGCTGCGCTGAGGCTGAAGCCAAAGCTGAAGCTCATCATCCAAATCAATCACAAAGTCGGCATCAGTCATGATTGAAAGGGAAGCCAAGACCACCAGAGACATGTGTCTTCAGTTACTAAAGCTGAATGCAAACTGGTGCACAGAGGCAGAGGCACAGACAAAGGCCAGAGTGCTGTAAATGATTTGAGTTGCGCTGAGCAAACAAACTGACAAACTGCGGATGCATTCAACAGATACACAGATACATATCGCTTTGCCTCCTCCTCTGACAAAACAGTTTTCTGTCAGATTAACTAACAAACTGCTATCGTCGCTACTCGCTACCATCTCCTCCCCCCATCCCTCCTCTCTTCTATGCGTGGCATGATTTATAAAGTGACGAAGCCGCTAAAGATTTCGCGGCATTCCAAGAATTTCCCTTGCAGCATGTGTGTGGCATTCAACCCAAAAGCAATAGCAACAAGGGAAGTGCAAACTGGATAGAGACATAGACCCCGTGCACATATGTGTGTAATCTTAACAGTCAAATAAAGTCATTGGAGTTGCCTCTGGCAACCCCACAGTGCACCATATAGCATATAGCACTACGAAGTATTAAAACCAAAACCGAGCAGACAACGCCAAACATTGCCAATTAGTTGCGAGAATTTATATTGCTTTTTTCGGGTTCAGAGCGAGACAGAAAATACGAGAAAATAATTTCTCTTTATATTAGAAGCGGCTATAAATTATGTGGAGCACGGGCACAAGTCAAGAGACCAGGGAACCCCATCCAAAAGAGCTTAAAAAGAAGTCTGCCAAAAAGAGAACATTGAATGCGAAGCAATCTGGAGACAATAAGTAAGCACAAGTTGTGCAATGGAAAATGTCTCAGCTGAAAGCTGGAGCAGCGCCACAACGAGAGGCAGTGGAGTGTTTTTCCATAGGACAAAATGGGAAAATTATTTTCAAAATGATATAGTACTCGTACTGGCAGTTCCTTGGGGCGACAGGCACCGACTGGACGGTTTAATGAATGCCACAGGCCAAAGAGGAAACCCAGGAACAGAAAAACCAGAAAGAAAAGAGAAAATAGTACTGCCAATAACAGGCTGAAAACAAGGCAAAAAAAATATGTTTGAAATGCGGGTGGGAATTAGCTGAAAAATGTCATCAACAGCCTTGGCCACAGAATGAAGAAATAATCAAGAAAATTTCCTACACCGAGAGAGTAATTACAAAAGAAAAGCAAGCATCCAGAAGTTGGTCAAAATTAATAAAAAGAAATCTGAGGAAAAGCCTTTAAAATAAATGCAAGAAAAAGTTATTAGAAATTGTATCTATGGAAAGAAAACTCAAAAGAAGAAGGAGACAATGAAGCTCTTGGGGGAAATATGTACATATATGAGTATAATCCAAATATGGAAAAACAAAAAGCACTCAGAGGCAGCACAGACAGAGGACAACATTTCTCACCATTGACGAAATATTTCCAAGAAAAAGATAAAAACAGAAACATATTTTATATCTTTAAACTGAATGTTGTATATATTAGCTATTTCTTGAAGGCTAAAAGTCGAATTCAATTGAATTTAATGTCGGATAGAATATATGTCTATAATATGCCTTCGCTTCTCCGTTACATTACCACTCCATTAGCCGTGAGTAGCGATTGTGAATACCACCTTACCTATAAGCCACATTATCTCCCGCTGATTCTAGCTTCAAGGTCGATGCAACCGCTGTGGCAGCCTTCAGCCACACCAGCGGGTGGTAAGTGATGAGATGAACTTGCGTTGCGTTTGCTTAACCGCTTTTGACATTTCGATATAAGTAAGTACAAAAGCTAAGCTCCACTCTGCTATCATCTTTTCGCTCTCTCTCTTTCTTTTCCCATTTACTGCTCTGTCAGGACCTGGCAAACACACAGTGAGAAAGAGGGCCACAAAGGCTATAGCGACAGCCTGGAAGGAAGCAACAGTAACAGGAACAGGAAGACGAACACCAGGCAGGCAATATACGAAAAAAACACCCACAAAAGACCTGGTAAAAGCTTTGGGTAAAAAAACACAAGAGCAAGTGCTGCAGTAGAAGCAAGACAGGATTGGTGGGTGTGGCAGAGGCAGACTAGAATGTCCTGAAGGAGTGTGTGCTAGTGCAAATGAAGGATATCCATTAGAGTTCAGCAAAGAGCTCAGAAAGAATATGAAGGAGAAGACAAACCTTTCAAGGCTGAAAAAGACTTGCAAACAAATTTACACCAACAACAACAACACAACAACAGGCACAAAGCGTACAGGAAAAAACACACACACCATCAAGAAACCATCAAAAACTATAGAAAATTTCAAAAGAAACTACAAAAACACACCCCAAAAGCTTCAACAACAACACACCAACACAACACCTTGAAGGACTGACGAAATTGCAATGCACATTGCAAAAAAAAGGATGTTGTTAGGCAAATGTTTTTCAAACACCTCTAACAGGAAACGGAAACTAAAGCGAGACAATTGTATTTGGATTGAAAATGTTTCTCTCCTTTCAGTTTTGTAAGGAAAAATAAACATGAAAGGAACGACAGGAGCTTTAAGAGATTACCAGGATTTCACATGGGATCTGTGTGGATTATTAAATATTTTTCATTTTTATAATTGTGAAAAGTAATCAAGAATCAAATATTCAATTTGTGCAAGAGCTGTAATAAATCTGTGTGTTCTATAAAATATTTAATTTTGTATTAGTGCATTTGTAGGTAATACAGTATTACTTCACTGAAAAGAAAATGTTGCATGAATAAATATTTTTATTTACTCTATATGAAAGGCTCCCCTGTACTTAACAATTGACGAGCAAATTAAGTAATTTTCATGCACAAATTAATGCAATTTCCTTCTTTCTTCTGCAAACACTCGAAATATCCCAATGGCCTTCCATTAAAAATCAGAGCCACTTCAACCGCATCCCATTAATGAACAGACAAACGAAGTAAATAATATATAAAAAAACAACACTCACACACACAAATTAAAACTATAAAATAAAATAAATAAAGGAGGCACGAACAAGCTTAAATAAAAAATGTTATGTTTGCAATTAAATGCTGCATAAGTAGGGCAAAATGCACGAGTCAGCCGCATGTTAACGTGGAGATGGAGATACAATTGAAATGTGGCACGAACGACAGCTCTCATTGGGCATGCCACCAAAGCAACAGCAACAGCAGCGGCAGGAAGGAAGGAAGGAAGGACGGACGGAAGGATGTACACACTAGGAGGAAGGACTCGAGAGCTGAAAGGTGAGCGCCAGAGGAAAGACATATCCTGCAGAGTAGCCGGCGTCGTCATCCGCAGACATGTGTTAATTGTATTGTTCGGGTAGGTAAAGGATGGTGATTGCCAGCGGAAGGGGGGAGGTTGGTTGCATGAGGATTGTGGCACCCCCCCACCCATGTTCCCCTCTCGAAAAACCCTCATTTGTTGTTCAACTTTTGTGTTCACTGTTGTTTTACACGCAGCTGCTCCTTGTTGTTGCAATTCGCTGTTCACTTTATTGTATTTAGTATTTTGTTGCTTTTATTGTTGCTGCCTTTTTCCCGAGTGTTTATTTAGCTGTTAACAATATT
The DNA here is from genome assembly GCA_037356375.1 of Drosophila affinis. Classification (NCBI taxonomy): domain Eukaryota; kingdom Metazoa; phylum Arthropoda; class Insecta; order Diptera; family Drosophilidae; genus Drosophila; species Drosophila affinis. The sequence goes on from CM074800.1 coordinate 39,774,192, forward strand.
TTCGAGTGCATTTCGAATTTACATTTTGCTCCTCTCGCACAGCACACACACAGAGTCGGAAAAATGTCTCGACACACCGGTCGAGCACATAATTTAAATTTAAATTTTAGATTATGTTTTTAATTATTTGGCATGTTGTATAATTTCTGTGGAATATTTATCCGGATAAGGGATTTAATTTTGATTGCGTTGGCAAATATTTAAAATGGCATTAATCGTGGGAAATATTTGAGGATTTTAATGGGCGGACAGCTATGTTTTGGGGCTAATCATAAACCGTAAAATGTATGTGCAACAACTGGGAATGGTTTGGACTATTATTATTTGCGGATAAGTGATACTAATAATTGTTTAAAATTAGCTAATTTGTGTCATTGAAATCCCTCAAATATTAGGCTTATTAAACATAAATTTCTGTGCGTGTGGCAGTACTCTTCACTCGATGGAAGCAGCAGAAGAACTTTTGGTTACTTCTGGAATTCAATATATATAAATTTCGCAATTTGTTTGGCTTCTCATGCAACTATAAAATAACTTTAAAGCAATTGCAATTCTCCATCAAGTTTATCTTCTCTTGTCGCTCGACTTAATGACATCGCTTAGCCAAGGGCATCCAGTACGAGCAACTCATTTCGATGACAAGCTCCACAGCTAACTTCCGTTCAGGTTGCACTAAAGTCAAAATGGTTGGCCAATAAAAATAAACAGCCAGCACTAAAATCAACAACAGAGAATTCCAGTTAGCTGCAATTTTCCCGCCGGAGCCACACCGAGAACCACTGGGGCCTCTCTCGCTCCCACAGAACCAATATTATTTGCTTTGGGGCTAATTTAATTTGTCCTTTATCGAGGTAATTACTCTGCGTAAAGGACAGACCTGACCTGAGGGTCACAGGATCAAAGAAACCCATGAAAATGCAATTAAAATTGGACATTCGCCGCAGAAAAAATAAATAATACGAACACTGACAAACAAACAACGGCTCAAAGCAAACAACATGGAATGGATTGGAATGGAATGTATTCCAAAAAGTGCAAATCAAATTCAACAAATTAATTTCTGTACACTTTTTTTTTGCAAAGGGTACCATGATTTTCGTAGGATAATTACAACAGAGAAAGAAAGATTATACTGCAAATATTTCAAAAGTGAAGTTTTCTTTATATAGTAAATATCTAAGTCAAAGACTTTATAATATTATAATAGAGAAAAGGAAAGCAAATAAAATAGATCGCTTTGCTCTGCAAGGGTATCAAAATATTCGCTACGTAAAGCTAGTCTTTCTTTCCTGTTGTTGAACTTGTTGGTGTCATTTCGAAGGTTGTGTTGCATATGTTTTTGTAGCACGTTCTGGTGTTGTTGTAGCTCTTGTTGCCACTGGTGTTGTTATTGGTTTTGTTGTAATTGTTGGTGTAATTGTTGTCTCTGCTGCAGTATGGCTGATTTCAATTAGCCAACCCGCAATGGTGAATGGTGAATGGTCAACCAAAAAGTGCAAATTCTGCAAGCGTCAGCTGCTGTCTGGCATCCTATCCCCCTCCTCTAAGACCCCTGCTGGCTGCCCTCCCTCCCTCTCCCCCTCCCCTTGCCTTTTCCGACACTGGGTAAATATTTGACAAGAACAGAGGGCAAAGCGAAATTGTTTGTTGCTGGTTCGCATTGCCTGTAAATGGGGCATTGCTTTTGTTGTAAGCCAAAATGCAAACGGCATTAGCCATGGTCAGTGCGTTCTGTGCAGGGGGGGAATGCCCAAAGCACTGAGAGAAATAGAAGGGTAGAAAATGAGAGCAAGCAAAAGTTTCGTGTAAAGATAGGATTGATAACTACAGACAAAGGAAAGAAAGAGTTATAAGAACCAGTTTTTATTATAGTAGTTCAAGTCAAGAATGTTGCTTTTATAGAAGTTAACATGCTATGATTTTTTGCACTAACCTGCAGAACTCTACCCATGTCTCTCAGTGTTCTATTCTGTTTACTTATGGATTTACCGACTGAGTAATCACCAAAATCAAAATCAAACTCGAAACCGAAACCGCAACCAAATACTCGTAGCCCCCCGCCGTCCCAAATCTGTTGGTCATTTGTGGCCACAGCTTTTTTTTTGTTGTTGTTGTGGAAATCTCTGAATGAATCCCCCTAACAGCCAGACTCTCTTATCAGACAGAGGGGCTGCCCTCGTGCCACAGAGCACCGCACAGCTACCCACACAACAATGGAGCAATGTCAGTGATCAGGGAGAGCAAAAACAAAAGCTAATGACATCATGGAATCTGTGGACTGTGGATGGTGGCTGGAGATGAGACGCCGCCTTATCAGCGCACACAATGGGCGCAATGTCAGCCGCCGACTCACCTCATTCTCAATGTTGTAAGAGCCTCCCCTGATGAGTGGGGTATTGCGACTGGTCTCCCGCAGGGCCTGCAGCTCCTTCTGGTGCTTCTGCTGCTTGAGATGGTGTTCGTGCTCGATTTTGTTCCACTGCTCGTTGGAGAAGCTCTCCTCGGAGTCGGCATCGGAATCGTCGGAGGAGTCCTCGTCGCCGTCATCCTCCTGGAGATTGGCGTCGATTAGCTGCAACTTGGGCTTCTCGGTGGGTTTCTCTGTGGTCCTCTCTGTGGGCTTCTCTGTCGTGTGTGGTTTCCTGACTACCACCAGACCGTGCTCTTTGTGGGACTTCTGCTTGTCCTGGTCCTTGTCCTTGTCCCTCTTGAAGAGCCAATCGAAGATGTTCCTTTTGGCGGCTGCCTTGTCGTGGGGATTAGCCACACTGGGATGCTTGTTTTTATTGGTGTTCGCATCTGAGTCATCGGACTGGTCGTAGGCATCGTACTCCTCTTCCTTCGATTCGATGTGTGGCAACTTTTGACTGAAGAGCGAATAGCGCGGCATTTGTCGGGCCAACTCTTCATCGACGGCATTGGAACTGGAATCCTCCTCATACTCGTAGTACTCATCATCGTCGTCGTCGTCGTCATCATCGTCATCATCATCGCCTTCGGAGGAGGTATCCACCTCTTGCCGCCAGTTGGGTCCTCGAGTAGACCTGGGCTCAGCCCATGGCGGATATATTCCATCGCGATCAAAGTAGCGACTGTGATTGCTCATCATTGAATGGGCTGGATGTGGGGCCTCGGTGGTGACGATGGGTCTCGGAGTGGATGGCGAGCTAATGGCCAGGCGGTGCTGCTGGTGGCGCAGCGAGGGGAAGACTCTCTGCTCCCAGGTCACATGGTGGCGATTGTGATGACGCAAATGGTGCTGCTGCTGTCCCGTAGCCACCGCCGGCAATTGCTGATCGAAGAGTTTCATGGCCGTTGCAGCTCCAGGTCCGACTCCCACAGATGGCGGCCTATGATTCCCCTCGAGCTCCGCACGCAGATGCTGCTCGTGCCTCAAATGGTGATGATGCTGATGTGCCGCCTCCAGCTGCTGGGCCTCCTGCAAGAGCTGCAGACGCTGCTGCTGATGGGGATTGCGATTTCCCATCTGGGGAGCTGTTGTTGTGATCACCGTCGATGTGCCCTTCGGATCACTCCCGGCCATGATGAGGGGCAGTACTCCTACTGCTAGAAGAAACACCAGAGCCCACCTGCCTCTACCGCCTCCACCTTGGGATGGCATAGCCATTTCGAGTATTACTTTCGGTCTTGCAAATGCGAATTGAGAGATTCTCAGTCCTCTTGCCTTTGTCTCACTTTTCACACGCTCTTATTGTTTAATTCCCTTTGTCGTTTGATCTAGGTATACATTTTTCTTTTAATATATTATACTATGTATCTATTCATTTTTTAAAACATTTTCCTTTGTTTGTGTGGGCTTTTACTTATTGCGTTTTATGTTTTGACACTTGCCGACACTTGTGCTCAAATATTTTTCTTCTTTCTGTTTTAAATGTTTATTTTCTCAGCTTTTTATAAATGAAATTTTAATTGTTCACATTAATGGCACGCGAATTACTTTATGACACTTATTTTCACTTTTTACAACAATTTGTCATCTGGAAAATTTTTCAAGGAAATTTTAATAATTTCACAATTTGGGAATACTCTTATACTTTATTTCCTTTGGATTATTTTGTTTTCTTTATGACACTTTTAAATAATTTAAATTCTCGTTCAATTTTGTTTACTTTTTGAGTTATTTTTAATTAATTAATATTGTTGAGCACTTTTCTGTTGACATTTATGCAAATCGCCTACAAATCCGCTCAAAGAATACGCGCGCGACTTTTGACGTGATGCCAGCGGCAAGACAAACGCCCTCCTCTCGCACACACTCACGCACTTGCCACAGACACAGATACACAGATAAACAGATTCACTTGTACGCATATAAGTACTATATATACTCCTATATCTTCACTGATATCTGGTTGTTGGTGCACGAATTTGTTTGTTTGGATTTAGTTTGCCAGATGAAAGAATGGCCTCATAGATGGGGCATGCAGCACGTACCGTACCACTTGGCGTGTGTGTCTTGATTTCTGGTCTATGCAAATGGCGGGGCTGGCTCCACGAATAAAGACAAGACCCGACGACTTACAGATAACAAATGCGGCACGAGATCTCGCACGTATTCTGAATGGAGATGCGCCATGTTGAGATGCAATGTTGGCAGACACACGTTACACTGGCAACAAATGTTGCGATCCACAAAGGTAGCTAGGAGAATGCCCAGCTGGCCTCATGCTGCCAGCAACATGAATGGAGTTGGGTTTTGAATAGTAGAAAATTGATGGGAAAATCTATTAGCAAAATTATCCAAACTAAGCTTGAAGCGATGCAAATTTAATTTAGTTTCGAAAGATTAATGTTAACAGATCTCGCCCACACAATCTGCCATTGTTGCTGAACCTCTTTAAAGTGTAATGATCATCATCAGACGCCCATGCCTGCCCACATTTGCCTTTTACTTGAGAACTTCTCCTCGAGTTCCTAAGTTTTGCGTTGGCTGTTGCTGTTGGGGCTTTTGTGTGTGTGGGCCGATGACCAGACATTAAATTACTTAATAATATTTAGATTGCGGCTTCTTCTTCAGGCAGTGTACACTTTTCCATGTGCGATTTCCGGAGAATCCTGGGATTTTAATAACCTTGAACCCCGTCGAACAATTTTCCAACTAATTGCCATTAAACAAATCAAATAAAAAACACGCAAGGGGTATCCGGCATGAGTCAGAGTTCAGAGTTCTGAAAGGGAAGCAAACATCTTAGCATGATCATAAAAAAAAAACAGTCCCCTAACCTAAGCCTGATCAATGATAAAAGACGGGGGAAAGGGGTAGGGTTGGGGTTGAGGTCCGAAATGAAGACTTAGAATTTTATGATTCTCCTTTTTTCTGTTGTGCTGTAAAATTGATTTTCTTTGGTAAGCGTGCAAATAGGATTTGTCGGGGTGTTCCATAAAAAATAGTGTGCCCTTCCAACTAAATCAAAGATTCTAAGATGCCTGATTATAACGAATTATGGGTTGATAGATGGTCCATAGTATACCTTAGTTCTTTAAAGGTTCCTTAGCCTCATTCCCCCCTCAACTTTCTTTGTTTGAATTTGTTAAGCTCAAAGGCAAACAAGTTTCATTTTCCTGCGTTTAAAGATTGTTACACCGTTCTTGTTCTTGGGTGTATCTGTATTTGTGCGTGTATCTGTGTCTGTGGTATCTTCTGTGGGGTGAGTAACGGTAGGTGATAAGCTATAAAGCTATGCGCTTCTACGCTCATAAAACTTATATTACGTGTTGAATTTAACGCTCAATTTGAAATGCTTACAGGGAGGAGGGTAATGAGACCCCGCTAGACTGTCTGCTAGGAGATATACGTACAATATTTCTGGGAATTTAGAGAAATGTTACAGAGGGTAAAGGAAGATTATATTCAGGTACATATGTATATGTAAAGTTAGAAACATAGATAAATACGTAGTTACTAAGTCTTGCCTTGGTTCAAGTTTAAGCCCAAGTCAATTCCCACCCCAATTAGATTATCCCTAGAACTTTATTTCTGTTTATATCCGAAATTCTATAAATATCCTCATGCAACACCTTAAGCCACAGACCCTTCGCCATGCCCATCCCCAACCCCCAACCCCCATCGCCATGCATCGTTGCGTCAAGCCCCTAAGCCGAAACTAACCCCTCAACTAATTTGCAACATTTTCAACTTCTCAACAAGTTTTTGGGCGGACTGAGGGGGGGGGGCAGGGATGACTTTCCCAAAAACTGAATCCCAGCCAGAGAGCGAGAGGCAATTTAATAATCATGAAGCAATTTACGCTGCACTTCAGAGAAGACCACCCACCCCACCCCACTCCACTCCACCACACCCCTCTCCACTCCACAGTAAACCGTTGTGCCACTCCTTCTGTTGCTCTTAGCCAGGCTAATGAAATCATTGCCAGTGCTCGATAAAGCGTTAAAAAATCATCAAGTTGCTAATTAGGTTGACTAAAATGCTTCAGTAGCGACACAAACTTTGTGGTGGGGCCGTGATGGGCTAAGGCAATTCCACCCCCTACCCCCGCCAACCTCCTACCCCTCTGGGCCATGCAACAACTTTTGCAAGCCAGAAAGTTTTCCATGTTTTTTTTTCTTGCAGCAACATTTTTTAATTGCTGGCAGCAAAGTTTTCGCAAGCTGAGAAAAAAGGATTAAAAATGTATCTTTTAAATTAATTTTAGCGACATCAAGAAGGTAAATAAATAAATAAATCAAATTAACTTTTAGAACTACAATTAAATTAAATTTCATCGGTAAAACTTTGCCTCCTCGGAAAAAATTAAAATTTTTAATTGCCATTTGTTGGAGTGGGGATGACCAGAGAGAAATAATGGGAAAACGACGTTCCGCAGGGGCCGCAGGGGCAGGCAGTAATTAGCATTTCCTGATCGACCTAATCAATCAGAGGGCGGGGAGGGCAGTGGAATTGGGGGCGGCTCTGCAGGTTAAATGCCAATAAATTTCCGGGCAAAACAATAACAGAGCAGACATGGCCAAAAAGTAGGGAAGAAAACGAATGATTGGGAAAGCCGAAACACTTGATGCCCTCACACTTATAAAATGTGGTATAAAATATGTGTAATTTGGAGGCATTGCAGTTGGCCATGCACGGTTTTTGGTCAAGCTTCTGGGCCAAATCATGTTACCCTACTTCAGGGCATCAAAAGGCCAACAAAGTCAAGAGCGATAAACAAAGTGGAGCACAGAGTTGGTAGTAGAGGGAGGTATGATTGGAGCCGGAGACAGGGCGGTGGGTGGGGCAACTTTTGGCTCAAATTGTTTTCCCCGTAGCTGTAGCTGTGGCTGTGGCTCTGTCTGTTGTTGCTGTGATTGTAATGGATGAATTTCTTTTGCCTTAGCTGTTGGGCAATCCATAGAACGATTCGGTGGAGAGAGAAGACCAGCTCCCAGAGCCAAACATGAAGTTGTTGTTTTTTTTGTGGGGGGCGTTGTGTTTGGGGCGTGTCTCTAGCAATTTTCAAGTTGATATCTTTACCAAGCACCAGCACCATGTGCAGGAATGCAGGAGAAGCCCAGAGACGAGAAGTGGGTGCGGCAGCCATGAGCAAACAGACTAAGTAACCGATGGCCCAAAGACTAAGAAAGCAACTGCGAAATCGAGGGAGTAATAGAGAGAGAGAGAGGGAAGGATGAAGGCCAAAAACTAGTTGTGTTCGAGTTAACTCGTGGGGAAAAACGACCAACGGAACTCGGAAGGAGACACTCTTTCACCCTTTGCTATAAATGGTACAAGGGGCATTCAGAATTAATCTGTAAGTTGCATATTGCAAAGACCAATCAATTGGCCATAAATTAAGAGCTGCTTTTTGTGTTTAATTCGGACCCCCATATATAGTTGATGTAGTTGTAGAAACAAGTTTTTCCCATTGCAATTTATATCGAAACCATTCAGACAGCGCAATTTAGTAGCACTTCTTCTTCTTGTCCGTTTCCCCTCCCCCTCCCATTTTATCTCCTTTTGCAACAACTTTCAGTTGTCTATCAGTCTCCTCTGGCACTCTACCTGGCACACTTTGTAGCCACTTTTATGACAAATATAACCCCAAACCGAACCAAAACGAAACGAAACGAAAGCCAGAGTGCACAATGTTGCCAGCGTCATAGCAGCACGTAAACTCAACTGCCACGCCCACTTTACACCCACCCACATAAGACAAGAGATATCCTGATATCTATGTATATATATATACTCGTACATGGTGTTCCTATGGCCAGAGAGAAATGCCTTTGCCATTGAAGACGAGTTGGCATCATCAGTGTCGTAGTCGTCGTCGTCGTCTCTTTTGCCTCGTTAAAATCTGTGAAAAAATATGTCTGGCTTTCCGTTATACAGGGAGTTATCTGTAGGGTTACAATTTCCTTTCCTTTTTTCAATTTTTTTTTTCTTCTGTTTGTTACAACTCTTCTCGTTGTTGTTGGTGTTGCTGTTGGCTTGTTAACAACACCAGGAGGCAGACACTTCCTTGGGCTTCCGTTGCTCTTTCATTCCTTCATTCCTGGGTCCCACGCTTGAGTTTAACGCATCTCTTCCTCTCTCCCTCTCCCTCTACATACATCTCTGGTGTCCTCATCCATTGTCTCAGCCATCCTCCCCTCTGCTCCTCCGCTTAACCTCTTTCCCTGCGTAGGGTTCTATTACCAGTCTCTTCTTGTTTTCTGGGTTATAGGCCCCCTTTGTTTGGCCAGAAAAGAAGGCGCCGCTTTGTGTCTACTAAAATGTTTTCTTCTTTTCTACTTTTTTCCCCGCTTAAGTTGAAATGTTTAACGCTAGTGGCAGGCACAGAGAGAGGCGGAGGGGGGATAGTGCTCTATTACAATATGCTGCCATTGATGGCGGAGATGAAGATGCAGTAGAGGTAGAGATCAGTCCCTTCCTCCTGCTAAACGGAAGTTCTGGCCACACAGGCAAACAACTTTGGTCCCAGATGGTAAGCAGTTTGCAACGGGGCATGGGAAACCGTCAGTCAAACCGTTTAAATGTTATCAGTGAAGTGCTCCGCGATGACTCACAAGTGAGTGAGCCATAACTATGGCTATGAGTGCCTGGGGGGGATCTTTAGTAACACATTTTTATGGCAAAAGGGTTAGAGTCCATCAAACCTTTAGAGCGAATTTAAGAAAGCACTTTAAAACACATTTGGCCGTTCAGAAATTTTACTTAAAACTAACAAGTCAAGGTCCTGAAAAGCTGAAAGGTTTACGAATGTCTTTAAATATGTAGAACAGCAGGGAACCGTCAGGCAAATGCTCAATAATTTCCATAAAATAACACCCATAAGTTCAAGTTCACAGTACCATTTCAACCATTAAAAGACACACTGGGAACGCCCACAAAGGCCTTTCGAACTTCTCCATCTAAAAGCCATCATAAATGGCAACAGAGTTTCGCTTAAATCAGACTTTGTCGCTGGGCCCCGAAGAAAAGTTTTAAGCCGAAAACTTTTTTGGAGAAAAAACTGAGCCTTAAAGAAAATGCTGAAATATTCGTATGGAAACTTTGAAGTTGCGCTCGACTCGACTCGGCTGGGCTCCACTTTTGGCTCCTGGACACACTTGTTGCCCCAGCAACGTAGTCAAAGAGGGTTTTGTGGAGGCAGCAGAGTGGCTGAGAGGTTAAGAGGAGGCCGAGTCACGTAGGTGGCAACAAATAACCGCCAGCTATAAACGACCCAAAAAGGAATATAATAAAAACTGAAGGAATCGCTCAAATGGGCACAGAGAGCTCCTCTCTCACACAGGGCATCCAATGAAGTGGAGGAGCTCCTCTCTCACACAGGGCATCCAATGAAGTGGAGCAGACGGAGGAGGAGGAACGATGGAGGAGGATGTTGAGGAGGGATATTCGTATTCGCATCTTGAAGGAATATTAAAACAGTCGCAGAAAGTGTAGAGCCCAAAAAGCTGGCTGACTAACAGTGGGCTCTTGGCTCTTGGCCTGGTCTCTTCACAGCTGTGCCATAGCTCAAGGTCAGAAGATATACACCGAATGGGTGGATGGGGTGGAGGAATGAAGGATGTCGGATAGCATCGGGTCTTGTTTCGGTTTTCCTTTTTGGGGGCCCCACTTTTTGCCTCTTGTTTGTGCATGCAAATAAATATAAAATTTTTATGAATGAACACGTATGATGAAAGAGCAACGCGCCCACGGACCAGAGACGCCACTCGGCCTACAATGGGAAAAACTCGGCAACTGATTGGAAGAACATTATGTAATTTTATAGAGCGTTTTGGATATCTAATGAAAAGCAAAGGGAAGGGAAAGGGAAAGCCAAGCAAAGGGGAGATTGTTGAGCTGAAGGAAAGACAGCAAAAGTTAAAGAGCTAAAACTCACAGAGAACAAAATATTTACAACTTTATATATTATTGATAAATAATCCAATTTTAACACGTCAATGTCTTCGATCTACCCACAGTGCGTCGTGTGGCTTGGCGTGGCCCTTTTCGGAACACACACACACACACACACACCTCACCTACGTGCAGTGCAACCTGCCGTCCCTTCCTGCCACAACCCACTTCCTCCCTGGAGGCCACCTCGGGACTGACATGGTTTCGCTTAACCAGGCCAAAAACAGAAAATCTGTTAAAGGTAGCGCCACAGACAGACACAAACTGAAAGCAAGCCAAACGAAGCCAAACGTAACGGAGCCCCCCAGACCGACAAGAGACAAACGGTAGGCGGCAGGCGGTGGGTGGTGGGTGGTAGGCGGTTGGCAGTGGGAGGGCAGAAAGCCAGGCCAGCTTCTAGCAAATACTTACACAAGTTGGCATGTTCCCTCTGTGCGGGAGCTGTGCTCGCGTTTTGCCAGTAAAATGTTTCTATTTTTATCACCATTACGAGATGGAAAATACATGCCACCAGACCCCGAACACCAGTCCGAGCCCCAGTCCCAGATCCAGTGCCCAAACCCCAAACTCTTTCCTGGACTGCACTGTCTCTGCCTCTGCCTCTGCCTCTGCCTCTGCCTCCGTGTTCTCCGCTGCATTTGCATGTGAAACAAGCAGATAAATTCAGACATGCAAACGCCATAAATTTTTGTGAGGCAAGAAGCAGCAGCAGCAGCAGTGGCAGTGGCAGTTGCAGTAACACAGTAGCAGCAGCAGCAGCAGTAGCAGTGGCAGTAACACACTGAAGGGGTCTTCGAGGAGATGGAGTATCCAGAGGAGAATGCACCGCAGCAGCGGCGTCATTTAAAATCGAAAATTTCACATATTTTTGCATCAAATTTGCATGCAGCCAGAGGATACAGGATACAGGACATACAGGAAGCAGGAAGAACAAGATGGTGGTGGTAAGATGCAGATACAGATACAGCGCATGCATCCGCATGTCCGTGTCCACATTGCGATACAGCAAGAGATACATATAGAGCAGGGCATTATGTAGATGGGCATCCCCCTCCCGATGCCCCATTCTTCATTCCTTAAAAATGCTGGCTTAAATTTTCGGTTGGAACTTTTCAACTTTTCCAGCAAAATTGAAAAAGTTTTTGGTGAGACCATAAGAGAGGTCGCAGTGCGGTAGAAGAAGTTCCAACATGTCAGCATATGGTTGAAGAAAGGTGGCCCAGGCCGGCTGGAGCCCCTGAGCAGGCCATGATGCCACCGATTAGACACAAGGCACGTTCCTCCTTCAGACAGACCGCCAGCGTGGACAAGATTTATGGCCTCCGATTGGGTTCCAGTTATTAGAGGCAGCATTCGAGAGCATCCCAATCGAATGCAGTTGCATAAATCAAATTCATTTGCCAACTGTTTTCACTCGTCCAGTCCGAGTCCCGATATTCAAGATTCGAGATTCGAGAGTGCTCAAGAGCCTTGGCAAATGGAGCAGTCAAGTGATTAGCAATCATCGTCCAACAGGTAGAGCAGCAGCACACCATTGATTGAAATGTCCAACTGTCAGACGTCAGAAAGGCGGTTTTCCTTACCCCTCCACCTCGTTCTATTAGCCACAATCAATTGACAGATTCAGGAGGTTTTGATGGTTGATGGCTGATGGTTGCTGGTTTTTGGGCAGGTTTTTGAATGCAACTCAGGCAACTCGGATGGTACAACCGAGAAGTGGACAAACAGCAGTGGGAGGAATAGATTTTGGTCTAGAAATTGGTTACATTTCCTTTAAAATTAGGTGAAGATGTCAAATACTAAGGGGAAGAAGTTCTGATTATTTTTGAGCTTCTAATAAGTTTCTTCTTTTCATTCAAGAAAATTCAACCATTCATCTTAGTCAGACATTACCAGACCACAACGCAGGTCAGTTACCACCAATTCCATGTTGTTGCAACCATCTGACTCATCAAACAGAAAAACCAAGCCAGAAGCAAAGAGGTAAAGAGGTAAAGCCCCTCAAAGACGTTCGCTGCGCCGACTAGAACTCCATTAGCAACCATTAGAACAGAGTTTTATGTTACAAGTCGAGGGCTAAAAGCATTTCAATTCAGAGAGAGAGAGAGAGAGACCTGCCTGAACCTGCCTCAATGGCCTCTGAGTCAATTCAAATCAAGGGAAATGCAAATGAAAAGTAAAATGGAAATGGAAGTGGAAGTGGAAGATGGAAAACACACAGAGAAGAAAAGGAAAATGAAATGGGAATAGGGATAGGCGGTGGCCTATCGAAATCGCAAGGCATTTGAATAATTGAAGTGTTGAGAATATCACAAAGGCCCCGGTCCCCCGCCACCCACCCCCCCAAACAGTTAAAAAGATACAATTCGAGATACTCAACAAGTATTCGTCCTTTTTTTTCAGTTGTGTTGGCAAATTGCCAATTGTCAATGGCTTTGGCTTTGACATTGCCAGCCCTTGAAGAGCGTGACAAATTGTTTAGAGAAAAGCGAAACGAGACCGCAAACCAAGGAATGAAAGGAAAACTGGGCCAAGAGTCATAAATTCCTGAGCCAAAAGGAATTTATCTGGCTTAGCCCGGCCAATTGATTCCGGGTCCCCCCCTATCCGAAAGCCCGTAAGAAACAAATCCAATTGACCAACAAAAAGTGAGCACACAAATAAGAATTCCGAGTGGAAATTGAATCAAAGTTTTCTCCGAGAAAACCCCAAAACTTGCGCAAGTCGCGTAGCCGGCGTGCCGTAAAAAGTTTCAGCAACGGGCACTTGCCACAGCAGATTTTCACAGAGTTTTCAGCACGGCCCAGGCACGGGCACAGGCCCTAACAAGGAAAATAAACAAGATGCTGGCTACAAAACAAACAACAGTCCTAAGATGCAACAGACAGAGACCCATCATCGAAAGGCAGATGCAGAAGCAGAAGCAGGCAATCCAAGGCAATCCAAAGATACTTTCGGTTTGCGCTTCCTCATTGCCCGGCACTTCCCCTCCACCTGTTGTTTGGTTATCTTGTCCAAAGGTAACTTTAAATATGTACTGCCAAAAATTAGGTGAGAATTTTGTTTAACCACAAAATGGTTTCAAGTCGAAACTTTGTTTTCTTTCCGTCAGCTGCATCTTAGAAGCTGTGCGAACTGTCGCACATCATTTTCGAGTGCAGCACTTGGATTCACAAGTGGATTTTGTCTGAAGTGGAAGATGGAATACCCTTCAGCTCAGGTTATATATTTCCTACATTTGTACCTATGCATGCATATTTCTTGATAATGATTGATTGCATTTTAAGCTGTTCCGAGAGTCAGTTCAAAGGTTATCCTTCTCTCAGTTATGTAAAATGAAATCTTAGCATTCCTATCAATCAAGCTGGATGCTGATAGAACAATTTCCATGCCATTTCTTGGTAAAGAGCTACCTTCAGATATACAGATACAGATATTCAAAGTGCCCCATGTCACATTTGAGAAGGATACATCAAACCCCCAAATCAGGCCTACTGTTATCCTCTCAAATCTTCCGAAATCCCGCCCACGCTTCTCCCATCATATCCCCACCCAATCTTTAGACAAACTTCATCCTGTATTAACGATACCCCAAGCGCACATACTCCTACAACTCCAAGTATTCTTATAGCACATAAAAAAAAAACCGAAGCTAATAAATCAAGCAAATATTTGGGTCACGCTTCCGTGGCTGCCATGCCACAAGTCTCTAAAGAGTGGATATGGGGCTGTAACCGAGGGGAGGGAAGGTGCAAATGGACATCGGCAGTGTCTAGTAAAAAGAAAAATATTTGCTTGAAAATTGCCTGTAAATATTTGAGATGCCAGGGACTCGAAATCGTTTGGGTTCTCTCTTTTTGGTTTATTTGGTTTGATTTATGCGCGGTCAGCCACACTTGACCCAAACATGGATGAGGCCCGGAGACACAGTCGTGGCTTCTGGCTTCTGGCTTCAGACAACGAACGAGTATATTCCACATGCGTACAGATAGATGTATTTATCTGAGCCATAATTCAATGAATGTGTCAATAAGGCAAAAAGCTGGCTGAATCAACTTTAACTCAATCAATTCCGGCAGCATAATAATAAACAATAAACAATTTTCCCAGAAAAACAAAAGTTCTCCCCTCTCTCTCTCTCTCTCTCTCCCTGTGGAGACTACGTGACCCGCACTGATAGTTTCTTTGTGGATTCAAGTACCGTACATGAGTGGAAATCGGCGCGGAAGCGGCGCTTTAGGAGACTTTAAGAAGGCGCTTAAAGTCGCTAAATGTCAACTTGTGCGATGGCAAATGGGAAAAGTGCAAGCGCACATGCACTTGCACTCGGACACTTCTCCTGCTGGCCATTTGTCGAAATGAGCTGCCAGGATTGCGGGCAGGGTCATGACACATGGCGACCAGGCCATGCCAGGACAGGCAGGACCAGGACAAGGCCCGAGACCGAGACCCGGCAGACAAACAACTGTGAAATGCATTTGGACAACTCCAAGCTCAACACAAAATTCAAAGGGGAAAACCAGAAAGGAAGGCCGGTGCTGCCGATTACCGAAAGTTGTATGCCCTATAATCTAGATGTCTTAGTTTTTCCCTAAAATAAATGTATCTATTCGAAATCTCTCTAGTTCTCTCTAGTCCAAACATCTACCAATGTAGTTTCCATGGGATCTTTCAGGCATGAAACAACTCTCAGCCTCTTATATGCAGAGATCCGTTGCAGATCCTCTAGAGAGTCCAAGATGCGTTTTCTTTTGTACACTTCAAGAGTATCCAAAAAGAGCTTCAACCAACGGAAAAGAAAACTCACACGAAGGAGGAGCAGGAGGAATCTTTTGCCCTGCAATGCCATAAAAGTAAATGGAACATGTACAAGTGTCTCTATACGAATGTCCGGTAGTGTGCGAGTGCGAGTGCTATATTGCGTGTGTGGCAGTGTGTGTGCAATTGCTACAACAACTGCAGCAAACTGTCAGCTGCTAACTTTAAAAGCTAAAAATGTTTATAGAAAACTCGTTACACAAATCGAATAGAAATTCTCGTCTTGCCCCAGCAAGCGGCAACCTCATTTGACACAGGCCCCCAAAAGGGCAAAGGCATTGGACGACGAGTGCCGGCTAGAGGAGTTCAGAGTGCAGTGAACAGAGAGGCAACCCTGGCAACCCTGGCAACAGCCTCGGAAAATACTCACTAATTTCCGATCGTAAAAACTTCAATTGCTGTTCTCTCAATGGAGGTGTAATTTCTGAAAGACCAAAGACTGCATTGGGGCAAGTGGTAAGGGCAGGGGTGAGGGGTGTTTTTGGCGGCAAATGGCTGATGATGGAGTTGCAACAATAAGAGAATGTTGCACTGTACTTGTACATGATGCCACCTGTAATTGCTTAACTTGTATTTGGTAATATGCTACTTATGTGGGCATGGGAATCTATGTTGAAATGCTGCCCCAACGCACCCTTGAGTAATTTTTCGACTCTTCTCTTATTACCCAGCCGTTACTCTTCTTCCCTAGGGTCCTTTGGCCTAGCTCCAATCATCTGCAATTTTCTCGTCTTTAGCTTGACCCACTGCCCCGTCGCTACCAAATATTTGCCACAATCTACAAACAAATTAAAATGGAAGGAATTTCCGGGACAAAACTTCGACAGACTCTCTCTCTCGCCTTTCATCCATTTGTCTAGCAATTAAAAAAGTATAAAACCAGCAAATTAAATGCGCCAACTGTTGGACCAAGTTTCCCTTATATTTTTTCCAAATTCTATTTTCAGTGGCGCGGGTTTTTTCAGCTTCAGCTGCTGCTCGGCAAACTTTTTTGCTCTGTCCAACAGGCGCCGCGTCGCCGCACTTAATTAAATTAGAAGAGGCGCCGTCTCTACCCCCCTCCTCCGCACAGTGGCACCAAAACGATGTGAAAAGTCAGGGCTGAAAAGCGCTCGAACAGACGGCGACATTCGCAGCAAATCAGCAAAAACTAATGCCAAAGTTTCCTTTTTGGCAACGGCAATGGCAATGGCAGTGTGCCGCAGTCCCCAGTCTGAGGAGACATCTGCCTTTGGTGGTCGTGTAAGTCGCGGGGGCGTGGCTCCTGCCAGAGCTCACTGTGCCGTAAAATGGCCGACAACTTTCGTCTGCCAAACGGAATTTAGTTTGTGATTCTTTCTTGATGTACCCTTCCAAAAAACCAAACGAGTGTTATGATTTTGGCAAGATCTTTGAAATGCAATTAAGGATTATCGCAGTGCCAAACTGTATAGAATAAATTGGTATTAAAAGCAACAAAATATCTTAAGACAAAGTTGCAAATAAGTTAAATAAAATCAGACAACCAGATGGCTGCCAAAGAAATTCCCAAGACGGATCTCCTAGGGTATCTGCAGCTTCGGCCACCAAAACTATTTCCACTTTTTGTTTCATTTTTTTGGCAGTCAAAGTAAAGCAGCGAGCTGAGCTGTCTGAGGGGCGTGGCACATCCGACAAAGTTTATCAACTTAATTAGAGGCTTGATTACGTTGACTCTCGTCCATCGTCCGTGGGCATTAAAATTAAACGCGCTAAGAATGACTGAGGACTGGCTGGAGATGGATATGGAAATGGAGCTGGAGGTGGAGGCAACTCCCCGGATGGCGGCGACTGAATCCGGATACGGTGCTAGCACTTTGACACTTTAAAGCCGCTGCCAGACGGCGGTGGTCTTATCGCTGGCACGTCGACCACCTACCTACACTGATCCTGCCCCCCAACCCCTGGTTCTGCCCACATCCTGCCTGTGCTTCCGCCCCAGATCCCCCTCTTTACACAGTCTGTTATCAGCTTATGGCTCCCATTTGGTTAGCAGCCCTTTAACTGCTTGCCATTTATCGTAGATTTGATTTATGGCGCAATTAAAAACTGCCCCAGATGAAAGAGGAGAGTTTCCCTCTGTTGGGATAAAAAGCGGGGGAACTGTGTGTGGATTGCCACATTTAAGGCGTGGCGGCCAGCAGTCTCACACGATTCTTGTGTGGCCCCATCGATGCGGAGCCCAAATTTATGGCAACAAATTTATTGGCAAGAGTACAGCGAGCCAAAAAGGAGAGCAGAGCACAGGCAGAAGAATTTAAATAGAATTTCCGCTTGCTTAAAAGTGACAAACGGGAAGAGCTGTGAAGAGACGCTAAGCTGCAGCGCTAAAGTGAGATTGCAGTTTTTTTCTCAGTCGAGCGGAACGAGGGGTGGTTGACAAGATTGCCAGATGGAACATATGGGTGGGCTTGCATACTTAAATCATGGTAGAACTTGTTGAACATTCAGCAGCGCTTTGCTGCTTACTAAATTAATTTAATGTTTAGGAATTCATCGAAATTAGACAATAACCATTTTGATGTAATGAGATATTTTATCATTAAATGTTCCGTTTTACAGAATGAATTAAAATAGGTGTTCAAACATACAAATTTGGCCCAAATTTCAGATTTCTTTGACTATTATTTTTGAGGAAAACGTTGTTTATAAAAACTATGCCACTTAATCTGGCTATCATTTGAAAAAAAACCACATGCAACTTGGTCTACGCGTTGCGGAGATAGATAGAGTATCTGAGAGGTGACTTTTTATCTGTGAAAATGAAATTTCGGGCGATTAAGAACCTAAACTTTTTAATCTTTTTAAAGTTTGAAGCATTTTTTGTCTATTTCGTAGATAGGTTCTGAAAGAATTTTCATTTTATTTTAGCTGTATTTTCTCTATCTTTTCATGGCTCTATGGGTTTTCGGGTATCAAAATATGTACTTGGTTGTATGTACTTGAATTTTAATAATTTCAAGATTGCATATCACTTACGAGATTCTGCCATATTAATATTACTTTGAACAATAATCTTGAATATTAATTCAAATTCTATACAATTTCTTTTTGAGCCCTCTTCAGAAACACTTGAGGCAACCCTCGTTGGCTGGCCGTGTGTCAACTTGCGTTTGGCTTTTGCTACGAATTCGACTCTCGGCTCGGCTCTCCGTCTCCTGGTGCTTTTCCTTTATCCTTTAGCCTTCAGCTGTTTGCCTGCACTTTGAGTTATGTATTGTCGGTCGCTTTGGCCTCTTTGGACTCGTGTCAAATATGTATACAGCCAGACAAAACACAGATACACACGCATACATACATAAGAATATATACACTTGCCATAGCTATATGTAATATGTGTGGCAAGGAGCAGAGCTGTACAGTGCAACATGTTGCCAGAAAACCATGAAATGTAAATAAATTTCTCATGCGGCCTGCCATGTCGTAAAACATGAGGTTAATGTGGTAAGACCCGGCTAGACACCATGGATGGGAGGGGGTGGGAGGGGGCGGGGATGGGTGGGGCCATGGTGCACGGGAGCAAGTAGTTCCACAGAGTGGGCAACATATTGTTGCCTAAGCAAACTATTAAGGACAGTAAGTGGCATTTAATGGGGTTTACTCGGGCTCGGAGACGGGAAATGCAATCGCATATTTCATTGCCACATTTGGTTGCACACACAGCTGTATTTCTGGACAAGTTTTGGCATAAATAAGTCTTGAGTGGAATACCAAAAGTATTTGCCCCTAAGCCGCCCTAAAGTATGCAACATTTGTTGCGGATTATTGCGGTCATGTCAGAGATTTGCCTCTCTCTTCTCTTTCTTATCGCTCACGCTGTCACCTTCTGACCCTAGAAAGGTGGACCCACCTAAGCCGGGTCACGCAGTTAATTATTATAAACTGACAAAACGGTTTTGTCCTACTCCTATCCCTACCAAAAAGGTAACAAATGTTGGCCTAACTCTAAGTCGACACCCTGGTTCGGGCCCAGTCTATTTAATTAACACGAACAAAAAATTGAGTTAAAGTTTTTTTCCGAGTGGCAAGGGAGAGCGGGCCAAGGGGCGGGATAGTGGTAAATTAATTTGGCTGCCCTTTCGAGCCCTCTCTCTCTCTCTCTGACGAACATCAACTTCTAATTGGCAGCACATTCCGCATACGCCGCGATGGCCCATGTAAAAACTTTTCCCACCAGCACCAGCAGCAGGAATGAGTGCTGATGAGGGCGGGGGCGATCCTGTGAAAAGTTTCGACATTTTGTGTGGGCAAAAGTTATAATAGATTTTTAGTTTCACTCATTTAGTTGAAATATTTTCGGGGTCTGCATAGATTGAGGCAAGTGGATGGGATACCAACATACAGCATCCACTCTTGACCAGGAAAACTAATCATTTGTAGTTATGGAGAAAGTTGACTTTTGGCAAACAAGAGATTGAATTGAATTGTTTTCGGGGTTGCTTGATTATTTCGTTCACAGAGAGTCAAGCAATTCGAGCTTAAATGGGAGTTCTGTAAATTGTTTTTTCTAGTAGGTCTAGTATGACATTAATGAGGAATACTAAATGTTTAGGAAGGGTTTTTGCTACAAATAAAAGGGGAAAAAGCTGTCCAAATGAATTTTCATTCTGGGAAATTAAAGCTCTTACTGTGTGATGTTCCACTTAGTAGATTCTGTAGCTTTTTATATAGAACTCATATGTAATACCCGTATTATCGATTCTCAGTAGAATGAGTACCTATCTAGGAATTGCTACACATAAGGATCCTACCACACTGTGGCTACAGTAACTCTAAGAAGAGTCTAACATACGCAAATTTCCTTTAATCCGTAATATTCTTATGAAAGTTTGACCTCCATTACTCAGCCTTCCGCTTTACCATTTCAATCTTTCCTCTCACATTTATAGGGCAAAACCCAATTATATTTTTGTTTATGCATTCCCAAAACTAATCCGCCTCTTTAATGTGTTCAACTTCCACCAGCAAACTCATATACCATTGTCAGCCCGAGTTCCCTCCATTCACGCCCTCCTCAGTCCCTACTCCGCTGGAGTTCCGTTTAAGAAAACTTTCTTCTGGTTCTTGGGGTTTTTGCGCTGCCTCGGCTGTCTCAGAACTTTCCCCTGGGCGTCATGCTGTCTGTGCTTGTGGCTTCTATCTGCCAGTTTTATGGTCAACATTCGTGGCTCTCCTCCCTGCCCGTCTGCTGGTTTAGCGCGGGGTTCATATATCTTTAATTTCTTATGCTCCTTGTTATGTCAGCACATTTGCCATAGCATACTTTTCAGCACGCCAAACTTGAGTTGCTGTCATTAGCGGGAAAGATTCTTGAGACAGAGGAATGGAATGGAATGGAATGGAATGGCACGGGGATGCCATGCCATGCTGCCGCCTTGGCTGTTGTTTGTGGGTGTGTTGACGGTTTTGCGGCGCTCATAACTGGGTCAACAATGGTGGAAAGAAGCTCTTTGAGGTCCTGCCTGCCTTTGCTTCCTTTGTGGTTATTCCGGTTGTTTGGGGCCATCGCCCGTTAACAAGTCAAGTGGCGCGCATAACACCACAAAAAATTGTGTAACGACAACAATTTATTTTGCTGTAGAACTTGACGTCTACCCTGGTGCTGCTGTCATTGTCAGCCAGCCAGATTTGTCAGTGAGTCTGCCTTCCAATGTGGCCTCCTCCTGCCAGAGCCAAAAGTTTCAACCATTTTGTTAGTTTTATTTACACACATTTCAGCATTTCTCCTCTGGCTCTCCTCTGGCTGGCTACGTGTCAGCATTCATCTCCGTTCATTTAGTTCAATTTTATTTTAATTTTCGACACAACAAAATGTGGATTTTTTTTTGCTGGCAAAATGTTTTGTCAGGTTCGTAGCGGGGCATCTGTGGGATCCCTTTGTGGCATTCAAATGCCAATTGACATTAATTTTAATCCATGCTACTCACCTTTTAATGTGATGTGTTCATATCAATTCCAATTTTACTCCGACAGAAGGGGCTTAAATTTAATTTCATTCGCAGAGAAATACTCGCGAAAAAATCAATGAATAAATTTGTAAATTACATTTCAATTTTCATATGAATGCGTTTTTGTGTTTTTGACACTTCGGTAGAAGGATTCTCCATCAATATTTGCATTTAATGCTTAAACTGAAAATCAAATATTTACGGCCGGATGCACTTTTGGTACTCTGATTGTTCTTTGGAGCGGGGAGAGACTTTAGGGGTTCAAAGTGTGAACTTTAAAGAGAATGTTATAAACATATATAGTTCTAAATTTCCTAAAGTTTCCTTGAATATTTAATGGCAAATGCATTTTGCAGCACCTGCTAAAAGCCACCCCATCCACTCCCCATCCCAACGATCCACTGACCGAAACGTGACAATTTTAGCCAAGTGGCGAACGGAAGCCAAAAGCCGTATGCAAACATTGCAGTCAATCGCTGTTGCCAAGAGTGCACTTGGCCATATGTGCGAGAGCAGCTGCTCGAGTCGAGTCGAGTCAGTTCGATTTGGGGCGCTTACAACGGCTAATGCAGCAGCTTAGTATTTGCATAAAGATTCGCAGCTAAGGGAAAGTGTCGGAGCATTGCACAAATAGCGCAAATCTGCCACAAAAAATTGAACAAAAAAAGTGCAAGTGCAAAAAGGAGGAATCAAAAGTAATCCCCAAGTTGTCATCAGACAAATGCAAATTATTCGATTTTCGACAAATTATGCGCTCAATTAAAAGGCAAACAAATCGTTAACAGAAAACTGCGGAAACTGGCCAATGAAACAATGTAAAAAACTTGCTCAAATCAACGCCTGGAGCGGCATTGAGTTGGCCAAAAGCTGAAAGGGGCCGCCGCACAAGCCAAATGCAAAAGATAAACCTAATGAAGATTGCTATTGCTGTTGGCCAACTGTGGCCACTCCGCTGCAGCGGAGGAGATTAGTTTTGGCTTTTTTGTTTGTCTTTAGCAATGGAAAAAATTAGCAGCAATTAAAGGAAATTTGCAACGAAATGCGATAAGTGCGGCCGATAAGTGTGTTTGAAGTTTCGCTTCATGAAAGGTGAACTCAAAGTCGAGCTGCGAGCTGCGAGCTGCTGGCCAATAAATGCTGCCTTTATGGTCCGGAAAATTGGCCAATGAAATGTGCTCGCCCATGGGAAAAGTGTGCCGTAAGTGGGTCAAAGTGGCATTCCTGATAAATGGTCAAAGCAGCAATTAGATATTGGCTGAAAGAACTTTTTATGAGATATCACTTCCTTGCTGAACTTTCTCTTCCATTTGGTCTGTGATTTCTTAATGCATTTCTGTATTTCAATATTTATTTATGGGCCAAGGTAATGGTTTTTGCTTTCATTGAAATAGTATTTTCACTTGAATGGTTTAGTTTATTAGGGAATTGGAACGTCATTATTTGGGCAGCAATTTTTAAACTCCACAACACCCCAATTATATAAAATACTTTACACAAAGCAACTCCTATTCCCTTGTGTAAACTGATAGCCTTAAATCAAAATGTAGCCATAAATTAAATGCCAAACGACATATGTACCTCAATCAAACTCCCATCTTTCCCACACTGAAGACTGAGCCCATAAAGATGTACGCATGTCTCAATATTTTGACAACTGCTGTCAAGTCTGGGACGAGTGTACAGGCCATAATGAGATGTACGAGTGCTCTCCGCGTTTTATTTTTGATAAATTGATAAGGTCTCTGATAGGCACAAATTACAGGCCGGCCGAACAACCTCTGGCTGCTGGCCAATTAAATCCGTATGGGCATAATCAAAATCAGAAAAATGTAAACTTGTTGTGCATCTTGTGAATGGGCATTGAGTAGCCACGAGAGCAGTATTCAAGGGCAATCCACATCCATGACTGGGGCAAAACTGGTTCTGGCCTGAGGCGGGGACCAAAGGCATCATCTGCATTTCGATGAGTCAGTTTATGGGTCGGTTCGATCGGTTGTCGTGCGTCGCTCTCAATGGTCAAGGTCGATTCGCATCTCACGATCTGACAAATTGAGTTAATTTAAATATTTGGAGTAAGGGAGAAGAACAAAATTGGAATATACATATTGATGTGTTTCTTATGGCAATCGCCCACATATCGATTCTCATGCCAAACTACTTGAAGTTTTGAGGAAGTGGAGCGTAAATGACTATATATGGATCAAAGGTCAACCCTTTGGTCGATGAGCAGGTGAGGGTTTCTAGGGTCACTTTAAAAGCGTTAGAAAAGTAAAATAAACTGAATACCAATACAATTTTTATACGAAAAGGGAAGAAAACTTTTCTTAAATTTTCTTAAATTTCATTCAAAGAGAAATAAACTTACAGAAATTGTATAAGAGTTGTCTTGAAGTTGGTAAGCACATTCTAAGAGATATTTCGAAATATAATCCTTAATGGAATAAATTATGAGATATAAATATCGGAATATAATAAATATACCCATTTTGGGTTCTGTCTTCTTGCTTAACATTGAAAAACATTTCCAACCATATCTATTTTGTATAATTCCATAATATATCTTCTCCCAGCAATACCATGTACTACCAAAGAAACCTTTGCCATTTCGACAAACAATATATATGGTTTAAAAAATGTATGGGCAACAGCAGCAGTAATTGCCATAATATATTATAGTAAAAAAGCATTACGCATTGTGTTCAATCTTCGTACATTGTTGCGATTGCCATCAATTAAATGAAAAGCCTCAGCAATTTGCATGGCCATGCAAATGATGTGCAACAGGCGGGGGCAAAAACAAAACCAGAGGGAAATACGAACCGAACTCAGATGAAATGAAAAACTTTAGTTGCAACAGAAATTGACGTAACTTGCATTTAATTTGCAGGCGAAAGGCCACACTACTTTCTAAAAGCGAAAATTGAAAGTTGCCATGAGTTGCGATGAGGGAAATGACTCCTTGATATTCAAATATCGGAACAGAAATACACCCAAACCGACAGCAGTCATAAATCGATTAAATGTACCTGAACTCTAATAAATCATAGCTCCTCACCAAATGCTAACAACCTTTACCTATCACCTGATAAAATATGACTTTCTACTTCCGAAACAATATTTACACAACATTTATCAGATAAAGCCACCAGAGTGGTGCTCTTATCAGACAGCCCATTGATAAGACCTCGTCGAAGCAGGTCGTTTGAATATGTATAGGGGGATATATGTCAGTTCGGTATAAAAACTAGTCGCGTGCAGAACGTACCCGGGAAAACACCGAAAGAGTGAAGTAAAATGTCAAACATACGTTCTTTAATTACGCTATTTGTCTGGGTGAATCTGTGCCTCATGATCTACCTTATACCACCAAATCAATCGCATGAGGATGTACAGATCTTAAGGGAATACAACTATCCGAATGATGAAGAACATTTGATTGACTTCGAGAACTTTTCCTATATCATAGAGCAATCCCCATGTAAATCGGATACCAGGGGACTGATAATAGTCCACACAGCTCCCAATAATCAGGAGAAACGTTCAGTGATACGCGAGACTTGGGGAGGTGTTGTCAATGCCACCAGTGGATCACCACTTCGATTGATCTTCGCTTTGGGCAAGATTCAGAATAGATCCCTGGAATCTTCAATACTGGCAGAGCATTCGCAACATGGTGACCTCTTGCAGGGCAATTTCCTGGATACCTACAGAAACATTACCTACAAGCATGTGATGGCCTTGAAATGGTTTAACAACCACTGCAATCGTGCTCAGTATTTGCTTAAAGTGGACGACGATGTATTTGTGAATACCCCGATACTTTTGAAGAACTTAATAGAACCGAAACCATCCAATAAAAGCCTATCCGTGCTCATACAACAACGCAGAGAACTTCTGCTCTGTAAAAAGGTAAAAGGCGATCGTGTTCTTCGTTCGTTTCGCTCCAAATGGCGTGTCAGCTTCAAGGAGTACTCTGATTCACACTACCCCGACTTTTGTCCAGGCTTCACGATCCTCTACAGTCCGGATGTTGCCAAGAAACTCTATGCCGAAGCCCAAAGAGCACCGTACTTTCGCTTAGATGATGTTCACATCACTGGTATACTGTCAAAGCGTCTGCACATCTCGATCAGCGATCTGAGTCCGCACGTGCTGTACCCAGAGGAAATGGAAAGTTTATTGAGGGGCAAGGAAAGACCCGTCGAGCATGTGGAATTTCTGGTTTCCTGGCATAACTTGAGCCCAACACAGATGCGTTCACTCTGGTCATTGTTTGGAAACAACTAACTGAAGGACAAAGAACCTCTGAGCTTCCGCAGTCTAGAGGCCTCCAATTCATGGAGAGTCAAGTGCGTTCAATTTCCTTGGAAAACATCTGGCTGAATGGATGGATGGATCGATGACTGGCTGACTGGATGACTGACTAGCTGGCCGACTCCTCTCCTCATCAATATAAATCACAGCAACAACAAAAGAGGCTCTTGGCTAACTGGCTTTGGACATTGTTTACACAAGTCCAAGCCGAAAGGCTGCAACTGGAACTGTAGCTGAAACTGATTACCCAGTCGCCTGGAGTCGGACCCCAAGGCATCCTTCCTTCCGATCCTAGTAGCCCAGTACACATTTCTGAGTGATGTTCCCGAGGCAGGCGCCATCCTTTGTGCTCATTGTTTTCCGAAAGTTGGTAGCTTTTCGGTGACGGTGTGTGTATGTGTGTGTGTGATGGATGCGTTGCAGCAGCTGTTTTACGGCAACAATGGAACGAATGGAGCGGAATGAATAGCCGGCAATGTGGAATATGGCCATGATTCATTATCTAGATGGCCATTCAAGTTTATATATACTCGTACACCGTTCAGTCGTGCATGTTTATGAAACGAAGGATATGCCAGAGATCCTTGAAGATGGACAACCTGTAATCTTGAAATACTGAATCGTTTGATGCTTCTACTTTGGATATATGTACTTAAATATTGTTCAAATATATCCAAGAAATATATTGATTGCTTTCAATGAAATACATTTAAATGAGTTTTATTTTTAGGTTTTTTAGAAGGGAAAAATGTATATTTCAGCAATAGTTTCGCTCCGACTGATGGTTGAAATTTAGCGTACAATTTTTTGATTTTCTTAATTTCTTAAACAATTTTTTACCTAAAAAATATATTAAATATATTTAAAGTCTTTTACTTTTTCCCTTCTTATATTCTTCTGTATATTGAATTGTATTCAATCCAAGGGTAATGCACAAGAACAATAGAACCAATCATTAATCTGATAACAAATGATAGTGTGGCTTATCAACAAAAAGAGGAGATAAAAGCAACCTTTTTAACTATTGACTGTTGAACATTCAACGGTTGTGAAACAGATAAATACACAATAAGGCATCGTTCATTGGGGGCTTGGTTGCCAGGCTGGCATTTAGCTTAATTTCAGATATGTTCCTATCTGATTGGCCATATCTTGTTCGCAGTTTACCATCGCGATAAGTTCGTAGTGGCAGTAGTAGTGGGGAAATATCCCCCCATTCATGTGCGTAATTTGAATTGCAAATAGAGGCATTTTCCGGCTTATCTCAAGTTGTCTATCTGGCCCACAACAAATGCCAATGCGAGTGCACTCGTTCTACCAGTCGGTATCTTTGTATCTGCATCTAATTCTGTATCTATGTCGGTGTCTGGTGCCCATTCTCCAATGTCTGGCGCAGACAGCTGCAGGCCAAGTGCAACATTTAGCACGCCACAAAGTGTTGCATATGCAAATTATTACAGACATTTTGTTAATTGTCTTGAAAATCGCCGGGCCAGACATGAATTTATTTTGGTCCGGCTACAGTGGCAATTGTAATCAATCTATAATCTTTTATTTGCTACTGTAAGTGTGTTATGTGTTGGCCATATCTTATCAATGGCATGAATGAGTATACAATGTGGTTTTAAATACTTGAGGCAGTCACCGCATTTTATAAGCTGATAAGATTTTATTTGCTTTCTTTAAGGCTTTTGAGACACTTTTGAGACACCAAGTAGAGTCATGGTTATTACTGAAAAGTTTCATTAATGAAATCTTCAATCGAATATTAACCCAATATGTATTTCCCCTTAAGTCTGGGCATATTTATCACATCTCATTCTTCCTCGACGTTTATCGTCGATCAACAAATAATGGAGCATACAAAAATGAAAGGACAATCAGCCACAGTGAGGCAGATGTCGTTTTTTATCCCGATTTTTGTTCGTTTTGTTTGACAGGAACAATGGCATTCCATTCCCATGCCTCCCCCCCCTCCCACACATACATGCATACTCGTATTCCTTTGGTCGTCATATAATTTTCAATATGCCTCCTCCTGTATTCACCATTTACTCGTAGTTAGCCTTTTTCTCGCTGTGTGTGTGTGTGTGCGTGTGTGTGTGTGAACCATTTTTGTTCTTCAATTTCATCAGTTTTTCCCCTTCCCCTTCCCCTACTCTTTTCTCTTTTCTTTCCATCCTGAACCAACAATGGACGGGCGAGCAATCCAAAAACGAGCATCCATTTTCGATTTTTCATCATCAATGGCGAAGCACTTCTTCTTCTGGCTTGACTTATTTCTTTGGCCATATTTTTTTTGTGCCTTTTTGCCACGCCCCTCCCCCCCCCCCCCTCCACCGCTTTGTTTCCTGCAGTTTTATTGGAACGCTTTTGGCGCTTTCAGAGAGCGCGTGTGGCGCTCGGCGGGCAGCTTTTTGCCTTTTTTTTTTGCGATGGGTCGCTCTGGCCATTGTTTACTTCCGTTTCCGGTTGGCATGGGGCACGGGGGCATTCGAGTGAAGTGAAGAGAAGAGAATCGGATGGCAGAGGAGTGAAGTGCGCGGAGTGTGTGGCAGGGAAGAGAACAGCGGATTGGGGGTTTGGCATATGCAAATATTTTCAACATGATTGCATTTTTCTCTTTTGATTTCTTGCCTTTGTGTCTCATCCTCACACTCCACTGCAGCGCTCTTCCGCTCTGTGTCCCGTGTTTGCGCTCTCCTCTGACTTTTTATTGTTAATCGAATTGATAAAATTAAAAAAATATATATATGTACATATGTACAATACATTTTATATATTTGGTATACCCTTGGAGAGGGTAAAACGAATTTCTGCTGAAGAACGACAGATACGTATCGCTGGCTGAGCCGAATTCTTGGAAAACCTTCTAGTAGGTATACATATATACAAACGATTGCCTCAGGCTAAGACCATTCCCATTCGTGGTTTTTCCACAGCCGATACTGGATACATTTCAGGCTGATATCGTCCTTGAAGGGTATGTCCACCTTCGGTCTTTGTCCCCACCCTTTCAATCCTGATATACATCCATCCCTTTGCGAAATAAAATTAAAGTGATAAAAGGGGAAATTGGCTTTAGGCTGAAATTCCATTCCATTACCGGTTAACATTTGGTGTCCCTGTCACAGATATATCTCTTATCTCATTTGTCATGCACTGGCTGTCTCTTTCTGTGAAAGAGATGTAAGTAGAGAGCGAGAGAGAGTGAGTGAGAGGAGAGGTCGGGTTAGCCCCACTCACATGTCGCTTAAATGTAATTAAATGAATTTGTTTATTTTACAAAATGAGCTTCGCACTTTTCACGCGCTTTTAAGCTCATTTTGGAGACCTTCTTTTTTTTGCCGAGGGCGCTACTAATTAAGTAAAAATATTTACACATGCCACATTTGGTGGCACACCCGCCAACCCATTCTCTTGGTCCCTTCTTGGGGTTTTGCCGCTTTTAAACGCTTGCCACGCTCTTATCCTTCTCCAGGGATATCACACATACATATGTACGTATATTCTCATTTCATGTCGTGTAAATAAAAATTAAAACCTCCTTACTTTTTGCCTCCACTTGATGCTCTTTTTTTACCATTTAGCCTTCGTTCGGTTTGGGTTTGGGCAAAACTTTTTAAGCGACTTTTTGTTGCGCGTGTTTAATTTGTAAAGACTCTTGTGTTTTGGCGGTTTGCATCGAAATTATGCTCATGGAAAGTCATTGAAAAGTTGTACTTTTCCTTGTGTTAAACTGTTTGTATTTCCTCTTAATGAAACTGATAAACTTTTCGGATTTTTCAGGTTGTTTGATTAGGCAGGTCTGTAAAGAATCCATCGGAAACTGTAAAGATAAAATCTTGTTTGCTTTCGAAGATTGTTTTCGATTGTTTAGTACTTTTGTATTTAATATCAATTGGGGATTTTCCTTTCACTCTTCAATTTTGACAAGAATCGGGTAGGAGACAACAAAGTTACTTGGGTTATAATATATGTCTGGTATAACTTTTTACATAAGACACTTAAATATTGCTCTTTCAACTTAAACTTGTCATTTCCATGATGGATTTTTAACTCTTTATTAAATAAAGTAACGAAACGAATAGTTTAGGTCAAGAAACCTCAAAAGAACTCATTCATATATTTCCGAGAAAACCCCATAAACCAGTGTTGCCTTATTAATACTTTTTATTGCTATCCTAATCAAACTATTAAGATTATTTTCAGTATCGCAAATCAATTAAAGTATAGTCCCATGACTTTTTAATCAAACAAAAACAACAACAAAGACTTATCAACGAAACACAAGTCGATTGTCAATGTGTCATGCACACGACACGTATTGTTTTGGTAATATTATCGTGTATTCTCTTTAGCAGCATTCGCTTGTGCTTACCAAATGTCGAGCATATACTTTATGATATTGTTACAATTCTGGAACATTATTTTTTGTAGAAGGTCATGTGGTAACGATCCGTATATGGGATAAGTATAAGAAAGATTTATCCCAGAATTTTGTATTGTTTATCCCTATCAATCGCTTAGAACTAACAACTCCTGCATATTCTTAGCTCCCACAAAACTTTCAAACTATAACTACATCAAATATGAAACATGAAGTGGAGTAACTTTGGTTATAAATCACATCCAGTCCCCGAGTTACTCAACTAAACTTGACTATGAAATACTGCTGGAAAATCAAATGCGGTTCAGCTGTCAAATTAGTGGAGCTCATACAGAAACCCAACAGATATCGTACTATATGTATATATGTACATATGTCTGTTGAGTGTACACAGAGAGTGGCCTAAGTGACAGCTACAAATCGCTGCGAATTGGACACGAAACAAACTAATCATGTATGCCCAGGCAGATCCTGCGACAGGCAAAGGATACCAGTGGAGAGAGAGAGAGAGAAAGGAGAAAATGGTATATCCAATCGATAAATGCATGATATGCAGAAGGGAAAAATGCAAAAGTGGGGTGTCGGTGTCCCCATCCTCCACATATGGCAAGGACAAAGGAACAGGAATAAACAAGCAAGGCAAAGGATAAGGCTAAGCCAGTGGCTAAGAGGAAGTGTCTGTTTTGGGAGAGGGTAAGAGTGCAGGAGACAGAGATAGAGCTAAGTCGGTGCAGGAACATTGAGGTTGAAGTTGACTTACTCGCAATTGGTATTGGCATATTGGGCAAAGTTTTCCAGCGCCAAAGTGGATTGCCTCTTGATTAATTAAAAGCTCTTTGATGCTGCTTTCATTTTGGTATATGTTCTCTGTGTTTGGAACTTCACATTTTCCCAGTGTTCCTCCTCCTGTTGTTCCTCTGGCTATACTCCCAGATCCTAGTGCCTCTTCTTAGCCATGGGGCTTTGTGTTCCTGTGCGTGTGTGTGTGTGCTATTGACAAAAGGCATTTGCAGCAGTCAAGGACGCAATCGAGTTGGCATTGCACATTCACAGGACTCGGCAAAATGGAGATGTAGAGAGAGAGCAGGAAAGCTATCCGAAGAAAGGGAGGCAATCTAACCGGAAAAAGAGTAGGAGCAGGACAGAGCGAGAGAGCGAGAGAGCTAAAGGGCTGGCAAAAAACCCCAG
This sequence comes from Drosophila affinis, assembly GCA_037356375.1. Classification (NCBI taxonomy): domain Eukaryota; kingdom Metazoa; phylum Arthropoda; class Insecta; order Diptera; family Drosophilidae; genus Drosophila; species Drosophila affinis. Next base: position 39,805,231 of record CM074800.1, read on the forward strand.
TTCCCAAAATAGTCCTTTAACTCCTACGCAAAATGTGTGCCAATTTGGGTGCTTGTATTGTGTGTCCTTTGCTAATGGTTTCCCCAGCTTCCAATTGTTTCGTCATCCCCATCAGGATCCCTCGTACACGAAGTCCCCCACTGAAGCGCAAATCAATTGCCAGCCAAAGGAGCAAAAGACGTAACGAAGTCCGGGACAAAGAGACGAAAACTTGAGCTAATTGCCTAAAGGTGACCCAGCCAATTGCCAGTCCTTACGATAATTAACATCCCAATTACGTAGGAAGTACCCACCGTTACCCACCGAGCAGACTCATCCACCTCCATATCCATATCCACAGACAATTTGAGTCATTATACAATCAAATGAACCAGAAATTGGCCAAACACACAGCTCCTCGAAAAAAAAGTAATGTAATAAAGCAGTAAAAAAAGTCACTGCCATTGCCATGAGCTCTAAATATAGCAGGGAGATGGCGTGATGGCCAGATCTCGCATGAGCATCGATATAAAACATTAACACGAACCAGAGACGTGGGTTGCGGGTTGTGCGCCCCTGGACTGGATATTGAGTGCAAACATGGAGCTCACGGAAGAGAAGTCTGTCTGGATGGATGGATGGGAGATGTGAGTATCAAGAATGCTAAAAGCGAATAAAGAGAAAGACAGGTTGAATTTCATTGAGTGTGTTTTGTGTAATTATTGGCAGGCACGATGCGGGGAAATACTCAAAATGATGTTGTATGGAAACAGTAGTTTTTACAAATAAGAAACTGGTTTCGTGAAACAAACTCTTTGGCTTCCTAATCTGAATATATAATGTTTAGTATATAATGTTCCGCCTTCTCACATCATTCTCATTAAACAACTCCTTAGAAGTTAGGATTTTTCTTTTACCTAAAAGTGGAACATCATCTTTTAAATCAGAATATATTTGGTTTGAAAGAATTAGCCCTAAAGCGCCGTAAATATAAAAATAGCATTATTCTCTTCCATAATAACTTCACAGAATAATTACCCCTATATCTTTAAAATGAATCTTGTCATCTATATGAGCTGACCATCATTTCTATAGAACCCTAGACCTAGGCCAACATAACCATGTTCCTTATAATTCCAACTTTCCTCTCGTTAATAGGATGTTAATAGCTCTGTCATCAATTTCAATCTTCCAGCAAATCAATTTCCCCCCCATACGCCATGTCGTATTAAACCATCATCAACTCCACATAGGATGTACCCTTGGTCTTTCCAAGAAGCTTGAATCATCCTGAAATGACCAACCAACCTCATTCTAGCTTTATCAAGTGCCGGCCATCCTCCAGCCTTAAGAAAAAGTTCTGTCCAGCTCTGAATACCATTAACATGAGTTCTCGTGTCTCACCTGCGATTAGGAATGGGAGGGAACCGGTTAACCTATGGATTCATCCATGGATGAAGGCCAACATCCAAAGGGACGGACCGAAGGGAAAGCGTGTCCAGAGAGTCAGGCTTAATGGCGCCAACGCCGATTACCAGAACATAGACATTAAATGCAGAGAGGAAGTGACATTAATTGCATTGATTTAGCGGGCCCTCCAGTCCAGCTAGTCACTGATAAAAGTTAGCCAGGGCTCCCAGTGGTGGTTTCATATGAGAGTCAACAAACGCCATCAGGAGGCTGGCGATGGAGTGTGGGCAGCGGGGAGTGGAGCTCTGAAATGGAAATAAGTGGTGTGGTGTCCATGTCTGTTCCGTTTAGGCCTTTCAATGCGTATGCATTTCCAACTATTCGAAATTGTTACTAATGAGAAATTAATTTGCAAAATGCTAATCAAGCGGCGGCAGTCGACAGGCAGTGGTTGACCATTTGGTCGGATCTCCATTCTAATTCCATTTCAAACGGATCGAAACGAGCCGAACCAAGTGATTTAATTAAGGCGATTGTACATAGAGGTATTTTGACATAGGCCTGGTTCGGATTAATGGCGATTTAATTGTTTTTACTGCCAGAAAAACTGAAAAAGAAGTCTGAAATAATTAAAACAGACTTTAGCAACACGATTCACTAAACAAAGGCCGAAGCAACATGTTGCCAATTAACACTACACTGTGCTACATAAAATAGATGTCTATAAGACGCTGCACTGTATCCGAAGCAATCTTACAAATGAGATACCATAAAGACCCAGTAATTTACTGATATATCAGCTTCGAATTCGCGGATGAAGAGTAAGTGTATTAAACTATTGCAAAAAGTACATTCAACAAGTTTCATTTTGTGGCACAGTATTATTAGCCCAGTGCTGTACAGCGATAAATAAGCATCGCACCATAAATATATCATCGGACAGACAATTTGGGGCGTGTGTTACATTAATCAAAACCTGAGGAATATTTTACCTGGTGGTTGCACCGCTGCACTGAGAATGCAATCAGCATTTCAATTTGTTCAGACGCCCACGCGGTGGTCACTTTTTATAGTTTCGTGCGTGCATACGTGTGTGGTGTTGTGGTGTGGTGTGCATGCGTGTGAGTAATTGAATCTGCTGATTGATTGATTGTGATTGATTAATGATATTTAAAGTGCGTGCGTGCTGACGTTGCAATTGCAGTTGCAGCTTCTTGGCAATGTGCCTCGAGGCAAATCAATTAAGTAAACACTTTATTTTTAAAAGGCAGAAAGAAAGCACATTGAATTCGAATTTACCGCCGTTTCAAGAACTCTCTGACAAAAGCAGCTTGTTTTGCAACACACATGCGTGTTGTTCGGCTACAGCTGCTCACATACGTACATACGGTCAAACTTGCTTACGTTACATTCCATCCTCACTTACGTACTTACCGTTGGCAACATTTTTTTGTATGGACCAGCAACATGTGCCCCGAAATTAGCGACACTGTTCCACAACTTTTGAACACCCCTTAAGAAAGGATATTATAGAATTTAGGAAAAGTTTGTTTTACTAGGCAGCAATTATTGCAGAAACTAGTCAGTCTCCATCGGGATCATAAGGATAATAATTATAAATTCATCAAATGAATTATTGGGTCAAAAATTATAAATATGTGCAAAATACAATATTAATTGCGTTTTAAAGCATCTGGAAAAAATAAATATAACATTAATCAATGGAAAAAGGGTATACAATTATCGATACCACCAGTTGACAAGCAACAAGTGTTCAAATGACGTGACATTTAATGCTCACTTACGTTTTTCAACGTCGCATTTCATGTAAAAAAATTGTAAATTTAGGGGTGTCTGGCAAAAAAAATCGATGTTTGAAAAAACTATCGATTTAACATCGATGTTTCTCCAGCTCTAATATAAAACCGAACAAATTTGTTGAGAAAGAAAAAACAACCGAAAAAGGAGATTTAAAATGTCTGTGCTGCGTTTTCTGGTGACGCGACAGGCCCTGGCAGCGTTGTCCAGGCCGGCGTCCACCAATCTGCTGCAGAATCGGGCAAAAATCGCACTCGCCTCCACTCTGAAGGCAGCCCCAACAGTTTCCGTGCAGGATTCCGTCAATCCGTGCCAAATGCAGATTAGAGGACACAAACGTTTTGGTCATCAGCAGGAGAAAACCCCACAAGTGACCAAATACTTCCATGGACTTATCCTCAGTCTGTTCATCATATCCGTGCTGGATTGGGGAAAGTAAGTAAAAACAACTACTAAATATGTACATTCGGTGGCTAAATGGAATCTATTTTTAGAGTGAAACGTTTGCTGATGCCCAAAGTGGATGCAGATTCCGGCCAGCGTCCCTCCTCGGCAGCTGGCGTGAATGGAGAGGACACCTCGGAAGAATCTGATAGCGACGATAGCGATGAGGATGAATCCAGCGGTGGACTGCATCTCCATGAGGGCAAGAAAATCAGGGAAAAAGTTGGTTTCCGCGAGCGCAAGGTACAATCCATTTTATAGGAAGCTGTTCCTCTCTCTTTTCATTTATTAAATTGTTTTCTTTTACCAATATTTTTGTTTTTCCTTTTATTTTGTCCTCATATGTATCTATTTTGCGTTGCCATTACACTCCACACCATACACACATCCATGAAGATTATTGAGTATGAGAACCGCATACGTCAGTTCTCCACGCCCGATAAGATATTTCGGTACTTTGCCACAGTGCGTCTACAGGATGCCACACAGACGATTGTGTGCATGACACCCGAGGACTTTCTGCGCTCCATCTATCCGGGCATCAAGCAGCCAGATGGTAAATGTTGTTTCATCCTGTTCCCATCCTGAACCATCCCTCCCCCCACTAACATCAGCTTGTAGTTCCCTTTTGGGTTTTTGTTTTTGCCTGTCTCTACTACTGCTCGTACGATTCCCTAAGCTAAGTTAATGTCCTTTGCCTTAGATCATTGAGTATGAGAATCGCATACGTCAGTTTTCCACGCCGGACAAAGTATTTCGCTACTTTGCCACCATCCAAGTGCCGGTAGCCGATGATCGTCATGAGGTGTATATGACACCGACCGATTTCTTGACCAGCATGACGCCAGGCATGAAGCAACCCGATGGTATGTGCTTGATAACAAAACAAAAACAATCAAAAACCCCCACTCAAAGATTGCAGCAAAATTGGATTTTTTACTAATACACTGAACATTTCTTTATCGATTTGTTTACTAAATGGATTTTGTTCTGCTTCTTTTTAGGACTGGGTCTAGATCAATATCGTCGTTATGATCCCAAGGCAAGTCTTTGATTATTTTGCAAACATTTTACAGCAGAAAATCTATAAAAAACCGACAGGAGGTTATTGACCTCACTCTAGTGTCTCACAATCTGTCAGACAAAGTGAAAAGTTGGAGAGTCCTAGAGGACCATTCCTTCTCTGACCACAGGTATATCGAGATGACTTTATCGCAACTGGAAAACCAACTGCGTTAAATATAGCTCGGTATTGGAGGAACTCCTCCCCAACAAGGCACTAATAAGCCCAGACACTCAAGACGATTTACATCGGATAGTGAACAGGTTCACGGAAGCATGCAACAAGGCCTTCACGGCGGCTTGCCTGCCAGACAAGACAAGGGGTAAAAAGAAACCCCCCCGGTGGTCGAAACAAATCGACATCCTACGTAAGAGCTGTAGGACTTTCTTCAATAGAGCCAAAAGCGCTAACGAGGAGAAACATTGGGCAGACTACAAAGTCAGTCTTGCCCAATACAAAAAAGAAACACGAAGAGCAAAAAGGGCCTCTTGGCAAAAATTCTGCACGGAGATAGAGGAGACGTCAGAAGCCGCAAGGCTGCACAAGCTTCTCTCAAAAACCACCCCCTCGGTAGGGTATCTTAAAAGGAACAACGGAACGTGGACCAACTCCAGTGAGGAGTCGCTCCACGTACTGCTTGAAACACACTTCCCTGGGTGTACAACCATCAAGCCGGCGCAAAACCCACAGGGGATGCCAAACAGCCACGATGGACCATATTTTTACCAAACGGAACGTAAGCTGGGCGGTAAACAGCTTTAATCCGTTCAAATCGCCAGGGCCGGACCAGGTCATCCCGGCGCAACTGCAAAAGGACGGAGACTCAGCCATCAATTGGCTACAATGCATCTTCATGAAGATACTAGTTGTGGGGACCATACCACAAGAATGGCTCAAGGCGAAAATAGTCTTTATCCCCAAACCGGGAAAGGCCTCGCACTCGACTCCAAAGGACTTTAGACCAATCAGCCTATCGTCCTTTCTTCTCAAACTGTAAAGGGGGGCTGTAAAGTAGTGGCATACGCGGATGACGTTGCAATTAGTTTCTCGGGGAAATACCCTCAAACACTCTGTGACCTTATGAGCACAAAGCTCGCGAGACTGTCAGAATGGACAAAATCGCGAGGATTGGGAGTAAATCCCACAAAAACGGAACTCGTGCTATTAACACACAAGTACAAGGTTCCGCCCCTTCACCCTCCTATAGTAAATTAATGTAGGCTCTCCTTCAGCGACAGCGCTAGTTACCTAGGTTTGGTAATTGACAAGAAGCTTAACTGGAACCTGAACGTAAAAGAAAGAGTGAAGAAGGCTACGATAGCCCTATACTATTGGCTATTGGTTTGAAGTGGGGCATGAGGGGCATGAACGCAAGCGTAGTCCAATGGATATATCAAGCAATAGTAAGTCCAATTTTACTTTATGGAGTTACAGTTTGGTGGCCGGCCCTATCAAAAGGATCGACAACCAAACAACTTGGCAAGGTTCAGCGAACCGCAGCATTATGCATTAGTGGAGCATTATGCACCACCCCGAACGATGCACTAAACGCCATCCTAAGTCTTGCGGGAAAGGAGAGGGCAGAAATTGCAGCAATACGTCTGAGAGACTCCGGACAATGAACGTCACATCTCAGGGGTCACTCACCGATACTTATCAGCAGTACCGTCCATACGAAGACGGACTACTGCGTCCCAAAGGAACACATTGTTACCTCCTTCAATGTAATCATCCCTAGCAGAGACGAGTGGCTTGAAGGACCACCAGGCCAAGACATGGCCATAAGCATCTTCACAGATGGATCGAAGCTGGATAACAAAGTTGGAAGAGGGATTTACTCCGAACAGCTCGAAATCAGGCACTCCTTTAGGCTCTCAGATCACTACAGTGTGTTCCAAGCGGAAGTCATTGCGATCATGGAAGCACTGAAGCTCCTTCGAACAGCCACAACGGCTTCACTGACAACAACAACTGTAAACATTTACAGCGACAGCCAAGCTACGATCAAATTACTTCACGCGATTTCTTCGAACTCGGCCACAGTGGCAAATTGCCGCAAATCTCTTCACGAGATGGCCCAACAATTTGCCATCAGCCTTATTTTGGTCCCGGGTTACCGGGATATTGAAGGCAACTGCAAGGCAGACGAGCTGGCCAGATCTGGTACCACAATACCCCTTCTCCAAGATAAGGAGGATATTTGCATGCCAATGGCCACCTGTAGGCTTATCATAAAAGAGCTATATAAGCGACGAGCAGACAATGCGTGGCGGTCAGCACCACTAAGTCGCATAACCCGGCAAACATGGTCGACCATTGACAGTAAGCGCACACTAGAGCTATTTAAGCTCGGTAAAAAAAGGTGCAGCGTTGTCATCCGCTCCCTCACGGCGCACTGGCTGATAGGCTTCCACGCTAACAGGCTGGGAGCCCCATACAATGATTTCTGCCGAAGCTGTAGAAATGAGGAGGAGGAGGAAACGGTGGAACACCTGTTCTGCTCCTGTCCAGCCCTCAGCAGGAGAAGGCTACAATACCTGGGCATGCCCTATGTCTCAGACATTTCAGAAATGTCCAAAATCTGTCCCAGAAAGCTTGCAAACTTCATAAGAGCGTCAGGATGGGATAACTGCTGATATGTTCAGGTCTCATGAGATGGATAAGGGGAACACCTCCCGCGATATCACAACGGGCCGAAAGTGTGACGGGCTCCTGTGGAGCTTGACAGCCGTCTTAACCTAACCTACAGCTGAAAATAAAACCTTTTTCCTTACAGTCTGTTGGCGAACAACTGAATCTTCACTTGGAGAAGAACAGCATCTTCTATAAGCTGGGTTCCTATGGACTCATCACCTTCTCGGACTACATTTTCCTGCTGACAGTGCTCTCAAGTAAATAAATTAAGGAAATTTCTATTCCCCTATTAATTTGCATGATTCTTGACCAGTTTCCCGACGTCACTTTGAGATTGCCTTCCGCATGTTCGATCTGAATGGCGATGGTGATGTGGACTGTGAGGAATTCGAAATGGTGGCCACTTTGGTGAGGTCGCAGACAAGCATGGGTACCCGACATCGTGATCATGCCAATACGGGCAATACCTTTAAGGTAAACACGGCGTAAGCGAGTTCTTGGAGTACGATAGTATGAAGGAGAACGAAAGAGTACCATCAAATGTTGTACTAAACGAATCCTTTTTGTGTATCTTGTATATTCTCTGTCTTTTGGCTTTGATCCTATATTGAACGCGTGTCTAACTGTGTACATATCAAATCTTAACTTCCCTCTGTTTTTGACGTACTTACAGTCCTTGAAGGTACTTTTGTGTGATAATGCTTAATCATTTTGTTTGCCCTTTCAAAATCTGTACATACTTTGTACCTTAACACCCCTCATTCACGCCGTACTTATCCAAATCACTCACCCCCCACACACACATTTTTTGCCTTTCCGCTCGGAACGTAACTTACTCACCTGCTCTCACGCACCCCAGATTAATCTTCTTGTTGTTGTTTCCCTGTCTATTATTGAAGTTTTTAAAAAAGTTCTTTGAAATCCCCTCCACAGGGCGTTAATTCCGCTTTGATCACGTACTTTTTTGGACCCAATATGGATGAGAAGTTGACCATTGAAAAGTTCTTGGATTTCCAAGAGCAGTTGCAGCGTGAGATCCTCTCTCTGGAGTTCGCGAGAAAAGAACCCAATGATGACGGAAACATCACGGAAGCAGATTTCGCTGAACTGCTTTTGGCCTATGCTGGTTATCCCGCGAAGAAGAAACAAAAGAAATTGAAGCGTGTGAAGCGTCGCTTCCGTGATCATGGCACGGGCATATCAAAGCAGGATTATTTGGATTTCTTCCACTTTTTAAACAACATCAGTGACGTGGACACTGCCCTGACCTTCTATCACATTGCGGGCGCCTCTATTGATCAGCAAACGCTGCAGCATGTGGCCAAGACAGTGGCTTTGGTCAATCTATCCGATCATGTGGTGGATGTGGTCTTCACCATCTTCGATGAAAACAGTAAGGGATATCTTTATGGATATTACGGAATAGTATATAACTCTCTTTAATCATTGATTTAGATGACAACCAACTGAGCAACAAGGAATTTATTTCGGTGATGAAGAATCGCGTCCAACGCGGCCTGGAAAAGCCCAAGGATACGGGCTTCCTAAAAATGATGCGTTCAGTGTTCAAGTGTGCCAAGGAGACCAAACCCGTGCTCTTGGACATATAGTAAAGGGTTCGAGAGAGTCCTTTGTGGATTCTTCTTCTACTTCAGCCCCAATCTTAGTCATTTTTCCTACGCTTATTCTCTGCCTTATTTATATTTTTGTTTTTAGTTAATCTTTACTCAAACCGATTTTAACTTTATCCTCGTGTCCTTGGGGGTTCTTTGACGATGATGATGATGATTCTCTATCTTTTGTAAATTTCACCAACTCTTGTGCGCTTAATACGTTTTTTAAATAAAAATTTATATATGTATCATAATAAATAGAAATACAATTTAAAGATAAGACCCTATTTATAGGGTTTATCGTTCAGTTCATAGATATTTCTTATCATTATATGGAATAACCAAGTAGTAGCGATATATAAATGAATATACTACGTGCTTTATTTCATCGTAAATTATTACTGGAAGTCCAATGCGATTGCGAACCTTTCACTGGATTGCTTTTGTAGAGAATGAATACAAATGTTGGGGGATTCTTAAAAGATGAATACAATTTAAAATTAAATAAGAATTTTTCGTTCGTTGTAAAATATTATATAGGAAATACTGCCTTACAGGGTAGGAATGTCTTGATTTTAAGCAGGATTTGTAATCCTGTTTGAGAGAAACCACACACACTCTTGTTACTCACAGTGGAAGTTAATCAAATAATTAAAATAAATAAATGATTCAATCATCGTATAAAAAATTCGTTCTTTCGATCCGTATGATGGCATCACAGTTAAACCGCCACATTTCCCTGTTCCTCAAAGTCCACGTCATCCACAGTCATGCCGTACAGCTCCATGTCGTGCTGCTTGAGATGTGCCGTGTACGCATCCAGCTCGGTGAATCTCTGCTGGCACTCGCAGCACTCCAGCCAATCATCCACCGAACTGTCACCATCATCGCTATCATAGGTGGACTTTTGTTCGCCGCTGCTCTCCTCCTCCTGATGCGATGCCTTGTGGGAAGTGTAGTCCAGATAGTCCTGGAACCTCAAAGGACAGCGTAGGCACTTGTACCAGCGATCGCGGACATGAGTGACCATGTGCTTCTTTAGGGTCGAGCACTCGCGGAATGGCTTGCGGCACTTGGTACAGCTGAACGGCTTCTCGCCCGTGTGGATCATATAGTGGCGTTTGAGGTTGTGGCGCGTTCCAAAGGGACGGTGGCACAGCGGACAGGGATAGGAGCGACGACTCCTAGAGGGTCTTATTGGGGGAGCTGTAGCTGTGGCGTCATTGCTGAGGGACGAGGATGAGTTGGCGCTGCTGCAGCTACGAGGTAGGGGCGGGCGGGCAGATGCAGGTGGCTGTATTGGTGGCGGCGGTGGTGCTACTGCCTGTGGGGCAGATGGGGTGTGCTGTGGTATGATTGGTACTAGGGTCACGGTCAAAGTGGGTGGTGGCGAGGGCTCTGCCGGTGGTGGTGTGCCACTATCTTGATACTCTTCTATGTCGTCCTGATCCTGCTCCTCCTCTTCATCTTCTTCCATCTCTTCTACACGATTATCCTCTGTTTGCTCTGTTTCTTCCGTATCCGGCTTCACCATGAGATTCTTGCTCTCGCAGTCCGCACAGCGCGTCGAGTCCTGCTCTATGGGCGGTCCCAGATGACAGATCATGCAAATGAACTTCGGATCATGGGAGTGCCTCCGTCGATGCTTCTTTAGATCGCTAAACTCTCGGAAGCGACGCTCGCACAGATCACAGGGAAAGGGACGTTCGCCTGAAAAGGAATTTAATGAAGTATCAATAAATGGCACTCTGTTTGCGGACCAATCTCTCACCTGTATGTATCATCATGTGGCGTCGCAGATTATAGTTGGACTGCACCTTCTTCCCGCAGGCGGCGCACTCAAACAGATGCCGTCCACGGCGGTTAACGTAAGGACGTCGTTTGTTCGATCTGCGAGGACTATGCTTCTTCTGCTTGGTTGGCCGCTGTACCTTCTCTTCTTCATCTTCTGATTGCAGAACAATCACTTGTGCTGGCTCCTCTTCATCCAGTTCACAACTGACAGCAGCCAGTGGTAGAGTCTCCTCATCGCTGGGATCTTCTTGCTCCTCTTCTTGCTCCTCCTCGCTGTCGCTTAGCTCGATCTCCGCCACAATGCGCTGCTCTACTCTGGGTATCAATTGGATGTCGGGTGATGTACGTTTCAGTGGCCAAATTCCTGCCAAACTTCTGGCTGCACTTATGATCAAACCGGACGGTGGTTGTTCTTTCTCCTTTACTCCCTCTTCATCGAGCACAATGATTTCCAGGCGATCTTTCTCTCTTTCCAGACGACGCTGCCTTTCCAGCTCCTCCCGCTGCTGTTGCTGCTGCTGCTGGCCGATTCTCAAAAGCAGCGCCTTGATCTTTACATCATCGATGGACACAAAGTTCTCCTCCGGCTCGTGGTACTCGTATCGAATGCCATCTTGTGGCAGCATCTCGCAGCTGGCATCGCAACACGACGACGCACTGCAGCAGGAGAGGGGGCATTCAGAGCAGCATTCCATGCAGGACGCAGCGGGCGCTGCCCCAGTGGAGCACGTCGATTTGCTCAAAGCCAGCTCCATGGTCTTCAAAACAAGTAAAAGAGGGATAGAAATAGTGGCACACCAATTAACAGTTAGTCAATGTTAGTCAATGCTAGTCATGTACATATATGCATCACCCTCACTCTTGCTATCCTTACCCGCAGAGGATCAACATCAACTGAGAGCAGAAACAATTTCCAACTTTCTGTTTTTTTGTGCCGCAGTTTTTGCGAATAATACTCGCTCCCGTGTTGCCCGTCTGTGCTGGTGCCGTCTGCCTCTGACGCCGTGCGAGTGAAGAAGAAACTGGATTCGCTCGGGCTCAGCAACCTCTCGACAAAACGCCACAAACGCCACAAAAGTCGAGTTTAAGCAGTCGACGCTGGCAGCGACGCCAACGTACCCGGCTTGCCTGCCCCCTGTTGGCCAGTCTGTGCCGTCGGTGCTTTCTGTGAATCAGCGAAGCGCGAGAGCACGAGAGAAGGCAACTGCGCTGCAGGCTTTTTTCCAATACACGAGCGCAACGTTGGCGTTGGCGTTGGACCTCTACCTCTCCTATCGCCGCCCTATCCACTGTGTTTGCGTGCGTTGGTTGTTAACTTGATTTTTCTTTGGGGGGCACTGCATGCCTGCCTGCTGCCTGGCCTGCCACACACACACAAAACGAAAAACAAAGAAAATGCGCACAGGGCGGACCGAAAGCATGCCCCAAAGCAACAACAACACTGCAACTGCAACAGCCGAAGCAGAGCAGCGGCAGAAAATAAACTAACGATTTTCAAGATTACTCTGAGAGTGGAGCCCGAGCCAGAGGAGAGCCAGAGTCAGCGCACCCAACGACGGCAATCTCATTGACGTCCGAGCGCCGTGCGCAATAATTTTGTTCTCCTCTCTTGTTTCTTCTCCATCTCGTTCTTTGTGCTTCCTGGCTGTTGCTGCCTGTTCCGCCTCCCCTCCTCACCCACTACCCCATCTTCGGCTTTAAAGATCGGCCCTTAAGTGTTGAATAACTTCGCGGAGAACGAACCCTTTTTATTGGAAACTTGAACGTGGTTGTGGATGGCGTGAGGGAGATGGAGCGGCGGGGAAGGGTTGAGGGCTGGAATGGCGTGTGAAATGCTCATTTGTATGCCTTTAGCGTGGGGGCCATTACCCATTACATACAGAGTTCTAGCCCGGATCTAAAGATCTCCTCCTCAATGCTTGGCTAGGCTTTCGATCCAGTGGGGAGCAATGGAAATGGGAATGAGAATTGGTTTGGATTGACGATCGTGACTACAAGTACGAGCAACGCCGCGCACACTTATTTCTTTTTGCTTTTTCAGCTTTTGCTATAAAACTTGTTTATATCGTATCCCCACCGTTCACCATCCACAGCAACATCCACACGCTGCAAACGCCCACTCGACCCGGGCCTGGGGGATTGGCATCGTCATGAACATCCGTGTCGGGTCGGGGCCTGGCTGTACATGTGCATTCCCTGTACGTGTGTGTGTGTGTTGTCGAGTGAGGCTGCTGCATGTGTGCGTGTTTGGAGAGCAATGCTCGGCACGATAGTGCCCCCAGGTGTTCGAACTTTTTCGCAATGTGTAAATGAAATGTATCTGTATATGGAATAAAATAAATGTACTCGTAAATACATATGTATGCATGTATATGAATATAAGGCTTGGCAATCATCATGATATCACAATAATTGGTGCCAATCTGTTTTCGAAATTCCTTTATATTCATTTTTCATTGCTGTGGCATTATGTTCATTTTTTGTTGATAATTTTTTATAATATACGGTTGTACAACTGATAAGGGACCCTTACCTAAGAGTCCTTTACGATAGACTACAGGTGTTTTTTTATTTGTATAGGAAACTCTGCATCAGTTCTGTATCAGTGCAATGTGTAAAGGAAATGATTGTATTCGTATATTAGTATGCAAATACTGAAGTATCTGTACATAAGTATGTACATATATAATATACAGAAATATGATTATGATAATTAGTGGCAATCTCTTTTGGATTACTTCTTCATCGAAATATGCCCTTATTTGTCATAATTCTATTTTACTACTGCAAGGAATGCAGAATGTTTCACAGAAAGACAGATTTCTTTATATTTTCTCAAGACGTGTTTATGATATCGTACATACTTCCAAGCAATCCTTGATTATAAACTTCACTTGTATTTCTGTTTACAAAGTAGAGCCAACTTCATACGATACTCCTCGCAGGTGTCGCAACTTTCCGCAGTTTTGTTATGAAATAAATAAATACTCATATAAAAATGGGAATTTGCTTTGAAAATAATTGTATATTAACTTGTGTTCGGCATGCCTTTATTTTTTATATTTATAATATTCTTATATTCAACAACAACATACATAGTGCATTTAAATATGTTTAAAAATTTGATAATGACTCTTATTTGGGACACATCACATCATTTGTTTTCTGGCTCAAATATTTCAATCCTAGACATCGAGAAACTTTTGCGCAATGATAATAACGCAATAATAATCAAACTGCTACCATGCGTTATTTAAATATTCTAAAAAAAAACATACTACTTCTGTTTTTATATGTGATTATAGTTTATACATTATTATTCTTGTTAATTTATGTTCAAAAAAACTCTGCCTTTGTTTCGCCTTTTTAAAATAAATAAATTAGCGTACTGTTCAGCATTTAACCCATATCTTTGAAACTGATATGAGTTGGTGCTTCAGAAATCTAAGCCTGAACTATATACTCGAGGAGAAGATATATAGGCATCTTGTTTGATTCCTCTAGCCCGATCGCTTGATTAAATTACTCTTAGGAGTCTACTGTATTCCAATAGATATGTCCTATGTCCTTGAAAGTTTCGTTGGAAAAGTATATTTAGTAAATAAGAACACATCATAAAGTATGAATATATATGTATATTATATACTATTATATACTATACACATGCCTAACCCTGTGTTTTGTATACCCTTTGGTTCATCTTTTAATTTAAGTTTTCCAATATAATAATACGTTCAAAGCTTTTCTGAAATAATATTTTGCTATGCCCCCACGATATATTCCATAGAAAACAATTTTTCACTTTTAATTATCCATCTCCCATCTGTTTCAGCATTTCGTTCGATTAGATCATCATATATCAACCGAAAAATACATTTAAAAGCTTCATTTCCAAAACTGACGTCACCCTTCGCCTGTCAGAGATATATAGATGGATAATGTCTAGAAAACCCAAAAATATCTTAGCAATTTGTTTTACTAAAAAATCAATAAATATGTGGATCAAATACTATTGAAAAATGTTTAATAGGCATTTCTTTCCATTTGTGGATCCTTTCTAGATATAACATTTCCTGAAACTACGTAAATTCGCTTACGATAAATACAAACGAAATCGTAAAACTATAATAATTGTATATATATGTATATATCGATCAGTTTATGGCGGGGATATATGTACGTAGCCCCGCACTTAATTGGATCACATAATATGGATATATAATGTTCGATTACATAGAGGAAACATATTTGGCAAAATTGGGTTCTTGGTAGCTATCATCTAAGGGGATTGAGGACTACTAAATTACAATTTAAACTTCCATAATAAAGTGGAATATATATTAATATACAAAAAAAAAACTGGAAACTGTGGATGAGGAATAAAATACATAATAACATATAGAGGATTAAGTTAAACCAATAACTTATTTGTATGCCTAAACCTTAGGCTAAACATATTAAAACCAGTGATTGCTAGGAGAATGTGGGATTATGTGTGTGGGGTATTGGATTGCTTGGGGGGACATTATGATATGCTTCTAATCGAAGGCGATGTGTAGACACAAACAACTTAACTATTTACAACAAAGCTATTAAATAATGTGGGATCAATTGTTTGAATCCTTAGCATGCTCGAGGACATCTTAGGGAGTGCGTTAACTTAGAAAGTATTGTATCCTTAATGTACATGTGGGACAATCGATTGCTTAAAGCTTTTGCTGCAAATCCTTGCTCGGACCACCACCACCCTCATGATGGTTAACAATGTACTTCTTAGCCCCCGATAGGCCCTGCTTGTTGATGTAGAAGCTCTTTTGGGCAAGCGGTGAGGCGCCATCGTCCACCACCAAACGATTGAGAAATGTGGCCGCCGTCTTGGCCCCACTGTCGCATGACGAGGATTCTATGCTGATCGTAGAACAGCCCCCGATCGATGAGGTCTCGCTCTTGGCATCGTCCATCAGGGTGGCATCGTCGGCCAGATCGTTGACCAGCACTTGGGTGCTCGACGACGCCGTGGAGAGTATGGAGGAGGTGCGACTGCGGCAAGAATTGGGCTCGTTCTCCGGAATGGAGATACCCTCATCAATGCTCTGACTCTGACTGCTCCCAGACAGAGTAAGACACATGGGCTCCGATGAGGAGCCAGCATCCATACCAGGACCACTGCTACTACCAGCTCCGGGCGAAGCGGAACTAGGCGAGGGACAGCCAGAGCTGCTGCTGTTGTTGTTCTGACCACTCACTCCGACGGCATTATTTGTGCACAGCTTGGAGATGAACAGCTTGGGGGTGATGCGTCCATCGTAGGTTCCCGAGTCGGGGCTGGGACACACGGATGAGGGGGATTGGCACACGGGCGAAGAGCCGCGGCTGGAAGGGCGAGAGAGACTTTCATTGGACTATTTGTAATTAGAAGGCGGCATTCAGACGTACCTCTCTGTAAACATCTTTTTCATTGGCGACGGCGAGTAGATACTCCAGTTGCTGCCCCCGGGATTCTCGTCCAGCTCAAACTTGCGCTTCACTGGACCCAGCTGGGAGGGACGCATGGCAATCGGCGACATAGATCGCCTGGTGGCAAAAGTGCGCCGCGTGGGCGACGGCGAGTAGGGCAGACGGATGGCCGCCCGATTGCTGGTGGGACTGGGACTAGAGCAACTGGTGCTGCCCGTCGGTGGCAGTATGACCTGCAATGGATTGGAGAGCTCGTCGGACTTGCACGACCAGTTCTCGGCCACCAGCGTGAGGTCCTCCCAGCTCTGGGAGATCTGTATCTCGCGATGCACCTCCCGCTCGTGATTCACCTCGCGGCTGTTCAGGTCGGCGCACTCCTCCTGCCGCAGCTGGGAGACGCGCGGCGTCAGGCACAGTGTGGCCCCGTTTGCCCCACCATTGGCGGTGGACATGGGACTGTAGCTGGCCGAGTAGCGGCGGGCACGTGGTGCAAATATGTTGAACACTGGCGCCGGCGAGACCTCGCGAGAATTGGGCTGAGATCGGATGTGCATGCTCTTGCCAAAGTAATCGATGGTCGAGCTGCATTTGGAGGAGTAGTGCTCCTGATGCTGATGCTGCGGTGGGTTCTTCTTTGGCGTCTGCTCGTGCTCCTTGGCCGCGGCGGCAGCAGCTGCGGCTGCGCGTGTGGTCATGGGTGCGTGTGGCGAGGGCCGCCCCGTGGGCGTGCGTATGATTGGCACACTGAGGCAGCGTTTAAGGGTCTTCGAGCTGCTGGGCGGCGGCGGATCAAGGGTGTCCATGGCCACTGGCGTCGCCGTCTTGGCCTGCTCCTCGCTGCTGGCTTTCGTCTCCGTTTCCATTCCGTTGCACTCTTCGAAATCCAAGTCTAAAAATATAATAGAGCGGCAAATGTTTTATTTTCGACTTGTGGGTATTTCTGGGGCCAGCGGCCTGGGGCGAGGGTTTTGCCTTTTCGTCGGTTCTTGTTCGAATTTTTTGGTTTTATTTTTCGTTTTTTTATTTTGTTTTTTCTACATTTTTGCTCACACTTTGTTCTCGCTGGCTCCACTTTGGCCACAGCTGATGCGAGAGGGCCCCCCTCGTTCAGCGGACAATATCCAAATTACCACAAAATGTCTATTTCAGTTTCGGTCTGCCAGGATTTTTGAGTGCCCGCTGCCTGCAGCCCTCTGCCGGCGTCGCTGCCACCGTTGGCGACTTCAGCTGCCTGGCAAATTTTTTCTACCACAAAATGCGTGCCCAGCGAGGCACTTTTTTGCTTCGTTTTTTGCGCCTTGCTGCTAGCGAGCGCTGGCAAATGTGGCCAAAATTAGTTTTTCTGGAGTGTGTGGCACAGTTTTATCTAAACTCTTGTGGTCTTAAACGCTGTATAAGGGGTTTAATTTACTTACAAAATTGTGTCCTGTGATTATAATTTTCAGCTACCTTTAGTTTTTTTCTAGTGCTGTAAAATGCCAGTGCTGCATTGATGGGAAACACGTTCAGACTGAATGGCACTCCAAGCTTGGTAGCAAATACCCTTCAAAAATTGTTATATTTTGATGGGAAACTACTTGAATAAAATTGTGAATGCTGGCAAAAATTGTTTTCTATTTTATTTCGTGGAGTCCCGCTGTTTAAACATCCCTTTTTTGCTTTTCCCCGCTGCTACAACGTACTCGGCATTTCTTTGCCTGATACATTTAAATTCATGCAGCTCTGGGTTTTGCTGCTGCCCAACACTGTGCGCGCGCACATTTGAAATCCACTCGCTGCTGCTGCCGCCAAAAAAAAAAACATTTCGTTATAGACACATGTTTTATTAATTTATTATGCGAAACTTAAATACAAAATGTCGTAAGAGAAAACAATCATGTTTACAAGCTTCAGTTGTGTTTTACTTTTGGTTTTTTGTTTTGTCCATCGGCGACTATGGGATTGGCATTTGTTTTAGTTAACAAAAATCACATGAAATTATAATAACACAGTCGATCTTCATTATTCAGACTAATTGAATCTGTAAATCATCATACATTATATTCAAAATGTAACTTAACATTTAACGCTAGGATCGTACCGAAAATCGTTATGGAAATAATACATTTTTCTTTCAGAACTAATAATACTTAAGTTTTACAAGAAATGTTGCTGCATTTTGTTTTGCATTTCTACTACAAGCTAAAATTACATTTTAGGCTAATTTTTGTTGCTTATGCGTTTCTCTTTCTTTATGGATGGTTTACAATTGAAATCGTTTAATTACTTGACAGATTTTGAATGTTCAATGGATAATTTGGTTTTGAATGAGATTTTTTTGTGTGTTAAATGTAACTTTTTTGTTGAGTTGGCAAACGCAAGGGCATCTGAGCGGACGCTTGACGTGGTCCTTAACCATCGGCCAGGCTGGGCGTTACCCAGCCGTACTTCTCGTGTGTCTTCACTAGCGAACGGAACGACTCCTCTGCCTGGCGGCTGTAAGGGTAAGAAAACAATCGATTTTAGTTTCTTTAATCAACGAGAACCAGAACCATTCCCACTCACCGACTAAACTCCTTTGTACATTTTGGTTTACGCATGATACGACCCTGACCCTTGACCACGCTGGCAGAGAACTGCATTATGACGGCCTCCACGGTGTAGGCACTGGCCCAGCCACGGGGCGTGAGCAGCTCCATGCATATGGCACCGCCCTCCATCACATAGCCCTTCTCAATGCGCGGCTCCACAACACGCATAAAGGGCGGCGCAAAGGGGAAATTGTCAGGAAAGCTCAAGTGAAGCAGGATGTTCGAAACATTCAGTTCCATCATGTCACGGGCCAGCGGCGAGTCCGGATCAATTACATGCAGACGCACATGCCATTCAAAGAGGCTATCATTAACAAGTTCCACCTGCAAAAACGAGTTGAAAAAGACTAAATGGAATCCAATAAAAGAGCAAATAGATGTGTTCCTATACCGTGAAAACAGCGTCGGACTTCAGCTGCAGTCGTTCCATTTCACGGTACTCTTTCATGAGGCGACGCGATCGAATACTCTGATCGGCGGCCACCAACTGACGCCCTGACGTCGGCGTAACTCTAGAATCACAAGAACAAGTGGGTTTTATTTTAGACATTTTTCAAAAAGTTTTTTTAAGAAATTTTAAATCTTCGACTGACTTATGATCCTGTCGTCGACGCTTGCCTGGTGAATCGCACAAAGCCTGCTCGCCAGCCATTCGAACTACAGGATTTTTCGAGTTTGTTGCTCCAGCTGCGGCTCCCCCTCCTCCTACGCCTCCGGCTGGTCCTGATCCTGATCCTCCCGCAGCTACCTCATTATTGTTGTTAATATTGTTGCCGGTGGCTCCATCAACTTTGTCATTGTTGTTAATATTATTATTATTATTATTGTTGTTGTTGCTACTGGATTTATGGAAGATTTTGCGAAATGCAGTGACTACTCTCTCCTTGGAACGCGATGACATTTTAGCAATTATTTTTTTTAGTTTTGGTCTCTGTTTCCGTTTACGAGCGTGGTTTTGGTTCTTGTTGAGCGGTGGCTTTGATTCTTAGCTAACGAGTGTATGTGTTTGTGTGTGTGTGTGTGGGCGTCGTTTTTCAGTCTTTTTCAAACATTTGTCTCTGTTGAGTGTGCAACGATTGTAGTTTGGGGATGGTTTGGCGTTGAGTTGTATGCTGAAAAGGAGAGAAAAAATAAACCATTTTATAAAGGTGTTCGCCATGTGAAACATAATATATTGTTGTAAAACAGTTCAAAAATAACATAAATTATATACAAATATGTATAGATCGTTGATAGATCGCTGGAACCTAAATAGATTTCGTGTGGAACCCAAATGGATTCCATGCGGAGCGTAAAAATTACTATCAACAACATTGCACTATCAACGATTGCATTTCATTTATATCGTATGTCATCTCTATCTCTTTGATTCTGGCTTTCTATTCAGTCGTATAGATGCTATGATCTTCCATGAATTAACTTCTACTACAATATTGGACAACAATTTTAGATGAAAAGTCCACATTATTCCAAGTAGCACTTATCAGTTTTCAACTTTGTTACAAAAAAAAACATTCTATGGGGTACACAAAAATTACCATATCTTATTTTGCGAAGGGTGCCATTTCTTTGGAATTTGATTATATCGAAGCAATTTTCATATTTTAGTGGTCTGTCTCTCTCTCACTCGCCTAGAGCCTCATTTGTGACCTTGAAACAGACGCATTTTTCCTACCAAAAAGATAGCCCAGCCAGCAGATACTTTAGAATGTCTAGAGCAGCAGCCGCCATAAGCAGAAAACACATCCTTGAAAACCATTTTCAAGCAACAAAATATGTTAAATACCACGCTTCAGCGCCAACAAAACAACTCGTAAAGAAATTCTGGTAGAGGGACGACATAAAAAACCATATTACGTCGCAGCCAGCAGCTGCCAGGCAGCCAGGACGAGCAGGAGGAGGCAAACGAGGAGAAATTGGATGAGCAGAAGGAGAATGAAGTGGAGCTGTGATGCGGCAAGAGCCAAAGCACTCGAGGCGGCACACACACACAGACACACACACAGAACAGTTTTATGGCCAAAGTTTACACAGCCTCTGCCTGTGGAGTGGAGCTGCTGTTGCTGTGACGCTGCCAAAGATACAGAAATGAAGTCTAAGAGGACACCCACACCCACGCCTCTTTAGAGGTGTTTTCGAGGTGTTGACCATGGTCTCCGCCAAATTGTTTGTCTTGCGCATAATTAGCTTTGCTCCGCCCGCACTGTGATTGGTTGGGGTCGAGTCTTTAGGTTGGACTTAGGCCAACCGCATTACTGCGGGTGTAACCCAGGGACTATTATTATTATTATTGTTATAAAAGATAGCAGATAATTGTGAGCCAAGTTTAGAGCCAAAAATATCAGCTACAGAGAGACCAAGGAAGAAGAGTGGGTGCTAAATATGGGGATGAAAAGCTATGTACATTTCTTTACCTTATAGACTTCTCTATTTATGTATATATATGATAGTTAGCTCTGAGCTTGGATAATTTCTGTATTGTATTCCCAATCACAGAAATAAAGTCTTCCACATACACACTCCCTATTTGGTACAGATTTTTTGCCTGTGATTATTTCCTCATCTTTTATTCATATCACATCGGAATAGTAGATGCCTCTCTGAAAGCTTGTTAGGCTACACAAATTATGAATGATTGATTGATTAATGGCCCCTGGAAGATGTGTTCTTTTGACCCTTCCACCTCTTAATGGGTTTAAGAGTTCATTAAAGTTCGAGCTGCTTCCCCATTCCTACCCTTTTTTCTTTCTTTTAGTTATGGTCCATTTCCGTGCAACTGAAACTATTTTTAGACAAACTTTTTGCACTTTTGCTTTCAGCTCGAGGGAAAACTGGACTGGCTGTGGCACTGGTCCGAAACAAAAGGCGCCACAGGCCGATGCCAGAACCAGAGCCAGACCAAAACAAGTTACAGCAGAAAATCAGACAAAGAGAGAGAGAAAGAAAGAGAGAATAGTAGTCTGGTCTCCAATTGAACAAAATAAATGTCAAGAATGGTTGACATATTTCCCCATCCACCCACAGAGGGGGAGAGCAGTTGACAGGCCCTTGAAATACGAGTATTTATATAGATTGGGCGACAAATTGACTGCGAGGGTTGCAAATTACTGTACAAACACACACCAAATTCGAGTATATATCTTATCTGGCGCCAGTAAAATCGATAGAGTCCCCACGATTCCCGCACTGACCTACCCCGGACACACGCAGATCCAACAGATACAGATACATACGTATTTAATAATAGCCTTGCCTTCGGTTCGCCAGCGTTGAATCAATGTTATTTGCAGATCCAAATATAGCGATAGCTGCTGGTGGGACTCTGCCTCCGGCTCCCTCGATTCCCGAGTGTCGTTAGGTCAGGTGGCGGGGAGCGGCTCTTTTAACTGCCTTTGGGGGCCGTGGGTTAAATGAGTTTTTAATTGAATTTCCCATTGCACAATCCATACTCGGAATGGTCTTCCATTTCAAGTCGATGCTTTATCTTGTCACGCGTTAAGTGTGAAATATTTACTGTCTATTGGTACCTTAGCACCATTTTGCTGCCACTTTTTTTTATCGTTGAACAGCACTGGTTGGGGCCGGGGGAATGTGGGGCAAAATGTGCAATCAACTTAATTACTAAAGATAAGTCTTTCATTTTAGAACTATGTACGCAGTTCTGTTTAACAGTCATTGCGCTTGAAATGTGCTGTCTATAAAACTCGAATTGTTCATTCAAATAAAAAAAACTACAGCTGGTCGTTATTCAACACTGACGGAAGTGGGACTGGTAAAAATTTTTTAAATAATTGGGAGTATTTCTTAAATTTCAGTTATACATCACTATAAAATGCATATATGCCATGTAAGAGATCAAGTATATAGGAATAAGAATAGGACCGACAATTACAGGTGGGAACTTCTTGAGATTTATTTAAAATCATCCCAATCGTTTGGTTGCTGTGCAACACTGCCTCGCTGCCAGTGAGAAGCGTGGGAAATTTCGTAGAGGTAAACAATTTCAATTACCAATTAAACGAGCTGCATTTTTCAGTTAATGCATCAAATTATACACACAATCCATAATTATATATCCATAGCCGCGAGACCATATGCCGCAAGACCAACATCTGTTTGTGTGCATGTCCGTTCATGTTTAAACGTTTTGAGACGTGTTTATTGTTGTTTCTCCATGGCATGCAAATTTCCTTTCCCCATCGCTTACCCCATGCAAATTTCCCAAAGTAAACACGAAAGTAAAAACGGAAAACAATACGTATACGGTATATCATGTGGAAAGAGGAAAGCAAAAAAAAAGAAATGAATGTAAAATAAAAACTGTGCCAGCTTATGCAAAAAAAATCTTTAAAATTCTTGTTTCTTATGCGTTTTATTGATTTTTGTTACTGTTGAGTGACTTTTTAATTGCATTCTCCCCAAATGATATGCGGGAATTATTCAGCAGTTGAGAACTTTGCTCGTTAATCAACACTGGT
The DNA here is from genome assembly GCA_037356375.1 of Drosophila affinis. Classification (NCBI taxonomy): domain Eukaryota; kingdom Metazoa; phylum Arthropoda; class Insecta; order Diptera; family Drosophilidae; genus Drosophila; species Drosophila affinis. Next base: position 39,828,491 of record CM074800.1, read on the forward strand.
ACTGGTGCAGCAGAAATGCGGAAATATTTGTCAAGCGGACTGGGTCCGTGGGGATGCTGACTAATGGTTCCCCCCAGCAACAGTTCTTTGTTCTGTCGGCTATTGCGTTGTGCTGCTCCCACACTCTCCTTCTCACAGCCCGCTGCCACGCGCTGGTCATCCCAACACAACTTCTCGCAAACACACTCATGCACCCACCTCCTTATATTTATTTATGGATACCCTTTGCTGAGAGACTGCTGATTTTGACGGATATTTGAAATGCAGATAGCATGGTTTGTCTCTTTAAGGGTATCAATAGTTGCGACTTCACTTCCCTACCATGTTATTTCTTCCACCTTATGCACTTGTTGAGAGGAGGGGCTGGCTGCCGCTCCCCCTGCCTCTGCCTGGCATTGTTCTACTTACGCTCCTGCTCGTCGACGTCGCAGTCCGAGTGAGTGAGGGTCAGTCATCGCTTGTTACAGCTCTCTGTTAATTTATTTATAAACAATTGTGCCTGCCTGGCTGTCCGCCTGTCCGCCGCCACTCGGACTCTCGGGCGCATGCAAATTGAATCAAGCAGGGATTGCATTCGGTTTGCCCCTCTTTGGAGAGCTTTTAAATATGCATTCAGTGTTAATCAAGGCCAGGCGAAGCGAATCGTTTCCTTTATTTCCTTGTTGGGCCGGCTAACCAAATCGAAACGCTTTGTCACTTCCCCTCCCGCCAGACAGTTTCGTCGTGTGACGTGTCTGGTTGAGTCTGCGGTCTCTCTGGTTCATTGACTTATTCGGTGGAATTCCAGATAAACTAAACTGACTAACGGGCTGTGACTGATTGATGCTTTAACCCCATTATAGCCGCCAGGGTAAACAGACGAACAATAGATGTGACTCTCTCCCTCTTTCCCCTTTGACCTTGATATGTCTCTGTTTTCTCAGAGCTTATCTCTTTGAAGTGAGCGGCGCCATAACGAAGAGAGAACCGAGCAGGGCCAACATGCATACATACTCGTACTCCTTTTGCACTGGCACTCGTTTGCCATTTGCTTATGTATTTATTAAGACTCTCTCAGGCATTGCCAGGCACGTAGAAAGCGTCTACAAAATGGGAATATATGAGTTTGGAGAGGAGTGTGGTAAAAGGCTAGAAAAGGAATAGGAGCAAAGAAAACCAACACAGTAGAGTAGGGTATTACTAGACTACTAGGTACCCTATACTCACAATATTCTACTTTCACTAACGTATTTACATACAAGTATTCCTTTCGTGAATTCAGCAATACAGCATGCCCGTATCCTCTAAACAAATAAGGGGTATAAGGATGCAAAGCCTGACTCCTAGTCCTATTCCTGGTCCTGGTCCTAGTGCTTCAGATCCTCCTCTGCTTCTTTCATTGCTGGCTGGCGCGTGTCTTTTTCAAACGGAAGCCATTTACAAAATTGCTTTCAACAGGCAACAAAAATAACAAAAAATTCCATGGGCGAGAAGTGGACTTTGACATGGAGCGTCATTTTAGCGCTTCAGTTGATGACGTTAGTGGTTCGATTGTGGCTGTGTAACCGTTTCGAGACGGGTCGGGTCGTGTCTCTTCTTCCTCTCTTTTTCTCTTTCTCTCTCAGGCGTGCGTGTGTGTACGTACAGCACATGTGTGTGTTGAACCTGTCAATTTCGCATTGGTCGGGTGTCAATGTTAAGTACGTTGGATATAGCGCATATTACATGCACACGACACGATAAGCTCGTGCTGGCGGTTTCAAGCATGTGATTAAATTTCGCTATACTCCCATTAACCACTTCAAAGTATGCTATAGCTTTTAATATATACATATATTAAATGGAGTAGAAAAGTTCCATTTAATGAGAGTATCGTATTATGATTCCTCCATTGCTTGTCTCTAAGGATTATTATCTCTTACTTGTATCGTTTCTTTTCCCCAAGGATTGGACTAACCTTTCGGTATAAGCAAAATGGATATTTTTCACACCTCCTCTGAAAGATTAGCAATGCTGACGTCAATGGGATCTGAGCCAGACAGGGACTAACTGACAGACATCAGCACTCGTATCGCCACCTGCCATATTGTTTATGCTGACTGAAATTGTTTATCACCTGCCACACACACACACACACACACACAAGACACACCCACCCACTAACCCCTACTCATGTAAAATGCATAAATTCCAGCGATACCATGACTCGAACCTGAACTCTCTCGCTCTCGCCTTTTCTCTAATTGCTGGCGACCCTTTGCTCTGCTATTTATAGAGCGACAGCACCACCACACAAGGGAATTCATGGGCCCAGGGCCTGACTTTCATGGCTATGCATAATCAATTTATGTATCGTACATGGGTTAAATCTATAAATTAATTCAGCCGTAAAAATAAAATGCCTACTATGCCATAAAGGCACAAACACACACGAGCACTGCATATAGAGACAAGGATATAAGTAAGCTCCACTGATCAGGCGCGATTTAAATGCACAACATGTCCAAGGAATAGAGGAAGGAAGAAAGGAGGAAAGGAAGGAAGGAAGGAAAGAAAGAGGATGCAAAGTGCTGTGTCCCATTGTGTTAAGTCAGCGGGAAAGGACGAAAGATAGAGCAGACAGGCCGAGGGGAGGGCATATTATCTAGCTGCGAGGCTTACTGCCTCTCCCTCTCTGGTTCTCATACGTGGGGCTGGCCTTCATTCATGAATGGCAAACAATAAGAGAGAGCCCTCTGCGCCCTTTCGACTTCTTATGCTTGGCTGAGTGTATGCTTCATATGTGTGAGTGTATGTGTGTGTGTGGGTCTGTGGGGGCGTGAAAATGTCAGCAGTAAATAAAATTTGAGCATTCGCCGTTGCTGGAGCTTCATTCATTCGCTCTTGGATTTATTCCGCTTTCTTCCTTTGCTGGCATTCCTTTTTTTCTACTATTGTTTGCTGCGCTGCTGCCTTTCATTCTTGACTGTCACAGGCATTTGCAGGCAATAAAAACCAAATATGCATGAACAACAAGAAACAAAAACGACTGAAACGAGGCTTGGCAGCAAGTTAGCATGAAGCCAAAAGCAAATTGAAATTTTTCAACTAAGCTTTATCGCTATTCGGATGCTTCAAATTCTATTGTTCCGACTATACTAATTTCATGAAGCTATATAGAAGGCTTATGGGATGAAGTAGATAAAATAGGAAGTCAAATAATCGTAAGGTAAACATTTCCCAGGAACCACTGGTACTAGCTTCTTACAGTTCGAGTTCTCTGTAACTGGAACCTACTATTGCTGCCCAAGCATTTATTTGTTTACTTTTCTAACTCAATAAATCATATTGCCTTAGTCCCATTTTCCACAGAAAATTTTTATCGATACATACAAGTTTTTTTTAGTTGAATTGTTTTTCAAAAGTAAAAAGTGCGAACAATTCTTATCGATCTGCTTTACTTAACGCCTAAAATTAGTACAAATGTGCAACACTTTGAAGGGAATATAATGTGAAAAAAGTATAGTAAATGGTATGGAAACCACAGGCTATGCGAAAACAACAAATATTTGTGTTCTATGAGTAGTGGCTATAAAAATGTAAGTACATATGTACTTACAAAATAGGTAAATCTTATAAATAACATTCTGGAGATAAGCAAACTTTATATGAGGTTAAGACTTCACATTGCATTGTTCTTATCTTTAAGAATATGTGTGTTTGCTTTAGACGACGAGTCCTACCAGAGATAGAGGAAAACAGTTTCCTTGGAATTCTCAGTGTGACCATGACTGTGGCCTTGGGGGCCACAGAACAAAAAAGAACCACAAAAAAGTCAAGTTCAATGAAAAGCTGACATTGAAACGATAGACAGGATCCCAGAACAGTCCACCCCCCTACGCTCCTCATCCATTTTGCATCCAGCACTCAAAATCTTGTCAATGTCAGAAAGCTCGAGTGCAATGGATAGGACAAACACAAATACATTGTCAGCAGCATCCACAAAACACTCAAACACACACACGCATTGAATATCGAAAGGGAGCAAGCAAGCTATGAACATACATATATTAAATGGTAAGGTAAGGCCTCCAAATCTGTGCTCTGGAGCGCAGGAATGCCATAGAAAACCTTAACGAATTGCTCCCAAATTTTTAGAAATCAAACCACGTTTACAAGTAGAGCAGTACTGCCTTGCACTCTTTTCAATATACCTTGGTAACAAACACCCATTGATTGGCACCCAGAGAGGGAGACAGCGAGAAGACATCTCAAATAACAGCAAATTTCCTTTTGTCAGAGAGGGTGGTAGTGGTGCAAATGTGGGGGAGAGGTCAAAAGCTTTTAATTGGCAAATTGTTGTCGAATGCTGCGAGTTGACGATGCAGGCGTCAAACAAAGCGATAGAGAGTAGAGCAAGGGAAAGATGAAATAGCAGAGATAACAGAAATTAGAACTCCCGTTACTTACCAAAAGCTTAATGCACTTTTCTCCTTCGTTCCAATGTCTTATCAATGTTGCACTCTCACACATACACACACATGTGACCAGTCATAGACAAACAAATAACAGCAGATTATTCTTTATTTGCGTTTGTGCAAAAATCAATCAAATACAATTTTTTCCCCTGCCCGTTGCAGTAGTTTGTTTTCGTTTGTTTATTGCGTTCTATAATAACGACCTGAAAACTATATTATTACGCCGCTACGTTGAGAATAGTTTGCTGCAAGCGCCGCCCGCCGTCCGATTCAGTTCTTTTTTGTTGTTTCCTGGGTTTCCTTCTGCGGGCCGCACTTTTCTTTCTTCTTCTCGTTTGCAAGTTCTCGAGTTCTCGTTTTCTCGACTAGCATGCGCGACAAAAAGTTTGGAAACGGTGGCGGCGGGCGGATTGTTGATATTATATCAGTGTGACCGCAGAATTATCGATAAGATATACCGTCCGAAGCTCAGAAATATTCCGAAAAGAACGGTCTCATTTTAAAAATATAGCAACGAAAATCATATTCCTCGATTTCGATATTCTGTTTAATATAATATTGCAATTTATGGCCGCAAAAAATTGATTTAACTTTTTTACAATGGCTGGGGGGCAACGCTCTGTAATGCTCGTGTCGAAGTTAGTTGTTTTGGGGGCTATTGTTTTATTTGTTCACTATAATTTGGGCTATAAAGTGTTGTTGCTACTCCTTGAAAGGAAACCCATAAATTATAGTAAAAAGATAACATAATCAAATAACTAATCTTCCATAAAACAGTTTACTTTGATTTCGGCAATTTATCCATATATTTTAGTAACTTGCAAGAAACTCATTGGGATTTAAAAAACTTCGCTAGATTCCGCGACAAATGCGTGTCCTGTTCAAAACGACAGTTTTTCGCCAAAGTCTGGCGAATTAAAACGACAGTCTATTAAAAACGACAGTTTTTCGCCAAAACCTGGCAAATAAATGTGCTCAGCGAGTCGACACGACTTTTCCGTTATCGCCAAAAATGGCTTTTTCTGTTAGATTTGGATGTTAAAAAATTTGTAAAGAATGTTTTTTTTCATGGAGTAGTTTTTTTTAAGAATTTTTAAAAAATTTGGTATTTTTTGTCATAGGTAGTGCTGCTATTTTTAACTTAACGTCTGGCTGGTAGATATTAAGCTTCCAAATTGAAATTTCATAAATTTTTTCGGTATTTTTTCCCGAAATTTTGACTTTGAAAGCTCAGGAAAAGTCGAAAAAAAATATATTTGAATGCCTTGGTTTTAGATAAACACATTAATTAGGCGTCGTTTAAGGTATCGACTATAAAAATATAAAAATAAACGGCTAAGTTAAAACCGTTTGATCAAAGCAAAATGTTGCTTATTCCGTGCAAATGTTGTGGGACAGTGTCGCTCAATTCGCGACACATGTTGCTGGCCCATTCAAAAAAATACGTAAGTGAGCATGGAATGAATTCCCCGTTGGGAAGCTCCCTGTTTGTTCATAACAATTTGTTGGGACTAAAAAGGAAATTGTTGGGATGATGTTGCCTTCACAAAATCCCTACACAAAATCACTCAAAAAGTCCCAATAAAATATACGGTCTGACCTCAACATATTCCTCGATTTTAATATTCTGTTTAAAATTAATAAAACACTGAGCCCTGAACAAATAATTTTAGCTGATAGATGAAAAAAATGTCAATAAGAAATATTCTATATAATGTTAAAATACTGCTTTCCAAGCTGCTTTGAAGCCTAAGTAATGATGACTTTTTCTCGTAATGAAATTGTTCATTTCATGCATTTAATTAGATTTCCGTATATACATCTCGATCCCGACACACATTTTTGGTATCAGTCGGAAGACTACAAACAGTAGATTTTCATTGAATGGAGCCATGCAACAAAATATCAACTTTTATTTTTAAATTGGCGGTAATTTTAAAATAATACCAGTATATACCATGTCATAATATAGCTTGATTTTGATAAAAAATTTTGAAAAATTGCGGAAAATTACGGCGTTATATCCTCTGGGATCAAATTCTATGCCTTTTAGACGACAAATATTCATTTTGGCTTCATTATCAAATAAATTTATCTTGGTTTCGTCACTCCAGAGGATATAACTCCACTCACTCTCCGGTCCGCACCAGGTTCTATGAAATAGAGGAAGTTTTTAGCTCATCTGAAAATTGTCCGATAGAAGCAAAGGAACTCTGCGAGTAATCCTACATGGCAATGCAACCTTATACCAAGAATAGCATGCCACTTTTATGAAAGTTTCTGCAGAATAATGACCCAAAGCACGCCTCTCGAGTAGTAAAGGATTGGTTGCCAGATACAAATGAGGTTTTTCTTGAGTGGCTAAGTTAATCTACGGACCTCAATCCCATTGAAAATCACTGGGATGAACTCAAAAGAGACGTCGGAAAGACTTTTTGTCAAAATAGAAACCAATTTTGGGATAATGTCGAAAAGAATGGTACAATATTCCAATTGGAACTTATCGCAAGTTAATATCCAAAAGGAATGGAGAAATTCCTGCAAAATAATGGTGCACATACCAGCTATTAGCTGCCATATAATCAATTTAATATAAAACAAGACCAAAACTAGTGAAATATCGATTTAATTTAAATTTTTATCTTCGCACACCTATTATTGTGTCCAGCCAAAATTGACGGATTTAAGAAAATATTTAATTTTCTTGTAAATGAAAGGATTTGTGAAACAATTTTTACTTTTTGTTTAAAGACAATAAATAAAAGTTTTAGAAAAAATGCGATTTGTTGAAATAAATGAAGGTATTTATAAAATATAAGAAGTTAAAAAAGAAAAAAAAAAGCACACCTATTATTTTGTCCATGAGTTATATGGATCAATGGATCCATGGATATATGAAAACATAGTAAAGGCTACATTTCTACACCTATTGACATATTTTCTTTACCCCTACTGTCGGAATTTCGATCTGTCCTTAGATTTAAGGACAAGTCGGACGCTGTGAAGTGTCGCCTCTCTATGTCAGGATTAGGGTGGTGGCATTATCACTTGCCTTTCAATTAGACCAGCAGCTGTTCGACACCACGGCTAGTAGGCGGGAAAACATATTTTGTCTCTTTTCGTCCAAGACCCATGATCAATGACCACTCTGCAGAGTACCTCCATATTCCAGACCCATTCAAAAAGTATACTAATTTAATATTTATTTAAATTCTAGGTTGTCATGTCTATGGGAACGTTTAAAAGATTAAAAACGCTAAAAAAAATATTCGGTTTTTTCTACTGTTTTGTTGCGGTCAACAGTTTAATCAATTCACCAACAACTTTAACGTTAATGCTATTGCCGAGCAGCCGGTACTTTTGTCGATTTGTCGTTTCAGGGGGAAATCCAAACTCCTCGGGAAAACTCATCAGGCGTGCCACTTCCCTGGGCGTGAAGTAACGTAGTTTTATTTGTCGCAAGAGATCTAAACGCCGTAGTCGCACATCCTCAGAGCTACTTTTGGTATCCTGGTTATTATCGTCGATTTCTTTCACCAACTCAAATATACGATGGGACTGCTCTTCAGTGAGTGGTGTAAAGGCCGAGCCCGTTCCTTCAGTATAGTGCGTGTAGCCTTTGGTAAAGCACATGGATCTATTTTGTGTTGGATGTATTATGTCCATGACCAACACCCGCTTGGCAAGAACATCGTCAGGCACAAGGTATTCGGAGGACACATTGTCCTCAAGGATGGCAGAGATTTGGGAAACGGACTGTTCGGCGATTGGCTTTCTTTCGGGCATTTCCTCCCAGATTTTTCCTCCAGCAAAATCAAAGTCATTCGCCTTGCGAGCAATGCAATAATACCGATGGCGAGTATTGGGAACATTGAATTGTGTGGGCGTCAGTATAAACTCCCGCCAATTGAATCCAGCCTTCTCGAGGGCTTCAACGAAGTGATTTCGAGCCTGAGAGCATTCGAATCCCTTCACGTTTTCCATCAAAACATACTGGAGGGTTTCGCATTGCGGAATGAGACTGCACAAATGGGTGAGTGCATCCGATCGCTTGTCCTCCGTGTCCCTTTGTAATCCCTGACGGGTGTGCGGCTGACAGGGCGGCGACATCAGCAGCACGTTGGCTCCCAACTTTGTGACCTCCTTCTCACTGAGGCTTTGAATGTTCCTCGTCTTTACGAGGGTGCTTCCATAGTTGTGGGAATAAACTGCATTGGCCACTGTATTCACGTCCAAGGCGGCCACTATTTCACCATCCAGTTGTGCATCTGCAATGAGGGTGTCAGTAGGATTCTTATTCATACATCATATCTACTCACAATTAAAGGCATAGTGCATGCCCCCTATGCCGCTGAAGAGTTCCAAAACGCGGAATCCCATTAAATTTAAATATTCTCTGTATTGCTTATATTCGACACGTTTTAGTAAGAGCGCTTTACAACACTAGAGCTTACAACACTAGAGCGCAACAGCCGGTCGTCGACGTACCAATGTGAACTGATTTTTCACAGAAGAAGAACATAAACACGTGCGGACTTGAATTTACTTTTACCGCATTCGTTTTAACATGATTAAAATAAAGAGAAAACTCCCACCTCCGCCTCCAGTCGACGAGGACTCGGACAGTGATTCGAGCTTCGCAGAGGAGGAGACCGAGGACATCGAAGCAAACGAAGAGGACGTTAGCACAGACGAAGAACCCCACACAAGCAAAAGCAAACGACAGCCAAAGGAAGATGATGAAGATGCTGGCGACGACGATGCTGAGATCGGCGCCATCAAAGATGAAGATGAGGACGACGACGACGAAGAAGACGAAGAGGACGAGGATGATGATGAAGATGATAAGAAAGCACGCATTCCTGTTTTCAATCCACTCAGCTTGATGAGAAACAAGGAACAGCGCCTGGCTCTCTATCGCAAAATGAAGAAGGAGAAGCACAAGAAGAAGATGCAGGAAAGACGCGCCCGTCGCAAGGCTGGTGTGCCAGCCAATCCGGGTCACACAATTGAAAGCCTGCGAGAGAAGGATCAGACAGAGGTGGCCAACCTGAACGATTCGGACAATGAGGAACTGCAAAAAGAGCTCGAAATAGATGACTTCAGTTCGTACTTTGAACGTGTGTACGAGCCCAAAGTGCTCATCACCTTCGCCGACAATCCCGTGACCAAGACGCGCAAGTTCGGCCTGGAGCTGTCTCGCATATTCCCCAATGCCCTGGTCAAGATTCGGAACAAGGCATCGGTTAAGAAAATCTGCAAAAGCGCCGAACGCGAGGAATTCACAGATGTGGTCATCATCAATGAGGACAGAAGGAAACCAAATGGTTTGTTGGTCATCCACTTGCCCAACGGCCCCACGGCGCATTTCAAGTTGTCGAACGTCAAGCTTACATCGGACATCAAGCGGGACCACAAGGAGATAACCAAGCACAGGCCCGAGGTGATTCTGACCAACTTCACAACGCGCCTGGGTCTCACAGTCGGACGTATGCTGGGCGCCCTTTTCCACCACGATCCAGAGTTCAAGGGCCGGCGGGCAGCAACGTTTCACAATCAACGAGATTACATATTCTTCCGCCACCATCGATACGAGTTCTCCAAGGAGGGTAAGCGTGTGAAACTCCGCGAATTGGGCCCCAGATTTACTCTCAAGCTGCGCTCGCTTCAGGAGGGAACATTTGACAGCAAAACTGGGGACTACGCCTGGATAATTAGCAACAAACGGCATGCCATGGAGTCCCGACGACGCTTCTTCCTCTAAATGTATTTCGATTCTTTGTATTTAGCATAGAGAACATAAAATAAAAACAATTTCTCAGCTCAAGAGAGATAACCATCTGAGGAGACCACCACATTGACACTTTGATTTGTCCAGAAATACAGAAAATAATAAAAATACAAAGTTCTTATCCTAAAAATGTGCAACACTCAACAGTTAACCGAATTGGCACACTACGGGGAAAGTGTTCCAAAATATAGGGCACCTTCTCTCCCACCTACATCGTCGGACACTGGGGATTGGCGCCACCAGCACCGCCGATGGCTGTGGGATCGGGAAACGGTAGATCACCGCCCGTCTCGGCCAGAATCTCTGCTGGTGGCTGTCCATAGTCTTGCAGTTTTCGCATATCGTCCAGAACCACACGGAACTTTTCGCGCTTTACGGTGGCAGAATCATCGGGCTTTTCCGTCTGTAAATGGGCCTCGATGACCTTGTAGAGCTCCATCTGTTTTTGGTATCTAGGGAGACACGGGACGTGCAACCGTTTAGAAGTTTATGAGCATTTAAACTAATTTCTAGCCAACCTACCTCTCTTTGTCCTCAGCCGATATCTTGTCATCGTTCTCTTCGAGGTACTTGGGGTACTTCTCCAACAGCTCCTTAATGCTGGGCAGTAGAATTTCAGCCGAAAGCAGGCTCTGCATCATGCCTTCCATGAAGGGAAGGAACATGTTGCCATCAGGGGCGCCACTCTGAAAATTAGAATTATTTCACGTGATTCAGACCGTAGAAAGTCGACAGAGATCAAACACTTACACCATCCAGATTCAGAGAGCCAAACATGCTGGCAATGTCATTCTCGGAGGCAGGTGCTGCCAGATTGTCAGTGCCTTCCTGAAGACCCTTCAGGGCCTGCGAAATGCTGTCTGAATACTTGGAGACGTCTTCGTCGGTGGCCGAGTTTTCACCACTCAGTGTCAATGCTGCTGCCTCGGCCATCTTCTTGAAGCCAGACATGATCTGATCTGGATCCTGAGGCAACGGTGGGATATCCCCACTGGGCGTATCCGGACCACCGAACAACGTGTTCATGCGGTCGGCCAACACTTTGGCCTGCTCGCTGCAATTGAAGAATACAAAGTTCAATGTTGGCTGATGACATCGCCCAGCAGCGTCGTCGCCCATGACTCACATGAAAAATGCATCAGGGTCTTCGGAACCTTCGGCGCCCTCTGCGGGTGCCGCATCGGTGGCCTTGGCCTTCTCCTTCTTATCGCTCTTTTTGTCGAAATCCTGCAGAGCACCTGTCGAGAGAAAATTTCAATATGAAATCGCACATTATATAATTTGGTCAAAATTCACTGAGACTCCAAATGGGGCTTCTACTCACTGTCCAGCAGGTCGTTTAAGTCATCTCCGTTTTGCTTTTCCTCAGACATTGTGTAATTTTTCTTTTATTTCTAATTAATTCTGAGGGGGGTTGGGGAGGTAAAAAATAATTGACTGAAGAAAGAAATTTGCGGTCACACTTTTCTAGCAAAACGGTCACTTTCGATAACCTTCGATAATTTTCAAATACAACCCTATTAATCAACCCAGAAACTAATTCGCGCCTAAGCTTGTTTAAAATCGCATTTCGAATTTCAGAGAGACCAGGAAATTGCTATGAGCCAAGCTAATTTTAAAGCAGAGCTGCTTCAATTTGAAAGCAATATGCATATCGAGAACAATTGTTGTCCCCATTTATTAATAAATTATCTTCAGCCATATTTGCTTTCTACTGTCGAAGGCAGCGAGTATTAACGCATACGATTCACACACGATCTCACGAACTAAATCTCGCTCGAACAGAGCTGATACCACGATCGACTCACACACTGGTCACACTATGCACGAGCTATTCAAATGGCGCGCGCAATTAAAAATAATTAGCCCAATTTATTTATTTATAAATAAATGCATGTATGAACAAACAAATGCAGGTTCCATTGTCAAAATGTACCGTTTTCCCTAGATGTATTTTGTATGCAGAGGCCTTAAGTCTGATAGTTAAAGTAATATGATTACGTGTACACTGGCATTTAAGATTGACAGATTTTGTACGAATGACATATATAATTTGACAGATAGTTATAGAATAGTATACTATTGTTTCCAACATCTCTTATAAGTTGTTTTTTTCAGTGCTAAATCGTTGCATTAAGAGTGTAGTAGATATGTATCTGTGCAAAACTCGGCAACCAAATGAAACAATCCAAGGACATTAGTCGAAGATTATCTAAAATAATCACCCAAAATATTTACGGTTCTTCTGCGAAACACAAACATGCTACGGGGACAAGCACCTTGCTGTGCGCCCATGAAGATCGGCGACCAAAACTGCGACCAGAAACCCAAACCGCACATACCATACTCGTACTGCGATGCGGAGCGCATCGAAACGCAGCGGTGAGGGGCAATCACCAAGTCAACAAATCCATCAAGGTTACGCCGAGGCGCGACCAATTCTAAAACCAGAACGCTACACCCACACCCACAGGACAGCAACAGGACAGGACAGGACAGGAGAGGACAGGACACATGGGTTTTTGCAGTAGGGAGTCCAGTCCTCTTCTGCACGAAGGTCATCTCTCCTGGCCAGTTTTTCGATACATCTCATATGGTCAATTGGTTTGGTTGGGTGTTTTTCTACTTTAACCGCACAGTTTAGTTTACCGAAAGAGCAAAACGAATTCACGATTCGGTACGCCCACGCAGCGAAAGAAGTATTGTGGTAAAATTTTCTACTTCTCTTCCATTTGGGGCGGAGTTTTCAACGATATCGTGTATGAGGGTTCCATGAATGTGCACAGCATGGGCGGAGCTTCAGTTGAAATAATGCATAATTTAGTGTTTTATTTTTAGGGCTACATACAATACGGATTAGGGTTTTTTATATCATTGTATAAAAGGGGAATACACATATTTCTTCAGCATTTTCTCACCATTTTGGAACCAAAAAGTAGACCATCTTTAAGTTTTCCTGGAACTTAAACGTTTCAAAAAGTCAGAACAACCGTCAAAAAGTCAAAAAGAAAAGTCGAAAACGTAAAAACCCTTTCGATGGCGAACAATACGGCATAGAGTCGATCCCAAATATACAAAACCCGGATGGTCCGCTTGCTCTTTTTTGACATCATTTTTAATGAACAAGAGGTTTGTCATAAAATTATTTATTTGGATATAATCGGTTGCTTGGAGAGAGTTTTGAGAGTTACCTGAGACTCGGCATCAGCGCACGCTATGCTTCTCGGGAAGAGTGTTGAAACGGAACCCAGGACCCGGGTCCTGCTTCTCTTAACCGTCATAAAATGCACATCAGCATTCCTCTCTCTCCCTCTCGGTCTGTCTATACGCGGAGTTTACTTCCTTCTTGCACATATATTTTTTTGGAAACTTTGTGTAGATATAATAACCTTTCCTTGCCATATACATATGTATATTGGCTGCAATTTCACGGTCACTGATCGCAGCATTTCTATGTTTTATTTTTTCGACTTTTCCGCATCCTTCCAGCGAAAGAAGGTGGAAGGAAGAGGCGCAATTTTATGAGCTATTGATCATGCCATAATGGACTTTCGCGATTGTTCAGTAATGGCAATGATTGCGGTTTTATATGATGCACCACCACCATTCAGGTCGCGGTCGTGGCGTGTGTCTGCCAGGGATCACAGATCACACCGTCATCGCTATCTTTTGATACTATTTACTATAGGGCATACAAATTGCGATTACAGGGCGGCCTGCAATGTTTCCTGGAAAACTCCCAGTTTTCCTTTGAAATTCAAGTCACCCCCAAAACGAACTTCTTTCTCATCTCCCATCGCCATCCCCATTCCCATCCGCATCTCCTTCGGCATTGCGCAATGAGGCACTGAGTTCTTCATGCTCTGACACCCATCGCTCTCCATCAAAGCGCTTAACGCTCGCTCCCCACATGCAAATGAGCCCTTGCGTCTGTCGTGACTCCCGGCGGTGGCTGGTGGCTGGTGGCGGCTGTGGCAGGGCCAGATTGGGTCGTCTCCTCCAGATGATGTGGGTAGCTGTTTGCTGCCCCTGGTTTTCTGTTCTGTTTGATTAAATGGAAATTAAGTGTGCGTTTCGGTTGCAGCCGCCCCATGCGATTCGCCATGGCTGCCTTTTTATTCCGGCCTGCACATATTTTGTATTTTTTGTATGTTGCTTGATCAATTTGGCATGTCCAATTTTTGGGCAGTTGTTTGGTTTCAGTATTTATTCAGTTTCAGTATTTGAATTGTGTCTTTAGTCGATGGAGAAAACGTTTACATTTCTACATTTTATTTATTATCTAATTTTGAGGGGACCAGAAAAAGTTGATCCTTGATCTTCCGATTCTTCTCGTTCTCAATTCCACTTCCGATAGAGTAGAAATGGTTCGTGTTCTGGGAATCAAAATTATATTCAATTTTGGTAGTTTCCCGGGGTTTCCCCATCGGAAAGATTTAAACTAGTAGAAACTTTAAGAATTAGGATTTACCCTAAAGATTCTGTGCTATATAATTGTTAAAGCCAGTGCTACAAGATCTTCAAGCTATATACTAATCATTTTTACAAAAACCTTTTAAAAATGTAATTTCTATTCAAAATTTCCAAAAAAAACTACGTGCACAATTCGATTTAAAAAACAATATGGAAAACATAAATAAATTATGATTGATAAAATTTAGAATATTTTTCTACGACTAGAAATAATATTTCCACAGCTTTAATTACCTTAATTGATGTACAATCCAATTTGTAAGATCTGTTGTGTTGTTTCTAAAACTTCAAACTAATAATTTACTTCGGAAATGCACTGCATTTTCCCGAAACAAATAAAAGGAAAACACAGCTCCAAGGCCTGTGATTAATGAAACAATTGAATAATATTATTTAAATTCGCATATATCCGATGCGAAGCGTGGCCAATGGACAAACGCCGCCGCAGACCCCAAACCAGATCCAACAAACTACATAATCGAAAACCACAAAGATGTGAGAAAAGTGCCACCTACTTTTTGGAGTGCCAGTGCACAGACAGCATCTTCGACGGCTAGCTAATGATGTGTATATGGTGTGTGGACGTTGGATCTATCCACGATCGATGATGATCTGATCGGCTACAAAGCAGAGCAATTACAAATCAGAGAACGAACTCCCGAAAGCGGACGGATGGACGGACGTAAGCGAGCAAGCGAGCGGGCGATCGAGAGTTCGGGACAACAGGTTGCTGGGCTGATGGATGGCCTGTGGAAGCCCCTTGACGGCCGACAGGAAAACAAATTAATCTTGTTGACGTCTTGGCTTGATCGCCGCGCCTCATCACTTTCTTCAGAGAGCCCTGGCTGCAGGCCAGACTCAAAGAGACCAGAGACCCAACAGTTCAGTGCCTCCAGATGTTTGATCTCGACCTGATGCTGATCTCTGCTGATCTGCTGTTGGACAACGATGTGTTGCGCCTACCTTTGCGCCTTCTGTTTAATGATCAATTTGTTGGCCCTCCGGGTCTCAGATGTGTGCCGACAGCGTTTAGCAGTCGATTGGATGGGATTGGATGGCTTTGTTTTTGTTTTGGCCCCAGGCTAATGAGTTTCTTAAAAGTGGGTGTATGTGGCAGAGGCTCCCCTTTGGCCCTCGGGAAACGGGAAACGGGAATCACCCTCAAAAAGTCAGCGAAAATTTCCGCCAGACAATGCGTCTGCCAGCCATGACGAATCTGACCAAGACTCTGCGGCGAACCGACCATTGAATTGTGGGCAGAGTTCGAGGAGTTCCTTTCAATCGAAATACGACATACTCTACTCGTATGAAATATGCTAATTTGCAGACAATGCCATTCCCCGGAATGCCAAAACTCAGATCGTGACCCACAAACAACTAATGCCTTCAATTAGCCCGGCTAAACTGTCATGGAGGATATGGACATGAAGCCGCTACCAGGTTCGCACTCGGCTGCCACCAAAGTGCAAGGGTTAATCGCATTCGCCTTGCTGCTGATCGCCGCCTGGAGATCGGGAAAGACCCTCACCTCACACTCGCAGAACCTGGATCGCCCATGGTCCAACCTATCGATGGGCGTTGGCTGCGTTAAGCCGCAGCATTTTTTTTTGATGGGCTGGATGGATGGCTAGCTGGGACTACCTGGGGTGGCGATGCCCCGGTTTAACTCGTCCCCTGGCATCCATGGCAAATCGTTTACAAATGTTGATCAATAAAACGTCGGACTGTAATGCGATTATCCGCTATAATCATGCCCAGCTACAGATCAACACTTGAGAACTTTTCCAAAATATTTGAAAAAGTCAACTGGCGATCTCCCTGCAGGATCTCCCTCCAGTGGCTCTCCTCTCGACGTCCCTAAGCTGGTGCGACTTTCCCTCTAATCTCGCACTTTGCTGCTATTTGTTTGCATGCTTTAGCGGGGATTTCGTTTTACAATCGCTCTCTGGAACTATAAGGACACATAAGGATACTCTTAGAATATGTGTGTGTCTCCTGAACTGCTGCTGTTAGCATGGGATGGGCATGGGCCGTGACCAGGGGGCAGAGAGGCAGCCTCTCTGCCTACATATTGAGACGCGTATTTACTAAAACTTACCAAGGATTACCCGAAAAGTCAATCGCCGCCTGCCTGGTGGGATTTGAACTGATCTGGTTGAGCCAACGGAAATATTTGAGGATCAGCAGACAGCTTGAGGATCAACGAGGAGGATCAATGCTTAAGTCAAGGTTGGAATAAAAAGATGAGCAGATTTTTCCATAAGATCATTTAGCAGTAAACTTAAGGATCAACAAAAAGTTTCTATATTTAAGTGATAGCTAAAGTTTAGAAGAGGAGATTACTAAGAAAAGGGCCTCTAAAAACCAACCTCCAATAAAGAGAACATAGAGAACAGTTAGATCTGACATTATTTTGAAAATATTTTAGAAGATCTGAAGTACAATTCGGATCTGCCACGCAGATCACGTATGCCACAAACTAAAGGTTCTGGCATGGTAAATTAAGTTGTTCCTAATTTCTAGAAATCATGGCTCTAAATAGTTCATTATCTAAGCATCCGAGACACCCGTTGAGTGGTCGGCTGGTAGGAAAGAGCGCCTTCGCCATCGCCTTCTGTGGGCTGCATGGAAATTCGTTGCACAGCAACAGACAGGGCATGGCAGACATCCACGACAGCAAACAAAACAACAACATGGCTACAGAGCCCTGATAAAGACATTAGAAGCAGGGAACGTGGAAACAATCAAGGCCGTTCCAATGTGTGACAACAGACCACATTACGTTTGCCCAAAGCGAATCGATTGCCAAACAGAAACAGCAACAGAAATCAAGAGGGAAACAAAAACACAAAGTTGGGAAGAACTAGAGTGGAATGATGATGAAGAGATTTCAAGACTTAAGAGGTACTTAGTAACTAGAGAAATGTTAGCTCTCTCTTTGAGGAAAAAAGTGTTTTTTTGTTCGATCAAAAGCGAATATTATTCAACAGTTAGTCAATAAACCCATGTGATATTTGAACGTTCATTGCATTTGAAGAATTCAACATTCTTAATGAAGAAAGAACCAAAAGATCAAGGCAGGAATCTACCCATAAAACGTATCTAGAAAGTTGGAGAGTTTGTCAAGAAATGGAATTTGTTATTCCTACTTTATGGTATAAGGGCGAAGCCAAACAATTATCAACAGCTTGCACGTGGAAATATGAAAGCTGATAACAAAGAGGTTGGAGAGCTCCAAAGTGCCCCCTATTTCCAATGCCCATCGCCAGAGAGATCCTTGATAATAGGATCATTAGTTTTTGCATAGATTGATATTCTCAGAGAGTATCATATCCTGTAGTCGCATATCCTGTAGCAGGTACGGGTATGGGCTTTAAGGACTGTGACAACTGTGATCACGAGGATGATTTTCATTCATAGCACCCTGGGTGGCATCATAAAAAGTCTCTTAGCATCTTTATTCATTGCATGGATGTGTCTTCATTTTTCCCGCTTGTCGTCCGTTCGTGGAAATGCGATCGAAGCTGGCTGTCAGCGTTTATGACCACCGCTGCCTCCTACTGTTTCCTGCATTTTCATACCGCTCTCCCTGCACTCTCTACCTCTCTCTCTGTCCCTCTCGCGGTCCTTTCCTCTGCTCAGAGCCGATCCTGATGCTGATGCAGGACATTTTGCGCGTTGATAGCGCTAAATTAGCGTTATATGAGTGGCCTTTTCAGTGGCCATTGTTTGGCCAAATCGAGAAATCAACGAGGATCGCAATCCGATCGATTGGCTGTTCCGGCGCCGCGTGGCCCTTTGCTTCGATTGATATCCGTAGTGGCTTCCCCAATTGATTCTTCTTCCTGTTTTAGTCAAGGACACTGGCTCAAGGTCGTCCTGGGTTGCCTGGGTGTTTTTTCTGTCTCCTGCCAGGCGCAAATGTTTTGCACATTCGGTATCCGTACTGGGTACTCCTCCCGTTGGGTTTGCTTAACCAAGAACCCAACGGGCAGCCGTACCGAGCAGTAGAAACCCAATCTATTGTTGACTTGCGGCCTCCGTTGTCCTTGATCCTGGCACTCTGGCTCTGTGGCTCTCAGGAGGATGCGGGATTCGTCACGTCTCTGTGGGCCAATTTCCTCGCTGGCGTTTCAGCTGGGGCCCAGGCCGGGCCCATCATTAATTCTCCCAACACTTGGCGCTCCGCCATTGTTTCATGGTTTCTCTGTGTGTTTCAGTGGTTGCAACATCAGCCCTCGGTTCGCTTTCTTTTCCAGCGGTTTTACTTAACCTTTTTCGAGGGGTCTCTGTTGCGTGAAATTTCATAATTAATCAAACCCACACGAAGCCCAAAGAATAGCCACCAGAATCGATGCCATCAGCTCGAGAGCACTGGTGCATAATACTTGAAGTGCGGAGAGAAAAGCGTGACAAGGATATGGCTAGGATAGGCCTAGGTTACGCCTAGGTTTAGGCTCATAAATGGGAAGGAAGAACCTGCCTGTGGATCCTCATTTTGAGATCGATTTTTGTTCGAAATTTAACTGAAAAGCTAATTGACTGAGTTTATATTTAGGCATTTAAGCTATTGTATAAGTTAATGATAATTTGAAGCTTTCCAATCCTCAATCTAGTCCCATTTTTAAGACCTTTTTTTCTAGGGAAGTAATCTATGGATATAGTAACCTTGCGAACGTAAATAACACAAATATGATCCACCCCTTGATTTTAATATATTCTGGTCTTTAATTCAGATCTATCTAATCAAATTTTCTTATGAAAGTACCATATCATCTCACCTTTCATCTATTTATCCATACTTTTCCTCTAGAATTCCCCTGTAACCTCATCCCGAAATATCCTTCGTATCGCCACGGAAGCTCCTTCGAGTAGTTCGATCCACGTCCGATGGGTCTTTGTGCAGTTCCGGAAGCCATGGCCAAACTGTCGGGCAGGTGGAGGCAATCGATGCCATATAAATTGAGAGCGCTAATGAGGTATCAATAAAGGATATATTACGCTTGTAAACTGTTTAATGCATACTCGATTGCATTATGCGTTCCATTGAATATCTAATTTGATTTCCGGGTGTAAAAGTGGAACCCCCCATTCATGGAACAACTAGGCCCAGGACTGGTGCCATGACCAACAGAAGGACCAGTTGGAATATGAGAATTTGACCCCCACCCCCCCAATTTCTGCTACTCATTCCCGTCTTTCGCTTTCGCTGAGACGCCCCCCAAAGAGCGAGATGGATGGCGTGCTGGCTTCAGATCTGAATGCGAGAGTGCGAGGGAGAAACCGGCGCTGGGCGAGCGGCGATTGGTCCGCGTATTGCTTTACCTGCCAGATGGCTGACATCTTGGCTGCCGCTGCCGCTACCGCTACCGTCGTCGCCGTCGCCGTCTTCACAGAAAGGCAACGATCTTGGCCGCCGTTCGTCTGGTGAAGTCAGTTAGGCACAGACTGCGCAACGAGTCAGACCACATCTCGTCCCCGTCTTCGTCTTGAATTTCGTTTCGCCTCCGTTGCCGTTACCGTCGCCAGCCAGTGTCGTGGCTATGCTTATCGAAACACTGAAACAAATCGGTTAATTATCATTTTGAAACACTCACTTAAAGCTCTGATCGATTGTCAAGTGTCGGAAAATCGAACGAAAGTGCGATCATCAATCGGAACAGAGTACGCCGGTTCGTTCCGGGCAAACATTCTGTGGACTTGACACCTGGAAGCCACTGAAACTATGACTGTAACCGCCTTTGCCGCCGCAATGCACAGACCCTTCTTCAATGGATATTCCTCTATGCAAGGTAAGTGTCTGGAATCATCCAAAGATCTGCGGATGATTAAGTATCGAGCAGTCCATCATCGATTGAGAGATCGAAGATCGAATAGTTCTTCAAAGCTTCGGAGATTGAGATTAAAGAGTCTTGCAGTTCTCCGAAGATTGAAAGAAGAAGCAGTCCCTCAACAGTCCTTCCATAGGCTCGGAGTTTCCTTCAACAAGCCGAGGATTGAGAGATCAACAGAGATCGTACAGTCCATCTTCTCTCCAAGGACTCACTCACTAATGGCCATTAGCTGCTCTCGACGGGAGAGTCGCGCGTCGTTGAGAAGGAATGACCTTCTGCCGACGGCCTCTTCCCCTTTCCCGGGAAGTCAATTGTGCGAGAGGCGTCGTAAATCAAGTGGCACAGGGACCACTACGGTCCTGACACGCGCTGCCTCCTACCTGGCAAATTGGAAACTATGTTCTTTGAAAAATTGTCTAACTTTCCCTTCCGTCTCTTCCCTTTGCAGACATGAACAGCGGCCAAGGACGAGTCAATCAATTGGGCGGAGTATTCATCAACGGACGTCCACTGCCAAATAATATACGCCTGAAGATCGTCGAGATGGCCGCCGATGGCATCCGACCATGCGTGATCTCACGCCAGTTGCGCGTCTCCCATGGATGCGTGTCCAAGATTCTGAACCGCTACCAGGAGACGGGCTCGATACGTCCGGGAGTGATTGGGGGATCCAAGCCGAGAATCGCCACGCCCGAGATCGAGAACCGCATCGAGGACTACAAGCGCACCAATCCGGGCATGTTCTCCTGGGAGATACGCGAGAAGCTCATCCGCGAGGGCATCTGTGACCGCAGCACGGCCCCATCCGTGTCCGCCATATCGCGCCTGGTGCGCGGCCGGGATGCTCCACTAGACAGCGAGCTGTCGCCGTCCTCCTCCTCCGCCGGCCAACAAAAGGCCCCATCCAGCTCCTGCGGCTCCGATCTCTCGTCGGGCCACCACAACAACAACAACAAACCCTCCGACGATGACCTCTCAGACTGCGAGAGCGAGCCCGGAATCGCTCTCAAGCGCAAGCAACGTCGCTGCCGCACCACCTTCTCAGCCGCCCAACTGGACGAGCTAGAGCGCGCCTTCGAGCGCACCCAGTACCCGGACATCTACACCCGCGAGGAGCTCGCACAACGCACCAATCTCACGGAGGCTCGCATCCAGGTGTGGTTCAGCAATCGCCGGGCACGTCTCCGCAAGCAGCACAACTCCGTCCCGGGCATCCCTGGATCCGGAGTGGGCTCCTCCATGCCGTCCGTCTCCATGCCCCCGAGCGTGGTGTCCAGCGTGCCCAGCATGGCGCCTCTGGCCATGATGCCCAGCATGGAAGCGGCAGCCGCTTACCAGCAGCAGTACGACTTCTACAGCACAGCAGCACCCACGGCCACGGCGGTGGGCAGCAACCTGTCGCCCGGCTCCAGCCTCACTTTGTCCTCCCTGAACTCGGCCACCACGCCGCCGCATCACCATCAGTTCTACAATCCGAGTCTCGTCAGCACGGCCAGCTACATCATGCCTTCGAGCGCCAATTCTGGCTCCGTTTCCGGTACCGGTTCAGGTTCAGGCTCTGGCAACTCCATCGTCTCTGGAGTAACGCCCAGCTATGAGACCCAGCTGGGTCTGGGAGTGAGCATCGGAGTGGGTTCCTCTGTCTACAGCACTGAATCTGAGCCGCATCAGACGATGCCACGTAACGAGAGTCCCAATGAGTCCGTCTCCTCCGGTTTTGGCCAGCTGCCGCCCACACCCAACAGCCTCTCTGCGGTTGTTGGTGGAGCCGGTCCCTCCGGCGAGTCCTCACAGTCGTTGGCCAATGCCAGCGGCGGTAGTGAGGAGCTGTCGGCCGCCCTAAAAGTGGAGGCCGCCGATCTGGTGGCCGCCGCCGCAGCTGCGGGGCAACCACAGCTCTACAGCAGCTGGAGCTCGATGCAGAGCCTGCGCCCGAATGCCCCACTCTCCCCGGAGGACTCTTTGAATTCGACCAGCTCCACCAGCCAAGCCCTCGAGATGTCGGCAGCCGCCCATCAGATGTTCCATCCGTATCAGCACACGGCGCAATATGCCCCATATCCCACGGCCACGGGGCACTCGCATTCCCATTCGCATCATGCCCACGGCCATCCGCATCCGCACGGACATGGGCACGCTCCTCATCCCCATCCGCATGCGCACCATCCGCAGTATGCCGGAGCGGGACATCCACACTATCCGCCCACCTCCTCGACGCATTTCATGCCGCAGAACTTCAATGCCGCCGCCTTCTCATCGCCCTCGAAGGTCAACTACCCGACAATGCCCCCGCAGCCGTTCTACCATCACTCCTGGTACTAGGAGTGGAGCAGGAGGACGTGAGGATCGGGAGCAGGTGTCACCGGATCCGTTATTGATGTCGCCAAAGATGTACATACACACACAGGAGAAGATGTGGGCAGGGGGAAGTACAGACATTTTCCATATGGAAAACATCTTCAAGACTTCCCCGAGTAGCACCAATTTTCTCTAGCCAAGTCTTGATCATAGTCTATATCCTATATTAAGTATAAGTACTATAAATATGCGTATCCTAAGATCCTCTATGCTAAGTAGCAAGTGCCTTGAAAATAAATACATATTCTAATTTATCCAAAATCAACGGCAGTTCTTTACACTCGAAATCTCTTAGGGTTCCATTCAGTAGCCTTGACACGCTTCTGTTCGCAGCAGGAAATCGGAAATGGAAATCCTGCCGGCCCATTGCTGTGCCACATTAGAGCCTTTAAGTAGCTGCACATTCCAACCTGGACCTGGCTGGAGATTTCAACAAACTCCACGGGGCACAGGCACAGGGACACATCATTGCAGAGAACTCTCGGAACTCCTAGTTCGGGTTGTCAAGCTGTGCCAATGCCAAATGTTTTTCCGAAAAAAAAATAGAGAACAGAAACTACAAAACTGGAATCGGGAAAATTGCAGTATTCCCTAAGTTTTCACTGCTTATCAGAATTGAGGCAAACTCCAACCAAGGTGTTAATTGCCCTTTCGATTCCTCTGAATTGAATCCCCCGTAATTGCCCTATTTCAGACTTACCTCAAATTCACACCTCATTCCAGAACTCGAACACAGTCCATCCTACGTGTCCGAGTGATGGCAATTAATGAAGTCATTACCCCAGAAACGATCCCAAAACGATCCCAAATCATCCTTGAACGATACAATCCGCAACAGCTCAGACAGCCTTAGGTCGTGGCTCTATTATTTTAATCTAGAAAAATCGGATAATCGTTGTTTGTTTTCCCCTAACCAGACAGCAAAATAAATATTGACTTTGCAATCGACTTAGGTCCTACTTAGGGGTTTTCCAGGTAACCAACGGGCCAAAGCAGTGCGAAAGATTAGCAAAGAAAATTGCACAAAATCCATTTAGATCCATTTGATTTCTATCGGGGATCTCTTTGTGAGTCTTGGCTGAATATTTCCTCATTTAGATAAGATCTTGAATTTGAACATTTTGTGCTCATACTCGTATATTTTTATCATTAAGGAGAAGAACAAGATTGAGAATCGGTAAAAACAAAAGTGACAAGATCAACATAAAACCGAAATTAAGAATAATCATACTACTCGTGTAAGGAAGCTTTCATTTGCAATCTTTTGAGTTTGAATATCACATTTTAATTCAAATTTTTCATATTAATGTTTATCATTAATGTTTAATTTGTGTAAATCTTCGGAAAATCAAGGATTTAATGGGTCGACGACCCCTTTCTGATAGCATAGATCATCAATATGAATTGTGGACGAAGACAATATCTGGACGATATGGACAGTACTCATATTGCATTAGTGTGGATCTGTACAATTAAAGTCTTGGAAAACTGATTTGGTTTATAGAAAGGAAATAAACAAGAAAAGAATCATATTGAAGAGAGGTTTCATACCCATTAGATCTTGATTTATATACTAATGGGCAAGCCACAGGCGCACTCGTTTTGCGCCTGCGCCAACTCCAGTCTCACTTTCTTAATCAAGAAAACAAAAAATACCGTATAAGGGCAGAAGTTTGTCAAGAACTTAAGAGCAAGAACAGAAAAATATCGGCATCACGACGACTCAAAACGTGTTTTATAAATATGATTTATAGACAGAGTTTATTAATACCTCACATGATATTTTGGATCACCTGGTTTCATTCCCTGAACGTAGAGGATATCAAATATAACCCCTTTGTTTAAAATAAAAACGAAAGATTGGTTATTTAATAATAATTAAATGTTTATTGGGTTTTGCGGAGGGAGCTGCAGCATGGCTGCAGTAGCAACCGAAAGCTCAGATAAGACGAACCATAAAGAAGAGCGCAAGCTTTAGCGTGGAGAGAGCTTTTGGAGAGAAAGAGAGATATTCACATGCAATAGCAAAACCAAACAATGATGCTCGATGGTGTTTACTTTAAAATAATTTGTAGTCGTTCTGCTCCGAACAGTGACCTTCGAAATGAAACCTATTTCTCTGAAGAATGGTAGCTTCTTCTTAACCAATTAGCTTCTATGACTTATTTTAAATCGACTTTGATTTAATTTGATTCAGGATATAGAACCATTATTCTAGTTGACGTTTCTCCTCCCAGTGTGGGAATCAAGATCGTCCCATTTCCTAACCAATTTCTAATGCCAATTTAATAGCACCCCACACCATATTTTCAGGTTAATAAACCAATTACGTTTTTAATTCGTTACCCACTGAGCGGGACGTCTCGGGGGAAAACTCGGTTCTCGGTGCCATGAGAGAGCTACTGTAGAAAGCTTCGATTGGGAATGGATTAAATCTAAAATATAACGCATTAATTTTCGGTAGCGATACAAAATTACTAAGCAAAGTGTCTGCAAGAAAAGAAAAGCTCCGATGGTAACCCCTCTCTGGGGCTTCTACTGGGTAGATAATGGAAGTTGTGGAACTCAACTCTGTGCTGTCCAGAGATCAGGGACAGAGCAGGCTGGGGCTGTGGCGGTGGCTGCTCTTGGCCTCGCTCTCGGTCCCTCTCCAACTATTGGCGTCACTGGGTGATTAATGAGTCGACAATGTGTTGAACATCAAAGGCAGGGAAAACAGTAATTTACAACGAATCTCAAGATGAAATTTAATTTAATTTTTTTATTAATTGTTGCTGGACAAGACGTCGGTTCGGTTTGGATCGGATCTATCTACCTGCCCTGCCACATGATGGACCTATAAAA
Organism: Drosophila affinis; assembly: GCA_037356375.1. Lineage (NCBI taxonomy): Eukaryota > Metazoa > Arthropoda > Insecta > Diptera > Drosophilidae > Drosophila > Drosophila affinis. Next base: position 39,854,227 of record CM074800.1, read on the forward strand.
TTCCTGGCCAGATAGATCGTCAGGCGGTGCCTGGGACATAAGCAGCGCAAAACCTCAAAATATTTACTCGACAGCAAGGTGGACTAACCCCGAGATGGATTTGCGAATCAAAAATTCCAATTCCAGGAGGGCAGTGAGGTCCTAAGGTTGCGAAAGGATTTGTAGCGTCAGTATATCGCTCTCTCTCCTTCTACTGCTCTCTCTCAGAGAGGGATTAGGATATTTCGGAAATAATCCTTTGCTGCCAGGAAGAATGCAGTAAACGGCGCACAGCCCTTAAACCATAACCCTCTGCACCCATGGACCTCTGGACTCGGACCAGGTCAACTCGTTTTCGGCACTTTTACGACCGACATCATAAACTTTTATTTGCTGTCATTCTTCGTCCTCGCGCGCAGCACTCAGCCGGGACACAAACCCCTTTCCCAGAGGTCGGTCGGTCGGTCGTCCTGGCAAGAGTTAAGCCAAGAAAGGCTTAGCTTTCAGTCAGCCAGTCGAAGTCAAAGTCAGGTAGGATGTGAGGATCGATCGATGGGTTAGGTAGTTCACAAGCTGCAGCGATAATCCTTGCTAATGAGGTGTTCTGTCCGAAAAGAGAAAGAGAGATCTCGCTCAAACTAGAGATTGTGCGAAGTCTGTAAGTCAAGGATAATAGGGAATAAGGAGGATTAGAGGAAGCAAAATGAGATCCGATCCGATCACAGCCAAATGAATGAAGTTGATGGAACCATCAGCATCTCTATCCCACTAAGAGTAGATCCACAGTCCAGCCATTTATGTGACAGACACCCCACGACATATCCAAACAGTTGCCATCCCGTGTATTGGCAAACATTTCGGTTTGGTCTGTCGGTCCAACTACTCGTACTGTGATCCTCCCCTCCCTCTCCACGATCTGTCGATGCTGTGTGTCCTCGTTCAAGTCAGTGGGACAGCTCGGCCGTGTCCTGGCCGTAGAGCGCATGCTGTTAGCGCACAAATTGATTTGTCAAATTGAGGCGCACAAGGACATTGCCATCATTAACGATGATTGCCCGTACCGGGCCGAAGGTCGTTGCGCAGTCGGTGCCAACGACTCGGACACGGACACGGACTCCGACATGGTGCTTCTTTGAGATCTGGGTATTGTCAACACTTTGTATACCACCAACTGTTTCTGTTTCGCGACGATGTCTCTCTTTCTATATATCCATCTCTGTTTCCTTTGGATAGGTTGGAGTTTTATTAATAAACACCTTGCTGTTGTGAGAGTGGAAAAGACATATAGCTTGCTCTGTCTCTCTCTGTCTCTCTGTTTGATCTTCTCAAAATAGTCGTAATCGATTTGGAATGCTTGGCGGGACTTTAGTTTCTGCTGCTTCTCTTGCTGCTCCTTTTATGGCCAATGGCTGATGTTAGCAACTTGTCAGCTTCCTTTTGGCATCTTGGCCCAGCAAGTGTCTTCTGTCTGCCATCCACCGCACCCGGCACTCCGGAGTGCCAAAAACTTCAGTTGGCCGGAACCGATACGCTACTTTCCGCCAATTAAATGAAGCTACGAGAAGTCGAAACGGCCGGCTAATGAAACTTGTATTGCGATATGGGGCAGACCAAAAGATAATAGTTAAAGAAGTTATTGAAAGGAAATTTGTTCATTAAATTTACATTGAGATTGATACAGGTAAAACAAAAATTTATGCAATCAACATGATTCTACGAGAAAATTGAAGAAATAATCAGCGATCAGTGATCTTTATGATACAATTTTGGCATACCATACAAATAGTACGCTCCATATGATAAGTAAGGTATGCATCATTAGCGTTTACCAGCACTCAAAACATGATCAAGGCGATCAAGGTGAGGTATCTCACTGATCGCTGATCAAGTTGGCCTGGGAAACACTTCGATTGACTGTGTCCCGAAATTTTAGGTTCGAATGAACCTAAATGTAAAATTGAAATTTACAGAGTTAATACAATTTTACAATATATCTTTGAATCCGTTGAAATATCAATTTGTAAGATCTTTTAAAATGGTAATGAGAAAAGGAAATCGAAATATGTTAATTTTGTGAAAAGAAGTAGACTCATGAAAGAAGTTGCTGAAAAACACTTTACTTTCCCTGATATCTACAGCAGATACTACCATATACCACCTGGAAATCCCTTGTTGCAGCAAACAGGTGCCTTCTTTCACTTTTCTTGTTTACTCCCTCCCCCTGCTCCTACACACAAGTACTCAACAAAAAACTTATAGAAAAGCAATCCCTCAATCCTCAGAGCCAAAGTCTAAGCCATCTAATTCAACATTTGGCCAAAATGGTAATGTGCTCGCCGCTCCATACCGACATTATAATTAATGATAAGCAGAGGTCGGGTGTAGAAGGGGCAATCAGAGGGAAACACACAATGGAGAGCAATATAATATACAAAGTTCGTAGTTCGTAGTTCGATTTTCGATAAAAGAAAAGCGTTTGGGTTCTTATCGCGCAGTTTTGAGGGGGGAACTTGCATATTAATGGTTCATTATGGGTGACCTGCTGCCTCAGTGGCAGTCATACCGGGATCTGGATGGGGTCTGGCTGCCAGAGCCATGTGCTGTGCTGCAACTTCAGTTTCGGTGGCAGCTCCTTTGGACTTGGTTGTGGTACGCTTTTTGGGTACTTTGTTTTCTGCCGCTCTTGGGACTGCCTCTGACGCCTGGCGTGACGGTTTTAATTTTATTTTATTATTATGTATATTGTGGCGCACGGGGCTTGCAAGCACGCCCTCACGTCTCCTTCTCTCTCTCTGTCTCTCTCTTTCCTCATATTTTCAGACAGTAGTTGTAGTTTTATCATGAACTTGTTTGGTTTTTTATGGTCAAACGTTGGGGTCTCTTGCAATTAGTTGTAGAACTACGCGGCCAGCGCCATCCAGCGGCCGTACCGGGGAGTAACGAACGACATTGCCCGACTTTTTGCAGGTCCAAACCGAAGCTAATGAAGCAACTGCTGGGCCTCGGACCACCGCTCCGAACACCGCTTCACCTGGTCTGGAGCTCTGACTTCACGGACGCGTGCAAATTCCATTGAAAAAAGGAGTCAAAGTTTTCCTTTATTTTTCTCTCTCGCTCATTTCTGCTACACTTTATCTGCATTGGATTGGCCCCAGCAATTTACGTAGTTTGCATTTTGTTGCCTTCTTGGTAGTATGTTTTCCTTCCCTTTGGAGTTATTGTATAGCAGGGCCCTCCACATTGTGGCCAAAGTTTGTGTATGTTTGTGGCAGGCACTAATTTTGTATGCGGAAATTGAAGTTTGACATGTGCCCTTCGCGGGTCTCTCCACAGACTATAATTATCCTTAAGAGTGAATCAATGTAACTCTAGGTACATTTTTATTACATTTTCATGTCATCCATGTCATTTAAACTCTTTATACTTCGTACATCTCGTTCATTCTTTATAAAAATGATTTAGAATTTTACTGCATAATTATTATACCTCTTTGAACTTCTCGAGATCCCTGAAACTATAGCGATATTGTCCACCTTAAACCTTAATAAATTACAACTAATCCCTAAGGCTTTAAAACTATTTACACAAGAGTAAATTCTCTTTGATTCTGCAAATTTACCTTTAAAAGTGATCTTTAATGATTTACGTTTAAGTCTTTTGATCTCTTCCTATTTCTCTGTAAAATTGAGATGATTTTCTTTTGAAATTTAAATCCTCTAAAGCTTTATTAAGTTATATAACCATCCCCAAAGTTGTTTTCCCTTATAATTCATACCGAAACCTCTCAATAACTAATCGAATTATAGCGATCTTTTGCATGAGACTACGCATTTTCAAGCTCTATAAATATATTACTAAACCTCTCATACTTTCACGAGTATTTATGCTCTCTTATATGTACAAAAAACTTCAAATTGTTCTTAGGATTCCAGGATTCATTGGATTTCAGATTTATATTTATATATAACAATTTAAATATTAATCTCTGTAAACATTATATCTGTGAAATTTTAATAACTGAAACCATTTAAGCTCTTGAAAAAGTATATTACTGGACCCTAAGCAAAGTAATCTTAAAAAATATATCTTTAACTGTATGTAGATCTTTATCTGATGATTGGTTCGCTCAAAAAACAGCCGAACGACAGCGCCGCAGACCCTTTTTATTCACCCTATCTCCTCTGTCCACGCCGTAGCCATGCCAGATGGTGTCCGGCGGTTTGCTCCAGCGCACAAAGTACGTCTTATGAACGGCGGCCAACTGGGACTTGGACTTGGTTCTGGAGTGAAGCCGTCGTCGGAAGGGCCAGAGGAACCAATGGAGTGGACCGCGGCTGAGGAGAGGCGGCTGGGCGACTGGGGCTAATGCTGCTGGATGAATCGCTTCCAGCTGCAGAAGAGCAGGAATCAAAGGAGGCTGCGGATGAGGAGCAGGAACCGGAGGATGCTGCGGATGAGGAGCAGGAAGCAGAGGAGGCTGCATATGTGGAGCAGGAACCGAAGGAAGCTGCGGATGTGGATGCGGATGTGTCTGCTCTACTATCACAGATTCGGGAGGAGCACGAACAGAACTCTTACGTGAAAATCTTATTTTGGTGTTGGATGCGAAGACCTCAACATCATTTTGGTCATTCCTTCTGGACTTTCTTGGGACGGTTCTTATGGTAGTGGTGGAATCGAAAACCTCAACTTCATCCATGTCCCTGCTGGCCCAGGGTTTCAGGCAGCTCCTCCCGGGAGGCTTCTCCTCCAACTCCTCCAGAATAGGCGAGACGCGACTGCTGCGATTGCATTTGAAGCAACGCGGCAGCTTCGATTTGGTCTGAGGAGGTGCTGCTGGTGCTAGTAATGCCTTTTCCGGCTCCTGGAACTGGATTTGGGGCATCTTCACCAGCATGAAGTGATCGTTCAGCAGGCAGACATCCGAAACTTTGTCATATTTTGGCTCCTCCCCGAAGAAGGAGTCCAGATCGATGTTCTGCTGATAGATGCGGTAATCCTCTCCGAACTGCGGACTCCCCTGGCCGCTCATCGAGCTGGGTGTGGCCTTCAGAGCGATGAAGGCTGGACGCTGGCATAGTGCCTCGGACTGGATCCGTTCAACGGCTGCACGGGCAAAGGACGTCCTTTGGTGCTGGCTCATCTGGTTCAGCTGCCTGCAGATGATCCGAGCAATGATGGACAGGCTGTGCTGGCATGTCTGGTTAGACTGCGGCAGGGGTATGCTGGGATGCGTGCCTGTCATGGTAAGATGTTAGAGATGCTAATGTGATTAGAACTAGCAATTGTACACTCATTTTCATTGAATTGAAAAGAAAAGAAAAGTCTACTAAATTTTAAACTAAATGAAACCCAAAACTGTTGCATACTTTCAGGCATACGAGAAATTGCTAAAAATTAAATTTTTCCTTTGAAAGAATAAAATGGAATTTGTCTGTCTGGCAAGTAGTGTGGGGGGCATTTTTCATGTCAGTCTTGGCTTTGGGCCATTATCCTTCGCTCGACTTTTGACACTGCACTTGGCACAAAGGCACAGGACATGCCAGACAAGCGCCCCAAAAGTCCTTCGCCCTGGTTTGCTTCGCCGCTGTTTGGATCCAATTCCAATGCCAACCGTATTTTATGCCCCACGAAAACAAAAGTTATATTTATTATTTTGACAGGTAAACAAATCACGAGCTCACACACACACACAGCCAGACAGAGGCACAGACACAAAACCAAACAATATGCAGGTCCTTGCCATGCCGCCTAACTCCTCAGACACTCACATTTTTCGGCTTTCCTTGCCCCCTTTTCCGGTCTCCTTGTTCCGCTTTATTTTTACTGACGTTGTTTGCCGCCTGGCTTTCCAACGGCAACTGAAGCCGCGCAGCCTTTCAGGCCGTGCCACATTGCATTGCCGCCACATGCGTGGACAATAAAAATACCTTAACCTTGGGGAAGCCCCAACGAATTTATCAGAACGTTTGCGTTACCTTTTGATTGGCTCAAAATACTTACAAGTAACGTCTTTTCAAACCTTGACTTCAAATCAAAATTCAATTTTGTTAAGAGAGCTCTTTTATTTTTATCGTGGTATTAGAATTAGGATTATGATATAGTAAAATCAAATAAAAATGTATGAAAAAAGACACGAATTTCTTGTCAATCAAGTATTTGGAGCGTTTTGACATTTTTTTGGCAATTTACATATTTCCTCATCTTTGTTGGCAAATAACTGTGTCAACTGGTTACTGGGAGACTCAACAGAATCGAATGTTTTATTGTTAAGAGAATATTAAAGAGTGCGAAAAATATAATTATACGATAAAGCAAGGTCGGTGCTAGACTCTGGATGTGTTGTAACTTATTCATGATAATTAATATTAAGCTAAACAATTTAATTTTATGTTGTTTTTTAAAGTTGAATGCGATAGGTTTTAAATGCAAATTTTTAAAATTACTGTTGTCAATGAGAGGCTCAATAATATTTTAGATACCTCTACCTTAAAAAACGGGTATATAAGGTCCACTAGTTTTAAATTAATTTTTAAGACAGAATTTAAATTAAATAAATTCTGTGTCCATCATCTATCAACAATCTATTCGCTAGATACCAAGCCAAAAAATAAATATATTTTTTATCAGATTGAGTAAAAAGTTAAATAAAAAAGACTTGTAACTTCTGAAACACATCTGAGAGCACATTTTAAATCAAAGCTTAAATTTATAAATATATCCTGCCCTTAATTAATTAACTTTTAATTTGTAATTATTTTTATTCGAAAAAGGGTATTCATCCGGAGGCATTTTCATTAAGTTTTGTATTGCATGTTAATGGCAGGACGAGTAGTCGGATTGATAGTTGACAATTAGCAGAACATTCCAAGTGTAATGTTTTTATAAATATTCAAATTAAATATGAGGTAAGCTAATGGAACATCTACTAGTATACATATATGTCGAGTAGTACATGCATTAATATGGGGGCAATATCTCTATGTCAAGGTTGTCTAAATCGGTTTAAACTTCTTAATTGTTTTTGACTGCCAATGGAAATAAGTATATTTAGTCACATCTATGCAGTAAATATGGAAGTTTGTCTTGGAAATAAGCATAGGTATAGTACATATTAATGCTCCCAACTTTGAAAGTACTGAACCTCCTTAATTAAGTCGGAAATAGTAACATAACAATTGTATGCCTTGCACATTAGTAACCCGTTTCAGAAATCAGATTAAATCAGATCTGATATGAATGAACTACTACACCGAGTACTCCCAGCCCCCCTGCTTTGCCTGCTGTTATTCCCCTCTACTGTCTCCATGTGCCGCCTGACATGTCATATTGATTGCTAATGCACGCCATATCGATAGGGAGAAAATACCAGTACTAGAAGATTGCAATGGGGGGAAAACGGGGAAGGAACCATAAAGCCCAAACATTAAGCAACAAGCTAGACCCCAGACCCCAGACCACAAATATGGCCATTAACCAAAGGGAGGGAAGGCAATGGTTTTGGGGGAAAGGGAAGGACATAATAAGCAGAAATTTTTGTTTATTTTGATTTGTGTGGAAGTTGATGATTATTTAAATGGCAGCTACGGTTTAGGGAGCTCAAGTTTCGAAATTTGATTAGGGTTGGATGGCTATATGTGTGGCTTATGCTCTATACATAGACCTTTAAATGCGGTGCCATTTGATGAACAGTCTGCAAAGTGCAAGTACAGTGGAAGCTTTTCAGGAGAAGTTACCCAGGGTCTTAGCATAAGTAAGGTGTTCTTTTTATCGATAAAGTAAGCAGCTCTTTTTAGGGCACCTGTCCGTTAAGTCAACTTTTTACTGTGATATCTAGATACATGTGCAGCTACTGTCCAACACCAAATTGACACCAATTAGGTGAACGGGTCGTCGATCGCACAGAATTGAATGGAAAATGCGGGCAACCCTTTAATGACCTTCCCCACAGCAACGAGGGATATCTACAGACAACATCAAAAGATAATAAATATTAAAAACAAACTAAAGGCAGCTGCTTGAACCGAAGCTTTTGATACCCTTACATTATGCGTCTGGTGAACTGATTTTTATTGCATAAAACAACAGCAATATCATATTTCAAATATGTGACGTTTCGGTCGATTTTCTTTGGAAATGTTGAGCTAGTTATTTGATCCTGGAAGATATATATATCATATGTCTGTGCAATGTATATAATAAAAAGAAACGACTTGGTTACTCATATAGTGCTGTATTTGGGGTAAAAAAATATCAAAATGTAAACATTATGGAGACGTAAATACCTCGTTCTCTGCAATACAAAATGTATTATGGGGCGTGTTCACCAGCAAAACTTGATAAGCGATCTTGATCAGTCATTGTTGCGATGTAGCGTACAAATAGTACGCTCGATATGATAAGTGAGGTGCATCACTCACGCTCGCCAACACTCAAAACATGATTAAAACGTTACTTCACTAATCGCAGATAAAGTTGTCCTGGTTAACGCGTCCATACCCTCTGCAAGGGTATACAAAAACACCAAAAAACCAATTAAAGTAAAGCAGAGCAAAGTAAAAGCTACTTTCTGAACAAAATACTGGTTATCGCCTCAAGGACAAAAGCTGAAAAAGAGAATACTATATATCCAGAAAACGCTCTCACACTCACAGTCTCTCACTCACACATCTCTCTTCTCATCACTTCACCTCTCTCTCACTCTCACTCTCACTTTCTGTCTCTCTCTCGGTTATGATTGCTGAACTTGAACTTGGCTTCGACTGCAGATCGTTTTTTTGCTTACTCATCCAACAAAACATCAACAAAAGAAACAAAAAGAAAAACATTAAGCAAAGAAACGGTAAATCATGCTTAGCTTCGTTTACTTATGTTGGAGCTGCTGCTTCCCGGTCTTTTGTTTCAGTCTGGACGCACACCCTAAATGAAGGTCACATCTGCCCGGACCTGGAGATGTGTGAACAAAGACACCAGCCGCACAGCCAGGCCTGCCAGCCAGACACATATGTATGTATGATCATTTATCAGATTTCAGACTAGATCTCAAGGATCGTCTGTGGCCGGTGGCCGGTCTCTTGCTCACTGATACCCCAAAGATATTCGCTCTTGGATCCATCGCTCAGCTCAGCTCAGATGGATGGAATTGTAGGCTTCGTATGCTACCAGCCCCAGCTGCTGAAATCAGTTTGCTGCGAGCAACGAGACTTGTCGGACGGTCGTTCAAGCTTCGACTTGGAATACGATCTTTTACTTCGGATCTTTGGGATATTGTGTAAATATTGCGAAAGCTGGGGTTTCATTCCAGTTTTGGGAATATGTGCAAAGGAATCTTTGGATTTCGAGTCTTGTAATTATAGTGTTGCAATGTTTTAGTGGAAAATTGGCTCATATAAAATAGTGTCTAACGATCTCAAAACGAAACTTTCTGTCTTGCATTTTTGTGTTTTATTATCATTAAGCCTCAACATTGGGGATCATAATATTCTTCTAAAAAAGTTTATATTAACTCAAAGAAATATAACCTCAAAGCGAACATTCTTTTGTCTAACGGTTCTTTTTGAAAAATAAATTAAATAATAACCCCAAAATCTGTGTAACAAATAATCAAAAAATTTCTAACAAAAACAAGGTTCAGAAGTGTTCTACGCCATATATAAAATTTAAACAAAATTTAACAAAATGTGAACCATTGGAAACAAATCAAGCAGCCCTCGTTACATTGTATGGTTATGGCTTTTGGTTGTTGCAACAAACACTTGGCTTCCCCATTGCAACAAGCCATGTAGCTGCCACTCTCCGCAGTGCAGTCGAAGAGAATACTACACCAAGAGCACCGCCAAGTGGCCCGTTCGGCTGGTTGCACTTTTTGGCATAGACATAGGCATCGGCATAGCCGTAATCGAGTCGTCCTCTCTCTCGCTCTGTGTGTGCCACATTGTAGTATACGTAATTTTCATTTTTATTGGCAAAACGAAACGAAAACGAAAGTGGAAATGTTGCATTTGCTTTTCCTTGCTCGCCTACGCCGGCAGCTGCTCTTTCCCAGACGTTTGTATAAAATATAGGAAAAATACAATAAGCTGCAGAAAGTTGAAGCTAACCAAAAATTGTGTAAAGGAAACCAGCAAATACGGAAAAAATGATAAAAGACAAACCAAGCTAATGACAATCATTATTTTTTCATTATAGGAATTACGCATATCGCTGGGAGCGCGCTCTACTTGACGTTGCACTCAAAGGGCTGTCGGGGCAAAAGATTAAAAAAGGAACAGCCACTATACTTATCCAACTGTCGCCATGATTGAGCGTGAAATTGTCCAGTAAGTTCTTATCGCAATAAGTATATATTTAATGCAGGAGCACAGTATTGCAAAGCAAGATAGCAAAAGTTCAACTTGGAGAACCGAACGCCAAGCGCCCTACAAATGGGCCAAGATCCAGAGTCAACATTTGAATTTGTCTCAACATTTTCCATTATCGTATTATGTTTGCTACGATGTGCTATGGGTGCATTGGGTGATACTATGGCAAAGTCCGGCGAAGCGAATGCAATCTATGAGTATTCGACCGTTTGAACATTGTACAAGCAGCGACCGCATACAAATAGATAAATTAAATCATTTCGGGGCTGGACAGGCCTCGACTTTTGGCAAATATTTGCCTCTACTTGAGCTAGTAGTTGACCCAACTAATTGTTGTGCTATTAGGCATGGAATACACAATGAGTGCTGTGTTTTATGTTTGTTCTATGTATAATTTTGTAGCACCACAACTGCATCGAAGAGAATATTTGATGTTATGCAGGATATTCTACAGTTTCTGGTGCTTTTTTTGCGCATCTTGCTGGAAATGTTTGTCATACTCATCGAGAAAATGTTGCCCAAAAGGCTGAAGGATATTAGCGGTGAAGTTGTTCTGGTATGTAATGATTTTTCTATTGAATATTTATTTAAAGTATAAAACGCTTTGTTATAGATTACCGGCACTGGTCACGGAATTGGCCGGGAGCTTGCCCTGCACTACGCCTCTTTGGGTAGCACAGTGGTTTGTGTGGACATTAATGAGAAGAATAACCTGCAGACAGTCCAAAAGGCCAAGCGTCTCAATCTTGGCGATGTTCACAGTTTCATGTTGGTATTCCCAAAATCAGAGATCCCCTCATTTAGATATTGTTATGATTTTTCAGTTGTGATGTTTCCAAGCGAGAGGAGGTAATGGCACTGGCGGCTCGCGTCAAGGCAGAAGTTGGACCCATATCGGTGCTGGTCAATAATGTGGGCATCATGCCCACGCACCCCATTCTACAGCAATCGGCTGAGGAGATCCAACGTGTCTTTGATGTGAATGTGTTCTCGCAATTCTGGACAATCCAGGCCTTTCTCTCCCACATGGTAGAAAAGAATCGCGGCCACATTATCGCTCTATCTTCCATTGCTGGTGTGGTGGGACTCTCCAACCTGGTCCCGTACTGTGCCACCAAATTCGCAGTGCGCGGTTTGATGGAGGCGCTGCATGAAGAACTACGCGAAGGACCCTATAAAAATATGGTAAGGCTATAAATTGCACATATGTTTGTAGAGGTCCGGTTTAGCAATAACATTCTTTTTGTGCATAGATAAAAACCACTACTATCTTCCCATACATGACCAACACGGGCCTGTGCAAGCATCCGAAGGTAAAGTTCCCGTCGATTCTGGGTTTGCTGGATCCCAAAGAGGTGGCAATGCGCATTGTGGAGGCGCATCGCTCCGACACGCTAGAGGCAACTATTCCGAGCTGTTTGCTGCACATCAACAACTGGACAAGGCTGCTTCCAGATCATTGTGGTCTGATGCTGAAAGACTACATTGACAGTGGTGTGGAGTCGGACTTAATTTAGATTTACGTTGACTACTTACTTTGTTGCAGTGAAATAAAATTAACTATGGAATATGTTTCGAAATAAACAAACATTTAAATTATTGCGCCAAAACTTAGCTGTGAATGGCAAAAACGGTGATATCGATACCTGTTGCTGCGACTGCTCTGGTCACACTAACAGCTGTACAATGACAACAAAAGAACATGGCTTGTGAAGTGAAAACATTTGGGGAAATACGCGATTTTAGAAAAGTTCAGGAATACTTTGGCCTCGGGCATGGTGAGACACTGAAAGTGAAGCCTAGCTTTACCGTAGCTAATCAAAACATCTTACCTTGGAGCAGACGACAACTGGCTAAACGGCATAAACTCTGCCATATCACCAACGGGGGAGTTGATCGCCCTGGCCCAGGGGGAGAAGCTAGCCTTTCTATCGACCTGCTGGAGCAGCAATGGGCATGCCAACACCTATGCCATGGGATGGTGCGGAGAGCTGGAAGATCCCAATCAGATTGTGACTAGTTTGACGTGCCTGCCCATGACTCAGAGTCGGAACACAGACGGAGCTATAGAATGGACCTGCGTGGCAGTGGGCTTAGTCTCTGGTCTTGTTGTCTTCTACACAGACGCTGGCCAGAAGCTATTCTCTCAATGGTTAGCCGTTAAACTCTTTCCACACTCAGGTATTAATTAGTTTATCTTTCAGTTGTCAGGAGGATCCTGTGATTGGTGTCAAACTGCAATCACCTCCACGCCATTCAGAAGGGGATGCTTTGCTCTACATTGTGTACTCCCGCTGTTTGTGCTTCATGAAGGGCCAGGACATATTGCCCACGCTGAACAACTGTCGACATAATGTCCAGCGTGGCGCCCTTGAGAGAGGTTCCTATCCCATAGCGGATGTAGTCCCATTCCAAAAGTTCAAATTCAAGCAGGAGCGCGAGGGCATCATTAACGATGCAGCCATATCGAGCACACAACGGCCCCCAACCTACGATTACATTGTCCAGCAGAGCATTGGTCACGGCTACTATGCCAAGGTGCATGCCACACCGCCGCGAAGCGCCCAAGTTCTGGCAGCCGGTGCGGAACCTTATTTGGGATTCTTTCACGCCGAGGAGGGCTACAAGACCGTGTCACTGGGTGAGGTGGCCAAGGGTGTGATAGGCTTAGCCTATAATAATCTACTGGGCGGATTGTTCAAGCGCGCCCCCGAACCGCCGCCAACCCCCGAAGATGCCCCCCTGCCATTGCCCACTAAGGAGGCGCCTATGAGGATACGCTGCCGCCTTTATGACGGGAAAAGGGATGGCCTAACACTGGCCATAGCCCCAGGCGGCCGCTTGGCTGTCGTCACGGATAATCTGGATCGTGTGATGCTAGTGGACACTCAACAGGCCATTATTCTGCGCGTGTGGAAAGGCTATCGCGATGCCCAATGTGCCTTTGTGCCCGTCAAGGAGAAGTCCGTACGTGGCATAAAGACACACAAGAGAAAGGCGTTGTTTTTGGTCATTTATGCCCCGCGTATGGGCTGTCTGGACATCTGGGCTCTGCAGAATGGTCCGAAAGTAGCCGCCTTTACTGTGTCTAAGAGCGGCCAATTGATTTACAACAATCACAGCGCTCTTGGCGTTGCAGCAGCAACGGGCGGAGGTGGCGGGCAGTTAAGGAAGTCGCCTGCCATAAACCATTGCCTCTTCCTGGATCCCAGCGACAGCAGCTTGAAGGAGATCAACATACCATTTCACTACGCTTTGAGTGAGACCAACTCGCAGACATCGCGCGATATCCATATGCTGAGGCGTCTAAGAAACCAAATTCGTACTCTAGGCCACGATGAGGCCAACGACCAGAAGCTAGAGGAGATTGCAGAGCTGGCCAGCGAACTTCAGACGCTGGAGGTGCGACAGCAGTGTTTGGAAATGCTGCTCAAGAGCAAGAAGCTACAACCCCTTGTATTCCAGTGCATTATTAATGCATTCATCAAGAAGCCGCTACCCGAACCGACATCTGGCGAAGATTTTCACGAGTTTGTGCTTCAAATCGATAACTACAAGCGCCTCACCGACCTTTATTTGGCCCTCAGCCAAGTCAGCCAGAGAAATGACAACGAACCCCCTGTCGAGCACTTGGAGCTCTCGGATGCCGATCTAGTGACGATCAACAAGTTGGTTCTGCTCCTGGACGATGGCAGCATGAAGGATAAACCATCCGCCACTCGGGAGGTCAGCTTCCAGCTAAGGGATGTCCACAAGTCCGAAGAGTTTGTCGATTACCTTAGCATCTTTAACATCGAGAGTCCAGACGGTATCAGTCTACTCCCAGAGAAGGCGGACAAATTTGGTGCAGTTAGCATAGATCTCTTCAGTCAGTTCTTTGGCCAGAGTCTGTGCTTTGGCCAGTTCAAGGAGTGGATTGGACAGGCCTGCTTGCCCAGCAAGGATCTCCTGACATTGATCATTTGGTTCTGGCTGGAAAAGCCTTTCAAGTACAACAACTGGTAAAATCAAACGAAAACCTTTTTTAGACTCTCACGTTTCAATTTCTTCTGTTTTTCCCTTTGGCAGTGATGAAGTCGTGGAGGACATGTCGCGTATTGCGGCAATGGTGCAGACCATTTGCGAGCTGGCTGGCGATCATATCCATGATTATGCATACAATGCCATTTCCCCCTGGTGGCAGGAGGTACGCGAGCAGCTCTTGGAGAGCAAACAGTTCTCTGGTCTTCTAGTGGCAATTGTCTGCAAAACGGTCGCCACAAATCTCTGGCGCAATCGAAAGGAGGTATGGTCCGCCGTATCTTTTATATGTTCATTCCCGTTTTTCTAAGGACCCCAAACAGTTCTACAGCTTCGTAAAAAGCAAGCGTAGAACGTCCGCACACCCATCCTCGCTATCCTTCCTTAATACGTCGACAGATAATGATCAGGCAATTGCCGATCTTTTTGCCCGTTTTTTCAAAACTACCTATTCGCAGGACGTTTGCTCTGGTCAGCCGTATCCATTCGGTTTACCGAGGTCAAACAGCATTTTCAGTCCTTTGCTAAATGAAAGCTCGTTGCTTCATGGTCTACATGGAACTACGAACATGGTCTACGAACACCGGCTTGGTGTTCTCACCGGGTCCGGACGCAGTTCCCGGCTGTGTACTCAGGTACTGTGCCGAGTCTCTGTGTGGGCCGTTGCTTAAACTATTCAACCTATCCATAAATTCTTCATGTTTTCCCCCGATATGGAAGGAGTCCTTTATAATTCCTATCCATAAGAAAGGTATCAAGTCTGACGCAACAAACTATAGAGGTATGTATATCTAAGTGGATTTATAAGGCGGAGATCAACCACTACTAATTTATTGGAGCTTACCTCCTTTATAATAAAAGGCTTTCAAGGTAATTCGCAGACGGATGTTGTTTACACCGATTTTAGTAAAGCGTGCGACTCTGTAAACCACTCCCTCCTAGCACAAAAGCTCGACCTTCTAGGGTTCCCGCCGAATCTCCTGAGATGGATCTCTAGCTACCTTTGTTCTAGGTCTCAAAGAGTCATTTTCAAAAACTCCCTGTCCTCACCAGTTATGGTGACTTCGGGTGTACCACAGGGCAGCCGTCTAGGCTCTTGCTCGCTTGCTCTTTACACTCTTTATAAATGACCTGCCTTCTGTATTAACATACTCTCGAGTACTTATGTATGCGGGTGATGTTAAGCTCTGTGTCCAGTATAAGGACATCTCTTTTCAATCCAGGTTGCAATCCGATCTCGATAGATTTCAGTCTTGGTGTTGTGCAAATTTATTGAACCTTAATGCTTCAAAATGTAAAGTAATGACTTTTCATCGCTCCAGAGCCTTTCTGTTTCCTTACACCCTTTGTGGTGGTTCTCTTGAGAGAATTACCCGGGTTGATGATCTTGGTGTTCTACTAGATCCCAAGTTAAAGTTTTCAGAACACATTTCTACCATGGTGAATAAGGCCATGGGCGTGCTTGGGTTTATAAAGAGGTGGTCAAAGGAATTTGACGACCCCTATATAACAAAGACTCTTTACACCTCTCTGGTTCGTCCGATTTTAGAATACGGCTTCTGTGTATGGTGCCCTCAGTACAACGTACACCTAGACCGTATAGAATCAGTTCAGAAAAACTTTTTACTTTTTGCTCTTCGCGGCCTCAGCTGGGATGCAGGTGTGAGACTGCCGTCTTACTCTAATAGATTGCTCTTAATAAACCCTCCAACCTTAGCTAATGGTAGGAAAATGCCTGGCGTGATTTTTGTGCACAACTTGATCAAGGGTGACGTAGATAGCCCTGTTGAGCCGCATAAGCTTCACGATTCCTATTAGAAACACTAGGAACTATACACCATTGTTTCTTCCGCTTTGTAGATCGAATTACTCCTATGGTCCTATGCTCGGATTGTAATTCCCTCTACCATATTATATCTACCACTAACTCCTTTCCTAGTCTTAAATTACTGATTCTCTTACATCTTTCCCGTAATTAGTAATTACTTTGCTTCTTTGATTAGATTAGTTCTACTTTTCCTCGAACACTAGTCTAACACCTATCTTTCCTGCATGTCCGCGATCGGTTCGGTTATCGAGTCGCGTGTTATGCGGCAGCGCCCCTCGGTCGGTTGGGCGGGAGGTGGGCTGCGTTCTTGTCTGGGATCCGCGCGTAACAGCCATTGGCTGGTGTCGCTTGGGCCACTTGATGGTGCAGTCATTGCATATCAACGTCCTAAAGTAATAAAGGGATTCCCATTGGTTACTATACCATTTTCCAGGGCTCGTGCGACGAATCATCACAAAACGAGGAGGAAGAACGCTGGGAACGCATATCCCATGACGAGGCACAGTGGGGCCTGCTCACCGGCAAACTGGAGGATGTGTCTGTCTTGGGGGCCATTTTAGGGAAGCCGCTTACCTGCCGGGATCCAGTAGGTCCAGAAATGCCGTACGAGACACCAGACTGCAGCCTCAAGAGCATCGTTAACGGAGGCAAAGGCATCGTCACGGAACTGACTGCCAAATGGTTGGTCAGTGCGCAGCTCCATCCCAGCAAGATCGTAGAGATTACGGCACCCGAAAATGAACTGGATGAAGAGAGTCGAGTGTTGACCAGAGCCAAAGTAAAGGAGGAGGAGGCAGCGGCTGAAGAGAAAGAAAATGATGAATCCGAACCTGAGCCAGAGCTGGCGAAGGAAGTGCAGGTGCCTGCACCTGAGCCCGTGCTGGAGCGACTGGCTCTGCTTCGCGCCCACTTTCCCTTTAGCCTGGAGTCGGGCGTTCTGCTGAGCCTCATGTCCTGGCAGTACATGGTGCAGTGGAGCAAACAGCTCTCATCGCTAGATCACATGAGGTCGGCCCTGCTCTGTCTGGCCGAGTTCCGTACCCCCGATTGGGCCTTGAAGCATGGAATCTGCTGCATGCTGTGGAATGCCACTCTAAAGTTCCCGCTGCAGGCAGCGGCCAAGCTGATACAAAAGGTGGGACGACTGCCCGTGGACAAGATGTGCCAGCAGGATCTGGAAATGTCGGCCGGCAAAGTGCCCGAGTTTCTCGAGCTAAGCCTTGAGTTCCTGCAGCACTTCACCAGCTCTCTGGAGCATGACAAGCGAGAGCTGCATTTCGAACAGTCGCTCAGCGAGGGAGCACTTCCCCTGCAGTATCTGGCACTGCAGCAGCACCATGCCATGCCCAAGCTTCTACAGCTGCAGACAGAACTCTGCAGTGTCCTGCATTTTATTGCCTTTTTCCAGTTGCGTGTGGCCAAGCCGCTAACGCTGCTCTTCGATGCTATGAGCAACAAGGCCCTGCTGGCGGACATCAACAAGGAGCTGCCCTACATTCTGCCAGGCCCGGATTTGGTCCTGCAGCAGCAGCGCACAGATTTCCTCTGCCGCGTCGTGTCCGTCACCATGGATCTGATCAGGGAGGATCTCCAGCAGTTGTACATACTGGATCATGTCTACTACATGGCCAAGATTTGCACACTGGCCGACAGCTGGGAGTTGGACAAGCTACCAATATTGAGGCGACAGGTGAGCCGTGTATTATCTACGCCTAAAACCGCATTCCCGAGCAGGTGTTTTTACAGATAGTTGATCTGTATGCATTTGGCTATGATGCGGAGGCCCAGACACTGCTTCAGGATATCAGCGAGGACGAGGAACTGGGACGACTACTGCTAGAAATAGCTGGCAGACGGCTCAATCTGTATGCCGAGAGCTCCCAGTCAACCTTTCTTAAGATAGCCTCCGTGGGTCACCAATTGTTGGGCTACTTGGATAACCTGGTAAGTGCTGCCAGCGTTTACCACCCGCAGAACTGATCCGTCCCCGTTCTCCCCGTACCGCAGAAGGAACCCCTAACCGAGCATAGCATAGCGATTACTGCCACCAAACCGGACGAGATCGATATGGTGGCATTGGACAAGCTCCTCGCCCACACTTACAAGTGTCTGTGTCGACGCGAGTGCAAGCAGTTGCCCATCATCGGCCAGATGTACAATGCCGTACGCATCTTGCAGAATTAAATGCTAAGAGAAACAGAAAGAAACACTTTAATTTAACCACCCAAAACATTGAGCAGCAATACCCCAAAAATATATGATATGATTTATCCATTGACAAAAACACGATTGACAAAAACACGAGACTATTGCGATGACCGGGAGGAACTGGGACCGGACTTGTCGCCGGCGCGAGTCTTGGTCGTGTTCATATTCCGTGTATCATTGGGCTTGGGAGACACATAGCGACGTGGCGGTTGCTTAATATTCAGAGCCGAACCGCTCAAGTCCACCTTGCCTTCGACTGGCACATAATGCTCCAAGTAATTCTCGGCCGCCACGCGACTAATCACAGCCGGCGTGGGCAAACGCTCGAGCATCTCAGTCTGATGGACCTTAAGATGCGTGTAGACAGCAATGTAGCTCTGAGTAGTGTCCACCTCGACGCGCTGATCCATAACATTTTTGCCGGGAAGGTGGAAGTGCTTGCCCAAAATAGGTTCTTTGAGGGGCTTCTCAAAGATTTTCCTTATATCCTCGCCATCCTCCGTCGCAGCGGTCTCCTCTTCGCGGTCCTCTGACGCCTTGGCATCAATTCGCTTAGCGGCTCGATCCATCTGGTGGCCGGAGATCACCTTTAGTGTAGTAGAGCTGGCCACCTTTTTGATGTCTGGTGGCAGGCGATAGACTTGATTCTCTTCGCCAGCACGCTCGAAGGGTGAAAGCTTGGACCAAGGCAGAACAGTGCCCAGGGTGCCCAAGTAGCGGCCTCCTTGTGTCCACAGGCGACAGGAGTAATCGTGGCTGCCCCTGAAAAATGAAGGATTAATGAGAGATTATGTCATACACACACAATCAATATTCTTACGAAAACACAATTTTTGGCAGATTAATGAAGGCTACCGAGTTGATGGCTTTGAGATGCGCTTTATAGGAGCTGACTAGCATAGGTTCACGCTGATTGCGCACCACCCGCTTGGCCCGTGTGACCCAGAACTCCTTTCGCAGGAATATAAACTCCAGCCGCAGCCTGGGCATGCACACGTACACCTTCTCCGCTTCGGGAACGCTAGAACGAGAGACGTTACGGGTTGTACTAGGTTAGTGGTTCGACTAATCAGGCAAACATCTTTCATGGCAACAAGTGAGGCTCAAGGCAGTCATGACTCGCGAGTGCTTCTTCCGACCAGTTATGAGTTATTTATTATTTTTACCGAAGAAACTTTGCTTTTACGAATTGGGGGAACTTTGTTGGGACACGCAAGGACAAGACAAGCCAATCCAACCAAACAGGAAATTGGTTTGTTGTGGGTGGAATTCGTTTTGATGAACATGCAGGATAATGAGGAATGTCGTTAGAGACAGTTTCATGTGGTTTCTTAATGGCCTGAGGATTGCTTTTATGGGGGATACAGTAGGTGCTCCGATAAGGACACACGAGGGGGGCGAAAAATGTTATGTGTTATAAATTCTCTTTTGCAGCATTTGCTTGTGCGTCTCGAGTCGAGCTTCGATCGATGGGAAACACTCACCAGTAGTTGACTATATGCCAGATCTTGATATAGCCGAAGGCTGTGCCCGTGTAGAGGAATCGGTTCTTGCGATCAGTGCACATGGTAAGGACACAATCTCCGGTTTTGTGGACGGACATAAACTCACCCATGTAGCCACCGCGGGAATGATGGGAATATACCTGAATGTAGCCAGTGTCCAGGGAGATAAATACACTGCCTGGATGAAAGAATAAATACAAAGTTAAAGCCATAAAAATGATGTGGATATGGTGTACACTTTACCATGGTGCACGGTCTGGGGTCTGGTCTGCAGGAATAGAACTGCCTGAACGGAGATTGGTATGTTCGGTCCATAGTCTCGGCTATAGTCCGCCCTGGGCATGGTAGCTTGGATCGCCCTACTCATGCGAGCGGAGCCCATCTTAGACACTCGCTTGCTCTGCCGTAGTAACCTCTCCTCCTCGGGAGTGAGTTTCAGCTCAATGAAGCGCGTGGGATCCATGACGCTGTACCTTCGATAGGGCTGGCCAGTCTCCAGCTTCCAGAATATAACCTCGCCAGAGTAGGTGGCAGTGACCACGCCCTCACCCAGTTTTACATCGGCACAGGTGATGTCGTCCGTGTGGAATTTGACCCACTTCTTGGGATCCCCGTACTCGCGGCCCTCCACATCAGTGAATTCGGTTACCTGACGATCCCAACCCATGGCCAAAATACTGTGGGGGAGAGGCATTTGAGGAGTATGACAGAGTATGGCTGACAGAGTCCAAAAATCTACCGATCCACCACCCAAATGACTGAGGTCACCTCCTGGTCCGGCATTATGCTCATATTTCGCACGACCACCGCATTATTGTAGTTCCAGATCTTCAAGGTACCATCGCGAGCGCCCGTGAGAAGGAACTGCTCGAGTGGATCGAAACAGGCGGCCGTAATCTCAATGTCAATTATCTCGCCGTAGATCATTTTCGTGTGGCAGTTCTTCATGATGATCTTGCGCCGTCCACTCCACGGATCCCATACAATGATGTAGCTGTCGAGGCCACAGGTGACTATATTCCGAAACAGACGATTGTACAGGACCACGGACACGGGTGCCGCATGGGTGTTGCCATCGGTTAGGTCTACCCTAACGCGTGGACAGCACTTGATGGAGATCAGCTTGCGTCCGGCCACAATGAGCTCGCGGAGATGCGTGTGGTAGAAGTAGGTCAGATCCGTCTCGCTAGGATGGATGAGGCGCACCAGCTCACCGTAGGTCTGGAGCAGTGTCTGCTCTTGGAGATCCCAGACCTTAATGATCTTCTGGTAATCCACGCTGTACACCTTGTTCTCCTCTGGTTGCACAAAGACCATGACAATGCCACCATTGTGGCCGGTGAGGATTGCCGACGGCTCTGTGGGTATATAGACATCCCAAATCCTGACGAACGTATCTGGTCCCCCCGTGACGACAATGTTGTGGCTCTCCGCCACAAAGAAGGTGGTAACACCCAACGGTACACGAAAGTTACTTCGCTCATCGTATGTGACCATGATCATGCCCGGACACCGTCCGCGATACTTCTTAGTGTTCCTGTACTCCGCTGTGGCGAACAGGGCGTTCATATGGAGGGAATAGTGGACACAGCTGACCATCTCGCTATGCAGATTGATGTACTCCTTGGGTATCATCTGAGGTATCTTGCCCTTCAGCACGTCTGCCCAGACCACCTCGATCAGGGCAGCTCCCGGCTTGGCCTGAAACGGACCGCGCAGGTGCGGCGAGTACGAGATAATCCTCACGTTTCCCGCATAATCGCCAAGCACCAGCTTCGAGTGTACCTTGCCGTTGTTGTAGAAGGCATAACTCATGCAGTAGACAGCGTATGGCATGCTGCGGATCACCATTCGGAGGGTGAAGGTCGAGGCGATGGTCTCGTGGAAACGCAGCTCCCGCTCTGTGGAGGAAGTGCAGACGATGCTGACATCTGAGAGAGCCTGTACAGCCAGTATCCAAGTGGGCATCTTCAGGTGTACTGAGACAGGAGTGGGTTTACACCTGGATGGAGAACTAAGGTTCACTTTTCTACTTACTGCTCTCCGAGCTTGCTGTTCGAATGGGATCCATGTGGGAGGACCAAAAGCGCAGCATACCCTCGTGACTGGCCGTCACCCACATGCCAGAAGCCTCAGGGGAATCCTCACCGCCAAATGAGAAGTTTACCGTCTCGGTAACCTCCTCAATGGGCACCTGATCGGACTTGGCCTTAAGAAGGGCCACACAGCACACAGTCGATCGGTGCTCTGTTTTTCGCACTGAAGGTGCCACCGTAATCGGCAGGATCAACGACTCTTTTTGGCTGCTGGGATCCTCCTCCTGGAAGCCAAAGATCAGGTACGAGACGAACTCGTTCCAATCGACCTTGAAGTCCCTATTCTGATTGATCTTCAAGAAGAGGCGCGTGTATACCGTATCGGTGAATTGTATATCATGGAGGAGCAGAAGGTTACGCAGGTCATCGATGCCGAGCTGTTCATCGGGATATGATAAGAAGGCCTGATGCAGCTTCTCGAGCTGTTCCTTGGATATCAGATTATGCAAACGCTCCGATTGCTCCTCCGGCACGTGGCTCTGTGTCGAGGAGATCGTCTGGTATTCGATCTCCGTTTTGGAACTTTGACTGGGATTAAAGATCATCGACATTTTGACCACAAATATATATATCGTTGTTCAGTTGATTGAAGAATTTTTATTATCGGACTTAGATGTAGATTATGGTATTATAGATCGAACAGTCACTTAAAAGTCTACTAGATTGAGGCTTCTAAAGGCAGCGGGCAACCAGTTCGTTGATGGCATTTCCACGATAGCCATACTCCCCGCCGCGTTTGTATGAAACCGAGACCTTTTTCTGCCATCCATTGCGGGGACTTGACATCTGAAAAGAGAAACGGAATCAGAATATTCAAAATGTTAAATATGCCACTCGTAAACGAAAACCTACCGTAAAGGCACACAGGAATTTTGTAACATCAGCAAAATTGGGTCCAACTGTGCAGATTTCATGGATGATATCCTCCAGGCAAATGACACCCTTCTCGCCCAGATGTTCCTCCACCATGGTGTTCGACTGTATGGCCGTCTTCTTGCCCTCAATGCGA
Organism: Drosophila affinis; assembly: GCA_037356375.1. Taxonomy (NCBI): domain Eukaryota; kingdom Metazoa; phylum Arthropoda; class Insecta; order Diptera; family Drosophilidae; genus Drosophila; species Drosophila affinis. Next base: position 39,877,233 of record CM074800.1, read on the forward strand.
GCAAAGCCCTTTTTGAACACCAGCTCGCGTATTGTGCTCAATGATGGATTACCGTACACTACAAAGGGTTCGATCACGCGCAGCAACAGTTGGTTCTCCTTGGTGTTCTCCAGGAATACGGCATTGTGCCGTTGGCCCATGCGTAGCGTTTTGAATATTTCCGATGTAGTCTTGTCGAAGATTTTCTTGCCCGCATGCCGCATCACAAACAGCAGTTTGGGATTTGAATCATCTGCTGCTGCAGCACTCTGTTCGGTTATGTTCGTCTTCAGGATAGTTTGCCTTATCCGGTTTGACGTACGTTCCGCCTTCAGATAGCCCATGACAAAGGATTCGGCACGACGGAATTTGTGGTGCGTCTTGGTTTTCTCTCTGCGTTTAATGCGATCATTTTTCTTCTGTTCAATGACCGACTGATCTTGAAGAATACGTCGCTTCCGATGCTTCAGCACGGAGACGGTTTTTCCGGGTAATTTGTTGGGCACGGCGTATCTAGTAAGTGTAATTATTTAGTGTTGGATTGAATACGAAAGTAAATATAGTTTTCAATGGTCTTACTTGTCCGACATCTCTGTATTTTTTATTTTATTAAGTGAATTCACAAAAAACACGTGCAACGGCAATCAAAACAATAACTAAAAGGGCCAGAGATGGAATTAAGCAGCCTATCGTTATCAAATCAGCTGTGTCTACGTTGCTGAAGAATGGCACAACGAAGTCAAATTGAATTTCCAAAATATATTTAGCCACATATTACAGAATATACAGAAAATTCAACCAATTTCTTATCCATTTGCATTTAATAAATATAAATCATTTTAAATTCATTTTACCATCTACTGCATGAACATCGATCCAATAAAAAAAAAACATTTTATTATGCAAATATGTATGTTTGGGTATGGTATTGTAATATATATATATTTAAATTTTATTTATTTATTTATATGTTTCCATATGCAGAAAGTACATTTTAGGAAGAAAAACAAAAAGCCATGTATGACACTATATGCAGTAGGGGGTTAAATAGTTATTTAATCGCATCAACTTGAATCAGCTGTGTCTACGTTCACAGAGAATGCCACTTAAGCGGGAATTCAATTTTCATTTCGCAAACTAGGTTTTTATTTTTGTTAATACCATACACTTAACTCAATAACTGTTGATTTTGATGAATATATTGTATATTTTAATGTTTTTTCTATTGAACAACGTATCTGGCGGGTTCTAGCTGATTGAAGAAACTGTAAACTTGTAGCGTATTCCGGTTTGGTGTACTCTCTTCTCTGTTTTGGGCCCCAAAACATGCTACCCACGTTCTCTCAAATGACGCGCATTCATTCTCTGTATTCGCTATATACTATAATTTAGCTGGGGTGGAAATGCGTCAACATTAACATGAAAATGCCGGTCGGTCTCGATGCCAACGCACAGTCTCAACTCGCATTTGGAACCGTGTGTGCGCAGTGTTTGCTTTTCGTGAGGTATAAAGCTGAAATTTATGGTAGAGAGACACTGAACCGCGCGACAGATAAAACCAAATAATCAACTAAACTGCATTCCAAACGTTGACACAAAAATAAAAGAAAAAGGTGTATACATAAGTGCGCAGAAATATTGCAATAATTTTCACTGCCACGCGACTGTGTTTACGGTGGAGTGGAGGGAACGTTTTGTTTGTATTCTAGTAGAAGTGGTATGACGAAATCGTGAAAATTAGCACGAGGTACGAGGTGGCGGCGCCACCAAGAAAAGAACTCCACTCCACGTATCATAGAGTGCCGACCCGACACTCGCCTTGCCACACTTTCAACTTTAAATCATAATTGAGTCTGTCGAGAGATAATGGATGTGTGTGGAAACATCGCAGAGCTTAGCGGCATGGACAGACAATTGAGAGATTAGTTTCGGGTGCCAACGCAGCAGAGATCTACTTGAGGTTCAATGTGGCTTGGCTGTGATTGACGGGGGGAGCAACGACCAACAGGTTGTATTATCTCTGTACCACAGATTGTTTACAATTGGCTAGGTTTCGCTTTCGCCCAGCACGTGCCTCCCCTTGATAATAATAGATTTGCATCTTTTAAGCGAGCACTTCCGTCCTTACATTCCTTTCCTTTCCAGTGGCAATGCCAACTTTCGCGCATTAGAGGCAAACTATATCCGAACACATAATGACTGAACGATATGCGAGTGGAGTGACCACCAGCCTGGTGGACTCCTCCGAGGGTACACCCAAGGAAACCCCCGAATCGGATGGTAAGATCGTACTGAAACGCAAGCTTACTCTGCTCAATGGAGTGGCCATCATTGTGGGCACCATTATAGGATCAGGCATATTTATCGCACCCACTGGAGTCTTTCTTTATACAGAGTGAGTAAGCTGGCAGGGAATCATCTGCATATTTGCATATGCATCGCATCTCTTTATGTATATAGTATCATCCTTAATTCAATTTATTCACAAAAAAGGTCAATTAATGCCATAATAAATTCTTTTCGGCACCAATTAAGTGGAATTTATTAGTACCCGATTTTCCCTTGACTTGATTGTTAAAGCCCAGCCCTGCCTTCGTCTGAGAATAAATTCTTTCAAAATATTGCGTCAGCTTTCAAGTCGAATTTCTCTCCAATTACAAGAAACGCTCCCATGCCAAAAATTATTGATATCATGAATACACAAGGTGCATGACAAAACTATAAAGTCGTTCGTTGGTATTGTAAAAATTACAACCACAGCAAAACCAAGTGTTATAATATTATCTTTGGTTTTCTGGTTACAGACTAGATAATAGTTGTATGTCATTTTATCAGCGTTTTTCCGTTTAATAAAGTGTTTTTATTAGTCGTTATTCAAGATAAGCCTCTTTAATCCAGTTGTTTTAGTCGCCGCACAAATACCAGTTGTCTTCTGGGAAAATCGAATGATTTTGTCTGGTCTATAAAAATCCATTTACTGCAGGTAGGACATTATTTATTGGTACACCCTTTGCCTTTCAACTTGCATTATCTATTGCTGGTCGTACTTTTAAGATTGTAAATTTAATTTTATTTCATATTAAAGTTTTTCAAAGGTAAGTTTTGGTCGGAACATTTAATGATTAGGCACTATCTGTTTAAATTGAACAGAAATGTTATGGCTCTTTAAAAACTATAACTTCCTTCTCAAAAGGTTGCCCGTCCCCAGTTCTAGTAGCCCGAACAATAAAGAGCAGCGACACCGCTAATAAAGTACATATATTTTATCTGTGTTTATTTGTTGGCTCACATTTCAGGAGAATTTCTGAATGGTGTGTGTTTGGGGGGGCGGAATTCATAGGCTAAACAAACTCTGTCACAACTTTGTGTATAGTGTCTTAGCCATTATATTGTTACAAAACGTGATAAGTGTTGATTTATTGGTGTAAATTCTCCATCTCAAAATGTGCGTTACGCATCTGTTCGTTGTGATGGGGCAAATTCAAGTAGTCCTCGAAGCCGATAGTGTGAATCCGGCCAGTCAGCATATCGTCCATTAAGTAGCTGGGCGACATATGGGATGGATGACCCACACGACTAGCGATCATGCGATCCATTTGCATCGTCATGGCCATACCAGTACCATAGGTGCTCAACACATCACACAACTCATCCTTGTACTGATCCTGGCGAAAGTTCTCCTCACTACGACGCAAAATATCCAGCTTTGGTACCGCTGGGAAGAAGCTATCAATGGAATCCTCTTGGTTGAGGCGAACAGCTATGTGTTGCTCCATGGACATGGTTATGAGTGGTATACTCTGTTGACAAAATGTTCTACAAATTTCGAACTCGTATCTTATAGATAATTCCCAGGCAAAGAGCCTTGTTGAATGTGAAACAAAACTCAATGATAGGTCGATTTCATTAGTAATACTCCCGCTTATATATTTCGATTTCCTTTCTGTAAGTTTATTTTTGCAAATTATTTCATTCTCAGATCCGTTGGAAGTTCCCTGTTGATTTGGTCCGCTTGTGGAATTTTATCGACAATTGGTGCCCTCTGTTATGCAGAGTTGGGTACAAGCATTACAAGATCTGGTGGAGACTATGCTTATTTGCTGGTTTCCTTTGGTCCTTTGGTTGGATTCCTACGCCTGTGGATAGCATTGCTGATCATCCGGCCAACGACGCAGGTCAGTGAGTGCTGCCTGGCGGGGGGAGGGGGAGGCCATTCAATTGAATTATGGAATGTTTATTATTTATCTTAATTGATGGATTGCCGGCTGAATTGGTTGTTGATGCAAAACAAATATATACATTTATTAAGTGGCGGCAACCTTCGACCAGAATTGAATTCAATTCCATAAGTGAATAACTTTCTCCAACGAAACGAAAGGGGACTACTGTATTAAAGATTAAAGAATTTTTTGGATAATATTTTTCTTACACTAATCGGATTTTCCCTTACAGACCATTGTAGCCCTAACATTTGCCCATTATGCCGCCAAACCCTTCTTTGAGGACTGTGATCCGCCACAGAATTCGGTCAAACTTCTGGCAGCTGTGTGTCTAAGTGTGTGAAGAACCCATGACAATAAAAATGATATTTAAGATAAATATTCCCCCTTTACAGCTTTGCTCACTGCCATCAATTGTTTGTCCGTTAAGGTCTCAATGAAAGTCCAGGATGTCTTTACAGTGGGCAAGCTGGTGGCCCTTGTAATGATAATACTGGCTGGTCTTTACTACATGGCCATGGGCAAGCTGGAGAACTTTAGTAATCCTTGGGAGGGCACTTACAGTGCCCGGAACATTGGCTATGCCTTCTACTCTGGCCTATTTGCCTTTGGCGGATGGAATTACTTGAACTTCGTAACAGAGGAGCTGCAGGATCCATACAAGTGAGTAGAGTAGGGTCTGAGAGGGTCCTGTCGGCAAGACAAATGGATGCGGCAATGGGTGGGTGGTATGCCTTTTGCGTCATGCGCAAGCCCGCAACAAGTGGAAACTTGTTGAGTGTCCTTGATGTCATGAATAGAAATGGGGTTGGGCTGTGTGGGATGCTGCTGTCAGCTGGATTCTCCCTAATGAATTCAATTTATGCTTGAAACACTCCCAATCAATTTAAGTGCTGGGGTTGCTTGCTTTTCCCATTTTCTAAGAGCACGTTTCTGACATTCCTGTGTGTGTGTATGTTTGTTTTCAGAAATCTTCCACGGGCCATTTGGATAGCCATGCCCCTGGTCACGGCCATCTATGTTCTCGTGAATTTGGCCTATTTCGTTGTGGTTAACAAACCAGAAATGCTCAGCTCTTTGGCCGTGGCGGTGACTTTTGGCAACAAGGTCTTTGGTCCGCTGGCCTTTATGGTGCCCATCTTTGTGGCCCTCAGCACCTTTGGCGGTGTCAATGGCGTGCTATTCACATCGGCACGACTGTTTGCAACTGGTGCCCAGGAGGGACATTTACCAAAGTTTTTCCAGCTGTTCCATGTGAAGCAACAGACACCAATACCGTCATTAATTTTCACTGTAAGTTTGATTTAATATTTGTTAATGTAATAATTATAATTTAACCATTTGTTCATCATCTGTTTAGTGCCTGATGTCGCTGCTTATGCTGTTGACGGATAATGTCTACCAGTTAATCAACTATTTCAGCTCTGTGCTCTGGCTATCTGTCGTCGCCAGCATAGCTGGCATGTTGTGGCTGCGGCACAAAAAGTTTGTATTCCTTTCATACCATATCCACATACCCTTTTGAATGCTCAATATTTGCATATCTTTCAGGCCGGATTTGCCACGACCTATTAAAGTAAATCTGATCTTGCCCATCACCTTTATGGTCTGCTGTGTGACATTGGTCCTGCTACCCAATCTCGAGGAGCCCGGAAACCTGCTCATTGGCATTGCCATCACTCTGGCCGGCATTCCGTTTTACTATGTATTTATTGCCTGGAAGCAGAAGCCCAAGTGCTATGGCCGGCTGTCCAGTGCTGTGGTGGAGCTCTGTCGCGGCATGTTCAACACGACCATTATAGAATCGAATGAGGCCATCAACTAGGACCAATTTACCCACAAAAAAGAAACAAATTTCATGTATCGGTTAGACCCTAATGATGCATTTAGTTTATAACGAAAACTCGTAAATGATATTCAGATAGCTAAGCGAACGGTTTGCCTATAGCCTGCATTCTATTTGTGATCAGCAACGCCCCATGTGTATGATATTTGTGCTTAGAAATCGGCATTCCTCACAACGAAATCGGTATCGTTTATAATTTAGTTTATATAGTATATACATTTAGTTTCCCCGTAGAACGTATATTTATTTGAGCAAGCTCCACAGTTAACATATTTTATCTATATACGACTAAAAACCCGAAGGCTTTTCCTCAGTAGAACGCATTTTATATAATTTCTTTCTGATGTCACATTCCTTTTTTGAATATCCATCAGGAAGTGCTGCTTTTAATGGGAACAAACTGCATACTACGCTGCATGTATACTCGTGTATTGTGACATGTTTAGGGAACAAAACAACGGGCATTATCTGGCCACACATTTGTAAACGTTTTTGCTGATAAATGTTGCTGTTTTAAATGCCAAGTGTCTTCTTAATTATCTCCATTTAGTAGGCAATCTTGCGACGATTCCAATCGATGGCTGTCTCTACAATGGTGGTGCCGCGTATGAAATCAGCCGCCACAATGTTGGAATTTTCGCCCAGTTCATCCCGGTACAGCTGCGAAATACGCCAATTGATACTGTCGGCCATTTTACGGAGACCACCGTGCTTATCGAGTATGACATCCCAGGTTTCCGGCGTCAGCTCAGCCATGTCTGCCACCGGGCGACTCGAGAAGCGTCTGACCAAGAGAAGAACAGCCCATAAATAAACTTTAATTATCAATTTGCTCTTACACTTACGACACATCAAATTCGTTGATGTTGCGCAAATAGGTCTCCAGACGCGGCCAGGTCTGTACGTTGCCCCATCGCTGTTCCACGGCGCCGAACAGCAGCTGGGGAAACTCCTCCACAATGGCCTGCTTTTCGTAGGCCAGGATCACATTCTGTTGCCTGGACCAAATGTCGCGCAGGGAGGCGCGCCACGTCAGTGAGGGATGTGCAATTAGCTCCTGGAACTGTTCGCGCAGATAGCTGACCAGCAGACGATGGACGCCCAAGTTCTTGCCAAAGCCTGAAAAAACAAGTGGAGACAATAAGGGTATAAGAGTGGGGGGAATATGATGCCACATTACCCACGGGAAACTCCTTGAGTCCAAAAATGACAATCTCATTGGTTTCATGGACAAAATCCTTGACCTGATTGATGACTTCCTGCAGCGGTCGCTGCTTGGTGATGCCGTGGTAGATGAAAAACTTCTCCTGTGATGCTCGATAGTAGCCCACGCGTATATCCAGATATCGCACTCCATGCATTAGCTGTCCCATTATGTCATCGTCCTGGGTGAGCGCATATTTGGTCACCAGACTCTCGCGTAGCAGTGGATCGAAGTTGGGGCGATACGATCCGGAATCATGGGTGCCCGGTATGAAGAGATCGCGTAGCCGCAGCTCTCCGACCACAGAACGCAGCTCGTTCATCCAGCGGGGGTAGGCCCTCACACAATTCTTGGCCAGAATGCGCCCCTCCGCATTGATGTAGCTGGCCCAGTAGCCATAGCAGAAAGTCTGGGCGGTCACATTACGCGACAGCGCATAATCGAAGGGCACTCCCGTGGTGAACCACTGGGTGGAGAGGCTTGGCTGAATGGCGGCCACAATTTCGGCAGTCCCCTCGTTGGCCACCCAGTACTGACGAGGCGACGCCGACTTGGCCGTCTTGGACAGCGAAAGGAGGGGCTTGCTTGTGAATCCCTGGACGGGAACATAGTCGGCAGCACCATCACCGGAACCGCTGCCTTCGTCAGAGGCAAAGGAAGCCAATGGCGTTCCCGTTGGCAGTGTTCGCTGCTCGAAGCTGTGCGGATCCTGGACTGTCAACAGGACATTGTCTCCCATTCTGGCGGGAGCATTCTTCCAGGAGATCTCCAGAAAACGCTTACGCGCATTGATTGTCAGCCAGAGCTTCAGTCTGTGACCATCGTTATCGGGTCGGGACGCTCCAATTGTCTGCACCGCATCCTCTGGCAGACCGGCAGTGGCAGTCCCCGTCAGGGCCAGGATGAACACAATCGTTTCAAGGAACATCTTCTGTGCACAGCTGACGATCCCTGTCAGTCTTAATCTTTTATTGAATTAATGCTGATTTGTTCTGATTGCGTTCCACGTTAATCAGCGGGCGACGGCAGTGGAAATCAGAATTGTGACGCGATATGAGAGATCAACTGCTCGCAACACAAGCCTCAAGCGTTATGATCGGAATCAGCAAGCCCAATCCCCATCATCATCAGCAACAGCAGCAGCCCCTCGTCTTGCTCTTTGGGTGCCCCTATAAGCACATGAGCAAGCAGCAAGTCGTCCGTCCGGTGTACAAACAATTGAAATCCAACACGATACGCCAGCTTAGTGAGAAGCGTAAATAGACTTCCTCCACGAGTATGTTTATGTTGGGATTTCCAGTAATTAAACGTTATACTTTCTATACGCTATGAACACAATTAGTTTAATCCGACAATCAATATAGAATCTGCATACAATTTGAGTTCAAATCGCAATGGGATTGTTTTTTATTGTTTGCTTAAATGGAACAACAATTGACTGCAATCAGATAAAACTCCCAACAACGGCTACGCAAAGTTCCCAAGAATGTATCATCTTATTTGATCGTGCTCGGTTTTAATTGGCAGTGTAAGATTTGATTGCAGAAGGGGTAGCCAAGACAATGGAAACTTTGCCCTCTAATAAACGAATTTTAAATAAACACCGCACATAAACCCGAACCGTGGTGAGGTCTTTCAACGCCCAGTTTTGCTTTTCAACTAAAGCCCATGCCGCGAGATGTCCACGAGATTACTGAAATGGGTTCTTTTTCTGAAAAACTTTCTGTTTGTGTATTTTATTGAAGGTGCTAATTATAAATGCACCGTTTAATGTGTAAAGACTCGAATATATGAGTTTATATGGTTAATTTACATATATGAAACCATAGGAAAGCCCGCTTAATTTAACGGACACACAAATACTGCGGCAGTATTTTTGGGTATGTATATTCTAGTCGCAGTTTTACTCGTGGTATTTTTTATCATCCCACCACCTGGTCTCACTGCGCTGCCCAGCTGTTGCGATACAAACAAAACAAATTATTTTTTTATAATTTTATTTTTTCATAAAGATCTCAATAGTTGTTTTATAAAATGCTTCTGACACCAGCTGTCCAATCTCTGCCCACTCTGCACCAGCCGCTCCACTCGAAAGTATCCAATTACCTCAACAATCAGCGACGTACGGGCCAGTTTTGTGATTTGCTGCTGGAACTAGACTCTGACGACGCGTTGAGCCTGAGCGTCCACTTCTGTGTCCTGGCGGCTCAAAGTCAGCTCATTGCCACCAACCAGAAGCAGCAGCAGTTCTCCATACACAATCCGCTCAAGATAACCATCCGTAATTTCGCCTGCACCCAATGCCTGCACACAATTGTGGACTTTTTCTACGAGGACATTGTGTCCGTTTCCAAGGAGCACGAAGAGCATTTCCGGGAGCTGGCTAAGATATTGGCCGTGACGGAGCTCTTAAACTTATACCAAATGCAGCCCGTGGACGAACCTAGAGACACATGCGAGGCTACGACACCCGGAGAGGCCGAGGTGAACCTGGAGCCGGCAAAGAAACCCGAAGATCTATTTGAGAATCAACAGAGCTTCTTCAAGGTATGCTGCGGAGCTTATCCCTTCATTCATTAAATTTTGTTTGCTTTTCTAGCTGAAGAACCCCCGAGCCGTAAAATCCAGCAGCAAGGTGAATTATTGCATTGGCTGTGACTTCAAATGTTACCAAGTTCAGAAGATGATTGAGCACATGAGCAGCTGTGAGCCCTCGCATCTAACATGTTCCCTGTGCGAGGTCGGCTTCCTGGACTGGCGGGAACATGACAGGCATCTTCGCCGCCATTCTAGAGACCTGCGCAAGCCATTCTTTTGCCTACAGTGCGGGGTTCACTTTACCACCAGAGCTGCACTCCTGGTACACCAGCCCAAGCACTCTACGGAAACGCCGCATATCTGTCCGCACTGTGGCAAGGGCTTCAAGTGGAAGCAGGGCCTCAGCAATCACATTCTAGTCCACAATCCGGAGAAGCAAATGCTCTGCGATGTGTGTGGCTATAGCACCACACACATGAAGGCTCTCAAATCGCACAAACTGCTCCACACGGGTGAATTCTTCGCCTGCACCGTGTCAGGATGTAAGCATCGAGCCAACCGCAAGGAGAACTTGAAGCTGCACATAGAGACGCACAAGCAGGGACGAGACTTTATTTGCGAAATATGTGGATGCAAGTTTAGCCAGAGCAAGAACCTCAAGCGGCACGCTCTCAAGCATACGGCGATCGGGGTGAATCGCTACAAATGCCAGCTGTGCGGCTTCAGTAGTCATCGATCCGACAAGATGAAGGAGCATGTCCAACGTGTGCACACCGAGAAGGCTGTGCAGCTGGAACTGTCCGAATCAGTGGATAGTTCATTCGAGAATAAAATGCCAGATGATTTCGACCTCCCAATGATCGAAGAAACTCTGCCTCCGGCCAAAAAGAAGCAAAGAGAACTCAAAGGTTCTCGCAAGCAGTCAGTTGAAACCACTCTTTCAAGCGACAAGCGCCTGAAAACGCTGCTCCCCAAAGAAAGTGTCAAATAGGATAGCCCCTAATTTGGAAAAGTCGTTAAACCGATTTATGAATTATTGTGTAAGGTTGTAGAGCCAATACAATGTAAGGGCATGCTTCCTTATCGAGGAATGCGATTACGATTCCGTTCTATTGCGTCGTTTCTCTAGAAGCAGGTGGAACTCTTCGGCATCTGCTACCTTCAAGTGACTAATGAACCATAACTAGAGCAATAGTTGACAGTACAATCTTATCAGACCGAAGGAGGGAGGGATCGGTAGGTAAGCAGTGTTGTTCATATAAAAACAATTAGAGCAAAACCAATTAAAAGCTTCATACCAAAAATAAACAAAATTTGATTGGAATGAGAAGTGGGTCAGAGGATCGGGTTCTGACAAGCCCTCTTCTATGTATGCGTTCTATATGTGCGTCCGATCACGTTTCTCGTTCAAAGTCAAAAATAGTATTTCAAATGTAACGGAACATTTCCGATGATGATGCAATTTGAATGCACATTCGGGGTCATATGAGGGCGGACCAAAGTGGGTGGCAAGCGGAAAGTTTATATAACAACCGCCTGCTCGGCCCTGCATGCCCCTCCACTTGTTTGAAAACGTGTACATTATGAAAATATACTGAAATAATTTAAATAAATGGACAAGGCAAAGAAAATATGTTTGGCGCTGTGTGTTTTTTTGTTTACCGCGCACTTTGTAAATAAAACAACAAAAATTAAATTGCGCAGCAAAAATTGTGGAAAGCTTTGCACTCTTCTTTCTTTGGCTGAGAGAGTAAGAGAGAGTAATTTACCTGAGATAGCGATGCCATACTGTTGGTGAATATTTTCAAGACTTGGAAAAGCTAAACTGTTTATTTTATGGCCAAAAACAACAAATACCTTAAGAAATATTTTAAGCAGGACACCTTTCCAATCAAAACTTTCCCATTAATTGCTTTTCGGAGCCTACAAAACACATTTGCCGCATACAGTCTGGCAACTCCACTTGAGAGCTTCGAAAAAGCCCTCTCTTGGTGTTTCTTTGTGTATAAATAGGTCCGCTCTAGCAGTAAAAATTTCAATACATTCTGCAGTGAGGAGGGGAAAGTATTTACAGTGAAAAATTCGTCCACAGTTGCAGCCAAAAGGCCACAGCAAAGAAAAAGAAACAACAAAAAAACGCATTATATTGCAATTGAATTAGTCAAATTTAAAGAAAAAGCAAAAGAAAACAACCATGTCCGAGTCGCATTTTGATGAGTACGAGCACTACAACTTCGACTATGACAAGCACATCTTCTCCGGCCACGGCGGCAAGCAGCGCTCCAAGAAGGAGGCCAGCGTGCACACCAACCACTTCGACCCCTCCGGTCACTCCAGAAAAATCCTAACCAAGCTGATGAACACCAACACCAACAACAATAAGAAGGCCTGCAAAAACTGATGCAGGGCTGCCGCTAACGCGGAATCAAAGAAAGGAAAGGAGTTGAAGAGAGTGGAAAGCGAAGAAATAATCGAATTTAAGTTACTAAAAGGCAACCGAGAAGAAAAGGCAACAAGAAGAAATTGAAAATAAAAGCAGCGCAGCGGGCTGTGTCGCAGTGCGTTTGTGGGAAGAGAAAGAGAGTGGTGGAGAGAAACGGAACGAGAAAGCCACTGGAAGTACATGCATTGCATTTCCATGAAGCAGGCAGAGCAACGGAAAAAAAATTTTTGTGAAAATTATAATAATTTTATTTGCTTATAATTTCGCAAACAAAAAAAGATTATCCTTAGCTTAAACAACATATTTCCTAAACTTAATTCAGACTTACAATTACTAGTTAATAAGCTATAGCGAGTTTCACATTATGAAGTTTGATTTAGATATTACATATACAATAAAGAGAAACATAATACTGAATTTATTGCTCTTTTTATTAAGAAATTTCCAGAAACCCACACAACATCGCCTCTCAGGTGTTGCATTTGTATTATTTGTTTGCTGAGAACTTTCCAGAATTTGGAATCAACGCTCTCTCAGGTGGTGTTTGTATTACATACATGTTTGAATGCATACATATGTATGTATGTATGTATACATATGCAGAAGGTGTATTAACAACTGGTGGGGGCCTCACCTTGTATTTGGTCTCCCACTCTCTCTCATCGCATATTACATTAACTTTTTATGAATGCACCTTGTCGACGAATATGCTTGTGTATGTTGGTTGCAGTGTAAGTTTCGTCCCTTCACCCCCTCCCCGTGGGATTGTGAGCGAATGCGTGCGATCCAAGTGCATATTTATAGCCTTTTAGTTGAACTCATTTGCACTCAGCCCAGCCGTCTCGTCGATCTTCAAGTATCAGCGACGACCGCCAATGCAATTGTTACACCAAGTGATTTCTTTGTTTTCACTTATCAACAACACCACTTCCAATAAGACACAGTCAATACTTATTAATATATATGTACATATGTATTTAGAAATGGCTTTCAAAACGGAAATATTCCCGTGACCTTCCATTAAAGTTCACATTTACACGCGTACATGTGAATACACATGTAATTCTTCCGCCTGCAGCTTACATGCCAATAGCGAGACAGGAAAAAATATTAATGCATACAATTTTGCAGTGCCTTCAACTAGGATCTTTATGAGTAAAGATAAGCAAATGATTTACCTGCATATACATTTTTTTTTTAATATTGGCTTAGTAAACTTTATAAACTCTCGAAGCAACTTTTTGGTCCACTCTAATGGGATTCTCTCGCTCTCTTTGCACAATTTGCCGGCTTTTTATTGCGTTGTTTCTGTTTATATTCGGTATTTGGTAAACAATAAAACAGACGGCATCAGGTGGTTTTTCAACATACGTATACATATGATGTGCTGAATGTTAATATTAATCATCATGAGATACTACCAAGTAATATATTTTAGCTACTTGAATTTCATGATGCATCGCTTTGTTTCAAAAAACTCTGCATTATTCACGCATTATTTCCAGAAATTGCTTTTGCTCTCAGTTTTTTTTAATTTGAACTAGAGATGTGTGCGTGTCCAAGATACGACAGAGCGAGATCTATTACTAGATCTTATATGTATGTAATACATATACGTGTATGAACGCTGTTCCATAGATATTTTTACGTAGTTTATTCCTCTTATTTTTTTGGAAAATATAGTAGATGTATACATATCTATCTTCTAACAGGTGCACTTCGGGTCGGGTCACGTAACTTTACCTCGTGCTCGTGACAAAGAGAAATCCAAGATCTCGCTCCCATCACCACTTTGTAGGCTTCAAACAAAACAACAACTAAAAAGGTGATAAAGCTTTTTTAGAGGAGAACTACTGCGCTATCTGGGGAAACATATATGTAAACGATTTTGGGGGTAACGAATCTTGTTTGTCGCGGTGCGTTTTCTGCGGTAAACAAATGACGCATTAGAAATTCAGTACATTCTAGAAAAAAACATTAGAATTGAATTGGCAAATATTATTGGATAGTAAAATCTCTGTTGATTTCGATACACGCACATAATTTTCAAGCCTGGTTTAGCAATAAAAAACGAAAGATTTATTTTTTATATTGTATTTATTAAAAATATTGTTTCAATAAAATAAATCTTGTTGTAATCAATTCCTGTTATAATGCACGAATTTTTATTATTTATTCATATGTCCCATTGCTATGATCTAGATTCTAAAATATTGTTACACCAAAGGTTAAAGGGTTCATTCATTCGGCGGTACTCGCATGCTCGTAGTATTCGACGTGTTTCAGAGCCCCTAAATAATTCAACATCAATGTCAAATGATGCCGGACGCCATCTTCTAGTACCTACTAGATTTCGGGGGATGGGATACGTACATAAAACCTAGAACGCCGGTATCAGGTCTTTCAAGCCCATATCAATACCTTCCGCAAGGCCTCAGACTCCGACCAGCCACCTTAGTGGTAGCCAAAGACATCTTGATTCTAGACATTGATTTCTATCTTCGCCTTAATGAAAGACACACGTTCGTCTTGATATATGAACAAGTACATAATTATGTTTAAATATGTACACACATATGTACATATGTATATACTCGTAAGCTTCATAAATCGTGCGTGTGCGCGTGCCACACGTCAGACAGTGCAACACGACACGTTGTTGGGCGAGAGACCAAAATCTAATACGATCAATTACGACTTACTAAATTCCACTGCTCCCATATTCTGTGTTCCACAGAATCCTACGAGTATTGCACACTTTCACCGCGAAAAAAAACGAATTTCTGGTCAACAACAAAGTTGGGGATTATGCATCAAAATGAATGGGAATGGACAAAAGATATACTCGTACTGGATGCTGGGCACATGTTAATTGATGTGGCACTCGATGGCGAATGAACCGTTAAATGGAATCTGGAGCACTGGCCCAATAACGATGATGCACGCGGCCCACGGATTAGCACCTTTCAACGAGATGGAGACTAGCGACTGGGGCCCCGAGTAGATGTTCTAGATAGTAAATGTGGATACATTTCCCTTGTATTAGCACCATCGAACTGGCCATCGATGGTACAAGGCTTTTCTGGAGCATCGCTGATGATTCTTCGTTTAGTTGACGACTGAACTGCAAGCCGACTGGCCGTGTCGCGCCACGAAATCCAAAATTAAGGATTACGGATTAATAAAAACCTTAGCGCAGAATAGGAAGAAAACAGTACGGATAATGTCAGCATACGAAGAGATGTCACAGAAGCAGCCACAGCGGCGTCTGTCGTCCATATGGCTACTCCTGCTCACCATGCTGCTCTTCGTGTCGACCCTCACGGTGGTGGCCTTGATCGAGGCCGAACGGGCTCAGTCTGGAGATGCTGACGTGTTAATTCTGAATCGAATGTGGAGCCATTTTCAAACGGCAACTCGAAACGATACGAAAGAAGAAAATGCCACTGTAGAGCGCATTGCCAGGGAGGCCAGTAATTCGAGTGTTCCCAACCAGCCATTGGAACCAACCAGGCAGAGTAAGGACTTCTATGAGGAACAGCGGGCGGTGGTTGTGAATGCAGAGAGCATGGATCCCATTGTAGCACAGCGTCAAGATTCATTTGGTCCACCCCAAAGTAGGGAAGACTCCAACGAACAGGATCCTTATTATGATGCAGCCGATGATTACGGGCCAGGACATTATCCATATCAGCAGGAGGAGCCTCAGCAGTCGGGGGAGAATTTCTATGGAGATGGAGATGACTCCTCTGAGGGCAGAGCGGCTCAGGCTCGTCCCTACGATGGCTTTTACGCGCCGTGGAAGGCATCGCCCGTGGCTTCACATCCTACGGCTGATGGAAACAACAGAAAGCTCCAACCGCCACCAAATCGGTAAGAATAGCACGTTATTTTTGAACACGACAGCCAACCCGAACGATTATCATTTACAGAGCGCCTTATCCTGCCTACGATGAGGTGTACGACTATCCCATGGGTTTCCAACGTCGTCCACTGGAAGAAAAGCCGCTGGCCAAGCAGGCCCAAGCGCAACCCCAAGCCCAACCCACATATAACACCGGCATTGCTCCCGTTCAGGAGGAATCCACTTTGGTAACTGTTCTCAAGAGTCTAAAGCAACTTTGGGATCTCTACCAGGCACTAATGAGCGCATGGAATTCCATGGCTGAGCGTCATCAAAAGAGCACCGAGAAATTCCGGAAGGAACAGGCAGAAAAACAGGCCGAAAAAGATCGACTGCGTCAGCAGCAGCAACAAAAGTTGAGGATTAATTCCAAGAAGCCACCACGCATAGACGGAGATAAAAAGAATCAAAACAAGAAGATCACCACAACGAAAAGGCCGACATCCACTTCGAGCACGACCCCGGCTGCGGATAGCTCTGAGGAGGAGGAAAAGGAGGAGGAAGTAGCACCATCATCATCGTCAGTGAAGCCAGAGCCGCAGAAGGGGGAGAAGGCTGATGTGAGCTCCGTGCGAGGTCTCCGACAGAGACGTGATGCAGCGGCAGAGGACAAGGCAGACACGGATGTGGGTGAGGGTCGTTACATCAAGGGTGATCCGCTCAAAGGCTACTACGATTTCGTCATCACGGAGGGCTCCTACAAGTTCTGGGCTGCCTTTCAGGTTAGTTGATATCTCATAAGCTGTGTTCCTCCTGCAATTTACTTACTCCTTCAACCAATAGGTAGGCACAGCTCTTCTGATTATCTATTCGACATTCGCTGCCATTTACTATTCAAAAGTAAATCCCCTGACCAGCGACTACGATTATACGGATTATTTGGGTGGTGTGCGCTCGCTATCTGGCGGCGATGCGGATTTCGTTGATGATGCCGATGCGTCTCCACCGGTATCGACCACATCCCGCATCATGGAGTGGCTTCCGCGCACAGCTCATTCAGTAAAATTCATTTTGGACGCCATTGAAAAGATGCCACTGGATCATGGGGACACGAAAGAAGCAGGCTGGGGAAGCACGGAAAGAGCGGCAACAGAGGACATGAGTTAGGGGACCATATTTATTAATAAAAATAAAAAAAATTATGTTGAACATAACTTCTAAAATCAAGTGTTTTTTACTTATAACGGTCTATAACCATTTTAGTATTTTTTTTAATCTCAACCAACATTCACAGTCCACGTACCCATGTGTGACATCTTCTTCTTTCTGATCAAGCATTCACAGCACTGCGGCTTCATCAAACAGCTGTTCATTACTTTTGGAGGAAAACAACACGTATTATTTCTATTTGGCACTTGCATTTGTCATGAAAATACTCAAGTAGGCAATATTTAAACAGTGAAAATGAGTAGTATTCAATTAAATACAATAAGAATAGCACTGTTAGTGGGCCTGCTGTCCGTTGCGGCGTCCCACGAAGCCAAAGATTTTGACGATTCAATCTTGTACAGAATTGACTGGGCCGTGCCAGATTTAATATCTGGTTCACCAGTAAGTCTATGAATGATTGCATATAGATCCCGAGTATATAAATAATATTTTGTGTGTTTTTAAGGATTTGGGCAATGAACTGACATCATTCATTACGACCGACAAGGAGAAATACGAGTGTCTCATACCTGCCCTGGAGAAACCCAAGGAAGAGGAGAAGTCCGACAAGCCGGAGTTGTGTAAGTAGATATTAATTTGACAAATTGAATTCCTCCAAATTTACGTTTCTTGCAGCTCCAATCAGTTTGCTGAAGCCGACTTTCTCTGGCCAAACCTGTTCGTACCGCATCGAAGCTTATTGGTCCTACGAGATATGCCATGGCCATCATGTGCGGCAGTATCACGAAGAGCGCGAGGGAAAGACCGTCAAGTTTCAGGAGTACTACCTGGGAAAATGGAGCGAGGAGAAGACGGAGCTGCTATCAAAGACTTGGGAGGCGGAGCAGAAGGATGGAGGAAAGCACAAGTACAAGACTATAAAGATTGACAACACGCGCTACCCATATTTCGAAATGGAGTTCAGCGATGGAACCATGTGCGACATTATCGACGCTCCTCGCACCACAATGGTTCGTTATGTGTGCTATCCCCACGGCAAGGACGATATTTACTCGTTCAAAGAGACTTCCTCGTGCAACTATGAAGCCATTATACTCACTTCTGCACTGTGCGTCATTCCTGGCTTCCATGCGGAGGAGACCAAAGAGACCACCATCAAGTGTTTCAATTCGGAAACAGAGCCGCATAAGCCTTTGAGCATGCTGCGCTCAGAGCTAAGCGAATGGGCTGAAAGTGAGTCTGATCTGATTCTCTCAAAAGACGCTGAAAATAAGCCCGTTTCCAAGGCGTGGCCAAAAGAAGGGGAAGTAGTAACCTTCAAGCATAGCGGAGATGTCGACAAAATCATAATGGAGTTAATGAACAAAGATGGCGTGGATTCCGATAAAGAATACCAACAGCTATTGCTCGCCAAAGCGGGGGCTACTCTTGGAAAACAGTCAGCACCCATCGACGAGCTTACGCCCATCAGAGAGTTTATATCTGGCGCCAACTGTCTAACTGGGGTAAGAGATCCCGCCGGAAAGAATTTCAGTGAAATCAATTTACTCAATGATATATTTTCCGCAGGGTAACGGTTGGTGGAAGTACGAGTTCTGCTATGGCAAGCATGTGAGACAGTTCCACAAGGATAAGAACAGTGAAGTTGAGCTGTTCCTTGGCTACTTCTCAGAGGAGGCACACCGCCAGTGGGCCATCGCCAATCCCGATAAGGGAGCACGGCGCACCGGCTTCTCCTCATCGATTTGGCACCATTATGTGAAGGGAACACATTGCGATCGCACCAGTCAGCCGCGGGAGGTAGATGTCAAATTGACGTGCACACCCGTGACCACTAGTGGAACGGCCGTGTCTATGTACTTGCTAGAGCCAAAGACATGCCAGTATATCCTGGTCGTGGAATCGCCTATCATTTGTGATCTCCTGCGTTATGCAGACTCCCACGGACTGGTGAAACCCGAAAACCTTTACAAGGTCTTCACTAGCGACGAAGGCCAGCCAGAGAGTCCCGCTCCTGCCACGGATTGGACTTCGGATGACTCTGAAGAGAAAACAAAAGACCTGTAAATTTAAATTAAATACATGTAAATGTAAATTAAATTACACTTGTTTAAAAAAAAAAAAACAAAAAACTCATTTTTTTTTAATTAGCGAGAAAATAAGAACATCCTGATCGCTAGCCAGATCTCCAAAGTAACAGCAAGGTAGAAACTGAACTCGAAAAGTTCTATATAATTCAAATTTTAGTACACGTAGAATTTTTTGGAAAGCATTATTACAATATGTGGCTGATTTAAAAAAAAATCGTACCGTTCTGGACAATTTTATTGGTTAGAAGATTATTTTGTGGGGGAGCACCTTATGTCATACCCCTTAGGACCTGGATATTATAGAATTTAAGAAAAGTTTGTTTAACTAGGCACCAATTATTGCGGAAACTAGTCTGTCTCTATCTCAGAAAATTGAATGGTTTTTGGTCTATTTATAAAGAAAATGGGTGTCGGGATCGATATGTTAATAATAATAAATTCATCAACTGCATTATTGGGTCAAACATTGTAAATATGTGCAAAATACAATATTAATTGCGTTTTAAAGCATCTATAAAAAAAAATTTTAACATTAATTAAATGAAAAACGGTATACTTATGTCCATACCATTGGTTAAGTTTCCAAATGACTTGACATTTCATGCTCACTTTATTTTTCTTACGTCGTATATACTAAAATTATTTTCAAAATTACCGCCAATATGCCAAATATACGTTGTTTTTCTTTAGGACGTTGATGTGCAATGACTGCACCATCACGTGGCCCAAGCGACACCAGCCGATGGCTGTTACGCACGGATCCCAGGCAAGAAAGCAGTCCACCTCGCCCCCAACCAGGTTGAATAGTTTAAGCAATGGCCCACACAGAGACTCGGCACAGTACCTTAGTACACAGCCGGGAACTCCGTCCGGACCCGGTGAGAACACCGGCTTTACTGTTCGTAGATCATGAGGCAACGAGCTTTCATTTAGCAAAGGACTGAAAATGCCGTTTGACCTCGGTAAACCGAATGGATACGGCTGACCAGAGCAAACGTCCTGCGAATAGGTAGTTTGGAAAAAACGGGCAAAAAGATCGGCATTTGCCTGATCATTATCTGCCGACGTATTAAGGAAGGATAGCGAGGATGGGTGTGCGGACGTTCTACGCTTACTGTTTACGAAGCTGTAGAACTGTTTGGGGTCCTTAGAAAAACGTATCCTGCATCGCGATAGGTAATTCTGATAGCATTGAGCGTTAAGAACTGAAAAGTTTGACCGAGCTATTACATAATGAGAAAGAGAAGAAGTAGAGCCAACTTCTTGAAATTTTTTATAATGTCTTGATTTTAAGTTTTTTAGATGGGATAGCTCCTTGGTAAACCAAGGCGGTTTTCTTGAGCTAATCGGACAGAAAAGTGGGACACAAGAGACAAAAAGTGAGTCCAGTGCATCATAGAAAATGTTTGTGCCTGTCGTAACATCACTGCACAAATATAAAGCGGACCAATCAAAATCCCTAATGAGATTATTAAGCTTCGTAAACTCGGCTTTACGGAAGCAGCGGACACATTGGGGTAGTCTACCCGACCGATCCAGTACCGCGACCCAAGGAATTTTTAACATGGTTAACTTGAGACAGAGACAGGTCAATCAAGTCGTCAACAAAGTCATGACGTGCCATGGGTACCAGGCTATTAGACTCATTTGCGAAGACCGAACAATTCCTGGCAAGTTGAAGTCACCAAGAACTATCATGTGATCTTTGTCACATAGCGAGGAAGAAATAGCGGTTAAGGCGGACAAATGCGAAAGCGGGAAGAATCAGTTTTACACACAGAAATTCCAGTTCCTGCTGGATCTGGACGTGAAGTTTCACAGCAATCAGAACCCCACCTGCACGTCGAGACGAACGATCCTTTTTATAAGTTGTGTACCGACCTGCCAAAACTTCGGAACTAAGAATGTCCGGCTTTAACCAGGTCTCGGTGAACACAATAACGTGGGATGCAAGTGCGACGCTATCCTGGAAAAGAATGCTGAGCTTACTACGCAAGCCTCCACCATTCTGATAGGTCACTAAAAGAAAGTTGGTTAGTTTTTTGGACGGGTGGAGGTGTAGCGGGAAGATGACAACGGAGCACTCATCTGATTAGTTAGCAGAGTTATTGGGGGCCTAGTCTTCTTTTTAAGAATATTTGCCTTAAACTCCTTCACCACCAAATGCTCCGGCCAAAATTTGGCAGAACAGATGGTGTTAAAGTGAGTTTGGGAGACACTTATTTTAAAAGAAGCTATCTCCCTGGCATAAGAAAAGTTGAACTTTTCACCTTGAAATCAGCGGTTTTTATTTGGCTTTGGATATAAGCCGTCGCATCATTAATTGTGGAATCAGGGGCTAGCCGCGAGACAAAAACTTGTCTCTTTGGTGGGATCCCCAATAATCTTGGCACCACAGGCCTATCATGGCTATAAAATGGTTAAATCTATTATTTGCGGCCATAAACTGCAATATTATGCTTTTTTACGTGGCATTATAAACGTTATTTTATAAACAATCCAACCAAACGGAGTCCTTAAAATTAGCCAGTCTTGTAGAAAATAGTTTTACCTATTGTATAGAATTTTGTGTTCAGGCCTGAGGGTCCTAGTTAGCTAGTAATATTAAACCGAATATCAAAAGCAAAGAATATGAGTTTCGAAAATTTTCAAAATTACCGCCACATCACCAAATATACTTTGTTATCGATGTTTTGTTGCATGATCGTTTCGAAAAGAGAGTAAGAACTCATACATTGACACGAAAATCAGTTAAAGAGCGCGTCAAGTGTCAAGCCGATCGGTTCGACACTACTTTTTAGGTTCGACACTACTATTTTTTGGCTGAGCCAAAAAAAGGTATGGATAACGGGTAAATTCAGCCAAGGGAAATTTCATTTCATTTCCGATTTTTTCCGAAGATCCTCAGCAATTTCCCAGGGAAAAATATTATAAAATTCCCAGGACGGCGAGGATTTTTTACAGCGCGCGGATTTGAAATGAGCAAGGGAGTTACTAAAACAATGGATAAATTGCTGAAATTGCTGTTTCGTGGGAGATCAGTTATTCGATTATGTTATCTTTTTACTATAATTTATGGGTTTCCTTCCAAGGCGTAGCCCCAACACTTATAGCCCAAATTATAGTGAACAACTAAAACAATAGCCCCCAAAACAACTAACTTCGACACGAGCGTTACAGAGCGTTGCCCACCAGCCATTGTAAAATGGTTAAATCTGTTATTTGCGGCCGCAAACTGGAATATTATGCTTTCTTACGTCGCATGTAAAACATTTTATAAACAATACAACCAAACGGAGTCCTTAAAATTAGCCAGTCTTGTAGAAAAGAGTTTTATCTACTGTATAAAATGTTGTGTTTAGGCCTGAGGGTCCTAGTTTGCTAGTAATATAAAACAGAACGTCAAAAGCGAGGAATATTCGCCATAAACAATCGATGTTTCAAAAATGGAAAAAACATCGACTATATCGATGTTAACATCGATGTTTCTCCAGCTCTACTCAGCAGGCCTGATATACAGTTTCATTGTAAATTCCACAATCCTCACAATAATCCTCAAAAAGAAAATAGTCCAATTTATATTTGCTAAATCCACATTAGTGTACAGTTTGTAAAATAGTAAGTGCTATTCCGTGGCGCTGAGTGGCGTAAATAAATGTGTGAAAAAATCAATGTGGTTGAGGGTTAGGAGACGAGCATGGTGCGCCCCGGCATTTAGCGGGAGCTCAGCCCGGCCCCCGCTCATTGATAAGCCAACGGACTATTACACAATTTTCTTTTATTATTTATTTGCAGCGCAACAAAAGACTCCCTCTATTGCTACAGAATGGCCCTCAACTTTAGGTCAGTAAAGTTGACCAACTGGCAGATTGCGCTCATTATCGGCACGCCCCTGGCCATCGGCCTGGGAACCTATGTGGCCAGGAGGATCTACGCCACGCCCGGTGGCGAGGAAAAGAAACGATCCAAGGGGAAAATCGAGAAACAAGCGACATCCATCGACGGAACAGCGCCGGACAAGGAACAGGAGCTTAAGCAGAAATCTGCCGAGCTGGGCGAGAAATTGTCGCCAGTTAAGGAGGCCAACAGCTACAAGAACGAGGGCAACAATTGCTATCGCAATGGCAAATACGACGAGGCCATCATCTTCTACGACAAAGCCATTGACAAGTGCCCCCCGGAGAATGGTACTGACATGGCAATCTTTTACCAGAACCGCGCTGCCTCCTATGAAAAGCTACAAAAGTGGAGCAAAGTGAAGGAGGACTGCACCAACTCCTTGTCATACAATCAACGATATGCAAAGGCCTACTTCCGTCGCGCTCGTGCCCACGAGGCCACAAAAGACATGCTGGAGTGCCTGAACGATGTCACAGCCACCTGTATATTGGAAATGTTCCAGAACAACCAGAGCATCATGTATGCGGATCGCGTGCTCAAGGAGACGGGACGCATTGATGCCGAAAAGCATATGAGCACCAGGGTGGCCGTAGTGCCCTCCACTTACTTTATAAAGACATATTTGCAATCATTTGTCGCAGATCCTCTGCAGAATATAAACCTGCCGCAATCGATTGAGGCGGACGCACCGGCGCGCGGTTTCTTGTGTGCCTATAGAGCCTTCCGCGAGGAGAAGTTTGATGACATTATTCCTGCCTGCACAGAAGAAATCGAATCCTCTGAATCCGAATCCCAGTATAAGGTGGAGGCCCTGTTATTGCGCGGCACAATCCATCTCCTCTGTGGCTCCTACAAAGAGAGCCAACAAGACTTTGATGCCATAATCGACAATGGTAAGAATTTCTGATTTAAATGAAGACTCTAGCTGTAAATGAACTCTCGTTTCAGCCGATGCGGATGACACAATGCGCGCCTATGCCTACATGAAGCGTGCCTCCCTCTATATGCAGGTGAACAAGCGCGAGGAAGCCCTAGCCGATTTCGACGCAGCAGAGAAACTGAAACCCGACAATCCCGATGTATACCATCAGCGTGCTCAGGTCCTGCTCCTGTTGGACAACATTAAGCCAGCCTTGGAGCAGTTCGAAAAAGCCGTGCGTTTGGCCCCCAATCATTCCATCGCCTACGTCCAGAAATGCTATACCGAATACCGTCTGGCTCTCATGACCAACAACCAGATAGCTCTGGGAAGTGTCGTCCGCCAATTGGAGAAGGCAATCGATCAGTTCCCCAATTGTGTAGAGTGTTACAGCATGTTAGCCCAGGTGATGGCCGACCAGCAGAATTTCCTCCAGGCACAGCAATACTATGACAAGGCCGTGCTATTGGCGCCCAAAAATGCGTCACTGTTAGTCCACCAGGGCGTCATGACTCTGCAGTGGCGTGGCGATATTGAGACGGCTGTCAGTATTCTGAACAAGGCTATTAAGCTGGATCCCAAATGTGAGCAGGCTTTCGAGACTCTGGGCACCGTCGAAGTGCAACGGGCGAACCTGAAGCAAGCTGTTGAGCTCTTCGAGCAGGCCATTCGCTATTCCAAAAGCTTTGAGGAGGTCGTGCATGCCTACTCGCTGCGCAATGCGGCCATTGCTCAAATCAATGTCACCAAGAACCTGGGCATCGACATGAACGCCATCTCAGCCATGAGCCAGGCGTACGGCACGGCCATGTAGAGGAGAGTATTCATCGGCAGAGATGTGCATTTAGCATTTGGCATGCCGGACACCACCACCGGGAAGCAGACCCAATTATTTGTAGTTAAGTTAGTCCTGTTATTTATATATATAAAAATCAAAGCTTTTTTGTGCCCCCCCATTAGTTCTAGCATAAAATTGAACAACGTTGACGATATGACGCCGTTGAAGCGTTTAGATTCATTTCATGAATAATTTTTGTTGCCTAAGGAATCCACTAAAACAAGCACATAGCCTATGCTTAAGCGTAAGATTAAAATAAGTACAAGCTGTAACTTCGTGATTTTGGACCCATTCTTAGCCCACCGGCTGGTTGTAGGCCTGTTTTTCGGCGGATATGTAGGCGGAACAAAGTAGCAATAGGGCGGACCGCATGCTCCCCACAATGGCACAGTCTGCATCGAACTCCTGGAGATAGGGCAGAAGTAGGCCAGGCAACGCACCCAAGCCATTTGAGATGCCCATCAGGGTCCCGGCGTAATTGGGACTCATATCCAGAGGCAGCAGCTTGATGCCCGCGTAGTAGGCGCCTACGGCTAGGACATTCCAGATACGTGTGCCACCTGATTGCAAGGAAGCCATGTACATGGAGCCGCAGAAAAACACTAACCAGGCCATGAGTCGACGCGTCTCCGTGCGGCTGAGGATCCGCTCGGCTATGAGAAAATCGCTCAGGGTTCCCGTGCTTAGAGAGACCAGCCAATTGCCGATATGGGGAGCAGTCACCATTATACTGGCCTCCAGCTCATCCCACAGACTGCTGCCCTTAGATCTCAGATCCTCCAGCACTTTCTGCAACTCCTGGGCGAACTGCTGCTCACTCCAATCGTGCTGCATGGAGGCTGAAATCAGCGCCCACAGTGGGGTACTCATTAGCATGCTCTTCCAGGGTGCATTCCGCGGAGTTTGGAGATCATCACGGCTCTGTATTGTTGTACTGGATGTTACCAACAGTGTGGCACTGACATGGCTCTTGATGTACTCCCGCTCCTCGCTCTGAATGTACGGACAGTTGTCGGGTGTGCTATAGCAGATCATGGTCTATGGAAATACAGGAGACAGTTAAGCAGATCGCTGCTCAAGCTGGCATTCACACAACTCACAAATCCTAGGAACCAGGCAACGGCGCCACTACCGACCACATAGAAAGCTACAGGCCACTCTTCTTCCGCCATTACCAACCCACTGAGGAGCTGCGTCAGGGTAATGCCAATCTCTCCCCCACTCAGAACACCGCTGGCCAGCAGACCGCGCTCTCGCTCTGGGACCCACTGGGCCAGCATGGCAGACACCGCAGGAAAGGTGGGACCCTCGCAGAGTCCGACGCCAAGGCGGATAGCCATCAGTGCATACGGACCACCATGTCGTACTGCAAGCGGCGTCAGCAGTGTGAGAACGGCCGATGACATGATAGCTGCTCCTAGGATCCATTTGCCGCCACAACGCTCCGACAGACGACCGCCTGGTATGTGGGTGAGCATGTAGCCAGCATAAAAGGCCACCGTGACCAGGGTTTGGGTCTGTCGCGACCACAGTTCGGAGCAGCTTATGCGCTGGGGGGATGATGCATGCGACGGTGCAATAGATTTCACCGGCTTTTTACTTTCTGGGAGATGCAACTTCATCTCCTGTGGGTGGTAAAACTGTTCCCTGCCAGCCCGGAGTCTGGCTCTTATTATATTTTCAGTCTGATTCAATCGAGCGGCCAGTTCTGTGAACCAATTTTGTGGCTTGACATTTGCAAGCGAAGAACGATGAGCACAACCTTCTAGGACAATGCGATTTAGGGAAAGGTCCAGGCACAGTCTCATCGTGTACGCATTGATAATGGCTAAGAGGCTAAAGCAGCAGAGGACCATACGCTGCTGCACCCTCAAATCTACCTTGAACATGGACACACTTCATTAGCGAAACCCGATAGATGGATTATCCTTCAGAATACTCACAGCTGAACAGAACGCGTAGCATTTGCTGAATGGAAAACATTTTTGCAAATTGAAATCCCTTTTTTGGAATTTATGAAAGAGAAAATATATTTTGAATTATCTCAATTATTTGACAATAAATTCGAAAATTGATTGATTACCATTAAGGTCTCAGTAATTTAAACAATCTCAGTTTACGATTTTCGATTACCTTGGTTGGGAAAATGCAGAATTATTTATGGTTTACTTTCCGTACCTCTAATTTTTGTAAACTTGGGCAATTTGGCGACCAAAGACACTTGAAGGCACTTGGAAATGAAGTATTGAAAAGCACTAGAACTAAGGGTGAATCCTTGTCCAAAAATAGTGATTAGATGGGCCTATTAAAACATAGTTAACCCATAAAAACTTAGTGTACAGACTTTAATAATTTTATAGCATTTTTGTTTAAAAAATTTCTTAAAATAATGCTATAAAACCACGCTCATCTTATGAAAATAAATCGTTTCATTAACAATATAAAAAATACAAATTATTTAAACAAAAATTAGTTGAATGGCACTGTATGATTAACATGGCTAATGGTATAGATATCGGGGGTATATCTTCAGCTACTCTGGATCTAATTCATTAGATTAAGCTCTAAGCGGGTTTTAAATTTCGGAGCATTCCAATAACAGAAACAAAATACAACCCATATCGGCGACAAGCGGCCAGAAGTCGAGCATCTAAATGCCTCGTCATGTACACAACACATATTTTGTTTTTGCATTTACGAGCCCCAGCCTCTTCCCCAGGCGCAAGGGCCTAAAGTCTAGGAAAACAACGTCTCACTGACGTGGGTTGTCGAGAAATGGAAACAATATTAGAGCAGTGGATGTTGTTGAAAACATGCTCAAAAATACATCTCAGAAGCGGGCTCTGCTATGGCAGCTCCCATGGAATAGGTGAATCCAAGTCATTTAGCAGTTGAGTCGAGTTTGTCCAGGAAGACCACAGCAGGAACATAACATAAGCAAAATGATCATTGGAAATCCTTAAAGTTTTCCACAGTTTCCCTTCAGTTTTCGGTGCGTGGGGAATGAGAGAAAAAGTCAAAGTCAAGTCAAAAAACCTGCCCAGATAGGTGTTTCAGAGAGGTGGTCTCTATTTGGCCAAGTCTCTCGATTTCATTGCTCGTTTTTTTTCTTTATGCACTTTATTTGGCTAACATCATAAAAACAGTTATGTCTTAACGGAGTTTGTTAAAAACACGTTTTGGCGTTACACATTGATCAACAATTTAAAACTCATACAATGTTGCACCATCCCAACCCAACACATCCCATCCAATCCGACGGGGGGAAGGGAAGGAAAGGTGTTTTACGGTACGGTACGGCAATACGAACTCGGTATACAATTGCTCTATCTAATCTTAGACATTGAAATCGGTTTCAGCTGCTGCTTCGGGTTACGATTAAATACTAAATAATAATTAAGAGAGTACGTTGCATGTACGGGGACATGTGCGGGGGACAGGACAGTATTAATTATGGTTTATCCTACCTATAACAGGAATATTGTACACATAGAAGTACTCACTGCCATACGCGTTTTTCTTTTTTGATTTGTTTTTTTTTTTGTTTTTGGTGAGTGTAAGTAAATTCTTCGCTTAAAGTTAATTAGTTGGTGGCCCTGTGCCTCCGTGTGCCGGGTATCTCGGCCAGATCGGAAATACTATAAAACTAGCTATCTGAACAGCAGTAAGGGCGTATACGTATATCTACTATGTATGTAAATGGAACCTCGACTCGACTCGACTCGTGCACGGTTACAGCATTTCGAACTAGAGTACAATATGGCACATTCTGAAGGCGATGCCGCTTTAGGAGCTGCGCTGCTGTACTCCTGTACTGCTGC
This sequence comes from Drosophila affinis, assembly GCA_037356375.1. Classification (NCBI taxonomy): domain Eukaryota; kingdom Metazoa; phylum Arthropoda; class Insecta; order Diptera; family Drosophilidae; genus Drosophila; species Drosophila affinis. Next base: position 39,906,045 of record CM074800.1, read on the forward strand.
CATGGTACTCTTCACTTTTGAAGGGTGTGGTCTTGCGCTCCTCGGCCTCAAAGTCCATGGAGCGGGGCTGAATGGGTGCATTGTTGAATGGCTGCACCTCTCCCGAGGCCCACAGACAGTAGACGACCGCTGTGACGCACAGGACGCCGAAGGCCACCCAGAACACAGTTCGCCATTCGAGTAGCGAGGCCTAAGTCAAAGGTGGAAAATTAGTTTAGAATGGATAAGCATGACTGCACAGGAGTTATTGCACTTACATTTGGTGTCATCACTCCCACCAGATACGGCGTTATCACGCCCGTGATTGCTCCAATGCCGTTTGTGATGGCCATCAGGGTGCCAGCATAGTTGGGGCTCATGTCCAAGGGACTGAGCTTCATGCCCGCATAGTAGGCGCCCATCAGGCCCATGCAAATGGTGAAGAGGATCACAACCAGGACGCGATCACAGCCGGCATACGAGGCGCCTACCATGAAGATGGCCGGACCAAAGGCGGCCAGACCCGTCATCACCTTGCGGGTATTTGTCGTGCTCATGATGCCCTTGCGGATCATCCAATCGGCGACGAAGCCACTGCCCACGGACACAATCCACATCATCACATAGGGCAGGGAGGAGTACAGGCCGTTGGCCTTGATGGAGAACTGCAGCACATCGGCCATGTACTTGGGCAGATCCGTCACCATGATGTAGAAGCCCCAATCGTGACCGATCTGGGCAGAGACCAGGGCAAACATGGGCAGATTCGTAAGGATGGCCTTCCAGGGCGTCGGAGGCAGGTTCTCGTTGCGGCCAATCGTTCCGATCTCCTTTGAAAGGTATTCCCGCTCGCTGGGCTTGATGAAGGGATGGCTAGAGGGATCGCTGTAGCAGAGGAAAACCTGTGGAAGAGGTATGGAAAATGTTAGCGCCAGACAGATATGAGGATGAGGAGTGTGAGACTTACGAAGATGACGAACCAAATGACACCTAGGCCGCCAAAGAAGTAGAACACAAATGGCCAATCGTAAGCATCCAGGAAGACGCCCGACAACAGATTACCCATGATAGTGCCCACCTGTCCGCCACCCAAGACCAAGGCACCCAATTTGCCACGTTCGTTTGCGGGCACCCAGGCAGCGAGGAGCACACTGAGAGCGGGGAAGGTGGTACCCTCGCCCAGACCCATCAGCACACGGGATACGATCAGCCAGTCGGAGCCTCCCTGCTCAATGGCCAAAGGTGTAAGCATAGTGAACGCGGCTGTCGAGAGGATGCCCAAGCCCAGGGTCCATTTGCCGCCGAACTTCTCGGCCAGCAGACCTCCAGGAATGTGAGTGACAATGTAGCCAATGTAGAAGGAGGACAAGATCAGGCCCTGCAGCTCCTCAGACCAGTCATAAATGCCGCCACTCTGCAAGGATATTGGCTTTAAAATGGGTTTCTTTCATGGCAATGTGATGACACTTACGCTGGTGCCTTCATCCAGATCATCTGGCTCGCAGATGGCCACATCACTATCCTCTTCCGTGGCATTCTTCTTCAAGACCAGCACTGTGATGGCCTGTGAGAGGCACACACGCATTGTGTAGGCATTGAGGATCGCCAGGAACCCCATGATGGCCAATATCACACGTTGCGGTATTATAAAATCTGCAAAATAGAGGAGAGGGAGGCAACGATTGCATTTTATTGTTGGTATATTAATTGTTTGCGTCAAACGTTTTCATTTCAGGCTATCACCGCATATTGTTTTAAACAATTTTAGACAAGTTTAGCGTGCGAATAAATGGTTTGACGAGTTGCGGGGCTGGGCTGGTCAATTGGGTACAAATCAATTTGCGCTGATAAACTTCAAATTGCAGTTGATTGCCCTACAGTGCTATCCGAATATCAATTACATAGTTGAGCGTGTACCAGAGCGTACATACATATCATATCATATGTGATCATATCATTTAACTCGCACGACCTATCCTTCACAAGATTGCACCTAAAGAACAGTGATGTGATTGATATTGTAATGGAATATATGAATACTTTATATTCCTAAAGGTTACAGTTAAGAACATATCCACTGAACATATTGATAAAGAATTCTACAAGTATTCTTTACAGAATTCTTTCTTCTTTTATCATATATATTTATCATATATCCCCAAAGTATCTGTCCTCTAAGTGATCGTTTTCCGTTGCATTAAACAAATCCAAGGGGAAATACATTTCCCAGGCACAATCATTCGTCATATAATTATCTACATAACGACTATAGAATCTCGGAAATTTGGTTGCCTTGACGACATGTATTATATTGTAGCCACCTATTCATTGAAATCATTTAATATAAATCATTTAAATAATAATATATGATTATTATGTACCGTCTTTCAAGTCAACTGCACTTCAAAACTTCGTTTCAAATTTATATGCCTTCATGTATAAATTATTTTATTGTACTGTTGCTCAATGGAATTTAAGGAATTTTTTGTGTGAAAATTATGACCCTATATGTGTGCTTCCTGTACTGTGTATTGTTTATGGCCTGTGGAAAACCTTTGGCACGCGATTAGGCGCTATACGAACGGCGCTATGCACTTGTTTTTGGGGCCAATATCAATCACCAAGCGCCTTCGAGCGATCGATGGAGCGCGCTGGTTATACGACCCCTCATATCATAATCAAATTGTTAAGCGGAATTATGCGTTGATAAGGTTCGGTTCCAAGTGTGATAGATCTGCGATAAAACACTTGGAGTGCATATGGCACAATCTCGAGTATATCAAACGGAGAAACCCAATGACCATAAAACAGCGTTCTTAAGACATTGCCAATTAAATGGTCTTCAGTATAAATTTATAGGGCTCCCATTTTTGGGGCACACGAACCTCATCAATTGAGGCGGTGGTTCCGGATCAAGTTCATGCATTTTGAAGGTTGAATTGATTAATTAATTGGGAGAGTTTGCTGCTAAGAATAAGTGTTAACATTGACCCATATGATCTAAAATAAAAGCAGATCTATGTCTAAACAGAAGAGCAAATAAACAACTTTGCTGACAATACAATTTTCGTCTTGGGACAAATCGCAATCCAATTCGTCTATTGACGTTTCCCCCCAACCATTTCACCTACGTAAGATCCATTAAGCGAACTGTTTGACTTTATAATGAAACCACTCTTTCATTTTAATAACCGCCGCCACAGACGTCACTGGCTAGCATCGTATTTGGTTTATAAATTAACATTATTATTAAATATTTTGCATGAGTGCTGAGCGAAACTCCAAAACTGGCTAAATTAACAATGTGTCAATATTTGACATATCGCTTAACGAAGCCGACAAGAAAATTTATAAGCGGCCCAGTCGCACGAGTGTCAAATAAAACAACCTCCTTTTCATACAACTCCCCCAAGTGATAAGTTGATTAGGCCACCGTCTTTCCATATGTACATATAGATGTATATATGTAAATATAGGCGCTAATCATATTTCGCGTTCATTTCGAAAAGTACGGCTATATTTCACTTGACCAATCACGCTTATTGGCGTTAATATATGATCACACTCGATCCAAGTCCCATCCCACGATAAGCTGGTTAAGATTTAATCAGAATTGAGTAACGCACACAGTCTTATCGCATATATGTAAAGCTAGTGCCAAGCATTACCTCGAGTACTTTATAAGCTCCATAGAGTACAACATAAATAAGGGGCTCATAGGATATCATTAAAGCATGGAGTAAATATTGTAATAAAAAAGTTCCCAATGAATCTTTCCAGTAGATAAAAATACTGGGAAAACTCCCAGCATGGAAAGGTTTGCACCCAGTCAATATATGGGTCATTCTTTCTATGGTATATATATGGCAATAATAAGAAAATGAATAAGAATAAAATAATCTCCTGTCTGTCTGTTGATATCTCCGCGTCTCTGACTCTTTGTTTTCGTAATTACATAAAATATATGTATGCTACATGGTCCGGACAATCTCTAGTGTATTGATAGCACGGCCACGGCACAATTACAAATATTACATTTTCCCATTTTAAATCATTTTCTTGTGGGTCTTTCATTGCATTTCCGCGGTCTTGCGAAAATGATGTCAACGGGCGGACTTGGGGCGAGTGTAATATGCGATTGCTGCATGCCCCAGCCGACAGGCCCACCCTACCTAACCGTGCCTCCCCGCCCAACCTCTATTATATACTTTTATGTATATAAGTACATATGTACGGTATGTACATGTTCGATAAGCGTGCATCGCATCAAACAATTGGGGCAGACGACGAGTGCGTGAAGGGAAAGTGATTAAACAAAGCGATTAGCTTGGAAAGGGACTTTTCGGTGTTTTGGGCTATCGTCGGGTGTTATTCATTGGAGTGCCAATCAATCCCCTGCATCCGATGATTTATGGCCAAGTCATAGATTTAACAACTCATTAGGCTAAAAAAATACTTTAGAACTCACGTGTAAGCCATGTGGGGGTTTCGTTTGTACGTTTCGAGATGCTAAACTAAAACCATTCCCAGGCTCATTCGATGTTCTGTGTGTTGTTTTCTAAGCAAATAACAACAGGCACGGGCTATTGATTGTGTGACAAGTAAAAGCTAACAACAACAGGAGAATGAAACTGTAATTATTGGACATTCCAGAGAAGGAATACAGAAAAGCTAGCTACTTTCATATATATCATACGAGAACATGAATCGAAAATGTGAACATTATATTTTAGTAAAGTTTTTATAAAAGAATCGATTGGCTACTCTGTTATGAATGAACCAGAAAGAACAGTGGGATCCGTGGCAAATCGATTGTGAGAATTGACAGGCTCGATTGATGGACACTGGGCACCCTACACACACCTGACGCACCGACTTCCCCGTTCCACGATCCACTTCACATGCAAATCGTATGCAAAATATATAGTATACACGTTTTGATTTGATATGAATTATGCTAACGCGTGCCGGGAATGCCAACAGATCGGACATGAGATGAGAGCAGAAGAAACAGTCCACAATGGCAACAAACAAAAACCGAAATAAAAAAGCGTTAAATTCGAGACACGAAATACTAAATAAATCCACTAACTGAATCGGAAGTGGCTGGCAGAAACGTTTCTGTTTCTGTCATTGTTTTCATTTATGCATTATACATCACAGCGGATCGGCATACACGCTGTGTAGGTATGTATATTATATATTTAGGAATTTATTTTGTTGTCGGTCAATGTCGGTTAAACCACTCAAATATACTCTGTTTAATTATTTCATTTCAAGAATTCTCCGTTCGGAGTTCAACGTATCCATATCCATCTCCATCCCCAGTCGATTCGAATTTGATATTCAGTAAAGCACACTCCCAAAGTTGGGCTCGGGGTTTACGGAAATGGCAGATAACACAGAAAGTTTTTGGCCAAATAACTTTTGATGCGGATGGGACGGGGTATATGGTAGGGGCATGGAGCAGGGGCATGTGACACTTACACCGTGATAGGTTTATGCCCCATTGCGGCTGTTGTGTCATCTCGAGATTATTGTTTTGCAACGTTAGCAAGTTGCTCAGTTCCTTCGCCACGGTTACACAGGATCGGTTCGGATATAGAGATGAAGGATATCACACGCACACGAGCACACACACACACAGAACACAGAACACAATTTTTTATTTCTCTCGTTTTCTTTTACTTCCTCGACACTTGGCTGTGGCGCATGCGTAACAAACACAAAACGCAATTAAAACCACACGCAGAGAGAACGAAACAGCGGCAAGTGGGGGGCTCTCTGACTTCGTCTCCGGCTCCTCGACGCACTTCTTTGAGTCTCTTTCGCTTTGGCGCTGGCCCCTCTTCCGTTATTTCAGTAGTGCACCGCTCTCGCTCTTTTTGGCTGTGTGTGGAGTGTGTCTGTGTGTGTGGGGGGTGGCTCTATGAGTGTGAGAGTCGAGTTTTGTTTTAGCAAAGTTTTCAGCACACACACGCAAACACAACAACTGTAAAACTGTTAACGATCTTCGATCCCCGCTTTTGGCGCTTTGTTCTCTGCTCGATCCGCGCACGCCGCCTGTTAAATTACAAATGAGAAATTATTCCCCCCGACTTTAGTTTATATGTGAGCAGATAAGCGCCGATCGACGCTGGTGTCGCTGCCGCTGCCCGCTGCTGCTGCTGGAGTTTTTTTTTTTATTAGCGCGGCATCGGGTTCGGTTTGTCAACCAACGATCGTGGATCAAGGAGTTGATTTGTCATACATATAAATATATATACTACATATACTGTATGTATGCATGTAGGATCATAAAAACTGTTGCTATCTTAATCGATCGACGTAGAGCCGTCGTCTACATGCGTACAGCGTATAGCCCAAAAGTCTAACTGTGCCGCCGTCCAAGGAACTTTATTTTATTTGCTCATTTCAAACTCGATTTCGATTTCAGTTTATAGGAACAATCGATTATGCGTTGAATACCTAACGGAACACACCGTTGCCGTCGTTGAACTTGCACGCGCCTGTTTTTATATCCCGTTCTATACACAGCAGCCATAAAAACCTAGCAAAAAACCAAAAAAAAACTACATAAATTTCAATGCACTCTGCTCTTCATGGGAATCGGCGTAGACTATACACATTTTTAAGGGATGTACATATATACATATGTATGTATATGTATAAATACAAAATTTAAAAGATCGTTTTTTAAATTTGGAATGTTCGCACTATCATGGCAAAATAATCCCCAACAAAAAGAAAAAACATTTCTTTTTTAAATTTTGTATAAATATGTATCATATCAAGAACTTTTACTTATTTTGATTACTTGAGAAAAACAAAAGTTTTTGCTCCCTACCAGACATCATACATATATTTATATGTATATGTAAAAAATTTGGTAGATTATTCTGAAGAACTCATCAAAACAACGAGAAATACATATATGCTTGGACTTTAAATGACTTTGGATGAGTATACTATGTATAAAAGTTCATATATTTAAAGATAATGGAAATTGTTGACAGAATACGAATTTTGATGTCTGCGAATATTACAGCGATTGTACATTCCCCAAAGTGTAGAGTGTAGGGTATACACAGCCACTATATGCGACAACTTGTTGTATCTCCAATAGAATTAGTATTGTTGCTGCTGCTGCTGCTGCCGTTTTTGCTGCCCAGAGACATAGATAGTTAGTTAGTTAGTAACGTTTACCGGTTAGAGGCGGGTATCGTATCGGGCTTTGTGCAATGCAATTTAGTGCAAAAAACAGACGGAGACGTCGACGGAACGGAGGCGAGCGTGAGAGACGGTTGAACCACCTCGAAAATACCGCCACCGCCACTGACGCTCTTCTATTGTGCATCGTATCTCTCGTTTCATTCCGATCCGATCCAGTCAAATGCTGTTTCAATTCCAGCTTCAGTTGCTTCAAGTATTTTTTGTATAATTATCTGCATAAATTGGTGCACACAAAAACAAACAAACATTTTGTTTCATTTTACCAGTTGCAGATGCGGTTCAATGCAGTCGAGTTATGCTACATATATAGATAAATATGTAAATACATATATAAACATGCAAATATGTCTATGTATCTGTAGGGAATATATGTGTTTATATCGCTGTCTATGTCATGTATATTTTAGGAGATCGTTGACTTAATGAGTGATCTTAATGACTAGGCATTGCCAGATCATTTGTCGAAATTAGTTCACTGGAAACCGCATATATTTTACGATTGAAAAGTTCCCCTCTCACGTAATATTACTTACCGGTTTTATTGGGATAACGAGTGGAAGAGAGAGATGTAGGGAGAAAGGCTTTACGAGATCAGCTGATATATATATCATTAGATAATGTGGAATTTTCCAAATTGTAAATATGATACGCAAGAGTTTCGACTAGCATTCCTGCTTTATCTTTCACCCTATCGCATCCATTAAATTGTTTTCCAACAGATGGGATCCAGAACCGGTAGATAATGATAATGATAATCCAGAAACCCCAATGTCCAGCACTAATCTTTCCAGATGCAGACAGAAAAGATAATACAGCCCCATGAAACCCAGAAGCTCCGATGCTCATGCATGTATTTAGAATTTGTGCTTTAAGATCCAGAAATTGTCCCACTATATCGGGAACAGAGAAGGAGAAAAGAGTTGATGCATAATGAGTATACATTATCTTTATAAGGGGGGGTTCACACTACCCTAAGAAGGACAGGTCTTTCTTAAGTCCAAACTACAGTTTAAAGAAAATCATTGTTAGAACTCTTGTTGGAAGAAAGCAGAATTTCTGACTCTAAGGTTTTAGGGGTGAAACTCGAAAATGTATGAAAAATGAACATTGACGACCGACTCAAACGCCTGGAGATCCTTGGAGCAGCTGGACGAGTATTTGCAGCATTCGCTGATAGATGGCCTAAAGGAAGTGGTTGAACTCTTCAGGGGCACAATTAATAGAGATACTAAAATACTGAAGATACTCCATTTAGATGCCTTTTCGTTCAATAAAAAATTCACTGCGACATTTCTGTACTGGGATTTTTCCATCTTTTGCTTAATGAAAAGTGACAAACTTCAATAATTGCGCGCCCCAATAATTAACCACACGCACATGCAGACATATGTACATACATACTCGTATATGTACCATGCCATCCAGTATGATCCATGCCATACGATAGAGCACCCTCCCTACTAAACTATGAAAAGCACTGGCGATTCTGAGATGATCTTCAAAATTGTTTTCTATTTTTTAGCATTGTCATTTCCAATTGAGTCAGCGAACCATACCATTATGCCACGTGAAACGAGACTCTGCAATTGAAATGTTTGCTCAAATAAATATTCTGAAAATTCACAAAATATAAACATACGGTTGTACGAGACTCCCTCGTATCCCGTCCCGTTCGGCCGCCCCATGCCACCCCTTAGACCACACGCTACTAATATATATATATGTATCCATATATATCCAAAATCTAGCTGAAACTGGCTCCATCGTCCATGACCGAAAATGTTACCAGCTTGAACTGGTAACCAGACGGACGGACAGAAACATAGCACTCAATATTTAACGCGCATACAAAAATATTCTGCGTTATATATTCGTACAGCGAATTAATTGAAGCGGCCAGAAAGTCTTTTCTTTTATACTTGATGTCCATTAAATGGGATGCGATGGGGAGCCAAAATAAAATGATGTATGTAAATATTTATACAGAAATGCCCTAGCGAAGGGTACTCCAAATTTCGGATATTTCAGGCAAAGAAGGGAGATAGGAGAGAGTTTCTTATCCAAGAATATCCTTCGAAAACAGATTCATCATCTCAAAACTAAATATGATACAATTTCTTATTAATCTTCCTTAAAGACAGAAGGGTATTCAAAGCTTCGACTTCACAAATCCAAACTCAATTTGTCAAACGAACAGCCAAGACCTTTGAATCAATGTTGGAGCAGCTCATATCAAAAAGAAACCAACATATTTATAGGCAATTAAAAGGCAATTTTCATCTCACCACCGAAGGACACAAGTCAAGGCAACTGTGAAAGTAGGGGAACAGTAGGGAGATCAAGTAGGAGTATCAATTCTAAAAATATGCCTAATGAATATTCATCATTTAAAACGAATATCTCTTGTGTTGACACATGGAAGTGAATGTTTTATCAAAACTTATCTTTATCACTGGGATCTTGGAGTTGTAAACTAAAAATATCTCGATTCTGTGATAACTGTCCAGATAAGATATGATGTGTCTCTCTAAACCATGATCCTAACTCAGATACACTCCATATTCCCTATGTACTCGTGTACTTGCTTATCCCAAGGTAACTTTCTCGTAAGTTTCATGGCTTTACGGCCCAATTTTCCGTGATCTGTTGATAGTATAATTCCAATCCACAAGTCGCTAACAAGTTTCGCTCTCCACAATAAATCAATCAAACGAAATCATACCGGATCGATTGTCGCCGAGTAAGGCGAGAACAATTTTGAGTAAAAATGCACAAGTAAATACTTAAATAATTAAAATAGTTGCCACAAATAAAACGAATTGTGGAGGCAAGGAAATTGCCATACCAATTGACATTTCGAGGGTCATCGATGCCGAGATATACGGCACAAAAAAGAAATAAATACACAAACTAAGACCACAAATTGGAGTGGGGATTGGAGTGTGGTTTGGAGTGGAGCCGAGTGGATTGGCTTGCTGTGAAGTGGGAGGGAGCTGGACGGGGGTCTTGAGCGTTGAGTGTTCTCGCTTGAGACGAAGGCTGACCACCAGCAATGGGTCATGGGGTTACGTTGGTTCTGGGTTTTTTTCTTATTTTCTGCTGCCCGGGTAATAGCACTGTGTCCATATTTGAGTCCGCCATATAATAAAACAAAAACAGCGAAAAAAACTAAATAAACTGGGCGAGGAAACGAGCAAAGCTGGCTATCTTAAATATGTCTTTTACAATGGTACTAACCATAATATCGGCTCTAATCTTTATAGCCGACAGAGACTTTACAATGTTAGAGTGAGCAAAAAAATACAACGACTTTTGTACCAAAGCCTTCGACTTGAGATAAGATTGGCCATAGAGGCCAGAAGGGAATCTTCACGCCAACCTGGAACTGGGAACATTTCTGGCAAATCGGAGGCATAAAGCTCAGCATGTGACTTTTTTGACTTAAAATAAGTCCCATTTACTTGCCATTGATACTCGATTTATGGGCGGGAGTCAGTCCCACTCTGGAGCCGGGTCGTTTATGTGTCATCGACGAGGTGTTTTTAATAACTTAATTACCAAATTGGCTTGCAATGAACACCATGAGTCGTGTGCGCCGCTTTATAATTGGGCCTTAATAGGGACCATATCCAAAAGGAAATATGTGAGTACACATATCCAGGTACGGGGGCCGGCATTCTATAGCCATATAGTATATATATATTTAGTGTACATATATGTAATATAAAAGCAGGTATTTTAATTGTCGTGAAAACTCATTTAAAGTGTGAAAAGTTGTAAGAACTTTTAGCACGCAAACACGTCTCAGCTGCCGGATTGCGAGTGATCTGCGAGACAGAAGCTGAACCTGGAACTGGAGGCAAGCCTTTAACACGTGATTCTGTTATTTATAAACAATATTTAACCTGCTAATTTGTGCAAAAACGGAAGTGAATTCGCTAATTCCAATTGGGAAAGGTTCGCCAGATCATTTTGGGGCACTCTCTTGTGGGGCCTGGCCAAAAACCAGTTGCTACTGTATGTCCGATTAGTGCTATATATGTATAAGCAATATGTTGTACTCACAAATGTGAGAAAAATACCTTAAACAATGGCCCCACCTTGACCTTTCGAGCACAACTACAAGTGTCGCCAGGTGGATGCTGGCTTGGTTGGAGTTCTTTTTTAAATACCGACAGCAAACAGTAAAATAATGAACATAAAGAGGGGTAGTAGAGAAAACCCCGAGGGCGGCACAGTATAGATCTGGATAGCCGTATTGATAAGATTAGGTTTTGGGAGGAAACCAGAGAGATTTCGGGCGGAGAGAGAAGCGTGGGAATTGCTGCACGAAATGTAAACAGAGGAACCAGAAGACCACAACATTGTTAATATTTCAAAGTAATTTTACTAATTACTTTCAAGTTTTTGCTTGAATAAATTCTTCACAATATTGAGAATTTTTTGCTGTACATTGTCATGGTCTGCGTCTGCATTTTGCCAACTTTCTTATAGTCACGTGCGTCTATTGTCTTGCTGTTTGCAAACGAAATCTCCCAAGGCTGGATTTCATTTGTCTTTCATTCTGTGCTCTGCAGTCTGGTCACGTGTGGCTATTGTGTGGGAAAGCTGCAAACAGCTGACCATAAGTTTGAATTCAGATAACGATGGCGACTATTACCGCTCTTCTGTTTATGTAACAGCGCCCTCTATTCTACTCGAATTTTACATACAGCCAAGATGTGCACCATTTCAGCCTGCACAACCACCGAACTTCGATTGCCAGTTTGAACAGCTGATAGAGTTGCCAGGCGCTGGCAAAGTTAGTTTGCAAAAAAAACACTTTTAGATAAGAAAATCTAGGAAAATCCAAACAAATCGCTGGATTATATATTCAAAAGTCCATTCGACCCACCCCACAAATCGAACAGTGCACAGTCATAAAATGTGATTCTCAGTGCCGCGGCAGCAGCAGCAGCGCACCGCACCGTATCGCATTTTGAGTGTGGTGTAATAAGAGTGAGGCTCCAGAGAAGACCCAGAAAACACAATACAAAATGATGGGCGATAGCGAGGAGCAGATATGGCAAGAAATCGGTATTGATCCGCAGCATGTGTGTGAGTCAGGCGATGGCAGCAGCGAGGGGCGCTATCAGCTCATATGCGACAAGTCATGGCTGCAGTCTCTGGAAAAGCACCGAAAGTTGACGCACTTCAGCAGCTGGTCGAGATTGGATCGACGGGCGCATCCTACAGGACAGCTGGAGCACCCCTGGACCCGCATCCTAGTGCAGACATACCGAAAGCAGCCCCAGCGCAGGGTATACCCCCTGCCAAGATCTTCAGGCGGTGGTGGCGGCGGGGAGGGACATGCGCCAGATGCTCTGCCGATGTCCTATTCCCAGGCTGTGGCCTTTGTGGCCAACAGCAACTTTAAGCAGCTGTGGGAGGAGGCCTACAAGAAGTATGATGGAGCCCATGTCAAACTCTGCAGATCTGCAGCCACTTCTACGTCGTCCAAGCCAATCTCTGGACAGGGACAACTGCAGCCGCATGATATGGTGTTGAAGGAGCTCATTCAACGTGTCTACCACTGCCCCGTGCTGCACTGTCAGGCGGATCGTGGAGAGGCAGACTCTCCGACAGCCGCTGGGACGGATTTTACCAGCAGTTGTCACGCCAACATTCTGCCCGCCCTGGTGGCCATCGAGTCCTCCACGCACTTCAGTGTGTTCTTCTATCCACCAGCCCTGGAGTGCAGCCTTTATGACTGCATCACCTACAGCCCGGCGCTGCTGGGCAAAGGCTACAATAAAGCACTGTTCATCATCTACCAGATCTTTCAGCTCTCCAAGCAGCTCCAGAGCCAGGGGTTCTTTCTGGGTGATCTTCGGCTGCAACACATTGTGTTACGGGAGAATCTTTGGCTGCAGGTCCTCCCAAGGTTGCAGTGCAACCTCCTAGAGGAGGACAGAGCCGGCGCGGGGGCTGACATGTCGCCCCTCACTCCGTTAGGCACGCCAGAGCTGGGCGATTTGGCCGATCCGCCCCTGCATCTGCCTTCCAGCAGCACTGTGTTCGACCTGAAGCTCGCCTACGATCCCGCGCACTTCAATCTGCGGGAGTACGCGGAGATGTGGTGCAGCGGCCAGCTGTCGAACTTTGATTACCTCACCATCCTGAACAATGCCTGTGGGCGCAGCCTCACGAATGCCGCCCATCACCATATAATGCCCTGGGTCACAGACTTTGCCGGCCGCAATGGAGCCAACTGGCGGGATCTGACCAGGAGCAAGTACAGGCTGAACAAGGGCGATGTTCACCTTGATCTCATGTATGCCCATGCAAGTCAGCATGGAGCTGTCGATGGCTTGGGTGGGGAACAAGTACCCCATCATGTCTCGGATTTTCTCTCCGAGATCACGTACTTTGTGTACATGGCCAGACGAACACCACAATCCATACTCTGCGCCCACGTGCGACCCATTTGGGTGCCGGCAGAGTATCCTGTGTCCATACAGCGACTGCAGGAATGGACCCCCGATGAATGCATACCAGAATTCTACTCGGATCCGATGATCTTCAAGAGCATACACGAGGATCTGCCGGATTTGGAGCTGCCTGCATGGTCCACCTGCCCGGAGGACTTTATCTGCAAGCATCGCGAAGCCCTGGAGTCGCAGTACGTGAGCGAGCGACTGCATCACTGGATTGACTTGAACTTTGGGTGAGCACCTAAGCACCTTTGGGCACCCAAGAGATTTCTTTAAACTTGTTCTTTGTTTTCTCCAGGTACAAGTTAAGTGGAAAGGCGGCTGTCAAGTCGAAAAACGTCTGCCTCACTTTGGTGGACCAGCATCGGAATCTCAGCCAGCGTGGCATTGTGCAGCTATTCACCCAGGCCCATCCGCCCCGACGGTATGCCACGCCGTGGTTCAACAAGACCGCCCCGCGGATGAGTCAACTCTATGGCAGCCCCTCCAAGCGTCTGGCCAAGAGCACAGAGAACCTGAATGCGGATAGCAGTTCCTCCAACACGTCACTGCGTCCCAACAACGATTCGTCGAGCGGCGCCTCCGTCCACAGCAGTTCGGCCTCGGCCTCCGCCTCAAACTTTTATGCCATCACCAACTTTATAGACCTGCCCGATAACTACAATCCCACCCTGCTGCTGCAGAATCTGGAGACGTTGGAGGCCTTCTATGCCCGCACATTTCCACAGCAGAGGGCCTCTGCGAATCCCGAGGAGAAAATGATCAGCAGCGATCTCATGTTCGAGCAGAACTCCGCGGATCATTCGTTCACGAATCAACTGTTTGCCGGAGCCGAGATCCACACCAAATCCAAGAATCTCCTGCGGGAAAAGAAAAGCTCGTTGCAGCATCTTCTTAGTGTGCGCAGGGAACGCGAGCTGCAAGTCCTTGGCTGCCTCATTGTGGAGCTCTTTGCGATGCAACGTCTGCGGCCGCTCCTCATGGGCAGTGGATTGACGGCGGCCTTTGAGGCTCGTCTGGCCGCCTGCCGCACCGTGGCCCAACTGCACCGGCAGGATCTGCCGAAACCAGTGCGCCATGTGGTCCGACTGCTACTGCAATTGGAAAAGGATGAGGAAAACGATCTCGGCCTGCCGCAGCCACCCAGCCCGGCGCAGTTGGTGGAACCCGATGTTCGCCAACCTGCTGCTGCCCTTCCCTACACACTACATAGCCGTCTACGCCCTGGTAAGATCTCTGCACGCCTTCGAGCTCAACGCCATCCTCCTGGAGCTGCACACACACTTCAGTTGCCAGGGTGGCAGGGAGTGTGCGCGCTACACGGAGATGGATCGCCAGCGAGTGCTGTTCGACCGGAAAATAGCCGAATGCAAGGTCATGTCATGCTGTGCCCATGTCCGGAGACTGCTAGAACCCGTGACCTTTGCCTACGAGCAGTATACGCCGGTGGAGCTGCTTCTGCCACACATAATTGATCTGCTTAGGGATGAGCGCACCTCCATTCTGACCGCCTGGAATCTCTTTGACTCGATTGCCCAAGCTCTGGGCGTTTCGCAAACCCAGCAGCATCTGCTCCAGCCCCTGCTCAAGCTGTACGATGTGGAGGGAACGAGTGTCACCGATGACGTTTCTTCCCTTGGGGGTGTAGCCTCTGGCGGGCACCTGCGCTTCTCCTCCAGCAGCTCGTTCAAGTCCCGCAAGTCGGTGAAGCTGTACCACCACAGCTTCCTCCTCCGCTTGATTGTGCGCTTCGGCCTGCGCTGCTTCCTGCAGCACTTTATAGCTCCCCTCATCGAGGCGGTGGGCGGGTACAAGGAGCCGGAGCAGGGCAACGGTTATCACTACCACAGCGGCGGCAGTCGACGAACCAGCAAGAATCTCAACTTTGCCGCCGAGGACGATGAACGCCAGCCGCAGCCAGCAGCGGAGGTGGAAGCTTCCAAGCCTGACATCGAAGAGCTCTTCACGTTCGAGGAGGATCAGGATAGGATTTCCAGTCAGGAGAGTAAGTCCATCGATTCGTTTGACATGCGCCCGGCCACGGCTACCAGTGCGGAGGAGGCGCGCGAGTCGGATGGCGGTGGATCACCCGACAAACTGGTCATCAATGAGCTCATCTACGGAGCCAAACTCTCGCCGGACAAACTCTCCCTGCGAGAAGGCCAAACACCGCCAATTCTGGCTCCCCACCAACCCGTCCTGGGACCACGTTCCCCCACCATTGAAATCCCCAACCCAACGATCGGGATCCGACGCAGCTTCCAGCTGAGCGCCATCGACTGCGACATTGGCTCCCGGAAGAGCGTGGACAGCTTCGAGATGATCACTCAGGCGGTGCAGCAGGAGGCAACACAGCCTGCAGCGGCAAGCGAAGGGGAAGCAGAGGGAGCAGACTCCTTGCAAGCATCGGTTATATCGAGAATGTCCGAGGCCAAGGCCCGCAGAACAATCGCATCAGCGAGATGAGTGCCGAGAGTCTGGTTTGGCTGTCGCATCGACTGGGTCCGGTGCTCACATCACGGCACATAACCCGGAACCTGTTGAAGCTGCTCTCCCTGTGCTATGTGGGGCAGGAGAATCTCCTGCCAGAGATGGATGATTGTGGCTTTAGTTCATCGCCTGAAGCAGCCAATCTGAACTTCTTTAGCATTGCCAATGCACGCGTTGTGGGCGATCGGAGTGCGGCACGTGTACTGGAGTGCCTGATGTCGATAGCTGGTGAGTGTGTTAAAGAATCCTTTCCATGTCTACACTTCTATCAATCACATATCCAGTTAAACTGTAAGAGTAAAGAATGCAATATCGACCCGCTGCAAAGACTACGGAAAGATTCATAATCCGAGTAGTTAGAAAGACAGAAGAGGAGAGTAATGCCTAGTCAGGCGGATACTGGTTGATGAGGGCAGTCGACTCGACCTCACCAGAGAAAAGCTTATGGAGAAGAGAACTCCAAGTTCTACGGGATTAAGAGAGTGGAGGTTAATTAAGCGCAAATCCCAATTGAGTCCTGAGAACTGTTTTGTACTGATTCTAGCATATCCTGAAATTTCTGGCAATGAGGAGACCAGAAACAAGAACTATATTCCAAGATAGGCCGGACCAGAGAAACATACAGAAGGTTTGTAGTATACAGGTCTGTAAATTCCTTAGACCATCTTTTGACAAATCCAAGGACTCCTTTGGCTTTGTTAGAGATAGTAGAGACATGAGAGTTGAAACATAGATTAGGTACAAAGGTAATTCGTTAATTTGAAAAGGCGTTGAAGGATAATGTTATTGATAAAGTAATCGAAAAGGTATGGCTTATTGCGGTGAAAAGTCATTATATTGGAGTCGAAGGCTTCACTAAAGTCAGTATAACGACATCAGTTTGACACTGTTTAGCAAATCCCGAAGTTACAAAGGTGAAACTTCAAAGATTGAGCGACGTTTAATGATCATGCTGTGATTCAGAGATACAGAACTCAAAAATGTTGCAGCTGAGAAGTGATGATTTTTTTCGAAGAGCTTAGGAATGGCAGATAAATTGGAAATACAGCGGTAGTTGAGAATCAGATTTAGATCCTTTTATGAAAGGGAACTATATAGGATTCAGACGGTGGAAGTCAACAGTCTTGAGAGACAAGTTGAAAAGTTTTAGGAGAGGCACACAAAGAGATTCTGCACAAAGTTTAAGAACAGCACTCGGAACCGAGTCTGGCCCAGTGGAGAACGAAAACTTGCACGATTTTAATCATGCATGGGAAAGATGCAAAAAATAGAGCTATAGAATGCATTCGTGGCAGCCTCAATTTCCCGGAAATCGTCAAGGAAATGACCAATCCATCTGAGATAGGACAGTATTCAAGGAGAGGAAATCAGCCTTCTTGAAGCAATAAATATTTGAAGGCTTAATAAACGACTGTATAGGGCTTGAAGATGGTAACATAAAATCAATTGAATGTGTGGGATGGTATGGATCTTCAGGGAATGATAGAGGTGATCCTCGACATGCCAAAGTGCTCGAAGCATCGGTAGTGAAGACGAGATCAAGGGTCCTACACATGCTATTGCGTATGCCATTTGCCTGGCCTAACGATGTATCGGAGAGAATCAACGAAGTCATACTGCATAGATGGGAACATTAAGTTTGAGTCATTGATGGGACAAGTGACATTAGGGAGATTAAAGTCACCAAGGACAATAAGACTATCAGAATCATCAAGCTGAGACAAAACGGACTGGAGATGGGCAGCGTGAAGCATATAAGTTGTAAATTTAGAGGACGGTGGGATGTAAAAGCATGATATGAATAAATTAAAAGAACACAGACGAATTTTAACAACGATAATTTCAATAGTGTCGATGGAAAAGAGTTGGGAAGTAAAGTCGGAACGGACAGCAATTAGGACCTCGAGATGGTCGATCAGATCTATATATGTTAAAATTATCTACAAAAATCTCGGAATCCGAGATTGAGGAATTGAGCCATGTTTCAGAGAAGGCGATAATGTCGAAATCAAAAGTTGCACTATGTTTGTATGTATCTTCCAGCTCTCTATGGTGAAAACTTTCTCCTGCTGCAGTATTTCCCCCACATTAGTGAGCTGATTGGCCTGTGCTCCAAGCGAATCACTGGCAGCCTGGAGGGGGCCATCATTAGTTCGCTGCAGCTTCTCAAGTACATGGTGCCCTGTCTGACGGATTCGAGCATAATGGAGCATCTGCAGCACATACTGCTGGATGCCATACTACTGCCTATTCTGCGGCTGCTTAGTTCCACCAATCTCCTAATGCCCAGTGGCTATCTCGGACGTTCTCTGCTAGCGCGGAAGTTCCTGGATGCCATCTACGCATTGAGTGTGCGCCTGGGATCGGATATGACGCGTGAACATCTCTGCCAGTCGCTCCTCTGTCCCTTCTTTCTTATATTCAACAAGGCCTTTGGTCAGCCCAACGAATTCGGCTGTGACCTGACCAATCTGTCGCTGGTGGGGGGTGCTATTCAGCGGGAGCGTGCCTTGGAAGAGCTAAGGGACGTGTTTGGTCCGGAACTGGCGCACACCGCCTACCTAGCGTTCCTGCGCTTCTTAGGCGAAGCCATCATGCAGAGGACGCTCACCAATCTGGAGTTCGTGCTGACGCTGTGCCACGAGCACGAGCAACCGAGTGGCGGCGGCCAGAGTAAATCGAATCTGGCATCCTGTGTGATACCCGGACAAGATGAGGACACCGTAGACACCTCTTGCGACATGGCTGCCAATAGTTTTGGAACTCAGATCGTTGGCAATCGCCTTCAAGTGGCCAGAAGCAGCATGGAACTCCTCGACATGGTGGCCTACAAGTTGGATCAGCTTCCCAGCAGTCGCCATCTCAAGGGCAACTGGTTGGCATACTGGAGGCACGAGACTACACGCAGTGAAAAGGACAATCAGGCCCTGAACCTAAAGCAGATCCGGCTGCAATCGTTCGTCGGACACACAAACTCTGTGCGAGCCATTTACGCCTTGGACAACGAGAACAGTTTCGTGTCTGCCTCCAAGGACAAGACGGTCAAACTGTGGTCGCTGCGCAGCGAGGGAGACGGCAGGAAGTCCACCGCCTGCCAGTTTACGTACACGGCCCACAAGAAGTCCATACACTCGCTGAGCTTCCTGGAGTCGCTGCGCTACGTAGTGTCTTGCGACTCGGGAGTGCATCTATGGGATCCGTTTATGGGACGACCTCTGGGCCATATTGGATGCTCCCCGACACAGCGCCGTGACCGTGGTCAAGTGCCTGCCCTCTCACTCCCCTCTGGTGATTGCCGGAACAGCCGAGTCCACGGTAAAGGTGATCGATGCCAGATCCATGGAGTACGTCAACGAGTGGCGCGTGTGTCACCCCGGCCCTGCCCAATGCGACCGTTCGCTGCCTGGCGGTTGCTCCATCGGGCAATTGGCTGGCCGCTGGCCTCTCTTCTGGCGGTATTGTGATGCTGGATACGCGAACTGGCATGGTCCTGAACTCCTGGCGACCCATGGAATGCGATCTACTCCAGCTGACGGCGCCAAGTGATCAGTTTTTGGTCAGCTCCGCTCTGGACCCATAGTCTGGCCGTGTGGCATGCCCTGGATGGGATCATGCACTACCAGCTGAAGTGAGTCTTATAAACATTCGCGCAGAGAATTTTCTTAACTAATCAGTGAAATCTTTTTTATAGACCACCACCGGAACCCGCACACTTTCTGCAGAGTGTGGGTCCTGCCCTGGTGTATGCCACCACGGGGCAATCGTGTGGGTGTCTACGCAGATGTGGCCGACTCGCATGCTTTCAACACGATTACAAAACTCCGTTCTGAAACGTTCCGTGGCGTCCTCACCTCCCTGGCTGTGTTGCCATTGAATCGGGCCTTTCTTGCCGGCAACGAAAGCGGAAACATTGCCCTGCTCTGCTAGCTTCAGCGGAGGCAATGCCTGTACAATATTATGACATTATACTATACATTAGTTAACTTTCTCTATACTCAATGGCACCAAATATTATTTTATACTATACAATTTATAGTAATGCAATACACGATCAAATTTCCACTGACTGTCTATAGAAATTTGCTGTAAACTGAAAGAATTTACTACAATACGATATGTTTAAGAGCTCGCGCACAATTAAACCAGTCAGTCAGTGTAGGCTTTGGATGCCGTGTCCTTATAACATAAAGAAATTATTCTGGAATTATCCAAATTATGACCATTCACGAATACAAAATGTAAGCATTCCAAATATGCCCTTAAACATATATCTTGAGATTGTGTTATTACAATGGAATATCATTTGGTTTCACACTTTCGAGACATATGTAGATACAAAACAAAAGATAAATTTGTATTTAAAAGTATTTATTTAAGCTGGAAAGAGGTAAAACATATTTATATAGAAATATACGAACATCTACTCGATCCGATGTGTACTGTTCTGCAACAACTTTCGATCCCCACTGAGGTCTGGAGGTCTGCCCTGAAACCAGTTTACGGGACGCGATCAGAATGATTTGCTCCCTCGATTTTTTTTTCTTAATTTCCTTTTGCACATTGCCTTGGATGGGGCCAATGAACTGCCGGGAGCAGCAGCAGCAGCAGCTGACGTTGCATCCGACGATTCCAAGATCTCTGAGGCTGTATGGGCAGGCAGAGAGGCAGAGAGAGCGCCGTCTGGTAGTATGCGTGGAGGACGTATACTATATGGAAGATCGTCCATTCGAACGCGTTGCATTTATTTTTGGGCGATGCCTCGACAACGATGTGGAGATGGGGGAATGCTGTCGTCTTTTTATGGCAACTTTTTTGCATTGAATTTTTTTTTTTTTTTTGCTGCTGCTGTTGTTGGCTGCACTTTCCGAGTTTCTGGAGTCAGGTCGGTGACGACGTATGCGTAAGACAATGATTCTGGGCGCTTGTTACAATGAGGATTTACAGAGGACAATAGTGCGTCTAACTCCGGCAGGGGCCCCACTCCCACCCAGTTCGGGATTGGAGTGTGCTCCGCACTCGGGGACGGGACTGCACAGGGATCCGATACGATGCTTTGCTTAGGTTGTGTCACCTTGAGTTTAAGGAGTCGAATCTTTTTTATATTGCACTGTGTTTGTAGTGCGTAAACTCTGAATGCGTGGAGCGGAGCCAGTGCCAGAGCTCGAGCCCTTATTCTCAACCGAATCAAACTAGTTGGACCTGTTGGCATTGTGGTGTCGTATGTTCTCGGATGGTGCCTGCGAATGTACGGCAAATAAACGTCGACAGTACTTACATCTGAAAGGAAGTAAGCACTGGAGAAGGCTGAAATGACACATGGGAGTAACGGAAGGTTAAATTTAAAATTGATTACATTTTTGCATTCTGTTTATGTTGTTTTTTCTACTCCAATAACTGTTTTTAAATCTAATATCCTTATTAAATTCTTTACATATTTTTTAATTATAAATCAAACGTCATTAGAGCTGGCAATATCCATCCGGTTCCATTCATAAATCTAAAAATATATTCACCAACAGGTTGCCTTTTAAATTTCCTTCTTTTTATTTTTCCCTCTAATGTTTTTCTCCTGCTCGAAAAATTCCCTCCCCCAATTTAAAATTCCCACACTCCGACCTTCCCTAACATTCAAGGTCCTCGTTACAACTGATAACCCGCCAACCGTTCCAGCCGCATACTCATCAAAAGTGCACAAAAGTCAACCCCCCCCAATGACGCTAACATCATGATCACGATTCGCGGTGAACGAATAACAAAAATGCCAGACACGACATGAAAATATGTGGGGAATTCGAAATTTCCGAGAATCGTATTGCATGAAATTTCACTTAGTTGCCCGAACAGGCAAGCAGCGTAAAAAGCAGACGGCATTGTTATGCTTGGAATGCTTGTCAGTTGAGAGCGCAATGCTGCTCCAGGGTTGTCAGAGTGCGGTTTTGGTGGCGGCCACCGGACCCCCGACGATCACAACAGGTGCTCTGACAACCCTAGCTTACCACTGCCTCCCCCCAACACGCCTCCCGCACACACATGCACGAATGCTGTCATTCCAAATATTTCAAAAAGAATGCGGTCCGTCCGTGTGTGGAATGAGTGGTTTTTTTACATTCAGGCCGCTTAACATTCACGACATGCCAGCGAGAGCGAGGAAGACGGCACGAGGAGCGTTGCCAGAGCAAACACTTTTGAGGACCGCAAAATGTTACCAACATACAACCGAAAATTCCAACCAGGCGATCAGCAAATTCAAACCGTGAACGCGCGAGAGAGTGGCTGAGTGTAAAACTCCCCTTTCCATTCCCCTGAGTGGCGGCCACCCATTACCCATGGACCCTGGTCGTAGTCGTGGTGGCAGTGTGGCAGCAGTGCAAACGTGCATGAAAATGTTACCATACACTCGAAAAACCGGAATAGGCGAACAGGAAATGCAAATGCATCCAGGCGATAGAGCGCCCCTTGTTTATAAATTCAAGAGAGACAGTTTATGCCATCAATTTTATAACTCACACCCACAGCCGGGGGCGACGAGTCAATAAATTCTCGCCGGCCGCATACGTATTTTATAGTCGCACATTGCAGATCTGACATAATAACTAAGAGGCGCGCAGAATGCGTAGCTGCTGTACTGTTAGCGTTCGACCCACACACTGTTACCACTAAAGCCAAGGCCGAACGCGAACCCCAACTTCCCAGGTGCCCCAGGCCTCAGTCCCCAACCAACACACACACACATGCTGCACACACCGTCATCATCATCATCTCGAAAGGCCGCCATTGGTGTTTGTATTTGTATAATTAGCAGAAAACAACACGCCTCTCTCTTCCACAGGTCGTCGTTGGCTTTTAGGTTTTGTGGGCGTTGCTGGAATTCTATAAAATCGAATTTTTAACGTTCAAATGGTAACAGAGCCACAGAAGAAATAGGCTGTCCGGCATGGTGTGTGTTTTTTTGGCGGCGCACAGTTTAGTTTTCGTCATCTGTTATCGATTTTGCGACATGTTAATGCTGAATGCCTGCTGCTAGTTAACAGGCGCCCACCCCATGAAATGGCATTATTAGGATTGCCAAAATCATAGCAAGTCGATTAATGCTGAGAGAAGCACTTTGCTTCTCAGTCGTCAGCCTCTACGAGAGCAAGGGAGATGGCTGGACTATTTATTAGTTCTGACGTCACCAGACAAACGACTGTGTGAGCGGGACAACCCTATGGTGTGTTGCGCCCATTCTGTAGGCAATTTAAAATCGTATGGATTTCATTTCGAGAAACGCAATGCAGCAATAATGGCCGAACGCGGGACTGGCCGGCGCTGTGCGCCTGTTCGCAAACGATTAAATTCAGTTTAATCATCCACTAAACAGCTACGAGATACCGTTTCGTTCGTTATTATTATTATTACATGCAACAAGTCGCTCCGCACACAATAAGAGGAATGTCGAAAACGACACAGAAAATGGTGCAAACAAACGAATGGAATGTCTTGGCCCCATACATACCCACTTCTTCATCTTCGGCTCTTCAGTGTTCAGTGAACAAATTGGATTATCCGAAGAGTGGGGAAATGGGGCGCACTCACTCGCACTCGCGCGGGAGCACTGGCATTCAAATCAATTGAAAGACAGTACATCTCTCTATCTCTCTAATCCCCCATACACAAACACACACGTGGAGACCATCCCCATCTGTGTATATTCATCTCGCTCGCACCTGTTGCCGACGCTTCTAACAACATTTCTATTGAGTTTTCATTGAAAATCTAATCGCTCGCTCTGTCGCTGGCATGCTGCTAAATCTCATGGAGGCCTAGTAAAAATGTTTGTTGTTTCTTAAAGAGCAAGAAGAAGCCCCACACGGCCACAGCCGCCGCAGCGACCCACCCAACCACCGGAGCCACAAGCCACACTCGCATCACACACGGCACACAAGACACGACAACACCACACCCACACCACACACCCACATTCAGTTTCAGCCCTAAACACACGACTGTACTGGACTCATTCGCCCCGGTTCGGCTGCAACAATGTTTCTATACTCGCTTTGGATTCGATGAAGCCCCCCCGCTCTCACCCACACGGTCGCACGCCAATCGCCTTCTCAGCCAATCACGCTCTCAACTTTTGAGTTAAAATGTTGTAATCATGTGCTGCGAACGCTGTTCGCCTGATACCGAGTGGAACATTCGCTGAATTGAAACGCTGCTTTCAACCAAGGATTTTGGTTGGATGTGCGCGGGCAACAAAGAAGCAGAACTTCTTTCAACCACCTATGCCACCACTGAACACGCAGAAACGCAAACACGCAATCGAGCAATCAGTTGGCTGGCCCAAGCAGACAAAATGTTCGAAAAGTTTTTTCCGAGTTGCATTGCCTTCCGCCTCAATTTCGATTCGCTGCTCGTCCGCTATTCTTTCCCTATATATAGGGAGAATTATAAAAAACGGTGGCGGATGAATTCGACCGATTTTGGTCCGACAAAACTGAGCAACTAATGCATACGGTAATATAGTAATATTGCGAAGCTAGCAACGATTTGCGCTGTTGCATTTTGAGCGAGACTGCGAGACCTCAGCGGCTACACAATTGTAATAAATAATTATATACATATATATATATATATATATATATATATATATATATGTATATATATATATATGCACATTCTGTAATATAGTTTACTGCGAAGCTAACGACGATTTGCGATCGCTGCTCGTCCGCTATTCTTTTCCTATATATAGGGAGAATAATAAAAAACGGTGGTGGCTGAATTCGCAATAATTTGCTCCGACAAAACTGAGCAAACCAAACCACTAATGCATTCGGTAATATAGTAATATTGTGCTATTGCATTTTGAGCGAGATTGCGAGACCTCAGCGACTACACATATACATACATACATATAATATATATATATATATATATATATATAATCATTCTGTAATATAGTAATATTGCGAAGCTAACGACGATTTGCGATATTGCCCCCATCGTGTTTCCGTTGCATTTTGAGCGTAAATTCTCAGCGGCTCCACAATTTCAATAAATAGTATCTGTCGCTAACATATAGTACAATAAATAAAAATGAAAATATCTACACAATGCAAGCAAGACCTGTTGAAACGCTTCAAGCGAAACCAAAAATGCCCAGTCCTGAAGCCCCGCAAGAAACTAAGGCCTCAGGCAATGGAGGTAGACGATATGATTATATATGATTCACTTACATGGCAGCCCGACAATACTGATCCAATGGATGTCTGTGTTGAGCCCACGATTAATCATGTGTCTGAAATCACATTTAATATCACTATAAATATGGACATTGTCGTCGTCACACAGTAATTGCATTGAGACATATGTACATGTGCACACATATAAATATGCACACATACAATAATTATATATGTATATATTTTTTTTGTTTAGCAAATGACGTATTTTACGTTTCTGTTGAAATGTTGTAATCCTCTGCTGCGGACGCTGTTCGCCCAGTTGGTTTCGTACCGAGTTGAACATTCAAATTGAATTGCATCGCTTCTTTCAACCCCGTCGTGAGTGTTTGCGGAAGACCGTATTTACGTTTGGTGTGTGTCAGGTAAAAAAGTACCAGAGTTTTTTTCAACCATTGAATACGGTGGATCCGCTGCTTCAAACGCTGGTCGCCTGTCACCACGCTGAGCATGAATTGAAACGCGCTGCTTTCAACCAAGGATTTTTTGTTTGAATGCATCTGAATCAACGAGGCAGTCAATCGAGCAACCAGTTGGTTGCTTTTGCAATCAAATCACCGAACCAATAGAAACACAAGAATAGAGGAACATGTTCTTTTATATAGTGTTATCGACGCTATTGACGATCGAAAAATCACTTTTTGTTTTGTAATTGATTCTAGTCGAGAATTTATTAAATTTACCGGTTCATGGTCGCGGTAGCTGGCATCTTTTCCCATTATTTAAAAGTTTGTAGCACTTTTTCAAGTGGTCCTTGCTTTTTCACATTATTCCATATTTCTTTTTACTCGTAAAATTTTTCCCGCCCGGAACGGCACTGCGCCTGCTCGATGGCAATGAAAACATTTGTTGTGGACGTTGAATGGCAATCACCCTTTCAATTATTCCGTTGCTGCGAACGCTGTTCTCCTGGTCGGACTGGTACCGAGTTGAACATTCAAATTGAATAGGAACACTGCTTCCAACCCCGTGGTTGCATGCGGAGATCCGTGAATTGGTCGAAGGCAACAGAGAACCAGAACTTCTTTCGACCCATTGAATCTGGTGAATCCGCTGCTGCAGACGCTGTTCTCCTGTTATCAAGTTGAACATGAATTGAAACGCTGCTGAGCGAAAAGCCACAAATAGCCAGGCCACACTAAAATGTGCGTCTTGTGTTGAAACGTATAGGGCCATTCGGCATCTGATTAATGTCCCATGCAGTCTTTGATTTGGTTGAACGAGCAGGTTGAAGAAGAACTAGTTGTTCTTTGCTTTTGCTTCAACAAATTATTAGTGGAAAAAATAATAATTGGATCCGATGCACTAAACATGTATCAAGAAATCAGTACCGGCAGTATTCCGCGACTTCCTCTTTTAATTTTGGCCGCGCGCACACGTAGCCCAGCTATGTATGTGATTTTTAGCTGCCTTACGAAAGCCTTACGAAACTACACTTTAATAGAAACAGACGAATTTAGAGCTATCATATCATTCATCTTTTAACACAGCTGGCTAAAAGCTCAGCTCCAGTTTACGCTCCTCGTTCTTTCTCTGCGCGAGCCCCTATTCCGTTTTTTATTAAGATTTTACCTTTTGTATCCCCCAGATTCAAGCATGGCCGTAATGAACTTTAATGGTATTCTTTTCAAATGCCAACTTTTTTTGGTTTGTATTTTTTGGAACTTTTGTAGTTCGTTGCGTACTTAAAACTAATTAAATCGTAATATTTATAAGATTGTTACCATTTCAGGGGTATGAATATCCGATGCAACATTAGTTTTGGACACTGAGCGCCAGCGTGTCGCCACTGACACTGGCCACACTCTCCTGACCACCAGAGGCGGTATGCTTCTCCCGGATGCCCAACCAAGGCAACCGACGCTCTAGCTCAAGGCGAAACTTGGGATGACTGGTGGCATACACCCAAGGATCCAGACAGGAAACAGACTTCGCGGCCAGGCACGGCAGCATGGAGACGAAGGGCGTTATCAGCTGTTGCTCTCCAAAGCAACCAATCAACGCCACGACCGAGTACGGAGTCCAGGCCAGAATGAACAGCATGTAGATGATTAGGGCTGCCTTGGCAATCCGCAGCTCCACACTCATGTTGTCGTTGGAGGCATTGGCCGACAGAGATTTCACATTCATCTTCTTGGCCTGATCGGCCAGCATCTTCTCGTGGGTGCGGACGTGGGTGAAGAGCTTGTAGTAGGAGGACAGGATCATGGTCATCGGTATGACGTACGACCACACAAATATGGTGCGAACAAACAGACGATTCCTCATCCGTTTGGGTCAGATAGTCGAACGTGCAGCTGGTCAGAAAACCCTCTAAAAGATGGATTCTTGTGAATTCTTAAAGGTGCGTACAAAATCAACTAACCCGGCTGGTAGCGACCCCCAGATCTGAAATAGGGGTAGAACCGAAAAAGGCGTGGCCCACAGCCAGGTGAAAATAATCAGGAGCACAATTTGTCCGTAACTCAAACGTCCATCAATCGGGTTCGAGATGGTCTTGTAACGGTCGAAGGCAATGAAGGCATTCGTTATGGAAGCTCCCATGCCGGAGATGCCGCCGTTCAAAGCGTATATATCGCAGCCCAAATCCCCACCAACTATATAGCCGACGGCCGCATTGAGAAGATAATGTGGCATATTGCTACACATGAACAGATCAAAGACGGCCAGATTCAGAATCAGCAGATTAGATGGAGTTCGCAGGGATTTAGAGCTGGAGAGAGAAGCGATTTGAGAAACAATTAAGTTAGGAGTGTGACGTTTCTTACGTGGAGAAAATCCAGATGACCAAGCCATTGCCAAACAGATTGGAGAACATGAGGACTACGAAGGCAATGTAGATGCCGGCGTGATAATAGATGGGTGCCTCGCGAAATCCCCGCCAGTGGGCATGCACCATATGCTGATATTCCGCCGGATAGCCATGTCCCATGGGATAGACAGCGCCGCCAACATCTCCAGAACTGTCGTTCACAAAGGCCTGCGGCCCACTCGGACCATTGAGATGCATCCTGGCAGGAAGACTTGAACTTGAGTTCCACAAAACGACGGCCCCGACACCTCTAGGTTGCTCTGGAGCGCCCCCACATTGTGGCCTTTGACTGGCCTGTGGAGCCTTCGGTCAAGACGTTTTTATAGCAGGGCTAAGGAATTTAATTAAGGCGGATTATTAGGTGAGAATGTCTTGTCCGCGGTGCGTGTGCATACCTTTGGGGGGATTATCCCCGCCTTAGCCGCGTCTTAAGACAATTAAGAATGCGAACGTCAGGAGAAATTCAAGTTCCAACGCAACGCCTCTTGCACTCGCTCTCGCTCTGACATGTACAAAACGTATAAGCGGGACGAACATCTGTACGAAATACGAAATCTGACACTCAGTTGCCACGGCACAGGGTGGCAGTTTCGAGCAGAAAGTGGATTTGCTTGTCATGTGCTGTGGCATGGCGCATTCACAATTAATCTCCATTTCCGCGGGTCTTTTGCCGGCTTCGACCTGTTTCTTTCAGACGCAAAAATGCGCACCGGCGCCCAGCAAACGCGACAGAGCGCAGGCGCCAGACAAGGACAACACTACACTATAGTACACCACACTGGCTATCTCGCTCTGGCTTTTTCTCCCACTGACTCTCGCTCTCTGCTTGGGCAACGCCTTTGCCCTGCTTTCTGGGCTCCTGGTTGGTTCGGCGCTGTCATTTCACAATGACCCACCTTCACGACTGACAGCGACGGCAAAAAAACGCGTCGCTTCGCGTCGCATCTCATCGCCTTTGCCTTCGCCTTCGCGCGATTTCTGATTGTTGTTCCGATTGTTGTCTGGCTAGCTATCGAACGCAGCACCGTTGTTGACTCTGTTTTATTATATCAACAACAAAAAACAAAAACAGCAACATTTATATTAGGCGGACAGAAATCGTGCCATATAACAACAAGAAGAACGTCAGAAACAACAGCGAAACAACAAGAACAACACAACAGCTACAATACGGCTCGCCGTTGTTGCGAAGCGGAATCCATGTTTTTATTTCCGATGGCCCGTGAGTGTGTGTATGAGGTCGTGTGGGTGTAGGTCGAACTATTTATACCCTTACAATTGTTGGCAAATCAGGTATGCATATACATATTAATATTATTTTTCGTGTATTTTGTCAACTGTCTGTCCCATTGCTGTACATGTTTATTCTTGTCCACTAAGAGAGTGCGTAGGCGAAGTGGGAGGGACGAATCGCTCAGAGCAGATCAAAAGGGACAAGACAAAGAGAGCGAGCTCAAAAGGTTGTTTCTACAGTGTTGAGTTAGAAACGGAGCGGTCGAAATGGAAATGGGGTCGCAGAGAATCATTTTTTTAAATAATATCACCATAATAGCACTTCGAAAAAAACATGTATTTCTCATGCGAATTGAAATATGCTCATTTTTGTAGGGCATTTGCCAGAACGAGACCAACCATTCTCGTTCGTTCTCGTTCTGGCTTTTAGCCTTCTGAGCTCTCGTCTCGCCTTGACCGTATTTTCTCATTGCCAAGTGAAGGACGCACCTTGAAACTCAAGGATTTTCAGAATTTTGCAAAATTTTGCAAACTTTTTCGGCACAATGTGGGTCATGTGCGAATTTTTGCACAACGCTCGGAGCGTTGGTGGAGTTTGCTATATGGAAAGGGGGTTTGTGGTGAGGGGCCCTGACTGTCGATGACACAACCAGTTCATATTATTTTCGAGTGGCATTGAGATGAGCGCGCCGCCGAAACAAGTTCCTCTGTGTTTGTGAGTGTATGTGATATCCACTCAATGCGTGGCGTTGAACTCTCGCCGGCGGCTGGCAGTGTGTTTGGGGGCCACAGCGCATTTTGGGTGCCACAGCTACCAGCTAAACATTTTTGGGCGCCTCATAGCACAGGTTGTGATTTGAGCTTTTTTGGAAGCTAAGGTTAAGGTTATTCGCTAATTGCGACAGCAGCCACGCAACGCAACAGCAACAGCAGTGGTACTAACCACAGTCAACGTCAACATCAACGTCAACGTCAACCCGGCCCGGGTGAATCGGATCTGGTGTGGTTGGTGGTTGCCGGTGGTGGTGGTTTTGGGTTCGGTACGATTCGATGGTTGATTGGTACATTTGCCGTCGCAACGTGTCAGCGTCTTGCATGTCCGTCCCGTTTCTTAATAGTGCGGTCAGTCAGGCCCCAAATCCAGTTTCGGGAACAGGCGCGCACAATGCGGCAACAAGTGGACGCCGCCTCGGCATTGGCGTCATCATCAGCGGCGGCGCAAATCAAAAACGCGCACTGCCCTCGGACCCCAACCACTCTCCGACAGTGGGGGGCTCGTGTATTTTGTGTTTGGTCAGGGCGTGGTCTGCCCTCGACTGGCCGGCTGGCCAGTGGATGGGATCCAAAGGGACTGTCGTCGACTGTGAACTGTAAAGATGGGGTATGGGACATAGGGCGTTAGCTTCTCTTGGCACTCTGCCAAAACGGCAGGGAATGAAGTAATATAGTGCGTCGCTACGCTCAGGGTTACTTATTTTCCTTCCGTCTTGCGCAGTTCATGGCCTTTCCCCCAATGTATGATGTTTGTAATATTTTATGGGAAATTTTAAATGTTTTCCAGATTGCACCTATTGCAGCTCTTTTTATAGCAGGTCAATTAGCTGTTGGTTGGTTGATTAATTTTGTTCTCTCCACTTAAAATAAATTTCCCTGCTAGAAACTGGGACACATTTATATTGTTATCATTATTTTAAAGATTTATTAAACGGTAGGAATATTTGACACGGTTTTTTTCTCAAACAAGTATTCCGTTTAATTTCTTTATTCTTAGGGCTTTGTAAGGGCCTATTCCGAAGTGGCTTCTATAGCAACCTGACTTAGGCGAATGCCTTTTCCAAGATAAAAACAACCATAGCATTGAAGAGATTCTTATGATAAAAAGGAGGAATTCCATTCGTATTTCAGCTTAGTCAATTATTGGTTGAGTCTCAAAAAAAGGATTATTTTTCAGTTTTGATTTATTTAGTTTTTAGATATAAAGCTACAATAAAAGTGGGAAATCAATAATTCTAGCGCACTTCTTTATAGTTTTTGAGCACATTTGTAGTGAGGAAAGTAGTGTCCGATTGGCGATGAAGCCACTGTATATCCGCTCAATTTGCGCCTGTTAAGCACTCCATTTTCGTGCAGTAGGGTTGCTCACAATAAAAAAAGCCAGGGCAAACATCAAATGCTGACCACACGCTGACCATGCCAGAACTCTCGCAGAGGCTCTTGGAGCCGTGCCAACAAACTGGTTTCCCCCCATTTGGTCGCTTCTGCTTCCCCATACCGGTGGTACACACGAGCAGGCAGACGATGGTGGTGTTGGGGCCAATAGTTGGCTCTCTCTGTTTTTTGTTTTATTATTTTTTTATCTTTTGGGGCCGTACGCTTCTCTCGTTTGGTGTCTCCACACTGTTTCGTTTCTGCTGCTTGCCTGTTATGATGGATGTGGGAAAACGTTGAACGCCCACAATAATAGATGCTTTTTTCCTTTCATTTCTTTGGCTTTGCTGTTAGTTGTCATTGTGGTTAGGCAATAGTTTTGTGGCCCGCAACGAGCGCCGTTTGCTGCGGGCCCAGCAGAAATTTGTGCAATAAGCAAAATGACGGGCACAAAACAAAATATCCGGCCGAAGTAGAGGTGCCCGCAACTTCCGCCGATGGCGCTCCACATGATGATCATCATGCATCATGGTCGTCATCATGCAATTTCTAGGTAGGGGCACGCTACGCCACGCTACGCCAACGCCATGTTATCGTAAGTAGCAGTTATATGGCTCATAGTCACAATCGAATGGAATGGATGGGGCCGACGTTGGGGGCAATTTTCTGTTGGCCTGTGATGTGAGCAAACAAAATGACTTACTCAAAATTGAGCAAAATGTTCGAGATATTGCAGCAGCGAGTGGTGTGTGCGTAGGTAGGGTGCGGGAGAGTAGAGTTGACGCCTGTTCGTTCTCAATGGGTTTGCATTAGAAATTTTAGTTCAAACAAACAATGTTTCTGTTGCAAAGTATACAAGCGAGAGAGTATGAGTAAGAGTGAGAGAGAGCGCGACTTTGTGGGCGTGTAGCATTGAGTTTTTTGCCTTTGGCCGCCCCAGAGCTTGATATTCGCCAATCTGGTGTGGCCCCATCTGTTGGGCAAACCCTGAACTAGTCATTCGTTTCGTTTCGATTCAATTGCCCTTTTCATTCCCCATTTGTGTCGATTGGAGGTGGAGTGCTGGGGCATTTCCCCCATGGGATTGTACCTCCTCCTTCCGAGTATGGTAGCCAGAGCCAGAGAGAGTGAGAGAGCACAAGAGTGTGTTCTGGTCAATTAACAGATTTCATTCTAATAACCGTTAGTTTGTGGTTTTAAACTGCTGCAATTTGTCAGGTTTTGTATGTGAGAATTTCTTTGCTTTGCCAGCCCACGGACTCATACCGTGGGCATACACACACACACCAACGACCAGTCGTCACACACACTGCGACACTACTGCCATCCCGCTCTGTCACACGGCATGAGCGCACCAACGGCAAAGTGTGCATTTGCGCTCTCCATCGACGGTTGAATTTGCTTCGATCCCCGCCTGCTGTACTTTCTGTGCGCCTGGTGAAAAAGAGGGAATTCACTTTTGGCGGGGTCTCGTTTTTCCTGGTTTGTCCAATCGGCCTTTTGTGGGGCGCTGCTGTCTGAAATTGCCGCTCCGCCCGTCCAACAAAACACACTCATTCACGTTGTCGCACCCTCGCCCTCTGCCAGTCACCAGTCCGAGCTGCGATGGCAAATTGTTGATAAGCTGATAACAAGGCGTCGACGGGCGTCAGGGGGCGGTTGGGGTGGGATTTCAACTTGCCTCCCTGGTAGTGTCCGTCTGACTGGCTGGATTCTCTCTCCTCAAAGTATACCGTTCTGTCTGACTGTCTGCAGCTGCTTCTGCTGCTGTCTCTTTTCCATTTTTAGGGGAGTAGTTAGTAATTTGCGTTAAATGTGCAGCCCAGCAAATTAATTTGCACGGTAGGCGTGGTTGTAGGCCTCCGCCCACATACCCGTACATACATATGTAGCAAAAAGGCACGTGCCGTCGATGCCGAAACGGAACAAATGTTATTCAATTCCCCACAGGCTCTTCTATATCGCTGGGCATGGAATTGGGCAACGGCGACAAAGCGCCACAAAACCGAATCGCTCCAAAGCTGGGGAAAAAAATTACCCACAACACGCGCGCTGGCATGTGCGCTGCCCCGTGGTGGTGGCGGACTACTTTTTCAGACACGTTCGGTTTTCGGTTCGGTTTTAACCAGGCGAACAGAAATAACAGCAGGTCTTCCACTTGGCCATGCAAGCTGGCTGGCATCGGCGAAAACATCAGTCAGACCGAGTACAATGGGCCAGGCGGAGCAATATATTATTAAATTTCATGGCGAATAAACAAATTACTGCCAAATGCAATTTGCAATTTGCTGGCCTTGGTATCCAGGAATATGGAGATGGAGAAATATGAAGATAGAGGAAAAATCTGTGCGCATAACAAACGAGATTCAAATTTTCAACGTAAGGAAAGATGGTTAGTTTCTGTGATCTTTATTTAACTAAAAAATATTAACACCATATACATTTTCCCGATTTAATCATATAAGGGTATCCAAGAGCAGCAATAACAGGAAGACTCTACTGTTGCTCCTTCTCAATATTATAGAAATGCGGCCAGGTCTGTATCTCCTCATACAATCGTCGGCCTGGACTTTCCGTTGAGTTGCATTGGCAGTGACAGACAAGTCGATAATCGGGAGTAATGTGGCCATCCTCAACACCTCGCGCCAACAGATTACGGCACATGTTCAAAGCATCCGTCGTGGGCAATTCTCGCATGAAGCAACCGATGAAACTGATGCCCAGTGCGATCTTGTTGTATCCCAGTGTGTGCGCCCCAACCGCATGCCAGCCGCGTCCCTCGTAGATGTTGCCATCACAACCAACTAGAAAATTATAAGCAATGTCATTCCATCGCCGCGACTCGATGTGAAAGCACTGCATATCACGGATAAGTCGCACATTGATGGCGCGCTTCTCAGAACTCTCGGTAGCCGTGTGTAAAATGACCACATATTTAACGGGTCGCTGTAGTACTTCTGGCTCCTCCATTGGCCTTTGGGCTAGCCAGGAACGTCGGGAAACAATGGCACACAACTCCTTTGGTATTTTAAACTTTTGACTATTGATGAATACATCTGAAGAAACTCGCTCTTCCGATTCGTCTTCGTTGGCATTGTTAAGTTCAGTGTCCGGAGCTGGAACCTCAGTGACTGAAGTTTTTCGACGCTCGTGTCGAGCTCGACCCAAGCTGTTGGCTATGATCTGTATGTTTCCATTGATGTTGGTCACATTTCCAATATGCACATTTGTGGAATTACTGATGTTAACATTTCCCACTGTTTGAATGCTGTTGATAGAATTCATCAGGTCTCGCAGAGTGTCACTGATATTGGAACGCTTGTTCGCTGTGATTGTAGTGCCCAATGCCATGGTACTAATTTCCTCGTCTGTGTTTTCGTTGTCTTCGTCATCGTCATCATCCTGGGTGTATTCGCTGTATTCATAATCCAGGCTGTCCACCACCGATGATTCGGCAATAGATTCTACCTCATCCGCATCTGCAGCAGCCTGTGCTGCCAGCCATTCCCGGGTTCGTTCCTCCGTTAAAGACCTGACCGCTGTGGATTTAGGCGCGTTGGACATAGCTCTTAGCTTTCCTTGTTTGTCTGTTAGCTATGGGCGAGTGAAGTTGCTATTGAAGTTCATAAAAATAAACGCTTTTTCGATAAGTTTCGTGTGTTTGATAAGATAAGAGCCCACTTGGCTCTGTACACCATTATTTGTATGGTTTAACCAAATGTGACACAGCTGGTTTCAGCAGGCGCTAACTACACATTTTAATAAAATCAGTTGATTCTCAGTAATTGAATCTCAATGAAAGAAAACTAACAATGATCGAAAACAAACCCACAAGCGGACAAATGGTGTACTCGGCGTGAATTGTTTTGTTTTGAGAAAATGAATACACGAAATCAGCTGTTTCGTGCAAGCACATCTAATCGAATTGATGTGTAGTTGTTGTGTTATCGAATGTAACCATATGGGTAGTTCTGAAATTTTAATTCACTTTCAATTAATTTAATTTGATTCTGATATTCTTGATTGCTCAGACAAATTTGATTTAAATCTTTTTATAAATGTGTATTCTAGTTGTATACTCTTAAAATGTTGCCTTTTAGATATCGAAATTTTTCTGCATCCAGAATAACTGCTACACCAATCAAATAAATGCTTTGAGAAAGTTAATGTTAGAGGGTACAAATTTCAAAAATTTGTCTTATTTTATCCAATCTTTAATATGACATTTTATTTTATTCGAATTTTAACAGTTTAAAAAGTTTAACTGTTTACAAAGGCCACATTTAACATTAAATTCAGAAAATGGAATGCTAGCCATCTTTTTGTCAATAATATAGTCAAAACGAAGCTATTCGTCTCCAAAATCATAAACGTTAATATCGGTCATATCATCCAGCAGAAAGAATCAGGAAGAATTTTGTGGAAGAATCTTGAAAGTTTTCATTTGTAGTCAGTAATATCTGTTGCACTTCGTTTTGCTCTTTAAATGGCTTTGACTTCAGGCGTCGCAGTGCAAGCAAAAGATTGGTCGATTTTCCCTGTGTGATCACGTTTTATGTGATGGTTGAGACCTCTTTTAGTTTAAATGTCTCGGTGCAGTGAGAGCATTGGTAGGATCGTTCACCCGTATGCAGACGGATGTGAATTCGAAGAGTGCTGGATCTGGAAAAAGTTTTCGAGCAATAAGAACACGTATACTTTCGCTCCCCAGTGTGAATACGGTTGTGGTTGATGATAGTCGATCTATACTTAAATGACATCGGGCAGTCGAAACACTGGTAGGGTCGCTCACCGGTATGCTCATACATGTGGTACCGGAGAGTTGAGGATTGAAAGAAAGACTCCGAACAGTGCGTGCATTTTTACGGTTGCTCCCCAGTGTGAGTACGACTGTGATCACTGAGTTGTGCTTCTTGTGTAAATGACTCGTTGCAGTCTGAACATTTGAAGGGTCGTTCACCATGCGATTTCATGTGTCTATTTAGATTCGATTTTTGCGCATAGCTCTTTGGACAAAGACTACATTTGAACCGATGATTAAAATCCTTGTCAACTTGAATCTTTGCATCGGTTTGAAATTGGTTAGTTTAAACGCTTTTTCGATAAGTTTCGTGTGTTTGATAAGATAAGAGCCCACTTGGCTCTGTACACCATTATTTGTATGGTTTAACCAAATGTGACACAGCTGGTTTCAGCAGGCTCTAACTACAAATTTTAATAAAATCAGTTGATGGTCTTGCCTTCTTTGGTGTCTCTGGCATTTTGATCATTATGATATTTGCGGCGCCTCCGTCTGCCTTGTACTTTCTCCGTTTTGTTTGACAGTTATTTTTTTTTTCATTTTTAATTTCAGTTCAACTACTGAAATGGGCGTTTTACGACTCTAAAGATATATCCTCATGTCTTGAAAGGAATCCTCATATCGTTAGTGCAACTTCATTCCAGCTTCATAATCAGCGACATCACATCGAGGCGCCCACCAGGTAGAACCCCCAAGCGGTGGCATATATCTGGAGACGGTGTCAGGCCACAAAAGTACAAGAAGCCGCTGAAGAGCACCGGGCCTGGTATAATCATCGGTTTATAAGCGATTGACCATTTTTGAGCAATTTCCAGATATACTCGGCCATGGAATCAAGGATGTAAAAGTCGGTACTGCATTCAACCATCAACAAAAAAAAAAACACGAAATCATATCGTATTTGTTGTGAATTAGTTGGTTGGATGTATTATTACATTAAGACCATCTATGGTTCAAATGTTCAAATACTTTGTTCTGCAAGAGGAACAGTCGTATCTTCCAACGATTTTATGGATGTGTTCTCGAAGAGTGCCGAAATAGCACACTTGTCATCTCTTGTGTGAGTAAGTATGTGGTTGTGGTAGCTATTGTTTCTGTATCTAAATGTCATTGAGCAGTGGGTGCACTTGTAAGGATGCTCCCCTGTGTGCAAGCGCATGTGCACCTGGAGATTTGAATTTCCTTTAAATGACTTTGAGCAGTAAGCGCATGGAAATGGTCGTTCACCTGTGTGACTACGGGTGTGTCTAAGATATTTCGATTTATCACTAAAAGAGTGTATGCAATAAGAACACTTATACGGCCGTTGCTCAGCGGGAGTGCAGATGTGTTCCTGGAGATGCGATTTTTCTTGATATGACTGCGAGCAGTAAGTACATTTAAATGGTCGCTCCTCTGTGTGACATTGGTTGTGCTCTTTTAGTTCGATTCGGTATTTAAATGACATCGAGCAGTGGGAACATTTAAAACGTCTAGTACCAGTGTGCGTACGGGTATGTTCTTGAAGATGGCCTCTTTGTTTAAAAGATTTCGGACAGTGGGTACATTGAAATGGGCGATCACCTGTGTGCGTACGGATGTGTGCTTGAAGATTGCATTTTTGTTTAAAATTCCTCGAACAGTGTGAACAGTGGTAACGCTGATCAACTGTATGCGTATGGGTTTGTGCTTGAAGATTGGACTGTATTTCCAATGACTTCGAGCAGTGTGACTTTATGTGCGTTTGAAGATAGCAATTTAGTCGAAATGACTTGGAACATTTCGAGCACTTGTAGGTTAGTTCTTCAGTGTGCAATTGATTGTGTCTATTTAGATTCGATTTATGCGTATAGCTCTTTGGGCAAAGACTACATTTGAACTGATGATCGACATCCTTATCACCTTGTTTCTTTGCATCGGTTTCACTATCTGACGGTTCCCAGTTCCCAGCATCTTCCAGATTATCACATAATCTATCTTCTACATCATCTTCCAACTGTGCGAAATGGAGATTGTGGTTCTGCTCACATGTTTTCCTAAGATTGAATGCACTCACTGCATCTTCAAGGCAGGGCGGACATATATTTTCCGGTAGTGAATCCCCTCGCCTAACCAAGTAACCGGTGCACTCCGCTATCATGTCAGCAATGCAAGTGGTCCATTTCTGTGGTTCATCAAAAATGTTGGTGAATGCTCCGGACCCTGCCATGCAAACTCTGCATATATCCTCCATGGTCCTGCAAGTAATTAAATCTCAATGAAAGAAAACTAACCATGATCGAAAACAAACCCACAAGCGAACAAATGGTGTACTCGGCGTGAATTGTTTTGTTTTGAGAAAATGAATACACGAAATCAGCTGTTTCGTGCAAACACATCTAATCGAATTGATGTGTAGTTGTTGTGTTATCGAATGTAACCATATGGGTAGTTCTGAAATTTTGGTTCACTTTCAATTAATTTAATTTGATTCTGATATTTCTTGATTGCTCAGAAAAATTTGAATTAAATCTTCTTATAAATGTGTATTCCAGTTGTATACTCTTAAAAAGTTGCTTGTTAGATATCGAAATTTTTCTGCATCCAGAATAACTGCTAGACCAATCAAATAAATGCTTTCAAAAGTTAATGTTAAAGTGTACAAATTTCATAAAATTTTGTCTTATTTTATCCCATTTTTAATATGACATTTTATTTTTCGAACTACATTTTAAACTGTTTACAAAGGCCACATTTAACATTAAATTCAGAAAATAGAATGCTAGCCATCTTTTTGTCAATAATCTAGTACAAAAGAAGTTATTCGTCTCTAAAATCATAATCGTTAATATCGGTCATATCATCCAGCAGAAAGAACCAGGAAGAATTTTGTGGAAGAATCTTGAAAGTTTTCATTTGTAGTCAGTAATATCTGTTGCACTTCGTTTTGCTCTTTAAATGGCGTTTGACTTCAGGCGTCGCAGTGCAAGCAAAAGATTGGTCGATTTTCCCTGTGTGATCACGTTTTATGTGATGGTTGAGACCTCTTTTTAGTTTAAATGTCTCGGTGCAGTGAGAGCATTGGTAGGGTCGTTCACCCGTATGCAGACGGATGTGAATTCAAAGAGTGCTGGATCTGGAAAAAGTTTTCGAGCAATAAGAACACGTATACTTTCGCTCCCCAGTGTGAATACGGTTGTGGTTGATGATAGTCGATCTATACTTAAATGACATCGGGCAGTCGAAACACTGTATGCTCATATATGTGGTACCGAAAAGCTGAGGATTGAAAGAAAGACTCCGAACAGTGCGTGCATTTTTACGGTTGCTCCCCAGTGTGAGTACGACTGTGATCACTGAGTTGTGCTTCTTGTGTAAATGACTCGTTGCAGTCTGAACATTTGAAGGGTCGTTCACCATGCGATTTCATGTGTCTATTTAGATTCGCTTTTTGCGCATAGCTCTTTGGACAAAGACTATATTTGAACCGATGATCGAAATCCTTGTCAACTTTAATCTTTGCATCGGTTTGAAATTGGTTAGTTTTCTCAGTTTCACTATCTGATGGTTCCCAGCTCCTAGCATCTGCTAAATTATCACAGAATCTATCTTCGCTA
Organism: Drosophila affinis; assembly: GCA_037356375.1. Lineage (NCBI taxonomy): Eukaryota > Metazoa > Arthropoda > Insecta > Diptera > Drosophilidae > Drosophila > Drosophila affinis. The sequence continues at coordinate 39,946,016 of CM074800.1, forward strand.
TCCTCTTCCATTAGTTTGAAATGGAGTTTATGGTTGTGCTAGTAGGTTTTCTTAAGATTGACTTAAGATTGAAGATCAATTTTTTTCTTACTATAAATAATTCTCTAATATATGGGAAATATTGTTTTTGACATATGAAAAGAAAACCACTACAAATCAATCGGGTTTTTTATTAATAATGCTATTGAGGTATTTTCTTAGAGTCCAGTTGGTAATGACAATTTTGTAATTAAATTCAATTTGTAACAAACATTTGTAAAATATATAATTTTTTCAATTCTTTCAATGTCTTTGACTTATGGATCGTTTTTCTCAGTGTGATTACATTCTATGTGATGGTTGAGATCTCTTTTAAGTTTAAATGTCTTGGAGCAGTGAGAGCATTGGTAGATGTACTTTTTTTTTAATGACGTCAAGTTGTGTGCCTTCTTGTGTGCTGAACTATGGCATTTTAGTCGAAATGGCTTTGCGCATTCCGAGCATTTATGAGTTAGTAATGCAGTGCGCAATTGTTTGTCTTTATTGTCTTCTTCTCTATGTTTCTCCAACTGTGTGAAATGAAGTTTGTGGTTCTGCTCGCAGGTTTTCCTAAGATTGAATGCACTCACTGCATCCTCCAGACAGGGCGGACATATGTTTTCTGGCAGTGAATCCCCTCGCCTAACCAAGTACCCGGTACACTCCGCTATCATGTCAGCAATGCAAGTGGTCCAATTTTGTGGCTCATCAAAAATGTTGGTGAATGCTCCGGACCCTGCCATGCAAACTCTGCATATACCTCCATGGTCCTGCAAGTAAATAAATATTAAATATACGGAACACATGACCCGCATTACGTGCGGGTGTTAAACGAATATAAACAAACATTGTACGGCTTTTATTAATTCCAAACACGAACTATTTTGTTTTGACTACAATACATAAGAAATAGAGCTGTTAGGCGCGAAATGTAGCTTGAAAAAAGTATGTTAAGGGGAAAACAGACAAATAGTGCTGTTAGGCGCAAGGGGTACTGGTAGGAATGTGTAATCGAATTTAATTATGCGTATAATAAATGGGAGAACGGTGATCGAATTCAATAGCAGCGAATTTGAGGAAATTGGAAAGGATGGAAACGGATATGTCTAGATTAAAAAGAGAAATTGGAAAAAGACATAATTTGAAATCTCGTATTTGAATTTTTTCAAAAACATTTTGGGGGTATATTGCAAGTTCTAAGTATGAGGAAGGGATTGACTCAACCTGGCCTACAATCTTGTTTTTTAAAATAAGTTTCTAAAATCCCGACTGGACCATTAAAGGTTGGGCGGCAAATATACTCAGGACGTCTCCTAGTGAAGTAGTTATATTGACTGTAGGTAGTTAATTCTTGAAAAATTGATGTCCATCGACGGTTTTTTCTTTGCTGTTGTTTTTAAAAATGTGATCCATATTATGTTAACAAATTTTTAAAAATTGCTTAAAAAAGTGAGACGGGACTTGCACAGGGGTGGCCACCTAGTATATCGAGACCGTTCGAATATGTGCTCTAGTAACCAAGCTACATCGGCTGGGTATTCATTCGAGCTTGCTCAGTTGGTTCATATCATATCTTGAGCAGCGAGAGTATGTTGTATTGGTGAATGGAAACAGTCGGACCCATTTTTGGCTACTTCCGGCCTTCCACAGGGCAGCGCTCTTGGTCCGCTGCTGTTCTCTATTTTCAATGACATATGTCCTAGCATTCGAGCCTCTGAGTATTTGGTTTACGCTGATGATCTCAAGATTTTTCGCTCTGTCAAATCATTAGGCGACAGTATCCTTCTTCAGCATGACCTGGATGAAGTAGCTCGTTGGTGCACACGTAATTTGCTCCCACTTAATATTAGAAAATGTTATCTGGTTTCGTATGGCAAGTGTACATTTATAGTCCTCGATAGATGGCCTTCCGCTCTTAAAGCAGACGGAGATACTCGATCTAAGCATCTTGTTTGATTCCAAATTTTTGTTTGTGGAACATCTGAATTACATTTTGCCGAAAGCTTATGCCATGTTTGCCTTTGTTAAGCGCAACTCATCCCAGTTCAACGATCCATGCACGAGGCTAAGTCTATATTCTTCCCTCGTGCGCTCGCGCCTTGAATATGCTTCAGTGGTTTGGAACCCTACTGGGGTTGGTCAGATTGCGCGCATCGAGAGATTGCAGAGGAAGTTTTTGAAGTTTGCACTCCAGCTTTTGCAGTTTGCAGTCCCATTGCCATCCTATGAGTGCAGATGTCACCTTGTGCATCTCTCCTCTCTCGAGGATCGTAGGACCATTGCGGCTCAAATCTTTATTTATGACTTGGTAGTGGGAATATTGATTGCCCTGACCTGCTTAATAGGATTGGCTTCAATACGCCTGCCAGGAGCCTTAGGGAACACGCACTCTTTGCTACTGATCTCCACCGGAGCAATTACGGAAGTAACGAACCTATATGTAGGGCTCTTCGCCAGTATAATGCGCTGCCAGCTGGGATGCGGTTCGACTTCTGCCATGGGAAAGCAGCCGTTAGACGATTGCTCTCTGATTTTTCATGTTTCATTGTTAATTGTTTTTGTGGATTTCTTTGTATTATTTAAGATAGATGTAAGTTAGTTTAGCCAGTTAAGGTTCAACCGTTGGCCAATAAATAAATGAAATTTAAATATTATATTTAACTGCATATGCTATTTTTATTTTTAAGGTTTAGACGTCTGGAATTATGGCTTTATTATCTTTATTTTTACAGACAAGTACTCACTTAATATTTTTATTTTTGAACTAGTGTTGGTTTTCTTATCCTAGATATTGGGTTAATAATTTATCACCCAGAAGTAAGGAACTAGTATAATATATTCTTGGCGATCATTTTGCGAAAGATTGCAGGAGTGTTTGTTAAGAGATGTCTTATTTTTAAATGTCATCGAGCAGTCAGTACATTTATATGCTGGCTCACTCGTGTGAGTATGGAGGTGTTGACTGAAATTCCACTTATGTTTATATGTCTTCGAGCAGAGGGAACATTTGTAGGGGCGATCTACTGCGTGGGTACGGGTGTGTGATCGAAGATGGGATTTTAATTTAAATGACTTTGAGCAGTCGGAACATTGGAAGGGTCGCTCACTGCTATGCTCGTAGCGGCGACCTACTGCGTGGGTACGCGTGTGTGATTGAAGATGGGATTTTAATTTAAATGACTTTGAGCAGTCGGAACATTGGAAGGGTCGCTCACCGGTATGCTCGTGTATATGATACCGGAGAGTTGCGGACTGGTAGAAAGACTTCGAGCAATAACCACACTTATACGGTCGCTCTCCAGTGTGACAACGTAGGTGTATCTTGAGTTTTTCGTCTTGCTTAAACGACTTCGAGCACTGAGAACATTGATATGGTCGATCACCAGTGTGCGTACGGTAGTGGGCTTTAAGATGGGATTTGAGTTTAAATGACTTTGAACAGTCGGAGCATTTGAAGGGTCGTTCTCCATTGTGCAATTTCTGGTGTCTGTTAAGATTTGATTTATGCGCAAAGCTCTTTGGACAAAGACTACATTTGAACTGATGAACAACATCCTTATCAATTTGAATATATTCATCGGTTTCTAATTGGTTCGATTGCTCAGTTTCACTATCTGATGATTCCCAATTCTCATCGTCTTCTTTGTCATCACAGAATATATCTTCTCTATCCTCCTTTATCATTTTGAAATGGAGTTTGTGGTTCTGCTCGCAGGTTTTCCTAAGATTGAATGCACTCACTGCATCCTCAAGACAGGGCGGACATATGTTTTCTGGCAGTGAATCCCCTCGCCTAACCAAGTACCCGGTACACTCCGCTATCATGTCAGCAATGCAAGTGGTCCAATTTTGTGGCTCATCAAAAATGTTGGTGAATGCTCCGGACCCTGCCATGCAAACTCTGCATATATCCTCCATGGTCCTGCAAGTAAATAAATATTAAATATACGGAACACATGACCCGCATTACGTGCGGGTGTTAAACGAATATAAAACAAACATTGTACGGCTTTTATTAATTCCAAACACGAACTATTTTGTTTTGACTACAATACATAAGAAATAGAGCTGTTAGGCGCGAAATGTAGCTTGAAAAAAGTATGTTAAGGGGAAAACAGACAAATAGTGCTGTTAGGCGCAAGGGGTACCGGTAGGAATGTGTAATCGAATTTAATTATGCGTATAATAAATGGGAGAACGGTGATCGAAATCGGTGATGGAAACGGATATGTCTAGATTAAAAAGAGAAATTGGAAAAAGACATAATTTGAAATCTCGTATTTGAATTTTTTCAAAAAGATTTTGGGGGTGTATTGCAAGTTCTAAGTATGAGGAAGGGATTGACTCAACCTGGCCTACAATCTTTCAAAATAAGTTGCTAAAATCCTTCCTGGACCATTAAAGGTTGGGCGGCATATATACTGAGGACGTCCCCTAGTGAAGTAGTTATATTGAGTGTAGGTAGTTAATTCTTGAAAAATCGATGTCCATCGACGGTTTTTTCTTTATTGTTGTTTTTAAAAATGTGATCCATATTATGTTAACAAATTTTTAAAAATTGCGTAAAAAAGTGAGACGTTGCTTGCACAGGGGTGGCCACCTAGTATATACCTATTTATATGTATATGTAAATATATGCTTCTTGAGACCGTTCGAATTATTATTTTCAACTGCATATGTTATAATTTTTTTTAAGGTTTAGACGTCAGGAATTATGGCTTTATTATCTTTTTTACAGACAAGTACTCACTTAATATTTTTATTTTTGAACTGTTTTTGGTTTTCTTATCTTAGATATTGGGTTTTTCATTTATCACCCAAAGAAGTAAGGAACTAGACTATTCTTGGCGAAAACAAGTGCATCTACTAGAAGATCCGTTCTGTACTTGGAAATCAATAACGATCATTTTGCGAAAGATTGCAGGAGTGTTTTTTAAGAGATATCTTATGTTTAAATGTCTTCGAGCAGTCAGTACATTTATATGCTCGCTCACTCGTGTGTGTATGGAGGTGTTGACTGACATTCCCCTTATGTTTAAATGACTTCGAGCAGAGGGAACATTTGTAGGGGCGATCTACTGCGTGGGTACGGGTGTGTGCTTGAAGATGGGATTTTAATTTAAATGACTTTGAGCAGTCGGAACATCGGTAGGGTCGCTTACCGGTATGCTCTTGTATATGATACCGGAGAGTTCCGGACTGGTAGAAAGACTTCGCGCAATATAAACACTTATACGGTCGCTCTCCAGTGTGACAACGGAGGTGTTCCTTGAGTTTTTCGTCTTGCTTAAACGACTTCGAGCACTGAGAACATTGATATGGTCGATCACCAGTGTGCGTACGGTAGTGTGCTTTAAGATGGGATTTGAGTTTAAATGACTTTGAACAGTCGGAGCATTTGAAGGGTCGTTCTCCATTGTGCAATTTCTGGTGTCTGTTTAGATTTGATTTATGCGCAAAGCTCTTTGGACAAAGACTACATTTGAACTGATGAACAACATCCTTATCAATTTGAATATGTTCATCGGTTTCTAATTGGTTCGATTGCTTAGTTTCACTATCTGATGGTTCCCAATTCTCATCGTCTTCTTTGTCATCACAGAATCTATCTTCTCTATCCTCCTTTATCATTTTAAAATGGAGTTTGTGGTTCTGCTCGCAGGTTTTCCTAAGATTGAATGCACTCACTGCATCCTCAAGACAGGGCGGACATATGTTTTCCGGCAGTGAATCCCCTCGCCTAACCAAGTACCCTGTGCACTCCGCTATCATATCAGCAATGCAAGTGGTCCATTTCTGTGGTTCATCAAAAATGTTGGTGAATGCTGCGGACCTTGCCATGCAAACTCTGCATATTTCTTCCATTGTCCTGCACGTAATTTAATTTTAATGAAAGGAGTCCAACAATATTTGTATACATGTGAAATGATTGAAAACAAACCCACAAGCGGTCGAATGGTGTCCTTGGCGTGAATTGTTTTGTTTTGATAAAATTAATACTCGAAATGAGCTGTTAACAGCGCTTGCGCTTAAGCGCAAGTTCTAATCGAACTCCTTATCGGATGTCATAATAGCGGTATTTCGGTAATTTGGTTACTTTGAACTAATATTTATTTTATTTATTTTTATTTATAATAGTTAGCTATAATTTAAATTGACACTAACTTAATGTCTAAAGCGCTGGCTGCAAAGGCCTCCGGCTTGTTAGAGGTATTTAAGAGCTAGGATTTGTATATTAACATATTTACATATAAATTTCGTTTAGTTTAATTGGGATTAAAGGAGGTGATATATGTTAGTTTTTTTTAGGAATTCAATAACTTTTTCGATGATTTCTATGGTTGGGTTCTCGAGGATGGATATGGAGCATGTGTTTTGGAAGATTTGGTTTTTAAGGTGGGAAGTTGCGGTGCAGTTAGTGAGGATGTGTTTAATATTAAGGTCGTCTGTTGCATGGCAGTTAGGGCAGGGTAGGATGTTGCCAGGGTTGTAGTAGTGTTGTTGTGTAAATCTTGTGTGTCCTAGTCTGAGCCTAATTATTTTAATTTGGTCACTACGTGTGATTCTTTGTTAGGTTTGGGTTTAGTTGTTGGTACCATCTGTAGCAGAGATCTATGTTTTGCTTGATTTTTTTTGCTTGTTCATTGGCAAGGAATTTGTTTATGTCTGTTGTGTTAAGGTTGAGAGTGTAATGTAGGGGCATATGATATGTGGATTTGGCTGTAGTGTCGGCTAGCTCGTTACCTTCAATACCACAGTGGCTAGGTATCCAAAGGAGTTTTATTTTAGGGGCGGTTTTGGTGAGGAGGGCTCTAACGGTAATAGGATATAAATTATTGTTGTTGATGTTGGAGATGGATTTAATCGAGGAGAGGGAGTCGGAGCAAATTATGTATTTTGGCTATGGTTTCGGCTGATAGGATGGATGAGTAAGTAGTGGGGTAGAATGCAACTTTTAAGGATTTCGTTTTCGGTGCTAATGGCAAAAAATAAAAAGTTATTGAAGGCTGGTTGAATTTGTTTTATGTGTGAGTCCCATCTGTATTTATTGTTTATTGTTAGTCCTAAGATTTTTAGGCTGACTGAGGGGATCGGGGTATTGTTGCACGATATGTTGCAGGTACAGTTCTGCTTTCGCCAAATTTGGAGGTGTTGGCATTTTTGTAGGGAAAGTGAACACCATTCATGAATGTTAGAGAAGAGGTTGTCTAGGTTGTAAATATTTATTTATTTTCATCCAGGTATCTGCAAAAAAAATTTTATTTTTCAGATGGATAGAAAAACTGATTTTTATGTTATATAGGTAAGAATATCTTTAATTTATGCTGCTGAGATAAGATCCATAGGACTAGCTCTTCTTTCGCAGGGACTCCAGCCTTAAAGTCTAGTGTCATACAGCCTCGACTTATCGATCAATATTATCGATGGTTGTGTAGAGTTTTTTGGAGCTGTCTTGCGGTCAACAGGTGAAAGCGACTCATCGCGCGATAAGTCTTGACGATTGTGATTAACTAATCATTTCATTAGTGGAGGGGTGAGGTGAAAGTTCACGCTGGTTAAAAATGTCCGCAAAAGTAGCCAAGTCAAACAAGCCCGTCTCCAAAGAGCCGTCGGCGTTGTCCAAACTCTACCTCATCGCCTACAATGCCGTGCAGGTGGGCGGCTGGAGCTACATCCTATATCAGTTGGTCAACTACTACCTGCTGCAGGGCCCCGAGTTCCGCGCCCAGATAACACTCTGGGACTACACACGAGTGGCTGTCATTATATTCCAGAATGCAGCCTTTGTGGAAATCCTCAACGCAGCCTTTGGCCTGGTGAAATCGAATCCGGTGGTCACCGGATTTCAAGTCTTTAGCCGCATGATGGTCGTCGTTGGAGTGGTCATGGCTACGCCCACGGGCAAGGTATCGCCAGGTCTGCCGATTGCCCTCTTTGCCTGGGCCATCACGGAAATCATCCGCTATGGCTACTATGCGCTGAACATTGTCAAAGTGGTGCCACACTTTGTGGTCTTCCTGCGCTACACCACCTTCATTGCCCTGTACCCGATTGGCGTCACCGGCGAGCTCCTGTGCTTCTGGTGGGCCCAGAGCTATGCCAGGGAGAACAGTGTGTGGAGCACGGTGATGCCTAACAAATGGAATGCCACCTTTTCATATTTCGCCTTCCTGTGGATTGTGATGCTCGGCTACATTCCCATCTTCCCCCAGCTGTATCTGCATATGTTTGCCCAGCGCCGCAAGATCCTTGGCGGCGGCAGTAGCTCCGCTGGAGCTGCCCCTGCCCAAAAGAAGAAAGCGCATTGAACCTTGCCCAACCAACACGACACGAATTCCGGATTCAATTTGCATACCGCTCGCCGTCGCACTTTGGAGTCAGTCGGTCGTCGAACGCTATTCGCGTTCGCTTTTGGGGTCGCCTCTTACCTCACCTCTTGCACAAACATTCGATTTTGACGCATAAGCTTTAGCTATTAAGTGGTTTTTGTGTACAAATAAACTAGATACTTTTTCCCAAAGGCGCTGCAACTAATTTATTTTGGGGTTTTATAATTATTGTAATGTATTGTAACAGTAACAGCTAAAATATTGGATCTCTCTTTTGTTTAGTGCTGAGACCATTGAATGGACTTCAGATCTATGCCCTCTTGGACCATTTCCCAGAGCGGCGACATCTCGCGCAGCCTTTCTACATGCTTGATGCACTTCTCCGCTGTGTAGTCAACCTCTTCGATGGTCGTGAAGCGACCAATGCCAAACCGAATGGAACTGTGGGCCAAATCCTCATCGGCGCCAATGGCTCGCAGCACATAGGATGGCTCTAGGGAGGCCGATGTGCAAGCAGAGCCACTGCTCAGGGCCACATCCTTCAGAGCCATCAGCAGAGACTCTCCCTCAACATAGGCAAACGATAAATTCAAACAGCCATTGTAGGTGGCCACAGGATCTCCGTTGCGGATGACGTGTGTCAGTGCACTCGAAAGTCGATCCACTAAGCGATTAGACAGAAAGTCTATCCATTTCTTGTCGTACTCCATCTCCTGCTGGGAAAGCTCGGCCGCTGCTCCCAGTCCTACAGCCAAAGGCGCTGGTACGGTGCCGCTTCGTAGGCCACGCTCCTGCCCGCCGCCACTCTGAATGGGCTCCAAACGAACTCGCGGCCTGCGTCGCACATACAGGGCGCCAACACCCTTGGGTCCGTATATCTTATGCCCCGATATAGACATCAGGTCAATATTCATGGCATTCACGTCCATGGGGATCTTGCCCACGGCCTGCGCCGCATCTGTGTGGAAAAATATTTTGCGGGATTTGCAGAGCCTGCCAATCTCATCGATGGGCTGCTTCACGCCAATCTCATTGTTCACTGCCATAATCGACACCAGGGATGTCTCTGGCGTGAGGGCCTCCTCCAACTGCTTCAAATCGATGATACCATTGGTCTGGACCGGCAAGTAGGTGACTGTGAATCCCTCGTTTTCGAGTGCTCGGCAAGAATCCAGGACGCACTTGTGCTCGGTCTGTGTGGTTATAACATGCTTCTTCTTGGTGCCATAGAACCGAGCCACACCCTTGACGGCAATGTTATTGGACTCTGTGGCACCTGATGTGAATATAATCTCCTTTGATTCGGCGCCAATCAGATTTGCAACTTGCTCGCGTGCCTTCTCCACAGCTGTCTCCGATTCCCAGCCATAGGCGTGTGTGCGAGAGTGGGGATTGCCATAGAAATTGGTTAGATAGGGCAACATGGCATCCAGCACACGTGGATCCATCGGTGTCGTGGCCTGGGCATCCAGATACAAGGGACGACCCTTTGTTTGCTCGTTTTTGATGTTGAAACGCACTTGGCGCTCGCGGAATTCTACAAATATTGTAACAGTTTACAGCATGCATAAGTAAATTCTTCCATTCCACTGCATTACCTTTAGATGTTGCAGCGAATTTGACTGCTGGTGCGGCCGCCGCTGTTGTGGCTTCATGCCTCACAACACACGCGGCTACATTTGTGGCCCTGGTGCGGAGAACGTGCGCTTGCACGTGACCTAGCACTTTCTGCATGATTTAATTTGTTCTCTAAAATTCGTTAGTTTAGTTGTTTTCGTAATAAGTTGGAAATAATTTCACAAGATTTATTCTATTTTCTTATCAGCTGATGGTAATCCAACGTAACGTAATGCGGTCTATCGTAACGTGAAGTGTCACGTAATTTAACGTAACGAATTAAATTCAAATGAACATACTAGAATGTAACTTCCAGATATAGCAGTTTAAAATAAAAACCTGATGTACCCTGTTGTGCCATTGCCTATTTTTAGATTCTACCGGTCAAATATCACTGAAAAGATATCCCTCGTATAACGCGATAGTTACGTTCCAGAAGAATTGCGCGTTATCCAAAACAGTTTTCATATAAATTTGGGGGTTATGTTCCAATAGGTTTTTTTAAATAAAATACATACAAAATAACAGATGCACATATATTCAACTCAATACTAAAGTTCAGACTTTCTTATACAATTAAAAATATGAATAATAATACATATGTACATACATATTTCAAAATTCAAAAAACTTAAACAAATTAAAAGTTTATTAAAAACTTTATTGTTATTCTTCAAACTTTATATGGTAATTAATCTGTTTCACTGTCTTCAAAGATCTTTGCACGTGGGCGTTTTGGGGGAGCAATAGCTTCATCAGAAGATATTTCAACATAGTTTTCGCTATTGGATAAGAAACTAGTTGTGGGACCTTGTGGTTATTCTACTGATTTTATAATTGCAAAATCTGTTATCAGTTTTTGGTGGGTGGTTTTTTAAGCTCCTTTTCAATTTCGTAATAAGGTGCTAGATTAATATCTATTTCCCTTATTATTTTGCTGGATCTCTCCAGCGAAGGATCATTAGTTGTAAAGAAAGATTTCATTTTCTCAACCAAACTTAAACCCTCTCGTATGCGCTTCAGAGTGAAACTGATTTTGCAACGATCTCCGGCCATTTAGCGTGGAATGCTTTAATTATTTAAGAGATTTTTCTACAATTGCAATGCAGTTTAAAATTGAAAAAATTTTCCATAGTTCTGTAACTGTCATGTTAGGATTTGAATCCATTTTATCAAGAATAAGTTGGAATGTTTGCCGAATATAAAATGCTTTGAACGTTGATATTATATTATACCTTGGTCTAAAGGTTGTATGATAGACGTGGTATTAGGTGGTAGGAACACTATTTCTACATTGGGATGGTTTAAGTCTTTTGGATGTCCAGGGGCATTATCAAGTATTAAAAGCGCTTTGAAATCGATGTTCTTAATCTTCAAATAAGTTTCAACCTCAGGTACAAAGCAATTTAAAAACCAATCTCGAAAAATACTGCTTGTAACCCAAGCCTTGCTATTTTCTCGCCAATAAACAGGTAACTTGGATTTATCGACATTTTTCAACGCTAGTGAATTTAACGAGCGGTTTATAAATAAAGGTTTTGAAATGTAGTCACCAGATGCATTACTACAGAGAAGTAGAGTAATTCTGTCTTTTGCGGCCTTAAAACCCGGTGAAAATTTTTCATTTTTCGAAATGTATGTCCTTCGCGTTATATAAGCCTAAATTTCGCGTTGTACTGAAACCTAATTTTTCCAAATCGCGTTATATCGAAACCGCGTTGTATAAGACCGCGTTATACAAGGGATACCTGTATAATAATAACAACATATATTTGTCCGGGTTTTTCAAACTCTTGACCGGAGTCTCTATAATAATTCATCGATACGTAGCTACGAAAGTAGCTATCGATTGTACTGCAATACCAGCTGATCTAGTGCCGAACCGAAAAAATTATGTTTATTTTTAAATAAAAAAGTAAACAAAGTAAAGACAATATGGATAGAGGGGAAAACAGAAAAAATCGCTCTCCCCACAGAAGAAAACACCCCTCTTCTTCACATGAAAGAGAACGCAGTTCACACTGCAACGAACGCTCATCACACAAAACACACAAAAGGAAACACTCTTCACGCAAAAAAGAACGTTCCCCAGATACTGCGTCTGATCCTCGAGAGACTCGGGAACGCTCATCACACAAAAAACACTCTTCCCGCAAAAAAGAACGCTCCCCACACACTTCGTCTGATCTTGGAGGTCCTCGGGAACGCTCATCACACAAAAAGCACTCTTCACGAAGAAAAGAACGCTCCCTAGATACTGCGTGTGATCCTGGAGAGTCTCGGGAACGCTCATCACACAAAAAACACTCTTCACGCAGAAAAGAACGCTCCCCACACACTTTGTCTGATCTTGGAGATCCTCGGGAACGCTCATCACACAAAAGGAAACGCTCGTCACATAGAACTGAACGATCGCCACACCGAAAAGATAGCACGACATCCAGACGGGAACGCTCACCACAAAGCAAGGTATACTCTCCACATAGAAGGGAGTTCTCTTCGCTACACAGAAGAGAACGCTCTCCACACAGAGGAAAGCGCTTCCCACAGAAGGAACGTCTAAGAAAGCCGGAACCCAATGTCCTGACCTTCAAAAAGTTGCAGCAGATGCCTGTAAATCTGCGCAAGAAGGCAATCAGAGAAGCACGCAATAGAAACGAGGAGATACAGAGCAATCGAAAGGGAAAGAAAAGAAAACCCAAATCATGGATCAATGCTCGACGCCAGTGCAACGCCGCCGAACGCTCCGAGTACAATGACCTGGTGGACAGCACAGAGCAAGAACTGCGTCAGATCTTGGAGAGTTCCGATGTACTCTCGGACATCCCCTACGACTGTACGGCCACGGAGCTGCTGGGAGAGGTAGGTGCCCCCGATTTCGCACAGTTTAGGCAAACAATTAGCACACTAGGGTGTTCTACCATCATTGATGCCGTCACTCTCAATGAGTGACCTACTGCGCGGTCTGAAGACTCTAGAGATGCTAATTGATCGGCTTCATTGTGAGAAACGGCTACCGTTATGCGCACGCCAGTGGTCAGGCATTGAATTTGTTTCATAATTTCAGATTGCCATCGCGGAGGGAAACGCCACAACGATCTTCGTGGAGCGGGATGGACTGAGCACCCTGACAATCGTGGTTAGTAGCTTCTGGAAACGCAGCTGTTTGCACTGGCTTTCGGCGGCCAATCAATTATCTATTGCCTTGATTCAATCACAAATCGATCCACATTTCACGAGTGAAATGTTGGCGCCGCAATAACAATCCAGAACAGCCTCAATAGTTTTATTTGTTAGCATGCTTAGGCGCTTTAATTATCTTGTTTAGAAAGTGGGTCAGTTCTGTTATGTTACACTCCTCGGGCTGACTGATAGTCCTGCCACACCTTGACTAGATCATTGCTAACGCTCCTCCACAGGAGCATGACCTGGGAAGCAGACATCACAGCATTGCAGGCCATATAATTATAGTTCCTGGGCCTGATGACCAGCGCCCAGCGAGACCATAGGATACCACTCAAAGCTAGGACTAGAGTCTGCTTCTTTGATATCAAATGCGGCTGTCGATTATGCACATCGCTCAGCCCAGCCAAAACTACACTCTACAGGAGAAAATAGAGAGAGAGAGAGTAATGTTGGGGGTAAAACACCTAAAGGAGGGATCCGATCAGTCCATACCCATTTGACAACAGAACCCCAGAAGAATACTGTCTGCGGACCTTAACAGAAGAATTTTAAATGGGGAAATCTGCAGTGTAAGCCGATCAGTTAGCATACCCGTAGGTGAGGTCCAAAAGGGTCTCAGCGGAGTCGGCACACGCTTGTCGACGTTCCTGACGATGACGCCATATAGCAGGGAAAAGGCTCTCATATCCTAATCTATTTCTCCTGCTATCCGAGATCTTCCTATTGTACAATTTAGAATTTTGAGTGTTTGAGCAACGGATGTATGATGGAACTCGAAACAAAACTCTCTCCATTGCTCTCTTTAATGATTTCTCTTTGCAGCTCCATCAGCCGGTACCGACCATCGCGCAGCTTAAGAAGGCAATTGCTGTGATCTCTCGCGCCGAACACAAGCGAAGACAGCGCGAGCGGCACGAAGAGAGTCTCAGGCGTCGTGGATTGGCCGACGGCGGACCCGAAGATCGACAGCGGCAGCAACAAGTTGCTGGTGGAGCCATGCCGAGCTCCACCGGCGAGTTAGTTCATTCCGCTCTGCGCAACGGGCACGATCATCGCGCGTTCGTTTCTTGGCACTTTCTATGGCGCTGCTTTGGCCTCTTCAACGTGGAAACGAATCAGCCGATCGACGACCGCTCCAACGGACGGGCCACCCTTACAGAGCTGGGCATTGAGAACGCTGCCACCCTGAAGTTTGTCCATCGCGTCAAGTACTTTGGTTGCCAAAGGCAGAGATAGACGGCAGAGCGCATCGACTGATAGCCAATGACAGCAGTAATCTTTTATAACATAAGCATCGGAACATTGGAAAGTCAGTCGCTGGGAGTCAGCAGTCGTAAGGAGGCCACCTGCATTGCATTATGCATCAACTGGTTTCGCTTTGGTTTTGCATTTCACTTGTCGCCACCACCAGCTTCACTCTCACCCGCTGCACTCCGTTCGAGGATGGGAACAACAACAATGTCAAGATCACAAAACGGAGCCTGGAGCTAACACAAACCATCAATATCCAGCGGCAGGAGTACATGCAGCGACAATGCGAGCTGCTTGGCGAACACACCCAGACCCAGGAGGATCTCACGGAGCTGCAAATGGATCATATGATTGTGGACAAGCAACACAAGCTGCTCTACTGCTATGTGCCGAAGGTATGTCAACCGCGGGCTTCCTGCTGACGCAGCAGCACAACGATTGAAAGACGATCCGACGGACATGAATGATGTATATATGTATTTCTTTTGCGGTTGCCATGTGCTGTCCCAAAAAAGGCGTCGGCATTAGTCAAAAATCGCCATATACACCGAGTTCTCTTTCCTGCTCTGCTTTGTTTATAAAAAAAAACTTGTTTCCTCTTGCCTCTGGTGCCTCACGTGTTCTCGTTTTGGTTCGAAAGTCGGGGGGTCCAAAGCATGTGTTGAGATTTTTTTTTTGTTTATCTTGCAGCTTGAGGCAGTGACAAGCGAAGAAGATCCATTCAATGAGTCTGTGTTTGCTTGGGTCACAATTTGAAGCTATAATTGAGTGATGTCTTTCACCGAATGGATTGGGTGCACGTTTAAGCAACATTTAAGTACCCGTTACCATCCGCTTCACTCAGCGCATTTGTAGGCACTCTTAGCTTATCGAAGGGGTTTACGGACTCATAAGAGCATTATACTACAAAGAACAACTTATATATTCAGTGAATTTCCTTATAGTCGAACAATCGCCTGCTCAATCATATATTTTCAGAGAAAAATCAATTTAAAGGTTGTTTCTCAATCAACATTTTCTGCTGTTCGACTGTTCGAATTATGATTTTATATTCCTTTAGTACAAATAAATTCATGCTTAAGCAGCTTCGAGTTTAGTTCTTTCGAGACTTACAAGTGGATGTCTTATCGAATGGGGCTTACGCTCTCATATCAGCATTATACATACTTCATATACATATAACTATATATATACTCGTATATAGTATATTCCTTTAATATAATGCTGATAACACTGGAATTAAATGCTCAATTACAGCTCTAAATGACTGTTTTTCCGATCAGTTTCGACCCTCAGTTGTTCAGTTAAATGGCCTGCAATTATAGGTAATAATCTACAACTTTTGTAATTTGTTTTCTGAGCCACATATAAATTGCCAACTAGATTTGCATTCACTTGCAAAACTACTGACTTCTACTCGCATTAAAATAATCTGCTTAGCTCGGGAGTCAAAAGTCAATGTCTTAATGGGTCTGGCCAAGAGCTGGATCGGTGCCACTGTCCCTATTCTCTAGATGATAAGGTCTAAAACTGAGCTTAGAGATTAATTAAGAAATATTTAAAAATATACACATTTAGATTATCTGGGGAATGGCCCCCATGAGGCCATCCATTCTGTGACGTCTTTTCCCCACAGATAATCATCCAATCTAATATATATACGAAAATTAATTAACTTAAACTCTATGCACCTTTGATTGATTTAACTAATTGGATTAGGAAATTACCTATAGAGGAAATTAACTAAAGGAAATGGACTTGCAAAGGTACCACCCCGCTTATCAGCCAATAAGTTATTGGAAAACATTAGAACCAAAAACTATAAGATTAGATTGTACGGAGGTGGTGCCCGCCCCAAGCCAGTTGCTTGGGAAGGTGTGAGGTGTGTGCTGGTGTGAGGCGGCTTGACATAAAAATAGATTCGTATTTCATGTTGCCGGTGAAACTTTGAACCCCTTCTTAGTTCTTCAAACAAATTCATTTCGGCTCCGCTCCTCCACAGAGCACAATTGAGTAATGGCCAATGAATGATGCGGCATGGCGAGAGCGGGAATTCTACGCTACTTATCAATGCGATAGAAATCTTGATTGTGGACTCTGGTTCCACCAGTAACCAGTATCAGCTTATTGGGGTAGTTGAGGAAATGTCATCTCAAATACACACTTCAAAATCTTGTCCATTTTTGAATTATGACCATTATTTGTGCATCAAGATATAACTTAAGCATTCAAATGTGTGAGAGAACTCATAGACCTTTAAAACAGATTGCTAGAAATGATTGCCGTAGTATTCCAAGGAAATACTTTCTTAATAAGGGAATACAATTATTGGGAATAGATTACAGTAAAGATCAACTGGGGGCAAGCACCGCACGTGCGCCAAATTCAGTCTCCCTCTATTAAGCAACGACACAAAATCATAACCTTGATAAACCGTGATTTATCAAGAATTTATGTGTAGACATTTTCCATTTAAGTTTTGCCCATATATTTCTTAAAATAAAATATCGTTTAACGACCCAAACTAAAATATCAGCCGACCCAAGACTTTTAGAGAGATTATCGGGCATCTGTAACAAATATCTGACACAGTATTTCAAAAGATCACAAAGTTCGAACTTAGAACAGGTGTACAAGGATTATTATCCGATCTCAGAGACTAGCAATCAATGTTGAGTATAGTCATTTAGTTAGACATTGAAGAATGTTGTGGCTATAGAGGCTGTAGGCGTGTCAGCGAACATGCCACCTGATATGCCCATACACACGTTTCCCTTATCAAGGTGTTTCCTCCACTCCAAGTCTATAGAGTACGACAGGGGCATACAATGAGAGGGTTGTGGGGGATCTTTTAATTCATATAATTACAAGCTACTATTCATACTCGATTCCTCTCGTATTTGCCACACGCGCGCTTTGGTCAAGCATTTTCCCAGCTCATTCTTCCATGAAGTCGTAAATTGTTTGTATGTTTACCCTTGGCCAATAAACCCTCTCTACATCATAACTCGTATACCCCGATATTCTCCTCCACTGCTGCTGTCGCTGTCGCTGCCGCAGCTGCTGCTGCTGCTGCTGGAGTGGAGGCTCGGCCAGAGAGGCGGCCACTCATTACGAGTATGCGGCCATCGCGTGTTTCTTTAATGGCTATAAAGAAATTGCGTTAAGTTGGGCATAGTTGTGTTTATGATTGCTTACGTATGTATTGAGAGTGTAGTTACTTGTTTTTTCAGCATTACTCCGAACTTTGACCTAGCGTTTGACAGTGGGACGATATTGATTGAAAACATGACAAGAAATTTAGCATTTCACTTCTTGAGTGCTGAATGTGTTGATAAACACTCACTCTGTAAGCCTAGAAAGGCATAAAACGAAAGCCTTGGGGCAAACTTTCACATTTCATTTTCTTTTGACGTGTTGACAGATCCTCCAAACATTCACTTTGAACTTAGACTTGAGCGTGTACTCCCACACCAGGGCCATCCAGAGGGAAGAAGTAAAAGTATACAAACTGTGATAAGTTGTAGGTTCATGATTACCAGACCCGAAAATCCCCCCGGGACCGAATATCCTCTCGATGGCCCTGGGGAGAACACATGGTTTATAATGTTTAAAAATTGTGCAATGTTTCCGTTTCGTTTTCCTTTGACACGTAGACATATCCCCCGAGTACTTAAAATTACTGGGTAAACATTCTTTCATTCGGCACTTCGGACATATCTGAAAGTACTTATTAAATCCAAAACTTGGACTTGGATCATGCCATGGGGGCATACTTAAGCAGTGGTGATGGAACATTCATACTTGTATACTCGTATCTGTTGCTGTTTGGTTAAATTCTTTAAGAAACATTAAAGAAATTCACTTTCATCAAACTTCTTGGCATATGCCAGTCGTTCCACCTGATCTGATCTTTTTGAACCCCCCGTCCCGTACGTCAATTGATTTCGGATTGTAGTTCCACTGTCTATATGAGGTATTGTTTGCTTTTGTAATGTGAAATGTTTTTGCGGTGTTTAATTGCGCTCGGCATTATCTGTCCGCCCAACCAAAATGTTTATATACAATTGTTTTTTTTTCTGTTCGAGCTATACGCGAGTGCTCGTTGTTTGTGTGTCTGTGCTGCTTAAGGCTAAGGCTGTGCATAGTTTTCGTTAGTTGACTTCAACGACTTGACTTATTGCCCAATGTGTGTGTGTCCCAGTTGGCCGGCGGCTA
The DNA here is from genome assembly GCA_037356375.1 of Drosophila affinis. Taxonomy (NCBI): domain Eukaryota; kingdom Metazoa; phylum Arthropoda; class Insecta; order Diptera; family Drosophilidae; genus Drosophila; species Drosophila affinis. Next base: position 39,964,636 of record CM074800.1, read on the forward strand.
TCCCCCCCTAAGCAGATCTTGCCCTCTTGGCGAAAATTATAATTTATTGCAGTTGGCAATTAAAATGAAAGCACTTGCCTGACCAAAGAGATTTCATTTCACGATTAACACTCGCAAAATTGCAACAAAATACAGACGTTGAGGGGTCATCTTTCTGAATCACGATCCCAAGAATATGATATCTTTTTAACGAGTACTCGCTCGTATGTCTCGTACTTTATACCCAGCAACAGAGCTCGAAAAGCGTTGGCTGGAGACTATTAAGTAGGAGTTTTGTTTCTGTTGCTTCTTTTAGATATTTAATATATGGCTGAGGAGAACAGACAAAAAAGTTTCGAATTTCCCGCTCAAAGTTCATTGTGGTCCCCTAATATTTTGCAATTTGAATATATAATCAATTATATCAATGATCAAATTACTATATTCGAATATAGACATATATATTATGAGACAAAGGTTGATCCCAGTTGCTACCAGCTGCTCCCATTGCTCCGTGATTTATTCTTTGACAACAAAAAGATTCGAAGAGGTAGCTATTCATAGGTATATCTATAGATATCTTCAGGGTTTAGAGGCTATACTGCGTTTCCATTTTTACTAGATTATCTATACTTCAGTCGGAGTTAGTTAGAACTCATTTTATTTGACTTTATATGTTTATATTGCTAACATATTAACTGATTATAAAGTTAAATGTACAGAAAATATCTAAATATCCAAATGAGAACTAAAAATATGTGATGTGCTATTACATCATTATTAGAATAGATCCCTCACCTATGTATGTACCCAGCAACTACTTATAGTCCCATAAACTATATTTGAATGCTATCAAAGCTATCCAATTCAGTTAAACATTAGTCAGCTTTAGTCCATAAAAAGATCTATTTGGCAACGCATTCTATTCTATGACTATAGTTAATTGATAGTAGATATGAGAAACAAATAAACTAAAACCACTTGAACACTAAATGAATTATACAAATTACTTTATGAAGTGACTCAAACTTAATTTGATAGAAAATATCTATAGAAATATCGGAGATAATGATGACAATGATAATGTTTGCCCTTTTGTGGCACTTCCTTTTGGTTAGTTACCCAATGAGTGTGCAAAATGGTGTCGAAAAATAGATTTCTTCGACCCTTATCACTCATCAGTCATAGGTATGGGTACTCCCCCGTGAAGGAATGGAAGATATGCTATAGCTTATCTAAGTTTTCCTTTGAATTATGTGATTTTGTGAAATGTATGAGCATTCGATGATTCATCCCGAAACCGAAGAATGCTTTATTCGAAGAATTCTTAAACCGCGACCTTCTGGCGAAATATTTCATTAGGAAAATGTAAAAGAAGAATTGTATTTTTCTTGTGGCCTCATTCGGATGAATATTTCTTGTTTATTTGTGTGCTGGTTGGAATTGCTGTATGCCTCTTGAAACTAAACAAATTCTAATGCCGCTTTCCTCTTTGCCGTTTTCCAGGTTGCCTGCACGAACTGGAAGCGAGTGCTGATGCTGCTCACGGGAAAGTGGCATAATGGTACCGATCCCCTCCAGATACCCGGCTCTCTGGCCCATTCGGTTGGGATGTTCACCAAGTTCTACGATCTGAGCGATCAGGAGAAGCAGCAGGTGCTTAGCGAAGATTATACGCGCTTCATCCTGGTGCGGCATCCATTCGAGCGGCTGCTTTCCGCATATCGCAACAAACTGGAGGGTGATGCCCCGAGTGCGCGGTACTTTCAGTCCCGTGTGGGCAGGCAGATTGTGCGAGAACTGCGTCCGGATGCCAGCAACAAGTCCCTGGAACATGGAGACGATGTCACGTTTGGAGAATTCGTGAAGTATCTGCTTACTCCAGAGCTCAGCAGGGGCAATCAATCGGCTTACAATGAGCACTGGGAGGTGATAGCCAAGCTGTGCAATCCCTGCGTAATGAAATACAATGTTGTGGGTGCGTATGAGGATACCTCATCATCATTTTAAAACCCTTTCTGAATGTGTCTCTTTTTTTCAGGAAAATACGACACATTACTGGATGATTCCGCATTGGCTTTGTATCTGGCCGGTGCCACAAATCTGACATTCCCCACCGGCCACAAGCCATCCAGCACGCGTGCCAATCTCCGTAAATACTTCGATCCCCTGCCCATCGGTGCCATACGCCAGTTGTACGAAATCTACGAGGAGGACTTTCGCTTCTTCGACTACGGCATGGACGATGTTCTGGGCTTCGAATTTGGCTGAATGAATGAATTTGTAATGTGAATGCTCACTGCTATTTCCAAGTCACTACCATAACGCTTTCCACTGGAAAAGATTGTGATTTTATCATAGGATTCGTATTAGCAAATATTGGTTTAGTTAACGTTTAGTGAAGCGCCATGCGAATATTATTTTACCGTCACCTCTCTCCACGCAAATATCCATAACATTATTCAATTATTACCCGTAGTAGTTGTGTTTGGTTTGTTTAAGAGATTATTAAAGCAATCAAAGTGTTAATTTGTTAGGGAAATTATATAGTAATCACACGTTTACATCTTGTAAAATATATAAGTATTTTATTTGATTTTAATTGTACGCCAAATGTAGTATAAACTTATTAAATGTATTCGGTTATGTTGAAAAAACATATTGAAACTTGTGTTTAAATTATAATAATTACAAAATTTTAGAGTAAGATTCGATGGGATACATTCTAGCTTCAGTTGGATGCAATTGTGTGGAGTTTAATCTGTAAATATTGTAATTTGTAAAAAGTATTATGATAGATTGATGCATAAAAGGTGTGAAGGATAACTCTGTAAATATTGCAATCTCTGAGCATTGCATTGCATTGCTGAAATCAATGAACCATATACTTAGATAGTTCACAGTTTTTTCACCATACTCTGCAAATATTTTTATTCTTAAGCAATATTGGCAATATTCAAGTCGAATTCTAATGCTGCGGATGATCTGTAAATATGCTCATCACAAAACATTACATTGTAATCTCCAAACATACTTAATATATGTACTTATAAACATTTCTTGGGAATATGAAGTGTATATATTGTATTATTTATTTAGTGCATTGTGGAGCCCAAACATCCTTGAAATTGTTATAGTTCAATGCTTAAATAGTCCATCAGACAAAGGATCTTTAAATGATTACATGTACATACATACCTCTCAGCTTAAATGTTGTTTGTGAGACTCTGTAAATATTGTAATCTGTAAAAATTACGTTGTCGGACTCTAATAGGATCTGTAAGTATTGTAAATTGGGTAAATATTATTCCAAATATAGTTTGTAGCTTATATGGTGTCTCTGATATTGTGTAAGTATTTCCTGAGCATTACATTGTTGCTGGCAAAGAACCTTCGATCTTTAAATGTAAAAATGTAAAAATGCTAACCTGGGGAAAAAATCCTTATAATCGATAATAGCAATTGTCTTGGAGACTCTTTAAATATTGTAATCTATTATTAGCACTTTGGGTGTAGGTACTAAACATTCTTAAAATTATGATAACTGTTTCAGATCGACTGCACCCAGTTGACTCTAGATTTGTATATGTATTTTTATATGTTTTCATTTTTATTTCCTAAGTACCCTGAATACTTTGAACCGATATTTCTGAGATTTTATTCATTCTATTCATTTCATTCTACAAGTTTTTTCAATAATGTATTCTTTCATGACTTTTCTCCACCTTGATCTTAAAGTACACAAGTTCAGTTAAAATTTGATTGAAAAGAACACCATTAACAAAATGGTGATCTTTTCATTATATTTATAAACATTTCTGCATCCTTTTTAAACCCTTGAGATTTTAAGTGTTTTCATACTACTATAAATTTATAGATGTATATAATAGTTAGCTCTTTCAAGATCGATTTTCATTTTCGAGTAATTCAATTTATTTAACGATTCTTTATTGAATTCAATTGTGTAAAAGGAGGAAAGAATAAGTAAGAGTAAAAAGAATGATGGAACAAGAATGTGTATAATGGAAAAGAGGCTTTCCATAGTCTTATCAATCAATTCACTGCATCAGCGCTTTATGTAAATATAGCTTCAACCCTATAAATAAGAAATGACGTATATAATTTGAAAAAGTTCCATCGAATCGAGTCTTGTAATGTGCCTGCAAGTGACGATTACATCTGAATGAGTTTACACGATTTTCGCATTGACATCACCTGAACCCCAGGCACACTTATCAGTTGAACATTTTCTGATAACACTCGGAAAGTACGACCATTAGCGTTTCTATCCGTACTGCATTGATCGTTGAAAATCGCACTGCTTTCGCCTTTTGATTGCGCGCAAGCTTTCATGTTTTCGTTAGCGTAAAATAAAAGCTCAATCAACCCGACGCGTCGGTTGGTCGGAAGTTGTTTATCGCCTTGGAGGGGCGACCCCATGATCAACCCAGCCGCCCGTCTGAATAATTTAAATACGCAATATTTTCAATAAGAGAAACGGAGACGGTCGGCGCCCAAACGCATTCGTGGTATTATTTCGTGTGTATTTTTATCCGGGCGACATATCATCAACAAGAAAGGTGCAGATGAAGGAAGCCGAAACCGAAGCTGTTTATACCCTTTTTAGATTGAGAGTTTCTATTGGTTAAAGAAGTTTTTCCAACGATTGTTGCTATGAAATCTGTATGATTTAAAAGGATTCGATTTTGATCAACATTGGGAATGTCTTGAATGTAGATCTCCAACTTTTGTTTAGATCTAAATTGCCTATGGCATGTGATTTACGCTAATTATAATCATTAAGATCAAGAATATATATATTTTATGTGCTCTGTCTTGTCTTTGTTGCAACAATCGCAATACCCTCTGCAGAGGGTACAACAATAACGATATCACATGCGCGACCGGCCTTCCTCCCCGCCCCCTACAAAAAAGCGCCGCCAGTTCAAGGTCGCCCCAAAACAATTATTTTCGTTTTCGACTTTGGTTATTCAATGACTGCTTCTTTTATTCGCTACGTCCGTTTTTTCGCTTTTTTTTGTTTTTGTTGGGTTTTGCATCAAACACAAACTTGATGTTAGACATTGACAAGACATTCGAAATTATGAATTAATAGTTTTTGTATAGGGTATAGGGAGTGTTGTGCTAAAGTTGTAGAGGGTGTGCGGTGTCTTGGGGGTTGCGCTGTTTTGCTTTGGCAAAGGAATATGCACTTTAAGTGTGTGTGTATTATTGAAAGCAAAAGCCATATCATGTATCATATTCCTCTCTCTCTCTCTCTCTCCTCGTCAGTCCTCGAATTTCATCTTCCGCATCAACATAGACACAGATCTATTCATTGTAGCTATAGCGCTGCTTCACGGTCCGATACTTCTTCAAGGAATAGAGCGCCTCCACCTCCTTGGCTAGGTAGCGTCCCTGCGCCAGCAGAGCCACAATCTTCTTGGGATCGCTCTCATCTTTGTGATTCATGAATGCGTCATGGATTTGCTTGCGAAACTTCTGAGGCCCATTTTGGCCGGGATACTCACGGCCCAGATACTGCAACTGGAGGAAAAATAGCGTTTACGCAATGGTCTTTTGGGCGGGGTGGGGGGTGCAATGCGCTGTTTTCCCAATGGAATGCGGCGGAATGCACGTGGCCGGCCTCGGAGGCTGCTGCAGCGAACTTACGTGCTTGTAGAGGCTGATAACTTTGGAGCGCAGCTGTGACATCACCAGAACTTGGCGAGGTTTGTTTTTTCGTTAAATGCAAATGTCTATTAACTTATTTCCGCAGCTTTAGTGCACCTATTGACTTGCGACTTGTGACTGTGCTACCATACGACAAAAACGAACTTAACCTACCTAAACCCCCTTTATTTAAACAAGTGAACAGCTTGAGCTAATCCGCGAAAAATTATACTGTTGGTAAATTATTCTTGTAGATCCATCCCATATTCGGTCCATCCTTTTCCAAACATCACATTATCTTTCATCTGAACTGCGAAAAAATAGTTCAAGTTTCATAGCTTCGAGCAAATGTTTAAATACCCCCTTGGTCAACACAGGGTTAATCATTAATTTCCATGAACGGAAATCATATTCCTCGCTTTTAATGTTCTGTTTTATATTACTAGCCAACTAGGACCCTCAGGCCTACGCATATACTTTTTTACGATTGATGAATCAATTGGTTAAGATTAGTGACTCTTTTTTTTTAGATTGTTTAAAAAATGACGTTTAAGCCAAGGTATACAACTTAAGTGAGCATGAAATGCGACGTGTGAAAACGTAAGTAAGCGTGAAATGAAGTGTCATTTGGAAACTTTACCGTTGGTATGGACAATGTATACCCTTTTTCATTTGCTTAATGTTAAAATTATTTTTTCCAGCTGCTTTAAAACTTAATTAGTTAATAATGCAAAACAAGAAGTTCTGGCAGGGAAAATAACAACATTTTAAACTTCTACAAATCGTCGGTATTAAGGGATTGAGACAAAAGGTATAATAAAACGTACAATTACTTGGCAACCTTAGTAAGACTTTGATTGATTCGAACCCCATTGTTGCTGGTTCATTAGAGTTAGTTACTGGTTCGAATTCAAATTTAAAACTGTCACCGTGTTTCGAAATATCGATAGCAGGCTGATAAGTTTAAGGGGTGGCAACATGGTGACAGTTTTAAATTTGAATTCGAACCAGTAACCAACCCTAATGAACCAGCAACATGGGGATTCGAATCAATCAATTGTCACGACGTTGAGTCGCCGATCACTGAAAAGACGAAGAAGAAGAGCAGAAGAGAATATATAGCCCCATCTGAAACCGACCTCTTCTTTAAATTGGCTTAGATTTGAATAAATTTATTTCCACAGTGTGGAAACTGAGTGTCGTGTTGACATTATGGACATTGCCACCAATTCCGTTACTCAGAATCAGTAGGTTTTCTGCTCGTAATAATTCAAAAAATTATTATATGTAACAGTTTTTACGGTACAATTGCTTTTGAGAAGGTATAGCATTATTTTTCTCACTCTTGCACCTGCTTAAAAAAACGGCGTTAAGTGGGTTAAAGTTCGTTTTTTCACTGGTATATTTTGAAATTTTTACGGTATATTGCTGACGGCCAAACGGTATATTTGATCGAAAGCGAACAGCTGTTCCAAAAAGAAGAAGAAGCGCGACGAGATGGGAGTGTTTTCGTTTGAGCGAAATAATTTTTTATTACTTTGGCGCTAAATAGCTAGCCATTTCTTACTAATTATAGTTTAAAACGTGATCTAAGTAGTTAAAACACATCCTAACCATAACGTCAACACCGCTGATTCAATGAAAGTGCACGAAAAAGTCAAAGGAAAATTTGAGACACTTGCGACAACGACCTCCAATACAAATACAAAGTGGGAAAAATCGAACAGTATATGTGCGTGTGTGTGTGTGCCTGTGTATGCGTGCTACCATAGAAATAATAAATTTAATTTAAAATCAAAAGCGAGGCATTGCAGCACCCCATTAATGTTTTAATAGGCACCTAATCTAATATGATGTGTATAAATGTTTATATGTATAGTGCGAATCGATAATGTGCAACAATGATGAGCAATCAATAGCGACAAGTGCAAAATTCCATTAAAAACAACAGCAGCAACAACACAACCAACAGCAACATTAGCAACGACAAAGGCTGTCATTCGATCCATCCACACACACACACAGACACACACACGACATGGAAGTGGAGGAAACAAGCGACGATGTCTTCCCGCTGGGATTTCTGGAAGTGGGCACCTGGAACAACACCCACAATGTAGCCTTCAATGACATGAATTTGGATGCACGCATGGTATAGCATACTGAATAATAAAAAAAGAATAAGAATGAGTATTATGAATAATAAAATATACATAAGAAGAAGGTTAAACGCGGGATAAGAACAAGGGTTGTTTGAATTTGAGAGCTGTTTGAATGATGATTCCAGCATGCAGGCTATGCCCGGAGCAACATATGATTGTTTCAATGCCATGGAAGATCGATTGAATTCCTGTAATTCATAGAACAGGATAAGGTGTTATCACTCACAGACAGGGACAGAGACAGAGAGAGAGGGAGGGAACAATACCAGTACAGTATGTACTACATCTCAATTAGGTCGTAGTGCACACACACAAACACCTCTAAGCATAATAATGCTATATATATGTATATTGTATGTAATCTGATTAATATACGATGGTATGTGTATATGAATCAACCGACGAATGGCTTTATCTGCACGGCTAATGGACTGATTGCTGCCATTTAATAGTATCTCATTCCTGGTCAGAGTCACAGTCGCAGTCTCTCTATCAGTGGCCCATTCCCCTCCACAGTCGCATTCCCTGTTTTGCCGCTGAAGCTCTTACTTTGTTCCCCGGCGAATGGGCTTATCAATCATTGTGGTTTGGTCATTGACACACACACACACACAAAGTGATTGGTGCTCCCTGTTCGTACTATCCCACTGGCTCTACAGAGCCCACAAGACCCAGAACCGAGTCGTTGCCTCGCTGATAAGTCATTCAGCATGCACATATGTATGTACATATTTATTGCTATTTCCTACACTTCCCGCCCCGTCATGATCTAGACTAAGAATATATGTAGTTTCCCTTGTGTATTAGGGATATACATATCAATGTCTATATTTGATTAAAATATAAAACACGTTTTCGAAGATTTATTTTTGAGGCTCTCGATCCGTTCCACGAGGAGACATTTGTTTGGTGCACTGTACAAATGTTCCATTAAAGAGCGGACACATTCGTTGCTAGACGTGCAGCAAAGCATTCACATAGAATGGGTTCCGATCTTTCCTGCTTTCCTCAAAGACTTTAATAGTTTCTAATATCTATAGAATATATGTACATGCAATATACATATGTACATATATACTGTGACATCCCCTTCAAAAAGAAAACCCTCCTGTATAAACCAAACATTTTCCAGGGTGCTCCATCAATGGACCGACTCACTTCCCTAGTGAGGGTTCGATCACCTCAATGGAGCATATTTTCTCAAAACGAAACATAAACTGGGCAATAAACAGTTTCGAATCGTTCAAATCCCATGGTCCGGACCAGATCATTCCGGCTCAATTACAGAAAGCCGGAGACACGGCCATCAACTGGCTGCAATGTATCTTTAAGAAGACACTGGTAGTGGGCAGAATACCACAAGCTTGGCTTAAGGCAAAAAGAGTTTTCATCCCTAAAGCAGGTAAAGCCTCGCACTCGGCACCAAAGGACTTTAGACCAATCAGTCAGTCTATCATCCTTCCTTCTCAAAACCTTTGAGAGACTCGTCGGACTACAACTGAAAACAACTATATATTCTCAATTGTTGTCACTTTCCTACCGGAAAGGAAAATCCACGGAAACGGCACTTCACGAAGTAATTTCGGGGATGGAGAAATCACTATACCTCAAAGAATACTCTCTAATCGCTTTTCTAGATATCGAGGGAGCTTTCAGCAACGTCATACCGGGTGCCATTACGGAAGCGCTGACTGACCTGGGGTGGATCGACACTTGGTGATGCTCATTGATCAATTGCTCACATGCAGGACGGTGACATCATCGATGGGATCTGGATCTGGAGACTGTCAAGATGGACAGAAACGCGAGGTCTTGGAGTTAATCCCTCAAAGACAGAACTTGTGCTATTCACAAGTAAATATAAGATTCCGTTTCTAAACCCCCCCATATTAAATGGATGTAGGCGACAGTGCCAGTTACTTAGGGTTGGTAATGGACAAAAAGCTAAATTCGAACCTGAACATCAAAGACAGAGTGAAGAACGCCACGATAGCCCTCTACACTTGCAAAAAAGCTATTGGCTTGAAATGGGGCATGAACCCAAGTATAGTCCAATGGATATACCAAGCCATAGTTAGACCGATAATACTTTATGGAGTTACCAGTCACCAGAAAACTCGACAAAGTTCAGCGAACAGCCGCTCTTTGCATCAGCGGAGCTCTTCGCACCAATCCAAATGATGCGCTTGATGCCATTCTGTGCCTCCAAAGCCTTGCCCTTGCAGGAAAAGAAAGGCCACAGATGGCAGCAATACGTTTGAGAGACTCCGACCAATGGGCACCACAGCACACAGGTCACTCCTCAATATTAAACAGCAGTTCCGTCCCCACTAAAACGGACTACTGTGTCCCAAAGGAATACACAGATACCCCTTTCGATGCAATTATCCCCCACAGAGACGAGTGGAGTGAGGGACCCCCAGGCCCAGAAGGGGCCCTAAACATCTTCACAGATGGGTCAAAGCTGAACAACAGGTTCGGAGGAGGTATACACTCCGAACAGCTAAACATTAGGCGCTCCTTTAGACTCCCTGATCACTGCAGCGTCTTCCAAGCAGAGGTCATTGCAATCAAGGAAGCCCTAAACTGCCTTCAGGAAACTACCGCCATGGTAACCCGCGTAAATATCTATAGTGATAGCCAAGCTGCAATCAAATCGCTTAATGTGATCTCCGCAAACTCGGCCACCGTTGCAGATTGCCGCAAATCTCTTCACGAGATGGCTCAGCAATTTGTTATCAGCCTTATATGGGTCCCGTGCCACCGGGACATCGAAGGCAACTGTATTGTAGACGAGCTGGCCAGACTTGGCACTACAATCCCCCTTCTCCAAGACAAGGAGAATACTCGTATGCCGATGGCCACATGTAGGCTAATAATAAAAGAGCAATATAAGCAACTAATAGACAACAAGTGGCAATTAGTACCACGTTGTCGATTAACTCGGCAAACATGGCCAACCATAGATAGGAAGCGCACCTGTGAGCTATGCAAGCTCGGCAGACAAAGGTGCAGCGCAGTCATACGCTCCCTAACGGGACACTGTCTAATAGGTACCCGCGCTAATAGACTGGGCGCCCCATGCAATGATTTTTGCCGTAGCTGCAGAGACGAGGAAGAGGAGGAAACGGTGGAACACCTGTTCTGCTCTTGCCCAGCTCTCTGCAGGAGAAGGCTACAGCACTTGGGCTCGCCTTTCATATCAGACATTTCGGTAATGTCCACCATATGTCCCAAAAAGATAGCTAACTTCAAAAGAGCTGCAGGCTGGGACACCTGTTGACCTTAGGTCTCACAATGCGAAAAGGGGTAGATTGCTAACCTACCGCCTCGGGCGCTCTGTCTTTCTCTCTGCCTCTCACAGTAAGTCTTGTCTTATACGGTGATTGTTGTCGTGTTGTCGCATCGTCCAGCTAACGACAGCTAAGTCCGAAAACGGGCATGAAATATATGAATATAATTTTGAACAATTTTATTTATTGAAAATGTGGAAATAATATGCCGCATTTGTGTTTTAAATGCAGCTAGTAATTTTACGAATTATGAGATTGGCAGAAATTTTAATTTTGGCTTCTTTATTCATAAAAATTAAATTAAAAATCCCAATGGCGGGATTACATACATACATACATACAATTTTTCTCTAATACATACTGATATGTAGGCCGAAAACGGCCTAGTAAATGAAATGTAGGCCGAAATCGGCGTAGTAAAATTTTCGGAAATATTCTCGGAATAACGGAACTTTGGCAGCTTCAAAACAAACAAACAATCATAATGCAGTGGGGCGGATCGCTGAATATTTCAAATTGGAATGGTATCACAACGGGCCAGTGAGTCTGGCAGCCGCTGTAACCTAACCTAAACCAATAATATGGAAAATTGTACATCACAGTTGCCTTTTCATCTGCTTCACCAAACACTCTCAAAGGGAGAGCATCTGGAGCTGGGAAACAATTTGTCCGAAAAATTTCAGTTATAAAACTCCATACGTCCATTTCGTCAAAATTATTTCACACCAATAGTTTTTTATATGCAACATTTTTAGTTCAAGTACAATTCGATCGTAGCAAAGCAATAGAACGAGCGCCATAAGTTTCACCGAAATACGCAGCAACATTTTTGGTTATTATTGTCTCCTTCAGTCAACTTTTCTTTTCTTTTTTTTTGCTGAAATCATCGGTACTCATGATGGCACTGAAAGTACTCGCGGGCTATGCACTGCATTTCAAGGGACTGTTGGCTCGTGCCGTGTGCAGTGGCAATTCTTCGAAAAGTGTCTGCCGCTTGGCCAGCAGCAAGAGCAGCACACCTACCTTTGTGCTGGACGATCCGCGCGAGATGGAGCTATCAGATGTGGAGAAACTGGGGCCATGTCGTTTCAATAAGCCGTCCCTTCAGTGTCCCCAAATGTTTTTTTTCCCGGAATGGGTGGCACCCGTGGCCCACCATGAGCACAACAACCTGGTTGAGATTTTCATGCCCGGCGACAGCGACGAAGCCATGTTCCGCAATGGGCAGCAGCTGTGCAGAGACTTTGAGCTGACGGTGCAGCAGATGCCCAAGCTGATGAACTCCTACCTGAGGTCCATCTTCTACCGAAACTGCAAGGGATATCAGGGATTCAGGGACTCCATGGACTTCACCGCCATCAGCCTGAAGTTCAACTGCGACGTGGACCTCGCAATTAAGGCCTTCCTCAACATGGCAATCAGCGAATCCGAGCGCATTGCAGACGCAAACTACTGGGTGGACTTTGTGAACCCGTTCACGGGACGGGCACACTATGCGCCAGCCCCCCCGGAACTCTATTACATGAACAACTTTGGACTGGCGGGTCAGCATTGGAACTACAAGATTGCCAATGGCTGCACCATCATTGAAGACTGCTGCGAGAAGGAATTTACGGGCACCATTTACACCGATGTACCCGTACACATCATACGGCAATGGTGTACCTCTGGGCGTGAAGTTGAGCTCAAAGAACTGACCCATTTCTTGGATTAGTTTTCAAATTTCTAATTAGCCAAATTAGACAAACACTGCAAGAGTATGCCAATGTAATCTCGTTTTGCTCACCTGAACGTGGTAGTTGACTGTAGCCCTCGAAGACGAAAATGTATTTTAACGAGTTCCTGTCAAGTCCAAAGTCCAAATTTCGAACAACAATAACTCATCTTTTTTATTTATTGCGTGTAGTTTTCTTGTGGTATTCCTATAACAGCGGTTGGCATTGAAACTCTATTCATGCACACGAAATGTGTATTGCTTTGTTTTCTCGGGAAGCTGCAGCATAGCCCCGTAAATGGCGGAATGAAATCAGCGCACTGGACTGATTCTATATGGTACTGAGGATAAAGCCATATCTTAAAATGCGACGAGCAAGGGACATACAGAAACTTTCTTAGCACACGCATGTCCCCGCTATAAATGAGCTTATAAATCTTCAGTTTGGGCTCTAATAATAAAAACTAGGTTAGGCCAAAAATGCCCTTAGTTATCCGGATCTTTGTATGGACCTTACGATGGTGTTTCTGAGGTTCTGAAGTCCCCCAGAATCGAGTTGTTTTTAGCAAAGGCAAGCAGTTTCCCTGGCGACTTCTTGGAGGCGTCCTCCAGTGATATCATCATCGGTGCGTCCAGGTACATTCTTTTTGCCCTTGAGAGAGCCGGACACCGGCAGATGAGATGTTCCAGGGTTACGACAGCCCCGGGTTCAATGCATTTCCTGCCGGTGTCACTGTTAGTGATGTTCAGCCTGGACGCATGCGACGCAGCCAGGCAGTGGCCTGTTAGTATGCCCACTAACAGTCTGCAATCCTTCCGTGGAAGATGCAGCAGATAGAGGCTGAGATTATCATTGCGTTCCTTGCACATGATTTTCGAGATTCTGCAGGTGGTGGTGTTCTTCCACCTGCTGTCTGCCCTCATTTTGGCCTGCTTCTCCAGGTCGCTTTGTAGCGTCCTTAGGGAGACCGGCACGCTTTCTGTCCTCTCGTTTGCCAGCCCGACGCCTTCCTTAGCCAGAACGTCCGCCTCTTCGTTTCCTTCGATGCCCTGGTGACTGGGAACCCAATAGATCTGCACTGACTTAGTCGTGCTTAGTGATTCTAGTGCCTCCCTGCTTGCCAGGACACTTCTAGAACTGACCGCGGACGACTGCATGGATTTTATCGCTTCCTGGCTGTCAACGAATATGTTAACCGTATTGTGTGGTCGCTCTGTGAGCTGAGCGACCTCTGCTGCCTTCTTGATGGCAAAGACTTCCGCCTGGAATATGCTGCATCGGTCGGGTAGCTTATACGACGCCCTTATTTCAAGGTTTGTACAGTATAGACCTGCTCCTACTCCTTCATTCATCTTGGAGCCGTCGGTGTATATGTTGAGGTGTTGAGTCTGCTCTCGTCCCGCTTTCCATTCTTCGGGTCCCATGAGGAGGTTTGTTTTTACTTCAAGGCACGTTTGGGGGATCATGTAGTCGGTTAAACTGATCATGTCCATTCCAATTGAACTATGCCCGAATCTTTGAGGAGACATGTTCCCCGACGCAATCAAGCGCTGTGCTGCCTTGTTTGCAGTCAGCCTAGCGTAGATGTCGAGGGGGTCGATACCGAGTATAGTTTCGAGTGCTTTGGTTGGCGTTGACCTCAGCGCTCCTGTTATGCAGAGCAAAGCCTGCCGCTGGGTTTGTTCCATTAGCTTGTGATACGTCTTCTTTTCAGTAGCTTTCCACCACTTTCCACCATACAGCAGAGTTGGTCGCACTACCGAGATGTAGATCCAATGCATCAGAGCGGGCGACAGGCCCCATGTGCTACTAAGCATCTTCTTGGATGCATAAAGTGCAGTGGTGGCTTTTTTCACCCGCTCTACTACATTGGGTCTCCATGACTTCTTGCTGTCCAGTACTGTGCCGAGGTATTTGACCTGTGCTTTAGGGGTTAGCCTTGTTTGGTTGACTTTCGGGGGGACATATGTTGGTACCTTGTATCTCTTGGGGAAGAGGATGAGGTCCGTTTTATCCGTGTTGATACTGAGTCCTACTCCATCTGCCCACTCACATATCTCCCGGAGTGTTCGTTCCATTATGGAGCTGAGAGTCGATGGACATACACCCGTGATAAGTACGCTTATGTCGTCTGCATAAGCTGTTATTTTTGGGGCTTTCCTTTCGAATCTCTTGATGAGGTTGTCGACCACCAGGTTCCACAGGAGGGGTGACAGGACTCCACCCTGGGGTAGCTACTAGCGAGTGCAGTGCTGTTTCCACCGATTTTACCTTGGTGTAGGCGTGTTGGTTGGTTGACATCAGTCCGCTTACTTCGGTTCTGATATGTAGATCCAGCAGCTTTTCTAATGTTTTCAGTAGGAAAGAGGTTAGGCTTATCGGTCTGTAATCCTTGGAACTCACATGGCTGCACCTTCCTACTTTTGGGAGGAAGACAACTCTAGAGGTTCTCCATTGGATCGGGATATAGCCTGTTCTTAGGCATGCTGCGTATATTGCGAGAAGCCATGGGGTGATCACCTCTTTGGCCACTTGCAGCATGGCTTGGAATATTCCGTCCAGTCCAGGTGCCTTTATGCCCGTGAAGGAATCTATTGGATTTTCTTTGGGGTTATCAGATCTGTTGGGGGTGTTTGTTCCTCAGTTGCTAGGTCCTGATGCGTTTCAGCATCGGTGACCTCGGTGCATCCTGGGAAGTGGGCCTCCATTAGTGCCGTTAGGGCTTCTTTGCTGCCTTCCGACCACTGTCCGTTGTCTAGTTTGAGTTGACTTTGTACTGTGGGTTGCTTTGACAGCAGCTTCCTCAGCCTAGCCGTTTCAGGCACTTTCTCAATGCTGGAGCAGAAGTTTCTCCATGAGCTGCGCCGTGAATACAATTTTTTTTTTCAATACAATTTGTAGATAGTCCAGGTAAAATGTATGCCCAAAAGCGGGGGTAATCCGTCAGGAGAGCTTCTTTCTATTGCAAAAAGATTGGGAATATTTGTCTACAGCTCAAGCCCATAATTATACTAGCATTTTGTCATTTTCAGAAAATATCGAACTCTTAATCTTCTCTAATTAATCTCCTCTACCTCTGATCCTTTGCTTTAGATATGGCTGCTCTGTTCGCTGCTGACGACCATCACCTGGGTGACGTACATCACGTTCTACAACCATCGGGTGATTGGAATGCTCATCACGAAGATAGCCAATCGGTGGTTCATCAAGGGGGCGTACTTTAAGATCGGATCAGTGTCCCTGAATCCGCTGGCGGGGAAGATCATGTTCCGGGACTTTGTGTACATCACCTACGATTACACGGTGCGGGCGCAGGATGGATACTTTATATTCCGCTGGTGGCGCTCCTATGTGCCCAAGGATGTGTCCGAGGGTAAGAGTGGAATCACACAAAATAAAGATAAATCTGTTCTAGCCTTTGTTCTCCTTTGATTAGATCTCTCGCATTCGGATACCCGTTTGTCCGTTCAGTTGAATGGCTACGAACTGCATATCTACAATCGATCGGATCTGTACGATAAGCTGGAGAAGACCTTTGGGCTGGAGCCGTCACTGCTCATACCCACGGATTTGCTGAGCAACGAGGAGCGGAATAAAGTGAAGGAGCACAACATGAATCTGGAGAATGCTCGCCAGAGCCAGCGGGTGAATAGCGTTAAGAATTCGGAGGCCATGCAGGCCACCACGTGGCGGGATCTGATACCAGTCATCAAGATCGACATATGTTCGGGTCGCTTTGTGTTTGGCAACCGTCTGACGCCCACCACACTGTCCATATCCGTGGAGGAGGCCCACTGCACGTACAGCACCAAGCCAGCTGTGTGTCGCCTCGATCATTTCATGCATTTCGTGAAGGCCAAGGTGGAGAATGCCAAAGTGCTCTTCTGTCCCAGTCCCAAGTACACGGGACTGATTGACGAACCGCCGCGATACATGGGCGAGGGCTTTGTGGTGATGATGTCCAACCAAATGGATCTCTATTTCTACATGGATGAGCCGGGCGTGGTGCCCGAACAGCCCGTGCAGATTGTGCTGCCCAATGGCGATGTGGTGGAGCCGTCCCCGCCTGTTTGGGGCATCAATGCCCACTGCCTCAAGGGCACAGACTTCAGCTACGGCCCCTGGGCCGACCGACAGCGGGATCACTTGTACAAGTACTTCTATCCATCCGATTGGAAGGAAGGCGAGGTCACACCCACACCGCAGCCGGGCGAGCTGCGCAGCTATCAGTCGTTCGATGTGACGCTGTGTGTCCTCAACGAAGCCACCATCGACATTCTCTTCTCGAAGGAAAAGGAGACGAATGCCATGCACATCACTGTGGGTCCTGCGTCCTATGTGGAGGTGACCATCCCCTGGATTACGCTGCCCGACGGATATACGTCCAAGATCCAGGGTCAGCTCTTCCATGTGGAGGCCACCACCTCGCTGCAGTATCGGAGTCTCGCGGAATTCGAGTCCCTGGAGTACAAGGTGCGCATCCATTATCCCACCAAATGGAATGCACCGCAGGACTGGAGCGTATCGCTGGCCGGCTGTAAGACGAGCGCTTTTATTGTGTACAAGCACAAGTGCTTCTTCCAGGACCTAATTGAAGACTGGGCGAACAAGGCGCGGCCGGATATCCTCAGCTTTGTGCCGTACACGTGCAATTTCAATATCCGCCTGCACGAGTTCGAGATCCTGATGCTGTGCAACGAGTACAACTGGATCGACTGCAGCAGCGCCAATCAGGAGAACAACCATCTGGCCTTCTGCGGCGATGTGTTCGAGATGAGCTTCGCTCTGCCCTTTGACGACTTCCTGCCCAAGACGGTGACGCTGAAGTTCTGGATCCACGGCGAGGGCCTCGACCTGAGCCTGTACGTGCCCGAGGTCTCCTCGGTGCGTCCCATAGTTTTAGCTATAGATGAGAATGCAAGACTGTTGACCCGCGAGGGTAAGCTCTGCCGCCGGCCGGAGCTCTACACGAAAAAGTGGCGCAAGATCTGCCAGCGCTCCGCTGGATGGATCGATTGCTGGGCCGTGCCCATCCTGGCGCTGTCCATTCAGTATGTTTATCATCCAGTGCCCCCGCTGGGACCCGATCCACAGGCGGACATCACGACGCCCGAAAAGGAGGAGATACTCCTCAGTCCCATGCGCATACCCAAGGTGCGAAAGTCTCCAGTCAGCACCTGGCAACAGCCTCCGGAACAGTTTAGCAAATTCGATCCGGGAACCCTGCCAGCGGATCACGTGACCGTCGAGCTAGAAATCGGCAGCTCTGTACTGATGGCCTACGGTAATGTGCTGCGGAACTTTATCAGCCTAAAGGAGAACATTTTCGGCGAGGATCAAAGCTTCACGGACATGGAGCAGTCGAATGTGAATCTCAAGGAGCCACCAGCACTCAATCCCAAGGATCAGCTGCTAGCCAAAGAGAAGGAGCTGGCGAACAAGTCCATCTCGGAGGTGCAAGTGCCCGAGGAGAAGCGCAAACCCTTCGATCCGCGTCTCTATCGACCGCTGGAGGTGATGGTCTCCGTGATTGTGCACGACATTCAGGCGCATGTGATGAAGAACTGCAACGAGGATGATCCCCCCTGTCCGGTGGTGCTGATCGAGCGTTTCGGCTTCGAGATGAACAAACGCTACCACGAGACAACGCTCCAGGTGCTGGTAAGCCCCTCCTACCTGCTGGCCTCCGACAGCATCCAGCGGCCGCAGCGAGAACAGCACATCAATCAGGGACACCTGCTGCTCTCGGCCGTTCAGGTGCGTGGCCATGCGATGTTCAGCAACGAGGGATGCGCCCTCGACGAGGACACGCTCGAATACTCCTGGCTGGTGGAAGTGCAGCTGGGCAAGCTTACAGGTAAACTAACACTGCCGCAGCTCGTGAATGTTGTCACGGGGCTGGAGACGCTCATTCTGCTGGCCATCGACCCCGAGAACTGCCTCAAGTCGCCGAAAACGGTGCGGAATTGCCATCACGGAGTGCCCAGCAATCTGTGTCCCCAAACCAAGGAGGAGAAAAAGTATAAGTGCCCCTCCTCGGAGGACATCAAGTACAAGATGACGCGGGTGTCGGTGGACGCCGTGGATGTCTATCTGATAGAGAGCGGCACAGCATTGCATGCCTGGATATCGCCCATTCGCCTGGCCAACTGCAATCTGCACGGCCAGAGGGTCAAGTCGGGGATCTCTGGTCTGCTGCCCTCCATACTGCTGCGTTTGTTCATGCTGCATGCCACCACGCCGTCGTACAACACCAACACCACGGGCAGCAATCGATCGGGCAAGCTGCGTCGTGCCGACCAGGACTCTCTAAAGTCCCAGGATCATGTGCCGCCGCCGCACGCCAAAGCCGGAAAAAGAAGCTCCAATTCGTTTTCTCAGTCGCGACGCGATTCGCGGGATGAGGCAACGCGCCGCCTGCGCGATAGCTTCTCGGAGCCACAGGCCAAGCGCACCCCAGAGACAGATCTCTCGGAGAATTGGGTGGAAGTGGGATGCACCTCCCTGGGACCCATACTGCTGGAGGGAGCCTCGGCACTGCCCATACCCGATCATGAACTGCATTTGGTGCAGCACAAGTGAGTGGAAAATGTCCATGAAATGTCCACATTTGCAATCCCTTCTTTCCTTTGCAGTTTCCTGCGCGAACACGATGCCAAGTTCAAGCGATTGTGGTTCTTGTGGTCCAACAATGGCAGCGCCTTGTCCTCCAACACAGAGATTTCACGCTGTGGCTGCATCGGAGGCTGTGCCTTCTTTGGCAGCAATCGGAATGGCCAGAAGTTTTTCAAGCCCACGGCCCAGGATGTCCATGATAACTACAACATAGCGCGTTACTTGTGAGTGTCCTTTAAAGATCGAAAGATTAGGCCAGATTGAGAGAATGATTTTGCCTTTTGCCAACAGCATCATCAATAACAACAAGGACTTTGGTTTCGGCGAGAGTATACTCCATCAAGGACAACTGGTCTTCCACACGCCACCCTACAGCCTGCACTGTGTCTCACTGTACGATGCGGCCGATTTCAATGGCAAGGGTCGGCTGTACAGGCCCGCTGGGGCGGATCTGCGGAATGGCGGAAGCCTCAAGAAATCGGAGCACTGCTCCCTGCCAGACGGCACAAAGTTCAAGATCGGCGGCTGTGCCAATGCCGCTGTGGAGAAACCAGAGCTCAGCAGCCGGCACAAGTCCCGGGAGAGCATTGGCTCCCCCAACACACTGGAGAGGCGGAGCAAGCGGTATCCCTGCACGCGTCAGACCTCCGTGGAAGTGCCCTATGCCCGTCTGCTGGATAGCCCCTCCAAGAAGCTACAGCTGCAGCAGCATGAAGCAGCTGCTGGCGATGCAGGCGTAAATATTAAACGACGCGGCTCCGATTCGAACAGGTTGAGAGTGTCACCGCCCAAGACAAGCATCTCGGACTCGCGACTGACGGGCGAGGCGTTGGACGATGAGCATGAGGTAGGGTAATCCTTCAGAAGGAGATAAATGGGTAAACTAAAGTTGGGTTTGATTCCTCAATAGATGCCCGATGAAATGTCGCATTCGGCACCGCATTCACATCCCCTGGAGTTTGAGATTGCGGACATTGCTCTCCATTGTCAGGCCCTGGGCGAGCAGTTGCCTCGAGAGGTACAGCGCACCATCTCGCTGACATCGGAGAATCCCTCGGAGATGTTCTTCTCCGCCGAAGAGGACATTTCGAATGTGATGTCACAGCGTGGCTCCATGAAGCAGCGCAACAGTGCCAACAGCGGATCAGTGGTGCTCTCTGGCAGAAAGCGTTTCTCTTCGGACCTGAGGTTGATTATTACGCGGATTACTTGGGGATCAAGTGTAAATGTAATCATTTTTCACTTTTCTGTTGTACAGCATTGGGGCTCAAAACGATAATGGCAGCCACACTCTACCTACATATCGCAGCGACCTGGAGATCCATGCCCCCGATGGCAATAAGACACTGCCCAAGCGGCCGCAAAGCACCACAGAACTGGTAAAACTAATGAGCGTTTATGCGTCCTATATGTTAGGGAGATTTATTCATTATTATAATATTGTATATGTATACACGAAACGCGTTTCGCTTTGCTGCTTTTGAAGCCAAGCTTATTTCTCACTCTGTCGCTGTCACCATTTCTCCAAAAATCTCACTCGGCAAAAGCAAAGCGGCATAAGAAGAGATTCTAAAAACCTCTGTCCAATGCATGCCTTAGGCTTTTCTAAGCTTAAGATCTATCTTACCTAACTTTATATCTATTAGTATTATAATAAATATCTAATACCAGAGTTTCATTGGCCAAACATGGGACATTCGAAGATGATTTTGGTTCAAGGGAGTACTAAATTTCCTATAAATAGTCGAAGTTTTCGATCAGTATTCATCTTAACAGCATACACTATCGAAAACTCTTAAGTATCTCCTTTCTTTGATGGTCCTTAATCGAGTTTCGAATGTATCGTTTTATTTAGAGGAAATTTGTACAGCGAATCAAAGTCATTCATAGAATGTGTGTTGTGTCCTAGTGGAACAGGGCTGGTATATCATATAACTCATATAACTCTTAAGTGACGTTTTCTCAATGTTCGGTTAACACTCAATGTATGTATGTATGTATGTGTGTTTTGCCCTTAACCGAACATTGAGAAACCGCGCCATAAATCTGTAACTATAAAACACACCTAAATTCTATTCCTCTCCTTAAAACTCCTCGATCTTCATCTTAAATCAAATTAATTAACCAAAAATAAAATCAAATTAAAACCAAAACAAAAAAAAATATACAAAAACTCATCCAGAACGAAGACGCGAGACGCATTCACGGTCTTGCCACACCAATAAGAAAACAAATAACAAATATCTCATCACGACCTGAGTACCGACATTTTGTTCATGATGTGAGTAGTTCTTAGCTTCCCAGCGCAACAAAAACCAAAAAAAAACCTCTTAGAAAGTAGAGCCACAAAATCTCGATGTATCTGTAGATCAACTCGTATATTTATTTAATAAAAGATTTCCTAAATTTACGATTCAGGTGACGGACATTTGCATGAATGTCTGTCGGAGATTATTAGTGCATGTATCGATTGGTTCTCTAAATCTCATCCTAATCCTATCTAGTCCTAAGTTAAGTTTCTTTCCATAATTCTTGTGCTTGCGCCACTTTCTGACTTCTGGCTATTTAGTTGTAGATTAGCCACAAAGCGAACTGCTTTAGTAATCCTTATGTGCTTTCCTCTCCACTGTTCCACACACAGGCGGACTCTCGTGGCTCCTCGTCGGGCACTCCATCGCTGTCGTCCAACTCCTTCATCTCTGCCATGTCGTCACAGGAGGATGTGGCTCTGGTGAATCTTCATCAGCAGGTCAATCGACCCATCATTGACTCGCCGCTGCTGATGGCCAGCTATCTGAATCATTTGTCACAAGTCAAGTGCTTCAATTGGAACGGCTGCTCCTTTCCCCTGGGCCCGGACGTCTTCTCTACGCCGCTTTTTAGCGAGAACGAAGACGGAGGTCTGACCTACATTGGCAGCAAAATGTTGCCCCATTTCGATCTGTATTCGTGCTGGCGTGAGATCAAGGTGGTGCCACGCTACGAGAATGCCACGGGCAGCAACAGTTCGGCCACATTCATGGGCGGACCCAAGTCCCATCCCTGGGATCCCAGTGTTCTGCTGAAGGAAGAGGAGGCGGACAAGACCACAAATGGCTTTGATGATGGAGAGTTTATGAGTCTCCAGTCGGAGGGTGGTGCTGCCTGTACATCTGTAGTGGCGAGGCTGAAGGGACAACTAAATATCTTCCTCACGCCACTTCTGCTGGAGGGTTTGCAAAGGTGAGTGGACAAACAATCAATCAATCAACCAACAATCAATTTATGGAGTTAAAATATATATAACTACATTTATAATTATGGTTCGATAAGAACAATTACGCTTCAAGTTTTAAAACAACAAAAACTCATCATCGCTTGACGCGCATATGAGCCGAAAGCGATTCCTGCAGGGCCTCCATGTCCTCATCGCTCTGACCGTCCTGATCGCGTGGGAAGCTGTCCATTAGCTTTTTCAGATAGGTCTCCTTGGAGTTCTGAAAAGTAAATCGATCCCAAAGTATGAGATATATCTTATATGGATTTAAAACTCACATCAGGGGCATCGTCCGTTTGTTTGTTCTCTCGCTTCAATCGTCTGAAATCGAGATATTCATGGGGATCCTGTCCCTGGTTGACGTCGCCCATTTCCTCTGTAAGCTTCTCTAGGGACTCGTCTAGATTTTCTAGCTTCTCTAGATGTTCGGTGTTGTAGCGATCCTCCCCAGGATCGTGCTGCCTGTCGATTTTCCCGTGCTCTATCGGGTCGAGGTAGCGCATCGGATCGCGCTCATTGCTGGCAAGGAAACTGCAAAAATTAGGAGCGAAGCGGAAAAGCGTGTGTATGGATTGTCGGATGTTTTTGTGCTGCCAACCTGTCGGCTTCATTAAGCTGTGGCCTCTCATCCAAGGGATCGTATGGGATCGGCCTCTCCTTCAGTGCTTTGGCATACTTTCGCTTTTGTTGTGCCTTTCGAGAGAGCTTATGGCGTTCGTACATCTCTGTATGCTCTACGGGATCCTCCTCCATCTCGGCGAGGGGTTTCCACTCCCTTTGCTTGACCTGTTCGTCCATTGGTCCTCCAGCCAGTTGCTCGTCATCAGAGCTCTCCTCGTCGTAGTCAAGTGGAGACTGATTGAAAATTTTGCCGTAATTTGTTTCGTGCAATCTCCTCAGACACTCAAAGTCATCTGCGGCGCATTCTTCAGCGCTCTTGAGCATCGACTTGCTTTTAGCTTTTGCGGTCTTCTGGCACTTGTATGGGTCCGGGGTGGCCTCCATATTCTCGTCGTCTGGCCTGCTCTTGCAGGTAGTTTTCTTTTTGGGACACTCGGATGTTGTATCGGGGGGTTCACAGGTGGTTGCCGCAGTTTTTGCGATGGAATTTGCCCCATTCGGTCGCTTGGTGCAGAGATTGTTAGGCTTTTTCTCCTCACCCTCATCCTCGTCCTTGCAGTCAACCCTTAGATAATCCCCCGGTGACAGCAGATCCTCAAAGACCTCTTCATCCGTGCCCTTAGCTTTCCTGCGCTGTTTTCTTTGACTTGCTTGCTTTGAAAGCCCTCCAACTGGTGATAAAATCTCAATCTCATTTACAAACACTCACCTTCCGAGTCCGTGTTTGCATCGCCTTCACCGTGATTGCTGTGCTCATCCAATAGGTTGTTCAGAGAGGTCAGATCTTCTAGCGATAGATCTTCTAGAGCAGCCTGAACCTCGCCATCGGTCAGGCCATCTGTCAGATCAGGATAGTTGTGTGGATCAGAGTATCGTTGATTTGTCGCATGTCGATTCTGTCATATCATATCCAAAGGATTAGTTTTAGGAGGGATCTCACCAAAGATTGCATGGATACTCACTATGGGATACGCGTGAAGTAATAAGGGAAATATGAAATATAGTAAGCAAATCCGTATTAGAAGCATTTTCCCTTTATGAAACATAAATTTTATTTAACTTATTAATAATTGCAACGCCTACTAGGGAAATTATATAAATTTTTGGAACAGTGACTGTTGGGAAATGTTTAAGAAACGTGTGTATTCCTTTCCAGGATGGTTGAGGCTGCCATACCCACCATACAGTCGATGCACCTCCTCTCAGTGGTTAACTTTATTCACACGTCGTGCATTGCCAAGGTGAACAACGACAATATACTAAAGAGAGACCAGAGCCTGAGCTACTGGTCGCAGGTGCACTCCAACTCGAAGCGTTCCACCACTGAGCGGCATCTGCAGGGACCCGGAGACTCGTTCCTCAGCGATGTCTACGAGGAGAGCATCTCGACCAAGACACAGGGGCTGATTGTGCTGCCAAAAGTCAGCATCACGATGCTGCAATCCTCCATTGTGGAGGAAGTGATATCCGTGGCAGCTCTGGACAATGTTCAGGTAAGAGTTGGCGCCCGGCGCTCTCGAAACGAAAACACAACGAACGCTTTCCCTTTGCTTCCCAGGATCTTAGCTGCGTGTCGCTGCTGACCTTCTACATGGAGGGGATCTCCACCAAGTTCCATTTGGGCAAGACGACGCGTGCCTCCATGCACAACGTGTACATCCAGCAGACGGTGCAGTCGGGCAATAGCCACAAGAAGGGCGGCATTATGAAGGGAACGCGTGCTCTGTTGGCGCACCTTTCCTCACAGACACGGCCCGACAATGTCCAAGGAGAGCCCATTCTCATAGAGACATCGGAGAAGCAGTTGGAGGAGCTAGTCATCACGCTGGACATTGGACGAGCGCATGCACAGCTGCGACGACTGAAGACGGAGGGCCAGTCGTGTGCCCAGGATTCAGCCATCATTGTCACTGCCATTCCGGAGCACAAGAGCAAGGTGCTCTTCGAGTGCCTGAAGATGCCCGAGAGCACGGGCATCGAGAGTATCGGCTACATCATGTTCGAGTGCGGCCTGGAGGGCGTGGGCGTGAAGATCGTGAAGCGCTCGCACTTTGAAAAGTCCGAGAACAGCAAGGAGGAGCTGGCCGAGATGGCGGGCGCTGGAGGCGAGGGTGTGACCGCCAGCGGTGGCTTCAACCTCAACGATCTTGTGGGTGGTCACGGTGGGGCAGGAAACGATGGAGGAGCAGCAGCACCTTCCTCGGATGGTGCCACTTCCAAGGCGGAGGCCGCCTGGCGAATGATCACCAAAAAGCCACCCACTCCAAAGACCCCCAAGGAGAAGTTCCACCACGCCCTGGACAGCGTCATAGTGGGCGATAGCTCAACCTCTGGGCCTGACCAGAGGAAATCCACACCCAAACCTCCAGACGAGGATGTGGAAAAGGGCCCCACGGCGACAGGCAATCAGGGAGCTCCGAAGACCGGGGCTGCCGGTGGCAGCAGCTCCAAGGATGCCTACGACAAGGTGCTCTCGAACGTCAAGGAAACTGACAAAACCTCTTCGTGTGTGATCGAACTGAAGGCGGTGTGGTTCAACTTTGCGGCACCGCCCTGTGTGCCAATCACCCGAAAGATCGATTTGACGCGCCTCGACTGGAACCTGCTGAGCACTGCCTCGCCTGCCATCACCGCCTGGATGAATCCAAGCAATCGGCTGGCCATCAAAGTGGTTGCCCTTCTGAAGGCGCTGCACACGCGACAGACGGCGGTGGCCGCCTGCCTCATGGCAGAGGCCTTGGACAATGAAAAGATTCAACGGAACCCAAAGATCAAGAAGGTGAGGTCGACAAAGGTATACTTGGGACTGCTGAATCTTTAACAATTCGTCCCCAGAGTCGCTATGCCAACAACTATACGCTGCTCTCGAAGACGCTGCAAGAAGATCCCAGCTGCCAGTTGTGCTACATTATGCAGAAACTGGTCTTAGACGAGGGCGTGCAGCGGATTGAGCCGATCTTCAAGCAGGCCGATGTACCACATCTGATAACTCTGCGACAGGTGAGACCATCGCAATTGGGACTATCTTTTATAAGCTATTTTCTAAACCGATTGCTTTGTAGGGAATCATTGTGCTGAGTCGTCAGTGGAAGAATACCCTGTACAATCCCATACTCTTCGAGCATCAGTACAAGAATAAGCTGGCACGTCCCATCAATGTGACATTCTCGTTTCCGCAGAACGAGGAGGAGGCAGAGAATGATGAGTGCGAAGGTGATGTTGAAATGGGCGCCTATGCGGGCGTCGGCGAGAATCCGGAAGAGAGTGAGAATGCTTTATTACTTGGGCAAACACAGCATCATCGAACTCACATTGGTATTTTTTTGATTAACGCTCTCTCTCTGGTTTACCCTCTCTCTCCTCTTAACCGAGTTATATGTATAGTTCTCTAAACTGTCTATATTTCCTTTCCTATTTCCTCACCTTTCTGCACGTTTTTGTTGAATGTGTGTTCTCTACTCTCTCTCTATCTCTCTGTCTATATATCCTTTGTTTAGCTTTGTTCTACCCACTATTTTCCCTTCTGTTTCCCCACTTCTGTGTCTTTCTCTTTGTACACTCCTCTTTTCGCACACACACATGTCGTCAAATGCTTTAAGTGTTCACACTTCATATTGTTTGATGCTTTTGCGTTTGCATTATACTCGTACTACAATACAAACTATACTATTCTATCCTTTCTGGCTATAATCTATCCTCTATATAGAACTAAATTTATAACTAAATGTGTTGTACATTAAACGGAACATCTCAGTGGACCAAAACACAATAGTAAAACGAATTTAACGTAACGAGACAAATCCGCGAGTAACGACTGAAGTCTCGCTAAAAGTTTGCAGCTCAGAAAATAGCGAGAAGAACCAAGTGACTAGTATATTCTCGTTAAATTAACGCAACGAGTAATATGTGTATAAAATCCTAAAATCGTTTTGAACATTGAACATACATACTACGGCACGCGATGGTGTTTTGGTCCACTGGGTCTATAATCGTATATATGTATGTTATATATGTATGTATTTGTTCTCTCTATTAACCTCTTCGTTTATTGTACAACCTTTCAACGCAAAAGTGAAGAAAAAATATCAGAAAAGTGTGCCAAATTATTACTCACATATTCCCAATATCCTCCATATCCATAGAAAACAATCAGTATGGCGGACTCTCGTATAGCCATGAAGCGGGAGGCCACCATGGAGCTGCCTCCCAGCGTTCGACCTCCACATCACCGAACATTCATAACCCGCGGCGTGGGTAAGTTTCATTTCTCCCAGTGCACGGGATAACTCACAATTGCTTCTCATGCTTGTCATTTGCTCTTCTCTGCATCTTTGCATCCATGCACCCTGCATTTCTCCACGCTTTAGGCTGAACAAAGTGCACAGCAAAGCCTCGAATTATTCACATGGCAATTCGTCTCGTTCCAGCATACAAATGCTGCCAATTATCTCGGGGCTGGTGGAGAAGCAAGTGCCAGAATTTGGTATGTATTTGAGAACATCTTCTAGGGGATTACTTTCTAAAAGATATCCTTCTGTAGAGTACGGGGCCCTTCAGGAGGGTTCAATCAGCTCTACCAATTCGGTCAACAAATTCTGGCTGGGCGCCGAGAGTCACAAGGAGGATCTCTACTTCTGGATGGCCAAGCAGCAGGACAACAAAAAGAAAGAGCATTTTGCCGAGAAAGAGCACGCCCGCCCTGCTCCTCCGAAGATCCCTGGACATGCCCACACGCGCAGTGGCATTATGCAGGACTCGATCAAGCTGTTGGATGCTCATTTGATCTTTGAGCCGTTGCTCACTTGCTTGGGCGTGATGCCCCAGCAAATGATCAACAAGTTCTCGAATGCAGACATCTCTTCGCTGGAGAATTTCGGCACAAATCTCTCACTCATCGGCACCTTCGATTCCATTCGCGTGGACATTGTCGTGAGCGAGGCGGGCGACAAGAAGAACCCAACCCAGAAGCCGGCCAAACTGAACAAGAAATCGAATGGCAGGGCCTCCATTATGATGGATACTCCCCTGTTCCTGTGCGAGCGCGTGGGCGTGGAGCTGGAGGTGCTGAAAATGTCTGATGGGGCAGTGGATCAGGCTCGCCAGAATGTCATCTACATGTCGCGGCGACAGCTGAAGAAGCATACGAGTACTGTGATCAATTTCAGCCTCAATGTGAGGTTCATTTCGCAGCAGGTGAACATGCCGCTGCTGCGGCTGCTCCATC
The DNA here is from genome assembly GCA_037356375.1 of Drosophila affinis. Classification (NCBI taxonomy): domain Eukaryota; kingdom Metazoa; phylum Arthropoda; class Insecta; order Diptera; family Drosophilidae; genus Drosophila; species Drosophila affinis. The sequence continues at coordinate 39,993,174 of CM074800.1, forward strand.
AGATCTGCAACATGTATCAGAATGTGAAGGATGCCCAGAACGAGTTCCACGATCATCCAGAGCTCAGCAAAAAGAGTCAGACCAAGGATGAATGTAGTTTGGGTATGGTTTCATCAGAAATAGGATTAATTTTAACAGTTCCTTACGAGTTTTCCTTCTTCCCCTGCAGCCTCGGAGCCCACAGATATCCTAGGTTTCAATTCAGTCTCTGAACGGTTTGGCCATGGCGAGAGCTATTCGGACGAGCGTTACGACAAGTTCAACGAGACCATGCCAACAATGCCAGCGTCCAGAACTCGTCCGGGTGGCCTGGCGCCCATCATACAGCTAACCCCGTCGCCTAATGCCAAGAATCGACCACAGAGCTTCGCCCAGAAGCTGCGTTCCACAGGCAAGTCGGTGAAGGGCAAGCTGGGCTACACCAATCTCAATGAGTCGAGTTCGTCGCCTCTGCGGGACAGTCCCACCATGTCGCTGCACGAGCAGAACATCCTCAAGCTGGCCACCGAGTCGAAGGCCTCGCTGAATGGCGGCTGTGCCACCAGCATGAGCGGGGACTACCAGAACACTCTGACCAAGGGCATGTCATCGATGGCCCCCCTGTTGGAGACGCCCAACTGCTGGAAGACCATCTACCATCTGCTGGAGCTGTACGGCACTATGCCAGAGACGAAGACTGTGGTCCAGAGGAGCTCCCTCAATGAGCACAAGAAGCCGTCGGCGTTTGTCAACGACGAGGATGATTTGGCCAGTGCTCCCACTCCATTGCCGCAGCATCGCGAGATGCTGATCATCGATGGGCCGTCCCAGGAGCGAACTCGTCTGATTGTCTTTGGTGTGGCCAAGATCCACAAGACCCGACTGCTGGCCACCCTCTCCGGGCTTAAGCTCGAATCGGAGATAACCACGCTAAACAGCACGGCTACGTGGCGAAAGAAGGCTCGTCCCGTCTCCCTGGAATGCTCGCTCACTGGACAAGTGGGACGCGCCATGATTGTCCTTCTGGAAGGTGTGGCCCCCAGTCAGCAGTAAGTATAGCGAAAGCCTTCCCCTCTTTTGGTGTCATGGCTAACTCTTTTGCGCGTTTGCAGAACCGTCGTGAAGGTAACAGTTGGCAAGAGCCAGACGCTCTACTCGAGCCTCTCCAAGCGGGGCAAGGACAAGAACAGCGGTCTGCTCTCGATCGGTGCTGTTAACATAGACATCCCGCAGCATCCGGTCGCTCTGCACGGCATGATGACGCGCAGTTCCAAGCAGCTGTCATCCACCATCCAAGAGCTGAGAGTAAAACGCAACTCCGGTCGCTCCACCCTGCGATCATTTACAGCCGAAGAACCAGAGTCTCCTTTCCATGCACGAAACTCGGGCGGTGCCAGCAGTGGCGCCGGTGTGGCCAGCGAAATGCGAGAACGTACGGTCTCCGGCGGCGGCGGAGCCCAACAGCAGCCACAACAGGCGGCACGAAGAGCCGCTCACATGGCCCAATCGAGAACGGGGGCAACGGCGGCTCAGCATCAGAATGGATTGCTCCAGCCGCTGGTCATGCAGTTCAATATACTCCTCCAGAGCCTGTCCATTAATGCCGCTTTGCTGCCCTCGCTGCAGGCCCAGTATCGGATGAATCATGTCAGTTCCATGGGCGTCACGGGGCAAAGAGCGAAATTTGTCATCGATTTGCCCACGCATACGCTGAGCTTCAACACCAAGATTCAGGTTAGTAAAACTCTGATCTTATATCTGTGCATTGACTAAATATGGAATCCCTTAAAGAACGAAATGAATCTGCCATCGGAGGCCTGCATTGGGCTGCCACCCGTCCATGTGTTGGCCGAGTACATTCCAGACAATCGTCAGGATCAGACGGAGAGCGTCGAGGGCATTGTACTACGGCAGGGTGGCTATGTGAATGCCAGTGCGGAGATTGGGGAGTTCGAGCGCTGTCTGACCACAGATCTGCTGAACCACTTGGTGTTTGTGCAGAAGGTTTTCATGCGCGAGATCAACGAAGTGCTGCAGAAGGTGTACGGCGGGGAGAAGCCCGTGCCGCTGTGGACCGAGGAGAGTGGCGACAGTTCCAGCGTGCAGGAATCAACACTGAAGAGGATCCTCTTTTCCATCAACATATCGATGAAGAGGATTCAGCTTACGGCCACCACGCCCTGCTCATCGGCAGTGCGCTTCGAGACGGGCACCCTGGAGCTACAGCTGTCGAATCGCGTGAAGAATCTGGGCGACATGAGCAATCGGAAGCTGTTCTTCAAGGCGCACATTGACTTCAATCTGTCGCTGGGACAGATCATAAGGAATGTGATCTTTGACGAGGCCGAGCCAGAGTTCCAGCAATATGCCTTCTTCCACACGACCATCGGTCTGCGCAATGCCTTCCAGGACGAGCTGCTCAACGAGGACAAGGAGCTGATCCTGCTCACGTTGAAGCGACCCCTGGTCTACATCCAGCCGATAGCCGTGGACAAGGCCATATTGGTATGGCTGAACTACAAGAACGCCTACGAGTACTGGGCAGAGAAGCGGGCCAATCTCTGCTACGAGCACAGCCAGGCGACGGCCCAGCAGCAGCAGCAGGTCTTTGATCGTGTGGCCTTTGGACAGATAGCAGGATCGAACTTGTCTACGCTTTTCCTGCAGCTAACTGTCGAGGATATGGGCATATGTTTGCCCTTGAAACAAGTGAATACTGTGGTAGGTTCCAAACCCTAAGACTGCATTTCCACAATTTCCTAACTTAATTCCACTCTTTGTAGAACTTTGGCTCCCGTTCGTATCAGGACTTTGATGCCAAGGGAGCTGTTGTCATCACGCTGGAGAACACCATCATTTCGGCCTGCAATTCGGGCGCACTGGTGTCCAAGGGAAAGTTCCAGGGATTGTGTCTGCGATTCGCCGATGATTTCGAGACCAATCTGGATGACTGGAAGCCCACCAGCGGTGAGCCCATTATGAACGTGTGCGTGGTGTCGGAGGGCACCTTCGAGGTCTGCTCGCGGACCACCGCCGCGAAGAAGGGCGAGAATGCCAAGTGGCTGCTCAACGTCAAGTGGCAGATGGAGGGCGTGGACATCCACTTGGACGTGAACATTGGTAAGCAATTGAGTTCTTTGGGGCACACGCTGACAATGCTGACGGGCTTCGAAGAGGAGGACACGCAGATGGAGTCCCCAGACAGCGACGAGGGGGATCAGAGCTGCCGTGACACGTACGTGCGTCGTCGCGGGGAATTCGACAACCTGCCCGCTTTCGTGTTCGATCCCACCATCGACTCCAAGAAGCGTTCGTTTATGATGGAGAAGGAGATGGCCGAGCAGCTGAAGATCATCAATGATCTGAGGACGCTGGGCGCATCCCACAACACGGTGGCGCATGAAGAGCGGCGGCTGCAGGAGCTGCAGGCCATCTGCTACAAGTACTTCCGACGCGACATGATCCAGAAGTGGAAGCGGCCCTCCCTGAGGAGATCCCTCAAGAACTACAGTCGCTCGCATTCGTACATTGGCGGAGGAGTGGGTATTCCCGGGGTGGGAGGAGTCCCTCCATCGCTGGACAATGGTAGCCACAGCTATGCTGGCCGAAGACTGGACACCATTGCCTCCAACGATGAGATCTCCAGCCTGCAGAGCACCCCAGCTTCCTGCCACTCGCGCAGTGCTTCCCTCAAGACGGCCGGCGGAGGAGCAGGAGGAGGAATAGGGGGAGGTAGTGCAGTCAATGCTCTGGGAAGGGTAACCTTCACAGAGGCCATGCGCCAGACATCGCTGCCCAATGCGGACACGGACACGGAGACGGCGGACAACGAGTTGGATTGGCGCGGCGACTGCACGCCCAGCGAGATGGATGTGGATGGGATATCCGTGGAGATGCGACGCAAGCACGGACACGGCCAGAAGCAGGCTGAGCCGATGATTGACTTTGAGCTGGACGTAAAGGTCCTGGTGAACTCTGGGAAGTGTGTGCTGCACACCAAAGACACGGGAGAGGAGCGCCAGGGCCAGGGCTATGCGGCGGCAGGAGCTGCCGGAGCTGCTGGAGCGGCTGCCTCGAGTGTCAAGTCGCACAAGAGGGAGCGCAGCATTGGCAACGACTGGGGTAGCCCCACGCCATCCAGACGACAGCGTGACAAGAGCAAGCTGCGCTTCAATGCCAATGCCCTGCTGGCGGATCTCACCATCTTCCACATACCCGGACTGGACGTGAAGCTGCACTACCAGTCCAAGACCCTGGCGGAGCAGCTAAACCATCAACCGGATCCATCGATAGCATCCACACCGCATGGACCCCGCCGGATAGGCAACAAGCGCGCCACGCTCTGCGCCTGGATGACCCTGCAGAGCATACCCGAGGAGACCATCATCTCGCCGCACATTCTCGAGTTTCTCGAGCAAACTCTGGAGCCGATACCCGCCCGGCAGCCCAGCAGCGTGCCCCAGACGCCCAATCACAATGCGCCCGTTAATCTGGACATTCTGCCAGCCAACTATGTGACATATGCCTCCTTCCCTGTGGATGTCATTGTCTACTTCCATATGCAGCCGTCGACGTTCCGCTTCAGCTGCCTGCCTGTTTCCCGCGTGGAGTGCATGCTGCAGCTTCCCAGCCTGGACATTGTCTTCAGTTCGAAGCGCAGCAGCGAGGAGGAGAACTCTGGCACCCACTCCAGCACCCACTCGCATCCGGAGCAGCTGCCGACGGGCGGGCTGAGTGTCACCGGGTGCCTGGCCGACTTCAATGTGTTCATCTTCCATCCGTACGGCGGTAAGAAGACCTCCAAAGAGACACAGTTCTCTCCCCTGAGCGATAGCGAGCGCAAGGATTCGCTCAGCATCAACGTGGAGTTTGTCAAATTCCATATCACGCGCTGCCGCAAGGTCTACATCGAGCCGCTGCCCAGCTCGAAGCGAGGCCTGGACCACTCGCGCGCTGTCATCCGCTTCTCCACCATCGTGGACATTGGCAGTGCCAGCTTCAAGTACGACATGCGGCGGCTGACGGAGATCCTGGCCTTCCCCAAGGCATGGTACAGGCGCCGCATTGTGCGACGCCTCTTCCTGGGCGACCTCAGTGTCCACCAGCAGCAGCAACAGCAGCAGCAGGCGAACGGAGGTGGCGCGGAGACACCCACGGGATGTGCCCCGGCCACACCCACCCCCAGCGAAGATACAGGGCGGGCGAAGGATAAGATGCGCCTGGACTTCGACGCCCAGCCGACGCAGCAACAGCAGCAGCAGTTGGGTCACTTTGGAGCCGTGCGCAAGCTCAAGAATCTGGGCAAATCGTCCAGTGCCGAGTCCTCGGGAACGCCTCCATCCGAAAAGAACCAGATCACGTCCTGGGAGACGCTCGTGCTGTTTGCCGTGAACTTTACGAAACTGAATGTCCAAATGAACATCGGGAATGTGTGCGGCAACGTGGTGTGGCTGACAAAGGACTTCCAGTCGGACGGACGCCTGTCCATCGGCAGCACCGGCTACAAGAACATGTACGCGGGCATCTACCTGGGCGGATCCGCGCTGGACGCCAAGGGTGGCATTGTGGGCGGCAGCTTCGAGGTGAACAAGATCAACAAGCGGTTCCACATCAAGGAGGAGGCTGGCATGGAGCCCTACCACACGCTGGGACTGAGCTTCATGGCCCTGGAGCTGCGACTGGACTACATGGGCACCTCGGTGCTGATGACCCGCATCAGCAGCTTCTCCGCAGCCATGAAGGATGAATGGCGCACCGCCTCCCAGGCTGCGGCAGCCCCCGCCCATGGCAAGGATCAGCCGCGAGCTCTGATCTTCATCCATGGCGACCTAAGCTGGGATCAGCTGCAGATCATGATCTCCAAGTCGACGACGGCGGACATGCTGAAGATGTACTTCAAGCTGGAAGAGTTCTTCACGCAGCAATTCAAGTCCTCCAAGCGAGTCTTCTCCAGCCTCGAGCCCCGCCTCCAGGATCGCACGGCCAGCATCAAGCGCCGGCAGCAGCTGAAAAAGAAGACCAACGGGGAGCTGGCGGCGCCCCAGGGCGTGCCGACTGGCATGATTGGTGACAACACGGATGCCCGACACCACCGCCACTGGCAGAAACCCCTGGCCCAGGCTGTGGGTCTGGTGGTGCCCTCCCTGGTCACCCGTCTGCCGCGCCATGGCAACGTCTTGGGCGGCACAGTGGAGCTGCGCGGACAGAACATCTCGTTGGCCTGTTTCCATGGCATCAACTTCAAGTCCAAGTCGTGGGCGCTGTTCAGCCTGAGGTCTCCATCGATCAACTTTGCCACGGAGGCGCGCCAGATGGAGGACTCGGGATCCCACGAGGTGCTGGTCACGCAGACGCTCACCTCCTGCCTGGGCCAGAGCACCGAGGTGCAGCAGCAGCAGAATCACTCGATGGCCATCGTCAGTCGCATCACGCGCAACATCATCTTCCCGCCACAGTTCAAGACGCTCAACGAGTGGTTCCACTATGCGTTTGCCAACAGTGAGATCGATGGTGAGTGTCCCCATATGATATCCCTGATTGATGATTGATAGACCTTTCTTTTCCATTTGCAGCTGTTGACCGTTTTCCCATCATGGAATGCGAGCGGGAGATAGCATCCAATTCGATTGAACGAACGCGTGCCTCGGGCAGCAGCAGCTCCGCCAAGGCACAGGAGCACAACCACAATCGAGAAGTTATCTTCGCGTTGCCCAGCCTGCAGCTGCATTTCAAGACTGAGCACAAACAGGGACCAACCACACCAGAGCCAAGTGGTAAGTGTGGCTGCAACCCCCTTGAATTCATATGTTTATGCCTGGAAACTCGATTCTTTATTGCAGAAACCAAGCCAGAGGTCTTGTGCAGCTTCATAACCGAATTCGATGATCACATCTTTGTGACCGTCGATGCGGATGCCTTCTTCTTCCTGCACGATCTCATCACCTCCTATGTGACTGAAAAAGAGAAGGTGGTAAGTCTTTTTTAAAGGCCTACATTTAATGGGAGTGGTATTTTATCGATTTGTTTTCTTTGCCAGATTGGAGCTCAATCGGCGAGGGCTGCCTCGCCCAATCTGTCGCAGAAGACTAACCTGAAGCCGTATCTGACGGACGAGATACTCAAAGAGAAGAGGAGCTCTTCCAACACGAACCTAACTGCCCAGGGCAAGCAAATGAGCGCCAGCAAGAGCAGCCTGGAGCCCCTGCAGGGCAGCCACACGAACCTAGCGAACTCAACGACCAATGTGTCAACGACAACAACTACGACGGCCAACACGGCCTCAGCCGCAGCAGCATCAACATCATCATCATCGACGACGGCGGCGACCACAACGACGGCAACGGCGACGGGCGACAGGCTCCGCAAACGATGTCAAAGACGGAGGCACACAGCCACAGCAGCAGGCAAATGCAGGAGCCGGTGGCTTGGAGGCATCACCGCCGAGCTTTGATCTGGAGTCCTTTGTGCGCGACTGGCGGCACTTTGAGTGCCAGACCTGGCATCTGGAGCCAACAGTTCGCCTGCTCTCCTGGGCGGGCAAGTCCATCGAGCCCTACGGCGTCGACTACATACTCAACAAGCTGGGCTTCAGCCATGCCCGCACCACCATACCCAAATGGCTGCAGCGCGGCTTCATGGACCCCCTGGACAAGGTGCAGGCCCTCATGATGCTCCAGCTGCTGCTGATGGTGCGAGAGAACAAAGTCGAGAGGGAGAGGGAGCGGGATGGCAATGGCAGCGGAGGCGGAAGCGCCAATGGCAAACAGCAGCATCAGCAGAATCATCGACCATCAACGAATTAGCATCCATGACAGACAATTATCCAAGGCGTTCGTTCGTTTGTTCGTTTAATTTAAGTAGCAGTGTATAGATTTTTGACCCGTGTAAAGTTTTACATAATTTATTATCCCGGTTATCCTGCTCTCGACCTGGCTTTCTACTCGCGGTATTATTTAGCCAATAAGGCAGCTTCTTCTACTCGTACTATATCCTTATATTGTAAATGGTTTGCTCTCGTTTTTCCCCTATCCACTATCTATCTTTTTTAAGCGTAATTGTATACTCATTTTATAGGTGTGTAAAGTCAAGTGCTTTGTGTGTAATTTGCTCAATTTTCGCGCTTCGTAACTATAATTAAAGGAATGTGTTGTTTTCTAGGATCTACATACATAGATACTACATACATATATACATATATCATGCAACAATGAGCAAAGCAATTGTGTTTAAACTATAAGTAGCTTTAATTGATTATACAAAAATATACAATGCAACACAAAACTTCCAATACATTTGATGCATTTTTTCTCTTGATGGTGTTTCTGATGGTGATTTAACAGCCAACTAACAGAAAAAACACATATTATTTGCCGCTGTTACAGAGGCGATGTTAATTTAGCAGCGAGCTAACAGCGAAAGAAAATTGGAGTGAGAGAGCCCTTGACCTATCTTCGATATCTGTGATCACCTGCGTAAATTTCGCTCTCATTTTCTGCCGTGAGATCTAATTTCTGAGCAGAGCTTTGAGCTGCTGCCCATGCTGTTCTGCTGATTTCCCCCTCGCCATAGAGAGCAGAAGCAAAAGCAACAACAATGAACAAAAAACCCTATTGCAAAAGCCGCTCCGCTCTTCGATTCTCTCAGTAAAAGGTCTCTTTCATTACCAGCGCTGAAATCAAACATATGTAACGCTCTCATTAAGTTTTATGGAATTGCACTGACACCGCAAGCAGTAGTTAGGGAAAGAAAAACAAAGTGAGAGAGCGAGAACCTACATTCGTTATCTGTGATCGCCTGCATTAGCTTTCGCTCTCGTTTCTGCATCAGATCTGAGCTTTAGCAGCTGCCCACGCTGCTCTGCTGCAGCCCTCTCATCACCTGCTTTCGTTCTCTCGATCTTAGAAAGCTTCTTTAAGCTGCCCACGCAGCTGCAGTTCTATCTAACCAAAGCTTTCAGTTCCCCTCCGGTCCATCATTCGAAGCGGCCATTAAATTGTTCGTCTTGCGGTGTGCGCGTTTTAAAAGTGTTTAAAAGTGCGCAAATGAAACCAAAAACAATACGGTGCACGGCAAGAACTAAATAGAGAGCGGCACCAAAGTGTGTGTTTGTTGTGTGTGTTTTTGTTTCTTTTTCAATAAGAGTGAGTGTATGCAATTTGGAGTGCAATGAATGGCATCAAAGCCAAAGGAATGGCATATGAGTGCTTTTTTTTATTGTGAAATTCAAAAATGCCAAAAAGTGAGTGATAGTGATTGAGTGCAATGTACCGCAAGAACTAAATAAAGAGCGGAAATACGAGCATTTTTGACATTTGTGTTGTTTCTCTTTGCTTTCGTCACTGGCATAGTGAAAGTGAAAGATCCAAAGAGAGAAAATATAACCAGCAGCAAGTCAACAAAAATGAAGGTGAGTTTAAACCATACACAAGACTTATAATATTTTATTACATATGTACATACATACAGTGGCGAGCATACATGGATACATGTTCATCACTTTTCAGTTTAAACGCCTGTAAAATCTTCAAAAATGACTCAATCCTTGTGATTTTTTTTGTTATATATTCCTTAATTATATGAAAACGAAATAAAACAATAATTTAAATTAAAAGAGATCGGGTTCAGTTAGAGTTTTTAGTTTTTTCAAAAAAAGTCAATGTATCCACTTTTGCACGTTTTGCAATTTCTTAATTTAGAAATTTTTTATAAATATTTGGTCCATACGCCATACGTTTTATTACATTATTAATGCGTTTTGGTATACCCTCGACTAAATTTTGAATGTGTTCTCGAGGGATCATGCGTAACTCCGTCTGTAGGCGCTCCCACAGCTCATCCAATCTCTTTGGTGCAGATTTGTACCTTGCCAAACGTTTTTTAAGCAGAGCCCACAGATTTTCAACGGGATTCAAGTCTGAGCATTTAGCAGGCCACCGCATTAAGTGAAAACTCTAATTATTCAGGCAAATTTTCACGTTTTTGGCCGTGTGCTTCGGATCTCCGTCTTGCTAGAAAGAGATCTCCTCTATGGGGTAGGCACATTTGTCGATCAAATTTTGTGAATTGTTCTTCAAAATATGAAGATAATCTTCTTTATTCATTATTCTATCCATTTTAAGCAATGGGGCAACGTTCCACCAAGTGAGGCAGCCCCACACCATAATACTGCCTCCCCCATGCTTTATTGTTTCCTTAACCTGATGCTTTTTCAGCTTTTCGTTTGGGCGGTGACAGTAATACTCCTTGCATTTAGACTGAAAACTGTTTATTTTGGTCTCATCTGACCAAATTACCTTCGTCCAATCTTCCATGATCCAGTTCATGTGCTCCTTGCCAAATTTAAGACGTATTGAGACGTTTTTCTCGGACGGGTCAGGATTTTTCTGCTTAACTGCCACTGTTTGGCCGATCCTGTGCAGAGCTCTTCGTGCCGACCACTCGCTTACGTGCTTGTTTATAGCCGCTGTAGCTTGTTTAGGTGTTGTCTTCTTCGTGGTGGGCATTACATGCTCCATATCACGAACATCCCTGTCTGTAAGCAGACGTGGTCGTGATTTTGACGTTACAGATACGACAAAATTGCGTCTTTTTCGAGCTTGTAGAACAGTTAGGAGACAAATTCCAAGAGACTTTGGGATTTTCCGTACTGATTTCTTATTTTTCGTCATTTCCAATACTTGGTTTTCATCATTTGTAAAGATTTTACTCATTTTGAGTTAAATATGTGGTTTGATGAAAAATTCGCGGATATTATAATAAAGGGCAATCAATTTGTCTACTATTGTTAGCGAATCAATGTCTAATTGCACGATAACAATATATTTTTGGGAAATCCCATGATTGCGTTACAAAAAGCTTCAAAATAAGTGTTCCAAATATAAAAAAACAAAACGTGCAAAAGTGGATACATTGACTTTTTTTGAAAAAACTAAAAACTCTAACTGAACCCGATCTCTTTTAATTTAAATTATTGTTTTATTTCGTTTTCATATAATTAAGGAATATATAACAAAAAAAATCACAAGGATTGAGTCATTTTTGAAGATTTTACAGGCGTTTAAACTGAAAAGTGATGAACATGTATCCATGTATGCTCGCCACTGTATGTATGATACATATTTTCGAGTGCTTATGTTATATCTATGGCTTATGGTTTCAGTGCGAGTTAACATGTTTGAAACAAATTCAAAGCCATAAAAGAAAGACTATCCATAGGGGCTGAAACGTGGCATACCCCTGCAGATCGAAGGCTCTGACAGCCAGTGAGTGATTCTATTGGGAATTGGGAAACACAAATTATCCAGCAAATAACTATCTCTGTGTTCGGCATAGCTTTCCTCCTTAATCGATACGCATATAGAATCTTAAATTCTTCTCTGTCTAATTTTAAATCTTCTGTCAAAAGTATTATGCTCTCTGCGTATAGCTTTATGATATAACTTTCATGAATTTTAGCATACGTGAAAAGAAAATAGCCCCTGTTTATCCGACAGAGATGAATATATGCATGCAACCATATCACCAGAGTTGCCAAACGTTTAAATCCACCCAACCTGCCTAACACATTCTCCTTCTTCACCAGAGCAAGAAGCCTACTCACATCCGCATCTGTCCAAAAGGATCTTTTAGATTCTTCTCGTTTCGTCGTCACTTTTGGGCGCTCTTCTGGACCTTGCCATGCATTTTTGCCCCCCGTTTACCTGTTGAAAGTACTCTGATTGAGTTACACGGGAGACAAGTAGTTTTAATACCTAATAAAAGATCGCCATGTCATAGCCCAGATCGAGGGAAAAGCAAGAAATATATTTGGAATGTTTAATTATAGAACAGATCCCACTGAACTACTGCTAAACTTCTGGGGAACGGAACCACCTTCCGCAGCTGCCTAATAATTCCACGATTATGCTTTGGCCTTGTGCAGCAGGCATAGAGAAAATGTTCCAGTTAATTTTCGCCTGACTTTGCCAGCTCCACCAATCCGCCTCCTTTCTGGCCTGGCCGGGCCGGATCCTGCTCCTTGGACCCTTCCACGCCTGCGACTTTGCTTCGGGTTTTGTGTGTTTGCTTGGGTAAACTTTGGATCCGCTGCGTGTATCCGTTTTTTGTTTTCCATCTCTGGCGTTGGCGCTGGCGCTGCGCTGCGCTGAGCGGCAGTGCAAATGTATTTTCTTGGGGCCTTTCAGCATTTTCTTTTTCTTGTCACTGTGCTTTACATTTTTTCGGAGGCTGAGCCAGAGCGGGGGCGGGGGGCGTGAGCGGGGCCCTGTGTCTCTTTGTAAACATTTCATTTTCCATCAAGGTTGCGTTTTTAATTATCTTTCCTTTCTCTGTTGGCTGCTCGATGTGATGGGTTCCTTCGGCCTCAGCTTCAGCTTCAGCTTCTTCTCTCTCTTTCTTTTCTTTTCGTTTCATTTCGTTTTTATTTTTTCTCTTTTTTAGCATATTAGGTTCAGGCTCTTTCTGTTTCCCCGCTGCACATCCCCGAAACAGTTGCCACGAGTTGATGATGAGCTTTTCACGCATTGTAGGCGCGACCCAGGCCAAGCCAGCGTCTGATGTGGATGTGGGTGGGCCCTGTGGCAAGGGTCGTGGCCTGAATGCCAGCGAGCGAGTGGTTTACTTTGGAGATTAGTTTATCTAAAGTTAATGAGGGTTAAAACTAATAGGCGAATGGCTTAATTTTTAATTATGAGACTTGCTCGACTCTTCTTTTGTGGTTTCTTTTCTTCGCTCCTTTGTCTTTGTCTTTGGGTTCAGTTTGTTTTGATTTCCTTGTGGCTTCGTCCTTGACGCTTTGCTGGCATAATGGCCTCTCAAAAATGGGTTCAGATCAGCTTTAAGCAAAGCCACTTAACTGGAAAGATAATCCCCAACGAGAGTTCCGGCCTGTCCCCTGGTCATTCGATACACTTTTCGTTATTAGTTTTCCCCGGAAAGCCGGAAAGTTTTCATTTTGGCAAGGGCATTCCCTGGCCATAAATTGGCAGCGCCTGTTGTCAAGGTGTCGTTGGACACATTTTTCAATTAAATGGACAAAACTTGAAATTCCTTTTGGCTTTCTTTTTGCTTTTCTTTTTGTTTTTCAGTTGACAATTTATTGAGCAGCTTTGGCTCGCATTACACTCTCTGGCAAATTCGTGATTTGCCAGCGCCTCTCGCCTCGCGCGCTCCTGTGAAATATGAGTCGAGCTGTCATAACAATCGTACCAATAAATATGTAGTATATATTGTACATATATTGTGCACATATGGAGTTGATGATTTGATGTGCCAGATGCCAGATGATGGGTATCCACCACTTTAGGGGGGGTATATGAATTCTATGGAAAGTTGTTGGTGGGATTTTCTAGATTTACTAAATTGCAATTCCATAATCAAAAAATGTGTTCATTTCCAAGGATTATGTTATTGAAAGCTCTAAGATCTAGTCATCAAATTATCCTCATTAATTTCCACCAAATCGAGAGGAGAGATATAGTTGTACCTTAAATAAAGACCTAAGATCTAGTCATCAAATTGTCCTCACTTATTTGTTTTTGACCTTAAAAGAAACGTCTAGACACTTGTGATCAGAGTTGTATATTCATACTGACTTCATTTCAGAAAAATCCGGCCTTATATGTAGTTTTACAATGAGGGAGACCCATGGAACGGATGGATCGGTACTGCAAGTCCAACAAATCTAGAGGATAGCTTATAGTTGTACCTTGCATCCCCTGCTGGGGTATCGAAAATTCCATATCATCGGCGATATTTATGAGCAACAGCCAGCAGAAGGCAATCAGACACAGGCTGCTCGCCAGACAGAGGGCCACAATTTATGCGGCAACCCTTGAACCAGGGGCCCTAAATTATTTTTTAATTTCCACCAGTTCCAGCCTCAGTCCCAGCCTCAGTCCCAGCCTAAGGAAACTTTCGGCTTGCGTCGGGCCGAGAACAACAAACAACATAATAATCAAGTCAATAAAAAAGTCATAAAAAAATAGAACAGCAAAACCAAACCGAAAATTTCACAAAAGGCCAAGGAGCCGGCCGTTCAGGGGCCACGTCTATCTGTGTGTGTATGTGTGTGTGTGTGTGACTTGTGGCATGACCAGGACACGCCATAGACAAATATCAGACAAGACAAGACAAGACAGGGGAGAGAGCGCAAACGAAGAACTTGTAAGAACGATAAAGCAGACAATAAAAACCACGAAGCCTAATAAAAATTACATTTTATTTTATTTCCTGCTCCCAGCTCCCGTTTTAAATAGTCAAAGGCACGCACGTCAACAAGGGGGGGCGGGGCTGGGGTGGACCTGAAGACCATTCAGAGAGCTGAACATTCTCTTGGCTGTCTCTAAATTACAGCCAAGATATTTGGTTACCAGATAGCGTGGGCACATCCTCCTCCATTCGCATTCCCATTACCAACACCACCACCCACCCCCGCTTGGCTCAGGGTAAGTAATGACTCCCCCGTGTCCAGGGCTGGAGTGCAATTTGTGGACATTTAACTGTTTCTAATAATTATGTAAATGTCTGTCACTTGATGCGGCACTTTTGTGGCATGTCCCTGCCTCTCGCACTCTTCTTTCCCCGCGACTTGGTCCATCCATTGTCCTTGGCAGCAATTCCTCTTGGTACGTCCATGAGGCTAGAATGAGTCCGCGTCCGAGTAGTGAGGGAAAATTGTCGAATATAATGAGGTTCTGGGGTCATTCCATGGGGAATTGCTGGGAAATCGGTGGCTGAAGTTGTAGTAGATTAGATTGTAATACATTCCAGAACTGTTAAGGATCAAACTTGGCTTATATTTGCCTTTTATTTTCGATCTCTTGATGGACAATGGCTGGGGTTACGTATAGGTTTGGGGAATGACTTGGTAGACTTGCCTAGAGCGCCTGCATTCGGCAATAAGTAGATAACAAGTAATATCCTTTGCCCATCGAAATGCAATATCCTAAACCGTTCTAAAGTCATATCCTACTGCCATAAACTACTCTATACTCCGTTTTGGGGTAATTTCGAGAGTGCAGCAGGGAAAGCCGTGCCATTATTTCGCGAGAGAATGCGAGAGTTCAAGTCGTGCCATTTATATGGTCCGCTCCTTGGCCGGCAACAATGGCTCTTGGTCTTGGCTTTGGCCAAGTCCTAGTCCCATTCCACTGCAGCGGACCATAAAATTATTATGCAAATACACAGCAGAGCGGAGAAGGGAGTTGGGAGAGGATGGTGGATGGGTGGGGATGGTGGATGGTGTGCACATATTAGGGCTACAAGCCGTTAATATGCAAATGGCACCGCGACTCATTCATAAAAAGGGATTTTACCATGGCATAGTAGCGCAGTCCTTGAATGTCGTCGTCTGGCAACACAGGATGTGGCGGCCATTCATGGGAGTTGCACGGAGTGGAGTGGAGGCAGGACAATGGCCGAGCAACTCTCTCGCATGTGCATAGTTTGTAAGACTAATGAGTGGTTCGAGGCGGAACGGGGAATTAAAAGTGAACATTAACTTGCCTGACGCCGGAATTTCCATAGAGCAAAGGAACATAGAAGGGACTGGAACGGACTGGCAAGGAATGGTGTTTGAAAGGAAAGGAAAGTTCTTAGGGAAGATTAAAGATCTGGCAAAGATTTAGTACTAAGAGCAGGAAGCGAAGGGTTTGCTTGGCATCGATTTCTATCGATTAACCGATTGCTAGCGATTGTAGGCTGGTCGTAGCTTTTGCCTGTCATTTCTTCCTCCTATTCCTGTTTTTTAGGGCATAACCTCGAATCTCTCCTTGAATTACATAAAATTGCACAAAGCAAAGCACAAAAGAGAGAACAAGCACAAGGAAAGAGCAAAGCAGGAGCAAGAGCAGAGCAGAAGCAGAGCAGAAGCAGAGCAGAAGCAGAGAAGTGCGAATGGAATGGAATGGCTGAAGGAAGTGCACACACAGAGAGCAGCGAACAGTTTCGCCACTCGGCGGCTGTGGCAGAGTAATTTCATAATTATGCAGGCACAAATGGCATTGTGTGACCTCTGCACCCCCCCACCACACACTCGCTTATGTACTGGGTGGACAGCCTCAAGTGCAGAGAGCAGAGAAGTGTATAATTATTTGTTGCCTTGTAATTTTTCACTTTATTTCCATGGTCCTCCGGGGCGTGACATCCGCTTGCTGCTGCTCCAAAAGTGTGCAATTATTTTTTCATATTTTTCTCTCAGCAAAGCGAAAGAAAGAAAGAAAGTTATGCACTAACCTCACAGAACAGAAGACTCCATGGATTTCCTTTCACAATTTTGTGGCATTTTATTCATGCTTATTGTCGTCCTTGACGGTATGCTCACTCTCAACGCAGAAAACGCCTTAATCTAATTAATAAAATTAATTTAATTAAAAGTGGTGCAGAAAAAAAGGTAGTCCCGAAATCTAGATTAGAAGCATAACTTCTGCGTCCTTGAAGGATGTGCGATGTTTCTGATGAAAGGTATGGAATCGTAGATCAAGAATAATTTGAAATCTTTGGCCATAAATTTAAATTTTAGTTTTTATTTTTAAAATAGGAGGAACTTTTAAAAAAGGAATAAGAAAAGTTGTTATTTATAATTTTCATAGATATTTTCATATTCTTTGCATGAACAGTTTAGGGTCCTAATAATTCCCTCTATCATATCTACTAGTAACTCCCTTCCTAGTCTTAAGTTACCGATACTCTCATATCATTATCGTAATTAGAAATTGCTTAATTCTTTTAGTCAGATGAGTTATACTTTTCCCCGAACTTTAGTCTAACACCTCTCTTTCCTGCATGTCCACGAGTCGTGCGTTATGCAGCAGCGCCCCTCGGTCGGTTCGGCGGGTGTAGGACTGCGTTCTTGTCTAGGATCCGCGCGTAACAGCCTTCTACTGTTTATATTTATTTATAATTTAACTAAATTTTCAGATTTTTTGCTTTAAAAGTTGGAAAAAAAATGCTAGAATTCAATTT
Organism: Drosophila affinis; assembly: GCA_037356375.1. NCBI lineage: Eukaryota > Metazoa > Arthropoda > Insecta > Diptera > Drosophilidae > Drosophila > Drosophila affinis. The sequence goes on from CM074800.1 coordinate 40,010,115, forward strand.
TTAATTTAAAATTTATAACAGTTACGCTCCCTGGTATAATTTTGATAATTTTGGGAATTGTTTTCTTCATTTGGAAAAACCTTTTCCAGTTTAAGGCTCTTCCAGTGTTTCGTTCAGTTAATTTCTGTACTTTTTTCCCTCATAAAATCCTTCGAAAAACCTTCGAAACCTCGAAATATTTTGTTGAGTTTTAGCCAGATTTCACAAAAAACACTTAGCGCTAATCATCGTATAAATGGTTTGTAAAATATTAGATAAAAGCCATGAAAGAAGGAAAAGAAAAAAAAAACAACTGTTAAATGTTTTGGAATTAAATGCATGATTTACCCCGTTGCTGCTGGGTGGCTCCCTGGGCTCCATTTGCTCGTGCTGCGTCCTCCAGGCCCCACTGCTCGTCCTTCTGCTGCTGCTCCTCCTCCAGCCACTGCTCGTCCTTCTGCTGCTGTACTTGTTCCTATGGCTTCTGCTGTTCATTCAGCTCCACTTGCTCCTGGTCCTCCTTCCTCGCCGACTTCATCCCAAGTGGCTTTCTCTGCTGTGCTCTCTGGTCTCTCGCTCTCTCGGAACGCGATTTTCCATTAAATCCTTGAACAGCTAACGCGCTTAACTCTCCTAACCGACAAAACCCCAAACCAGAAGTCCTGCCCCGGCCCCCTCCCCCTCCACCCACCCCCTGCCTGCGCCCACAACAGCAGCGGCAGCCCCAGCAGAGCTTATGCAAAAATTTTGTTTTATAAAATTTTCAAGTCAAGCGCCTAATCCCAACACTTATTCTTATACACTTCAATGTCTTGGAACTAGAAGGCGCGGGGGGTGGTTGCTGAACAGTAGGAACAGCAGGAGGTGCTGGTTAGAGGGTGTGGCAGGGGCAGGGAGCAGGGGGGGGCATTGAAAAAGTTTTTCTTTTTCCCCAACCAGACGATATTTTATGACAAGTGCTAGGATCAGGGGGGAGGGCAGGGCAGGGCAGTGGAGCGGCTTTCAAGATGGGGGCGGATGGAGGCTGCGGTTACGCCCGGTTGGAGGGAGGCGTGGCAACACATTGGCACATTTTGGGATTAGGCCACTGAAAAATTCATTCATTTCCTGCTTATTTTTCACGACAAAACGAACCTTGGCCCTCCCTCACTCTCTCCCCCTCTGCCCCTCCTTTGGGGCAGACCCCAACACTTTGTAATATATAATTAAGATTACAAGCTTTTTGGTTTAAGAATCTGAGACTGAGACTGAGGCCTGGGACTGGTGACTGGGACTGGGGACGGGTTTTACGACTCCGAGTGACTGATAACCGAAGACGAACTGTGGGCGGCCGCAGGAATTTATTCATGGCCCGGCCAAGAGGCAGCTCTTCTCGGCTTACTGGGTGGTTTATGTCCGGGCGCGACCTCTCGCAGATTAATTTATGCGCTGTGTAATTATTAAATCAAAAGTATTTATGCCCCAGCACTTCCAGAGAGAGTGACTGCCCCAACAGGGGACTTCCAGGATAATAGACAGTCGAGAGTTTCATTGCACACTTTAGGTTCTAGGAGTAAACCAGTTAAGATTGCCCAGAGTACCTTTAGGTGTCCTGTCTCTCAAATCACTTCATATCCTTTCCTTTCCCTTGGGGCACATTCGTCTTGCCTGCATATTCCATTGTCTTTTGCACCCACAATTCGATGGGAGGTGGCGCAAAATGTGGCAAATTGTCAACCATTTGACAGGCCACATTAACAAGCATCTCCTCTGCTGTCCTTCCGTCGTCCTGGGCGTAAGACGATACCATTTCGGTTTCAATTTGCATGACGCATTAATCAGCATTCGATTTGAATCTCGTTATCTGGGGCTATGCTTCAGAGTGTCCTCTCCTGTCCTGTCCTGCTGTGGGCCACTCCCCTGACAACCGCACGCAATAAATTCGAGCATCAAATGGTGAGTAATTTCTTTGTGTTGCCGGTGTAATGTGGCGCCATAACTTAGCCAGGAGCCGCAAGGGAGGAGGAGGCGGAGGAGGAGCAGCTACAACCTGAGTGAAATTAGTATGCCAGGACATGAAAATCATTAGGCCAAAGACAAACCGTTCTAGCGGGGCTCGGTTCGGGCTCTCCTTCTGCAGTCGTGGGTGTCACTAATTAAATTATATACATAACAGGCAGGCACATCACCAGGTACTCCTGGTGCTCCTGGTGCTCCTCCTGGCGGCACCACTACCAATCAGTTCTCTGAGGCTGGGAGCATCGCAGATTTGGTCTTGGGCCAACCGCAGGTGTAATTAAAGAGCTTCTATTGCCATAAATTAACTTGCCTTTGGTTGGTCTTTGTACTCGCCAGCAGACAGTGCGTTTCACAATGGTAGGGATGGTCAAAGGGTAAGAAATTAGCTCGAAAGTACAGCGAGAGCTTCTAGAAAGGAGTCTTCAAAAGAAAGAGTCATCATTATATGTCTCTAGGATCCACCTACAAACTGTTATACTTCTCCCTAGTAAACCATCAGTGTTATTCCACTCCCGAAACGCACTGTATGTCCACTTGAATGTGAAATAATTTCAGTTAAATGCAAAATAGTTGGGGTCGACAATCATTGGGTTGCCTCTGGATTATCCTATCTGCTGCTCCCTGCAGCTGTTTCATCGTCATTTGGCCCAGGGGACTCGACCACATCAAACTAATTAAAGGTACCCCAAGACCCTAACCCCCACCCCCAAGGGCTCCAATCTCCACCGTGTGAGATTGTTGTCGATAAAAATTATACACAAATTTCGACCGACCGCAATTGTCCCCTAAAACCCACTCCCACTCCCACGCCCACTCTGGTTTTTTTCTCTCTATCTATTTTCTCTTTTTAATTTGATGGAAGAAAGGAGAAAGGTTTTCGGGGAGCCCTTTGGCAATGGGTTAAATCGCTTGTAATTACGCCACATAAATTTTAAATAAAGTATCCTTTTCGTTTCGTTTCTTTTCGCCGCTCTCTTTCCGCCTCCGTGCACTCAAAGGATCTACATAGACACGTACACATATACATTTACAGATGTATGTGAGTGTGTATTTGAAATTCTCTTTGTGTTAATTGCGCTGGTTAGCCGAGCATCAAAGTGGGAAAGTCAACCCGACTTGACCTCTCCCGAGAACCCCTTTTGCAAAGAGCGAGGCCCGTGCTGTAGCTTACATGCTAATTGTGACCAAAAATCCTGTTTATTGTGTGCACATCAAACTTTTAGTGTTGGTAAGCGGCTTAGTATTCAAATTGAATGTAATACATTTGGCCAAATTGCATGCGACTCGCATGGGGGGGGTCTTAGCGTAAATTCCTTGGGATTCCGAACGACTTAAGCTGTCGGGGATTGTGCGCTGATTCCCCCCAAACCCGATTGGGGCTGGGTTTTCGGGCATCCCAAAAAGGTCAAAGGGGTAACGCACAAGCAACGTTGATGCTTATTATTATGTTGTGGCCATTTCCAGGGTGGCAGCCCCTACAAAAAAGCTTATGTGCGAGCCCATAATCGAGCTAATCGGCAGTACGATAATGCGGCTTCCAGCTAAAACCCCCCCTCCCCAAGGTGTACCCCTGTAAGCGGCGATCGTTGAATCGGTTAATGGCTGGCCCCTTTGTATCGGTTGCCTTTTACAGGTAGTTGGTTTTCGGGCAGTAATCACACTAATACACTCAATGGATAGTTGGAAATGATAAGAAAGGGAACCTTTCCTTTGGCTTGGGAAATAATCATTTTTTCAGATGCAGAACCTCAGGTAATACCTGAATATCTGTGGGCCTTTTGCTGCCTCGTTATAAATATTTTAAAATGCTTTCAGCATGTTGTTTTCCTGCTGTTTCTGGGGGGTTCCCCTATCACTCATTCTCATTGAAGGTTGGTGAACATTTTTTAGCACTTTTCGCTAGCAGCAGGCAGCAGCCAAAAGGAGAGCTATAAATAACCGCAAGGACCCGTCAAGTACGAGTGCGAGTGCACCTGTTCATGTCCTGTCCTGGCATTTCTTCATATCATGACCGATATCCGGCTTACGCTTAACCAATAAAAATGTTCCAAATAATCACATTAAATATTACCCCCCCATCCACCTTCACCTTCCCTCTCTCTCTCTCTCTGTCGCACTCCCAGGCGCTGTATAAAGCGCATCGCATCAATTTCATGCCTTGAATAAGAGACGAAAAGGAACAAACAGAAAAAAGAGAAAACTCCATTGAAAGGCATTAAAAATTGTTACGTGGGTATATGCCAATGGCTCCTGATATCTGGGGGGGTGGGGTTTTCGGGGGCGGTGGGGTGGGACTCACCGCGGGCGGCCCTTGTCGTGGTACTTGGCAAAAGCGGATATTGATAAATTCACGGCAATCAATAAAAAGTGATAAATGACAATTGCGTGTACGCCAAAAAAAAGAACAGCAGAGACCAAGAGAGAGAAAATAAAAGCAAAGAGGAACGGAGAGACGAAAGAACAACATCGGGAATCAGAGAAGTAAACTGCGTGTTCGGGAATGAATTTAAAACTTAACGAGTTCAGCCCCAGCCACTCGCCACCCTCCCCACCCCATGTTGATCCACCATTTAAGGCCCTATGTGAGGGTATGATGGCTGTCGGGAGAGGTATGTACATAGGAGGTGTATGGGGATGAAGATCCTCAACAAGGCTGCTCTCAGCGAATGTGTAGCCTCATTTACAGAAGAGCGCACAGAAATCTCCCATAGATGGACTTTAAGAATCTTTCTTTCACTTTCTAAACATTAATCCACCAATAAAATCCCATACCCCATAGGCAGTTGTACAAATAGAGTATACGATTGTCGACTATCGATCTGCTCCTGGCAAACACCTTCAGCAACTTCCTTCATTTATTTGCACATCAATTTCCCCCCTTCCAGGCGTTAATTGCATTTGCTTGTAGATACAGGAGGTAGGCTGATATATTCCTATATAGCAAGGGCCCCCCTGTGGCACACCCCTTCAAGTCTACTAATTGCTTGCTTATATTCATTTCTCAAATGAATACGCTTTGATTTTTGTCATCGTTTGCCGGACGAATGAGCAGAGCAAAGCAAAGCAAAAACACGGCACGCACAAACATGAAAGACAGCAGCGACAGCAAAGACAAAGGCAAAACGACACAGAAAAACAGTTACAGTTACAGTTAGCATGGATGGAGTTTTCGTTCATTTCTTCATTCATTTTTACGGCATATTGCTGGCTGGCTGGGCCATGCCATTGTTCGTCAGGCCTGAGTGCATACCCGAGTGCAGGAGAGCAGGACAGGGAGAGGGAGAGGGACAACTATATGCATCGCACACTGGCAAATGCTAGAGAAAATGCTCGTTTGTCTGGCAGTTGCTGCCATCAAATTGTTAACTGAAATAGGAAATCTTAGTTATGCATTTGTGCCACATAGTTTTTCGCCCCCCTCCACTTCTCCCCCTTCCTACAGCTCCTGCTGCAGCAATTGTTACACTCGCTGCAATTTGCCAGCAGATGAGATGAGGCAAAAAGTAAAGGAGAAGTTTGCTTGACTGTTTGAAGGGTTTTGAAAAATATCCAAATTTATATTCAAGATATGCTGAAATTAAATATAAAATAAATATAAATAAATATTATATTTAATCTATGTGTAAATAATATTCTTAATAAGTAAAAATAATCACTTGTTTTAAGTTTCTTGGATGATTCAGTGGAAAATACAGTGGAAGTCGAAACCATATTGGACAGAATTGACAGAATCCCCTCGCAGTTTAGCTATGCCAATGGGTACCAACTAATCGACACTGTCTAAATGTTAGGCATACCTACTAGGTAGTATATGTATGTTTAGTAACAATATTTACTAGTGTGTTCTCTGCGAACATCATTACATGCGCTTGTTGTGCCTTTTTGTCTTCCAAACACACAAGTACGTACACATCCATAGATAGTATCTATTAGATACATATGTACATGTATGTATATTCATCTCTGTTTGTTCCATGTCCATCTCTGTCGTTTCTGCTTTGTTGCTCCATAAACTTGTTGTAGAGCCACCGCCCCCTCGTCGGTGGGGCAATCACTGTTAGCATAACACTAAAAATCACCAAAACAATATCATCACACACTCCCTCTACCACTCCCCCTCTCCCTCTCATGCAATTATGCAGGAGAGCAAGAGAGAGAGAGAGAGCGAGCAGAGAGTTCAAAATAAAAATGGAGCCCTTTAGTAAATTGCCGCTCATTTATTTGATTTTATGTGGCGACTGTACAATGTGGAGGAGTAGCGATGGAGCAACGGTAACCAACAAAGCAACGGCGGATAAGGACGGCCAATGCCGGCACACACTTGAATTTTATGTGTCGGGCCATTTGCTCGGCTAGTTTGCCATTATTAGTTGGGTTCTGTTCTGCTCTGGGCTCTCCCCCACTCTCCTTTGGCTTGGCAGGTAACAAGGTAGTCCTCGAGCATAAGGAGCTGTTGTTGGCACAGCCATGGCCTGTGTCTGGCGAGGGCGGAACCAACTGCTTGTAAGATGGCGACAGACAGATTGAATCGCCCAGCAGATGGTGAAGTGTGCAAAACGGTAGCCAGCGATCTTTGAATTTTCATAGGCCAAGAAAAAGCCCTCTTCTAGCCTACCAAATATTGCTTTCCCCTTTATTTTCAGCCAAAAACGCAGCTCAGTCAAGCTCCTCTCTAGCTGGAGACAAGCAATTCTCTTTCTGACTGTTTCATCCCTGGCATGCTGCCGTTTAAGCCATTTACTAGTTTGTCATTCTCTCTTGACCGCGTGAGAAACCGCTAAGTAATCACTTGCTAACGCAGAAACCAAAAACCAGTTCCAGGCAGAGGGCGATGGAGGAGAGATGGAATCTTTTGGCAATTTTCGGACGAATGCCGAGAATGCCATTAAAAAACGCAAAGCACAAAAAATAGAGCCAGAGAGAAAGCAGAAAGGAGACCCATGGACAGCAGCAGCTGCAGCAGGTAAAAGGGAATGCAAAATCAAAGTGTGATGGAGCTACCTGGACAGCCGGACAGCAGGACAGCCGGACTGCCGGCTCTGAGCTGTAAGCTGTCCGCTGCAAGCCGCAATGCGGCCGCAACATGGAGGAGAGCCAGGGGCAGCACCAGTAGCAGCACCTAGGGCAGGACAAGGAATGACCAGAAAGCAGGATCAGAAGCAGCAACAGAAACTGGGGGGCCACCGACAACAGAGCACAGCAGGCGCAGTCCATTAAACGTGTCAAAAGACATGGAGCCCAAGGGACGTGTAGACTGCGGCAGTTGAACTCAAAGAGAAAGCGTACAAAAACAAAAGGGGAATCAAGCTGCCGCCAGTTTTCTTCTCGAGAGGAGACCAGAGCAGAGGAAGGAGCAGAGGAGGAGCGGAGGAGGAGCAGAGGAGGAGCAGAGGAGGAGCAGAGGAGGAGCAGAGGAGGAGCAGAGGAGAAGCAGAGCGCCCTCTTGTTCTATTTTATTTGCGTGTTTTGTGGATGACCAAAATTACACAAAAATAGATAACATTTTCATAAGTTTCTTCCTAAATTTGTGCGGATATTCGGCCACTTTCCCTGGTAGGTCCTGTAGCCCTAACAACCAGGATCGTGACCATCTCTAGCCCTTTTTTTTTTGGCATTTGGGAGGTCTTGAGTGCATCTGGACTTTGGCAGCTATCCACCATTTCGGACTCCATTTCCATCCAACTTTCTGTCCATTTGTGCTGCATATTTTGTTGCAGCCTTCAGTTGTATTTACAGTTCTTAAAAGCCCCTTTTATGCTTGTCTATGTCTTAATTATTGGCCTATTCGCTGACAGTTTTGGTTCTGAAAAGACCAGCAGCCATTGAATGTCCTCAATTAATTGGGATCGTCATTGAGAGGCTATTCTCAAACTTGTTCGGGGTAAAAGCTTTTCATATTGAAACCCATATTAAATGGAATGCTGCCCCCAAATCTGTGCCTGTAAGATTCGTCTTGAATGCTGAATGATTTGGTGAAATTCTTTAGTTTAAAGACGCTTATCTGCACGCTCTATTCTGCCCCTCGAACCCCTTTCAACCGCACAGTCAAGTGCAGCTTTTGTTTTGGCAGCATGCCGCATGCGGTTTTTTGTGTGGATTTGGCTGTATTTGTTGCTCGTTTCTCCCTTTCTGCAACTCGCTGATGAGGCATGAGGCATGACAATGAGCAACTGCCACACCCTGGAGCAGTTTTGGCAACACACATGCCAAGCAAAAGGCAACAGCAGCAGCAACAACAGCAACGACAACGGCGACAGGAAATTGTCAACAATAGCAAAACCGCGTTGTCTGCGGGTAATTTGACATTGGGTGACGACGCTGACAAGGCTGATGAGGAGCCAAGGAAGGAGGAGGAGGAGCGTGGAGCGTGGAGCATGATGATGATGATGGTGCTGGATGACTGGCTGGTACATCCTTCTGGCATTGATGCACGAACGAGTTGCTGGTCGCACGTAATCAGACATTTTGCATACCACCAACACCCCCCAGCACGATACAACATATATGTACTTCCCAGTGGCCCACCCCACTCCCCCCACTCCTCTGCAGCTAATTTCAACTTCAAAGACAATGAGAAAGTTAATTGAAATACACTGGAGAGCAATGGCAGTGGCAATGGCAATGGCATCCTATCCCTTCCTGATTTATGACCATCGACTGTCACCATAAAATGTCAATTGTCAGGGCAAGCGTTCGGGATCTTTTCATTTCATTTCATTTGTTATAATGGAATCAATATTTGCCAGCAGCAGCAGCAGCGGCAGTGGCAGTTGCAACAAAGTCACCAAAGAGTCAAAACCCAAGGCACTTCCTGACCAACACTCTACTACACAACCCCCTCCCACACACACATGATGCTACACATCGCAACAGCTACAGTTGGGGTCAACGTAATAGCATTTCAGGCAGGTTTTTTTGGAGAAAAATGAATCATTTTTAGAGGCAAAAAAGCATAAACAGAGAAAGCTGCATCTGCTTCTGGCTGGTTAGCAGCGCTGTTAAACTGCTGACAAGTTAACAGTGGTTCGCACTGTTACATTCTGCATACATAACATGCATAACATTACAGATCAAAGCTTTTAAGAAAAAATGTACACGTTAACAGCAACTGCCTCTGGTGGGATAGAAGCTCTGTTAAAAAGCTGTCAAGCTAACAGTGGTTCGCATTATTACATTCTGAAGTGCATAACATTACAGATCAATGCTTTTAGGAAAAACGTTAACAGCTCCCGCCTCTAGCTAGCTAGCAACTCTGTTAAGCAACTGAAAAGTTAACAGTTGTTCGCACTGTTACAGTCTGAATAGCATAACATTACAGATCAATGGTTTTCTGATATATGGCTATTACTAATACTTTCGAAAAGCCCTGAAAAAGTGTTCATATCCACCCAAACTGCTCTGTTAGTAAATATGCGTAAATTTTTGAGTTAATTTCTTGGTTCATTTCGTTGTCGACTGACACTATTGGTATTTCCTCTACTGTAGTGTGTTGTAGCATGTTCTAATGCACTTCACTGATTTAGTGTTTGCGACATTTCCTGTTTCCTGCTTTTTGTCGGCTTCCGTTTCGCACTTGCAACCGTCGCTGTTGCTCCTCCTCTCATTTGAAGCCAAACCAGACGAAACCGCTGCCACCATTGTCATCATCATCATCGTCGTCGTCGTCGTCAGCATCGACATCATGATGGTGGTGTGGTGTGGCCACTTCAAAGCTCCATAATATCATCGTCTGGCCAGAGCGTTGATTGTCCTCCGCTGCTCAACACTTTCACTCCATTCTCCTGCGGATAACTGCAGTGGCAACAACTACAAAAAAAAAAAGAAAGCGGAGGAGAAATAGAGCGAAATAGAAAGCGGATGACGATGCAGCAGCAGGCACGAGGCACGAGGCGGGAGCAGGAGCAGAAGCTTTGACCACTTTCCCACTTTGCTGCGGCCTTTTCGGTCATCCTTGGACCATTAAGGCGTAATTGACACTTGCCTCTTCGCTTTGTCCTGCTGCTGCGGGTTTTCGTTCGGAAGTTGCCATCAAAATTAACAGGCGGGGCGGAGGGGGGTTCATCCCGAGATCATATGGTTTAGGGGGTTTAAGGGAGGAGATAAAGACACCTTGGAAAAAATTGAATTTTTGAATAGAAACCCTAACGAAATAAAGCGTAACATAGCCATACACAAGGATAGTACAAGGAGGGGACGGGGGGACTTTGTGATGCAGTGAGGCAAGTTGCATACATCAAGGAGCTGCCACAGCTCCTCTTGCTGTGCCCCATTCGAACCCACGCCCACTGCTGCCCCACTCCTGCCCCACTCCAGCTTCGTGCCTGCTCCTGCCCCACTCCTGGCTCATTCTTGCCCTCTAGCTTGCTGCCTGCTCCTGCTCACTACTGTCCCACTCTTGGCCCACTCCTGCCCCCTGCCTGCTGCCTCCTGCCACCGCCTGCTGCCTCCTGCCCCACTCCAGCTTCCTGCTGCATTGCAAATGCATAAACACAGTTTGATATTATTCCATCGCCAGCTGTGCGCATTGAATCCTGATGCGGCGACAGCAACGGAGATGGCGACTCCTTCTCCTCTCCAAGCGGAGGAGTACGACTGAAGGATACCCGATAATAAGATTTGAGTCAGTTAAAGCCAAAGCCAAAGCCCAACAAGTGAATGGCAGTAGTCTGAAAGGGGAGGGGATCACCCTTTGGAAATAATAGAAATAATGCGATATTCTAGATATATGGATAAAGGATAGAAGGATAGGCCTTTATTCTTCCTTGAAGTTAGGCCACAAAGAAGGCTTTTACTCTCTCTGTAATCATTGCGTTTAATATACCCCAATCTTCGCAGTTTACAGGGTACTCGAAAGGGATATGCACGTTGACATCCAGCAACACATCGTGTGCCGGGCAAATTGCATTAGAGTCAGCCGCCTGCACATCCACATCCACAGCGATGCGTACTCCATATGACAGCTGAAAAAGAAATGGGGAACAGAAGAGCCAACCCATCGAACATTTGGTTACCCGATCGTCCCATCCGTCCATTCGTGCCGCTGCGCATCCCTTTCGTTGCCGGAGGGGTACCCCTCCCCGGAGCGGCATAAAATATTCAAAATATTGTAATCGCAGAACCGCCCCCGCCCCCCGCACCCGAGGCAAGATGCTCTTTCATCGTTCCGACAGTCGACAGTCGATGGTCGACAGTCGATGGTTGCATAATTTGCAGTTCAGTTTTGGTTCAGTTCGGTGCATTCTGCTCCTGGGTCCATCCTGCTGCTCCTCCTCCCTGTGTCTCCCTCTGGCCACCCCCTGGCCACCCTCTGGCCACCCTCTGGCCACCCCCTGGCCACCCTCTGGTGAATTATTTATTTGCCATGTTCTGTTTACTCGGCAAATTTAACAACTTATTAATAATGCATTATTCCCGCTGACTTCGCTTGGCCAGACAATTTGCAACCAACCGAATCTACCAACCCAACCCATCCCCTTCTCATCCCCTTCTCTATTTGGCGCTAGTTTTGGCTCTCTAATCGGCCAGACAAGCATTTAAATATTCTTTGTATGATGATATTTTGTCTAGGTTTGCTCGTTTCCACCCCCACTACCCCCCACTACCACCCCCATTATTGTTATTGTTCGAATATGAATCGGAGCTGTCAATGGCTGTGCGATTATCGACAATGTCTGATTCTGTCTGATTGCCTGACACATGTTCCATGGAGTCCTTGGGTCCTGGTCCTGGTCCTGGTCCTGGCTCAGCGTAAATTTACAAATTTCAACAAGAAGTCAGCACAAAATTATTATGTTCTGTCGGCGAAACATTTATGAGCATCTCTGCCTCTCTCTCTCGCTGTCTATGTCTATTTTTTTGGCATAATGTCAAAAAGAGCTTACAGTGTCTGTCAATTGTATGCGGCTGCATGGCATTGTTCCACAAATGTCTCAAATCAAGACAATTACCAAGGCATAGAGTGAAATGTGCAGGAGGGTCTAGGGGTCAAAGGGAAGATATGGCCATAATTAGTGGAGTTTCTTGGAATAATTTTAGTTAATTTTTGAGTCTGTGCTTTGGTGATTATTTCTTAAATGTATTTTTATTCAATATTTCTACAAAATTCCACTGTGCGCTACTTGGGGGGAAACCACTTCTTGTTTTTTGTGTGGATTTCAGGGATAAGCAAGTTCTCCGCAGAGAAGAACCTCGGGCTCTATCAGTAGACAGCCATAACTCACTCACGGCCAACAGCTGCCAACTGCCAACCCCCATACCATCCAATCCACTCCCTGTAGAACAAACCCATTTCCCCCACTCTTCGAGAGCTTCAAGTGCTGTTTGGTGGAGCCTTCGTCTGTTGTCTGCTGTCTGGCTGTGCGCTCTTCTGATTGACAGGCTGAACAGCGCGAAATCGTCGAAAATTGCCGAGTTTTGTATTTTTCTAAGGCTCCAGGGGGCTACGGAGACGCGGCTGAAGGACAGGGGGCTACGGAGACGCGGCTGACGGACAGGGGTGTAGGCTCTGCGAGAGGGAAGGGTATCCCGTTTTTGCATGCTGGTGTTTCTTGCTTGGGTAATTGAACTGTAAGTACATTTGCAGCACGGATTTCTTGTGCCTCTACTCTCCTGCCACTCTCCTTCTTTCTGCCACTCCCACTGCCTCCGCATCTTCTTTCTTTTTCTGTCCCGCAGGCCTCTCCCCCCTTTTTGGCGGGTAGGCGTTACTGGCTCTTCCAGTTTTAGGCACACAAATGTCTTGCCAGCGAGAGAGAAAGCAAACAGTAAATAAAGTTTAAAATTCAATTACAAGGCAATGGCTCACAAGTTGATTGCCACCAGAGAGAGACAGAGAGAGAGAGAGAGACAGAGACAGAAACAGAGAAAGAGCAAGAGAGAGGAATGGCGACAAAGAGTGCAAAAGAGACAGATAGCTACTGGCCAGCGAGCAGCCAGGAGCCGGCACTGGCTGGCCCTTTGTGATGCTGAAAATCAAATCCTTTATTGCCGCTTGCTGTTGGATCAATTAACGTTGAATGTGTGTGCAAAGGCAATACCGCAAAAGCCACACGCATACACACACACACAGAGGCACACACACACACACACACACCACCATGTGGTGGTGACAACCACTCAACTGCCTGCAGTTTTTCGGTTAACAACTTTTGTGTGGGTCCACGTGAAGTGCAGTGCAATTGCAATCGGAATTGCAGCTCGAACGGCGACTTACCTGGAAGGGAATGGAGCTGGAGCTGGCGCTGGCGCTGGAGCTCGACCAGGACGAGTGGCAGTGGCTGTGGACTGGCAACATTTTTGCGGTGAAACGTTAATTTCCCAGCGACCACTTTTCAACAGTTTGTCAACAGAATCTGGCCAAGTGCGTCCAGCTTTGGTTTACCAATGCCAACAATGAAAGCGAGCAATGACCAACGGAAGGGTGGAAATGTAACGACTAGGAGATGGCACTCAATGGGCATCGTAGATGGTTTAGGATATCCTCCAAAGAATCTTCACTTTGGGATGGGCTTTCCCTATTTTATGCCTGTTTTCTCTTGCAATTTCCCACTCATTGCCATCTGGCCGTCACCTGCTCTCACCCTTGCCTAATATACCCTCAGTAGCCCAAGAGAACACACAGAATATACCTTTAGCTAGCTCAATGCTTTGGCCAAAGTAACGAATAATTATTTTTGCTTCATTTTATATAGTTTTCCGCTCCGGCTGGAAAAGCGTGGAAAATTTGCCCCAGAGTGCGACGCAAATTGGAAAGTGTTTGCTTACACTCGAGCACTTTGGTAAATATCAATTAAAACTGATTTACTACCCCCAGCAGCTGCTCTATCGGTGTGTGTGTGTGTGTGGCAAAGTTTTCCCCACAGTTTTCCTAGGTTAATCCAATCCCCAATCCTGTGCAGCATTTGAATGCAATTTTTGGGCACTTGCTTTGCCTTCAACTTGAGTCCTGGCTCCGGATTTGATTTTCCTTTTCCCCTCTCTATTTTTTTCCCTTTTTGGGTAATGCCTTTCCGTTTTTCCCCTATTCTCGTGTGTTCCCCTGGCTGTTAATTAATTTTCAAGCAGCTGCAGTTTTGTTACGCATACGCCATGTGTGCTATGGTTTGCCAGAGAGAGAACAATGGAAATGAAATGCATTGACTGCCTTTTATGAGGTATTTTTACATTTGAATTCTTTTGCACAATTCCTCATGCCAAATGGGTTTCTGGGCCAATGTTTTCAGGGAATATTTTTGGGAATTAATTAAAATTGTAACTTAGAAAATAATTGAGAATGAAATAATGAAATATTTATTAAAAATCCAAGTTAATTTTAAGTATTTATGAAGGGCTCAATGGAATGGGAGAAGAGAATGAAACAGAGAGACGACGGGTTTTGAGGTTGATAGAGTAGTTTATGGTGGGGTATATCCTTCATATCCTTCCATATTTCTTCCAAATTTACTTGAACTTAAACAAAGTTTCTAACTTGAATTCTGTCCAACTAAAGCTACAATATTTCTATTTTATTTACCAGAAGAAATAACATTTAATTAACCTTTAGTCACTGCTTTACAATTGCATTATCATTGCTTTAATGCTCTATTGATATTATAGTCTATTGTTGCCAAAAGTTTACCAAAAAGTTACACAGCATAGCCAAAAACTGCTAGAGTTTCAGTTACCCATTAACTAATCATTTATTTTAAATGTTTTCCAGGTTAAATGTGCATATTCCAGGCTGCCTGACTGTACAAATCTGTGAGCATCCCCCAACTGTAAATACACCCATCCAAATGCAATCATGCCATGCATTTTGGCCCTAAAACGCATTTCCATTTAATTTCGCTGACTCTGCGTCGCCGTCCAGCGATGTGTGCAAAAAGTTGCTGCATTTTTCGTTTGTAATTTTCGGAAATTATGAAAATATTTGCGGTTATTAACGAATCGAGCGAATGAATCGAATTGAAATGAATCGACTCGAATGGAGTGGAAGGGAAGGGGGATGCATTTACGCATAACGACTCAAAATCAATATCAATATCGGTAATAACATTCGGTAGTTTTAGCTGAATCTGTGTCGATTTAGCCAGGCAATTAAAAGGCAACAGCCACAAAGAGTCGAGTCGACGGGCTCCTGCGGCTGTCACATGCATTTTAATGCACTGTTTGGGGATTTACCAGCTTGGGACATAATTGATGCATTAGCCAGGGGACCCAAAGCCCCCCAACACCAACCCCAACCCCCAGCAATCTAACTTCATCCAATGGCAAAAACTGTCAACTGTCGCGTTCTGTTTTCCATAAATCAAATAAACCAAAATGCGTTTTCAATGTTTTTTTTTTTGATTATGACTATTTGATATTTGCTGCAATTGAGTGTTAGGGGGAGGATGGGTGCTCCACCCCTTTGGAAAAAGCTAACAAAATATTCATAATGCGGCTTACATGTCGTATGCGTGATGTGTTATTCTTTTTGCGGCTTGTGGGCTAATCTCTGCCCCATGGAGACACGGAGACCAGCGATGCAGTGCTATGTGGTGCGTGTGTGTGGGTGTGCGTGCTTAGCGGTTTTGGTTAGCCATATTTTTTGGCCGACTCTCATGTCCACCCATTAGCACTATCCTCTCTCTCTCTCTCCCTCTCTCTGTCGCTCTCTCTCTCTCTCCCTGTCGCCCTTTCCGTGTGATTTATCTCCATTTCGTGCATTTTTAAATTGATATAAATTGAAATGCGTTTTTGATGTTTATGCGAAGAGCAGGTGTATGTGTGTGTGTGTGTGTGTCTGCCTGATTTGCATGGAGATTTTGGGAGTTCTTTTTAGGTATTTGGAGTCACTGTAGCTTGTTGAGCCTTCTTCTTTCCTTCTTTCACTTACGTGTTTTCTCTCATATTAATTAGTGATTAAATTACAATTGTAAGCTTTTAAATTTTTGATCAATGACTAACTTTCAGCTACTATTTTTATTATTTTGAAGCATTTTTACCTACTTTTACCTCAAATTGTATTTGTGTACACTATGTATCCCCCCTTGTGCTGCAGTTCTGCCATTTATTCGCTTTTTATCAACTTCAATACACCAAATTTCTGTCTGTGCGCCATGCCATGTGCCTTGCCAAGTGAGCTGCATAATGGACTTGCCACAGTCATATCAATGCTCAGCCATCGGCGGGCTCTTATGGAGGAGTGCAGGGAGCAACAGTAGCAGCTGTCCGGCTGTGTTACGCCTCACTGACTAGACCTGGAGGAACCTGGAGGAGCCCTAAAGGATGCACACAAATCGTAGCATACTTTTCAGCGATTCTCACTCAAAAACACACACAAATAAACAGCCTTTCCACATATACGTATATTTATTTGTAGTGTTTTGTTTTGCATATATGTATGTACCCCCCGTATGTGGCTCACTAGTTCAATGTTCGCTTGCCATTTTTTGTGGGTTTCCATATAGGGTAGAAGGATCTTGCCAGAGTATGCTGTAATCCGGATAAAGTGGGGACCATTACAGATACTTCGAGCTGTCTGTCTGCCCTTTGAACACTGTTATTGATCTGAATATTCACCAAAATGGATTGCTGTTCAGAAAAACTGATAAGGTATAAAGTAAGACCTACCTTCTGTATCCCAGTACCAGGTATCCTTTAGTCGCAATTGAGTTCTTCCCTTTGCGAACTCCTGCATTTGTTGTTAGGGCATGGGAATCGATGGGTGGAAGGGTTGAAGGTTCTGGGGGTAAAATAACAGCGGCAATCATGAACATTCAGGTGCACCGCAGCAGCAGGAGGAGCAGCAGCAGCGGAATCAGGAGAGGCAGAATTCACTGCCACAAAAACAATGTAAAGTAATAATAACAACAATGCCCCACGAAAAAAAGAAGAAGGAGAAAGGAAAAACAATATAAAAAGAGGAGAACAAAAATCGGATATGAAACGAATATTTATACATAGAGAAAAGTGCAAATGGAGAATGGAAAACGGGAAACTGAATTGTTTATTGTCTCGCTGGGGCAACCCCGGCACCCCCCTCCCCCCTGCTGATACTCGCACTCGTATGGAGTGTGGGGTGTGTGCACACATCGATTCACTCAGCCATAAGTAAAATTTTAACTGGAGTTGAAGCAGCCCAAATTAATTACAATTATAAGGTTTCAATGAACCGATGAAGCGATGAACTATTGAGATGCATGAAATCCGAGCAGCTTCTGGCTGAATAAATTGCAGGTAAAAATCATTGACTACTTTAAAAAAATATATAAAAATATATAAAATAAATAATAATTACTATTGCAAAGATCATCAATGCTGAAAAGCTTCAGATACATTTGTATTATTTTAGAGGCTATTGTTTGGACCTTAAAAGCAAAGTCTAGACATTTGTGAGCAGATAATTGAATTCATAGCAAATTTTATTCAGAAACTTAGGGCCTTATATGTAGATTTACAATGAAGGATGCTAGAAGGATGCTAGAAGGATGTTAGAAGGATGCTAGAAGGATGCTAGACCCACGCAACGGATGCATCGGTACTGCGTGTGGCCAACTGATGGCATGCACGCGTCTGCATGTTTTTTTACTTAGAGTAGATTGGTTTTGTGTTCATCTCTGTGAATGTATAAAGACTCTTCTTCCTTAGGAACATTCTTTATTGAAAATATGCCCTCATTGATAGGGTAAATCTTATGAACTGCCAGCCAGTAGCAGAGTACCTTCCTCGTCCTCCCCACAATCGAACTCCTTAAAGTGAGTTCCTTACTTTCAGTAGTAGAATTCTTATGGCAAATTTATGGTAGGCTGGGGGCGCACCAGAAGCCTAAGTGGTGAGTGGTGGGTGGGGCAGGGAGGGCGAGTGGTGTCTGGCGTGGCATTTGACTTTTGTCGGTTTGTCGGCTGTAAATCAATTTTAATCAATTTTTTGTTGTGTTGGGCTGCCGAGTGCTTACCAGTAATTGATTTCCCTGCCATTAGCGACGCGAATCGCAGACAATCAATTGCGGAGGGCCCCAAGAAAAGGAAGGAGCTGAAGGAGCAACAGCAGGGGTAGGAGCAGAAGCAGAAGCCAGAGCCAGAGGTGGTGCCGGAGATGGAGGAGGTCTTGTCATTGCTCTGAGGCACAA
This sequence comes from Drosophila affinis, assembly GCA_037356375.1. Taxonomy (NCBI): domain Eukaryota; kingdom Metazoa; phylum Arthropoda; class Insecta; order Diptera; family Drosophilidae; genus Drosophila; species Drosophila affinis. Next base: position 40,028,182 of record CM074800.1, read on the forward strand.
ACAAATTAAGGACAATTATTTCAATTAACCAAATGCAAATAAATCGAATCGCGTTAAGCAAACAAACATTTACGCTCTTTGCTTTTGCTTTTGCCACTGCCATTGCCATTGCCTTGGGTTTCGTTTCCATTCAGCTGTCAGATATCCAGGATAGGGTGTGGTCCATAAAGGGGCGGGTGGAATTTTTCACTTTGTGGATGGCTCTGGGTTGGATTGATAATAATTTAGCCCGAGTTTATTTAGGCTTTAATTAATAATGAATTGGGAAACTCATTACGCGGCGGCAAACAAAACGAAATCGGAGGCATCAGGCAGGTGAGAGGGTGGAGAGAACAGTTTAGGGGTGGAATATACATACAATATATGTGATACAGGAACAAAATGAGAGGAAAAGTCCTTATAGATAAGGCAGATAAGGTGGTAGTGGAATGGAATCGGAATAGTATGAAATCTTAGGTAAATATTCCACAAATTTCTATGAATTGATCTACCATTACGTATGTATATCTACATCTACATCTATCTGTATCTACATCTTTATATCTATATCTACATATATCTCTATATCTTTATCTATCTACATCTACATTTAGTACATCTACATCCATCTGCATCTACATCTATCTACATCCATCTGCATTTACATCTACATCTATCTGTATCTACATCTATCTACATTTACATCTATCTGCATCTACATCTACATCTATCTGCATCTACATCTATCTACATCTAAATCTATCTGCATCTACATCTATCTGCATCTACATCCATCTGCATTTACATCTACATCTATCTGTATCTACATCTATCTACATTTACATCTTTATATCTATATCTCTTTATCTATCTATATCTCTATCCACCCTCGCTGCTGAGCCTCCTCCCCCTTTCCTGTAGCTGAGTAAGCGTTTTGTCCCGCTTGAAGCTAATTACAATGTATAGCAATCCCACCTGCCACTCCCCCTCTGCCTCTCCCTCTCTCTCTGGAGAAGTGGAGGCCCTTCAGCTTCAGTGCAGGAGATGCAGGAGTCGAGTTGTCGAGTTGCCGGGACAACGCCGCTACAGCTACTTAGTTAATGAACCTGTTGAGGTCGATTACTGGGGGCAGGGCCATGCCGATACCTCCATGCATACCGACCGAGTCACTCGTCAGACCAGAAACAATGCGTTGGCTGGCATTTCGATAGGCCTGCCCCCCTTGCTCCCCCCTTTGCTCCTTTGTATAAACAGTTGTAGTACCAAATGCTCCTCCAATTGTGATATTTATGTATCTGTGTGCCCATCTCTCCTCTGTGTGTGTGTGTGTGTTTGTCTGTGGTTTATTACGCTGCTCTTGGCAATTATATTTGTTACCCAATTAGCGTAAAATTGTGTTTATTGGCATACGGCGGCTGGGACCGCACCGAACCACTCGGCACCGCATCGCCACTCACGTTACGTGGGCCGCATTGAATTAGCTAATGAAGTTGTAGTTGCCCACCGCCACACCCCCCCGCCCTCACATCTTCTTATATACACCCACACATCTGCATACATGCTTCTCGCTCTGTGTGTGTGTGTGTGTGTGTGTGTATCTATTAGTTTGTTAACCTAATTTGCCAAAAACACACACCAATACCCAGGCATGGGGCTCCTGCTTGTTGCTCAAGTGGGTGTGGCCTCCCCGTGCGATAACTTCTTGGCTTTCTCCATGGAGCAGTTACTCCCCAAGAGTACCCTCCCTCTTGAAGAGGGTATTCAGATTTCGAACAGATGTTTGCCCAGGAACTTCAACTGTCTCTGGGTTCTACCTTTGTAGCCGTTATCCTGCAAGAGTATCCTTAAAACTACGTATCCTTCCTTGCCTTGCCTTTTCTGTTCTCCTTCCCTGCCTTTCCTGGTCTCCTTCCTTGCCTTTCCTGTTGCCTCTCGCTGGCCTCTCGTTGGCTAGGTGTTATGGCTAATGCCTAGATAAAATATCTCATTAAGTATTGTTGTTGCCGCCTCTGCCACGGGGGCCCCCGTTATAAATCGCCTGCGGACTAAGCACTGTCCGCTGGCCCGGGGGTTACACAACACATTCCACATTCAGGCAAAAGCCTCCTGAATTATTCAATTAGATTTGATGGAATCCAGTGGACTTCCACACTCCCACACACACGAACAACTGCGGTGTAGATGAATCAACACGTAAGGAAAGAGTAGGAGCAGGAGGGGGAGAACGAAAAGAAGGAGGCCTACAAATCAGGACTTAAGCAGGGGAGTGGCAGGGGCTTCAAGGCTTCAAAGGGAATTCCAGTCCCTTCCAGTCCGTTCTCCACTTGATTGGTGAGAGGTGTGTTTACTGTACTTTGAGGATTGGATTTCATTCTAAATCTTCCTCTCGTAGCTCCCCTTTTTTGCCTGCTACCAATTTCATCTTCCCTCTGCTAATCATTTCATTGATTGTCCATAGATTTCATTATACATTGACTATTGATTCGCTCTTGTTGTATCCCCCCGCTGGCACGTTTTCCCCCGCATTTTCATGGTTTAAAATCTAATTTGCTCTATAAATTATGCCGATATTTTGCGGCCCCAACAATGGCCATCGAGTGGCTCCTCTCGTTGTTAAATTTGGCCTGGTAAGAGGATTATAAATTAACGCGATTGTTTGCATATAAAACGGGACTTTCCACTTTCATTCTATTCGAGTGTGTGTGTGTACGTGTGTGTGTGCTGAACAATCAAAGCTTAACTGCTTAATTAACCCTTTGTTCATTTGGCCAGTCTCAGCTGAAGGCCAACAATTGGCGATAATTGTGCGAGTACGAATGGGAATGCGAGTGGGAGTGTGCGAGTCTTTCTAGTACTCACTGTGTGCTCGCCTCAAGTCTCTGGCAGGGCTTTCCATTCTGTTTGCTGGCTTAATGTTTGCCAAATTAATTGCTTGAAAAAGATGCAGGAAGGAGATGGAATGAATCCCCAGCTCTTTGGGCAGCAATAACCAAGTCCTGCTGGCAGGAGAACTTTGAAATGGTTATGGATAAGATGAGATATGATTAGATATTCCAGGACACATTTTAAGACAGGAGTTGGGTTATATTGCCAATGGTTTGAGGGCAGAGACTGCCCCAATTTAGCTGCCAAATGTGGCTACTTCTTGGCAGATCTTTCATCCATTTAAACTTGAACTTCCTGCAGGAGTCTCACCCACTCCACACCCACTCCTTCCCCCCTTCAGACGTTAATTCCTGCCACAGACTGTTGCTATTTTGCACAGGAATAAGGAAGAGGAGGAGGAGGCGGAGGGCAGGGACAGAGCACACATGATTTATATGTACTTATTTGTGTGTTGGTGTCGGAATTTTTCAACCCATCCGCCATCCACTTGTAGGCGCCACGTCGCGCCGTCTCTTGTAACCAGACAATTATTTATTAGCTTCCTTACACACATGTGTGACACTGTAAGCGTGTGTTGGCCTGCCTGTTTAAGACAGCTTAAGGGAACAAGCGCCAAGCGCGTCTAAGACGTTGTTGAAAAATTCATTTCCATGTTTGCTGCAGCTTAAGGCGAGGCAGGGGTTTTCCCTCAGAGGAAAATTTAATTTCAGCTACTTATGTGTGTGTGTAAGCTGCTTAGCATGCGGCATGCGGCATATGGCGGCCCTCACATCAATCACTGGCCAAGGGAAAAGATGGCAAAGAATGCAAGCCAAATGGCAGTCAATGGATGACGGAAGAAGAAGAAGGTAGAACGAGCATTTAAAATGCCAATTATATGTACTGGACACTGGACAATGGACAGTGGACACTGGACAGAGGACACTGGACAGAGGACAATGGACAATGGTAGGTGGCTGATGTGTATGCTTGACTTGGCTGCCGATGTGGCGGCTCAATTAAACATCGGCCCCACCCAACAGTTGGTCCTCCCATTTGATGCTCTTTCTTGTATCTTTTGAGGGGTAGTTCAGGCTGATTATACGTATAGTTGGTAGTCCTTCGAGGGGTCAGTCATCAGTCTTATTGATATGCGCGGCAGATCAGACTTGCACTGAAGGCTATTCGTAGTTGTCTTACTTCTAATGATAGCCTTTCATCCACAGAGTTTTAGTTATTCGTAGAGAAACTAAGCAACCTTCTTCGAGTGGAATATGTGGTCGATTGAATCCCTTATATCTCTAGGATATCCCCCCATTCGTTGACCTGTGGCTTTCGCTTCTTTAGCTGACCGTAAAAACGGCTTTAATGGCGGTCGTTTGCCAGCCTCCGCCTCCTCCTCCTCCTTGTGCTGGCATTTAACTCTTACGCTCATTTATCATACTTTGAGAGCCACATGAAGTACATCTGTACTGCACGACTGGCCTGCATTTAACCTATACATATGCATATATGTATGTATACATACATTTACGCGTAGTACATTCATATTGGTTGGCAAACAATATTTCGCCAAGTGCCAGCCTCGCTCCGGCCGGACTTAAGCGTTTCGTTTATATTCCACCGCATCTTTTTTTATTGGCCATATTGCGAGCATTTCATTTCAATAACTCTTGCCTCTCGCCTCTTGCTCCTCCTCTTCTGCTTGCCTCGCCTCCTCCTCCTTCTGCTCCTCCTCCTCCTTCTGCTTGCCTCGCCGACGCCTTCTCCTCCTCCTCCTTCTTCCTGCCTCCTCCTTCTGCTCCCTGCTTAAGTCGTAATCATGCTGCAATATGGGTGTTTGGGCGCTTAAAATGATGGACCCTACACATGCATATATGGACAGACTCATACTCGTATCTCTCTGTATGTATTTCTGGCCACACTTTGTTGTTCTTTCGTTGCCAATTTATGGGCGTACATTAATTGCGCATACGTCATGTATGACAAACACATTTGACTTGTGTTTAAAGTGGAATTTAAGATGGCAAACACCAGTAGAACCTGTGCTGCACCACCATGAATGGGTTTATTTATTTGTGCCAGGCATAAAAATTCATAAAAAAAGGGGACTGGAAAATGGGTTAAGGAAAATTGCTTATGCACTCGTGCCATGCGGGCTAAATGCATTACGAAGCAAACAGCAAACAAGCAGAGGCAGAAGGCATCGACTGAGATGTTCCACAAACGCCTCATCATCAAAGGCACAAATGCAACATCCGTTTCCGTTTTACAAACAGGAAGATCTGAGATACAGTGAGGGTGGGGGTAGGTGTGGGGGGTAGGTACTAGTGTCAGACACAATGCTTGCTCAACACTCGGCTCGGCTCGGCTCGGCTGATTGCAATTGCTTTTCCTTGTTTGCATTTGCAGCTTCCACAGGCATCCGCACACGCATATCCTTGATATCCTCCTCCCGCATGCAGCAGCAGCAGCAGGAGCCCGGAACTGTATTTGAATATTTCATAATTTGCGAATATGTATTTCATATTCGTTTTGCATTTGAATATAGATACATCTTTGGCTGTGCCACCTCCCCGTCTACATTCTGCCACTGTGCCACTGTGCCACTCTGCTGTACGTGTCTGTGGCTTAATTTGTTGCACATTTAGTTTGTTTTTCAATTAGCAAACAGAGCTGGGCTGATGGCAACCCCAAAGCTGGCTGCAAGAGCCACTAATTGGTATTTTATCTTTTAATTTCTAGCACATTTTCACACAGATACGCCGCACGCACACAAAGCCGCAGCAGAGACGAGACTCACAGTTGGAGGAGTAGGAAATCCCAGCTGAATCGCTTAGAGACACTTCCTACGTTTTAGTTTTCAATTGTTTGCCCAAGGGGAGGGGGTGGGGCTAGGGGGCAGGGGGAGGGGTTTTTCCATTTGCACTTCGGTGAGCCGCATAAATTATTTTATTATTTAGCTGTCGCATTAATGCCAATTGCATTGAATGTCTGATTAGAGGATGCCATCAGATCGGATCCGCAGATGAGAGATGGACATGAGAGCGATGGGTGGGGGAGGGGGCTCCCCTGAGTGGTATTTGTCTATGCAACCAACTGGTTATGGTTGAGTGCCCTTTCTTTAAAGGTTATACCTATTTGCCAGTGCAGTTTGTGACATTCAACTTTCCACAGCATCAATCACTTCGGTTCTCGAAAGTCCTGGCATCCTGGCATCCTTTTCTGAAGAGCTTTCAAAGCGGATTATTGGCAAATTGTTGTCATAGTTATTACCAATATGAGGCTCATAATTAGTTAGACTTCAATGCGGCTGCCTAATTAGAGTTCTTCCCTGTCGGGTGGCAAATAATTAATAAATATAAAAAAGCGGCTAACCGCGCTCATCGTCAGCTGGATGACCCCTGCCCCTCTCTCTTGTTGCTGCTGCTGTTGCACATGACAAACGATGTGACAATTTAAATCTATTGGGGCAAGCTGTGTGATAAATTGGCCCCAGCCACCGGAGCATCGCTCGTCTGACATGCAAAAAAAAGCAACACAAAAATGGTAAAAAACTACATGCAACAAAGAACGAATCGGGGTTTCGAGGCCATCAGTGCAACACTTTTGTCGGACACTGTCAATTTGGCATTAAAATATCACCCCAGAGCTTTATTAAAGCAGACACTGGATTCAATGTGGATTCAATGCTGACCAGCGATGCAGTGGGAAAAGCTTAAGACATACAAAAAGCAGTATAAGTAGAGCATATTCTCTGTAGAGATAGTTCAGGGCCAGAAACTGGAGTTGGCTGAGAGCAGGGGCAGAAGAAGGATGAGCACTGGAGCTCCAAGCAGGAGAACCAAAGGTAGGATCGGCTTCTGCAACCAAATGGGTCCCTTTATTTGGATGATCCTGATGTCTAGCGTCTTGTTTCATCGAACATCTGTTGCTCGATCCGCAGGGCATTGAGATGCTGTTCGGTAGAGGAATCTTCATGATGGGGAGGTTTAAGGGCCTCGCAGTTCGGCTGCAACACATGCTCGAAAGACTCCATCGTACTTGAAGTTGTTCTGCATATTTCTCAGGACATCTTTGGATCTTTGGAAACAATCAAAATCAACTACCAAATACGTAGTGCCTAAGCTACATCTGCAGCTCTACCTGTAGCACTCTGTGCTTAGAATAAAGTTTCTCGCTTCCCTTTCACTCATCATCAAACATTCAAGTCTGCTATCAAGTCTTTTATCCATGGATCTGTTTAGTAAGTTATTCAGCCAGCTATCATAATAACATCCTATGCCACCCCTTTGTTAATTAGCTGCCCTCCCACTCAACTGTACCTGTTTACCTGTTGGGCACACTTATGCCCTAATAACCTTTGTTATCTGGCGGCCAATTTGTGTACACAAGCGGCCCTCCTTATCAATGTCAAAGCCACTAAAACAGCAATCGACTAAACTATTTATAAACAAACAAGGAGAGGTAATAAAAAGTATTTTATTTTAGGTAATTTCCACTACAACCCAAGGAAATCCCATCCGACTGACTGACTGGCTGACTGGCCCGCAATGCGCTTGGCACGCAATGCCTTTTGGGGTGGAGGGAGAGGGGTGTACGGCACTCGTTTAGTTAGTTCGTAATTATTTAAATGGTACAAGATGCTCCATAATGATAACACTACCCCGAACAGGCACGTTCCATTGAGTTTGTTTGGAGTGGGCTACCGATTCCGATTCCGCCTCTGACTCTGGCCACAATATTAATTGCGGCTGTATCGTAGTTGGGCTTTGGTTTCGGCTTCAGCCTCAGCCTCAGCTTTAGCTACGGGTTGTCTTTCACTCCCAGACAGTAGTTAGTGCCACTCGTGCTCGTACTTACAGTTAGTAATGCTGTCCCTGTTGGCAGTATGGGATTCTATATGGCCCAAAGTTTTCCCTCCAAAAGCTGCTTATCTGTGGCAGCAGCAAAGCCCGCAAGTGTGTGGCAATAAAAAGTTTGTGTTTTGCGTTTCCTTTCTATTCTTTTCTTTTATTTTCATCCATTCCATCCATAACTAACCAAAAACGTTCGTTATGCGACTTAATTGTTAGCTGTAAAGATTTACCATCGCCTGCAAGGGTGGAGAAGCAGAGAGAAAGAGAGAGATGGAGAGAGAGAAAGAGACGGAGACACACATGCCGCATTGTTTATTTATGTTTAAGTTTTAATGCGTAACGGGTGCTCCGCCAGGACTTTTCCTTTGAGCGTTTCCACTGGTCTGCGAGAGAGGGAAATTCCTGTAAAAATCAAAGATAAGACAAAGAATATTTTAGGTAATTTTTAGAGAATAAAAAGAGGTTTATTGAGGCTAAAGGAGGGGGATTTTAATATAAGAAATTATAAATAAATAAATAAATTATAAATAAATATAATTATAAATAAATAAGTAATAAATAAATAAATGTTAAATAAATAAATTGAAAATAAATAAAATATAAATAAATAAATTGAAAATAAATAAATAAAGATATTATAAATAAATATAACTATAAATTAATAAATTATAAATAAATGTAATTATATATAAATAAATTGTAAATAAATAAATAATAAACAAATAGAATTATAAATAAATAAATTATAAATAAATAAATTGTAAATAAATAAATTATAAGTAAATAAATTACAAGATATTCAACACAAAATGAAAACACTTTTTCTAGTTTCATTTAATGATTAGCCTTCGATCTGCCGCTTAGTCTCCCCTCCCCAGGACCCCATTCCGATCATAAGGTGTGCATCCCATCCAGTTTGGAAAGTGGAAATGCTGCAAGGAACGACAGAGATGGAGAGATCATCATCTGGGGGGGAATAATTTTTGGCGTTTTTGGAGCTGTACTCTTTTAAGCTTTCGCCATGAATAATATTTGTGCAGTCACCGCAAAAACGGAAAGTATTAACAGAAAAAAAGCCAGCGAGAAAACAGGGAAACAAAAAGCATCCACGCGCTGTCAACGCACTGTTTGCTTGTTAAGGAGAAGCTCTTCCACCATCGCTCCTCCCAATGCTGCTCCCGATGCTCCTTCTCTGCTACTCCTGCTCCTCCTGCTTATTGTTGTATTTCTTGGTGTTTTGTTTTTCGGGCAGGCACATATTCTGCAGCTGCACTTAAACATAAAGTAGCTGAGGCAAACACAATATTAAAAAAAAGCAGCGGCTAAAAAAAGCAAAGTAGAGACATAAAAGTGCAGCCAGAATGGGCGAAAGGGTGGCGAGTGGGTCCGGGGTCTGCCTGCCACCAATAAAATATAAAAGTAACGGCAAAAAAGTGCGCAAAATTATATATGTATTAGCTGGGGAAAAAGTATTAGCTATACACTTGAAGAAAAACTAAATCACAATTCGATATTGGTTTCTGTTCTGCTGATTCTTCCAGAGGAATTGTCAAGAATTCCTAGAACATATCTCCAGAATATTCCAACTGGATGTAGCTGCCTATGGAATCTATTCATTTCTTTGAGTGTTTGGCTTGTTTATGTTAACAGGATCTAAGCACACCAGGTGCACCCAGTGAGTGTGTTTGTGTGCCTTCGACCGAGCGTGTATCTGTGTAACTGTGTGTGTTTGTGTTTGTGAGGTGTTTCCGTTTGTTGGGTCTTCCGGTAGCGTAGGAGCAGCACTCAGCGCGCTACGGCTACACACACGTTAATGCTGTCCAAGTGCTGTACTAAATTATGTATGTGCCCAGCATGTGTGTCTGTCTTTCACTCCCTCCCTCTCTCTCCCTCTCTCTCTCTCTCTCTCTCTGTGCATCTGTTTCCATCTCTGTCTCTCTGTCTATGTGCAAATAGTTTTTCAAAGAGCGTGGGGCCCGAGCGTGGGGCGCGTGCCCGCTAGACGCCGCAACTGTAATTATGTTGAAAGTAAAAAGCTTGTGAAATATTAACTACTGACTTGCCTTGACTTGCCACATGCTGCACACAAACCAAGTCTGTGTCTGTGTCTGTTAGTTAAATATTTAAAACAGTTGCAATTATTCCGGGCCAACTCTTGCTGGAGGGCTCTTAAGCGATTAGGGGCAAATAGATGGAAGAAGTGCGGCAAATGTTTGTCCTTGAATGCAGCTGCAAGGGCAATGCAAGGTAGTTTGTGGGTGCATGCATGTCCTTGACTGTTGTTCTCCTTCAAGCATCTCCGTTTAGTTCTAATTCCAGTTCTTAATCCCTGACTAATCATTCAATAATGTGTGCTGTTGTTTGCTGTCTTGCTAGAACGATTCGTTCATTGAAAGAAATTCTCCATTTGTAGCTGCACCACCCACATATATCCCCCCTTCTGCCTCCCGCCCATTTGCCGCTTTTCATTTAGCCAGTGGACTGTGGGAGTGCGGGACTGCGGACCAAGGCAGTCTGCTAATAGAAATAAAAACAAAAACCGGCACACAAACTAAGCCTGGCTAAAAACTCAAAGGCGGCTGGTTGGCCACCACTCCTCCTCCCCCGCCCCCCCTCTGGATCCACCCATCCTGCCGCCTGGCTGCAATGAAAACAAAAAGCGATTTGCAAGTTTTCTATTGCGCATAAAAGTACGCTACGGAGCCTGCTATTTTTTCACTTTGTTTTTGGATACCCTTGGCAGGCCTCACAAGGAGGTATGACCTTTTTCTATTAGAATCTTGAAATACATATGTTTTCAATGGCATTACATGAATAGGCCTAACTGTATTGGAATACTGTAAATTTAGGTGTCGAAAACATCGAAAGATTCGAATGATCCAATCGAATATGGGACATTCCTTAGCAAAGTTTGATGAACATTTGGCTCACACCCTTCGAGTATATCTCTGATTGCAGTATCTGCCAGGGTATCTTATGCTTCGATCCTGGGCTATCATTCTTTCATCGTTTCTGCATCTCTCTCTCTCTCTCCATGGCCATGTTCTTTTGCTTTGCACCCACCCTCCCCCTTCCCGAACTCTTCTTCCCTGGTGGCTTTTTCTTTTTCCATTTTCTCTCTTTTTCTTTCTGGTTTTTTTTTGCTTTTCATAAAACCAAACTATTAAGCCAAGTGTTAAACTCATTTAGCGCGGATTTATGCGCCCGAGTGCCCCATGCATATGTGTGAGTGCTCATATGAGCCATGCATGTGTGTGTTTGTGTGTGTGTGTGTGTGTGGGGGTCTGTGGGTGTGTAAGTGTGTCTGCTTTGTAAACGTGCCGTTTTCTTTTATGCGTTTTTAATAAGCCTTTTGCCAAGCGTGTCGTAGTTTGTTTGTGACTCTCTCTCTCTTACTCTTTCGTTCTCTCTTTTCCTCTCTCTCTCTCTCTCTCTCTCTCTCTCTCTGGCTCTTTTTTCTATTTACAGCTTTGCATTTTGATTGCTGGCATTTGTGTGCCTAATATTTGCTGGCGCTGCTGTATTTTTCTCCTTTCTCCATTTTCCTGAACTTGAAGCGTAAAAAATTGAGTAGCAGCGCAGGAGAGGGGAGGGGGAGGGCAAGGGTGTGTGGATGTGCCTTTTGTGTACTATGTGGGTGTGTGTGTGCTGTGACTCTTTTGTTTTTGCTGCTTGTGTGGCTGGTGGATGGTGGGTATTAATTAGAACATTGCGTCTCGACAATGGCCCAAGCGACAAGCGACCATGAGAGGGGGGTGGAGTAGAGGCCATGAGGCCACCTCCTACTCCTACTCCAGGCAGGGAAATACTTAAATATTACTAATGAAATTACAACAATTGGAAGCTCATATTATATACAAATTCCAAAGTATAGCTACAGATGTAGCCCTCGTGTCAATCATAGAAAACATTCACTTAAAGACCATTTAATACCCTGCAAATGTTGTTATAATATTTACTCAAAACAGCAACCTAGATATGTAAATACAGTAAACATTGAAATGGCCATAAAATGACTTTTGTCAAAGCCAAAAATCGCCCGTCAAAGAAATACAAATTTTCTTTTGTGAAAAATATGAAAAATATATTCTACTACTAGTAGTAGAAAATTCGCATTCAATTTGCCCATGAAAACAGTGTGTTTGTCAAGGTAATTATTTGGTTTTTGGATTTCGAAAACCCAACCGAATTATTGCTAGGTTTTTGTAATGTTATTTGAATGCTTTTGTGGTTGGGGTAGGGGTGGGGGCTGTTTGTTTGTTTGTTTATTTGCCGCTTGTTTGTTTGTCTTTGAGTTTGACATGACTTCCTGATGTTGCTGATGCTTACAGAAGCAGATACCAAAAACCAAATGCTATGATGGCCCAAATGTCCTGTTTTTTGGTCTAGAATGCACTCAGAGAAACCAGAGAGGAGGATATGGAGTTAAAGAAGGTAAAAGTACATTCTGAGAACTGCTACATATGTTATAGCATAAGGATAGCATAGCATAAGGATATCTACAGCGGGAAGCTTCTCTCAAGGGACTGTTCAGAAGGTTGTTATCTCGTCTGTCACAAAAGATGAATGCTTTGGCCTTGAAGTCGAAAGATTTCCTGTAAGATATTGCTTTCCTCGATTCATTATATTCCAAGTATCTATTAAGTATCAAGTATCTTCCAATATCAATCATCTATTCCTTTTCTTCCAGTGTAATATGTAGCTTGTAGCTGGTCTGTAACTTCTTCATATTTGACAGTTTTTGGCCAAGGGATTTTTGCCTAAGATTCGATGCCCAAGTGTAAGCAGCAGGTCCATCATTTGGACATGCAAATACATACACTACACATATGTACATATGTACATCAGTATGTATGTATGTATGTATGTATGTATGTATGTATGTATGTATGTATATGTATTCCCTCGTCTCGTCTGGTTTGGTGTCGGTTTCGGTTGAGGTTTTGCTTCTTTGCCTTCCGCAACAGACAACCACAAAACAGGCAGCATCCGTCCATTCCGGCAGCATCCGAGGAGATTCGAGGGGATTCGAGGAGTGTGTTCTACATAAGGAAAAGTGCCAATCAAAGTTAATTGAAAATTCATTGAATCTTGTATATTTAAGTGGAGGCATACAACATAAATCTATGTGAAATCAGAGAGCGGCCATCTCTGTCTGCTCTCCGTCTCTGTCTCTCTGTCCATCTATATCTGAGTGTGTGTATATTTCTCTCATTTCTCATCTCTCGTTCTGGCTGCTGCTGCTGTTGATGTCTGCTGTTGTGTTTGCAGTTCAGTTTACAAGGTAAACACACACAATTCAGATCAGGGCAGTGCATAAATATCACAGATTGCACCAGCAATTGCACTTTTATGCGAAAATGAAGTCATTTAAAACACATTTTCCAGCTGGCATTTCCTTTTTCTGACATAATTAAACGGAAAATCAGGCACACAAAGAAAATATTAGATTGTGTGTTAGAATAACTATTTTAATGGCTGCCAATTACAAAGGGTACAAGGCCAAGACTCCTTTTGGCCAACCTGCAACTCAAGGAACTGAATATGTTAACCATCTATCCATCTATTCTATGATTATCCCCATTTCAGATGGGGATACTCTCTAACTGGCATTTTTCGACGCATTGCAGGATTGTTGTTGCTCCTGGCAAATCTCTTTCAGGACTCCTTAGGGGCGACTCTTCTGTGCTCGATAATGTTTTCTCTATTTGGCATTTCCCTTGCATCCATTGCATATCCATCTCTCTCTGCCTCTCAAATTGAACTGCAAATAGTGTGTCCTTACCCCAACCCATTTGTCATTTGCATCGCCCTCGCGGAGAGGGGGCTAGGGGCTCCTTTCCGGGTCTCGTCTAGAAGTGTTTACCTTTTACTTAAGAAATTACACTTGGGCAAACAGAATTTGCGTGGATGTCCAGGTCCAAGTGGCTGTGTACATTTTTCCCACGAATCAAACGCCAGAGAGAGAGAGAGAGAGGGAGAGATTCCGATCCCCGCCAATGCTGATGGCTGATGGCTGCTCTGAACAGCTGCCTACAAATTGAAAAGTTTTCTTGGCATTTTCTTGCCAGGGATTTGCCTGCTACCAATACCCATTAGTCAAAGCGGCAGAGGGTATATAGGGACTAAAGAAAGGGTAGATTATTCCTCTAGTTTGTGCTTTGTATCTGAACTCTTTTTCTGTTCTGTTTAGCCTATATATAGGGTACCCTCCCAGTCGAATCACTCAGCTTCTTCTTGGCTTTCTTTTCCTGCTTTTCCTCTCTTAGCTTGAAGTGGGCTCTGGATTGGACGGCTCTCCCACCCCCACTCTATATGTTTGTGTTGACTTTTGTGCGCTAATAGCAAAAAGCGTTCCATTGTGCGGCTCTGGCGCTGGCCTTTGGTTGCGCCAAAGTTCAAAAGTTGAGCGTGCCAGACAATTTGTGGGTCTTAAAGTTTTTAATAAGAGGTCATTGATTTACATTAGCCCACAAATTGGTAGCGAAAGAAGTGCTCGACCTCGATGGTGGCTCGTTGGTGGCTTCTTGGGAGGAGTTCTTATGGAATTTTTCATGAAGATTTCAGGGAATTGTGTTCCTGAAGTTTCTACGAATATCCCCCCTTTTCAATCGGCCATAAATCACCTTCTTTGGAGGGGGACTGTGAGTGGCCTTAGGGGTATCCTCCTGCCGCATACTCCACTCCTTTGGACCCTCCATCAACTGTCGCTCAATTCGATTGATTGACCGCACAGAACAGCACAGGTCGAGCCCCCTCCTCCCCGGAGCACTCAATATTTATGACCATTTGAACCGCAAACAATTGAAGCTTAAAAGCCAAACAATGAAATTTAGAACTTCCAATTAGGAGTTGACCAGCAGCAGCAGCGGCAGCCGCAGTGGCCATAAAAGCCAACTTAATGGACTACACAAAAGGCGTGGCCGACGACAATAACAAGCTCATAAAAATGTTGTTTTTTCTCCTTTTGGCCCACCTGCCGCAGAAAAACCAATAAGCAGGCCACAATGCACACACACACACACACATGAGGCACACAATACAATGAAAAGCCTTTGTCTGTCTGTGTGTGTGTGTGGCCAGAATCAAAATCAAAATCAAATTCAAAGTCAAAAGGCACCAAAACTGATTGAATGCGTATGGCTTCCCCCTCCCCACCCCCTGTGCAGAAAGCCACAAAATTGTTGCAGATCTTCTTTTTGTTGCTTGAATTTTTCAAAGGGCAAATGTCAATGTGGCCAAAGAGAGTTGCACATCGAGGAGGCTGCTCGGTGATGTGACCAAAGAGGGCCATTACATTCAAATCAGACAGCCCTGTTAGTTAGTGGCCATTGTGTAGCAGGCCAAAAGGCAAAAGGGTTGGCACGGCAACGGTAAACCATCCCCACTCTTACCGCCCCCAGCTGCAGGCTTGCACTGAAAGAAATGAAGGGAAATACAGGAAATAGAGGCTAATGACAGACAAAAAAGTCCTGCTATTGGGCACAGAAGATTTGCTGCTTCCAACTCCCTTTTGCTGCCATTCTATGTAACCTTTTGCCACAGTGTATCCCTGCATGCATGTGCCACTTGCCTTGGGGCAAGCTCACCACAAAGCAACGAGAAGAGCAACAACAATTGCCATGTGTCTATGAGGCTATGAGTGTGTGTGATGAGGCCTAACGAGGAGCTTCCGATCACAAGGACCTCAAGAAATGACAGACGAGGGAACCTATAAACTACCATCTATCAATATCTGGGAGCATATTAGATTTAGACTATTAGATATTGTATCTAGATATTGTATCTTCTAGGCATTTGCTGGCTCTTTCCTCTATAAATTTTGTTCATTTTAATTCTTTTTCTTCAACTTTCAGTCGCAACATTGTTGAGCCGTGATCACAGTTTCCAAAGCTGCGCTCATCCCTGTTTGCCTACGCATTAAGCATACGCAATGTGCGCCCAGTTTATGGCCAGGCTCAAAGCTTTTATGCCAACATTTTATTGATAGACAGACAGAGGGGCAGGCAGGCACCGAAAAATTGTCACAATTGCCAGGATACCGTACCGATGCCCCCTCCACCTCCTCCTTCATTCTGGTGCGGCTGCTGCTGTTAATGTTCCTGTGAATGTGCTCTGCATTTTGTGCCAAGAAATTAAGTTGCATTTTCATTATTTTGGTATATCCAGGCGGCCGTCGCTCCATTCGATGATGCGCTCGACTGGGTCACAGTTCAATTATAGACTGCCTGGACGGGTCTGGTTGGGTCCTGTCTGCTGGCACTGTGTGGCACTGTCCCCCCCCTTCTGTTGTTTGTTCTCTCTGTTCGGTTGCTCTGTTGTTTTTCCTTTTCGGCTTCAGTGCATTTTTGTTTGTCAATTTGCATCGTTTTCTTTGGCTCTATTTTTGGGGAAACTACGTTGCATCTTTAAAGAAACACACACACACACACTCGCACACAAAGTGAACTGAAACCGAGCAAATGCTATATCCCCCAAAGGGTTTGCTTGGCGTTGGGGGGTTGGGGGTGGAGGGTTGCCCATTGGCAAGCGGAAATGCAAATTGTCGTACAAATTCAAAATGACAATGGAGACGCACTCGGTGCTGAGCTCCAACTAACCGTGCAGTCAACTTGGTGGCAACTTGAGGCGACACTAGCCCCACACCCCTTTTGCTACCTTTTGGTAGCAGTGTTGGAAAACACGATAACCCTGCTAGAGGGAGCAGCATCCATCCGGCAGTCATCTCCGATCCACTCGCTTTAAGAGTCTCAAACGCTTTAAGCCACCAAAAACAAAGGGGAACCAAAATATGCAAAGCTACAGAGGACAGTGCGTTTCATAAAAGATAGAACTCTTCGTTTTAGAGGAGTATAGAGTACTTTTGAGTGGGAAATCGAATAGATATGACACTTGGAATGGCATTCATATATGTATTGACTGTTCTATTGACTTTATGTTTCGAAACGCACTGTTTTTCACCACTTATGTCGGCACTTGTCGGCCAACCAGTTTTTTTTGTGGCATTTTGCATGCGTGAAATTTTTAGCAGCTGCATTTTTTATCCTTCCCCAAAACCATCCCCATTCCAATCCTCCTCCCAATCCCCTTTCCCTGCCGCATCATCTATCCATTCGAGAACATGCATGCAAAGTCATTTTTCTTATTTGAAAGTTTTGGCCAGCTCTGGGAGACGCCTCTGCCGCTCCAGCTCCAGCCACAGCTCCAGTCCGATAAAATAGTGAGAGCCCTAAGCGCGGGCTGCTGCTTCTGCATGGTTTATGTGACTCCAAGGATGTGTCTGGCTCTGATGGTGATGCTTCTTCCTCTGCTGGGAAGCTTCTTCTTCGAGTTCCTTGAGTTACTATTTCTCTCCTCTATCCAACCATACCCTTTCCAGGAGGTAACTTCATTGCCAGGAGGCATTTTTGTACCAATAAAGATGAGGCAGGTATACATCGAAGAATATTCATTTCCCACGATTCTTTTTGGATGATTTTTGTCCCTCAGATGTCATGATTTTCCCTATTTAAAAAGAGAATTTGCAGGTTTGCCTCTTGGAACAAAATTGAGTGTCCTTTTCGGTCATCCGGACGGACGGACGCACTTCCGCTGCGGTGGCACTCAAGTCAAGGCTGCTGCTGCTGCCAACACTTGGCCTCGCCCAGGGAATGGAACAGAATGGCAAGAAACGATGGAAGAGGAACGAAAGAGTGGAGGAAGGACTGCCAGCAATTACATAATTCGAGCATTTAATGAAACCCGCCGCCGCTGCATTTCTATGTAGCATTTACACTCGTATTTCTGTTTTTTCTCTGTTTCTTGTTAACTTTCGGCTTTGGCTTTGGCGTTGGCCGGGGCCAATTCCCTTCCGACGCTTTGCTGGTTTTCGTCGGACGTGGACAGTAATTATAAGGCCATTAGCAGGGCGTCAGGAAGGGGGCGGATTCGGGCAGGGGAGTGGCAGTGGGAACGCATGGTTATTGTGTAAACGCATTAAGCGTAATGCTGAGCGCAAAATGAAACAAGTGGCCAGGCAAAACCAAAGCTATTTCGGCCACTCTACAATTTGGGCACCAAAAGTGGCAGAAAAAAAGAAAAGTAAGCGAGAGAAAGTGAGAGAGTGGAGACTGGAGAAAAAGCAGTGCCGCCTGGTCTTTAGTTCTGGAATGATAAATGGCAAATGACTGCCAACGTCTTGCAATGATGCCTGGCTATTTATGTGGATTTATTTCACTTGTGTCTACAATCACTTAAAAAACATTTAAGTTTGTGTACAAAAATTTGATATTTTAAAGATTTTATACCGGGTACTCCAAGAATATAGATATTAGATAGATAGATATTAGATCGGTGGTGATAGTGGATGTGTGTAACGCCCAGAAGGAAGCGTTTCCGAACCCATAAAGTATATATACTCTTGATCAGCATCAAAAGCCGAGTGCCTTTTGAGAACATATAACAAATTACATAAATTGTAAGCTCATATATAAAGTATTGACGCGGCCTTTGCCGCGGCTCACAATGTTCCCTCTCGTCTTTACTTAATTATTTAAATTGGTAATTTTTATTATCATTATTTTAATTTATTTATTTATCATTTATTGTTTATTAATTTTGTATTATTTATTTAATTATTTTTAATTTATTTTTTAATGTAATTTATTATTATTATATTTATTTGAATTATTTTTTTATTTATTTTTTAATGTATTTTATTATTATTCTATTTATTTTAATTATTTATTTATTTATTTAATTATTTTTAAATTTATTTTTTAATAAATTTCACTTTATTATTATTATATTTATTACACTTTTTATTTTGATATTTATTATTTATATTTCTGGTCGTGTTACTAGGTGTGCATAAACTTCATGTTTAAGGCTAATCTTTTTTTATAAATTTGCCTTTTTCGGTTGCTCTGCTGAACTATAAAAAGAAAACCCCATTATGCCAGAACGTAAAACATTTCACTTTCGCCATATAAACATCGTCCATAAAGCCACGCAGCGTATCTTTGGGTACCTCCTTTGGCTCCTCCCACTCCTCTCCAGGTCAGTCCATTTAGCTGCAAGGACAACTGGAGAAGTTTACACATGCACCCACAAAAATCTGCGCACATCAAATTTCAACTGTCATTAAAAATGTCATAAAAACAGTGGAGAAAGTGGAAATGCTTTTGCTGGAAACAAAAACCAAAGAATAATGCAAATTTACGTTGGAAAATGATGCTTTAGCTTTGGCTTTGGCTCTCGCTTGATGATGATAATCATGGGGAGAAAAAACTGACACTCCAATGACAATGCTCCACACCGAACCACATGTGTCCTTCTGTGTGTGTGTGTGTGTCTGTTGTTGGGGACAACCAGTCATCGGAGATAGACTTACCCCGAGCTGGGGAAATCCAAGACCCAAAGAGACATCGTAATGAGCGCATTAAGCAAATAATGCGTTGGCAGCGGTGCTCGCGAGCAGAAAGGAGAGAGTATCTGCTTTTGGTAATTGTCATCAGATTACGCCTGGCAGCTGGCAGCCTGGAAGCGGAAACCTGTACACCCCCACACCCCCACGCCCCTACTTGATTATAGTTTTATCATCCAACAAGTTTTGCTATTGTTCCAATTAAAAGTGGCAACAAATCTCTCATTCAACGTACACCCACACCCATATACACCCGAAAGATACAGAAATACAGAAAGATAGTCGTAGCACACACACACATAAATGTGTTTTGTTTTTCTTTAGTGGGCTAATTAAACCAAACCCATTTCATGTTTTCCTCCAACAAAGATAAACGTTGCGCTATCAAATGTAAGGAAAAGCCAACCGAAACTCCAACCGAAAAGCGAGGAAACTCCTTCCAAAAAACTTGACTTGACTTTTTTAATGTGCAAAAGTTTTTTTTCGGTATGTGTAATAAATATGAAAAACAAATTTCGGGTAAAAGGGAGAGCAAACTTTAAGAGGAGAAGAGAGAAGAGTCTGAGAGGGGCAGTAGTCCGTTTCGGGGTTGTGTTTGAGCAACTTTATAATGCTCTTACCCATGATAACTGTAAGCAACGTTCTCAGCTTTACCTTCCAGTTTTTAGAACTATTTGTAGATCAATATACTGTTCGTTGTCCGTTATTCGTTCCACTTTGTAGATCGGAGTATTCCTTGCATGACCCTTAACTTGGATTATAATTCCCTCTACCATATCTTATCTACCACTTACTCCTTTCCAGATTAGTTCTACTTTCCCTCGAAGACTTGTCTAGCAACTATCGCGTTATGCAGCAGTGCCCCTCGGTCGGTTGGATACTTAACAGCCTTCTGCTGGTGTCGCTTGGTCCACTTGACGCTGCAGCATGTTGTGAGTTTGCTCTACTCTTGGGATATTTCTCTTATTTATCTTTTATTGAAGAGTATTTCTGATTCGTTGACACCCCAATAAAAAGTGTGCATTTCGTGTTGTTTCTCCTTGATATTCGACTCTCTTTGTGCGTCCTCTGGCCACTGCGTATGTCAATCGCACTGGTAATTGCTCTTCGAGCTTCGATTTCTCCTCCAACTGCAGCACCAAATTCAGTTACAGTTACAGATACAGTGATAACTCCGCGGAATGACAGCTACTGAAAGGAAATACTCATGTAAGTAGGTTCGTCTCTCGTAGGAGTGTTCACTGTACCCCAAAAAGAAGCAGCTCAACTTTCCACGTTGTCATTTTCCACTCAAGTTTCCTCTCTGCCTCGATGCCTGCCGCTTTATGCTGCATCATTGAGCAGATGCTCAATAAAATTTGTCGCCTCCGATTGCGGGCTCATCTTTAAGGGGTCCCAGCCAGCCTCTCGCTTTAATAGTTATCCCGATCTCCTGTCATGAGGTTTCCGCACACACACATATACATAGACATACATACATATACATATGTATATATGTGTGTGTGTTTGGAGCAGGTTGATTTATGCGTCGGGTCCGGGCAGGACGCAAAAATAACACAGTCAAGTGCATGGCAAACACTTGGCCCTAGACGCCGCGCCGTCTCTGTGGCTGTAGCCACTTTCCTTCGCCCCACCAGAGAGAGAGTACCCTCCCCCCTCCCTGCACTTGGCCACTACTTGCTGGCTTTTTGTAATTTTTCACATAGGCAGCCGGGCAAATGCATAAAAAGCCAGACAGCTGAGCATAAAATATTGTTG
This sequence comes from Drosophila affinis, assembly GCA_037356375.1. NCBI lineage: Eukaryota > Metazoa > Arthropoda > Insecta > Diptera > Drosophilidae > Drosophila > Drosophila affinis. Next base: position 40,049,047 of record CM074800.1, read on the forward strand.
TTATATGAAAAGCAGACCAGGCAGGCACAAAGGACGACGGCCACGGGGAGGTGCAAGGAGCAAGAGGAGTAGAGGGTAAGATAAAGAAGGAACTAAGAAAGCAAGCGTGGATCTAAAGCAACGAAGTTTTAAGCACCCTTCAACAAAGATCGTTTACAGGGAATCAGAGTTTGTTTTCCTATAAACATATCCATCGATTCTTGCAGCGAATACTTGAATGCATCTCCGATGAAGAATGACTATTGATTGGTTTAATCGAATAGCCATCATACCCTATGAAAGTGTATAATAAACAACAACAAGCCAAGGAAAACCAAGCAGCTGCATTGGCGTTGACGGCCCAGTTGCTGTCTTCTAGTCGTCTGGTGCGCTTTTCTTTGAATGAGAAATGAAAAATGAACTGAAACTGAACTCCAACTCGAAGCAGAGCGGAGCTCCTGCTTGGCCAAGAAAGGCAAGGCAGTCAGCCAGTTAGGCTGCGTTCTGCCATGTCATAGACGGTTGGGTTGGGTTGGTATCGGGTTGCACAAAATGGGAGTAAAAGTTACGCAATGTTGAAATTCCGTTTACCCACACCCCACCCCACATCCTGCTGCTGCCATAGAAACTTGCCAACTGGCTGTGAATGTTTGATAAGAAGCATCTATTGAATGCAACCGGACAAAAGTTGTTGCGATACTTTCGCAGAAGATACACAGGCAGACACACACACATAGAGGAGATGCAAAGGACGTGCTAGGTGTTTCAGTATTCAAAAGGTTGTCGCTACATTTTGTCAATAATTTCAATGAACCTCCATTCAGATTCAGTTCTGATTCACTCGCTGCACTCACGGCTACGGAATATTTATGGATGTTATGGATATGGAGACTTGTGTGCTGCAGCTGCTCGGCATTCCAGTCCACAGAGCTTTCTTTTGATGGCTGGAATGTTTATTACTAGAAGAAAATCATATAAATACTCAGTGAAACGATCATTGTATTGTATCTGTATCTTAGGTACTTTCTATATCCATTATCCCCGGACTAATCAGATGGCAACTCCCTATAGCAAACGCCAGAGTTTGCCTGGCAGCTGTTGATGCCTGATGAGGCTGCCAGATGGCAGGATATGCCATATCCAAGCGCAAAATTGACACGCGCCACTATTTAATGTTGTTGGTTATACTATACATATAAACAGCTATATATATATCGGGTATATATAGGATAGGAAAGTGGAAATGGGGCTGCTGCTGCTGCAGGCACAACAATGAGCGCTCATTGTTATGGCCGGGTTGGGACTATGGCTATGGCTGGTGACTGCTGCCTGCTGACGCTTCAAATGAGCGGCATAACTCAATGAAAACTCATTGTTGTTGCCGCCGCTGATCCAGGCAACCGTGCCACATATTAAATAAGCAATATAAACAGTCACGGATCCACAGCGCTCCCACCCGGCCGATGAAAAGGTGAAGCGCCAACCGGTGCCGGGAAATTGGGTGATTGGGTGGTGTGGGGGGTGTAAGGGATGTGTTCCCCCTGGTTGGGTTTACCGCAACATAAATTATGGCAAACGCCTGGCTGCCTCATCACTCAGGCATCGCGTAGTTTGCAGCGTATTTTATTAGCTGCTGCTGCGTATGCGTCAGGCAGGCAGGCAGCGTTGGCATAATTTCCCAGCAAATAGCTTGAAAAATTTGCATATGTGCTGAAAATAAAATGAGGGAAAAGTGGGTGGCTGAGAGGCTGGGGGAATCGTCAAGGCAATGTGGCACTGTGCCTAATTGAAACTGTTGGTGGCTGCTAAAATTGAGACAATTAGAGCACACACACACAGGCAGGAAGGAAGGAAAGGGAAGCTACTTTCAATTTAGGTGCGGCAGAAGAAGGAGTGCTTGTGCTTCGGCAGTGGTATAAGGATTAGGGATACCCTACAATCAGAAAGAGTAACTTTAGGCTTATATTTCATCATCCTAATGGAGTGCATAACCCCATAGGTCTGGGGATTTGGAACCTCTATCATCTGTCCTGTCGAGTATGCCTGCTGGAACACCAAAAACAACAGCTTATCAAAGAACTGCAGGGAAATGTACTCTCTCTTCTCTCTCCTCTCCTCTCTCTTTGTCTTGATTGCCAAGCAGATGCAGATTTTTCAATTTACATTTCATTTACTGCCTGTATACGTGCGTGTGTGTGTGTTTGTGTGTGTTGCAAAGGAAATTAAATAATTGAAAAATAGTGCAAAAATAAATTACACGTCAAGCCGAGGCACAAACAAAAGGCAAAGCTAGTCTTTGGCAAAGATTTAGAGTGCTGTAAATCTTACGAAAAGTGTCAGAAGGCCTAGGGACAGACCAAAATGGAACGATGATGGAATGGCATCACACAGAAAGGAACTCATCTGAAATGGATGATAACATACTTAGATAACACATAGAAATATGTACATTATACCCCGATCAGGACAACATCTTCTGTGGATCTGCAATGAACAGACAACTCCATCTTTGGAGCGAATACCTATGTATCTCTACAGAGGTGTTCTCTACTAAGATCTCAAATCCTAGTCTCCCGATTCTCTAGCTACACATCCTACGATATCACTCAAGTGAGCTGAGCTTTATTCTGTGAATTCCCCTTCCCATTTCTAATCCATTTATCCATCTGGCAAGCCATGAATGTTCGATGCAGCCAATGGAAATATTTTTACCAGGAATACGTAATATTGCATTACCAGAGGAGAGATGTGCCAGCCAGTGTTGATTTTCCCCCGAGAACAAAAGACTAGCCATGACACACGCATGACACACGCATAGATTGTTTGCTGTGTGCTCTGAGTTGCCTTCAAGTCTTATGTTTTTCATCCTCCCCCCAACTCGAAGGACTGCCCTGGTAGCTGCCTCTATTCGAAGGACATTAGCATAAAAGCGTTACTAATACACAGCCAGCAGACAGCTAACAAGAAACACTTAATGAAGCAATTTTTAGAAGGCAGAAGCAACAGTAGAGGCAGCAGGTAGCAGGCAGCAGCTGCATAAAAAGCAACAACTTCCTGGCCAAAGCCAAAAAGCCCTCGACATGTGCTGCTACCACTAGCTGAAGCTCCGCCCCAACCTCTAGCTGCATTCTCCATCTCTTTCACCTATTATAGCTCTCTCCTTCTCTGGCCGGGAAAAGTGTGCACAGGTGACTTAATCAACATGCAACTCATTTTGTTTTCCATGCAGGTGCAGGAGGCACGAGGACGAGTAGGAGTCCTCGTACTCTGTGTGTGTTTGCTTAGGCATGAAATGGGGGAGGATGAGTGGGAGTTGGGTATTTAGGTAAGCTCTCGCTCTCTGCCTAGTTGCAGGGGAAACTGCAACAACTAGGACTAGGACTGGGTCACCTGTATAAGACACTAAATTGTGTTGATATCAACAATGAGCCCAAAACATGGCTCCTACACGAGGCCGAGGCCAGAGCACACCCGGACATCCTAGACCAGGAACAGAACAAGGACCTTGGATCCCCCACTCCCACTCGCACTCCCACTGACTGCAGTCAAGACACATATGTGGATGTGGATGTGGGTACGTACATCTGGGGAACGTGCTCAGACCCAGAGCCAGACCCGAGCTCAGTTTGGCAAATGCATACAAATGGCATCTCCATCCCGCCTTCGGTTCGCGCATAAGTTTTGTTAGAGCATCCGCCCCGCATCCCCCCTTGTATCCTTATCCTCTATAGAAGTTCAGGTGCTCCTCCTCGGAATTATGCAAACGGAAAATATGCTGCCTGGTGCCTGGTGCCTGGCAATAGATACTTTTTGGCTCTGGCCAACATATTGATGATGGCAGGAGGATGCCAGGACCAGGCCCAAGCAACTAGTTGACACCAAATCGTAGGTACACCCACATTCGTGTGGCCGACGGATGCAGAAGTCACTTAAAGCTGCCCCTCGTGGGATTTCAGCAAATTGTCGGACTGCATTTCGGCACAAAGTTCGGCTTCAATTAATTAAAGACGCCCCTCCGGTGTGGCATCTGGGACACCTGCAACACCTGTGTGTGGTTGTGTGTGTGTTTGTGGGTGTGAGAGATTACAGGCAATGGAAAATTATAGCGTGTGCCAGAGAGGAAGTCCAATTTTAAGTGTGTTAAAGGGTCACAGAAGCTAGGAGGTGGAATGGTAATGAGCGGGGGGGTGGCTATCACTATAAATGCGGAATAAAATTAAAGTAAAAGTAGAAACATTTAAGGGACATTTTAGAGAAATTACAGCAGGTTTGGGGCCAATTTTGAAGCCCATACTTTCATAGTTTGTTAATCAATCTGTCTATCATTGTCTGCTGTTGGTCAGCAATCAGTCTTAAAATTCTAAACTCTGACTTTAATAACTAAAACAATGAGTCATGATTACAGAATAAGGCACAAAGAAGCTATTTTCTTTTAGCTTTCTGTTAAGGCTCTGTTAATGTCTCTTTTACATGGCACTCCATGGCTGTTAGTTGCATAATTTCCCCGTTTAGCGATGGTAGATTGAGGGAAGTCTTATCTGGCTGTTGGCGGAGCTAGAGGGAGCTTAGATAACAGCTGATTAGAACTGCGATGCCATTTAGAGAGTAACACGACTTCGACTTAGTACAGTAGTGACAACAATTGACATTCAGATGATATTTAATGAATTTATCCTTAAAATTTTTGTAAAATAGTTTCTATGGAACACCTCTGTTACAGACTTCATATAGAGTCTTAGAGTTTCTGGAGTTTTTAGAGTTCTTATATGTTCAAGTTGATTGATTAAAATCACATCTCATCTCAATTCAATTCATTCAATCAGCCAGATTATCATCACAAAAGCCAAAACCAAAATCCGTCTCTCGCACAGCCATTTGTGAATCCAATTTGGGCTTTAGGCCCCAAAAAAAGTTGTATGCCAAGCACAAGCCGTGCCCAAAAGGAACTCCATCCAATAAGCTGGCATATTAAAACAGTCGAAAGAGGTGGCTAGATGGCAGGGCGATGGGGTTGGGGGTGGTGGTTGGGTGGTGCTTGGGGTCAAGTGTGACAGGGCACATTCTGGCTCGTTGGCTGTCTCAACTGTCAGGTGCAACACTTTGGCTATTAGAACGCAAAATTTAACAATGTCGACCGGGCAAAAGAGTCACCTCATCCTCTTGTCGCTTGGGTGTTCCAGCCACAGCTTCTCTCTCTCTCTCTCTCTCTCTCTCTGTGTGTGTGTGTGTAAGTGTAACGCCACAGGTCATAAATTCAATTTGGCTAACAAACACGTTGCATACACACACACACGCACACCTGTACACGTACACGTTCACGTATTCTCTCATACAGACAGTGGCAGGTTGCATGCTGCATGCTGTATGCTGCAACATGTGAAAACTTGTTTGCCAAAGCAATTTTTCATCCCAGCAAATGGTTGCTGGAGATGTTAGTCTTAGTTTTCACCCATCTTGATACTCTTTATCAGAGGGTATCACTCTGTAGCCACAGCTGAGATAGAATTCTCAATGTAGAGTAGAGTTGATCAGGCATACATATACGACATGAGATATAGACAACAAGAGCAGTGGCCAGAGCAGTTCCCAAAGCAGTTCCAAGTGCAGTACAGATATCACAATTTTTAGAAAAGGCTTGAAAATATTATTGATGAAGGTTTCCAAAGTGCTCTAAAAAGAAATCAACAAATAACTTCAGATGCACCGAATCTCTCTTTTATTTACTTAATATATGTATTCCCAAATATTTTTATAAAATTAAAGTACTTCTCAACCAAATCGGAGAGCCTTATTGTCACATTGTCTTGTTGAGTTTCTGTGCGCAGACAACAGACACGAACGAACATGATCGATTTTCTCTGCCACGGCGCTGCCGAGCAGAAAACGAAGCCGCCTGTGCTCAGGGCCGACTCGTCGCGACGCTACACGAAGTTTTTACACTAGGGGTCGGCACGCAGACACCCACATGCTACTAGTGCGTTTCAGTGCGCAGGAAACAGACATGACGAAACATGTTCCATTTTCACAGCCGCGGCGCTGCCTTGCAACTATGATGCTTCGTCTACTTGGGCCAAAGCAACACGATCATTTTCGCTGCCGTTGCGACAGCCGAGCAGAATAATGAAGCCGAATGATCGCAGGGCCGACGATACACGAAGTTCTTAAATTCTGCGTATGCCGACTGGGCTGCTTCGTGGCCCCCGGTCTCTGCTCTAGGGTACGGTTGGGGTTAGTGTTGAGTTTGGGGTCGATAACCCAAGATATGTATTATCTATTTTGCTTTTTTTGGCTGTCTTTTTAAACTGATTTAACAATAAATAATAAGCTATTAATAAGTCTATTTGAGATTTTATTTAATGGAGCTTATTTAATATTTTTTTCACAATATATTATTGGATTACTCTGATTATCCTGCAGCTTATACCATAAAATGTTATATGAATAGATAATCAGCTAATTTGTTCTTCAATTTCATTTTTAGGAATTTTATTCATTTGTTATATTATTTGAGAAAATTATCTAAAATTCGAATACAAAATACTCCCTTCGAGTTAACATATTCAAAGTGTATTTGAATCTTCGACTTTTCACAGATATTTCTTCCTCCCTTATTTTTTGTGCAAATTTTTCGGTTTCACTTTGTTTCGTTTTTGCGGAATCGCAACCGTAAACTAATTAAGATGATTAAAATCTTTTGTTTTGCTCTACAAACCAAAATAACAATAAACCCAAAAAAAAAGCCACAAAAATGTTGAACCCGCAAAAAGCTAGTACGTAAATTTGATTTAGAAAAATTTCCATTTAGTTTTACTTGTCAAATGGAATCTGTAAAAATCTATTGGGGAAAAACACAGAGATACAGAGAGAGACAGAGAGAGACGGAGAGAGAGAGACTGTGGGAGAGAGATGGGAAGCAGATAAAGGGAAAAAACTTAAATAATATGAAACTGGAAACTAGAAAACGGAAAACGGAAGCTGTAGCAGCAGCAGCAACAAATATCCGATTAAATTATGCTCAAAGTCAAAAGCGCAGACAAAACTGGCCAACAAACATTCAGGAGCGGCCAAAAGCACTTTTGGCCCGGGTTCAGGCCAAATAAGAAAAGTTTTCTGCACACTCTATGCCATCTCCTTCCTCCCTCTAGCTCTCTCGCTCTCTCTAGCTCTATGTATCTCCCCCCCCCCGTATCCCCGTGTCCCTCTTTAGTTCTCGTTCTCTAAAAATAAATCAAATAATTCAATTTTAAGCTAAACTTATTTTCGTATTAAAAATGAAAATCAAATAGAAGATAAAAAAGGATCAAGCTGTGCTGGGAAATGCTCTTATGTGTCCCCGCCCTCCCCCATCCCTCCTACCATTCCGCCACTTTGTGACAGTGGGCGTGGCTGGTAGTCATGCCAACGCATAAAACTGCAACCGCACCCGGTCCGGAGCAAGGATGCTCCTCAGTCTCTCTCTCTCTCTCTCTCTCTAGCCTCTCATTCTATGAGTGTGTGTACTTATGCCACTGTCTGAGTGTATGTCTGCGCTAATACCCTGTAATAGTTGGGGTTGCCACAGGTTACAGCAGGGTTTTCATTATTGGAAACAAAAGTCCAGTCCCCGAACCGAAGGATGATGTGCTTTAATCTCCGAAGAGTATACAGTGTATATCCTTTTCCCTCCTTTAGGATAGGGCACATTTTAAACCGTTATACTCTTCTCCAGTGCTCTGTCTCTGTGTGTGCTTTTGGTGTGTCTCCGTGTGTGTGTGTGTGTGTAAGTCATATCCTTTTGCAATTTTCGTCGTTGTTGGCCACTAACCTCACTCATATACCATTGTCCAAGTATATGCCAGTGTGCGTTGCATGTGGCAAGCACAATAAAATTGTTTGTCGTTGAACGTACGAGTAGTGCGCTCTCCCTCCCTCTCTCTCTCTCTCTCTCTGTGTCTCTTCTGAGTCCTGGGTCTGAGATTTATGCGGGTTGCCGGAGCGAGCCGAAAAACGTAGTTGACTTTTTTCGAGTGCTGCCTGCAAATTGCATGAAAGTTAAGCAGTTCAGTTCGGTGTTCGGTGTCCGAGAGCTAATGCCGCGCCCCACTGCACAAAAGCCACAATAATCGGAATGGAGAGAGGGCTTACCCAGGGGGAGGGGGCGGGCAAGGTACAATCCTATATATCCAGATAGCCATAACCCCACCACACACACAGAGAGAGAGAGAGAGAGAGAGCGCCAGAGACAAAATCAATTAATAGTTTTGGCCCAAACCGCAGGCGGTCTTTAAATTTCCTTCCGTCCGGTTTACTCTTTGTGCATATTGCAACACTGCCACACTGCAACATAGCGTAGCAGAGAGTCTCCTGACCCTGGACTTTGGCTCTTTGTCCTGTCCTTGCTGCCGTTTATAAATAATATAAATAAATAATATAATAAATGTTTGAATGCATCTACAATCAACAGAACAGAACAGACCAGAAAAAAACCCAGAGGCTGGCTTTCATTTGTGTGGGTGTTTGTATGGGTGTGTGTGTAGGCATCGCAATACAAGAAAAGGAAAATACAATTTTTCATAATCGAAAACGTGACTGTAATTTTGGAGCTGCCTAGCGAAAATTGCCATTTGAATGGCGTTCCTCAAAGCCGCTTAGCCCTGAAAGCGATTCGCTGGGAATGGGGAAAATATATGCAAGAAAATTCGTAAAAAATGTTTTAAAAATATCAACAGGAACCAAATGGGATTCACTTATAATATTTATATTTTTATATACTTTTTTTTTTTATATTTCACTATGAAAATCACTATAACTCCCTGTTGATTTCCTCACATTTCCCTTTTCCGAAATACAGTTGAATTCTCCATCTGGAACGCCCTTTCTCCTGGCCAGAGTTTTTCCTTGCCGTTTCTGATATCTGGTCTGGGTCTGGGGTTCGGGGGCGGCTTTTGTTCGAATGAAAATGCGATTTGCACATTTTTATGATTGGCATGTGTTAATAAATTTTCAAGGCTCATGGCGATGAGTGGCACGTCACGTTGTCCGTTTCACCGCTCACACTCTGCCACAGTCAGCCACCCAACCACTGCCTCCTGGGGACTGTCTCTGTCTGTGTGTGTGAACCGACACGTGTTCTATCCCATCTATGAGTCCCATCCATCCGCTGAAGACTGTAAATTAACTCCACACTAATTTTGTGCTTCGATGAGCAAAAGTTCCTTCCTGCCAGCCTGAAAGCCGGAACCGAATGAAGCGAGAGAAAAGAGAAGTGCCGATGACACGATGACAGGATATTTTTAATCAATATAAGTATGTTTTTTGGTGAAAAAGAAAACCATACATAAATAACTTAAGTCAAATGTCAATGGCTCAATTTTCGCTTTGGGGGTAACAAAAATGCACAAACGTTTAAAATAAATGGTTAAAAATACTGGCTTTGGGTGATGGAAGTGCCATATACCCTAGATTACTCTAGATCTACTCTAGCGTGGACAACAGACACGAACGAACATGATTCGTTTTGTCGCCGCTGCGACATCCGAGCAGAATAACGTAGCCGCAACTCTGCGTGTGCCGACTGCGCTGCCTCGTAGCCTTTTCCTATGCACAGTGCATAGGACGCTGCTGGCCTTTGGTCTAGATAGATGTACATAGCTAATGATTGATAGAGATGGAATGACAGCCAGCAGAGGCTATGATATTGTGGATATGGGGCTATGATTCTTCAAAGCTAGAAAAGATTTCAAACTTCGTACTTCGAATATAGCTAAAAAACAACCCATAGAATGCATACAACTATCATCACGAATACCTATTTCTATATGCCATCTAAACCTCATCGAAATCATAATACCCTCTCTGTGTGCTGGGGTATCAGAAACTGAAAACAAATTCCCGTTCAATTCCAATCGCACGCCCAAAAACTTCATGGCAAATTAACTTAAAACGTTTTTTGCATACCCAAATAAACACGGAACCATAGAAAAAAGACGGAAACATAGAAAGAGAGAAAGAGAGCCGCACAAATATTTCTCTGATATATTTATTCTATGAAAGAAAATATAAATACTAAATGGAGCGGGAATTTCCGTCATTCCAGCATCACACACACACAGACACACAAACGCATACCAGTAGATGCATATAAATAAATTTTCATTTCGTTTCGCATTCATCAAACATTTGACAATTTTATCTCCATGGGCGTTCGAGTGTCCTTTTTTCCAGCGGGTCCTTCTAAGCGGACGCTGTCCGGCCAAAAAGTAAATTTATGTTGTGTTTTTTTCGGCGGCGGCGGCGCCCAAAGCCATTCGGCATTCGCCATTTCGCCATTGCCCCAACCCAGCCACAGCCATGGGCCATGTCCAGGCAGGAAATGCGTGTTTAGCAAATGTTTTTAAATTGTATAACGAGAATTTATGACGGACGCTGCCGGCGTGGCACCAGGACTCCTCCTGTGACTCCTGCGGCTCCGCTCCTAAGGTACAACAGCAGCAGCAACAGCCACGAAAATGGCATGTTTCAAATTCGTTTAGCATTTCTTATTTTGTTACCCATTTCGGGTGTCGAAAGTAACACACACACACATACATATTTAGGTGGCTGTATGTGTTGATATATGTAGATACAACATTTTGGGGCGAGGTGAGGCTCTTTTTGATACTCCTTTAGGTTATTGAAAATTGTATGCTGTAAGAGAAAGTTTTGCTTAGAAATTCCATTACATTTGAGCTCTAGCCGACGATTTGTTGCTGTTTTGGTTTGTTTGATTATAGCCATACCATAGGGAATATCGAAAGATATAGACTGTTTCCAAAAACCTTAAAATAATAGATAAGCAGGCCGCAATTATGGATTATTATTAAATTTCAGGCCAGGAAGCCGCAGCTCCTAAACTATCATTTATTATTATACGTAAAATTCCAAATCCAATAATTAAAATAATAACAAGAAAATTGGGAAATATGTTTATACATTATTATAGATATTATACATATTATAGAAAATGAAGTAATCTATTGGAAAAAATTTTGTTTTTGTTTAATAAATTATTTTTATGATTTTTCTAAAATTGTTTCCTGTTTTTTTGGTAAAAATACTAAACGACTGTTGAGAAAAGTGCGCTGGAGAAAAATATTTGTTTTTAATTATATGAATATGATATCAAAATATCGGTTAACATTTGAGGTAACCCCAGGCTAGAAAAGTAAAAAATGCAGGAAATTTTAGAGAAATTTTTGTGATTTTTTAAATATTACGATCCCTAGCTCTAGTTTCTTGTTTTTCACTTTAAAAATTTCTGTAAATTAATTTTTAAATTTAAAACTGTTTTCGATTAAATTTCATGATAGACCAAATACTGAAACATTTTAGTGAATTTTCTGTTTTCCGCTTTTTCCTATTAAAAAACGAGACAACCAACCTCCCCCGCCATGACACTGCCTTTTATCACTCCCTCCCACAGCAACCATCCTGGCACACGACCCCCCCATGCCCCATACCACAACTCCCAACGTGGGGGTCGGGGAGGGGCTGCTCCCAAGTTCGGTTTGTGCAGCATTTCAATGAGCAAATGCAAATAAATTATAAACAAAAAAAAAGAAAGGCAGAGACGAAATTCAAATAAAAATATTGATGCTCTCTCGGCCGAGAGCCTTTTCCGGGGAACGTGACGAAATGTGTTTCGTGTTTCGTGTTTGTTGTTTCTATTTGTCGAGCACTTAAAAGAAATAACCGCCACGTTCTATAAATTAGATGGCATTTCGTCGCTTTTATTTAGGGCGCGAGTGTGACTCCAGGTTGCTCCTGCTCCTGCTCCTGGCTCTGCCTCATGTTCGGTTTCGGTTTCAGGCTAACGAGGCGAGTGAAAAATTTCCTTACATGGCCCCATCTTCTTCTTTGAGGAGCTGCGGCTTCCGTATGTTTGTGCGTGTGTGTGCTTGGTGGTTTCTGAAAGTGTGAGTGAGTGGTTGTGGTTCAGCGCCATCTCCAGCGTAAGCTCCCAATCCCTGCCACCCTTCAACCGCTTAATTATTCATTGAAGCCAATGCATTGGAATGCCAGAAACCGCAGGCTTATTAATAGCACGGCAAACACCACTCCACGCACAATCCTGCGGCCATTGCCAACGAGTATTAATCAGATCTTGGGGTTCGACATGCATACATATGTGTATGTGTGGAAGTTTCCTTTTCCTGATTCTTCTCTAATGCCCCATGCCCCATTTGCACATCATAAAACCAACGATAATTGCACTCAACGAGAAAAAAATGAAGGAAGAGGAAAGTTTTCTGCATTCGTGACTGGGCGTGGGCCTTTGGCAGCCTCTTTGCCAGCCATAATGATTACAGCACAGAGTGCAATGACACATACAGATGCAGAGAGACGTCGTACATTTATTTTTGTGGGTTACAGTAATCATCGCCTAAGAAGACAACCTACTGCCAGCTGCTCTTTAAATATCATTTCCCTGATATGCTAAAACTTTGATGCCTGTTCGAGCAAACATCGCCACACATTTCCACACTTTTCCATGTCCATTCGAATGGTTCACTCATATGCACACAGACGAGTATCTATGTATCTATGGGATTGTTTGTTTGTGTCCCGTGGCTGGGTTTCTTCTGTGCGTGCTTCCACGTTCCTTTTTCTGAACTCCTTTTTTTCTTCATTTTTTTGTTGTCAGTCTGCTGCATTTTTTTTTGTAGCATTTAGCAGCATGGGGCGTGCTTTTGGCTGCGTTTTGTGCACCAAATGACCGAGTTCTTTGTTATAGTTGCTACTTCTACTGCTTCTCCTTCTGCCCCCTGTCTCCTGCCTAGTGCCACTGACGTTTGTAAATGCATTCGGTGGGTATCTGTGTGATTGTCTGTGTGTGCGTGTGTGTGTGTGCTTTGCTGCCTACAATTTCATGCGGCCGCATTTATGAGTTTGCGTGTCGTGTTTGCACTGTGTCCGTACCCTACATACGAATAGCACCCCCCGCAAAGCACTATTCTCACACACCATACACCCCGCCGTATAGACGTGTGCAGCTGCCAACACTTTCAATTGTTTTCAACACTAAAAATCCACGACAATGAGCATGAAGTGAAGCAAAGTTGAAGTTGCTTTCTGCCGTTAGTGTGTGGTGTGTGTTTTTATTTGCACTAAATTGCGTTTTTCCGGCGGCCAAATACGGCGGGAAAAGTGAAAATGCGAGCATTCCAAAGATTCTTCAATATTTTTTCATCTTTTGTCTTTCAGTTTGAAATGCTTGTTGGAATTGTTAACCATTTGCCGTTTTATTGTGAATTATTATCTTTTTGAAGCATGAACTAATGGAGTTCTGGTTCAATTGGCTTGAATCTGGACCCGTGTCGATGACCTGCCCATTCAATGGTTCTGGTGGTGTCTCAATGTGCTTCCTGTTTGACTGAGTAAAGCCGCAGCCCTTGACGCGGCTCACAACGTTCCCACTTGTTGTTGTTGCTCTCAAAACAGTCAACCAATGACAAGAATTATGGGAATATGGGATTATGGCTTTATTATGTTTATTTTACAGGCAAGTCTTAACATTAACATCTTAAGATTTATAAAAGTTTTGGTGTTCTTTTAGCTATTGGACTATTAAGGTATGTATAATCAAATCCACTTGAATAACCGTTCAGCAGGAGCCAATCGAACATGTTCTCGAGTTGTGGATAAGACTGTCGTCTATTTTTGAGTAATCAAACGATCGAATTTAACGCTCATTTTGCGCATGCCTGCAGGCGTGTTTCTTGAGAGATGTCTTATGTTTGAATGTCTTCGAGCATTCATCGCATTCGTATGGTCGCTCACTCGTGTGCGTTCGCAGGTGTTGACTGCAGTTCCACTTTTTCTTAAAAGTCTTCGAGCAGACGGCACATTCGTAGGGGCGATCATCGCGGTGCGTACGGCCGTGTGCGTGAAGATGCGACTTTAGTTTGAATGTCTTCGAGCAGTCGAAGCATTGGTAGGGTCGTTCCTCTGTATGCATGACGATGTGACGGCTGAGAGTGCCGGACTGAGCGAAAGGCTTCGAGCAGTGCGAACACACATAGGGTCGCTCCCCAGTGTGAGTGCGCAGGTGCACCCTCAGATTCTCTTCGTGCTTAAATGACTTCGAGCAGAGAGTACATTGATAGGGACGTTCGTCTGTATGCATACGGACGTGACGTCGGAGTTTGCCAGGGTGCCTGAAAGACTTCGAGCATTGCGCACACTTGAACGGTAGCTCCCCAGCGTGAGTACGGCCGTGTTCAAGCAGCTCGGCTTCTTGTGAGAATAACTCTGAGCAGTGGGAGCATTTGTAGAGTCGCTGCTTCTCAGTGTGAAGCTCCTCCATTCTTCTGTGAATACAATTTTTGTACACACTCTTGTAGATTTGATGGAATATTTTACTTACAAACCAAAGATTCGCGCGGCTTTTCTGAATTTCTTAAGTAATTATGCACCTGACAACAAATATAGTAATAATTTTACTTGTACTTGTTCATAATTTAAACACAAAATGACTAGAAATTCTTGGAGCCAAGCCCTGTAAATTATTGAAGCCACAAAATGTAAACAAACGCCTAGTGTGACCTTTTGTCTGTGCTTGAAACAGCTGATCGCCGTATCATTCCAGTTGGCGTTGCTTGATGGTCTATTTGTTGTCCAATTGGGGGGAATACCAGTGGAGCAGTTCATGAAGGAGTGAAGAAGCTATAGCTATAGCTTCGGGTCTGTCCAGCTTTACTGCAGGGCAAATGGCAGCGAACACAGGGTTGCACTAGCGACAGGTCGGAAGGGTAGAGTATGTCGAAAAAGGTAAGGTCCAAGGCAGAGTTGCATGGAGAGTTTGACAGCGCGTTGGCAGGTCGAAACAAGCTCTGTCTATGATCGCTAGTCAAAGCTTCTCTGCCGATCAAAAGTGTGTCTAACCTGTGTCTAACTGTGACCCTCGGCTCAAGCAGGACTTGGATTTTGCTAGATCCTTGGCCCCTGGGCAGCCCTGACAAGCGTCGGCAGCCCTGCCATCGATAAAGCCCTGTCCTTGAGCTTAAGATCCTCCCTGGGTTACCTTAAATTTAGTTAAATTGGCCAAAGGTTTCCTTTCACAATTTCCAAGTAATTCCATTATAAAATATTGACCTCAAGTTGGTTGGGTTGGAGCAAACGCCCCAGACATTTTCCATTACCATGAAAGACAATTAGAGATGGCTAGATCCAACAGAGATTCATTTAGTAATCAAATGAAACATTTGCGAAATTATTTTCACGTCTCCCCGTCGACCCACTCCCCCCACTCCACCCACTCCTCAGCATAAACATAAAGAAAAGCCATTTGTATGCAAAATAGATGCTCTGCCTCTATGGAGGAGACTCCACTCCAGCCAGAGACGGTGGCCAGTGACTGTGACTGGGACTGGGACAAGGCTTCACTACTATTTGGCACTGACTCACATTTACATGCTAAATAGTATCCACCAAAGGCAGGGACAGGAGCAGAGGACGAGCTCCTCCATGTTCTCCATCTCTGAGACTCGTATCTCCGATTCCGATTCCGATGCCGACTTTGCGTGTAATTGAAACGTTAAATAATAAAGCCGCCTGTGGAGTGTAAGAGATTCAATCAACCCTCGGAGGTGGCAGGCAATTAGAGACTGGATTTTCCCTCACAAAGGGACACAAATTTAAGCAGTGGAGATAGAGGTATGTACATGGTAGGGATACGGACAGATCCTTGGCACCTCACACAAATTCGAATAATCAAATTTATGCAGAGAGAAACAAGAGAAAACGAACTTGAAACAAAACCAATTGAGGAACAAAAGTTGACGCAATCAGTGTGGCAGAGTGTTGCCATCTCTTTCTGACCAGGAGGAGGAGGGGGGAAATTATTTGGCTGCAACCTGCAAAAGCGAAAAGTTTTACGCTTAAGTAAAAGTGCAAATGCTTGCCATTCCTTCTCGTCTCTGCTGCTGCTGCTGCTACTTCTGCTATCTCTTTCTGTTAGGATCTAGCCATCTCTTTCCATATTCATTGGCTGCCTCTCATCTCTCTCTCTCTCTCTCTCTCTCTCTCTTGACTTCTCTCTCTCTTTTTATATTGCCTTTGGTGCTTCCGACGCCTATTTGTGCGCAAATTGCGCACAAATTAGTTCAAGTTGAGGCGCATTTCAGCGTTATGACTGTCAATGAGCCGATGTCGGGCCATATAGAAAGGGGTTAGCATGGCGGGGGAGAGGAGAGGGGACAGGAAGCTGCCACAACTTCAAATTGCCTCCAGGGCATGTGCAGCACAACAAGAAGAAAAAAGTTGAAGACCCTTCAGCTTTGGTCAGGATTGTAGGTGGCGGTGCAGAGTCCTGAGAGGGAGTAGCACCCCCTCACAGCCTCCCTACTGTCTCTCTCTCTCTCTTTCTGTACTTCCCTGCTGGCATTGTGCCCCAGTCAGCAGTTTTTGTTTGGGCTAATGATGCGGAGGATAGGATGATGTCGATGTTATTGGTATTTTCTATTGATGCTTCAGTTGGTTGGGGGATGGATGTGTGTCTTACCAATCTCCACTGCTCCCTCAGCTCTCTCTGTCTCTCTGGCTCTGCTCCATTACCACTACTCCCTCTTCAATTTCCTTGTCTCCATTGTCTTTCTTATTGGTACTGGCAGAGCTGTGTGCGTATCAATGAAAACACTATTGATGCAGGCTCTGCTGAGGACTTAACGGAAACTAAAGGAGAGCAACAGCTCGATTCTTTGTTTAAAGGGAGAGTGCTCTACAGTAGGACAGCATCACTCGGGTTTTAGCTCCCTTTGGCGGAGTAATATGTTAACATCACACATCTAGAGGACATCTGTATACTACTTCGAGTTACAGACACCAATGCATCTACAGATAGCTGCATAGGCATATTCTTAACGGATTGGGAACACAATATAATGGCAACCTACAAAAAACAGGTAGCTTGTTCGTAATACCTGTCAAAAAACAAAAAAAAAGCTGTTAAGCAGCTATGACAATGGAAGGACTGCACTAATGATTGCTTCCGGCTACGAAAAAACAACTAAATCCAGATAAGTACATATGTACATATGTGTGGTACCTGGAGGAAGGAGAAGGCTCCTTCATAACCTACAGCGGCAGAGTGGATTACAGAGGCATGTACATATGTATAACATACAGAGTGGATTACAGTAGCCATAGGCCTACATAGAGATTGCAGAATACTGAGTACAGGAATGCTGCATGCAAGAAACAGAAACACTCTGAAGTACAGAGAGATTAACAGAGAGATCTTAATGGAAGCAAACTACATCTATGACAGCTATGGCTAAAGAATTTAAGGCGGAGAGGAAATATTCTTAGGAATCTGAATAATTTATATATTCATACGAATACTTCAGTTGCTTTATAGGTTATATTATAATAATTCAATACTAATCATTTTTTTTGAGTAAAACAATGAATATATATAATTTTTAGTTTTTCTCGATCTAAATAAAACTCTACAGTAATTTTCGGCTTCTGTGTTAGACTTTTGGCCAATATTATTGCATATCCTTGCAATCCTTACACCTGCCGCACCCTTCCCTAGACCTTCTACTCCCAGCTTATTTCTAATGTAAATTAACATTTTCGTTGGAAATTTGGCTCTATGTTTTTTTTTTTTTTCATTTAAGAAAAAGTAATCATAAAATCTGGCACTAAATTGCACAATTTGTTTTTTGCGTTCTAATTTTGTTCAAAGTTCTGTTCTGTTAAGTTAAGCAGAGCTCTGTTAAGTCATGCAAAGTTCTTGTAGGATAAAGTTCTCAAGTTAGGCTGCTGTTGACGTAAAATGATCCCCCTATTTTAACAGTAACAGCACCCAATGTTGACATAACATATTTTACACCCTCGCCTAATGCTGTTAACTGGCACTGTAAAGCCCCTTAACATAGCTGCTAACAGTATTTGGGAACAAAGGTTGAATTGAAACAAACAAAGAGCGACGATTTTATTCTCTCGCTTTCTCTCGCTCTCTCTCGGGCTTTGGTACGACTCGTGTATTCGTAACCTCAGACAACGCGAACTAGTTTATGTCTCCGTCATGGTACTTACTCTCCCAGCCATTCCACACACACACACACAGACACAGAGCCACCCAACCACTCCACTCCGCTCTTTTTTGCCGAGCCTTGCGTCGTTCGTTTGTCGTTTTCGTGCTCCGTTCTTATCCTGCGATATCCTCGTGCGCGTCCAGCCCCCTGTGAGTGTTTGTGTGTGGGGCCTGGCCTGTAAAAAGCAGGTAATAAGGGGAGCAAAGCTTTTAGTCTTGGTCGGTTATTGGTGCTGTGTGGTTGACGACGCGACGCGACGCCGAAAACTCCTGCGAGCGAGCCCCAAACGCGTTTGTAGCCGAACGAACACACGGCGACCATCGCATCGTCCCGTCCCAGTCGTGGGTGTTCGAGTGTGTGCGTGTGTGTGCGCGTGTATGCGTGTGAGTTCAAATTATGAATAAAAAGTATTCGAAACAAACACAAGCTGCACTACTCGTACAAGTAGAAGGATAACAGAGCAACACTAAGAAGTCTCTAAACAGAAATTCATATTCATTTTCATTGAGGAAACGGGGAAATCCCCTCCCTCCTCTGGCTGTTTTGACAAATTAAAATGCATAAATTATGAATGAAAGTACCGTTACGTGCGTGACGACCAATCATTTGTTATTATTATTAGTATGCACGTGGCCCAGGAACTCCACTTTGGGCTAGCAAAAAGAGAGAGCGAACAGCTCCTTTGAAAGTCCAAGGTCCAAGCGGCACCTCAAGTTGCCACCAGGAAAAGCAAGAAGAAAAATACCAGTCATAAGTAAGTATTATGCGACAAACAATTTCCCACAGATTTCCCCCGGGAAAGAGCAAGACAGAGACAGAGAGAGAGAGAGAGAGAGAGGGCGACACACACAAATTGTAACTTAAAGTTTTATTAAGTTGGTGGACCTTTGGGGGCGACGTTCAATTTGTGCACACGCCTCAGGTGTCAACATAAATTATTATAATTATGAAATTCTATAGCCAGATAGCATTACCATTCCCCGCCCCCCTCTACACCATCCATAGCGTAGTATATCTATATTAAATTCCCCGTACAATGCCAATTAATTTTAGACCCTGAGCTGGACTCTGAATTATGTCCTTTCATTAGTCTCATTTAGTTGCAGGTGCTGCCCCAAACAGGGGCGGGAACTACCCCTCTGGTTGACCCCTCTGGTAGATCGTTAAATTCCTAAACACTCTAAGAGGTCACTTTCATGCTTTAGACGGTTTTACGACCCCATCAATTGGCACTAAAAAATGATATTGCACCAAATAAAAAGCGAGATTTTTTCCCATTATTGGGGAAACATATTTTAAAGCAAATGGAGGGGGGGGGAGGGGGAAATTTTTCAAAATTTATTTCATTGGCCCTGGGGGTTTTAATGGACTTTTAACGTACCAAAACCAGGGTCCTGGCTAGCAACATTTATTTGATTTTATTTGATTATTTGTTTATGGGCCATAGCAATTATTTGTCAATGAATTGCCATTGATTTATGCTCAAATTTGCATTCATTTGTTGCCTGAATTGAGTGAAATTATTGCAATTGATAAACAAATACTCTAAATAATAGTTTTTCTCTATTTTTCTCTATTTATTATGGTTATTAAAGCTTCTGCTGAACGCCTTTGCCTTTACCCCTAAGCCTTTACCGAAATTCCCCTAAATTTTAAGGAAAAAGTTGCCCTGAAACAAGTGCTGGCCATGGCCCCAAGGCGCAAGCACACAACAACAGACTTACAGCCATCACACAGATACACATAGAGAGAGGCAGAGAGAGACAGAGAGGGCTTGGGAGAGTGAGAAAGAGCAATGCCAGTCATTCAGTCTGTGAGGCACTTCCATTCAGTCATTTCTTCATTTGGCCCCAAAAAGGGGCCACAGGGACAGGACACTTGCAGCATACGCCTAAGCCTCTGCTCGCCCTCTCCCTTGCACTGCCTCCTAATCCATGTGTGTGTGTGTGTGGGCCACACAGTGACTTTCTGAGTGCTGCGACAAGCCATTGAACATGGCCTTATAGGCAAATCTCTGGCCGTTTTAAAGCGTGGCAAAAATTGAATTTGTGGCACAAATTCTAGCCAAAAGATTTCCATGTACACGCAGGATACAGAAGCTACAGTGGGGCTACAGTTAGTGACCCGAGGAGGAGACCCGTCCAAGAGTCCTTTTTGAGACCTTGTATATGTAGATTTGCATATTTAACAAGCCAGTGGCAGTGGCAGTCGCAGTGCCATGACAGTGCCACATAATTAATTATGCAAAAGACTGAGACTTGGCCAAACATCAAGTATACGCAGTGTGTGGTGCTCCAACTATTTTGCATAAGCCACTCACTGGCAGCGTTCGACATTGTTGTATCCATGTGAGCCACATCTTAAAATAGCTGACAACAAGGTGCTAAAATTATTCATGGCCTCTAATTACAAAACATGATTTTCATTTTCGGAAAACTTTTAGCCCCAAAAAGGGCTTCGCTTTCCCCGCTTTCCCTGCCGCTGCCGTTTTGGTTAGATTTTCGGTTTTAATTGATTTTATGCAAATTTAATCCAAGCCAAAGAACAATTACACAATCCGCCCCCCCCTGTGTGGTCTTCGTCCTATCAAAATGATTGTTAATTTATGCCTTTACTCAATGATTTTTGAGCCTCAAGTCCTGTGATTTGAGGGCTCTCTATTATCCTGTCCTGTCCCTGGGAGGTTGGTCTTTGCTTCCATTTAATACATATTATCATTTATTGGCCATAAATTGTATGATTAATTCATTTGGTTGGACACAGACAGGACGCAGGACAATTGTCTTTGCAGTTTATAGAATTTACTCAAACATACAGCAGCCATAGATACATTTAAGATGAATGATTTACAGGGCTTGGGGCTGATCGATGCTATCCATGGAATGCAGGTTACTATTTGTTCATGCAAATAAACAGTGAGTGAACCCCAGGAATTGGTAAGACTCGAATGTCTGTAGTTCGACACTAACATTTACCTTTAATGACACTTGGCCCCGAGGCTCGAACTCAACTTGAACTTGGCTAAACATTCAATGCGTCTCAATTTTCTTTCATTCACAGACATCCTGCCACACGGAAACTTTTGCTGATGTTTCAATTAAATACATTGCGTTAAGCAAGGAGCAGGAGCAGCCCCCAAATAGAAATAGAAATAGAACGAGAGATAGAAAAATCCATAGCCAAATAGAGGAGCAAACAAGCAAATAGGGGGAACAGACAGACAGGATATAGCATGTAAATGTGACTGCCGTCTGTGTGTGCGTGTGTGGGTGTGTTTACTGTACAGTGGAGCACGCTTAATAGGAATAGCAAACAGCAACGAGCTCATGGAAAGTAAATATAAATAAGAGAGAGCGAGACAGAGCGACAGAGCAATTGGTTGACGCTTTCCCTCGTTGGCGGTCAAGGGAAAATTTATTGCATCGCACAAATGAGACAAGAAGAAAACGCAAACGAAGCAAAAGCAAACACAGATAGAAATAGAGGTACAGAAAGAGAGAGAGAGAAGGAGAGAGAGAGTGAAAGAGGGGGAAAAATAACCGAAAATTCCACAACAAATTGAAAAATTAAAGTTGCACCCAAGAAAGCCAAAAGAGGAGCCAGGGAAACTTGTTCAGAGAAAACTTAGAGTAGAGCGAAAGAGAAGGAACTATAGTGGTAGAAAGAGAGGGAAATACAGTAAAGAAAGAGACGGCGAGAAGGTGAATGCAACAGCAACATGGATGCGCCACAATATAGACGCCGCCACCTCATCCTCGCCTGGATTCTGCTGCAACTCTGCTACGGTAAGGAACAACTTTATCATCCCCCCCCACACCCCACTCTCAAATATCAATCATACGCCAAGTGTTCGCGTTGAGAGATAACTCATTGGAAATTCATGCAATAATCGATAGGGAAATCCCCCTTGAGGAGCTACTCAAGTTGATAAAGTCCCCGCCCCATCGCCCTCCCTCCGACAAAGTCAATGATGAGTCTCCCCCGCACCCCCATTTCCTTCAAGGAAATCCTTGCTCACGACTTTTAACCCCTTTCCGCTCTCCCATGAATAAACAACAACTTTTGCCACTGCCTGTTATTTATTTTTAATTAAGTTCAACAAACTGCTCGGCGAAAACTAAACAAAATTAACTGACAAACAAGCAACAGTCGCGGTTAACCCCTTCGGCAGGAAGTGGCTGGGGGGTGGGGGGGGAGGCCTTGTCTCAGGTCATGAATAATTTAGACAGTTCGAAAGTTTAGAAAGCAATCGAAAGCGCTGGGGATGCCAAAGGGTTTTGATTGATATCAATCTACCAGCCTCTTGGCGCTCTTTTTTCCGTAAATTAATTACTTTTCTATAAATAAATGCATGGGTAAATCAATTTCATTAGCGCCCACAAAGGCCATTAATATATTTTATTAATATTAATTTTTGTCGCAAAAAACTTCAGCTTAATTAACTTGATTGCCGAGAGAGCGAGAGGGATGGGGAGGGGGCGGTAGAAAAACTTTTATGCTGCCGCATTTAATTAAATAAATAAACATGTTTAAGTTTTTTTCCAACTAGCATTTCCGTTTTCTTTCCTGAAACTTTCTGCTGCCCATAAAGGATCTCCCAGGAAGGAAGTACGCAACTTGCTTTGGTTTTTCCACAGACCGAAATAATAATAATAATTACTGACAAATACAATTTCTGTCTAGACAAACTCCCAAGCAAAAAAAGAAGAGAAATAGAAATGATTATTTCTTTTTTTTTTGGTTGGCGCTGAGCGCATTGCCCTGAATTATAGATAGAAATCTTATTTTCCTATTATGAGGTCACGTACGCATGCCGCACACATAGAAGGGGCATTCAAGGGAAGCACCACAGAGGGGAGAGTGCGACCACGTCGACTAAAGGATACCCAGTAGACTCAGTAGGTGGACTCGACTTATAGCTCTATATGTAACTCTATTCCAAAGTTTCCCACATCCAAGCTTCTCCCCTTCCTTCTAGCTCTGGCACGTCCTGTCGTACATAGCATCCACCCTTGCTCGCTGCAAGTTCTAGGGTACCAAAAAGTGAGCAAGCAACAAATAATGAAATTAAGTTAACGTGCCGCACACTTTTGGCCCAAACTGTAACTAACAAAAGGAGAGCAACTGTCCGAAGGAAGTACATATTTATTGGCAGCACATGAAACTAATGTTGAGCGACACGCACTCCCACCCACCCACTCCTCCCCCCACAAGAACAGAGTTAGACCCAATCCACAGCTAAATCCAAAACACAATACTTGGGGCTCCTGCGAGGCGAGTTTATTAAAGATTTGCCTGGAATTGTTAAGGCCTCATAAATACCTATAAGAACGAGTATTATTATCAAGTGATTTTCCCCACGATTAAGAGAGTAACGGCCCGACCGAAGGTCGCTTGAAAGGGAGTCCACTTGAGGAGGTGGCGATTAGCTTGGGGGATTAGCTTGTGGCGTATAAAATCAATCAAGGAGTGAAGCACATTATGGTATGGATTATTGATTCCATAGTCTGAAAATCTATAAGGCTCCAGCACCTCTGAAATAAACTTTTGGGTATCCCTAATGATTTCTCAGAATATTTTACATATCTCACAGTTTCTTCAAGGTTTTATTCTCTGAATTTGAAGACTTCTGCTATTGGAATTTTCTTTATTTTTCATTGGTTTAATCCCATTGCTTTTGTTCTCTTAAAGATTCTCTATGATCTGTCAAGAAGAGTTTACCATAATCCACCAATTACTGGAATATCAAACTAAATCATCATCCATCAATATTTCACTTTGTTTTGACTAATCTTGGGCACACCCGAGGGTGAGGGGTGGGGTGGAATGGCTGTCTTTCATCAATTTGAATCCTTAAATATAAATTAGCCATTTGCCAGTTTCCCCCTTCGGGCCATCCCACTCCACTCGGGTTTCCATGCCACGCAATGTAATTAATTATAAAACGTTAAATTGGATGTTTTAAATTTAATCGAATTAATTGATTCCATGATGTGTGTGGGTGTGGGTGGGATGTCTGCGAATGTCTTTCAGTGCATTCGATGCGTGTCCATTGTCAAGTCGAAGTGAATTTTAATTATATTATTGCAGCTGTACCGTAAGCAGCGTTCTGTGTGTGCGTGTGTTCGTGTGTGTGTGTGTGTAATTTAATTGATATTCTAATTAAAGATAATAGTCATCCCTTTTTGCCTGCCAGCGCCACAATTTGGTTTGACTGATGGCCTGATTAAACTCCACATATTTGTCATTCCGGTTGACATTCGTTAATTAGGGGGAATAATATAAAAAAAAACAAAATTTGGAAGAGGCAGCGTCATCTTACGCGCCAGAAGCTGTTCCAGTTTCAGCGTTTCAAAGCCAGCAAATGAATTCAGTTAGATGTTTCATTACCACGGGTTTTGTTGGCGATTTTCCACTAGACTTGAACTGGAGATAAGTGGAAATGATGATGATGTTGCCACCCTATTTTTGTATAATATTCATTTGATATATATGACAACCCTATCGAACAATTGATTGCAACACTGCCTTGAGAAAGGAAAAAAACAAGTTTTTAATGTCAAGTTTTTAATGTCAAGTTTTTATTGTCAAGTGTGTAATGTCTACGAAAATCAAGTTAAATTACTGGCAGAACCGCCCCGAAATGGCGACGAAAGAAAAGCCTGAAATGAAGAAGGAAAATCCTCAAAACAAAACGAAAATGCCAAAGGTCGACTGCATGATTATGGGCGATGAATTTACTGGCAAAACGTCCTACGTCAATCGCCTCCTGACTGGCGAGTTCTCCAATGCGCAGACTGGAACTGGCTGGCTGAACCGCCAGGAGCTGGTCTTCCACACCACGCGCGGACCCCTGTGCTTCGTTCTGTGGGAGACCAACGACATTGAGATCAACTGCTATCAGGTCGTCGAACCGCCAAAGTGCGCCATCATCCTGTTCGATGTCACCTCGATGGCCAGCTACAGGAGCCTAATCCAATGGCAGTTGGCCTTGTACCACATCTCCCGTTACACCAATAAGATATGCTTCTGCGGCAACAAGACGGATCTGGAGAATCGCGTGGTGCCGGTTTCCATAATCGAAAGGAACTTCTACGATATATCCGTGAAGAATAACTGCAATTTGGAGAAACCCTTCCTGTGGCTGGCACGCAAGCTCTCGGGCGATGCGGAACTTGAGTTTGTGCCCAATGTGGCCCCCCAGCCACCCCAAAAGGACATGGATCCAGTGAATTTGTGGGATCTGAAGGTGGCGATTTATGAACCACTGCCAGACGGAGACTAAAGCCAATCAAAACAAGCAATAGACACAATCACAAGCTCAAACACAACCCACAAGATACAAATATGTAAAGAGCAAAACAGCAAATTATCAAATAAAAAGCAACTGTGAGGTGGGGCGGCAGTTGATTAAGTTTTGAATTTTATTTGTAATACATATTGTATTTAAAGTAATTCCTTATATGCTCCCAGGTTGTTCTCGCTGTCCACCTTTAGGCGCTGAGGCATTCCATCATCGTCACTCTGTTCCTACAGCCTGTCATTGCCTGGGTTGGAACCCTTAAAAGAACAATAAAGAACTAGTTAATATACATATTATATCATTCACCAATTGAACTTAAATTAAAGGCCTGAAAACACTTTAAAGAATCGCTGGAAAAAGAACACAGAATGCAAATTTTGAAAGCCTAAAAAAACAGACACAAAAATTCCATCGAAAGCGAAAACTTTTGTTTACTTTGTTGACCTGCTGGTGATTAACCATCCTGTTGTTAGAGCCATGCAAATCGATCGATTGTGGGCAGAGCTCTCATCTTTCATTATTCTTTGTATAGTATATACTTTTTGTGTGCAATATGCAAATGAAAGTGCGCCTGCAATGCAGCAAAAGCTCCACTGAGCTGGCAACTGGGAGCTGTTTTGGGGGGCTAGAACGGGCAGACGTGCTCCCCCGATGCACTCATCGTCAAAGGCAGACTCCTGTCTCTCTGCTCCTCTCTCTCTCTTTGAAACTGAGATGCAGACGCAGTTGGAGATGGAGACAGCAGGAGGCTTGCCAGGATGAGGAGCAACTTCCGCTTCTGATGGCAGATTAAGCACGTTCTAGTCGGGGGCCTAAAATGGGGCGACTCGGAAGGATTGATGCGTATTGATGCTGCTGGCGTCTGCAAAACATGGCAAAAAAAAACAAATCTTTATTTGCTCAAGGCTTGGCATCCGGTCTTTCCCATCGATCCATCCCCAAAACCATGCCCCCTCCCATTCTCCATTCATGCCCCCCATTCTCTATCCCTGCCTCCCCAGACTAAGCCGCATCATAATTTCCCCCTGTCTCTGCCTCTGCCTCTCCCTCTGCTCACTCTCTGGTCTCGCTCTGGTCTGGAAAAAATTTGCATTGTAAGTGAAGCCTTGGCAGGGCCATAAATTCCAGAGAGAGAGAGAGAAAGAGCGAACTCTCTTTCTGCCTGTCTCTCTCTCTCTCTGTCCTGTCTTGCCCCTTTTCCAATGAGTTTTCAATGGACTCTAATAAAATTAATTGCATTTTGCATTTGGCTGTCGAGGCGGAACAAAGCAGTACAGAAGCTCTCTCATATGACAGTCAGATTTTGTTTGGGGAATTGCAATTGCTTTGCCCTGTCCAGGACCTGCCAGGATACTCCTTCGTACTGTTTGCATTGTGTTTGCAACTAATCCGCTTGAGTAAGCCGCTTCTATTGTCATTTGGCTGCTGCTAAATGAAGATGATTTTGATTGGTTTGAAAATGGGAGTGAAAATGTTGGCTAAAAGAAAGGTCAGCTCTAGTGGAGCGTATGAATTGGCAGGCAGAGAATCCAAATATACCAATAACAAACTCTACTCTGAGGATTGTCTATGCATATCGATAAGTATATCTTATCTATATATTTGAACCTCCATTTTACCTCCATAAGAATGAATGATACGGGGATATTTTTCGAGCTTCCTAATTTAAATATATATAGACACACACTTTCCCCAACTGCCGTCTCTTTACAGGCCCTAAATAAAGGCAAATTACCCATAAAACCCCTTGGAAAGTCGATTAGCAGTTTATATACAGAGGAGACCTCCCTGGGCCACTATGAGTATTTGGATGACTTAACCCCTTGAAGCGGCCATAATGATATGCAAAGCTAAACTTTGGCCCGTAAACTTCTGCATTTGACACTGGGCCTCCTCCTGCTCCTCCTCCTCCTGCTCTTCCTGCTCCTCCCGCCCCTTTACATTTCTGTGAATTAGATTTTGGAGGCAAAACTAAATCCCCAAAAGAAACTCAATTTCGGGCAAGGATTCGGTGGCGGAGTCGGTGGAAACTTTTGTCTGTGGCTGTGGCTGACATTTGTTGGCCCCGAGCGGCAAATGAAATCATTTAAAAATCAACAATAATTAAGTAGCAAAAGTTTTGTCTGTGGAGGTGAGCAGCACAGTAGTACTCCACCGAAACGCTTCGAACCGCTGAGCCGCAGAGCCACTGTGTCTGAGTGCCTCCTCACTGCTCACTCACAGACGACCCTTTCGACCATAACTATGACGTTTACACGACATCAAATGGAAAACTTTCCCCCATCCTCCCGCACCCCCCCTCTCTACATCTCGACTTCTCTCTGTCTGCCTGTCACTGGCTCTTCTTAATTAAAGCTCAGGTTAGATGACAAAACTTTCGAATCGCTGGCTTATTAATTAGCCGCCCAAGGGGCGTGCCTTTCTTTCGAATTGCGGCACTTGGCATTCGTCAAAATTCATGTTTGGGGGCACCCATCACCCCACAGCCATCAACACATTTTCGAATGAAATGTAAGAGAATCCTAATGAGATTTGAGATGTCTCCATCAGAAGCGATTCAAAGGGGAAGGCATCTTTATTGAAACCAAATAAATAAATATAATAGATATACATATGTATTATATGTATGTAAGATATTTCTTTAAGTATTGTTTATTAAGATTATTAAATCGCGAAAGACATTGAAAGTAAGAATAATTCGCTTTCGATTTCTCGGCTTGATCTGAACTGATTTCTGCTCTGCTGATGAACGACGTCTGTCTGCTGTTCCTTCCTCCTCTCCTCTCCTCTCCTCTTCACTGCTGTCTGTTCTCCTTCTGCCGTGCTGCTTATCTCCTGTTTGTCTGCTGTTCTTCTCGTTCTGCTGTTGTTCTGCTGGTACTTCTGTTGATCAACTTGTCTGCTGTTACTTCTGTTACTCTGCTGTTATTCTGCTGTTACTTCTGTTGATCTACGCATCTGATGTTACTCTGCTGCTACTGTTGTTACTGCTGCTGTTCTGCTTATCCGCTGTTGATCTGCTTATCGCTGTTACTGCTGTTGATCTGCTGTTAATGCTGCTATTCCGCTGCTACTGCTATACTGCTATTGATCCACTAATCTGCTGTTCTTTTGTTGTTGCTTCTGTTACTGCTGTTGATCTTCGCTTATCTGCTGTTACTCTTTATACATCTTTATACAAAACCGTAAAAGGAAAATGTATTAAAAACCGTAATTTTCAATGAATCTTCAAAGATTTTTACAGACACCTTTGCAATTATCTCATACCCGACGCCTCATTACTTTGAGGTTGTTTGAGGCTGTTTTCCCCGCAACTCCACTTACTGCCAGTTAACACCAAAGTGTCCAGCGAGTCCTTTGTGGAATAGAGTTTTCATAGTGTAGAGGAGCCTGGCAAAGGCAAAGGGCTTTTGTGCAGGGAAACCTTTTGGCAACGCACTTTGTTTGTCTTCCGCCAACGAGAGAGACAGAGAGGGTGTGCATAATACTAAATTGTACTTGTGGACCCGCAAAAATACGAGTTTATTCCCCACAAAGTGTCCGCCAAAGACACGCACAGGGCGGGGTGAAAACAGGAACTCAAACGACGCCGCCACTGCCGCCGCAAAGCGGAAATGCACTCAAAGGAGCAAAAAGCCCAAAGTGGGCGGCGTCCTTCTACCCAATCCTCAACCTCATCATCATCATCAGCAGCATCATCATCATCATCATCGTCATGTGATTCAATGGCGTCTGTTTTGCCTTTTTATACCCTTTTGCAGAGAGTATTATGAATTTTAAAACATAAAACGTTTTGGAAAGCGGAAAATAAGAAAATTTCTCTTGTTTCTCTGCCTTTTCCCTGGCATTCCCTTATCACTTTCTCATATCAATCATTCATGTATTAAACGGACATTAAAATTGTTTCACTTTTCTACCAAAAAGCTTCTAGTTTTGGTATGTAAACGACGCCTCTTAAGGGTAGCTAAACCTTCGCTTCCCCAGCCCCCCAGGCTGTGTGGCATTTTCCATGGCTTTTCCTCCTTTTAAGCCTTTGTGCATTGTGCTTTCTATTTGTGTTGTTGTTTGTTTGTCGCTTCGCTGGCTGTTTGGTTGAACGACCACATAATGCAAAAAAAAAAGGAGGAAACGACGTCAAAAAAAGCCTTTAAGGCCTTAACGTGGCTTCCTGTTTTGGTAATGAAATACTGCACTTATTTTTAGGCACACAAACACTTGGTCTTACCCTCGATTGTATTTTTAGGCATTACTTTTGTGGTTTATTCTTGAACTTCATTCCGAAAATAGCTGCCCCAAGACGGTTGACGCTTCTAATGAGAGTGTGGGTGGGGATGGGGCTGGGGGATTCACTTTGGTTTGACTTTTGTATTCCCATTTGACAGCAGGGGTATGTCCTTCATTTGATTGGATTTCAACATTATAAGTTGGAGTGATGGAGTGTCCCTTAATGGGAGGTAGGAGGGGGGGCTGTTTACTGACGCAATGCCTACGAGTGTGGTGACTAATCAAATGAATGTCTGAAAGCCAAATGTTTTGTTAAACAAATTAAAGAAAGTGTTTCGTTAATAGGTGGACAAATTGTGTAGGGATCTCAGAAAGGAGTCACCAAACAGACAGGGGGAGGGGGAGGGATACTAAGAGAAGGTGGAGGGGACTATGTTGAGCTCCAAGCGGACAACGAAGTGACGATGGAAGGGCTTCGGGTTGGGACAGGCAAGAGTAACCCTTCAAGAGAACAGCGAACATTGGGAACAGATATCGCCAGTCTCTGCTCTTGTCTAACTTGGACACATATCCCCTGCAGATTGCCCCACTTTCTAGACTTTCTCCCCAATCGACAAGGGATTGCTCCACTTTCGCCAGTTTCGTTGCTCATTTCAGGCTCTGCAATATTAATTTCATATCTCGATTTGCGTGACCCAAATTGCCCTGCGAGAGCGAGAGCGAGAGCAGGCGAGTGAGCGAGGGGCGCGGGCTAAAGCCTTGTGCCGTCTTTGTGCTGGGCTGTTAAATAAGTTGCCAACTTTTCATTTCACTCTGGCATTGTCTTGAGTGTTAAGCAGAGCCCAGGACCCAAGACAGCATCTGACACGCAGGAGGACGGGGAGGGGGAGCGCGCTTTTCCAACCAGGACACGTTTCTCAAGTTAGCCTCGTTCATTCGTCGTTCGTGGGATTCCCACCCCCACCCACTTCTAGGAACCGGAGGCATTGTGTTGGCAAAACAAAAGCGCATTGTTCTAGTCTAGCGGAGGGGCGGGGCGGCTTGCCTTCGATTTCCTTGACTTTTATGCACTTGCTGGCAGTTATTTATGTCCTGGTCTTAGTTCTGGCATTGAAACCGAGGAGAGCCCATGCAGCAGGCAGGGGGTAGGGGGTAGCATGCAGCATACCCGGGGGCTTATTAAAGTCGTGACAAAATAGTTTGACAAACAATTCCGCTTTTTGTTCTCCCATTTGCAGAGGCCGCCGAATGCCTGACAATGACCGAAATCAAAATACCCAAGCACATAATGCGGCACGAGGACGCCGCCCTCGGCTGCAAGTTTGATCTGGACGGCGAGTCCTTGTACTCCGTGAAGTGGTACAAAGATGGCTTCGAGTTCTATCGCTATGTGCCGCGGGACATGCCCCCGGGGCAGGTCTTCCCCCTGCCCGGCGTTGATGTTGAGGTAAGTTTTTCAATCTAGTTTGATTTCGATTTAGCTTCAATTTTTGGTTGAAAAATATACACTTAACACTAAAATGATATGGAACAAGAATTCAAAATTACTGGAGGCCCTTAGTATGGACATTGCGCCCGTCGACCATGCGGACGCCTTGCTTATGATCACCGAGTCGATCCGTAAACCCTCCCCCGATACCCTCACATCCCTGAATCAAAATTTATATTCGGAAAAGTTGAGTGTTCTGCAGATGGACGAGGCCCTCAAGTTCGAGGCGACCATGAAGGAGCACAATATCTCGCCCACAGCGACGGATTTGGATGAGGTGATGCCTGTCAAGGATCAGCAGCTGCACGATATGGCGCTTAGCCTCGAAGAAATTTTTCAAAGAGAGATGGAGGAGTACGAGGACGACGAGGAGGACGACGAAGAGGACGAGGAGGACGACGATGAGGACGATAAGGACGACGATGAGGAGGACGACAAGCAGGAGGATGACAATAAAACCGATCAAAGCCTGTTCTTTGATTTAGGCAACATCACTTTGTAAGGATCAGAGAAGGATCAGAGAAGGTTCAGGGGATCTTCTGTCATCTAAAAAACTCAATAAACTAAGCCTGTTATAGGCAGCCTCGAAGACTTTGCAATTTTCATTTGTTTTCACTGTGCATTTTCTGACTTTCTCTTTGCCACCTTCTCCCTCTTTCTCTTTGCAGTTGCAGAACTCCACGGACGTGGTTGTTGTTTTACGTTCGGTTAGCCTCCAGTCGACTGGACGGTATCGCTGCGAAGTGTCCGGCGAGGCGCCTTCGTTTCAGACAGTTTCCGGTCACGAGGACATGATTGTTGTGGGTAAGTGTTCCAGCAGAGGGGGGAAGGGTGGTAAAGTGGGCTAAAAAAAAGGGGAAAAAGGAAAAGCGAGAGACCATTCAAGGCAAGATTAATTGCACTGAGCGAACGAAGCGACGAAAAGTAATCTGTTTCAGTATTTCTGCCTCCCATTTTTCCTACTATATGTTTCCCTTTTTTCTTTCTTTTCTTTCTGTATCATCACCTCTCATTCTTTTTCTTTTTCTCCTGTAGTTTTCTCGTACAAGATACATAAAATATTTCACATTTATTTAGTTTATGTCTGGGCATTGTTTCTCGCTGCGATTCACAAATTCTCGAGCAGAAAACCTGTGCCAAAAGCAAGTCCAGAATGTACGAGCTATCGCTGGTATTTCAACAATGGGATACCCTCTATACGGGTTGGCAGTTGGGGTTTCCCTCTCTATATACATCTATAATATATTTGGCAGAAATATCAAGGGGAAGTCCGAAAACTACTTCGTCAGGCCGGCTGCGGTTTTCACTTACTTTTAAACGTTTTTTTGTGAAAACGGGAGCCACAATTTTTGCGTTTTTAAAAGTAAATCGGAAGATTTATGCAAAAGTGAGAACCAAATTAGCCTGAATATATAGAAACTTGATTTCAATATACTCTGTCTCACCATAGAACACAATATAACTTCGTCTTGGGTACGATTAAGGGCTATAAACGGGAATAAGCATGAGACAGAAGGTACGTGTATGTAGCATGAAGATCTGGCCATCCTTCCGCTATAGGATACCCATATATATGTGTGTGTGTGTGTGTGTATTTATCCTTTGTATTGTATTCCGCTGGCAAATTGCCCATGTACGTGATGCAATTCTGTTGCTCACTTACAGCAAAAGCAGAGCAAGAGCACTGCCTCCGATTCAGACACTCCCCCTCGGCCTCGGCCACGGCTTCGGCCTTAGATTCTGATTTAGCCAGTGCCTCAGACTTGCCAACCGGCTCAGATTTTCCCCTTCTGCCATTCAAAGCACTTTCCCTGGTTCCCTCCTCCTCCCCCTCTGTGCTGCTTTGTAGCTCGGTGTTTCTTGGCTCTCTGCAACTTAATTTGAAATTTTTGCGCAATCCAACAAAACATGGCGCAAAAATATGGCCAAACGCAATATGAATAACACAGCACCAGAGGAAAACTTGGAATAAAAGTGTTTAATATCCTGAAGAAAAGATAAATTCTCAGTTTTCTTTTCAGACTGAAAGAGAAAGGCCATTCCAGAGAGGGGGGAGAGAGCGAAAACTCATTAAAGGGGAATGCGACAGGCAGGCAGGCAGATATTTGTAGCTGCTTCCTCATCCGATATTAAGGCACATTTTCAAGGATTTCCTTAAAGTAATCTCTAAAGGAATCTCATAATCTTTGTATGCATTTCTGTGTAGCTTAAAGATATAGATATCTACGATATAGATGTATCTAACCAATCAAGCAAGATTCTTAGCCAAATCTTCAACTCAAATCAAAGACAAGACCGTTGAATGGCTGTCTATCATGAACTCCTATGCGAACCCCTAAAGAGTATTAGCAATCCCATCCATCCCACATGCCTGACGTCAGGCCTCGTCTAGGTGGAAGCCGGCTGATATGCATCGAGTATCGACACATCTCTGACCCAAATAATTCCTCCAGTTTCAGTTCCCCAAGCGTTTCTCATTATTATGATGATGTTTATCATCGACAGTCGTCCTCGTCGTTGGAGCTCAATTGTGTGTTTGAGGCGGGGGCAAATTGCACCTTCATTTCCGTCGCTCTCTCTCATTGAGCACCACTCAATTGGGGCATGACGGGGAGGGGGGAATGGAGGCAATCAAAATTGGTATATCGCATAATTAGGCTAACTAAATATTTCCTCGATTGCTCATGAGAGCGACAGAGAGAGAGCAAAGCCTACACACGCTTCCGCTTTCAGATGGAAATTACTCAATTACGCTGACGATTTAATGGCGAAAAAAAAATGGTGGAATGGAAATGGTGGAAATCTAAACGGTGGGTGGGGTGTGGAGAGATGGCGGTGCAGTGGTGGTGGTTGGGTTCAGGTTTAAGCGGATTAAATCAAAGGCATAATGACTATGACGATTTGCGGATCAATAAACTTAATGAATTTGTGAGCCATTAAAAAAAGCAAAAGGAAAAAAGTAAAGAAAAAAGAAAGAGTGGAAAAAGAGTTGAAGGAAAAGCTGCGAGAGAGATGATAGGTGACAGTAAAAGGCAAGCGGAAAGAAGAAGTAAATTGGAGAGAGAGAGAGAGAGAGAGAGAGAAAGAGAAAGAGAAAAGGGTTATACAGTCAAATGTCTCTATAACGAACAACACAAATTAGTTATAGACAATAAATAATAATAATAATTAAATATTAAAATATTAAATAAAATTCGTAATAAAAACTGTATTTAAATTTATTTTGCTCTAAAACTTTTAGCAATTTATATGGTTCGGGACTTCCGTTATAGGCAGAGCACACTGTACTGAAAGTTGAACCAAATTGCATTGTTCTTTGTATGGAAAACTTCATTTCAGGGAAGTTCTTTATATGGAGGTTCGCCTGTACCACAGTTTCATTAGACGCAGTTTCATATTCGCCCACAAGAATGTTACACCCCATCATTCCTCCAATATCCTCGTATTAATTAAACGTATTTCAACGAATGTGTCCATTCGCTTAGGGGACATTTGGAGAGCAAATCCATGAGCAGTGGTCATTGAGTATTTGAGTGAAGCGAAGAAATGTCAGTCGAAATAAATGCCAGCGCCAGGGGGTGGGGTTGGGGTGGTTGAAATAATTGAATGCAATTACAGGGCAAAGCCCGCAAAATGATGAGCCGCCATGACGAGGCACAATACCAGTACGAATACCGAGCACGAGTATGAGTATATGTTTGACCCAGTTGGTTAGATTAGATCCATCTCTATACCGAAACCCACCGAACGACTGAACTGAACGCCCGACGGAACGAACGACCGACTGAACGACCGACTGAACGCCTGACAAAAGCGATAATTGAAGTGTATGCGCGGAAATTGAAAATGGGAGAATGCTCTGGGGATTGTCGTGCGTCACCCAGCTGCCACCCACTACCACCCACAGCTGCATATGATGGAGAATATCCGTTCCACATAATCCTTCACCACGAGAGAGTGAATTGCGTTGAAAAGTTGCACTCACTTTGCGGCTCTTGAAAAATCATTGAAAATGAAATGAGAGTCAGAAAATGGTTTATTATCAAGGAAATTGAATAAGTTATTGATATGTTTCAGCTGTGAAAAGTAAAAGTAAAGAAAGTAAAGCGAATGCCTCACATATTCCCATCTACAATTAAAACAACCTTTGTTGGGGGGTCAAAAGGTTACCCGCCCAAACTGTGCTTTAAGCCGTTGCTTTTCAATCAACTGCGCCCTTTTGACCCGCTTTTTGTGTGTGCGGGTTGGAAGGGTTGGCAAAGCGAAAGCTATTAAGGTGAAAAATTGTTAGTTTATTTAGGCATCGGATTTACTGGGATATTTGTTTCAGTTGCTCAATTGATTCCATTCCATTGTTGGGCCCCGGCCATTGTCCCGCTGGAACCTTCAGACGAGCTCACGCAATGCCGGAGTCCATGTTGATCCCTTGTCTGGGAAGGAAAGTCTTTGGGCAAACAATGCCGGACAATACAAAAATGCCCAGCAATTATTACCAATTGATACAGCGAACAGACAACAGACAACCAAATGTTTACTCACCCGCCCAAACGCCTTTCGGCTCAAACAGCCACGAAAACAGAAAGGAAAAACCATGGAAAAGTGTTCAACATTTGGACAAAATATTTAAGGGCGTACAACAAAAGGGTGCACCATTCGACAGAGTGATACCTCGTAGACAGTGAGAGGAAATAGCTAATGAAATCGGGTAGATTTATCTGTAACTCAGGAACCAGGTAATACCTATTGAGCCAGTGGAAATGCATCAAGGTACCCTGGAAACCAGCGAGTATTCTCTATATAAAAGAGAGTGCGGAAAGGAGAGTATCAACATCCTTAATCAATGTCAAAGCAGCGTAAAAATAGTCGCTGAAAATAATAATAATTTATGCCGTTCACTTGAGTTAAGGCCAAGAATCCCAAGGAGTAGAAAGCAGTAAAGAAAAAAAGTATAAAAAAGAAGACAGAAGAAGTGAAAGAAAGTATCGAAAACCCATAAGAAAATAAGAAATAAAGAAGTGAAAGAGAGTATCAAAAACCATAGGAAAGAGTGGAAGAAAGTATAGAAAAACAATAAAGAAAAGCGTGAAAGAGAGTATCAAAAAACCATAAGAAAGAGTGAAAGAAAGTATTGAAAAACAATAAGAAAAAGTGGAAGAAAGTATTGAAAAACAATAAGAAAAAGTAGACTGAAAATAAGGCAAAAAATTATAGCAAAAGACAGGACAGATAGGAAAAGGTGTGGTGTTGAATAAAGGAGCATTTTCTGGACCTTTTTTCTCTAGACTTTTCTCTTCATTTCTTTACTTTTCAAGCTTTTTCCATTTTGCTAGCATTCATTAACATTATTAGTGGAAAAATCTCCCTGGGGATTTTGGCGCATTTCCCCTTTAAATTGTTGCAAGTTTTCAATCAAAGGAGAATTTATCGATTATGCGCCACCACAGTCGATACGATTTTCTGTTCGATTTTTGCCCGTCGTTGACCCATTTGGCAGCCAGCCAGCCAGCTCAACGGGTGTGTGTGCTCTCCATTACGGCCAACATTCATCCGGGCAGGCAGGCAGGCAGGCGGGCAGGCAGCTGCTGCCCCACAAAAAACAAGAACAAACCAAATGCAACAGCGTGCGAAAAATTGCGAGCCAGAGGGATAGCCATAGACATTTTTGCGTGTTTCGTTTCGTGTTTTATTCCACTATAAATATCTAACTTTTTGTTTAGTTTTTGGTTTAGATTAAAGTGATTTTTAGGCAGGAGCCGTGGGGGGTGGGGCTTTTAATTGGTCCTGGAATTCTGGTTTGCAACCAATAACCAAATTAACAATCAATCTTTTTGGGTTGGAAGCCACTTTATTTGGCTGGGAATGCAATCAGCAAAATGGAATGGAATGGTAATGGAAATGGAAATCTTTTCATTGAAATGAATATCTATTCGAATATTTCATTTCATATTGAGGACTTTCATCATTGTATTAGCCGTTACACATTGCAGGACACTTAAAGATTCCACAGATTTCCAGCTCCCTTCCCAATGGAAGCCTCAGCCCACAATCACCCCCAAGTACCCCTTTAGTCAGGCCCCATCCTCCATCAACCAATCCACCTCCCATCCGGCAATCCGACCATCCGGCTATCCAGCTATCCGGCAATCCTTAAATCTCACTAATCTCTGCTCGTCTTTGCTCCAATTGCAGTGACACCGAAGCACGGGCCGCAGATCACCGGCGGACAGCCGCGCTACCAAATTGGCGACATGGTGCGCGTCAACTGTACCTCGGCGGCCTCCAAGCCCGTCTGCCATCTCAGTTGGCTGATTAACGGGATGCACGCGAATCGCTCCCTGCTGCGCCCCTACGAGCCGCTGATTGTGGGCCGCGAGGGCCTGGAGGTGGCACGACTGGGGCTGGAGTTTCGCGTCCGCGGATGACATTTCAAGCACGGCGACATGAAGCTGAAGGTGAGTCACGGTCTGGGGGGATCTGGCCTCCGAATCTGAATGGGTTCCTGGTTGTGCCCTGGGGTAGTAGGGAGGGGGTGTCCGTATTCGTATCCTCTTCTGGCTTTAAGCTGATTACAGACATGAAAATTGATACATTCATGGCGACCGGCAGTGGGGGGAGGGGCTGCTGCTGCTCCGCCTCTGATTCAATTTGCGACAACATAACACGGCAGCTCATGTTGATTATTATCCATTCGGACGCAGTTGGCAGCACAACCACTCACCCCTGACCGCTCACCCCCAGACCAGTCCGCAACCCCTTTGACCAACCCACACATCCGCCACATCAGAGAGAGGAGGCCATGGGGGCATGGGGGGGATGGGGGGGCAGGGTGCAAGTGCAAATGTATGTTGAACAAGCCACAAAATTTCATGCGAACGCGGGTGGCAGACGAAATGTTCTTATGACATGACCAGCGGCCCCGCACAGTGGTAGGAAACTCCCAAAAAAGTTAGGGTATCGAATACACCAAATATTCTCCATTTTGTTCCACTGTGCCACAACCATGGGCCACTCACACACATCGAGTGTGTGTCCGTTTGCATATGAGTGTGTGTGTGACTATACTCCGAGTATCCTCCGTCCTTTGGGCAAGCATGCGGGTAATTTTTGGGTTATGCACCCTACGAGGGGGGAGGGGGAGTTAATGAAAACATAAAACTTTTACTATGCCGTCAATGGAGCAGTGCAGCTCCTTGCGCATTATCCTCATCCCCGTCCTTGCATCCTTTAGCACATTTATCAATGTACACAGATTTGATGAAAGTTTTCCCGTTTTGCCGTTTCTTTCCGTGCTGGGGCAGTGTGTCGCCAAAATCTCGTCCGTGTATTGGCAGAGCAACGAGGAGAGCGTGGAGAGTGACAAGCACCAGAGGATACCCGTGCTCGAGTCCAGGGAGA